>JAQOTA010000053.1:2400000-4800000 GCA_029532415.1 Marasmius tenuissimus
AGAAGAAACACTCTGAAGTTGCAAAGTATCTGGAATGGAATAACCAGTAACCTTTGGCGTCGCCGGAGACATGGATACCGCGGCCCGCTTCATTCGAACACCACACACTCTGTACTGCATCCTGTTTACCTTCGATTAAACTCTTCCGTTGTCGGCATTCCTGCGGGGAAACACGCTTTGATAGGTCGCTGATAGACTTACGCCAAGCACACGCGGGCACGCGGACTTCGATCCTACGAACGAACTGCAAGATACAACTGATTGGGTACCGGCAACGGTCTTCCCCGGTTCGTCAACGAGTTACAACGCGTGCGCGAATGACCCATGAACACCACTGATAAATTGGCCGCTTCCTCTCATCACCATATGACACGGCCTGGACTCCATGCGAAAAAGCTCGGGTTATCAAAGGCTTTTGGTACGAAATAGACATGGCAGCCTCGCAAGGTTTTGATACGATTTTTCCGACTTGAATTGTTTGACCCTCAATCCGTCTACGAAAGCTGTAGTTCAAGTTGCCAGGATAAACCTCTTTGCGAGGATGGTCCGCGGAGCGTGTCGCCCCATGGCAACCTAGGATCCTGCGGTCCGCCGGGCAGGAGTTCTCCTTGGAGTTTTCCTTGAAGCACACCGTCTCCTGAGTATAAAGACTGCATGCTTTGCCTCCTAAGGATCTCAGACCACTGTCATTCTCTCTGTGTACTTCGACAATGTTGACCGCCTCCCTCATCATCAGTACTCTCAGCCTTCTGGCCGTCGCCAACCCGTGCGTATTTATCGTACCCCAATCTTCGAAAGGCTGATGTTCTACAAAGGCTCGAGCCCCGCGCGGCGACGAACGTCTTCCCGACGCCACCCACTACCAGCCACCTTAGCAAGCCAATCACTGTTGCTGCAGGTCAAACCTTCACGCCATCCCAGGCATACACGAGGTACGACCGTGGCTCGGGTGCTTGCAACGGACAGGCCGAGGGTGGTGACTCCGATGCTGTCTTCTTGCTCGAGGAGGGCGCGACCCTGAGTCGTGTTGTCATCGGGAAAGACCAGTCGGAGGGTGTCCACTGTCTTGGTATGGTCGTCACTGTGCACAGTGTGGAGGCCATTCGGAGCTAACGGTATTGAATCGATAGGATCCTGCACTTTGGACCACGTATACTTTGAGGTAAGTTCTACTTCTGATTATTGGTAGGCCTAGTCCAGGCTCACGGGGAATGTTAGGACGTCTGCGAAGATGCTATCACGATCAAGCAAAAGTCTGGAACGTCCCGTATTAACTACGGAGGCGTAAGTCCACAGTTATTTCTATCTTGAACGTATTCTGACTGTTGATTCTCTAGGCCAAGGTCAGTGAGCTTTGAAGTGTAACTATGAAGTACAACCTGAGCTGAACCCCCGTGATCGGTTTCCAAGCATGCCGATGACAAGAGTAAGTGATTCGGCGCTCTTTTGGGTGTTTTGAAACTTACCTGCATGCTTCCCAGTTGTCCAGCACAATGGTGGGTCTCGAATGATCTTTCGAACGGATGGAGACTTACGCTAGAGTAGGAGGAGGAACTGTTATCATCAACTCGGTAAGCAACATCCACATGCTCGCCGCCCGCCCCCTTGGCTCAAACTTATATTTCGCCAGTTCTACGCTGAAGATTTCGGCAAGTTATACCGAAGCGTAAGTGGACTGTTGTATCCCTTCTGCCGGGGCTGTCATTGACGCGTTTATTAGTGCGGAAACTGTGGTAAGGTCGCTTGGAAGACCCGCCCTTGTTCTCGCCCTCACTTCACTTGATTCTGAAAGGCACCCAGTACAAGCGTGCAGTTCAGATGAACGATGTCTGGGCCGTAAGCGGTAAGGACTGTCCTCTGACCATGGTTGATGTCCTGATCTAAAATACGGTCTCTGTTCAGGCAAGGTTTTGGCTGGTATTAACTCGTAAGTGAAGCTTCCTTGCTCCCGACCCTCGACCGACCTCACTGTTATGATCTTCATTGCCGATCGTAGGAACTACGGAGAGTGAGTTTCCGCTGTCAATCCATTCACAGAGGCGACTAACAGAAAGTTTGCATCACGTAGCTCTGCCAAGATCCGCACCACGAAGGCCCAGAGTGTTTCTACCATCTGCCAGAGGTTCAACGGGAACAGCAACGGAGCTGAACCCACTACGGCTGGCTCTGGACCTGACAGCACAGTACGCTCAACTCGTCCCTTCTCGTGCCATCCGACTTCTAAACGTTCGTCTTGCTTTTCAGTACTGCCTCTACACGAGTGCGGATATCAGCTCCTAATGAAAGCCGGCGCCTGTATCGAGTTCTGCCAACTTGGAATCTTACAATGTACATCCGTCTGTATGCGACTGAAATGACATGCTTTCCCCGCTTCTCCGATGATCACCTCCCTTACTACCAAGAGTGGCCTCCTAGAGCATACGAGATGTTGGCGTATTCTTATTGGTGGCCACCTATCATCCTACCTACCAAATCAAAGTCGATTAGCCGGGTGGCGCACCGGTGCGGTGCGAACGAAAGTTGGACAGATCATGATCTATTGATAACCCGTTCAAATCTTCACATCCCTAAGCATTCATAGCCTTGCGATTTCACCATCATCTTCCTTCGCTGCATGTCTCAATCCCAAGTTATTCCGACGACGACTGTGGAGGATTGGTCCCGAGCGGACTCGTACTTTGCGTCATTGCTGTTTCCAGAGCGAGATGAAGTCCTTGAAGTGACTCAGAGAAAGACTGTCGAGGGAGGATTACCTGCGGAAATCGCTGTTAGTGCGTTACAGGGTAAATTCCTGAACTTGCTCGTCAAATCGAGTAACAGCAAGAGGATCTTGGAAGTCGGGACGTTGGGCGGGTGAGTAGAATCCCCAAGCATAGGCGTTGAATCGCCCTGATTGGAGAGCAAGATATTCTGCGATCTGTCTTGCCCGAGCACTGCCAGAGGACGGAGAATTGGTTACGCTTGAATTGGAGGAAAAACATGCCCAGGTATGAATGGTGAACCGGCGCTCAAGGCAGTAAATTGACCTTTTCTCCAGGTCGCCGTCGAGAACATTGCATATGCCGGACTTGAGAAGAAGTGCACTGTCATAGTTGGACCTGCTTATGACTCGATGAAGAAACTGAGCAGTGACCAACCGTTTGACTTTGTCTTCATCGACGCCGACAAGCAGTCCAATCTAAAATATTTCGAAGAGGCCAAAAGATTGGTGAAGAAGAACGGCATCATTGTGCGTGAACGTTTGACATTGACCGCTTCAGATTCTAGAATTAATGACTCACGCACTGGTATATGTCTCGAAAGATCGTCGACAATGTCTTCCGACAAGGGCATGTTGCCGACCCTGAGTACTCGGACCCCAAAGTTGAAGGAGTAAGGGAGCTCCTCAGAGCACTGAAGGAAGACAGAGAGGTAGAAACGAGTGCAATTGGGACAGTAGGAGAGAAAGGATACGATGGTTTCCTTTACGCAGTCAAGTTGTGAATCCGGATCGGGATAGTCTACTTTCAGATTTGATAACCGGTGATAAGATCATGGAGATTCGCACGTGGGACGTGGGGTTATATTTTCTGAAACACGTGCTGATTTAAATTAGCTTGGCCTGTGCGCAGTGTGCTTTTCACCGAAACCGTAACGTCCAGCAAGAGTTGGAGCCGGGCAAGGCTCGTGCGGGTGCATCACTCTCTTTAACCTCAACCACCATCATCAAATCATGAGTTCTATCTCTACTAATACTATTCGTCGTCGTCCTCCGTCTCATCGTCGCAGACTCTCGACCCCCGCTCGTCCTCGGCGACGTCCTCGACTGTCCTTCTGCCAGCCTCTACCTCCATCATTAGAAGCATTAGATCTCTCATCAGCATCACCCACCCACACATTGGCATCGCTCCGTTTCCTCGTTCTTTCATACCTTGCAGAGGTTGAGGCCCGACTATCGGACATAAAAGGAGACCCCGATTCGGCAGTCAAGCACAATGAGCTGACCGCAATCGAAGACGTTCGAGTATGGTCTCGGACTACTATGGAAATGCTGAACTCCATACGAGCCGACGTTTGCTCACACCTTCCGGACTTCGCCCTCCCCGAGATCACTGTAGAGAACCTCCGGTCACATCTACCAGACCTTCCGAGTGTCACCTCCCGACTCCCAGATTTTGACTTTGATTTCAACGACTTCGATCTTCGAAACAAATTTGACGATGTCAAGACCCGTATTCACGACTTTGATTTCCATGCCCCAATGGAGTTTGTTCCAACACTCTCAGCTCGTCTCCAAACTCTCCAATCCCACCTCTCAACATTTGAGATGCCACAGTTTGGACAAGCGAGCGGCGGCACGCTCCATTCCCTGAATGTCATGCTTTCGGACTTAGTGGACAGCCTTCTTTCGTCAGAGCTAGTGACCGACATATTAAGCTCTGCACCGGACTCAGGACTCCATTTGACGGACGGCTTGAAGGAGAGTCTCAGGGAGGGCGAGGAGCTGGTTGAGCGAGCTGCATTGGAGGTGGCCCACGCTGTCAAACGCTCGCTTGCGGGGGTGAGGTTGATCACCTACGCCGACCTCCCCACTGAGTGGAAAAACAACCCTTTCGTCACTCAAGGATATAGGTATGCCATGCCTGTGAGCATGAAATAGACCCCCGCTGACGTCCTTGGCCCAGATTTATACCCATAGAACGATGGCCTCTTATTATTATGTCGCTATTTGCCCTTCATAATGAGACACGTCGGTATATTCTCGATCTCAATGTTTCTGTCAACTCAATAAACTCTCCGAACAGTGAACATCCACACACACCTCGTACCCTTCTTCCTCTACCTGTTCAACTCTATACCTTTACCTAATCCCTTCAACATCCCGTCCATCCCATTCGTATTCAATCCTATCTCCTTGGCGGAGACGGACCTCCCAGAAATAATGTTCATGTCCTTCGCCTTGTTGTGCCTCTTCACCAGCGCAATATGGCATACAATGTCAGGGTGTGCACATCTAGGCAGCATGGAGCTATGCGCTCGTGTAGACTATGTTGGAATTGGATGGTAGGTTTTTCATCTGTGTTTTCGCAACGTTTCTCATTCAACAACTCTCAAGGTTGATATCGGCGTCGGTGGGCACGGTGGTCCACTATGCCTTCCGTGACTGCCACCCAAATCTCCATGCAGGGTTTCTTTCGCTGTGCTTCGCGACAGGGCTTGCTGGAAACATATTTCCGTTCATGAACTGGTTCAATCAATACCAGTACAGGGTGAGTGCGAGGGGGTTATCGACTTGTTTGGAAGATGCACTGACTCTCGCGCAGGGATACCGAGTGCTGTTTTTCCTCTCACTCGCCTTTTCGTCGCTTGCACCCCTCGCCGCCATTGCTCTAACCCACTCGTTCTGGGAGATGATCTATTACATGGGTGAGTAGTTTTGGTGACCCTGATTCTCCACGATTCCTGGGCCTTACTACTGTGCTAGCCCCTGTCACGCCGTCGCTCCTGTCCTATATAATCGGGCTATTGTTCTATATTACCCATGTGCCTGAGAGGTGGATGTCGGAAAAGTGGAGGCGACGGATGGACCGATTTGGTGGAGGTATGTGTATCGTTTCTTCTCTGGCAACCATGCCGACACATGTTTACCGGGTGGATAGGTTCACACTGCATCTGGCATTGTTTTATTGTACTTGCCGTCAGTCAACACAAGGCTGCCATCGCTTCCTTGAGAGAAGGCTTAGCTTGCTACGCTTGAGTTTGGCACTCATAGTCATTTTGCGCATTAGCGCACACTTATTGCATTTTGATATCGGCACAGTAACGTACGGACGCAAGAATTGCTTAGAGCACAAGAATCAGATGGATAGTGTCGGTTGAGGGTACGTTGTTAGATCATACACTCCTCTATAATGATCATTACATTCGTTTTCGCCAATCCATATGGCCGGGTTATGTGTCCGTTCGAAACCTCAATATTCGACATTCAATCGAAAGTTCAATCGTCGATCCACCTGGGCTCCTTACCAGCCTTACCACTGACAGGAACCGGCTCAGAGATGAGGATGAGGGACACGACTAGTCGATCTCTGCCTGCAAGGGGGGAGGCATGAATCCGAGACCATGCATGATCATGCACGTCCATGCCAGTCTGAGACTTGTAATCTATCCCTGAAAGAAAGGTCCAGGTACGGAAGAAGCGATCGACTTGCGCCAAGTATAGCCGCAGGGGCGAACTCTCGTTCCGACATTAGAGTTTCTGGCATACAGTGGGTGGGCCAACTACGACCAACATCCCAGTACCGGATAAACCCTGACGATTACCGCGTCTCCAAAATGACTAGCTACTCGCGAGTTGCGAGGTCTCTTTCCTTTCTTGAGGTTCAAAACAGCCTGATTAAACAGCCTGATTCGCATCTCCGTCGGACGATCGATTGAGGGGGGAGGGGTGCCTTCCCGCAGCCCTCGGCCTCTCAAGTCTAGCATTGTCGATCGGATTTCAAACCACGTGAGCATATAAAGTCAGACGTTCTGCGAGCTGGTGATACTATCCCTACTTGTGTCTGTACTTCTCCAAGTAAGTCGCTTGCCCTAAGTTCTTTCCGTGCTCGTCCTGATTGGATCAAGCCCGCAGCCAGTCTCAGAGGAGATAACCTCGATGCGAACCACCACATTCTTTTCCATCCTTTTCGCTGTTGCAGTCGTCAATGCAGCAGCGATTCATCGACCTGTACAGCGGAAAGCAGAAGCAGAGGCAGACCCATTCACGGCCTCCTGGAAACGCAAAACAGAGCAAGCCCAACCCGCACACTGGGAGCGTGAAGCCAAAGCCGGCGGCAGTGTAGCATACTGGAGACGCGAGACGGAGCCTTTGGCTTGAATAGTCCACTGTGAGTCCCCGAGTCCTTTCTTCCTCAGGAGATCTGCTCACCTCTTCGCCGTCATTCATACTTTTTTCAGGTTCAACTTGGTGCAATCTGGAATTTGTTCGTTCTTTCGACGCTCTCAATAAAAATTGTTTCGGTTGTCTAATCAAAGTTGTAACTACGAGCGACGGTGAACCGTGGTATCTTCGAAAGGCTACTCATGGGTAGCCCAACGTTCATTCTGGCATATCGCTGGAGAGGCTAGGGTGAGATGAAGATGAGGGTATAAAGAGAAGCATAGAAACGTTGACGTTACGGGAATGAATCATGTTGATCCCACTCGCAAGCTTGTTCCGTGGGAAAACTAATGTCAGTCACGTGTAACATGTATTCGTCTCAGACTGGACTTGGGAGAGCGTGTCTTCTTTTTCTTCCTGACACGACTGCACATTTTCCAACCCTCTTCATCCTGCCCGAAATCTTTACACAGCGGCCTTCATCTACACTGTACGACTACCAGCCTGAAATTGCTGGCAAGATAACTATAAAGCATTGAGGTAACCAATTCTGTCAATTGTCCTCCATTACAGAACGAGCCGTAGTTCTGGATAGTAATACATCTACGCGACAGCGTTGGTGTAGCTCGCGCTGGCAAGCGAGCCCATTTAACTCCAGTCGCGAGCCATGGAGATACCCCGACTGTCTGAAGCTTTTTGTGTCTAAGGTGCGCACTCACAATCGGGTCAAATAGAGCCATGTATGACTGATAGGCAATAGGAACGTATAACGAACTGGTTTGGAACTACAGTTCGCGTCGTTAGTGCGACGGGGGCGTTCAACCAACAGACGGTGTCGCTTTCACTACGGTCTGCCTTTGGTAATGAAAGACCAATGATAATGACGTTGCCTGAGCGTTCAACCCAATATCCAGATTGTCAATCGCAAGGTAGCGTGTTCCCCTGACAGATTTCAGTAAGAAAGAGGTAACTGAGGATGAAGATAAGCAGGCCTCCACACTAGCTGGATTAGAGCGATGGATGATGAAATTCGGGAAGTTATCAGGTCGGCGGAGCTTGTCACTACTCAATTTAGTCTTCCATGAAGTCTTTCAAGTTATACACGCGAACTGGGTGGCTCTATCCATGGTATGAGCGCAGTTGGTGCTTCATTGTTTGAAAGTTCCCCGCAATACCTGCGATCTCCTTCAATCACCCCCCATACTTCCCATGCTAACTTCTGGGAATCTGTCATGTTCATTCCCGCTTCTCAGGTACCCGTGGAGCCCGAGAGTGTCCAGGGAACATGGAGTGGAAGTCACGGCGAGGAGTGGAAGCTGAAAGTTTGTGGCTAGGACCTGAGCCGCATACCGATTTACCAAGACGATCACCTTCGATCTCGGTGCGTCGCGAGTCTATTGCTTGCCCAACGAATAAATCGTTTTTACAAAGCCCTGCTAGAATGATAAAGTCGAAATCTGAACAAATTGACTTGGTATGCGCTGGGTGTGTCAATTGTTGTAGTGAGTGGAACTCAGGCTCTACATATATGGACATGGCACGCATTCGATCTCCACAGCTCGTTAACCATAGCCCACTTTCCAGAAGGATCCGAGCAAGCGAGCTCCCGGGACAGAGCTACGAATGCTAGTCCCAGTTTAGCGTCCGGGGCTTTACACCCCCGTCACCCCATGGGCACAAGAGGAATGGAACTTCTGAAGAATGTTGGAGTAGCAGGCGAAACGGCGTTCCGACCCACCGTAATTCTACCCTTGATTCTACCCTTCATCTTAAATGAATGACGCAATCACCTATTTCCAAAGGTAGAGAAGAGGGGAACCCTTGAATATGGACCTTTGATGCATATTCTGTCCCTCGAATGACTTTCGACCACATGTCCACCTTTGGTACCAGGCTACTCATTCGTTCAGCTCACAGATCGCCAGTGGAATGAACTGGGCGAGCCGACCAGCTGCTATGAGCAGAAGAATCGAGCGCATGAGCGACCCTACTTCGCGTCCGGCTATACCCACTTCTTGAATGAAGGCATGTTACCGGGGTTCTCGAGAGTAGAGCAAACTCCATTCATCAAACCCATATCTCCGGAGTCAAATCGATGCAAATATGCTAAGGGAACCTACACAATTTGGATTTTGTGCGAACGCTAGTCCTGCCTCTGGCTTACGCAAGACTTCGCGTTTCTATAAAGCAGAGCACCCAACTTGAAGTTGGACTCAGCCCATCGGTCTTCACCGGTAGTTTTTATCCTCTCACCGCTTAACGAACAAGAAACAGGAAACAAGCATCTTCAAGCCGTGTGAGTTGTTCTTCATCGTGTCACGGTCGCGCTCCATGCTGATATATGTCTAAGCATTATGGCCTCGTCATTGAAACACTATCGCAAAATTCATCCCGGATACGAGCGTGGTGGCAAGCCTCGACCCTTGGTGCAATATGCTGGGTACCTTCCAGAGCACCGTGAGGTTTACCACGCGTTCTTCGATGAATTGGCTCAGGTAGCTGCCAAGTCTGAAGCTGAAGACACACCCTACTTGCCTGCCGTGGAGAGGTTTAAGCAGTCTATCGAGGGCGACAAGCTCTTGTACGATCTATTCCAGAAGATATTTCTCGAGGTTGATCCCCAGTACCTCTACCAAAACCAAGTATGATTCACTTTCACCGTCGCCGTCTTCAACACTCATCGATATCTCTCAGGTCAAGAATTGGGAAGACTTGCTCCGTAAACTCAATGTCATCGTGTCCGGCCCTCCGAAGTACTACGTCGCTAAGGACGACCAGGGTAACGAGATTGCTGGTGAACCTGTCGGTGTTCCCATCTATCTCATGCTCGACATCCTCATCAACACGTCGTCTGCCTACGACCTGTTCCGAAACCATAACTTCAACATCGCCTTGTCCGGCTTGCTGGACACCTGGGGCGAATACCTTACGACTTCGGATTCTAGCAAGACCCTCAATACAACCGCTGAAGGTTGGTTCAACACAGAGTCCGTCGCGAAACTCGAGGGGAAGGGCCGCGGCGTATTCACCGAGACCTACACCACTTTTGATGACAATCCAGACAACGGCTATGGGTACAAGTCCTGGGACGACTTCTTCGTGAGGCGTTTAAAGGAGCCCGTGTCGAAGACTCGTCCGATTAATGACCTCGAGGCCGCGTCAATCGACCCGACTCTCATCGTTCATCACGCATGCGAATCCACTGTCGTTCGTATTAGCGAGAACGTTCAACTTCACGATCGTTTTTGGCTCAAGGCCCAATCGTACTCTTTGTACGAAATGCTCAATCACGATCCCTCGGCCAAGGAGTTCATCGGCGGATCGATTTACCAATCGTTCCTTGGCCCCCAGGACTACCACCGTTGGCATAGCCCTGTAGACGGCACCATCGAGAAGGCCGAGGTTGTGTATGGGACTTACTATGCTGCTCTACCAGACGAAGGTGCTCCCCCCGACGACTCCGATCTTCACTCCGGTGTCCCCTTCGGCGCCTACCTTCGATCTCAGCCTTGGTTGACTGTCGTTGCCACTCGCGCCTTGATTTGGATTCGAGCGAAGAACCCAAAGATCGGGCTGTTGTGTTTCATTGGGATTGGGATGGTGGAGGTCTCGACATGTGACATAGGTGCTGCACAGGCCTTGAAAGGCAAGGAGGTTAAGACTGGACAGGAGATTGGATCGTTCCACTTCGGTGGCTCGGGTCATTGTCTTGTTTTCCGTAAGGATGCCCAGATCAAATTCGATTTCCCAGAAGCCCAACCGGGGGCGGGGCCAACCGATTCCTTGCCAAAGATTCCTGGTCTTCCTCCCATCGAGAAACAGGGATTGAAGGAAGACGGAGAAGGAGACGAGCAGCCTGATCCATACGAATACATTTATGGCACGCATCTCTGGGTCAACTCAATCATCGGTTACTCAACTGCGTAGTAATCTGGTTTGGTCGTGGCACGAAGTGTCTTCCATCCAGATCCCTCGATTTGTGCTTCGTTCACTGACTTCGTCGTCGCATGATATCCCTATTCAAAACTCGAAAGCGCGTTGTATAGTAGTTCCAATTTCTTTTCTCGTGTCGCTTCTCGAATATGAATTGCAAAACCAATATCGAACCTCGAAATTTGTACAATACTTACTTGACTGCCGTGTACCGTGTACTTTCCCCGAATCAAAATTGTCGTCGTCTGCCATTGTTCCTCCGATTCAGGCTGGCCACCCAGTGCCCACAAATTTATTGAGAAAACCCAACTCTTCTGGCTCTATATACTACCCGAGGTTTGTAGCGAAGCACCGTAAGATAAAATCGTAAGTGAGACAGCGATTGGACTTGAGCCCAGCAGCAACCACGGTGTGGGGGCCCTACCCCTTCGGTGCGGTAGCTTTTGAGCGACTGTCTTCAAAACTCTCGCTACATATTCATGGATATATTATCCATATGCTTGATGAGCTGTTTGAACCGATCGGTGCATTAGTTCAGAGCTCTTCTCGCCTCCTAAAGTCATCGTTTTGCTGGACGCGTCCTCTTGAAGTTGTCCCACCTGGGGTTGATCCAAGCCGTGTTTCGCGTCCTTTCGCGACGCGTCGTGTCACGTGTACGTCATGCGCACAACTTCCCGGCCCGCCTCCACGATTGCAACTCTTCGCCGCTCATCCAATGGGCCTAACGTTAACACCCCAGCAAGTTCAAGTGCCAAACACCTCCAACTCGAACTCAACAGAACGTCAACCACTCATATACTCGGTATCTCTCATTCACTGATTGGTTCCGTCTTCGAAAGAGCGTTCGAAACGAGGTCATTACACTCAGAGACTCAATCAGGTTTTTCACTGTCTGCCACAACCGAAGCTGTTCTTCCGCTTTGATACGACAGGCTCTTCTAGTAAACAGACGACATGACACCCAAATCCGAGTCAGCAAAGCGCCTCTACTGTTTTCCGAAACGCGTTGGACTCTCTCGTTGTGCGCCCGTCCACAAATCGACGTCGACCATCTACTCGTGCAACCAGCTGAAATAGTAGAATCACGGAGGATTCGTGGCTCCGGAAGCTCATCAGTCCCTTTCCTTATAGTCAGTCAACAACTATACCGTACATCGGCTCAACTCATGGTCTGAAGTTGGGGACTGCAGTCAAGTGAACACGAAGGGGTGCGAAGTTCACCATGGACTTCAATTAGGTCTTGCTTCGACTCCGAAGTCGCTCCCATATCAATACCAGTTTTTTGTCTTCAACCTCAACACCGCAGATAAGTAGTAACCTGGGAACTTGGCAAACTAAGACCCACCAAGCTCGACCGATCGCCAAAATTTTTGGGCCAATTTTCAACCCTAAGACTCCCGTGGCAAGAATGGGCTGAAATTCAGCCCTGTGTTTTCGATAAGCTTATCTACGTACAGGGAGATCGTGGCGCAAAAATTATGGGATGGTGCGTAAAATTGATGACTCCTTGCCCCTCAGGACCGCTAAGATGGTTTATTCCTCAGAGGCCTCAGACCTCATCACATCGATGCCTGATCATGAATCGATCTCAGTAAGAGAGGGGCTCTCGGCGTCTTGCTACCTGTTCCGAGTCGGGAGCCTTTCCCGCCCTGCCGACTCGGGGCAGGAACTCCAGTTCCAATGGAAGGACTTGGAGGGACAGGGAGAAAGGGAGCCCGGAGATCGAGTGTCGATCAGATTTCAGAACGTATAAAACCCATCCAGAGCTGCAGTTCGTTGCCACATCTCCCCTTGTCTTCCATTCTCAGTGAGTCGCTTTCCCCCCTTAGACCGCCTATCATTGAGCTGACAGAATCTAGTAGCGCAGTCTTTCTTTCATCAAACAACTATGCGACTTTTCACGTTCTTTTCCGTCCTCTTTGCTGCCGCAGCCGTCAATGCATTGGTCATTGACTTACCTCCTCGAGATGCCCGCGTAATGCCGTCCTGGAAGCGCAAAGCGCAACCCGTTGAAGGTGTTCGCCTCTAGGCGGCAGCGCTCGCTCGTTAGATGTGATGTACGTTCTTTTATACTTATCTTTCGTTGTTCCAACAACCACCACTCACGTCTTTCTTCAGTGCCCAAAGCGAATTTCAGTTATCGTAACTCGTTCACAAACAGGAGTCGTGTGTTGGTCTCGGACTCTTTTTTCGTATGGGATAGAGACGGCAAGTGTCCCAACGGCTGGGCGCTGGGAAGACAAGTGGTTTGCTGCGGTTACGTGGTCTGCATAATGTACTCATTTTTCTTGATCTCTCGGATGCTATGGCGACATGTCTCACCTCCTACCACATAATTTGAATTTGGATCATCGTCTTCGTTAGTGCCCTTGCCAACGTGGATTACTGAGAGATACTGAGGGCACGGGCGACAGTGACACCAAAGATGAAGAGTACAACAAACTCTAAAATTCAACCGACGATCAATCTAATTTACAGATTCCACTCTAATTCACATTCATATGCTACAGTTATCACAAATTCATCATGTCAAATGCGTCAACAATGTCCTGCGCTGCGACGATAAAATATACAGTGTAATCACCGCCCCAACGAAAAAACCCGTAACAGCACACGATATAGCATCGTGGATAAATACCGATGAGCCTGCGCTCGTAAAAGTAGAATCGCTAGAACTGCTAGCAGCATACCCTTCTTCCTCATCCGTCTCAGGAAAGTAATCCATACCCACGATATAGAACGGGGAAAATGGAGAAAATTTCTCTTCAGAGACAGCGGTGAAGTATCGGGATGTGGACGTGACTGGACCTGAATCCGGTGTCGTTGCAGTGGTTGGGGTTCTGGGGAGAGGGATGGATATCCGTAGGGGTGAGGGTGCGATGGGCTGCTGTTGTTCGGCCATCGATTCCTCTCGTGGTGACGGAGGTGGATAAATAGTAGGTAATGGTACAAGTTCGGAAGACGATACAGGTGGTGCAGTATAAGGTCGCGGAGGTATTGGTGGAGGGGAGAATGGCATTGATTCCTCAAGAGTAGGAGAAGGTGGCGCAGAAATAGCGGAAGACCGGCTCGATCTACGAGAAGAGCTTTCAGCGTCCGAAGGCAAATCGTCGAACTGTTGAAGAAATTCGGCTTTGGCGGAATGGAGTTTGATGGGGGTCGGGGAATGAAAGGAGGGAGAGGAGGACGGTGTAAGAGGTGACGTGGAGGATGAACCACTTGACGAGGATCCAGATGAAGGTGAACGGGCCCTTGGCTGCGGTATGACGAGCTTCAGAGCTGCGGTGGGATCCCGTGGAGAGATCGAAGGTGAGGGAGATCTTGGGGCCTTCTCCGGCTGGGGCGGCTGCATAGTAGCAAGTATTAGATCAATGGGACGAAGCTGATCAGCGACCTCTGAACGGGGTGAACGGGGCTCTATGGTGAGAACACCGTCGCTCCGTCCAGAAGGACTGGCACTACGGCTCAGGTCGGCAGCATTCTGCGCAATTACGATTGCCTGGCCACGGACGACTTCTTCCAAGTCGACGACAACGTTCCTGAGTCGTTGCACCTCACTCGTCGTCATCTCTCTAAGACGGCGACTGCGGCGTGTGTTGGCTGATCGAACTTCCTCACCCACTAGCGTAATGAGTCCCTTCATAACTCCGTACATCTCTGCGTAATCCCTCGAGCCAGCCTGCTCCGGCCAATGAGCAATGAGACCCGCTAACTCCCTGGTCCTTGCGACGGCAAGGTCAAAGTGTGATGCATCCTCTTCATTTAGGACCATTTCCTGAAACCACGGATGTAGCAGAGCGATCGCTAAACGCGCGGAGCCCACCGCCAAATCACGAACTCGGGAGTGGAATGGCGACCGGGAAAATCGGGCTTGGAGGTCAAGACAGAACTTCCGATATGTATTCCGTTTCGAGTCGGTGAAGTCCCATGCCAAAGAGTCAAGTCCTTGGGAGTCGCTCGAAGGATGAGCGCCTGGCTTCAAGAAATATGAAGGGAGGCTGGGGATGATAGACAACAAAGGGATTGAAGTAATCACAGCCGAGCGAGGAATGAAACCGTGTATTAGAACGGATTGAGATTCTTGGGCGAAACGGTACCAGCGCCAGTGCGACTTGTGCTGTCTGTGAACAGGGATTACGGTGTGAGGAGATATAGATGCGACAGAATACTTACTCAGACGCTGGTTTCTTCCTGAGGAGTTGGATGGCCGTAACCCCTTGACCGACTAATGCTCTGGCATCGATTATCGCAATTTCCACATCGTGCTTCACTCCCTTGTTATATCGCCTGACGGCATCCCACAACGACCAAGCAAAGCTGAACGATGTCGAGATGAAGGGTGACTGAGACCGAGTCTCCCAGTCTAGATGCCTAGTGCAATCCTCGTATGTTGCCGTTTCCAGTAATGACACTCCCGAGCCGACATGCATCCCGGACATAACTGGCGTCCTCGGTGCAAACTTGGCATTGAACTGGGCACCAACGAAGTATAATGAATCGTCTTTCACCGGAGAAAGACTTCTCGGTGTGTGAACGCGGAAAAGGAAAGGGTGATATCGGGCAATGGTGTCGAAATTGACATCCGGGCCGAAACCGTGCTGGGGAAGAAAACGAGTGGGACCGTCGTCGGTGATCCTTGGTGTCGAGGACATGGTAAAGAAAAGAAGGGGTGGGTTTGGGGTTGGGAATGGATATGTCTGCGCTCAGACTTTTAATATCATCGGCGGGGTATTGGTCCGTCCTCGTGTTGTCCGGATGTTCGCCACTAGACTCCATACACGCTGCCTGCGCAAGGCACACGTCCTCCGCATGTCGTTTGCAATCAAGTTCAAACAATTGGGACTTGCTGTAAATAGTAAGGCACATGTCAGTAGATGAATGTTCAATGAACACGAGTCAAAGCTCACCCGGGCCCACCCACTGGTTTGCCCACAGGGAAGGGCGGTGTCCACAAAGTAACACGGTCAAGGCGATGAGGGCGGATGAGCGCTGATTCACCGGCGACAGAGAAGTCCCACGATTAGTAACGCCCAGAGCAGAACAGGACCAAGCGTCTGTGCATATTGACTCTGCCAGTAGTGGATAGGAATGAGTAGGCGTGGGAAGACCCTATTGGGAGATCCTTGATCAAAGCCCTCGGTCTTCGAAGAGGATTATACTGCTCTTGAACGCCTGAATTCTCAAGGTCGGCCTGTCGCAGATATTACTCCGAGTCCGAGTCCCTGTTTGGGGAGGCAAAACGTGTCTGCTGTCTTGCAGCACCGGTGCTCGCCATTCCTGCCACCGACTGAGCGACACGCCGCTTTCGAAGGTGTCAAGATAAAGCAGTCCTCATCATTGCTTCTAGATCTCATCGAGACCTTTTGCTATGTGCAACGAGCTACCGCCACTAGAAGGATGATCTGCATTATCTCGATCAAGTCCACAAGCGCACACATCGATGGGGTGTGCTCAGCAGGGGTTATACCTCTTCGTGTACTGAGAGGCAGCGATCCAGAGTTCCAAGAAAATTTCATATTGTTTCAACCTTGCTTGGCGGTATAGCGCTAAGTAAGTACGAGCTTGCAAAATGAGCAGATTAAAAGCACACGATACAACACGACCTCAAAACGTAGAACACAGCACCCATACTGAAGAGTCCATGGCTCACAAAGCCAGCATCCGAGATCTTTTAATTTACACGAGAGACCCGCGATAGCCGTCGCCGCGACGCGCAACTGAAATTGCACGGATGAGTATGACGATTAGTGCAATCGTAGTCAACAACCTGATCAACCGTAGAGATAAGTTTAGGAACGTTGGCCGGCAGAGATCTATCGAAAATACGCACCACTCTATCCAGGCAAAGGCCTCGAGAGCATTCAGTTGACCGCAGTAATTAAAGGCAGTCTGAGTACTGTATAAGGCACAACGTAATTCCCATGCGTCAGACACCGGGTTTTACTAGAGTAAAAAAAATCGCGAACGCACTTGCAGTTAAGGCCACCCCCAAGCATCGCAGTGACTGCTGCAGCACCCGCGGTCCATATAATCCACGTTAACCCTAAACTTTGAACGGACCCCGATTCAGGAAGAATGTGAATGTGCGACCCGAAATGTATCTCACAAGATGAGGTGCGCCAGGGCACTGGTCAACATGGATCCGGTCGGAGAGTGCCAGAAAACCAAGGAGAGGAGAGCTGAAAGTGCCACGGTCCATGTTGAAGCAAATAGAATGTAGCGGACCCGGTCTCGTTCAGTTCCGTCGAGATAGTCATGTCTTTTGTCGAACCGGGCGGTTAACCAAGCAGAAATTGCAAGCTATAGGACAGAGATGACGGTGAGAATCTTCATCGTTGCTTGATATTCAGAAGGCCCACTTCAACTATTCCGAATAAAATCAACAAGCCAAAGATGACTGTAGGAGGATTGCTTGTCAGAAAACGGGAATACGTCGACACAACCATGCTTTCTTTACTCACTAGGATGTCCTCGTCTGATGTAGTTTTCTAACCCCATATCGTATAGTCGTCAATAAGCCGTGAGCAGAAATTTCTGAAAGTCGTGAAGATTGAGAGAGTCGTGGGGGAAGTAAAGGAGGAAGAGCTCCTCAGACTTTATGAGCAGCTGGGCAAGTGGTCTGATCGCGAAAATCCAACATCACGACCATGACGTCAAATGACGCGTAAATAGATGTCGACAGAGAAGACGCGTACTCAACATCTCGCTCTCTTCCTCTGCGGCTACGCTCGGCACCCTGCCGCGGAGTGCCCCTTCTCTTCTTCCTTCCTCTTCTTCTTTTTTTCTTCCTCAGCATGACTATAGGTAGTCAGTATCAGAGAGGATATAGGGAAGCTTTTTTAACATAATGACGTCGGCGATCTGCGAGCGTCTATGCATCCGTAAGCGCTTGAAACGCCACCTCCACTTGCTCAAACGTTCAAACGTCTACATGTAACTGTTTGACAATCTTTTTTTAACCCTTATCGTGTCTTATGCTACAAGCGGTACCCTATTCGTATGCTGGAACGCGCCCTTTCATGTGCTTCACCGCATCTGGATGTATGTCAATGTTGAACCACTCCCTCAGACCTTCCAATCGATCGAGCTCCGTTTGCATTGTCTTTACAACCTCCGTTCTCAATCCAACATGCCGCTTGATTGTTTTGCCCTCTATGGCCAGTCTACCAAGGTACTTGGTTGAAGTTGTGCAGACCCCTTGAATCTCAAACATTGTTTGCTGACGTTCAACTTCTTCTGACTCCTTCTCGTCCAGAAAGAAGCATTTGGAGCACACCACGCCCAGCCAGAATATGTCGTCCTCTCTGGTGTACACACCAACGTTGGTCGTTTGGTAATCCTCCGAAAAATATTCCTCTTCGATGAAGGCGTTGAGAATCCGTGTTGAGGACTCGCCGGATGCTTTGAGATGGGTCACTAAAAGACGCCATTCGACCTTTAGGTCAGGATCATAAGAAGGCATGTCAGGCCGAGTTGCTGAGTCCAACAAGTCAGAGACACGTAAATTGTCTACATGACCAACGGACGCACCCAAACTGGACTCTTGCCTCGACGTCCGGACAAGGGAATGTTTCTCAGACGGTGTAGCTCCCATTACACTCTCACCATCTCCCAGTAGGATAGGTTGGGTAAGACAGGAGCCTCCCCCCGCGGCATCAACGAAATATGTCGTGTTACTCCCTTCGATGGGTTGGACGAATATCACCATATGCACAAAGGTAATGAATGATGGGGCCGCGTCTGGGGGCCCGATATTGATTCTCCCCGCGCTAGAGTAGGCCCTATGATTTGTCCAAATAAGACACTGGCATGTTATTCAACAGACGGGATAACATAACACACCTGTAACCTAGACCGCGAATCATCTGCAAGAAAAGCCCGTTGTTTCCCAAGCAGTAGGACCCATTCCCATCGATGACGAGACGTTGATAGAGGTAGTCAAAGCCAATATCCATCCGATGCTCCGCTGTACTGGATCTTCTGCCTCAGCCCACCTGGAACTCATCGAATCTGGAGTATGGACTCACTAATGCATCGGGGTGTTCTCAAAAGGAAACCTGGATATTTGATGCTGCATCAGCATACGCAAGTTGTCCAAGTTGGCTTCAAACTGTGAAGGATTGATGCTTTCGGCTTTCGGATACTGAATTCTGGATAGCCATTGGGAGACTTGATCAGCGGTATAGACCGAGGGAACCTTCTTGATCCAAAGTCCGTCACGGAGGAGGCCTTTCATTGTTGTACAACGTCGACGATTGAGGGTAGTAGATGCTCTTTGTTGTTATTTGAGGTTCATTCGGCCTTTTGGTTGGCTGTACAGTGAGTCTTGAGAGACCATCGAGGTGCCGGGCAACGAGGACCTCGTCCGTCAGGAAATTAGTCACGTCAGTCATGTCATCGGCGTCAACTCACCTTGACGAAAACCAGCACCTCCGATACCAGTCGCAACACTCGTAACCAACTTGGCGATAGATTTTGGTCGTATCCCCAATGGAACAAGAAATGCTTGTCGGATAATCCAAACTCCTGCTCATATCTCCACGCCTCGTGGAACGGGGAGCTCCAGTTCTCGAGTTTTGAGGCCTAGGGAAGGTGAGCATCGTCATCACAACTGTGCCGATTATACCTCGCAGTTCTGTGCAGAATGTAATGGAACTAGCTCGCAACTCGTGCCAGAAACAGAAGAGGAACATTAGAGATGCATAGAGCATCATAGAGCTTACCGAACCTCAACTTGACACCGACAACTACAAAGTTCGGGGACCCTCCGATGAAGCGATGGAACGTACGAATTCCCTAAGGCCGCCTCAAGCCTTTCCATCATGATCATTCACTACCAAGCAAGTTCTCCGAAATGATGAAGGAAGGAAAAGTTATCTTCCACCGGTAGACACAGAAAGGCTCCTGTTTACCCTAGTCTGAGTCTCTCGCTCGTAAGTTCTTGGAACCCCCGTTTCTGTTTCACTAAGGGATATAAAGTACTCAGCAGGTTGGCTTGGACATTGCCAATTATGTCCCGGCTCGAGTTGAAGTCGCCCCCCACACCTTGGTTAGACAGGACGCGGTCTCGAAGTCCGGTCGGTCCTTGCGTTCCGGGAGTCAGACAAAGAGCAAGTTGGACGCCTACATCGGCTTCCGTCATATTAACTCGTCCACACGAGCCTTCGAATGTCAGCTGGGTCGAAAGTCCCCTTACTACTCCCGAAAGCTCTGATGAAGGTCACCATTCGACTGGGTTCACTGAGAATAGCAGAGGGTCTGGAACCAGCAGGACCTCATCGCCGTGTGGTACATCATCGTCCGTCACCTCGTCTCGATCTTCAGATCCTCCCGCGTCATCCTCATCGGGTCCTCCTATCGAATGTGACATCTCTTGCCGACCCCAACCTGAAGCGCTCATCGACCGCAGGGACCAGAAATGCACCCTGTTCTTTGGCTCTCCAATCTGGGCTCATTGCACCACTTCTTTCTTGGTAGTCGGGAGTAATGGGCAAACGGCCCGCCGCTCACGGTCGCTCAGCGATCCCCGTCAGGTAACGGATGTACGCCGGCTGTCGCTCGACGAGCCGACGTCGAGAGAGGAGCTATCAGTATCTAGAAGCGCTACAAATAACCGCAACCGTCATAGTCCTGTAGCTCGGAGCCGGAGACGAGTTAGTCTCTCGTGCGACATCCCGCTGGTCTCCCCCTTACCCCTCCAACGTCCTTCAGGGAGCACAGCAGCTGATGGTACAACTTCATCTCAACCACCAAGGCTCCCCATCACCACTAGTCCCGCAGTCTCTCAGGTAGTCGACACCAAACTCGCAAAAGACCTCTTCGAAAGTTGGACAAGAGGAGAAGCCCTTCCTGTGAGCACTATGCATCGTGACCGTGCTCGGTCAGCGTCGGCCGGGTCTCAACCGATAAATTACCACTACCAAAAGCGAAGCTCTTCGTCTTTGTCGCACCGCCCCGACTTTGAGGCATTAGCCCGCGTGGGGGGATTGCGAATCAGGCCCTCGTCTTTGAATGTCCGTGGAGGGAGCTCAACGGACCGCTCCGGTAGGATGCTTCGTTCTTTGTGCGCTTCTACCGCTAATAAACCAGTAGATGATTATCACGAACAAGACGAGGAGGATCTAGAAACTGAAGGCGATGAGATATCAACAGCACCCTCTTCGTGTGGGCCGTTCACACCGTCGTCTTTCCAATTCTCCCCCGCGACAGTTACCTTTTCATCATGTTCCCACCGCGCTTCTGTTGTTTCTGCAACAATTGAAGAAGAGGACTTTGAGGGTGGGCGTGGGAATCCAGGCCAAATCTTTGTACCAGACCTCCGTCTCCGCCGAGGGTTCAGTGTCACTCGTTCGGATTCACCTCGTCCAGCCAACAACGCTCCCGCCACTGTACTGACACCCTTCGTAAACGACCATGACACTACATTATTCACTCATCCGCGACCCGCTCCAAAACCACCCACGACCGATGGTTCTGCCGTCCTAGCGCCAGAGGTTCTTGCGACTCGGGCATTGCTACTTAGTCCCGGTGGGACTCCAAACTCGCCGCTTACACGTTCTGTGACGGCTCCTGGTGGAGTAACCACGGCAGGGCATTCGAAGGTGAAGCTTGGTATCACAAGTTTGATGAATCTGAAGTTACCTACCGCGAATGAAGAAGCGGGTAGAAAGAGGAACTTGCTTTGGAAACTCGGAATCGGTCACTTCGGTTTAAAGAGTATAGGCGCTCGGATGAAGGCAGAGGCCGGCCGTGTCCGTTCTACTTTGTAGTGTAATTCCCCGTTGGTACTGTATCCACGCGTTTATTTATCCTCAGCTTGAGCCTGGGCCTGGGCCTTCGCCAGCGAGCTCTTCGGAACGGTACCGTTTTGAGTCATTGGCGAAGCACATGACTGGTGGCCAAACCGGAAAATTCTCGATCGGGGACCCATTACGCCTGGTCAAACGTAGTGGCGCGGAGTGAGATGGGGTACGCATTTCTTAGAGCCAGGAACCTCAGGGGCCGAGTCTTTGAAGCTTGGGCCGCACCGAGCTGTCAAAGGTGACGATGTTTGCGGCAAGCCAGAGGCAGTTCTGGATCGATGGTTTTTTGACCCGCTCGAAGGTAACGGGACGGTTTTGACACTTCCATGCTTCTGACGGTAGAGTTGAGCACTCAGTGTTAGGATGTACGACCGAACGGGTAGTTAGATGTAGCCTGGGAACTAGAACGGTAGCCACGGCGGGTGCCTCAGAGCCCTTGTAGTGGTAGTCCTCGATGATGGAATCACGGCTCTCAACTCGTGGAGGAGGATACCAGTACCGATCCTGCGGGACAAGGCCTTCAAGAATAGAAACGACTGGAAAATCGCGTCAAGTATTATCCTTCTCATCCGATGACCTCGAATACAAGGTCTGGCAGGCAGTTGACAGTAAATATCACCTCGTTCTGACTGGCCACGTACGAGGGCGGATTGACGGTAACGCTATGGACCCTACATCACGAGCTTGATCTTGGACGAATCGTACTCAAGAGATTTTGATCAGCATTGAATTTGAGTTAGATCCCAATGCAATGAGATGTAGTCACCATGCTTAATGCCTCCCTTTCCGTATATGGTCCTCGGACGTAGAGGAATTGCGCCTTAGTTAGGTGGCCTTTCAACACGTTCGGCGCAAAAAAACTGCTATGGGATATAAATCAATTAGAGAATACTAACAAGGATTCGACTATTCTCGCTCCTACTCCTCCGGACATGTATCGCTCTGTCTCTTCAGTGAAAAACCTCCAAAGAATGTTTTCGCGTTCACTGTCCAATACATCAAGCGTCCACCGACCCCTACAGACGCCACATCTATTACCTTTAGAAGGAACATCATCCCTTCCCCGCTTTGCCGATATATTCGACATGCCACACAGACTCGGGGGATCGCGCGACAGCGGAGCTCCGCGACTTGCAACAGCAAAGATAAGGGAGATAGGAGACCCGTTCCTTATTGACCTCACGGTCAGCGACTTTCACTCCCTACCCCCTGCAATTCTGTTCGACGGTCCAGCGCGGAAGTCGAAAGGCCGGCCATCACCATGGACAGGGATTGTCGGTACACCCCGTAGGACTCTGCACCAAAGCGCAGTTCCACATGAGCGATTGGTAGAGGTGTTTGACGGTCCATCCCATTACAACCGACGTCAGTACTGGCCGTCGAAAAGAGAGAGAAAGGTAAGCTTCTGGCGCTCTATCTCAAACTCAGCGCTGATCGGCTCTCGCAGAACAAGACCGCGATAGCTTTTGGAGCGGTGATGGTTGTCGGTGGAAGCGTCGTTTTGAGTCTTCAGTAGACATTGTAGAGACGACTGTTTTGGCGCTGATGCGCCCAGAGGTGCAAGCTAGGAGAAACAAATTGGACTTGGCCATACGACGCTCGCTATCGTCCCAAAAACGCCAGGTGGCGGCGGACTCTGTATGTAAACTACCTGATACCCGCAGAACAAGCAATCCACATGTACTGACGGAGAACGCTGGAAGCTCCGTGCTGGACGGCGTGAACATTGAGTCTGGGACCCGTCCGCCCAAGGGTGTATTGGTTCGCTGGCCACGAGATCAGTCGTGGTGACGAGGTAGGAACCAATAAGAGCTCGGCGTCGAAACACTCTCAAAAGAGACTTTCAAGATGTTGTTCACATATTCTCCCTGGGAAAGCTATGAGTTCACACCACACGACTCTCCTCGGGAACACGATTGATCACTCACAGTCCAGACTCTCTTGTCACTGAGGATTCTATCCAGTCTTCGGACATTTGACATCAGATATTTAACATTCCGAGAATCTAGGGATTGATGATGCCCATGTTCGGTGTGTAAGACGGAGTTTACAAGTGTGCGTAGGGAGAAGGATCGCCCGACAGCGGAAGTGAAGGAGATCTGACAGACGATGGTCAGCCAGCATTCTGAAGGTCCGCCCGGAATGGATGTGCCTTACAAGCTCTTTCAGCGGGATTGGCAGTTCAAGTCTCTCGAGATACGGACACGTTTTACAGATATGAACGATCGACTCCATCCCAAGGGCGCAGTCTACGAATGACACTTGCGTCAGTGTAAGAGCGTAGTCCTTTACTAGCTGTTCGACGAAGGAATGCCCAACAAGAACTTTGTTGTCGGGAAGCCTCATGACGAAGGAGGAAAGAGGGGGGTGCGAAAGCCGAAGGTAATCAAGTATAGAGCTCAGCACCCCTGGTGTCGGAGATGAGATAGTCGATATCCGCGTGTCGACACTCAGATGCTTGAGGTGGTCGAGCTTTGCAGGGATCGAACCAAGTGGTTTAGAAAGTTCCTGGGGTGCCTCCGGTCAGCGATTATGGCTGACCCTGCAAGACACGAAACTAACCGTTGTACTGAACGAAAGGTTCTCCAAAAGAGGAACGTGTGACACTAGGCGCAACGTAGTTGCATGGTCAACCTTCGAACATCCGACAATATGCAGACCGATCAATTTCGGAAGCTGAGGCAGAAGTTGTTCCAGGATGGTCTCATTTATTTCGTTCGATGCCTACGAAATGAGTATGACACGAGCGTATACTAGGTTTCGACTCTGAACTCACATATAGTATCAAGTGCCTGAGCGTCATGCTAAAGTTGGGTGCCCATCTGGGGAGGATATCCGCGACATTCCACGATCCATAGTCGAGGGCAAGATGTGTGAGGTTTCGGATACCTGGGAGTAGGTCTGATTGTTCTGTCGTAATATTTGCCTTCACTCTGAGATTTTCCAGATGTTCCTTTCCTCGAAGGGGAAGGAGAAAGACGGGAAGAAGAGGTTCTCTGCACTTGAATGACGAGAGATTTTTTGCTAGTTGCACTGTTTGCGTGCTCTCAGAAATGAACGTTGAGTGGAACTGGGAAATGTGTGTTCGGAATCTCGGCACGAAATGTATGTCTGGAAAAACAATGAGGAGAGAATGACGAGCCCAAGTCGAATGGCGACACACCGATGTGCTTCACGTACGTTGCGAGCCACGGGCGAGCCACTATCACCCCAAAAGGCGATGCCACCTAAGTATCACAACAAGGTTTTGCATTTCCGAGGAACTCTAAGAAGAGACGGTGCATACGCGAGGATACTTCTTCCCGTGTTTGAGGGTATATGTGATGCTGCGATAGAGCCGTGGAATGACTCCGGCAAAGAATGATCGACTGACGAGAGCGGCAGACGAAAGATCTTGATATGGAAGATGAGCAAATATTATCTCAAGAACATCCAAGTTGAGGTTATCAGCAGAAACCATCGCTGAGAGTGCACGAAAAATATGAGAAAGGATGGGTGGTGAAGAGACAAGGAGAGCGACGCGTACGGTTACGGTGTGACAATGACGATGATCGCTGCCAAGCGCACGGACCACTCAATTTACTCCGCCAGTTCGAACCCCGGAACCCTCACTCTTCTCAAACAAAGATTGTATTTGCAAATCTGACAACTATTAGCCTAAGGTAAGGTCCATCATGGAGACATCCTGCGAGCCTTGTGCGAGTGTAACCCGCTTTTTCCCCGCGGGCCGCTCTGCTTGCGAGTTGCTCTTAGCCTCTCGTTTATCCGGGGACAACGTTCTCAAAAGGTGCTCATTATTACTTGTCACTGCATCCTACATCGATCCATGAGCGGCAAGTAGGTCATCGAGAATTTCGCAACGTACGACGTATTGACGAGGCCATTGAGTTGGTTTGAGGAGACCTTCTTGAGGGATATAACGGCTATATATCAACATGTACGGTCCTGCACCTAGATGGAGACCAGTCGGATCGGTCAAGACGTCGGCTTCAGTGACCTATGAACACGCGGAGTACGGATTAGAGGGAGGTTTGAGCATCGAATGATCAAACTCACTTCGCTGACCGTGTAATCCAAGGTTTTCCACCAGGTGCCATTCCTATCCTGTACGTAGGAATACATTTGTTTGCGCCCCGGGACCCCGGTGTGCATAAGCACTGCACGTAAATCATACTGTTAAGAGAAAGCATAAGGCACATCGCTGCCATGGGAAGACAGGTAAGGAACGTACCCGATGTTTCTGAAGCTCCGGGCATTCAAACAGCGACTTCATTTCGTCCATGAGTTTTTCGCCTTCGGAATTGATTTCTATACGCGCCTCAGCGTCAAATCTTTGCGGCAAGGCCCACTGACAGATGACTCACTGTCGACAGCCGTTTCCAGTCCGTGCAGGACTTTCCTCAATTTCTCAGCTGTAGCTGCCAGCGAAGCCTGGCGGTCTGGGTCGTTCCCAACGGATGCAACGTTCTCGAAATAATGCACGCTCGTCTTCAGATTTTTCATGACATCTTTGTTCTGGTAATGTTCAGGTTTCTGGCTTCAATCGGAACGAGGATCCGCTTACATCGTGTTTTGTCAGTTCTACTTTCTGCTTCTCTAGTTGTGAAAGACGATCGCAAATTTCCCGCTCGCGCAACCGTTTCGTATTGGCGAGCTCAAGGTTTTCCAAGAGAAATTGATCCATGTATAAAGTCTTAGGGTAGGCAAAAGTGTCGGTAGCCGAAGAGGGGGTGGCTGATCCACTTTTATTCAAAGTGAAAATGAGCACTTGAGAGGGTACTGTGATCCCGTCATGGGTAGAACTGTCGAGCTCGTATGAGTTGAGGTTCGATGAAAGGCGAGCAACAAGCTCGTTGGCGGCTGATGTATCCGCGTCAACTTCTACCGGAATTGAATGCACAAGAGTAATCTCGGACTCGGGGAAAGGCTGGCCATCGATGATCCTGATACGCCCCGTTAAGAAAGATGTAAGTCGCTCCCTAATGAGAATCATCAGTTCCATCCGATCTCCAGTCAAAAAGAGAGTTAATCACTCTTCAACGTCCACAACGTCGTCTAGTGCACTGGAAATTCGCCGCACAAAATCTATAGTAGGGTATCATCGATCGCATTCAAGCCGAACCAGCGGAGCTTGAAGGCATACCAGAAGACCAGACCCCCGGTGCTATCGTCACTTGTGACTGTACCGCGCCCAGGGAAAGGAGAAGCGAGTCCTCGATGACAAGTGTCGATATATTCGCCAAGTCGACATTTGTGAGAAACTCAACCAGTTTTGAGAGTGGATCGCCTTCTTGCGTTTGGATTCTAGACATCCTTTCTCGTATTTGTGGGACATGGAACAAGGCATGGACAACCTGAACGACGTAAATGTAGCTCAAGTGGTATCTGGTGGGAAATAGAAACGCACTAAGGCAGCATATGCGAGAGAAGCGGAATCAGCGCGCAAAGCAACGGGCCTGTAGGGAATGGAATGATCAAGCGGTACCACCAAGATAAAAACACTTTACCAACCGACCATCTATTCGAAGCATATCCGAAAGTTCTACATTCTCCTCATTATCCTCCGGTACTGCGAGACTAGCTTCAATGGCCTGTTTGAGACTCTCGTCTTCATTCGAGATCTGTTGTTGGGCCTGTTAGACTGTCAGATCAAGTCATCAAATTCAGACAAAACACGCACGCCAGTAGAAACCACAGCCCAATTTGGATCTGGTTCCCTGTTACTGGGACCGAATGTAACCTCTGATGATGATAAGGTTGGCTGAGGATCTGTTTCCATTGACATCTGCAATGCCCTCGACATCTCCTCGTCATTGTCATCTCTAGTCAAGTCAATGACATTCTGTGCTGGAGTTGTTGTTGTGACTTTGGGAACAGAAGTAGATTCCTGTAGTCCTCTATCGCCTGCGAGCATCGCGTCCGCTGCTTTCTCCATGTCTCCTTTGAACTTTCGCAACACTCGAAGAGCCACGGTTGAATCAACATCACCGCCCATCATGGCTGAAAGTAGCTCAACATCGTTGTTTTCCTTTTCTGTGGGCATTGAGAGTTGTGTCATTGTGTTCCTGTGGGCAGAGCAAGCGAGAGTTTGACCAGAAAGGGCTGAAGAAGGTTGCTCCGGACAAAACGCTGCGGCCCAAACCTGATGATCTCATCTTATCTTATCTCCCGCTACAAGGCGCTAGCATAGTCAGCTCATCGATTGAATTAGCGTTATTCCCCTTCCTTTCTCTCTCCAGCAATGCCTCCTCAGATTGTTCAATTCTCACCTCTGCCCTCTTTGATTAGCCCGTCGTTCTGGCATAAGCTCACAGAACTCAAGTTGGACGTTCTGAAGCTCAGCGATGCGGAGGTCGAAATCACTGGAACCTATGGCGTGGGCAGACTATTCAAGGATAGAGAAGCGACTACTGAGAAGTGGGTTGGGGTAGGCGCCAGCCTGACTGTCGATGAAGAAAGCTTTGGCAAGGGACACGCAAGGTATCTGATATCCACCGAATGTAGAAACCCTCGAAATGGATCTCATTTACATTTCCCCAGCTTGCCATTTGGAAGCTCAATCGCGAAAGGTGTAGTCAAGAACTACAACACGATTGAAGAGTTCAAAGCAGCAGAGAAGGCAAAACTACTGAACGAAGCAGCAGACAAGGCAACTTCGTCCCCCATACTCGTTTGTCATCTGGACTTCCTGACATCCACCATCATCCTAGGTATGGTCGTCAATACAAACGACAAAATCGACCTCGCTCTTGAATTCATTCCTCTTGATCACCTACGCCGACCTCAAGAAATACAAATACTTTTACTGGTTTGGGTTCCCAGCATTCATCACCAAGCCTTCCTGGTACATTGATAATGAAATAGGCTGGATAAATGCCAGCTCTAACGACGCGTTTACCACGGAACAGCTACAGTCCATCCTGCGGCAACTATACACGTCAGCGGCTGCACAACCTCTACCATATTTCTTGGTCAGGTCCTCTGCGGACAAGGCGGTCAATGTCGTCCCCGCAGAGGAGTTTGACCCAGCGAAGGACGCGTCCGATACCACAACCATCGCATTCGTCGATCCATCAGCGGAATCCCAGAATCCAGGTTGGCCTCTCAGGAACTTGCTCGCTTATCTGAATGCACTATACCCTTCTGCGCCAAAGAGGTTTAGAGTGTTGTGTTGGAGAGATTCTGAGGCGCCTCGTGACGACGCGTGGAAGAGCCGTTTCGGTGTCGTTGCTCTCGGGGACGGGACGAGTGAAGTTGAGGTTAAATCCTCGAAGCCCGACGTCACAGGGTGGGAGAAGAACGTCAACGGAAAGTTGGGACCCCGTGTAGCAGACCTAGCACCCATGATGGATCCCGCCCGGTAAGCTACGCTCTTTTAATAGTTATCTACAAGATGCGATCTCGATTGGTGCTTATCTCTTCTCTGATAGACTCGCGAACCAAGCCGTCGATCTCAATCTCAAATTGATGAGATGGCGTATCATACCTGCCCTCGACCTTGATAAGATAGCGGCCACTAAATGTCTTTTGCTCGGAGCTGGTACCCTCGGTTGCTATGTGGCACGGTGTCTCATGGTAAGTGTACACTCTGTGTCTTGAATCTCGTACCGTCTCTCATCATCGCGTATCAGGGCTGGGGCGTTCGGAAAATAACTCTGGTCGACTCGGCGAAGGTATCGTTCTCGAACCCTGTACGACAGCCGCTGTTCCAGTTCTCCGACTGTCTGAACGGCGGTAGGCCGAAAGCGGAGTGTGCTGCAGAACGCCTGAGGGAGGTTTGGCCTGGTCTGGTTCGTGTTATTTACCCGCCGGCAAGTTTGGCTACTCATTCAATCTTAGGATGCTACCGGCGTATCACTCTCCATTCCGATGCCCGGTCACCCGATTCCTCAGTCCCCTCCATCTATACTGGAGCAGACGAAGAAGGACGTTGAGAAGCTTGAACAACTGATTGAAGAGCATGATGCTGTTTACCTCCTTATGGACTCCCGAGAGAGTCGATGGCTTCCCACTGTGATCGCGAGGGCCAAGGGAAAGGTTTGTTTAATTGTCGTTCATCTCGATGGAGTACTGATAGCACGACCGTCTAGCTCGTTCTGAACGCAGCATTGGGATTCGATACTTTCCTCGTGATGCGACATGGTGCCCGACCAGAATCTGATACGGCCCAAGATCCCGAGGACCCCAAAGGACCGCGTAGGAATTTGGGCTGCTATTACTGCAATGATATTGTTGCACCAGCTGATGTAGGTTTAAACACCCAAACCTCTCTCCCGAATGGCTTCACATGACGAATTTACAGTCACTCTCCGACCGTACTCTTGACCAGATGTGCACAGTCACTAGACCTGGCCTCGCTTCCATAGCTGCGTCGACTGCAGTTGAACTCATGATGAGTGTTCTGCAGCATCCAGAAGGGTGCGTATTACCACCCTGCCTTTCGTTAGCCTCCACTAACATCTCATACACTTCCACAGCGTACGGGCTCCAGCTCCGCCGGTTCAAGCTAACTCTGCGGATTATCCGACTGAGGGCGAAGGCACCAGCGTATTGGGCCTGATACCCCATCAGCTACGTGGATATCTGGCACAATTCAGGAATCTCCAGATTGTAGGAGCTGCTTACGATCGATGCACGGGTTGTAGCGAGACAGTAAGTTTCCGGTCGGTCAACAACACCCAGATCACCATTTGTCTCACAATGCGTATTACCAGGTCGTCAAAGCTTACGAGAAGGAAGGCTTCGATATGATGGTCAAGGCGTTCAATGAACCGAAGTATCTGGAGGAGTTGACGGGTCTAGACAAGCTGTACGACGACAGTGAGAAAGCACTCGAGAATGTGGACTGGATTGAGGGCGAGGATGAAGAGGACGACTTTTGAACGAACACCTTACGACTTGAACATCATGCATTTTACGTATCATCTTATGGACACCATTTAATCATACAAACTTGATACTGCTGGATTGCACTTCGGAAGAAGGAACCCATATGCGCCCACAACCGAAATCGAGCCGGGAATATTTGCCCGGGTCAAAACTTCGGCAGTCCTTGCACCTGCAATGTTGGGTTTGGTGCTACTTACTTGCTGGACAAGAGAAGTTCAACCGCTTCCCTCCCGAGTGACATTCATCTTGTACATCGCAAGAAACCGGGCGGCGGGATATAGCTATATACGGGCATATACGCTAGGTGGGGTGTGATTATACTGCAGTATACTGGATGATAATCCAAATACCGCTATGTCCTTTCACCCGGTTTTTTGTGATGTACTGTACCGTGTGAACGTATCCAGGTTTCATCGCCCGCTGTGCCCGACTAGTATTGATGGTGGCCTAGTTCCAATATGGGCCGTTCAGTTTGGCAGAGCCTCGTCAATACAGGCTCAACATAGTAGGTACCTGCATCACAATTGGTGTATCCCAATCGGCGGTACCGGGGCATATCCTAGGCAATAACCCTTACGCTGGCGTTTGGAAATCAATTACCCTCAAGGTGGTCCATACCTAAGGTATCTATTGCAATTACTGGCACCTGCATAGCTTTGGTCGCTTGCAGCGTGGAATACCCGTGGATCCGGGGAAGCAGAGTCTGTATAAAAGAGTGCAGCCACAGGAAAGCGTTCGGTAGGTGAACTTTAGTCTTCTCCCTCCCCTCGATTACCTTCGTTTTCCAAAGGCCTGGTTGCCTTCGTTCTTCAGCTCTTCATTCACCCTTTATTCTTCGACGTCTCATCATGTTTGTCTATGGCTTGATCCTTTCTTCTCTGTTCGCTGTGAGCATGGCTGCCCCCTTCAAGCTCGATGCAAGACAGCTCGCGCCTTTGGGCGAAATACCTGGTACCGGTGAGTCAGGCTAAGCTTCTGCTAAAGATAGTCAATCCTCATCTTGTCCATGTCCAAGCCACCCTTGGTGACCTTACGAAAAACGACTGTAACATTCCAATCAAGGCTGGAGTACCGGCGTTCCTCGTCTCCCCAAAATCGAGCTTCGTCAAGGCCCCGTGAGTCCAACTAATCGACCGCTGTCAGAATATAAACTAAACGACTCGCGACATTGTAGACCTGGTACCAATGCGTATGTCAATAAGTCACGGTCTCATAGTACGATAGCTCACGAAAAACCGCCTTAGAGCTGAGAACGGGCTTTGCGGTCGCTCAGACGGAAACATCTTCGCCCAGGATGGTAAGGAGGCTAGAGACTGCTTTCTCGATGAGTTGGGTACTTAACCATTCCTCCGTGTCCCAGCCGCCGGAAATACCATCATCAGTCTCAACACCTCTCCTGAGGTATTCCCCGTTGGCCTCTGCAACGAGTGCGGGCCAAACGACATCATTATCAACCAAGCAGCCTTCGATTTATTGAAGGGAGACGTCAAGACTGGAGTCATCAAGAATGTGTTGCCGACGATTGCATGAGCTCAGTCCTGGAAGAGCGGAGAGAAGTAGTAGGGATATCGTCGCATGGCCGACAGGATTTATACACGAGGTTGTGGTGATCACGCTATGTGTTTACTGTCCACCCGTTGCTAGGAATCGAAAGGATGAACGAGGAGGAAATCAGACTGAGTGAGTGCTCGGCAAGCGTGGCAAGGATGGGCTCTGTGATTCGGATTCCTACGACAGCTCGAAGGTGTGGATGACTCTAAACCGAGATACTTGTGGACTGGCTACTTTCTCGATACACGTTCATAACGTGGACTTTTCGTGTCCCGGCTGCCTCGTATTCGGGTTTCAAGCAAGTCTAACGCATTGTCCACTCTACATTCACTATCGCCTGGATTTCGCGTTCGCCTCTTTCGTCATCGCCCTAGATAGGGTAGCTACGGACGAGAAGTAAGGGGGAAGCTGACATGAAATACGTGCTGTCGAGGGATTAGTCGTAGGTGTAGGTGAGCGTATACACCTCACGCGAGAGCCCCTGTAGATTTTTGGTCGAGTCCGGTAGGCTGATTTTGAGAAACTCCTTCGTTCATCGCGCTTTCTCTGTCGTTGCAACAAGCGGATCAGCGGAGTAAGAGAAGACATTTCCGAGGAGCTGCGAATATCTTCCGAAAGCGGTAGAGCGTAGCATATAGGCCAGGTTGTGGCTGGTTGACGTCGCTTTCGACACAGGAGCACTCGTACCGAAGATATCGAGCGATAAGCTTATCCTTGAGGCTTTCAAAAGCTCAAAGGCAGCCCTACTCCACGGGTGCCACGATACTAATTAACCTCGCAGGAGAATTAATCAAGTCATTGAGTGACAGCCTGGTTACCTATCCTGCCTTGGCGATGACATGCCTGCGTACGCAGTCGATTCTGTGAATACACCATGCTGTTCAGGAGACTAGAAGAAATGCGTTTAGAATACGTACTTGTATGCGTGTCCGTTAATGAACCTAGAGAGGTATTCTTCCTGATATCTCGAGTGAAACGAGATAGTTAGTATCCTCAGAGGTTTCTTTTTAACAGAGTCGTAGTCCTGGATACAAGATGATATATCAAAAGAGGATTCCTGAGGAACAGGTGGCGGCATAAGAGGAAGAGGCAGACCAACCCTGACCAACCTTGTTGATTCCAAGGCACCTGTCACGGCAGGCAAATTCGGCTACGGTGAGGGCCAAACACCGCTCGAGGTTAGTGGCGCCCAAATTCGGACTGCCATCAAGACACCATTCAAAACAACAACTTTTTATCATGCAAGGGACGTTGACGGTATTTATAAGGTTGACTTCCAAAAGTCCCGATTGGACATTCCCTTCTCCTTCTCCTCCTCATTTTTCTCTCCCTTGTTGATCTGCAATGGCTCCAGTAAAGGTTACCACAATATGCTGCAGTGAGTCTTGTATCGTCTTCAATTCCTCTGAGAACTTTTTCTGATGAATCTTTCCAATCGCGTTCTTATCTCTAGTTGGTGCTGGTTATGTCGGTGAGCAGGCTACTATTCGTGTTGTTACCTTTGACGTGCGTTGCTGAAGAGGAGTGCTCGTCAAGGCGGTCCTACCTGTGCTGTGATAGCCCTCAAATGCCCTCACATCACTGTCAACATTGTTGATGTTAATCAAGCTCGTATCGACCAATGGAACTCGAAAGACTTCAAACTTCCCATCTATGAGCCAGGCTTGGAGGAAGTTGTCAGGGAATGTCGCGACAGGAACCTCTTTTTCTCGACGGAGGTCGATAGGTGTATACAAGAAGCCGACCTGATCTTCGTTAGTGTCAACACACCTACGAAGAAGTCCGGTGTTGGTGCTGGGTTCGCTGCTGACCTCAAGTGAGTGTTTATACAGGTCAATTTCCCTATCCTCATTGAATTTTTCTCGTGTTAAGCTACGTGGAACTCGCGACCCGTCGTATCGCCGCCGTTGCAACGTCGTCAAAAATAGTTGTTGAAAAGTCCACTGTGCCTTGCAGGACCGCGGAGTCTATGCGAACAATTCTCGAAGCCAATTCCAAACCAGACTGTCGATTTGACATTCTATCCAACCCAGAGTTCCTCGCAGAAGGAACTGCAATTAGCGACTTGTACAAGCCCGACCGAGTCCTCATCGGGTCTCTGCAAACTCCTGAGGGTATCGACGCATGTCAAAGTTTGTCCGATGTTTATGCGCATTGGGTACCGTAAGTCTAAACTTCTCGCCTTCCCTTCAGTTCTCCATTCATTGCAACTCTATCTGTACTTGGCTCACGTTCGTTTGTTTTATACAGTACGGAGCGCATCTTGACTGTCGGGCTTTGGTCGTCGGAACTCTCCAAGCTCGCGGCGAACGCTATGCTTGCCCAGCGTATCTCCTCTGTCAACGCGCTATCAGCTATCTGCGAAGCTACTGGGGCAAATATTGACGAGGTTGCTCACGCTGTCGGGTACGATACGCGTGTTGGGCCAAAATTCCTGAAGGCGTCGGTGGGATTCGGAGGCAGTTGCTTCCAGAAGGACATCCTGAACTTGGTCTATCTCAGCGAGAGTTTGCATCTCCCCGAGGTAGCGGCGTACTGGAGGCAGGTCGTCGAGTTGAACGAGTACCAGAAGAGGAGATTCTCAAAGCGCGTCGTCGACACGTTGTTCAACACGATTACTGGCAAGGTTATTTTTATCCGTCAACTTCCTATTTTTGTTTTGCCTGATTCGTTATGCTTCCGCAGAAAATTGCCGTGCTTGGATTCGCCTTCAAGGCTGACACAGGGGACACTAGGGAGTCCGCAGCTATCACTCTAATTCGGGACTTCCAGAATGAACGGGCAAGGGTCAACATCTATGACCCCCAAGTGCCTCACGATCAGATTTGGACAGACCTATCGGAGGCTAGTCCCAATCTCCCCCTCGAAACGAGTGAGAGTCTTTTCTTTACTACATGATCGAACACCCGCTCACCATTGCTTTCGTAGTCCAAAAGCAGGTCACAATCTGTGGCTCCGTTCTCGACGCGTGCAACGATGCCGACGCTGTGGTTATTGCAACCGAGTGGAAGGAATTCAAGGAAATAGATTGGGAATCCGTATACCAAGGGATGAACAAGCCTGCTTTCGTATTTGATGGTCGACTGTTGGTGGATGTCGAGAAACTGACCAAGATTGGATTCAAGGTTAGTTGTCTTTGTGTTCAGTTGTGGGAACTGCGACTGATTACTACACAGGTCAATGTCATTGGGCGCGGCAGCGGGGCGGCCTAACTTGCTTGGGGTTTGCTTCAGATCTTTTGAGGACAGAGTCAGTAGATATCTGGATGAATTGTTAATGAAATGGACTTGGATAGCATATGGACTTGTAGAAAAAACGTCAATTTTCTTGCGGGTTGCTCTATTACTCGGGTTGCAGTTATACACAGTAGTCAGCCTCGTGTTGTCATCATAGATCGCGTACATTATTTTCAAATTGTCTCACAGTTCGAATTCGTCTTATTTTTCTGCCATCCTCCTGGGGTACCCGACCACGCTCTCTACCACGTACCACGACGACCCAGACGACGACGATAACACCTTGAACAGCGACAAAGTTATCGAGCTCAACGTGAACGACAGCGACGAGTAATGCCCATTAGTTCTCCTCTGCCGTCCCCAATGGCCATTAGAAGCATGTCGCCGTCGTCGGGGTCTCAGTCTATTTTCAAGAAGCGTTCCACCTCGTCCCTATCTCCCACCATGGCCACTGCCACTTCCTACCTTTCCGCTGTCTCTGAAGCCGATGCTCGTGCGAGGACAGCGAGGTCGTCGACACCGACACCGACGGCGACGCCAGCGCTTTCCTTCGCATCCTCGACGTCGTCCGAGCACACTTCTGACCTCGAAGAGTTCGACGACAACGACGACAAGCTCATGGGTCCTCTCTCCGTGCCATTCCGCCCACCGACCTCTGAACAGGTCTTCTCCACCGTTCACACCGAGTTTGGGCACTGCGCAAGCGAGGAATACAGGCATACGAGTGCACACACCCCGGGTACTCCTATTCATGGCCATATCGACAAAGACCCCCCATACTATATCCTACTTTCAACATATATCAGCTATCTCATTCTAATCGTTCTGGGGCACATTCGAGATTTCCTGGGGAAGAGGTTCCATCCGAAGGCATATAGGCATTTGATGCCCCACGATGTACGTGTTTATCCGCAGTCTTCCCTTGTTTTGTGAACAGTATGAAATGAACCTGAACACAGGGATATGCACCTCTCAACTCCGACTTCGACTCGTTCTATACCCGCAGATTGAAGACTCGCATGGACGAATGTTTCGCTCAACCCGTCACTGGTGTTGCCGGTCGTACCATTGTTCTTTTGGACCGTGTCTCCCTCGACTACAACCGAACTCAGGTCGCTACCGGTACCAAGACCCGTGCTTTGAACATTTCCTCCTACAACTACCTCGGATTCGCTCAAGCTCGTGGCGGATGCGCCGACGTTGTCGAAGAATCCATCAAAAGATACGGTATCAGCACTTGCGGCGCTCGTCTTGAAGGAGGCACGAGCGAGCTCCATACCGTTGGTGAAAAACTGGTTGCCCAATTCGTCGGAACCGAGGACTCACTCCTTTCATCCATGGGTTTCGCCACGAATTCGACCTTTATTCCTGCGATCGTTGGGAAGGGATGTCTGGTTATTTCGGATGAATTGAACCACAGTTCAATTCGGTTCGGTGTTCGATTCAGTGGCGCTCATGTTAGGATGTTCAAGCACAACGATATGAAGTCCCTAGAGTCGCTGCTTCGGGAGGTCATTAGTCAGGGACAGCCTAGGACGCACCGACCATGGAGGAAAATTTTGCTGATTGTCGAGGGTCTATACAGCATGGAGGGGACTATGGTCAACTTGCCCGGCATCATGAAGCTGAAGGAAAAGTACAAGGTAAGTTGTCCACTCTGATTTTGCTTCATGCTCTCATCCATTCGCCAGTTCTACCTCTTCGTCGATGAGGCTCATTCGATCGGCGCTGTTGGACCCAATGGACGCGGTGTCGCAGACTATTACAACATCGACCCCAAATCTATCGATCTCCTCATGGGTACCTTTACCAAGTCATTTGGGGCAGCTGGCGGATACGTCGCCGGTAAAAAGGCTATCATCGACCGGATCCGCGTCAAGGGCTACTCAGGCCCCTATGCGGAGGCCATGTCGATTCCGGTCCTCACACAAGTCATCGCCAGCATGGCCAGCATCATGGGTGTCGCCGTGCCCACAACCTCGATGAACAACTCCAGCCTGGCCCTCCGCAACAACGGTTCGAATGGACATCTCTCGGTCGACGATGAATACCACCATCCAGGCCCTGTTCCCGTAAAGACTCTGCCAGGATGGATGTCACTTCCCTCGGAGCTCGCGTCCGGAGAAGAAGGTCGCACACGTCTCCGCCGTCTAGCATTCAACTCATTCTACCTTCACCGTGGTCTCGACAAATTAGGCTTCATCACCTACGGTCACCCGTCTTCACCTATTGTTCCCCTCATTCTGTTCAACCCCGGAAAGATGATGATGTTCCACAGAATGATGAAGGACCGGGAGGTGCCGATCATCACGGTTGTCGTTGCGTACCCAGCCACTCCTCTTGTCACTACCAGAGTGCGGTTCTGTGTCAGTGCAGCTCACACGAAGGAGGATATCGACTGCATCTTGAAGGCATGCGATGAGATTGGCGACGTTATGGACATCAAGCATGGTCTTCCGAAGTCGGAGAGGTGGCATATTGACGAGATTTGCGCCCGGGCGGTCGAATTGGTCAATCTGCCTGTCGATGTGTAGGAGTGTTGAGAGGGGACCTGGGTGGATTTTGGCACACGATCTTTTACTTTCAGGCGGAACAGTGGTTTATTATGGATGATCACTAATGACCGAGCTACTCTTGAGTAATCTTCATTGACTTTCGCTTCTCGCCTTCTTCCCTTTGGGCCTCCGCGTAGACTTCCACTTCTAAAACTTGTTTGTTTGCGGGGCCTGGTCAATCTCTTCACAAGCATAACCTCCTCACTATTGTACTTACATTACTTCCAACCACCGAGTATTTGCTTTCTTCCAATACCAATTCCTTGCATTCATTACTTGTGCAAATATTTAATTTTTTTTAAACATTACTAGAGCGCGAGCCTCACTGTACACGTATATACAGTACATAGAATTAACCCGTCTGCGGGGAAACGGATCACAATGAAGTGGACGGCCGACTGAATGTCTGCGTTCTAGCCACGAACCTTGGGTCGTAGAGCTCCCGCTCGTATTACAGCGCCGGTCCGATGTTGTGGCTTTGGTGAGTTTCTAAAGATAGTAAGGGCCTGTTCGGTAAAAAGTTACCGGTAAAAGATATCGTGATAATCTTCCTTATATGGAAGGAGAACATTGATTTTGGCGTGTTTTGTGGCTCGCTGATGAGGAATTTTGCGACTTCTCCTTCCAAATAAGGGAATATATCACGATGTCTTTTACCGGTAACTTTTTACCGAACAGGCCCTAAAAGATAGTCCAGTGCTTCAAGAATCAATGTCGGGCGACCCTCATGTGTCGGACCAGGATCCCTACATACCTCATATCGACACCGTGTGTATGGTATTTGTGTATGGGGTATGGCAGTGAAGAAAAGAGTGGATTGTCATTATGACGACGACAGCTTGGTACATACATGAGCAGACTCTCAGACTCTCAGATACGTAAATGACTGCTACAGTTTACGCTCGGCGGCAGTGTTCAAACAGGCACAGTAGACACAGGAATCACGGTTCCCGTCGCAGTAGGAACAGCAGTTGCAGGTGGTGTTGCAGGGAGAGAAGGTGTTGCATCACACACGACCTCAGGCTTCAGCCCCGCCCGCAAGTTCGCTAGACCGTCTCCCTGGAGATCGTCTCGGGGCCCCTCGGGAACCGTGCCGACGTAGGCATTGAAGTTGTAGATGCCACAGGGACATGTGTCCTGAATCACCTTCAGGCTAGTGGCAGACATCACCTCGACATTATCCCGACTCAATGCAAACGCTTGAGCGCCGAGTTTGAAGGGAGCTGCGAAGGCAGAAGCTCCCGCTGGTGCCTCGAACGTGTACACCGTCCCACCTGAATTGACTGTGACAGCTCCCGGGGACTTGAGAAGCGAAACGACGAAAAGGTTGTCTTCGAGAGTTTCAAAGCCGTTGGGACGGCCGTTGAAGAAATCTCCTGTGGCGTTGTTGCCAGCACCAAGGGTGTTATCGGTGGCGTCGCAGTCGATGTCCTTGAAAGTGGTACGATACCAATAGATGATCTTCTCTTCCTCGATGAAGGAGTCGGGCTTGTCCGCGCCGGCTTTGTAGGCAGCAATGAACGGCTTCGACAAGTCTGCCCATCCGTTATGAGGCCTTGGGGGAGATCCGTGAGGGGAGATGACAAGATGGCGTTAAATTACTCGGCTTACATATCTTTTACCCACTTCGAAGCTCCATCGTCTGTGTGCTTGGCGGAGAGAGGACCAATGTAGTGTGATTCCCCATAGTCATTCCAGGTGACGATTTCCGTGAATGTGGGTTTCAAGGCCAAAATCTCGAGCCACCTCTGGTAGATTAGCAGCTCGCTTGGAAATACCCAGTTCTTGCTGAACGTAACTTCGCCGCCGAAGTGGGTTGCTACGATAGAAATTCAGGAAAATACAGTAGAAGTATAGTTGATCAGCTTACAGAACCAAGGAGAGACAGCTGCAAAGCCATAATGAGATTTCAAGACTTTCCTGTCAGTGAAGAGGCTGACTCACGAGCCATGTATGTCTTTCCTGCCAAACTTGCCTGGAAGCGCTGATCGCCATCGTTGACTGTGACTAACTTATCAGGGCTGGGAGCCTTGTTAGCACCGTTGCTTGGCCAGCCTTGGAAGTTGAACGCCCCGTCGAGGAGACCAAAATCAGCCAATCCGGGTTGGAAATTTGGTACGAAGAATATATCCTGTCCCGCACTGGCTCTGACGGCGTCGACGTTGAGTTGATCTCCGATGAAAGTGGAAACGAAGGGTTTCGTTTGGACCTTCAACTGTGCTGGTTTGGAGGCGAACTGGGAAATGATCCCCCCCACTGTCGCTTCATCTCCGGGCTTGAAGAGGTTGAAGTCGAAGGATATGAACACCTTCATATCATTGTTTGCGGCGGAGTCGTACGCGAAACCAAGCTGTGTAACCTGCGAGTCCTCGGTACCAATATTGAGTGCAAACGCGTCGATACCGAGATCCTTAGCGCGTTTCATGTCGTCGTCGTAGTCAGCAGCACTGGCCCTGTTTGCGGTGATGCCGACCTGAGGGTACAGAGGTTAAGCCGATGATAAGTAAATCTGAATACGCACGACCACTTACAATGAGGTGAGCGAAGACCATCTTAGAATCCGCAGTCTGCCTGTATACCAATTCCCGACTGTATGAATAGGGAATGGCAGCGCCCAGAGATAGACCAGCTATGACAGTGCAGAAAAGGAGAGAACTAACAAGACCGTGCATGTTGAGATTCTGGAGATGGGTGGGACAGTCGCTACGCCAGCCCTTCTGAACTTGTTTCTACTTACTTTTAATACTTTGGAGGCCGTGTTCGACCCTTGATGGTCGTCTGATACTGACGCCGCCGGGGTTTGCATGCCACATGAGCCCAGACTGATGCAGCCCGCGCGTATAGATTCCTGCAGAATGATGATCCTGATCGGGAGTGGTTGTAACTCTGTGTCGGTACGATATCAATGCCTGCTCAGTGCTGTTCGTAAGTATGTCTGGATCGTCGCTAGCCTATTGAAAAACGCGACAAATCTAGTAGCTGGGGTAGTCGTTGAGAGTCGTTGATCTGCATTCGGAACCATGAATGGTGATGTACAAGGTGAAGTCGTCGCTCAGCCCATCAATCTTGATAGCAAAGAGGTATTCGGACTCGGAGGACAACAAGCAGTGGTGGTAATGAGGAAACGCATCTTTCGTATTATGTAAGTGAACCTCTTTCTTCTTGCGGCCATGGACCTCTGCGGACCCACATCTGCTCTTTTGCCCGAGCAATATTGTAAAGGAAGACGACTAAGCAGGCTCCCAGCTTGCTGATTATCTGTCTGTGCAACTTGTGAGCTGCAAGATTGAGTCTGCGCCCTCGCGCCGGCCTCGTAAAGAAGTTATTCACTCCTAGGTTCATGGACTACGCGCAAGTTTTGTGAAGCATTTCATACGAGTCGAATCTCGTCGACGCCGTTCTCAAATAGGGTGATGATTACCTGCGGACCCCTCACCGGACCGGGAACACGACGAACCATAACGCATGGACAGCACTCGTGATGTTTTTCCAGACTTATTCCACAAGAATCAGGACTCACATGGTCTTCAACGTACTTGGGAGCAATAGCGGAATTTCGTACTTAAGGGCTGCTCATGGCGTACTCCAAGGCGTCCCCCAAAATGCGCCTCATCCTCAGCTTTCTTGCACTGTCACTGCTAGCGACAATTTCCCAAGCATACATCAATACTACCGACACAGAATGGCCTATTCATGATTCAGGGCTCACTCAGGACGTTCAGTGGGATCATTATAGTCTCATAGTCGAAGGCAGAAGGATATTTATGTGGTCAGGCGAACTGCATTATTGTGGGCAAACCTCTACTATACCTCGATAAGTTGTTGACCTTCACCCCGTTTCGCAGGGAGGATACCCGTGCCAGAAGTATGGAAAGATGTCTTACAAAAGGTCAAAGCCTCCGGTTTCAACTCGATATCTGTCTATAGGTATGTTCCAACGCTTTGGGTTGAATGGAGCTCAAAGCGTAACAATATCGAATAAAGTCACTGGGGCTTCCATGCGCCGAATAACAAGACTTTGGATTTTGAGACCGCCTCACGCGACATCGAACCCTTACTGAACTACGCCAATGAGCTCGGGCTGTTTGTTACTATGCGTGGTGGGCCATATGTCAAGTGAGTGCGTGAGGCACACCTCTCAAACGTCCCACCTAAGCACCTGTGCATCTGAAGTGCGGAAACCACTGCCGGAGGCTTTGCGCTATGGACCACAACAGGTGCTTACGGTCCTCTGCGAAATAACGATCCGCGATATACGGAAGCTTGGAAGCCTTTCATGAACAAGATCAACCAAATTGTTGCAAAGCACGAAATCACGAACGGTGGACCAGTCGTCAGTGCCGTACTACTTATACTTAAAAATAACCGTGCTCACTTTCCTACACCAGATTCTCAACCAGATTGAAAATGAAATATGTTGCCAGAGGAACTCAGATGGAAGTATCAACACTCCCATTGCTGAATACATGGCGGTTCGAACTAGTCTCTCTGATCCAATGTGCCTTGTCTGAATTGGATTTTTTCTAGATTTTGGAGCAGAATGCTCGCGACAACGGAGTACTCATCGTAAGTCTGGCGAGTTGCGTATCATTTTATTGGTCAATAAATTCTTGTAGCCCATTATCACGAACGCTCCCAACATGAATTGTAAGCGGGTAATTGTTGCAGAGTTTTACTTTCATACTTACACTGGCATGCTAACAGCAAAATCGTGGTCTAAGGACTACAAACCGGGGCTGGGCTCGCAGGATATCTATGGTACGCGCACCAGTATCCCTGAAACAAGGTACTCGACTTACGAGGGCTCCCTTAGCATTGGATAGTTACCCGAAGTGCTGGACATGCGACCTGTCCGTCTGCGGTAGCGGTTCTGCGAACGTCAACTTCGCGGATCACTTCGACGTTGTCTCCCCAACTCAACCCTCATTTATGGCCGAGTTCCAAGGGGGTTCATACCTCTCTTGGGGTGGACCAGAAGGAGGATGTCCCGAAAATATCGGACCGAATTTTGTCTCGATGTATTACAGACATCTCATGGCAGAGCGAATCACAATGATCAACTTGTACATGCTGTGAGTAGAAAGACTCCGGTTTTTTGCGTCGCATCTCTCTGATTTTCTTCGACTAGGTTTGGCGGGACAAACTGGGGCGGACTGGCGACGAACGTTGTTGCTACTAGTTACGACTATTCCGCCCCTATTCAAGAAACACGTCAACTGGGCGACAAGTACTACGAAACTAAACTTGTAGGACTTTTCTTCCGTACAGCCGAGGATTTGGTTATGACGGATCGCACGCCCTTCTCCACATCGTACACTACTGTACCCAACGTTGGTGCTACCGAGCTTCGAAACCCGAAGACCCAGGCAGGCTTCTACATCACACGGCAATCCAACATGGACTCCACCACCACGGTCGACTTCAGAGTGAAGGTTGCAACGAAATCTGCAGGGAATCTGACCGTGCCTGTGTTTTCCGATCCTATCAAGTTGGTTGGAGTTCAAAGCAAGATCGTTGTTACAGATTTCAGATTCGGTAACAATATCCTGGTCTATTCTACAGCCGAAGTATTATCCCACTCGGTCGTTGATGGTCAGAGTATCATCGCTTTATGGCTTCCCGATAATGAGTCAGGCGAGTTCAGGGTTCAAGATGGCTCAACCAAGCGGGAGGTATTCTCAGGAAAAGGTGGAGACTTCCACGAGGTCGATGGGGATCTAGTCTTCTCGTACAACCAAGGGGAAGGACAGATCGTACTACAATTGGATAACTTCCGCGTTGTTCTACTCCCGCGTCAGATTGCATACCGGTTCTGGGCACCGACACTAACGAACGACCCCATCATTTCTCCCGACCAAGTTCGACTCGTCACTGGGCCATACCTTGTACGATCCCTCCGCATCGACGGCGATCAGGCTATTGTTGCCGGCGATATCGACAAAGAGACAGTGTTGGAAACATTCTTACCAGAAGCCGTATCTTCGCTTCAGTGGAATGGACAAACCCTCGAGGTCGAGAGGACATCCTACGGGAGTCTGAAAGCGACACTTGCCAGACCAGGAATTGACGCGGAGGCTATCCGACAGTCGTTGACCCTATCTGGCTGGAAGTATTCCCCTGCTCTACCCGAAGCGGACGCGAACTACGATGATTCGAACTGGGTGGTGGCAGATCACACAACCACCCCAAACCCTACCAAGCCGTCGACTCTACCAGTCTTGTATGCGGATGATTATGGTACGTTCCTTTACCTCATATTGGGCGATCTGCTTGACGGTTACTCCCAGGTTACCACAATGGCGTTCAAATCTTCCGCGGTCAGTTCTCCGGCAATGCGACTGGCGTGATCCTTGGCGTTCAAGGGGGAACGGCCTTTGGATGGTCGGCTTGGTTGAATTCGGATTTCATTGGAAGTTTCCCTGGGACAGTAGACGCGACAAACGGAAATCTCTCCCTCTCATTCTCTAATGCCACTCTCTCATTGACAAACTCACTCACTGTAGTGATGGATCATTCTGGACATGATCAGCGTGACGACGCATTACTGCCTCGAGGAATTCTGGGTGCCACACTACAAACAGAATCCGGAGAGCCCATCTTGTTTGCACGGTGGACTGTTGCGGGCAATGCGGGCGGCGAGAGTAATATCGATCCCGTCCGTGGAACCATTGCAGAGGGCGGTCTGCATGCGGAACGATTGGGATGGCATCTTCCTGATTTCGACGACTCTGAGTGGACAGAACGAGCGCCTTCTGATGGTGTTGAGGGAGCTACCATTAGCTTCTTCCGCACCGTTTCCGAAGTCAATGTACCGGAAGGATACGACGCTTCACTCGAGTTTGTTCTATCGGCTCCAGAAGGTAGTGTCCTTAGGGCGCAACTCTATATTAATGGGTTCGTGGGTTATGCTGTTTCCCTCACGGCTTTTCTTATCCTCCTATGCACAGATATCAGTACGGCAAATTCGTTCCGCACATCGGAAATCAGATCAGGTTCCCAGTCCCTCCTGGGATTCTGAACTACCGAGGTTCAAACGTTATTGGTTTGAACCTTTGGTCACAGACAGCGGAAGGGGCTTCAGTGGACATTGCGTGGAACGTGACGGGCGTTTATGAAAGTTCTTGGGATCCTGGATTTGATGCCCAGCCCCTTCAACCAGGATGGGATCCTATCCGTCTCGAATTTGCTTGATAGGTAGTCTGTAGCGCATCTCCAGCACCTAGTGCATGAGATTTACCTAGAGGTGTTTTGGTATATAATCGATTCGTTATATCTCTTGAGACCAATGAACCACTTTCGGCATTCCCCGACACCAGACAGTATTCCTCCCGCAACTCAGAACGCGTCTCGCAAGAACCACGGGGAAACGCAGCTATGTAGGACGCCTCAAGGAATTTGGTCACTCATGAATTTGCCAAAGAGACTCTGGACATGTGGGAGTCGGACCTAACTTCTGAGAACGGGACTGGGAGACCCGACTTTCGCAAGCGTCATCACGAGGAGCTTCTCCTCGCGTCTGGTGCAGGAGACTGACAATGATAGTGGCTTGGGGGTCATTTGGGCTCTCCCTTTCAATCTGAAAGGGGAGTTGAACATGGATCTCAGATTTATCACTTTCTTTTGTACACAAGGAAGACTTGGAGCACAAAGGGCCACGGTGTGTGTTCGTACATGATTCGAGAGCTTTATAATATGCAACGTGATGCCTATCGGCGTCTTTTCCGAGTGCGATTTGTTTGCTTGTGATGAAATGGGCCAAACCGGCGCCAGGAATCTGAGACTAGAAAGTTAGAAATGACTTGAGATCGCGAAGTAAACCTGGCCTTCATGAACAAGGTCATAGAAGCAGTTCATAATACTTGTAGATTGAGTCCCATCCGGAACGTTGAGCCCGCGGGCAAGTCCACGAGCATGTCATCTCTGAGCTCACCTCGAATTCATCTGTTTGTTATCGAATCTGCTGTGTGGCGAGTGAGAAAATGGGAAAGGCGTCAATGTACCACTACTGCTAATACCTTTATGTCCAAGAAAATATCTTCACTGTAACTATGCCATAGAAATGGTAACTGATGGGTTAGTACCGTGCTGGGCGAGCGTATCGTTGTTAGGGGGATAGATACTGAATGGGGACAGGGCTAAGCGATTCACCTCTGTGTTGCGACAGTTTCTACTAGTTTCCATGGAAAGCCTGTACTTTTGGTCAGCCACCGTCTCATCGGAAGAATAGATAGATTGACCTCGAATTGGTCCTCGCTCGATGACTCGGCATCGAGTTTTACCCCATCGGCGTTCGGGTAAACAGATTGCTGAGCCTCGGATTTGGCTTGTTCAAGAGCCTGAAGTCCGGTACCGACTTGTGATAGTTGCACGCCCAATTTCTGGAGTTCTTCAGCAGGTACTGGCTGACCAGTGTTGGTGGAGGCATCATTGATATCTGACACCGCCGACAGGTGCAGAAGAGCGGTAGGAAGCTCGCATAATGGACGATCGATGACTTCCTGGGGCAGGTTCTTAGTGGGGGCGATAGAATTTTTATCATGAGAACTGCCAGGTCGGTGCAGTTAGGGCGTGGCTCTCGTATGTTTGTCACAAACTACGAAAGAGATGATCATAGCGCGACAGACCCGCAATAGGAGTGAGAGATAGTGACGCTGTGAATGGAGCCCTGTGAAGTTGTCATATTGGAAACCAGGGTGGAGGACAGTGGTCACGATCGTGTCCAGAATCCAGGTGATCACAGGAAACTCATTTTGGGGGGTTCAGCTCAATCGGTGCGTGATTTCATCGCGTCCGACGCAGCCCTATTATGGCCATGATCATGAACCTGCCGTCGCCACGTACCTTCAAACAATAGCACTACACCTCATGCAACTTGAGCAGATGGGGGGAGGAAAGCACGAGTTGCATGGCAATGATGGCATTGTAATTAGATAATCCCAATATAGACAATATCTTATCTGGTGGCGGTGCAAAGTTGAATCTCGACTCACGAGACCCGAAGAGCCGCAACTGTTCAACCAACGACGATGAGCTCGTCCTCGTCGCCACCAACAACGCCCATAAGACAGCCCAAGGCGGTCGACGACGACGTAGAGCGACCTAACTCTCCTTCCCCCAGCACTTCAGGTTTCTCTCTTATTGCGGCAGACGAAGCAAATGATTCCGACTTCTGGACGTATCACAACAGCGCAAGGCGACCAGCTTTTCATTCTACTCCCACTTTAAATTATTTCTCATCACCTTCATCAACATACTCGGCTTCCACGTATACCCAAACATCACCGTTCACCTCCTCGCCAGGGAGCGGTGGCAGTGGCGGCTTGAAAACCTTGTTTCCACGGATCTGGGATGTACTGGTCTCTTCGCCGACAAGGAGCATTCTCAACGCTTCTCCTTCTCGGAGTCAGCGACAGAGAGCACATACCATTTATGGGACGTTCCCTCGGGTAAGGACCTCACAATCGTCTGCGAACACCCTCGTACCGTTCCCAACGTTCAGCTCACCTCCGTCCGCAAACGATCCCTTCTCTTCCGATTTCGCAATTCCTTCTCCTTCCGTTCCAACAGCGCCACATCATCGCCCGTCTTTGTCATCCTCATTCTCATCCTCATCGTATACCCATATCGACTATTCGGATCTGGCCCCGCTCGACGGCGAAGAAGGCGAGCTCATCGATGTCGACGACGAAGCGTGTTTCCCCTTTCCCACGTCAGCTAAACACCCGGACGGCCATCTCAATCTTGTCTTCACTTGCAAATACAATTGCAAATTTGCTTGTGCGCATCCCATGGCATGGAAGACCGTTCCCAGGGCAAGCTTCAGTCGTGCGAGAGTCATTACAGGTGTCGATATCGTGGGCTCTCTTCCAGCCGAGTTGGGTTTGGAGATATTAATTTATCTTGCGACGGCACCCTCATCGGGCTTGGAAGACATTCTTGCATGTACGTCCGTCAGCAAGACGTGGCGTTCACTTGCTTTGGATAACGCTGTCTGGAAGCAACTATTCGATGCCCGATGGGGTTCATGCAGGATAACTCGTGATGAAAGGATTTTGGGCCGATACCTGAAGAAGCAGAAGAGACGGGGTATAAGATACAGGGAGAAGAGGTTACCGCCGCTTCCAGGTTGTGGCGAGCAATTGGGAGAGGATTTGCTTGCGTTGAATTATCTTTTTGTGTTCCAAGAGCGGCTTGAGCTGGACAGGCGTTGGGCTGGGACTGCCTTTACGAAACGTGTCATCTCAACCCCTCCAACTTCTTATTCCCCTCCTCCTGCTATAACTCCCTCGTCTTCTACATCTTCGTCCAGCACCTTCCTCCCCATATCCGCGTCAAATTCTCTATCGCCATCGGTGTACAACTCACTCCAGTCGTCCCCTACCAGTACAATCCAGATGTCCCTGCCCGGAACTTACCCCCGTTCTCGTAATTCCAGCCCCCACCGGTCGCACACACCTTCTCTGACGCCGCATTACGGTAACAATGGTGGACCGTCACGCAGAAGCGGATCGGGGGAAGATTCCTACCAGTACGACAAGTTCGAACCCTCCTATACCAACCTTGAGGGTCATTCCGATAGCGTCTATTGTGTGGAGTTTGCGCAAGGGGGAACTCTTGAGCATGACGAGTACATCTTCACTGGTTCGCGGGATCGAACTATAAAGATGTGGAATTTGACTCGAGGGACATGCGATGGGACGTTCAGTGGGCATGAAGGAAGCGTGTTGTGTTTGAAGTTCTTCTGGCTGTCGGCGAAGCGTGGGATTATGTATACTGGGTCCAGTGACCGGACTATTTTGGTCTGGGATGTTTGGTTGGAGGGTAATGAAGGCAAAGCCAAAGTGACTACTGTGTTGAGGGGCCATGGTGGTGGGGTGTTGGATTTGAGAGTGGATGACCGATGGGTGGTTAGCTGGTATGTCGTTTTTTCTGTGTCATTCGTTTAAAGTTTACTCACATGTGTGCGCCGGTCAGTTCGAAGGATGCAGCCGTTCGGATATGGTCAAGAGATTCGATCGTTCCCGATGAAGAAGGGAATGGACCTGAACCCCATCATATTCTCGAAGGACACGAAGGCCCTGTTAATGCCCTTGGGCTAGAGGGCGGACATGTCGTCAGTGCGAGTGGGGATGGCAGGATGATCCTATGGGACGTTGCAACTGGCGCCCGCCTGAGAACCTTTGAAGGTCATGACCGTGGATTGGCCTGCATTGCGTTCAAAGACAGGTTCATCGTTTCGGGGTCGAATGATTGCAAGATTAAGATTTGGTCAGCCGAGAACGGGAAGTGTGTTGCTACTCTTGAGGGCCATGAAGCACTGGTTCGGGCCCTTTCTTTCGACACCGCTCGAGGTCTTTTGGTCAGCGCTAGTTATGACAAGACCGTCCGTGTGTGGGATGTGGCAGAGGTGGTTCGAGGCAGTAGCGATTGCCCACGACCTCATTTACTTCGGGAATTCAGACATACTCATACAAGCCACATATTCGACGTCAAGTTTGATTACGGGAGAATCGTCAGGTGTGTACTTCCATCTCACTTTCAAAGCACGAAGCTGACTTGTTTTCAGTACCTCCCATGACCAGAGAGTCATTATCACTGACTTCGCGAAAGGGCTCGAGAGTGTCAGCTTGTTCGTTTGATCTCTGTCGGATTTGGACCATCATTGTTGTGTATGTAGCCCCTCCCATCTGTATTTATCGTATGTGCGCCATTGCTTTTGCGGTTCCTTCCCTCGTTTCCGCCGCCGCTCCTTATGCAATAATCTAGATCATCGTATATTTTGTATTTCCTGTAAACTTGTACACCTTGTCGTTACTTGGTTGAATTACCTTACAAAAAGTATATCTTGGGATCGTAAGACACTGGAACATATCAAATCCACTCCCCGCTGACAATAGCGTCGTCCGGGAAGTCTTCCTTATCGAGGCCTAACTCCCGGAATACCTGGTTTACTGATTCGGAGGCGTCGTCCTGTTGATCTTCTTTCAGAGCTAGATGGTGTTCAGCAGTCTGAACCCACGAAACTAGGGAGAGAAAAAGCATGGGACCTACCATCACCTCTACCATCACCCAGACTGGCTTCTAGTCCCTCTTCCCCTCCTCTTGCTGCAACGAGAAGTAATTGTGCTCCCTCGTAGTCGAGCAGCTCAGGTGTCTCGCAAGAAGCGAACCTTAGGCCGTACGACTCTCTACCTCTCTTTCCTCCTTTCCCAAAGACGTCCTTCATGATAGTTTCTGGGTATTTCGCGCCGCCCTTACCAGGTTGTCCCGGACCGGACGCTGGGGCCAAGGGATTCCTCACCTGCAGGATGAATGAAGAAGCCTTGTGGACCCCGAGCGTCGACTGAACACTTGAGTCTTCGATCTCGGCGGGGTGGGAGATGTGATAGCCCAGATGCGTCTCCCGCTTGGAAGGAACACTAGGATCATTGTTTACAATGGCGTATCCGCCCCTACCTACGAGACGGGCAGGCTCCTCGTGACGAGTTCCTTTCACGCAAGTTAGCATCTGCGTTTGTATGTCAGAGCAGAGAACAGGGGTACCTCTGGTCTTGGTTTCGTATGTCTTCTCTCCAAGACCTTTCTCCAACGAATCCAGATCATTACCGACCTTGACCACAGTCGCCCAAAACGTTTCAGGCTTCCGCCCTTTTCCTGCGCCACCGCTGCCTGCCTCTGGCAGTTTTTTCTTCCCGACCGTGATTAGGCGAAACTTCTTTGATTGGGTTGTAGTTGCAGGTGCAGGGACAGCGTCTGCACCAGCGGGTAGAAGCCTCATGTCGTCCTCCGCTTTCACCCCATTCTCGGACTTCGCATCGCCGGGGGTGGTGTAGCTGGGAGGACGAGGAACCAGCAACATGTGGAAGTTCTTGACGTCGTCAAGAGATTCGGCATGTTCGTGTTGGACTTTGAGACGATAGAAGAAATAGATGTGGCCACGTTCAGTAGTACCTTTGGAGACGCGTCTCGAGGTCAGAACCGTGGTCACTTCAGACAGACTCATGATGATTTGTGCTTTACCGACCTGTCACAGGAGTGAAATGCTGCTCCTCCGGATTGTCCGCCTCAAGGTCTGTATTCTTAGCGCTAGACTTCGGTTTCTTCTTTGGAGGCTCCTGCGTTTCGTCTCGAGTTTTACTGCGTTTTGCGGGTGGCTTGGTGGGAGACTGAGAGCTACGTGATTTCGTTGCCTTGTTAGCTGGCACGGATGTCCCCGAAGTACCCTTTCCTTGCTCCTTGAGACTGGCTTGTCTTCGCGTTGTTGGCATAGTCAGGATATTTTTTACAAAGTTGTGCAGGGTCTCCTTCTATACTTGAACCCAAGGTGAGACTATGATGTCAAGTCACTGAGTGTCATTCGGCTGGGTGAACGAGCGCTCCATAAATGCCTTTGAATTGCGTCCGTTTCGGCAGGGATCTCGCTGAACAAGTCGAGGGTAGGATATAGAGGGAACTAAGGGAGACATCCAGTTAACTGTTTGACTCAGACTAGTGACCAGACAATGACCTTGAGATCGAGAACTTAGCGCAGTGCCCGACTGGTGACTTACCCGAGTAGGCAGGCGCTCGTAAGAAGCGCCCATCACTTTTTTCTTTGCCTCCATGGTCGATCTCAAGAAGCGCAAGGCTTCCTCCCGTTCATTACCGTCCAAGAAAAAGATCAAAGTCAGTCATGCGAATAGCTCAACATTACCTTGGAAAAAGTCCTCGCGACCCCTGGAGGCTGGTATCGACGCGGACGATGGGATTCTAGAATTGGAAGAGGTAGAAGGCGTTGAAGTCTTCTACGAAGAAGGCAAGGGAGGAAGAATCGCTCGATTCAATGTGAGCTGTGCGACATTATATCTCATATTGCTGATATGTTGACTGTGCTCGCGTAAACAGGTCATAGAGAATGAGAACGATAGTCAAGACGAAGACGAGGATATGCGCGACGACAATGAAGACGCTCAAAGCGCTGACGACGAGGATGAGCCTGTCGAGCAAGTGAAATTTGACTGTAATAGTTCTCTTTACGTTCGCGTGCTTTCCCTCACTTGACCTCCAACAGCAGAGAAGCTCCTTCCACTATGGCATCCAATGGAACTTCATCCCCAGCTCTACAAGTCTCTGCACCAAAGGAAATTCCTCGAGCCCACTCCGATCCAAGAAAAGTGTATACCGCTTGCACTAAACGGAAGAGATGTCGTTGGGATTGCACAAACGGTGTGTAACTACCTTGTCTTGACAGGAATGCGACTAACAATCTCGTCCAGGGTTCGGGTAAAACTCTTGCTTACGGACTACCCATTCTACATCGATTGCTTCAAGATGCTCGACCCAACAAGAAGTCAAAACGGTCTCTTCGTGCACTAATTCTAGCACCTACGAGGGAACTGGCGCTACAGGTTTCGACTCACATGAAGGAATCACTCGACGTGTTAGAATCTCACATCAAGCAAGAGGAAGATGAGAACGCGTCAAACGCGGCCGTGAATAGGAAGGCAAAAGGAAAGAAGAAAGAAAAGTCGGAGAAGGAGAAAAACGAACCATCGATTCCTATCAAAAAGCCACCGCCAGCGGTCAGTATAGCCGCTATAGTGGGTGGAATGTCGGCACAGAAGCAGAGAAGAATTCTTGATCGAGGTGTTGATGTTCTTGTTGCAACTCCTGGTCGTTTGTGGGATATTATCCAAGAAGTACGCATCTTGTCTGTCTTGTCGCAGTATCATCGTTGAACCCTCACATACAGGACGATAAACTCGCTACGGAGATAAGAGATAACTTGCGCTTTTTGGTACTAGACGAAGCCGACCGAATGATTGAAACGGGACATTTCAAAGAACTCGATAATATTTTACGGCTCACTTTGCGAATAGACAAGTATGTCTCCATTATTCTATACCTTCCCTTATTGACATGTGCGCATTGGTTTATAGTGCAGAACGTATCCCTAATGATATAGAGTCCACAAGCGACGAGGAGGGGGAGCAAGCTGAAGATAGGGAGGCCCCATCGAGATCGGATTCCGAAACCCATTTACAGACATTCGTATTCTCTGCGACACTGAGTAAAGAGCTACAGAGGAATGTCAAGAAGCGGTCTCGGCCCAAGGGAGGCGGAAAGAAACCCAATCACCAACCGGCAACGACTTTAGGTCAGACGCGTTCAACGCTGCTGCCACCGCCTACGTTGACGAACTCTTCCTGAATAGATGATCTTTTACTGAAACTCGATTTCCGTGATCTGAACGGCCCTGAAGTGATTGATCTCAGTCCTGAGGACGGTCTCGTCGATACGTTGGTTGAGAGCAAAGTGGAATGTCTTGTAACTGACAAGGTAAGCAAAAATATTCCGTCTGTATAGGACGACAATTCGTTAAACATACATCTCTAGGACATATATCTGTACTACTTCCTACTCCGCTATCCCGGTCGAACATTAGTATTCCTATCTGCCATTGATGGTATCCGACGCTTGCTACCGCTCCTGGAGATCCTCAACCAGAAGGTTTATCCCATCCACTCGCAGCTCGAGATGAGACAACGTCTGAAGAACCTTGATAGGTCAATTTTATCACCTCTCCTTGATTCCCAAACCACAAGCTGACCGGTGCGATAGGTTCAAATCGGCGCCTGACTCAGTCCTCCTCGCTACGGACATTGCAGCTCGTGGACTGGATATTCAAGGAGTGGATCACGTCGTGCACTATCAAGTACCGCGTTCAGCTGATGTTTATATTCACCGAAATGGCCGAACAGCGCGTGCAGGTGGGAAGGGGTTCAGTCTTTTGTTGGTTGCCCCCGACGAGCGGAAGACTCTCGCAGGAGTTCTTGGATCGTTTGCTTCCGGTCGAGGTCCGCCTGCTCTGTACTTCAATGCATGTGCGAAGTAACTTACCTCTCTATCAGATGCCAAGTCGATACCTCTATTTCCAATACCAGATACCAAACTATTGGACAAGCTGAAGGCACGTGTGAAGCTTGCGAAGGAGATCGAAGGAGTTGGCCATAAAGTTAGAAAAGCGAACCATGAGGACAAATGGATGAAGGAGGCGGCTGATGTGCTCGGTGTAGACCTCAGTGACGATGACGATGATAGGTCCGTAGTTGTCTCGTCGTCAAGGACATTGGTCACGCGTCTAACGACTGTTTTTACCAGGAAACCTGCCAAGAAAAAGCCGAAGCAAGACGCCAAACTTGCATCGATGAAGGCAGAATTGAAGCAGATGTTATCACAACCGCTACTGGCTCGCGGCGTATCGGTCAGATACATTACCGGTGGCAGCAATCCTCTCGCGGAAGAGCTATTAAAACAAAGAAGTTCGACGACGTCAAGCGAAGGTGCGTGCTCTGGTGTTTTTTTTCCCGGGTCCATGTGCAGTTCTTGATCATGATACTTCTAGACATATCTCCTGTCATGCTGGGACTTGGAGGTGGTAAAGCAGATGCCGGCGAAGACGTTGCCGAGGCTCTGAGGAACAAGTCCAAGGGAAGAAGAAAAAGCGAGATGAAACCGAAGACAGAAAAAAGCGAGTGGAATGGAATTGGGTCCTCTTGACTCTGTATTAGTGTCAAGAGTTGAAGGACTGTTGTAGTAAGGCACAATGGATGAAGTATTCACGAGGCGCGTTGACCACATTGCTCCTAACGTCTCACGATAAGCTAGCGTTCTCATTGGCCGCCATACATATGCTACAACTCTCGTTCGTTCGAAGACCCGTGACCTGTAATTGCCAGTTCTGCGGCACTGTGATATTGATGGTGGGTGGATGGCTGAGGAACCATGTTGTAGAAAATCCGACGAGGTACTTGGGTCCTTTACCGGCAGTATGATGGCAACCAGGCGTTCAAGGTATAAAAAGGGCCCTTGAAGGAGTGCATTCTTCAAGGTGCTCTCAGGTGTTTCAATACCTCTCAGACCTCATATTCCAGATGGCTCCCGCATTCCGTCTCGCTGTTGCAGCATTGGCCCTCATCTCCTCCGTCTTCGCGGCTCCTCTTGAGGAACGCCAGGCGTGTGCTGATGTTATTGTACAGAACTTTTCTCCGTCATCCTACCTCTGTACGTACTAACCCACATCAAAGGTGATTTACGCTCGCGGCACAACCCAGCAATCACCCATCGGCGACTCTGCAAGCGTTGGAGCCCTTTTCCGGGACAACATCAGGTCTCGTCTTGGCAGCCGCACTTTGACTTTCCAGGGGGTCGACTACCCGGCCAATATCGCTGGCTTCCTCGCTGGCGGGGACCCCGCTGGCTCCCGTACCATGGCGGCTGACGTGCGTGTAGCTCTGTCCTTTTTTGACACCTTGAAATTGAAGTACTCCTTCTAGATTACCAGCGCGGCTAACTCCTGCCCTAACGTACGTCATGTCTTATGTTCCAAGTACATGTCAGACAACTTGAATTTGCCTGACAGGCCAAAATCGTATCTGCGGGATACAGCCAGGGTGCACAGCTCGTCCATAACTCCGCGAAGATGCTCACCAGCGCCGTCACCAACCGTATCAGCGCTGTTGTTACCTTCGTGAGTTATGATTATCGCATTGCTTGTCGGAGTTGGCTAAGGCAGTGTTCGCCAGGGTGACCCGTACCAGAACCAGGCCGTCGGTAGTGTTCCCTCGAGCAAAGTCCTCGTCGTCTGCCACAATGGCGACAACATCTGCGAGGGAGGTATCAACCCCACCGGCCCGCACACGTATGTCTCAGTACTACCTCCGATGAGCCCGCCACTGACAGAGGTCCATTACCAATAACACAGCACTTACCAACAAGACGCTCCGGCTGCAGCTCAGTTCGTTATTAGCAAGGTTTAGACCCTGCTTTCTGAGGAAACAGTACGGAAGGGTGATCAAAGGGAGAAGTTGCGCACTCTCGAATACGAAATTGTACAAAATACCCATTGAAACTATGAAAGTATGGTCCGTTCGAGATCGAAGTATCCTTTGAAGCGTTCAATGCCTTTGGGAGTCCACGTAGGACCCGATGCTCAGAATGGAGATTAGCCGTTCTTCCCGTCGGTAAGGTGAGACCGTCAGCGCTCTCGTACCAGGCGTATGTCTTCCGAAACCATCTTCCCTCTCAGCGCCGGATAAACACCCGAGCGCCCGTTTGATCTTCAAGCATCTTACGCCGTTCCTGGCCGTCGCCCCTGCCTACTTGCAGTGAGTCACCGCAGGCGTGAGCGGGAGTGTCGAGCGTTCTCCGTGGTGACTCGCTGGAGTTGGGCCTGCGCCCACTTACTTGACAAGATTGGTTCGCAGCGTTCAAGATGTTTGTGAGCGATAATCAATTGCAACGACTGGATGCTGAATGGAGCTCATCCACTCAGCTGATGCGCCGAAGGCTACTCCGAACTCCCGCAGCTTCAATCCAGCGCCCATGATACTATGATGGACGAACCTGGAAAATGAAGACCATGATCCCCCATTACAGCGTTACGGGTAGACTTGTCTAAAGCCTTACGGTTCCGGAGCTTCACTAACGACTCTGAGGCCCGAGGGGGCCGATGGTGAGTAAAATCTGGAGCTCTTCAGCCCGAAGAAACTTGGGTTTTGAACCTATTGCCAAGAAGGTACGTCCCCCACTATCGGGATGATTCGACTTGTCAAAGCATAAGATAGGTAACTCCGAACTTCCGCCCACAGAATCTTTATTACAATCGATACTAGCTCTAATTCATCATGTCCAACTCTGACGTCGATCCTATAGGCTATAACCTCGTTTGGATGCCGGAGACTCTGTAATCCGAGTGGCGACAACCTCGGGTGTCGAAAATGTACGGTCACCAATCGACGTGCCGGGGCTCAATCACTAATGTAAATACGGTCATTCAAAGGCCTACTGTAACGGCTTGTAACGGCTACGGCGAATCTTGTTGATAAAAACTGACCCGGATGCCCAATCCTATTGAAGTCAAAAAGGCGCGCAAAGTTGTCAGCCTAGCGTGTGCGCTGGGCGCCTGCCTGAGCGGCAATTCGTTCCTCTTTCGTCAACCACGTTTACCTCGGGATGCGACCGAGTCTCATCAAGACCGTCTGCGCCCTCTTGACCGTTTTGCCTCGGGCGCACCCTCCTTGAATGCTACAGGCGTTGGCGGCTCACATGATTGGAGCAGAATATCAAGATTTCAACACAGCAACACGACAGCTATACGGTTTTCATATTGAATTTCATTGTTGAACGCTTGTTCACTGGACATGCGTTTTAAAATGCAAAACATATAAAAGGGGCTCGGGATATATTTCTCGACCATAGCCCCGATCTCTCCCCTTCACCAGCTACTCCGCGGTCAGCCTCAGCATGCCCCTCAAGCCGCTTTCTCCTACTTCAGCCAAGGCCAAGTTATCGTATCCAGAAACAGTGCTTGCCTTCAACGATGACCACCTCATAGCACGCCTTAACGAAGCCTGTCAGAACCTGGCCAAGTCCAGCATTAGACTCATGAGAGGGTTCGACGCAATCAGTAGCCAGTTAAACTCGTTCGACGCCCAGACACGGAAGAACAAATCCCCTCTGCGGCCAGTGTGGTCAGGGATTCAGAAGGTGAGCACAACTGCCCCTCTCGGGCCTCCAATACTTACATCGCGACCGAAGGACTTCACCGATGTGATGAAGCAACATCGGGTGAGCGCTGGACTGATATCGGGTCGATTGAAGAGTAAGCATTGCTCAATGACCCCGGTGATTGATTCAGTCAGGCCTGACTGCCGTGTCTTCCAGTGTTACACGGGATGATTCTACCCATGGTGACACGCAACTCCGAGGGTGAATCAGAACGATCCCGCAATGAGAAAATACACGTTCTCAAGTCATATATGAATGTACGTCTTCTGTCGTGTTCCAACCGAATCGGGACGGTCCTGGAGGTTTTTCCCTTTCCGATAGATTTCATCTGATCACGCCGCGTTCACTTATACCCTGACGGAGAAAGCACTGGGGGTCACTTCAAGATTGAATGTCTTCCATACCGAATACGCGAAGATCTCGTGTCAAGGGGATACTACAGGCCAACAGGAATTACGGGAGCTGACAAACAAGCTCTTCGATCTCGAAGACACGGTAAAACAGTGAGTCCTCACGTATTTGGAAGGCCTGTAGAAGGGGACTGACCTGACCACCAGATTATGCTCAGCTGTAATATTTACCCGTCTTGTGGCCTTGAAGCAAGTGACTGACCTGCACTTTAGTTCGGGAGATCTTCCCAGCCAGATGGCTCAACTCTTGCTTTCACCGTCTTGAAGAATATAGTCTCAGAATCGCCCCGTCCTGCCCGTAGGACATTGTCCTGCGAAAATGTGGTAAGTAGATCTGCGTGCTTCTCGACGACAATAAAGACCATGTTTGACACAACTATAGGCATTGAGCGACTCCGGGGCGACCGCTATAGGCGTTTTGTACAAGCAGTTAGACAGTGAGTTCGTAGTCGTGGTGGAAGACCCAGGCCACGGGATGTCTCATCAACGTCTCCTGACCCCTACAGGCGCCCACGACGAGCTAGCTCACGCTAACTACTCAGTCCAAGTTACCAACCGGAGGACGGATAGTATTAGCACCACCCGGGCGTCGATGACCAAGCTGGTTTCCGACGAGCTCCTCAATATTCAAGCGGGGCTAAGTCTTTTCTTAGCGATATGGGGGAACCTCCGGACAGAGTGCATGACGATTCTGGATTGGCTCGAGAATCGCAAGGACTATTTGGTAAACACATGTTTGCGTCTTCGTGCCCCGAATCTGATAGCTCATCTCCTCGTTCCAGAAATCTCCCGCTTGTGTGGAAACATATCTTGCCACCGGGCGTACTCTGTATCCTCCGCTAGCGGGGGCATTGGATGCCTATATTAGTGCACTGGACCCGGGCCATGGTGCTGACGAGCGTTGATATGGGGGCGTCCAGAATGTTACCTTCCTTCCAGAGTTCTTTCCTGTTTAGCGAAGAGGGGGATAATTTAAATCTCGAGATTTGAATCTCCAACGGTGACCGGAACGGAGTATCTCCTCATTCGACGTGTATTCGTCAGTCCGGATGCAGGGCTGGAACATTGAGTGGACCATGGTCATTACTAGGAGACCGCGCATAATACGAGCCGGACGTTGGTTTTTCGGAAGTCGCAGGGAGACATGGCCCTGGGGGCTAGTAGACTTGTTCCTAGTGTTTCACCATTTACAGAGACCGAATGAACATGGAAATACTACAGGGATCACGGTTGGCTGGGATCTATTCACCCTGACATTATTGCTCCCAGCGGTATTGTTAATATCGATCGCGGAACTCGAAGCGTTCCACATCCACAAATATCTTGAGCTCCGCAGCGGGTTTTACCTGGGTGACGATGAACGTTAGTGTTCCACTGGCCACAGATACGGAGTATGGGTATGAACGTACATCGACCAGCTTTACCTTAGGTATAGACGATGATACAGCTGGGTTGTGAACATGGAGGGTAGCGCCCACCGTCTGCGGTCGAGAATTGAGGCTACTCAAGAGAGAGCTAGTGTACAATTTGCCCAGGGGAAGGTTGAAGATAAGATGTCTTGTGCGAGGCGTCAGCACAACCTGAAAACGGCGGAACAAAGAATCAGGTTACAGTCCACCAGGCTAAAGGACCTTGAGGTTAGAAAGCCTTATTCTCATCAGAAATTCCGACCAGATACTCACCACCACTAAGTATAGTATGAGATCTATGAGCGCGCATAGGGAAGTGCAAACACCAGTCTGTACAGTCACTGGGTCAACGCCGAGGTGAAAACCGATGATTCTTTATGAGCGCCATTCAAAAACGGGGCTGGTGGCAACTCACGATGTATGATCTGATCCACAAACTGGTCAGAACTACGGAACCCGGTTTTCTTCTTCTTCTAGAAAGGAGCGCCGAGTGTGAGCTTGATGGTCGATCCACTGATATGCTCTGAAAATGTACCCTGAGGTGGTGTGAGCCACCCAAACGAGGTAGTCAAGAGCCATGGATCTCGTACAGGTAAATGACCAAAATAGTCGTGATTGCGATATCTGCGAGACATTCCCCGCCTAGCCATAGCAAAACGAAAGGCTATCGGTGCAGCTCTCGTGAGTAAACGAGGTCTGTTTGGATACGATAGTGATGGCGTACCTTGAAGGTGCGAAACTTAGTATACTGGGGATGTCTCAGTACTCCCAGTGTAGAGGCGGCTGCTCCAGCTGCAACGCGTACAAGAACATTCAGACACGGACAGGAGGCAAAGTAATCGGACAACTTACCAAATCCCGCCAATGAGAAACAAACTACCACGAGATAGAGGAATGGACTGGAAGTTAGAAGCCTCACTCGCCGAGCAAAAAATAACTGAACAAGAGTGGCGATTAGGCCCTGTCCTTTGGCGTAAGAAGCGAGGTCCCTTCTCAGATTTATAGAACGAGCACTCACGGTAAGGACGGGCCCTAGTATAACAATGATGAGGAGGATTTAACATGGAAATAAGGAGAGGGTCCCACCTGTCGCCAAGGCTGGGTGTTGGTGGAGTCAGCATCATCAGAAAGAGAGCCACCGTATGATCCAACGCACCCCAGTGTGCCGTCTGCAGATAGGCAATATTGCCTGAGGGGAGGGTATGAGCGCTGAAACGAAAGCCACGATTGCAGGATATAAGCTCACCAGAATGAAGTATCAGTGCGTCGTAAAGCTCACATGCTATGAATAGCGTATTGAGCGCGTTGGTAGTATAGATGCATCCAATCTGAAGGGTCGGGGCGTGTTCAATTAGATGGAATAATAATGAGGAAGTGGCCAAGAACTTGCAAATAGCTTCATCTCGAGTTTGTCTCTGACAACCACGAGAATTCAGTGAACACTGAGAGTCGCGACGGATTGAAGCAAACCTTGAGTAGGCGAGGACGTAGAAATGAGCCTGAGCGGTTATGAGACCGAATAGGAAGACGTTGAAGATGAATCCCATGAGCATTGGACCGTGCCTAGGAATACAGCAAATGAGAAATCTCGTGAATGGGGCAGCACAGCGAGAAGAAACGAGACGTACGCGAGTTCGGCGGGAAGCATTGTGTGGTGATCTCGTGAGTATCGACTGAAACAAGGGGCAAGCGGGAGACCGGAACTGAGGTGGACTTGCTGGTCGTTGAAGTCGTCGTTGAGGCCAACCTGTGAGTCACGTTCACTGTAGGCACTGTAATCGAAATTCTCTGGTACTCACTCACAATTAAGTCATCAAACTGTCATTTTCTTGCAATCCACAATCTGGCGCGCTCTTCTCTTCTTCGGTTTTATTGCTTTAGACGCCAGGACGGTTCACACTCAGAGCACTTCATCTCAGAGCGTGGGTGTAGGTGGGTGTATGATTCATCAAACGCGACATTTGTGGGCTGGGGTGCTTTGAACCGAACAGGGCTGCGATGGGCGCATCTCTTGGTATGTTATTATGTGTCAGCCAGTTGCACTAAGGCATCGATTGTCACCAGTCGATTGCGTTAAGGAAAACAGATGAACTGTTGAATTCCCGTGTCAACCGGGAATGGACTCGGACCCAGGTAGAACGTTGGGCGCTATTTAGTAGCTCACTCGCCTTTCTGGGGGCTTAACCGGTAACCGCGAGGTAACCGTCAACAGTGTAGCCAACGGCAACGGGAAAACAATCGTTCCCCATTGCGTAGAGGTATCATCGAACAAACATCCGACTTGACCGAAGGTTTAAAGCTGGAGTTTGTTCTCGGGGAGGCACCATTGCACACAAACGGTCAAGGGGGAACTCAAGATGTGTACATGGGACGATACCATTTTGCAACTGCACTACTTACAACCGAATACATAGAAAGTAGCCGATAGCGATAACAAAAGTCAAGTTGGAGAGAAAAGTACATGAAGGAATAGCGAGTGTCGGTTTGGATCCGATGTATAGGTTTCGGGCGAACCATGAAAGGTGGGTATTAGTGAGGAAGCCAACGAGAGAGGGCGTTTATGGCACATTTGATTCTGGATGTACTGGCAAACAGAGAACCTCGACGTCCTGTTGTCTCGAGATCTGTAATCAATACCATCTAGAAGATCCCGTCGCAAACGAGACGCATCCTCGAGTCGCAGGAAGTTGTCTGACAGGGAGCAGGACAAACAACCGGTCAGGTGAATTTATGGTGAACCCTCAGGCGTCCCGCGCTCGTAAAAAGACATGTCCAAAGAGGGAGGTCCATTTTATCCAGCACTTCCCCACAGAGGAGGCATTTCGTGAGCAGTATAGTCCTGTCCATTCATTCTGGGATCGTGTACCGAAACATGACGAGCGTGTTGAGTCATCGTGCCCAAGGGAGAGGTGTTATAGCCGTGATGGGTTGGCGCAGCGGAATCATACAATCTGCCGCTGCCAGACCCAACGAGATGCTGATGCATGCCCCCATATGCGCTATGGAATACATCAGGGCCCGATGGCTGATGTTGCATTGACTCGTGGCTTGAGACGGGATTTGGTGAGCCATACCCGTAGCCAGATACCCCGGGATTTCGGATTGGATCTGGGAAGAGTTGAGCCGCCACAGCTGAAGATGACGGAAGGCGGCGGTGCTGGGTGGTGTACTGCGAGGGAGAGGGGAGGCTCCCGGTAGGCGATATACCGCTACTCAGACTTTGAGTTGACATGGGTTGTGTTGCATGCCCGAACATATTGGGATTCGGAGGCCATTGTGACTGGGGATGCGCTTTCCCGCGCAGGATTTCATCGGAGGGCGATGGGTGAGCATAAGCATGCTGCTGATGGCTATGGCTAGCATTGATCCTCATTGAGGCTTGCTCGTCCTGCGAAGCGGACCATATGCTGTTCCCGCCGCGATCACCAAACAACAGAGGAGTACTGGACGTCAAAGGGTCTGAGGGGGCCCTAGTTTGCATTCGTGCATTAGGGCTTAAACGTGGTGTCATAAACCCTTTCAGAAGATCTTCAGCAGTGGTGTGGGCAATTGGAGGAGCCACTTTGGGCGCCTGCTCTGAAGATTGCGCTGGAGGTGCTCTGGTTGGCGGAGGTATCAGGGGTAAGGCGGAAACTGAAGCCGCCCCAGGAGGGTGCATAGGACGTGTATGGGGCGAATGGATATGTGATCCTGCGGGAGGGGAGTTGTGAACTACTGGCGAGACACGGGGGATCGGGGGAGTAATCGCCGATTTGGGCGACATAATGGGGGACGCCCTGTAGGTTCACTCAGCTCAGATGAATTGACACTCATACACCACGCACCTAGGGTTCCAAACGATCTCGTCGTCTTCTTCTTCTTCCTCGTCATCGTCAAGGTGACTGAAAGCGTCTCGAACAGGATCGTCATCAGTTCTGGAGGTGTCTCCGGTTATTGAGTCCTGGTCAACCGTCGCGTTCAGGATGGCATCAGAGTCATCTTCCATGTCGCTGAGGTGTATGGGATCACTGATTGGCACGGGCTGAGCTTGCGCTTCCACTCCCTTCAACATAAACTGATTGCCGTAGAGAGTAAGGGGCGAGTTCTGTACGACCGTCAGCCAATGCTGTTGTGGGCTTAATCTGTCACTTACCTCCATATCAACTATTTTTTTGGCGTCATCCAAAAGATCCTTGATTCTCATCAATTGAACGACGTTCGGATGCACCTCCTTCTCTTCCGTGGGCGCTTCGCCTTCAGTGACCCCCGAACCATGATTCTTCGGCTCATCCTCGACCTTTGCATCTAGCATGCCCTTCAATGGTAGAAAACCCCTCATCTCTATATCCTCTGACAAGGCGAACGTGAGGTCAGGAAGTTTGCTGCTCGGAAACGCCCTCGACAGAACTCGCAAGAACTCTGCATACTTCTCCCAAAACTCGATGGTCTGGACAGACGACGGACTGATCTGACCGTCGGACTTCCTCTGAGCACGCTTCGAGCCTTTACCGCTCCTAGTCCCGAACGATTCCGGATCCTGCATCACGAGCTTGAAGTTTGCCAAAAGCCATTTGCTCGCTATCCTGAGCGCAGGAAGGGCACGTCTGAATTCCACCATGATTCTTTGTGATAAGTCACCATCTGGTCCAACAGGCGCCGGCTCTTTTAGCTGTTCAATGCCTACTTCCAGCAGTGCACGATATAGGGAGAGGACATGTGTGAATAGCCGAGCCTCGGTTACGGTATTCGGAAGAGAGCCCGGTGCGGGTGCGTCGGACTCCTTGTCGCCATTTTTGTGGACTTTTGGAGAATCCCGGACCATCCGAAATTTCCATAGAGCGGCCTGGGGCAGGATGGTCACTTTTATGATAAAATCTTCTGGAAGAAAGCGTTCTGAAACGAGAAAATAGAACTCGGTGAAGACCTCCTGCGCTTGTTTGATCACGAAAGAATCATTCCTGAATACATGCATCAGCACAACGAAGGTAAGCCATGTGGTAGTAGACACACCTCGCCAAACCAAGGCGATAGAAACCATGGAGAACCACCAATTTGTCCTTGAACGCGTCAACTCTAATTTTTGGCATAGCATTCACCACATCCGCCGGCGGCTCGTTCTTCGTCTTTGACTTCTGCTTCCACTGTTCGACGACCTTGTGTAAGATGGTATGTATGTTGTCGGAGGCCGAATCGTATGGGTGGCGGACGCAAAGCGCCCTATAGTAGTGGACCAGAGATGTAAACATATCCTTCTGATAAGAGGCGAGAATAGCGAGCTGGTGGGACGGGTTGCCTTCATGGGGAACGAGGAGCTTTGCTTGTTCATAACAATGGCGAGCTTTCTCATAATTCCTGGGTCTCGCAAGGTCGGGCACGAGGCCTCCACCCTTTTTGTACCGCCCACGCCTCCCTGCACCTGTATGGTCTTCGTATCCCGCTCTAGGTCTCCCTCCTGCCTCATTGTACTGCTCTCTATATCTCGCGATATCCCCAAGACAAGTGAGTGCCTTGCTCAAGATCTCCATCCTATTTTCTCGTTGAGCATTGGTTTTGGGCGCCAAAGATTCAGAGCCTTCGGGCATCGCTGGGAATTGGAAATGGTTCCTCGTTGAACTACCTTCTCCACCCTCATTTCCGGCAGGCAGCTCCTTAATAGCCAGCTCCTCTGTTACAATCCCGAGTGTGACGAGCGCCGAGTGTGCTTCGTCAAGGTCGAACGATCTACTGAAACGAACAACGAACTGGGTCCAGAACTTTTCCTCCTCAGCCAAGAACTGTCGGAATCGCTGAACAAGTTTCCTGTACTCTACGGGACCATGGCCACGTTGGTTGGGATTGGTTGAATTAGATGCCGGCTGTCCTTGCTGTTGCTTTTGGATCTCACGATCAAGATGAGATATACGTTGCTTATACGAAGAGATGAAGGCATGGGATGTTTCCATCCACAAGCGTGTTTCGGCATCTTTGGCTTCGTTCTCGTATGGGTGAACAAGTAGAAGGTGAAGGTATCGTCTCCGAAGGCTTGCGATGTCCATAGATTTGAGATTCCCGTATTGGCTGGTGCGGTTGAAGCACTCACTTCTTCCTCTGGAAATCCAACTCTTTATCAAACGGTTCCTTGTTCTTCAGTAGCTCCTTGACGCTTTGATGTATGCTTTTTGCTTCTCTAAAGACGAGATAACCGAGCTATAAGCGTCAGAAAATCCCAGCGTGGCATATTAGTTTCCGATATGACTAACCGTGCGATGGTGGACGCTTGATCAGCCATTCTCGTTTCAATATCTGAGAGTATGGAGTTACAGATTCATCCTTGTTGCGTGAGTATGAAGTAGATGTGGCGAATACGACTAGGAGATTGGGAGTTGGACGCCAGAGGAACGGTCGCTTTGCATAAGATGAGTTAAAGCTCTGAAGCGTGAGAATATCCGCACTATAACCAACGGCATTGCTGGACGGCAGCCGACCCCGGCAAATGCCGCTGCGAGTGACACTTCGCGAAAGACAGCGTCGATTTCGCACAATCATCCATTCAAAACTTTCGATTTCGCGTATCAGACAAGACATCAGTTCTACTTAGTAGCTAGTCGACAGCGTTCTCCAAGCCAGCCATTATCCTAGTTCAAACGCGTGAGCCGTCACGGCTGACGGTCAATTGGGGCTGCTCCAAATCCCATTGAGCCGGGTCTTTGTTTCGCGATGGAAAAAATCGTGCTGACCTTCATTTCAAAGTCCTGTGTCGTCTCGATATCCTGCTTGATGTGGATATGACGCTATGATAGTATGTTAGACGTGACTCTGTCCTTTGTGCAACGTCGACCAGGCTTGGACTTACCACTGAAGAATTATTCTCAGCGCCGGGACGCCGCGAGTGCACAGAGTTCCCAGGTCCCTCCAGCGTCAGTGAGGTTGCGAAGGAGCTGTACCCATTTTGACTTTTCACCAGGTCGGCCCGTGCATTCAGCCTAGATAAACAAATAAGTCGCTTCGAACCACCGCAAGGTGGGTGACAACGTACGTAGCCAAAAGTGAAAATGAGTAATCTGAAGGGGTCTCATTGAAAGCTCAAATATGAGATGCGGTCCACACTCACAGCGTGCCAACGTTGCGTAAAATGTGATGTAGATGAAGGTATCTGGGAACACAGAAATCTAATGTCCCCGTTGAGCACCTGGAACCAAACCCCCAAAAAGAGGAAAAAAAGACACGGACGGTTATGAGGGACAGTATCGCACATGCACTGTGGGTTTGACGCGGGGTCGACGGTCCGTGAGCTGGAAAACTAGGTCGGCAACTGAGATGGCGCTCACGTCGTTAAAAGACCAGTCCGAACGCAGAAGAGGATGAGACGATCCATGATTGCGTCCGTCCTTTCGTAGAAATCGAGTCAGCTGCACCTCCGAGGAGTTCAAAGCGGCGAAATAGTCTTACCGTCTTATACCAGACTTCGACTTCCACAGAAAGTAAGAGAGCGCAATGGTAATCGATACATCGCTGACGGCACCCAGCACGTTAACGGCTCGAGACAGGCCCTAGAGGTGCGGGCTGAGTTAGAATCTGGTTTCTAGAAACATCGATACAGAAGCAATATCAGGACTAACTCCAACGAGTGCCAACTCGGCGAAAGTTTTGAACGGCCATCTAGTGGAGTTGTTGGCGTCGGGAAGAAGATCGGGACCACTAGTGTACTTACGCCTGCGCAAAGTAAGCTAAGAAGGCGGTAAGTCATCATTTTGAACCACTTCTAAGCTCCTTACTCATGGTAACGCTGAACAGTCCCAATACAGGCAAAAGCTTCAAGTACCCCGTGTTAGGAACGAAAAGTTACGCCGGGTGGACTGCAAGGACGTACCACGACGCCGACCACAAAGTAGTTCTTGTGGCTTACTGTGTGTAAGAGAATTTGAGCTCCAGGAAATACTAAATCCGAACTGGACGGCACTCACAAATCCAGACACGGTACACCAAAAACCTTGGAGTCCTTCGTCAGTGGGGTAGGCTATACAGGACGGGTAATATACTCACGACTGCACTATCAAGCCGATGAAACCCTGAGTAGCGACGCAAGAGGTCAGTATCCACAAAGACTCAGAGAGGAGTTTGACCGATCCGCACTAACCGTAATCAACACCATGATCTAGCCCGGACATCTGATCAACAACGGCGCTACATGAGAATAAACGAGGTAACTTACAAGGATACTCCTGATGAATCGGCCGGGAAGACAATGTTCAAACTCTATTTGAAGATTTCATTCCGTGACGCACGTACCACACGAGTTGACCCAGAATGAGAGGGTTAGCGAAGTTCGTGACGAGATACGTGTAGAGCAAGTGGGATATCATGAATTGATGGACTGTATCCAATGCACTGAGAAGATCGAAGTTGGCTCATGTTAAGGCGCCGGTACGGGGGGGAGAAGACCTACTACACGGTTCCGACCTACGGACGCAGACAGGTTGAATTGAAGTGTTTTAAAGTTCAGAGACACTTCTGGCCAACGAACCATAATATTGATTATAGGTCGGTCGACCTTATAATACCTCTATGGATAGGACCCCGTGAGTATGATGTCAATTTTGGATGGTGTACAGTGACAGGGCTCACCATGAAGTAGTTGTAGGTTTGTATGCTTGTGATTCCCCACAAGCTGCACAGAGCTGTCAATTCCTTCAAATCGGCAATCGAGGGGACAGGCTTACGCTCCAGCGAGGCTATAAACAAGAGAAGATTTACGCGAGCTCCAAGCGAGAATTTGAAGAGCACTACTCACGATACGCCGATGAAGAGGGCACCCATCTAGGTCGTTCGGACGTCAATGCTGGGCAGAGAACAGTCGAGAGAAGGTCACTCACTGTGTTGTGCAAAGGAGGAAGAATTATTGGTGCACAAGTCTCCGTTGACATTTTACTGGAGTGGGTCTTGGAGTGTCAGCGGGAGAGAGAAAAGAGGAGGGTAGCCAAGGAGTTGGCAAGAAGGACGGTTCTGTTGATATACCGTCTTGTCTATATGACCATACTCAATCTGTACTCCCGGCCCAAATAGAGATAGACACATGGTCGAGTTTAACACTGTTGAATCGGCAAAGAGTTGCTGGATCTTGATGGAAATATCGCGCATGAACACCGTGATCTCCAGATACATCCGTCTGATGCCAATGTTTGCTGAAGTCAATTGCTTGTTTTTGCCTTCTCTTCACCATCGGTCAGCGAAATCAGTCTCGAGAACGTATCGAGCTCATGTTAATGAGCGAGTTGCCTGTAGTTCTAATGGACTACGGAGTAACATAGAAGCCACAACATGTGAAATGACGGGAGACGTCTGTCCTGGATCCATGACGGCGTAGATGGTCTCCTGGCTGTCGAACATACTTAGCTCGATTTCGGTCCATCTTCCCACTTCAACTTAGGCCAGGCATGGTGCGCGTGTAAGAAGAGATAAAAACGAAGGCATGCAAAAGAAGGAGCCACGGGAAGAGCTCTCGCAAGTATCGACACTGTGTTCGACGTCGCCGGTCGGGACCGTCTCTGATCGTTACGTAAGTCATCTTACCTAGTATGTCATTGTTATTACCCACCTGTGGCGCCTATAAAAGCCTAAGTAAATATTGATCAAATTCATTCAACATTCATACCATCAGCAAATCACTTCTCACCGATTCTTGGAACTGGAATTCCCATAGACTCGACACTATCACACATGGATTCACGGGAAAAAACAAAAGAAAAACATCAGAAAAAATCGTTGCCGCCTTACAGCATTAACTGTACCGCTGATCGTACCTACAACTTGCAACTGGGCAGGGCAGAAGAGGACTTGAACTTCGGCAGCGTATCGAGCGAGGCTCGAACCAGCTTTTCACACGGGGTAAGACTCTGACCTGAGCCGACCTGAACAGCCAGTCAAAGACCTGGCAATTTTGGCATTTAACTTGGTTTACTTACTATGATAATTCGAGTCGACCCGGGCGTTCCCGCGTACAACCGATACTCGCACTGCACCCTTGTTTCATGATCATGCCGTGCTCTTTCCGCTTCTCAAGAAAATCCAGAAGAATGGCAAAGCAAGATATGCCTCGCTCGGTTTCCGGCTTCTGTTAGAGAGTGCTCCACTGCCGGTGGCCCAACTTCCACATGGTTGAGACCCGCCGCGGATCAAAGGACTTCGCCAGCTGTCGATATTCGACTGTGTCTTGACCAGGAATTAGGATTGACAGCTCGCTATTCACCACGGTCCTTCACTGCTGATCTTGTTGGAGTAAGGAATGCTCTAACCTTCCGTCCGCAGTGTGCAGCGGTTGGGGTACGGCCCTTGAGCTCCCCCCCCCCTAAGAAATGGACAAGACGATAGAACGAGCCAAGCGCGACGGGTGGCACTATGAGAAAGGACGGGACGAAACTCCAAGAGATGGTTCCGAAAGAAAATGAATTTGAATACGCTGTCCGATATGAGATCCTCGCAAACATATAGAAAAATGCATGGATGTTGTCTCGTGACGGTCGTCAAGAAATACGATTCGGGAGAATCCATATGGTTCTGCTCCTTACACCGTCAACCTCAATCATCCTCGTCGTCCCCATCGTCTCGTCCGGGCCGGAAGAGTGCCAACAAGTCATCCATACCAAGACGCATGTTCTTGACCTTGTCCCCGCTCAGAGCAGCCCGAGCTAGCTCACGCTTCTTCTCTTGAAGCTATCCGAAGCATAAGCATTTCGAGGCACGTCGCACAAAAAGGATAAATACCTCAAGAATCCTGTCCTCAACTGTCTCATCAATCTTCAATTTGTATATATTCACGTCTTTCTTCTGCCCAAATCGGTGGGAACGATCGAAAGCCTGGTCCTCCAACGCAGGATTCCACCAAAGGTCGACGAGGATCACATTATTGCAACATGTCAAGTTCAAACCTACAATGACAACGTGAGAGAGAGAGAGGTTAATGCTCGAACACAATAACGGGAACGAAATTCAACAGACCAGTACTACCGGCCTTGAAAGAAATCAAGATAACCCTGACGGACGGATCGGTCTTGATGGTGTTGAGGGTTTCCTCTCGTTGCTGTGGCTTCATTGTACCATCATCTGTCCAACGTATGCTCCGCATCAGTTACCAACACCACCTGCCGTCTCCGAGTTTGACAACTCACAGCGAACGAACCGATAGCCAGCATTTCTCAGCCAAGGCTCTACTAGATCCAGCATGCTCGTGAACTGTGAGAAGATGATCGTCTTATCCGTTCCCCCGGACTTCTCCTCAACTTGATTCAGCAGCTTGAGGATCATGCGAATCTTTGCTGAATCGCCTTCATTTGCCAGCAGAGTTCGGTTCCGGAGGGTGAGAGTAGCGCAGTCATCACAGTGTCCTTCCAGCTTTCCTGTGGAATTTGCAGAGGTGATCCTGTGATAAGGACGTCAACAGCGATCAAGGTGCGGAGTTGAAGCCTTACTCGACCGTGCAGACCTGGCACTTTTTAGTGACACCCAATCGCCCGAAAGCAGCAACAAGGTCATCGGCATCAGCATCACCGACATCATTGGTCTTCGATCCTCTCGACTCAACCGCATCCAGATCGGCTTTGTAGTCCTTTGAAACGAGAATAGGATGATTACAGGCTGGAAAGGACGACGTCAGTCATGGACTCCGACTATAAGTTGAGGAGGCACACCTTGGCGAAGCCTCAGAAGAAGTAGCAACACGCTGATATAACTAGCTTGCGCTTTTCCAGCATTGTGGGCGTCCGCATTCAGCTTGTCCAAAACCTGCTCCATCTTGCCTTCGAGCTCGGTATAGAATTGCTGCTCGGACACCGAGAAGGGACAAGAAACGATGTTGACGAGTCGTTTGGGGAGTTCGACGAGAACTTTCCCGTTGAGTTTATCATCCTTCCGACGCCGAAGCATGACGCTTTTCAGGACGACCTTCACATTGCATTATGAGCCGGGTCTCTTCGCATGAGCAAGGGACGAACCTGCAACCGTTTCATGGCCCTGTTGGCCCCTCTGCCGTTTTTCACGGGTTTGGCGATAGTCTCGTTGAAGCGTTCCCATTCATTGAATGGTTTCACTCGAAGGAACTTGAGTAACGAGAAAAGTTCAGCAACGTCGTTTTGCCTAGAAAAGATCAGCAAGAAGGCAAAACAAACCAATGAACACGAGTACATACATCGGTGTACCAGTCAGAGCCCATCTGAACTTGGCGTCCAGCGCAAAGCAGGCTTTTGCACCATTGGTATTGCGGTTCTTGATATTATGTGCCTCGTCTGCGAAAAGACAGATCAGCGGGGGGGCCCCAAAGTAGCCAAACGGGACGACTCGCCGAGAACGACACGGAACCACTTTACTCTGAACAATGCATCCTTGATCTTTGACTTTGTACCAGCTTTCTTAGGCGGTCTACCGAAGTGCTCCCCTTCCGAGCTGTCAGAGTCGGACCCATCTCTTGGAGATTTCTTCGCTTTGCTTTTTGACGACTTCGACTCATCCTTTGCGGGAGGGCTGAATGCTGCGTATTCAGATTTGAGAGTATCGTAAGTCGTGACGACGACGTGAGATTTACGTAGGTCATTGGGGTCTAGGTATTCAAGGTGAGTAAAGGGCTGCGATGGTTGTCCGATAAACTGACTAGAGGTGCGGGATGTCCCTTGGTGTTTTATCACGACAAGGCCGTCGGTCATTCGCTTGATCTCCTCTGCCCATTGACCAACCAAGGCGAGAGGGCAAACCACGCTAGAGAACGTATTTGAGTGTTGCTGCTTTGAAGTAACGTGGGAAAGACGTGTACAGGGTAGTGGGAGACCAACCGTCCTCTTTATCGCTTTTCTTGGGTCTTCCTTCCACGATCCTCGTCAAAGTCTGTATTGTTTTCCCGAGACTGTTGGGTAAGGGTTAACAAGGAATGAAACTAAGATTCGAGCGAAAGAAGTCACCCCATATCGTCTGCGAGAATGCCACCCATCCTTTTCGCTTTCGGATCCTCCCGTTCCTTCATGAAACGTCTGCCGATGATTTGATGGGGAAGAAGTCTGAATTCGTCTTTGAATCCTGGTACCTGAGCATCTTCGTCCGTGAATTCCACGTTCTCTCCTTCGTCGTTCATCGTGCCGCCCATCAGGTCCCTCAAAGCTTTCTCTGCCTCTTCGGGGCTGGTATAAGTGTGCGCGTCCTGAGGAAAGTCGGGCACGTCAACAAATTCGCCATCTCCGCCACGTTCATGTGGTTTATTCATCGGCGGAAGTTGCGTCAGTTTACTGCCACTGGGGTAATGTTGCAAGTCAGAAGGTTTGGTGACCGACGGCATCGCGATCGGGGTCGCAGGGGAGTTGAATCTTGGCTGGTGCTGCTGAGATGAGTGAGAATCAACTGGGAACGTTCCTGGTAATTTGGATTTGGGCATCGAATTGCTCGGAGGTGGCAACTTGGACTTTGTGACATTTGATGGCTGCGGTGGACGTGCGCTTGAGGTTTCTTCCTCGTCTTCCTCGTCAGAGGAAATGACTATTGTTGCGCGGTGGGAAGTCTTTCCCTTTGGAGTCTTGGAAGGTACCGATGATACAGAAGTTGATGTGGTTGATGTAGTCGAGGTTGAAGCGGCTGAAGACGACTCTGAGGAAGATGAGATACTCTATTAAGCAAAGAATTAGCTGTGAGATGACAGACGATGAAAGAAATGACTACACTCACGATCGGCTGTCGTGTGTCACCGTGGAGATGGGCATTCTGAGCCATGAGACGTTGTCGACTGTAACAGCTTCAGTCATACGTTAACGCGTCCAGGAGTCAACCTACTTACAAGTTTTCCATGTTTCTCGATGTATCACAGAAGTCGAGCTGATGAGTATGGTCGTGGTTTCGGTCCAAGTTGCAAATGACTCTGAGCCTTGAGGCGCGTCCTTGAACTTGATCACATGACTGCTCCCTACAGCTGCATCGATGTTCAGATGTCGCAGTACCATGAGCGCCCGCGTTCTCCAGCGCTTTATTGAAAGTTCACTTTCAGCTTCAATAGTTACTAGTTACTAGCGACGACTTCAGCTGTTGACAAAGAAAATCGAACGGTTCATTCAATCGACGTCTCCTTTAACAAGCCTCAAGGCCAGTGGTTAGAGGTAATCATCGACATATTGTCCCTCACAAGTCCTCCCTGTTAGTCCTGCTCCTCCAACGCGTTACCTCGTGAGATGTGATGTGACGAAGATTGAGTGATAAGGAGAGGGGGCAAATCCATGCATGCAATGCCAAGGAAGAAAAAGGATCTCGAGTACTTTCGAAGACACAGTTGTCAGTCCCGCCTGCTCGTCATTCCACCTCCCACGGTTTCTTCCGTGCCGGTGCCACAGATTCAGTGGGAGGTTTCTCCTGTTCGAGATAAATCCGAGGTATGAGCTCGAAAGAAAGGGTAAAGTGGAGCAAGATTAGCACGCACATTCAAGCCGTCGGGAATTACTTTGTTATTGGGAAGCTGATCTGTCCTCCCTGTTTCAATGAATTCCTTGATTTGAGCCAGCGTAAGGACCGTAGGTTCTTCCTTTCCTTCTTGCTCCTGCTCTGTTTCCGGGTTTCCTAGAACCGCGCTTGCTTGAACAGGTGCCCTTGACTTCTCTTTTGATGAGTCGACGGCATGTCGCACTCCTTCCTCAGCAGCGGCGACGTCTTCGAAAGTTAGCCCACCACCAGTGATCCTGAGAGAGAGACGACCCTGTTCAGGTCCGATTGGTCAATTTGAAATTTCGAGAAACTAACCTATTGAAGTAGAACAGCCTGGCCTTCCTGACGATCTCATTCCGATCTATATCTGCCGCACTCCGAGAAAGAATATCATCGAGACCTTTCTTGAGCGGAATTAGATCCTTATCAACGACGTTTGATTGGTACGCTACCTTGAAAGCAGCGTCGGAATCGAACGGGTAGCTGGCGTACCGTTGAATGAGTTCCGACTGATGGTTGTCGGAGTTAGAGGAAGCCATTGTTGGTGGCTGTGCAAAATGTCCAGCTTTCGCCACCTACCCTCATGGCTTGCGGGTGACGAATTCAGTCCTTAGTATTTCGACCGCGTCGAGCGAGTCGTGGAGGTTTGTACCGAGGAATAATGACTCTGCGGTGCCAAATATGCCATTGAGGAAAGGACCGAAACGACAACTACCACGGAAACACGTCAACAGTGCAATTCGGATAAAACCACGACAACACCTTAGCGGGGCGCTCTATAAGTCTATTATTGCGCCACTGTGTCGAACGAGGTGACACAAAAGCGCCAACCCATATAAATTAGCCAAGAAGGTACGCCAAAGGAGCCAGATTTTGTGACTTGTCCCTCGGGTAGCTCCAAAGCTCAAAATCAGCGGGGACTCAGAAGGACGTCGAATCTTCATCTCCCCTCTAACACCGCATGCCAAGCAATCCGCACATTAGCAGCGCTCTCACTGTGCCTCTATGTGTCTATGGATGGTAAACGTTAATCCACAGTTGCTCCGTGGACTTCTCACAGGGTCAGACTTCGATGCCTACGAGCGGCGGTAACTTATTGTGCAAGTCCGACTCGTTTTCGTCACTTCATATGGTATGCTTGGGCTATTTTCTTATAAAAGTGGCCTTTCAGCTCACCAAATTTTCAACATCCCTCTCTTCTACCCTCCTTCAAAGCTTTAGCTACCCCCTGCCCTCAAACCATCAACATGTCTCCCGCTCAGGACTACTACACCGCCGTCGAGAACGCCACCTACCAGGTCTCTGAGCCTGTCTCTCAGCCTACTCACTTTGACGGTGTTGAAATATATAACAACCCCCGCTTGGACCCCAAGAACTACCTTGAGGGTCCCCTTTCACCCAACCCCGCCACAAGGCTCCGCCAAATGCTTGCACGACCAGGGATTGTTGTGAGTATCTGAATTGCCTCTTCAGTTCCAATATCAAGACTCATGCTATTTGCAGGTTGCTCCTGGTATTTGCGACGGCATCAGTGCTCGCTGTGCACTCGAGGCTGGCTTCGATTGCTTATACCAGAGGTACGACTAACTTATCTTCTCCCGCTTCGGACAGATCTGACCTATCCTCATCAGCGGCGCTGCAACCACCGCCTCTCGTCTCGGACAACCTGACTTGGCTATCGCTACTCTCAATGATTTCGCAGAGGCCGGTCAAATGGTTTCCAGCTTGAACCCCTCAGTCCCGGTCATCGCTGATGCCGATACAGGGTAAGTCAGCGGCCGTTCGAATATTTTATCTCCTATCATCGATTGCTTATCGACTCCACAGGTTTGGAGGCCCAGCAAATGTCGCCCGCACTGTTCGAACATATGCACGAGCAGGTATCGCCGCACTCCACATTGAGGACCAAGTCCAAACCAAGCGATGTGGCCATTTGATGGGGAAACAAGTTGTTTCAAGGGAGGAGTTCATCACTCGTATCAGGGCTGCTGTTCTTGCACGAGACTCGATTCCCGGTGGCTCAGATTTTGTAGGTCCTCCCCAGCGGGACGCGGCGTTCACAGGCTAATTTTTCCCATAGGTTATCATCGGCCGAACAGATTCTGCTCAAGTCTTGTAAGTGGCAAAAGACAAAATTTCACGAATGTGGTTGTTTAACGATCGTTCCAAAGGGGAATGGAAGAGGCCATCTACCGATTGAAATTGGCGGCCGCTGCTGGTGCCGACGTCTGCTTCATTGAGGGAGTCAAGACTTCAGAACTCTTACAAAGCACGGTCCAGGCACTTGCGCCCACACCGGTACGTCTGATCCCGTTTCTTATCGCCGCCTCTTTCTCATTGTAAACAGGTTTTGGTTAACGTCATTTCTGGCGGCCTTACGCCCTCCTTCACCTACCATGAAGCTGAGGCTATGGGTGCCAAGATCATTAGTGAGCGAAAACAACTCATCCTCCTAAGACTGACGGCTGAATGTAACTATCTCAATAGTTTTCTCGTTGGTGTCGTGCGTTGCTATGGTCCACGCCGTCCGCGCTGCCATGCACTCACTCAAAAAGACCGGAACGGACTTCGTTTCGGCGCAAGGAATGGATCCCAAGAAGTTCTTCGAGGTTATGGGTACGTACTGCGACCATAGCCAATACGTTCCCAGTGCTGACTATGTACCTATAGGATTGAATGAGGTCGTCGAGCTGGACGCCAAGGCGGGAAGCACTGCATTCCAATCTGTATGATAGCATACCCCCCTGTAGAACTTATCACCATTAGACACTTTTTTGTATCTTTTACCTGTAGCCGGATACAATCTTATACGCGGTTCACTGCACTCTATCCCAATTGTCCGGCCATAAGACGAGCCCGCGACTCAAGCCATGAGAAGCTCCTCCATACTCCCCAGTCCCCTCCCATTATGTATTGTCCCCCAAAGGTCCACACAAATGAATCCGACGATAATGAAGCTAGCAACGACCGGACGTGTAGGATGGCAGATCAAAGCACCAGCTTGAATAAAACCTGTGCGTGCGACTAATCTTCTCCTGGATGGCGGTCGAGTGAGGAATCTAGAACCTTTCTCTCCTGAAGACATGTACCGCGGGCCACGTAGGAGAGTAAATCCGAACAATTCCACCTGTCAATAATAGGGCGACGAGAATGAAAGTAAAGAAGGTGCAGCAATCTACCAGCATTGCCAAATCGAAAGATTATGGGTTACATGGGTACCGCAGCTGAAATGGGTCCGCAGGAGCGTTAGGTTCAGAACAGGAGCTGCAAATGAGTGCAATATTATGCAGATTTAGCAGGACACAAGTAGGAAAGGAGCCTTCGAAACGGAGCCACCCCTCGGCAATATCCGAAACTTCCGCCTGCCATTTCCTGCCGATACTTCATCAAACTTAAAGTTTCCGGTAATACCTACACAGTACTACACACCACGCAGCTCTTTCTGCCCAAACGATGACTCCAGCCAAGCAAGCCATCGCCAACTCCTCCTTCGCACTCCACGGCCCACTTTCAGTATCCTTCATCCTCTTCAAAACGCCTAGAACCAAGATTGAACCCACGATGGTCGAGCCAACGAAGCGCGTAGGTCGGTAAATCATCGCACCCGCAAGAATAAAATCCATGCACCCAACCATTCTCCTCACAAGCGGCGATTGAGTATGGGATTCGCCTCGGCTTTTTTGGAAACGGTGCCATGCTGGCCATAGAGAAGGCTTCTGTCTCACTATTCCACCTATCAGTAGTGGAGTTGAGAGAGCGAGTGTAGCGGACGTAGACAAGTTCATGGGCAAGGAGAATGCTGTTGACTGGCAGTGGTCGTTGAAACAAGAAACAAGACAAAGTTGAAACTTTAGAGACGTTTGCCAGCGTTGTCCCTTGAAATACCGGCAGGAACAACCGGCCCTGCAGGTCCGGGTCGGCAATTCTGGCAAACGGTTGATTGACTTTCCCCAGCTTTCTCCCCACGACTCCCCAGCGCTCTCCCTTGGCTCTAGTCTGGATCCACAATATCATACCCACAATACTCGGGCCAGATCACGCAGCAGCCATGGATGAAGGATTGAACGCTTTTTCGGGAGCTCCATGACTCACTCAACCTCACATAATGCCCATCGAAACATGGACCAATTGCAATTCAGAACTCTCCGTTTTCCCCCGCACACTGATCAGACTCTCCGGTATTTAAGTGCGAAAGGACTCCGGGGAAATGCACCCGCCCATGCCTACACCATCCGAGAACATTCATCTGCAAAGTGTCGACAACTCGAGAGGGACAGAAAATGCTCTCGAAGAGGAGATCCCCCCTCAACCCCCGACACGAAAGTACCAAGCTGTGTTACTGTTGGCTGGTTTTACAATGATTTTCCAAACCATTGGAATCAATACGACCTACGGTATCTATCAGGTGAGTCTTGGGTTCTATATCTCTGAAATATATTGAAAGCTGATCGGCTCGCTCACTTATCCAGGAATTCTATTCATCCTCTCGCACAAATATCCTCGATGCCAAGGGGCAAGACGCCCTCATCTCTCTGGTTGGTACGGTCGGAAGCGGGCTGACATGGAGTGGAAGCATCTTTACAAACCCTCTGATGACGAGAGTCAAGGATGTCAGGCTCGTAGCGTTGGCTGGGGCATTCACCATGAGCCTAGGGTTGGCACTGGCAAGTTTCGCGACAAGGGTGAGTTTGTGAGCCTTTTCATGTACTATGTGCTCGGCTGAGGAAGCTATAGCTCTGGCATCTGTTTCTCACTCAATCTATCCTCTACGGCCTTGGAGCGTCCATGTTCTATTTTCCAATCATTGCAATCGCACCCACATACTTTGATCGCCACCGAGGCTTTGCCATGGGCTTTATCCTAGCCGGAAGTGGAGTCGGAGGGCTTGTACTTGCTCCTGTTCAACAATACCTTCTGGATCGGTATGGTGTGCAGTGGACCTTGAGAATTCTTGGATTGTGGACTTTCGCGGTCGGTATACCAATTTCAATGGTCATCAAACCCCGAGAAGGATCAGGATATAGTAGGGGTGGTGCAAGGGCGAGGACGAGAATAGAAGGGGCAATGGCAAGAAGAGGTACATTCTGGTATCAGGTACGTTGCTCAAACGTCTAACGTCCGAGTGCTACTGAAAGTACTTCTCCAAGGCGATTGGCGCTTTCCTTCAAGCCGGAGGAAACATCGTGCCGCTATATTATATGACTTCCTACTCTGTATCTGTTTTATCGCTGTCCAGATCCACGGGAAGTTTGTTTCTAAGTATCAACAGCGGTGTTAACAGCATCTCGCGCGTCGCCATGGGGCTTCTTGCGGACTATGTCGGTCGTCAGAACACACTCATTGGGGGTGTACGTTGTATCCAATCATTTGATTGTCAATATTGGTCACTCATCGCCTTCTAGGTCATTCTCTCTGCTGTCTCCGTTTTTGGGCTCTGGTATGATGCTCAGAAGGACCGCTATATCTCTTTCGTGGTTCTCTACGGGATATATGCTGGTGGATACAACGCACTCCTTCCTACCACGATCACCGAGATCTATGGTGTTGAGAACTACGCAAGCGTGAACGGAGCGCTGCTGTTCATTCGCGGATTAGGGTCAATATTCGGCGCACCACTTGCTGGGCTGATCCTTGGAAGTCATACGAGGACCAGTTCCGGAGACTCTACCGTTGCTGGGGATCCCGAAAAGTTGAGGCGAAGGTACAATGACGTTGTTGTGTACGACGGTGTACTTCTGATCGCGTCCGCCTTGTGTGTTCTGTATGTGAGATGGTTGGATGCTAGGGACAAGGGCCGGTGGAAATGGAAGGCATAAGATATCAGTATACGATGCTGTATGTTTTAGTATCTAACGAGAATTGAAGGTTGTATCTCGGATTATCGACGACGGTAAATTGCGGGTGTCAGGTCGGTGGGAAAATAACGATGGCGAACTCTGACATCGACCACAACGTTCGTGCGCTCCCCATTCCCCCAGAAATCCTCATTCATGTTATCGAATATATCATATATGGGCACACCAACTCTATCGTTGCCGTTCTCTCGGTTTGTCACTTGTTCTACGACATTGGCAGAACCATCCTGCACAAGGATCTTGCTTTCACTTCGTTATTCCAGTTTCACCACTTTACCCAGGTCATCTCCCGACGAATTCCAAGTCGAGCAAAGCCATACTTTGCTTGTGCACCGCGAACCTTGACCTTGGAGTCGGCTGGAGGAACGTCGTGGGTTATAGAATCGGATAGTACCCCGGTCGGCATCTGGGATTTACTGCTGAAGGCAGCGCAGGGCGTCATCAGACAAACGCAGTCTCCAGAGCCTCAGGCAAGACTGGAGGTTGATTGGATACGCCTGCGACTACATTCACATACACAAGATATTGGTGAGACGATCTACAAGGCGCTTTGCACTCTCAAGTAAGTCCCCTCGATATCTTTCGACCCTTCTTATTCGGTAGTAATGCCCACGCAGCGCAAGGTCTTTTACATGGACAGGACCCGATCCTCCTCACCATTTCTCGCATGCGGTACGTCCGACCTCCATCTGGTGATTTCGCTACGGGTGCTCAACGAATATGTATCCAGATAGTCCGGCATGCAGTCCCTTTTCTTTTTCTTGCTTTGAGGACATACAGCCAGTTGACACACCTCAAGCTGACTAACGTTCACTTCCCCGATGTTCACGACGGCCACCCATTCAGTATCCCTCTGATTCCTACGCTGCAGGAGTTTTACCTTGGACAATCGACCTTCCTGCCTGCTCCAACAATTACGCAATTCATCCTGAAGTGCCTCTATCCAGGGCTCGCCCCGGAAGCTGGGGAAGCGAGCCAAGACGTGGTGACACCACACAACCCGGTCACCATCCGACAGATACGGCTTGTGGATGTATACGAAGGTAGTATTTGGGGTAATCGACTGCGTATGCCTCAAATTCTCCGTGCAACACGAGACATCCTCGAGGTGAAACTCCTCGTTTTCCCTCGAGCACCGCTGCTGTCTATTGGCGAGGTACAGGAGGCTGTCATGAATCTGGTCAGAGTGGAAGTAGAGACAGAGAGGATAGAAGGAGGCGATCGAGGGGATTGAACTATTCACAGGAAGATACTTACATAGATTCGTCGGATGCCCAGGTCCATTGCAGTTGACTAAACCATCTCCCACGGAATGTCATACAGTATACAGCAGCATGGCCCATAGGGTCGCCCATACGGCGGCTATACTCCCATACACCGCTGAAACTTGTGTCAGATACTTTTACGAACACATTCCCCTACATGTTCCTGCCTAATAAAAGACTACCCCATTGCTTCCCACATGCCTACGTCTTTCTGCCTGATTCCCCATGTCAACCCCTAACGATAATCCCGATGCGATATATGTTTCTCGTGGCGTAGCAATGGCACGTCTGCGCCCTTCTCAGAGTCTCGTTCCGAACACGCTAACTGACGACATTCGCAGACTTTTCTTGGAGGAGATCACGAATACATCACTAAAGTGACCATTACCGGAGATTCCGAATGTGAGGGCCTCTTCGTGCCTTTGCACTGGCACGAAACACACGACGAGATCATGCGCGTTGTGGAAGGACAACTGAGAATTACCTTAGGATCAACCTCGAAGGTATATACACCTGCAGATGGGGAAGTGGTCATACCGAGGATGACTCTTCATGCGCTCCAGAGCGTTGAAGGTGTGCCGACAGTCTTTATGGAACGTACCGCACCGAAGGTATTTCATCCCATATACTACCTGTGCCAACACGCCTTAAGCCTAAGTTTCATTCACATCAGGACGACGAAAAGGAGTTATTCTTCCGAAACATTTTTGCAGCTGGAGGAATGACGGGGAGCGTATTTCCCGCGATGCAAGCGATGTACCACGGTGATACTTATCCTGCTCTTCCCTTCCACATCCCATGGGTCGAGAAGGCGGTGAGTGTTCGGCTCTTGTCGTTGGTTGCGTGAGCTTACCAGAGCATAACCAGTTCGCGGCGCTCTTGGGCTACTACATCGCACCCTTACTAGGATACCAACTGAAATACAAGAGTCTCGTGCGTGCCCGTTAGTCGACGACAATGCTTATGTGGAATGTGTACGAGCATTCGTATTACGTGTATGTAAAGTAGCTTTAGTCCTGGTATACAAGCTTGTCAAATGTCCCAATCGCGTCAATCGCGGCAAACACAAAAAAAAAGAACCCAAACCGAGAACCACGTCGCGTAAAGTGATCCATCCTCACATCGTTCCCCATTGCTGCTGTGTCTGTCCGAAGCCTCCTTGAGGTTGTGCCCATCCAGCACCAGGATTACCCCCAGCAAACATCTGTGACTGCTGCTGAAAACCTGTGTTTCCCATACCACCCATACCGGTTGTCATTCCTCCTACGCCCTGCTGCATACCCATATTCATCCCGGCGCCCATCCCACCGAACTGAGACGGCGATTGTGTCTGTAGATGAGGACTGGGAGACATTAATTGGCCTGGAAGCTGAGGCGTCGTAGACATCATCGGATTCGGCGTTGTGGACATCATAGGCTGAGGGCTATGTCCCGGCACCCCCCAGACTTGCCCCGGCGCACCACCACCGGCCTGTGCTGCAAACGTAGGCTGCGGGGACTGGACTTGTGGTTGGTTCGGGAATAGCGTTTGTTGCTGCTGCTGCTGCATACCGCTGAAACCCATGTTTCCGAATGACTGTTGTGATCCAAATGAGTTCGACGCTTGGAACTGTGACGATTGCGGGAATGGGTTGGACGACATCATTCCTACTCCAGTGTTCATGTTGCCCATCGACATCGACATAGGCATGCCCGTCGGGTTGGTCATCATTCCACCGCCTGAGAACCCACCCATCGTGTTAAACTGGTTCGTGGAGTTCATTCCCATTGGAGGAGACAACATCGGTGTGCTGGAAATACCCGAGAAAGACCCGGCAGTTTGCTGAGAGTACTGCAGGGGGAGGGAGGAGTTCGTCGAAGGAGTCTGCAACGAGACGAGATCATCCCACACGCCTCCCTTTGGTGCTTCTGGAGGTTTCGCTAAGGCCGATGTAGGAGCTAGTGATTGCTGTCGTACTGGATGTTGGTATTGATTCAAAGGCTGCGAAACGTTCCTCGGCTGACTGCTTGGTATGCTGGATGGCATTGGTTGAGAGAACGAACGTGCGGGTGTGACGGCAGAAGCTGACGGGATCGCGGCTGTTGAGGGACGTGCAGCGACACCAGAGCTTGATAATGAGGATGAAGATGGTTTGGGTGCGTTGTCCAAGGGAGTTGATTGCGACCGCGACGTAGACTCTGGCTTGGGTTTCTCTATGAACCGTTTGTATTCGTACTTTGCTGGATGTCGAATTTAGACACCATATGATGAAGAGAAACAACTGGCTACGCACACCGAATATATTGTTCAAGTTCACTATCCCTCTCTTGCTCCATCAATTGCATTGGTGGAGGATGTCGGACCTCGTTCGGGCAATAAATCGCGTTGGACTTGACGTTTCCCATTTCAACCATTCTCTGGAACCGAAACGTGAGTTCGAGTACTTTCTCGGCGAGAAACATAAGGAGACGTACATCGACTTGTTCCTTGGACCACGTATCCATCGTTATGCTCTTCCTGAATGACCTGTGTAGTCCTAGTACAAATGATAGGATGAAAGGCACTCACACTTTGGTTACATGTGTCCCAATCTTCCGATGTATAGTGGCGCAAGTGACGCTGATGAATCCCCCGCAAAGTGGTAAATAGCTATGTAGATCTCCTAATGCGCACGTCGACTCACCATATGAATATCCCAAGGTTATGAGAAGCCCATCTAGGGTTTCTTGCCTTGCAGTCTGCACAGATATCTATTCGAATTGAGTCAATATCGTTACTGAAAGCCCTGGTGAACAGGGAATGGCACCATTTCCAGGTTTGACGGCAAGTCCCGCAAGAATCTTCTGGTTTCTTTCTGCTGTGATCTTGTTGGTCGACATCGCACTCTCGCACACGAGGTTGAGTCGTCGAATGAATAAGGTGTGATTGGTGATAGTTGTCGGTAAGTAATGGATAAAGCTGACGCCTAGATGGTTGCTTAGAAGAGGTGATTTGCCCACACTTCGGCCGCAAATGATAAAACAGGCCCGACCGCGCCGTCGCGCCGTTCGAGCAGCGGGTGTTAGTATCTAGTATCACACCCTCAAACTCCCCGCAGGGCATAGGTATAATACGCTGGGATGTCTATTACAACAAACAATCTACGAAGGTTATAGATGTACGGGTATCAATTGCTAATGGGCATCTAGGTGTTGCCAATCCAAAATATATACTGCCCTCTTCCCTCACTCTGGCTTTGAGCTGTTATTTTTTGTAATCCCGGCCTCAGCCTCTTCCATTTTGACCCGCTCATAGCCATCGTTGGCGGGACGAGCTTTCTGGGTCTCGACATGCTTGACCCAGGTGTAATAAACAGACCCGCCCAAGATGACGCCAATAGATGAGGCACGTCCACTAGAGAACGAAAGGTACATTGAGCAAGTATTATCGCTGATAGGAGGGTTATCGTTACCTGGTAATGATATCTTGGAACAACCACTTCCCAAGGAGGGAGGCAGCAACTCCACGAACAGCCGACGATATCATGTGCGTGATGGGTGAAGTAACCTTGATGGAAAGCAGACTAGCAATGCTCATCATGAATCCCAAGGCACCCTATAGCGAAAACATGACAAGGCACAGGGGGACTTGTCAACGATGCAACCTTCAATTCCAGAACGGGCCACTTACGGTGATGAGTGAGCCCCACATGAAAGTTCTCGTCGCACTCATTCGACCGACGGTTGTCGCCACCTCCGTGCTAAAGAGCAGCTTGAGGACCTCTGGTCCCTCTCCAACAAGGAAAATGACAGGAATGAGGACGATAGCGCTCAACAAGTTCGTGTACCATGAGAGCAAGAGTGAGCTTCCATTCACCACGTTCAAGCTCTGCTTGATAACGACGGAATGAGTGGCCGTTATCGCCGAACTGAAGACACCGAAGAATATACCAGTCGGCGAGATGGGAGTACCGTCAAGGAAAACGCCGATGAAAAAGCCCGCCGTCACGATAGCGCATGCAAAAAGGATTTGAAGCGAAGGACGCGTGTGCAAAGCGATGAAAGAGGTGGCAACCGTGAAGGGCAGAACAAGTCCACGCGCGACTTGGTAGAAGGACGCGTCGACGTATTTCAGTGTATAATTGCTGAAGCTATTCAAGACATAAGTGATATATACAAGGGTATTACGGCTTTGCTGCGTACCTCAAGCCCACGACATTCAAACCGACCATGGCGACAAGACCTTTGCAGACTTGTAGATCAAACGTGAGCCGATCAGGCAAGAGTTTGAGCGCGTCCGAGATGACAAAAAGGACGACGGCAATGACGAGCTGAGTGAACAGGAAAAATAGAGGTGCTGCGGTTTCGTTTAACACCCATTTGTTCCTGCGAACGGGAAAAGTTGTGGCGGTTGTGCATCCAGTGTTCATTGAGGGACTCACGCCATGACCATCTGCACCACAGAGCGAGACATGAGCAACAGACGGCCCTCAAAGAGAAATGGAATCAAAACGCACCGCTAGAGCTGCGACGAGGTAGAAAACAACCACGCCAGTCTGTGTAAAAAGTTTTGAGGAGCACATTCAACTTTTAGCACGATACTTGACATACGACGAGGGTTTTTGAAGGCGGTTTCGAGGCATTTTGCTGGGACATGATGGGGGGAAGGAAGAGAAAGAGAGCCAACGAATAGGCGGTGTCGATTCCACGGCCACTAGTAACAGACAGAGAGAACTGCGGCACGCTCGTCCCTCAAATTGAAATTTCAATTGAGATATGGACTGCTGTGAGATGCTGACATAACGACCCTGACCAAGTCCAAGCACCAACTATTTCTACCAGATCATGATCACATGGAATAGTCAAATTACAAGACTCAAGACGATATCTCGATGGTTTGGATTACTTTGAGCTCGATAGTGGAAGCTCAGAAGCGACAAGATACATAACGAATAGGAACCGAAGTCGGTTAAAATCAACCACTGTCGTCGTCATCGTCAACCTAGAGTTCACACCGGTGAGAATCTTTCTGAGTTATAATAGAGCAGGCGATACCACTCACAACCATCTTCCCTCTCGCTTTTGTCGCAGCAGCACGAGAGGAGCGTCCGACCGGAGCAAATGTCAATTGTGATTGCTTCGGTGCAGCCGCAGCTTTCTTCTTCGCAGGTGCTTTCTTGGCCTGGGGCTGACTGAACAATCGAAGAAACACCTTGAGAAAAGCCCTACGCACGAAGATATGATATATGATACTCACCTGAGGACAGCGGCCCGGTTCGTTCGTTTCTTGGCCTTTGGTTCCTCCTCTTCCTCGTCGTCATCATCGTCCGGAATTTCTATCACTTCGTCCTCATCCTCGTCGTCACTCTAGAGTCGAGACAGATGAGTGACTAGAACAAACGCGTGGCTAAGATAAAAACGACCGACCACAGCTTTCTTGCCTTTCTTCTTCGCAGGAGCCTTCTTCGCGGGAGCTTTTGCAGGTGCCTTTTTCGCCGGCGCTTTCCTTGCAGGTGGTTTCTTCGCTGGCGGAGCCTCTTCTGAATCTTCATCAAAGTCCGACCCTCCTCCTGCCCCTTTGGTATCAACGTCCATCATCATCGAATCGACGGATTCAGCGTCAGATTCAACTGCCTTCGCTTTACCCTGAAGCATCGTTCTTTTCAGTGGTGACCTGGTGCATGGAGAGTGGGACTCACCTTGGATTTAGCGGTCTTTCCCTTGGCAGCATTCTCCGCCCACTCCTTGTCTTTTCTTTCTTTTTCCTCCCTTACCTATGGTTTGATTAGATATGTGATATTCGGATATGGATGAAAATATATTCACGAGGTCCTCGAGGTTATCTTCGTCGATTTCTACCTCCTTTCCTTGCTTCTGAACACCTCCCACCATGTCGTTCACAATCTCCTTGACGTGCCTATCAAACAAATTCCATGAGTGCCACATCGAGAGACGTAGATGTTAAGAAGCACCGTTGAATTGCGTGGATATCATCCTTCTCCACAAACTTTTGGATAGCTTCCGACATACCACCCCCTCCCAGCAGTTGAAGCTCCTGCGCTCCCATAAATTCCTTAACCAGAGTCTCCACACGGACCTTTTCCAACTTCTCCGAGATCGTCAGATCAGGATCGTCAATACTCAGTTCAGGCTGATTTAGCTCGACTTTGGTATTGCGTTTCGCAGCTCGCTTTGCTCGATGGAAAACGAGCACGTCTCGTGGATTCGCGATACGGCCCTGGAACTCCTGACCGAAACGAATCGGGTTGAACGTCTCACTGACACCGGTTGTGTCGACCTTGAGTCGAATGAGAGGTAGCATGCGAGGTAGCTCTTCTTCCCCATTCCGTTTCGCCTTGGCGTTCCGATCATCCCATAGTTGGTTGGCTTGATCTATGAGTATGTTAACCTAGTGGACGCGTGAAGACCTATATGTGTGCGACGAACGGGATGCGCACCTTGCCTTTCAAACTTTTGGAGATCGCAATCTGGTCTGTCAAATCAAACCCTTCTTCTTCCGCAAGTTCACTGAGGATGACATCCTCGATCACGAAAGGTCGAACGGTTCGCAGAGGAATTGGTTCGAGTTGGAAGTCTTTCTTTCCGTGGATGGACAACAATGCGACGTGTCTGATGCACACGGTCAGTATGCACTCGAAAGAGCGCTGGGAGATAAAGGAACCTACTTTTCCAACGATTCACCATCAGCAAGTGAGGTTGCAACTGACGAGCCGGGTTGCGAAATATAATAGTTCTTGCCAGCAACTGGTTCCGGTACGATTCGACAGTCATGTTCATGTCCCCAAATGACCAGGTTGATACTATCGTCAAACATTCCCTCCGGTACAAACTCTTGAGGCCCATGCTTGACTCTGGGAGTAAACTGCATCAACACACGGAGGAGGTGTGTGACGGGAATACGGCTACTCACCGATTCTGATGAAGCAGAAGGATATTGAACCAATCGTCTTTATCCTTTGGCATGAACATCCTAACCCGATTACTTCGAAGTTCAAAATGCAATCTCGCGTCCTTAACGTTCCCAATCCCATACATCCCCAGGTATGTGTTTCCCTTGCGAAGAAGAACAGGCCGAACCGCTATCCCATTGTTCTGTGCATCCGCGTCTGAAACGGGCAAGTCGAATTTGCCCATGTAATTTATCAAGCCGGAGACCGAGAGTACGTCGAGTGCACAAAGAGCACCTTCCTGTAGGAGCCAATGAATATATGTGATGTTGTGTGTGGGATGAAACGCACGGCTCCTGCTCCTTGGGGATCATCGTGGTTTCCGTGAATCGAAAAGACAGGCGTGCTAATGTTCAAATTTGGATCTTCATAGTTTATAGCAGGAAAACTATCGGCATTGACTAGAGTATGAGAAGGGAGAGGAAAAGGTAGGATGCTATTTTCACGCACGAGAATCCCGCTGCTTTGCCTTCCTCCGGGTCACTCAAAAGTTCGACTTGTATAGGCTTATCTCCTAGAGTGTACTCCCGCAAAAGGGCGATGACACGGTAAAGACAATCTCTTGATGGTTTGTTCTCGTGAAAAAGGTCCCCAGCAAGAAGAACAAAGTCGACCTGGAGTCACGGTGAGTTGAGCGGACACGGCTGATCGGGTTGAGACTTGCATCGTGCTTTCTAGCCAACTGGAGTATCTCCTTGAATGTGTTGATTGAGTCCTGTCCTCTTATGGGATCTCTCTCGAGATATCCAATATGATTGTCGGTTGCAAGTAGGATTCTGATAGTGTCAGCTGGATCTGCTGTTGTGGAGGAGATTCAGCGAGTGAAATGCAAGTAAATAGCACGAGCTACCTTGTGCGATTGAAGGTGTAGGAGGTGGAGGAGAGGCATTCTGTGACATGGCCGAAGCCTCGAGGTTGCACAGTGGTTGAAACGCGAGAGAAAGGGATGAGTCACCAGTCACGATATGTTGTCACGACGCGTCAAGGACGCGTCGTGCTTTATTTCCCACGCTTCCATGGACCGCTATTCTGGGAGCCCTCAATCTCAAGTTCAGATGCAAAGGCCAATACTGGACCACCGGCCGGACTGCGGGATATAAACTAGGATCTAGCATTCAAAAGAATCAGCGGCGTCAGCAAGTTCAACTTCACCGATACCAGTACACTTCTGGACCGCACATGGCAAATCCTTTTCCCCGTATGTGAGACCGGGAACTGGTCTGAATTTCGAAGGGCGCTTGGCGCCGCAGTATATATATCATGAAGTAGAACGAGTCATTCAAATCCCCTACATCCCCCAACATCCCCCCGATCACAAACTCCCCATGTCACTCTCAGTAGAACAGCTCACAAACGCATCAGGTGAGCGATGTCAAGAGACAAAAGCCAGAGCTATAGACTAACGCTGCATAAGAGGCCGAAATCTCTCAGACGGTCCAGGTCATCCATGAGGCTTTCCGCAAAGGTCATTCATCCCACAAGTTCTTGACGCAATCCTGACCATCTTCCCTACTCAAGAGTTCTTCTCCTTTGCCCTCCAAGATCCGACACTAGTAGAGCCTTTCATTGAATCCTTCGTCCGAGCTACCATCGCCGAAGGGCACCCGATCGTAGTCCGATTGCCTGGGTCGGGTATTGTGGGCGCTGGGCTGTTCTTCGGCCCTGGACAAGATTCGCTAGCAACGTGAGCATGCATTGTGGGGGGAAAAGAACGCAACTCACAAAGATATCGATAGCGAACACCAAAAAGACCAAGGATTCAACCAGCTGATGCGACGAGTCAACGAAGACGCAAGGAGATGGTTTACCGAGTACTTCGTATGTGGACAGCCCATGCAGACGACCCGAAGCACTCAACGCTACTCTTGATTGATCACAGCTCAAAGAGATGCTTCATAAATTAGTCGAACCAGCACACGGACCAGGCGTCCAACACAATAATTATCACCTCCAGATATTCGGTGTTTCCCCCAATCACCAAGGGAAAGGTATAGGAAAGGCACTTCTTCAGCATGTAGAAGCGAAGGTGCGTTTGTTGAATCTTAAAGCTCAAGGTATAGATCCGGCCTTAGACTAGTTGCACAGGCGAAATCGGAGGGGGTAGATGTCGTCCTCGAAACCCTGTCACCGGAAAATGTGAGAGCTTTCCGGATGTTTCTTCATCAATACTGACGCCCGGTCAAGATCGCGATTTATGGCAAGATGGGATACGAGGTGCAAGGCGACGCGTATTTCAACCACCCATCGTTTTCTGAACCAAAGAAGATTACGTGTCTCCGAAAGCGCTTGCATTAGAGACGATTAGAGATTAGAGCGATAGATATGAAGGCGTCCAATACATCTCGAATAGACGTTTCGCGTTTAACTGCGGTAGTCTCCGTTGATCCTCACGTATTCCTACGAAAAAGCGAATGAGCAAAGGCGACAACAACGACAACAACAGAAAAAGACGCACGTAGCTGAAATCACACGTGTAATACCGAGCAACTTCGGCCTGGTCTCCTCCACCCAAGTCTACGAGCACCTCAAAGTCTTCAAGGCCAAGAATCTCACTTGCACGATCCTCGTCGACTTTTTCTGGCTCTCCGTTGACCAAGACTGGTAGGGGCGCTGTACCGTCCGAAGGTACGAATGTAACGCTGACGCGATCGGGATGTAAGGGAGCACTCAAACGGACAGAGCCAGCGGCGGAAAGGACACGTCCCCAGCTAGACCCACAGTTCAGGTACTGGTCGTGAAAAGGATATTTGCGACATACTTTGCGTCTTCACCGTATAGAGCTGTCTTGACAAGCGCTGAGGTTGATATCCGAGAAGCAATGTTATGAGCATCCTCATACGTCGGCGCGCCCTACATAGCTCAGATCTTAGTTACATGCGGATAGACAAAATCGAGAGTGCTGACCTTGACAGTAACAGTGACGAACTTAGTTGCGCCCTCGCCATCCCTAACGACGAGCTTTGCGAGGTCGGTCGCAAATTCTGTGAGTTCGTTTCTGAACGCCTCGAACGCGGCAGGATCCCTATCTTCATCGATCTCCTGGACATCAGAACCAGTCCTCTCTGCGGCCGCGCCATTGGCCATCAAGAGGATTGTATCATTCGTCGACATCTCTCCGTCCACGCTAATGGAATTAAAGCTCCGTTCCACAGTGTACGTTAGTGCACGCTGCAAACTACGCGAAGAAACAGCAGCATCCGTCATGACAGCAGCCAAAAGTGTCGCATGAAGGGGTCCAATGGTGGGTGGTCCCATATTGGGGTGAATCATCCCTGCGCCTTTATCCATCCCAGCCATCCGATACTCGACGCCATTGATCGTGAAAACTCGAGACCTAAGCTTTGGGAACGTATCCGTAGTCATGAACGCCTTCGCAGCTCGTTCCCATGCACCGAAATCGTTACCCAAGGACCTGGTTTTCTGATCTTTATGCTGAGAACGAATTGCCGTGAGGATTTTCGAGATGGGGAGAGTCTGTCCAATGACACCCGTAGACATGACAAGCGTATCGTGGCGCTCTGAAGAGGATGAGCGATCCAGCAATGCATCTGTCTCCTTCACCATTGCCCAAGCATCCTCCATCCCTTGTTTACCCGTAACTGCGTTCGCGCAGCCGCTGTTCAAGACGATAGCTCGTGCTTTTCCGACGTTTTCCGCCAATATTTGTTCTGACACGACTACTGGTGCAGCTTTGAACGCATTCCGTGTGAAGCATGCTGCTGCAGTCGTGGGGCGCTCCGATGTTGAGAGAATGAGTCCGACATCTAAGATTTCTGGGTTTTTCTTGACTCCAGCGTGAAGTCCAGTGAGGAGGTATCCTGAGGGAAAGGAAGATGATGGAAGAGGCTGGTGATGGTGTGCTTTTGAGGGAGTTGGCTTGATGGTGACGGTTGAAGAGAACCGTTTGGTGATCAACCGCGATACTGCCGACATGACAGAAAGGAAGGAAGCCTGTGGCCAATGAGTTCTGGTGACCTCTCAATCATCCTTGCTACCATTTTCATTTTATACTCATGAACAGATGCTCTGAGTCATCTTGACAGCCAAGTTTATACCAGCTATGTATTTCACAAGATCGACATAACAGTAAACTTCGGCGAAAACTCAACAGCCCAATGAGAAAACAGCTCATTGCTTCTGAGCATTAACAGCTCAAGCTAAGCATTATTGCCATTGGTCTAATGGAGAAATTTCAACGTGTATGAAACGATAAAAATGTTCTGCGTTGCCGCTGACCGCTGTAATGACCAGAAAACAGCAGGAGACGCGACAAACGTCGAAGATAACATACTTACTGGAAGAGTAAGTCATCCAATAATCCCTCTGCCGTCGCTCCGTTACTCTGATATTCGGTGGACGCGAAAGCAGAGTGCAACACTCAATTTGCTGCATCGACGGTCAAGAATCGGAGAATACCTGTGAGGCGCTTATATAAATGAAGCTTGTTTGGTCTTGTTATTGTCGGAGGATTCGGACCTCGAATCATCGGTTATATCGGCCCTATGCCTACATGTTGTCCGCTTGTATACGTATGGATTGTAGTGTACAATTCGTGCATTCTATAAGAGAACCCTAATCCGCGCGCCCGATCATTGAACGGCCAATACTGGAGGCTTCAGCCCTCTGCCTGCCCGTTCTAGATCTTCATCCTGCAACTCATAAGCGGGACGATACTTTGGTCGGTGCCGCTCGCCTGAGAAGAGTACCCCAGGCATCGAATACTCCGACGGGCTGGGTGCCGCATCGTCCAGACGCGTGTGCATCGTTGAGATGTAATGGGAAAGAACGGTTGTCGGGGAGAGAACTTGGGAGGGCGACTCGGCCGGTCCTGGAGACGAATGTGTGCTCGACATCACTGAAGACAGTACCGTGGTAGGACTGAGCATGGAAGACGGGGAGATAGGAGGCGAGCCGGGCGCATTAAGGGATTCAGGTACAAGGAGTGCTGGGTTTGGGAACGTGTTGTAGGTTGACCCCAACGAAGTGTAACTGCGCACAATCAAGTCAGCCTAATCCTCGATGCAAGGAAACGAACGGACCCATCGTCATACAAAGAGCAGTAAGGGATCTCCAGCTGCCTCAAGAAAGCCCATACGGCGGAGTACGACCAATTGATTATTGGATTAATCCGCTCGAATTGAGGCCAATCCGAGTCCGTCATACATCGATGTGAAACCCGTGCTACAACGAAATGATTAGAGCACATGAGAATAATCCGTAGAAGGATAACTCACATCCATGCGGATCCGTTCTGCGAGTACCAATGAGAATGCCTCGGATATGAGGGAACCGTTTCTGATACATTGCGAGTGCTTGCCGCATACCTTCTCCGCCCTTTGCTTTCCCGACAGCTTTCGGTGCAGGAAGATGGTTGACATAATCTTTGCCGCCTGCCTGGATGTCCGGTGTCACCACACTCTCAACTGTGTCTCTCTCGGGTGGTCGGACAGTGAACAGTTCGAGGTGGTAATCCGTTGCAGCCTTCTCGATGAACTCTTCTAGCACAGGGAACGACGAAGGAACAGCAATGTAGATCGCTGGTATCGAAGATGAAGTTTGTGAAGGCGACCGCCGTTTCTCGAGAGCACCCGCAAACAGGTGAAGTAAGACAGTACCTACAGGGGAATAACGAGTCACAGATACGTTGCAAGTGAGATGATCCACTACTCACAATCCTTTCCGCCGTTGAAGCTTATCGAAACACGATCCTGGCTTGAATATTTCAACGTTATGCACGCAGAAACGATGAACTGAACTCTGGCAAGACGCACCCAAGGTCATCGATACTTTGGTCAATTACTTCTAGAGCTTCCTTTACCAACGGAGCTATCGGATCATTCGATTCAGCAAGGTTGTAGACTTGTTCTGCGATGCCATGAAGATTCATCTGTCGGAGTGTTGACCTCAAAAAGTGCTACTTGCAAGGGAAAAGGTGGTGGATAGATGACAGAATTATATAGCGACGCGGCGGGCCCGGCGGCACACCAGGTCCACGTGCGACTCCATCATTGTGCTTGTGCCTGCCACTTGGTGACTGGGACTCTTCCCGAACCTCCACTTCATCTCCTACCCATGGCCTCCGTCATCCTAGTCACTGGAGGAACTGGTCTCGTCGGAAAGGCTATCGAACACGTCATAGAGAACGAGCCAGCAGGGTCCAGATTTGGCAAGAAGGACGACGAAACTTGGATATTCGTGAGCTCTTCAGAAGCAGATCTGAGGTCAGTTCGATAAAGCTCTGTAGCTCGTACAGACTCAAATGCATTCTGAATTCTTAGAGATCCGGAACAGACGCGTCGATTGTACGAGAAATACAGGCCCACTCATGTCATTCACCTCGCAGCGCTTGGTTAGTCTCTGATGTTGACTCTCGAGCGAAAGCGCGTTCAACATGCTTCTAGTTGGCGGCTTGTTTCATAATATGAAATATAAGGTATTCCTCTCATGGCTTATGGTCTTCTATTACCGAACAGAAGCTTGCTATTAGTTGACGTTCTTGCGAGAGAACATCTTGATCAACGACAACATCCTCCACACATCGTACACGCAGAAGACCACAAAACTTATCTCATGTCTCTCTACCTGCGTGTTCCCGGACAAGGTCGAATACCCTCTCGATGAGCTGAAGATACACAACGGACCTCCCCATGAAAGCAACTTCGGTTACGCTCACGCGAAACGACTGGTCGATGTACAAAACCAGTGAGCGGCTAGACGGCTATCATTGAAAATCTCCTTTCTCACACCGTACCCGCAGCGCATACAAGGAAGAATTTGGATGCGATTTCACCTCTGCTATCCCTACTAACGTCTTTGGACCGCACGACAACTAGTGGGCATCTGTCAACCGCTGCACATACCCCTTGCTAACTTACGATTTTAGCGACCTGGAACACTCTCATGTCATCCCTGGTCTGATACACAAATGTTATCTCGCGAAAAGTGCGTTTCCTTTTACTCCAAAAGCGTTGGCAGTTGATCAATATGTTTCGCAGAGAACGGGACCCCATTTATCGTGTCCGGAACGGGTAAACCCCTGCGTCAATTTATCTATTCGAGGGATTTAGCCAAATTGTTCATCTGGATGCTTCGGGAGTACGATGACGTGGAACCTATCATTCTCTCAGGTGATAGCACTACGATCTCTCCCTCGCGAGAATTTCAACTGAACCCCGAGCGTGCATAGTTGGGGAAGACGAAGAGGTTAGTATCCAACAGGTAGCCGATGCGATCGTAAAGGCTATCGGCTTTAAAGGAAACTATACGGTATGTTTTTTCTCCCTCCCTCTTTCCCTCTGTTTGGAAGCTGGACACGTTCCTCTACAGTTTGATACGTCTCGCGCTGACGGTCAATTTCGTAAACCTGCGTCCAATAAGAAGCTCCTATCCCTCATCGGGGACTTCCAGTTTACACCTTTTGAACAAGGTAAGCAACCCCCCTTCTTTCGATGGGGTCATTGTTCACATCCGTTCTCTTAGCTCTGAAGGAATCGGTGGATTGGTTGGTGGAGAACTACGATACCGCTAGAACTGGGAAGAAGGATTGATCTTCGAGAATCGATACGGACTCAGGTTCACGTCAAAGTGTTGGTGCTGCCGGGCTAGCCCTCAGGGATGTGTAAGATGTAAGATGCTGATTTATCAAATCAAGCCAAAGAAAACAGTGTGTATACACCGAAATGTATGGAAACTTATATCATGGAGCTTTCCCCACAAGAAGCAATTTGAAAGATCAGAGTGACAGAGGATATGACAATTCAAGGTGTCCGTCACCCGCTCTTACGCCTTGAGCCTCGTACGGAGGAACAGATGAGCCCCAAGGACCGAGGCTTTCACTATTTATAAGAAGGTCCAAGTTTCTGTCAATGTCATTGTCGAGGTGACTAACACCCTACTTTCGCTCGCGGCCTTGCAATAATTGCGACTTGACGAGTACTAGTAGTCGACGACGGACGTGCCTCAACTTTTCCATAACATCGCAAGGCGGTCCGGTACAGCCGCTGGCCTTCTTTGGTTCGAATTTCGAGCTAGTACTCAGTAAGAAAATTCACGGGCCTGGCACCTGAACGTGAACTTGTGGACCTGTGAACATCGTTGTTCTTCATCACTTGATCAGAATCTCGGGTCATTCATTTCGCACTCTCCCTTCTATGTACACCTGACATACTCTCTTTCACGCTTCGTCATCATGGTCGATCCTGATGTTCTGCAGAAAGCGTCTGAGCTTGAGGTCTTTGGCCCAGACGGTGAACGAGTCAAATTTGGCACCCTTTTCGCTAATCGGAAGACCGTCGTTGTCTTCACCCGTGAGTTGCTTTGCCAGTCACCAGAGCACTTCCAATGCTGACCGACCAAATCATGGAGGCCACTTCTTTTGTGGGGTAAGATAAGTTCTCCTACATCGTAACGTTTTACATTAAAAACCACTCCATATTTCCAGAGTTGCCAGGTGCAAATAACCAGAGAAACTCCGTGTCCAGATTTGCATACTTAACTAATTGACACCCAGGCATATGTACGACAACTTTCCGCTGTTCCTGTGGAAACTCTAGACCGTGCAGGGGTTGAAGTCGTTATTATCGGATGCGGGGATTGGCAAGCTATTGCTCATTATGCTAGTAAGCCGTTCGTAAACAAGACCCCTGTCCTTCTAACCGCGCGACCCAGCCAGCACAGGATTCTTGGGAAAGATGTATGCGGAACCCACCCGAGAATTGTATCATGCCCTAGGAATGGATATTGAAACGCTGGCTACGACTCCTACCAACCAGGAGAAACGGAGTTATATCGTCGGGAGTGCGCCAAAGAGGGTATTGACCTCTTTATGGGTACGTCTATTCCAGTCATTGAGATATGTGTCTTGGTCGCTCACAACTTTTTCCGAGAAAGGAGGGCCCTTTGAAGAACCCTTCATTAATAGGCAAACAGGGCCACTTTTCCCAACTCGGGGGCGACTTTGTCCTCGGACCAGGTGAGTTCGTCCGTTCGTTGATATTGGCCCTCCTAGTACATACTAACCCATGACACCCGGGAACGATATAGGAAACCAGTGTTCGTATGCCCACATCATGCAGCATACCGAGGATCGTAAGTGTCAGAAATCCATGCGCTTCCGCTCCTTAACTCAAAACAGCTTGGAAGATGTCGAAGTCGCGGAACTGATGAATCAAGCTGGCGTGAAGTACTGAAGCTTTGGTGATTAACAGGGAGTGAGCTTTTGTATTGGTGATCGGCGGTCGACCCGTAATTCACGCTCAATTGTATCTAATAATCTATTCAAGTCTCAACATGATGCACAGGACACTGAGAATTTGACCAGCCAAAGTATATTCGGAATTATAGATACAGTACAGCACTGATGTACTTTGTTAGTAGGACACATGAATAAGTAGGCTATATACTAAGTACTTATTAGACACGGATAACGTCCGGAAGATGCAGCAGATGCGGTAAAATGAATGTAATCCCATGAGATCAACTTGCGCTTGCGAAAAAAAGCTGAAATGACGACGTGGTGAATATGGAACTAACGCGAAGGAACGAATGTCGGTGGCCCGGGTGATTGGGGCGGATGAAGTTGGGGAGGAAGGTCGCACAGATTGAATGGTTTGAATCGCTAAGGCGACTCATCAAAAAAGCCTATCTTATGTAGGAGTGCAATAGGTTGTGTGGGGTCGGTCTTGAAGTTGGATGGGTCAAGCCATAGGTATATGTACGACATGCACAGGGGCCGAGCTCGCAGCTGCAAGATAATCCCTGGACTTCCCAGTGGAGCGGGAAGCAACAAAATGGAGGAAGGGGGAAATGTGGAGAGAGGATCTGAAAAAACGGGTTAACGAAGGAGCGTGAGACTTGAGTGACGCTGCTGAAGCTCACCATCTCGTGGGCGAGGATCCTGCAGGCTTCTTTGAGGATACTAAGCCTAGGAGAGCTCTCGATCTTCCGCCAAAGGACTCCTCCATCATTGGAGCGGTGGCGGGTTCGTTCTTATTTCCCGCGTTGAGAACTTGTGCTATCGACTGCGGACGATCCTTCCTGAGGTTCTTGGCGTACGCCTCTGAAGGAGTCAAGCGAGAGGGTGTTGTCGATTTGGGTTGTTTCGGGGGCACTGGCGGCGGCGACGACCCCCGAGAAGAACTCGAAGTATTGGATAACTTTCGTTCTCGCTCCTTTCTGTCCTTATCTCTTGTTGCTTGATCTTTCGAGTTGGTCGATGGGCTGTTAGCGGTGGCCGGACGTGCTTCGGGTATGGAAGTAAGGCCTACAGCTGCAGCTGAGAAAGTAACTGAAGTCGGACTAGAGAAGGGTGATGACCCTGACGACGATGTCGAGTATATGGAAGGCGTAGATGTATGGCGGGGTCTCGAAAAGTAGGGTATGACACTCCCATCAGGCTGTTTGGGGGCGAAGGGTTGAGACAACGAATTGTTCCTGTTGAAGCTCTCGACGAGCTTCAACTTCCTTACAGCTCGCTTTGGCTTGGAGAGAAGGTCTCCAGACTCGGGCCCTGAGGTGCTTGAGTTCCTAGCAGACTCTGCGCCAGATGTCACATAGGATTCGGCGCCCGAGTCCTCGGGGTGTAAGTGCCTGTAAACGGGGAGCCTGACAAACGAGGACGGAGTTGCAATGCGCGTACTATGGGCCGATGAGTCGTCACTTCTTTCTCTCTCCAGATCCGGCGTTGCAAGCGAGCGGGGAGTGCCCGATACGTGTTCACCGCCCTCAGCACCATTCCTTACCACCCAGTTGAGGCCCTTGATCTCCTTGTCACGTCTCTCTATGTCACGTTCCAGATCGGCAATGTGCTTTTCGAGTTGCGCCTTTTCCTGAGCATGGATTTCCGAAACATTTTGGATGTGGTTAGCGAGATTCTCAAGTTGCATGTTTCTTTTGCGGAGGGCTCGTCGGAGCTCATCAGGAGAAGCTGTATCAATTTCGATGTCCAACGGTTGAATTTGAGGATATTGTGTTCTGGTGAGAGTGAGAGTGGATGAAGAGGCGGAGGAGGAGGAAGAGGACTGAGAAGAATGGTCTGGGGATTTGGCTGTGTGAGCACCATCTACGTTGGCCCTCGGAGCCTCCGTAGGGGTAGATGCAAGAGAAGAGGGGGATGATGATAGGAGAGCGTGTGAAGAGGCGCTGTTGTGTCGCTTCAAGGCCGTTTGGGAAGGATTTGAAGCGGAATTGCTGAGCGTACTAGCTCTCGGGCGTCCTACGTTCGGCGTTGCGGGAAGAGGAATCGTCGGAGGTTTGGACGGGGGTGCCGGAGGGAGAGGACGGTAAGACAATGGTATTATGGCCTTGTTGGTGGTTCGTACACTAACTTTTCTCCGCCTCCTGCTCACCGGAGACGAACCAAGGAGAGGCAGGGACATGATAGACATCGCGTCAGACTCCTCTGCTCCAGAATAAAGCTCCGTATCAGTCGCGACCTGGAGGCTTTTCAGGGATGCCTCCTTTCGCGAGGGGGGGATCTGCTTGGACCGAGCATTGAATGGAATCTCATCAGCTGTGAGCTGATTGTCACGCGATTTCCTCGGGTCGGCGGGGACTTCGGGCGGTGAGCTGACTTGCGCTGACGCAGAGCAGGATGAATCCATGGTAGGGGTAGGGGTCTCAGGAGTTGGCGTGGATGCAGCTGACGACTGCGTTCCTGCCTCGGAAAAACCGAATTCAGGAGGGGGGTGGGCTGACGATGTTGAGGACTCGGTGCTCGCACTTGAATCTCGCGTCTGATCTCGGTGCTTTTCCGCTAAAGCGGGTATTTGAAGGGGAGCAGGTTTAGATTTTGCCTTTTGCCGTGGCTTAGTAAAGAGGTCGTCATACTCCCCAAGGTCGTACGCATCTACTTGGGAGATCGTGATCGTCGGTTGAGCTAACTGAGGTGTATGAGTGGGTCGCGGTGTAACGGACCCGCTTTGCCGTAGTCCATGTAAACTTGGCCGACCCTCGCGAGAAGAGCAAGAGTCAACAGAGTGTCGAAGCGACTTGGAGGATGGCAAAGACAACGCATCAGAAGTGTAGTCTGACAAACCGTCGTTTGGACTTGGAGGTGTGCGCTTGTGTTTTCGCGATTTACGAGGGGTAAGGTGCGCTACAATCTTCGAGCCTAACGTGGGCTGAGAAGTATTGGGGAGAGAAACTTGTGAAGTGGAGGCGCGTGACCTACGAGAAGAATGGACATGTTAGCTGGGCGTTTTGCCCCCCTACATCGGCTCAAGTTGTACTCACTGATCATCAGGATGGAGGCGAGAACCATAGGTAGCAGTAGAGCCTCGGCCTGATTGCGCGTCAGAGAGACGTACAGGTATGCTGTCTGGTGATTCTGAATGGGTCGACTTCTTCCTTGAGCGCCCAAAGAGTGGTATTCTGGTGGAGCGTTTCTTCACTGGTAATTCGACTGTTCGCTCTCCTTCCGACTGTCCGTCACTAACTCCTGCGGGAAATGGAGTCCTTGAAGAGGATCCAGGTTGGGGTTCTTGATGGGAAGCATTGGTAGACGAACCACGAAAGATATCGTGAAAATGTGAAGTTCTGTTGTGGCGACGCGAAGGAAGGCCAGACATAGGACAAACGAGTGTCAGGAGAGGAAAGGATAGAGATAGGAAGAATGAGAGGGTGTTCGTGGGTGTTCGAGGCCTCTAGCGGCGCGGAGAGATTACGAAGGGATGTGAAGGGGATGTCGTGAAGGTTGGGCAGAAGAATTGGAGTCCAAGCCCATCGGCCTGTCATATACGTTCCATTTTTTGGATATTGTATCATTTTCCGAGATCTGAAAAATTATGTAGAGAATATCAGAGACGAGTCCCCATTTGACAGGCATTCATTTTGTTTTACCTCGGGCACGGCGACGTAAAGGGTAACGGTAACAAACAAGTTCAATCTGCCGTCGGCGCACTCGAGCGCCCGGCGAACTCCCCACCACCACGGTCCACCTGTGGCCTCCTGTGGCTCAACTTAAAGGACCGCGATTTACTCTTTCGAGGCTATCAGCTTCATTTCGGTGTTCAGACTTCTGGTGGCACCCAATCTCGCGGACTTATACAAGGTTGTCTCTAATGAAATGAACCATGGCGGCTAGCCCGAAAAGGCTCCTCAATCAGCCCCAAAGTTGAGGTTTGCTCATTCTCCTTCTCGCTCCCCGAAATCTTCTGAAAGCTTGAAAACCGTGTAATTCCGTACTATTCATGCACCCATAGGTTCATCACCTTCTTCTTCATTCTGTTCATCACCCTGAAAACCTCACGATCTTGCATCAGAAAATTCATATCGATAAGCGCCATTTGTATACATAGTACATCTACACTTCCCGGGCGAACAACAAACCGCAGATGAAAAGGGCGAACTCCGTTGGTACCCAATCTCGGACGCTATTACAGGGAAGATGATATTATCAGAACCATCTTGGATGTCTTGTTGCTCGACCTTCTTGGTTCCCAGTGGCTGAGGACTTCAATTCCCACCCGCAAGCCGACCTTGTGCATGCTTCCTCACAAGAGTATCCAAGACGGGGGCCTACTTGCTACATAAAGTCATAAACTCGACGATTCTTCTACAGCACGGTGTACATGGGCGGTGTGAGTGCGTAGGTGTTTGGACAGGGACAAAAGGACTGGTGCGGTCGGTATAAGCCCACAGCGCCCTTTACAACTGCTGTCAGTTGCCACGTATCGATCGGTTGGGACCTCACCCCCCGAATGCTCCATTCGACCCCAACGTTAGACTAAGCTCAAGTACGAGATTTCGGCCCACATCCTTTGCAATAGGTTGACGGGAAGCCACCCTCACATCCGAGTACTACGAGACTAGCGGGACTCGATGGTTGAGGCATCGAGCCTGAGATTCGATGGTCCCATGGCGAGTGCTTCTTTTAGGCATGCAAACTTCATTTCTAGAAGATGTTCAACTTTAAACCTTAGATCCAGCCGTCGCATGACAAGGTGTGGAATAAGCACATGATTCTCGAGCTTGTTTTCAACCATAGGTTTTTTATCCACTTGTGAGTCTTTCTACATCATGCATGAAGCCAAGGCCTCCTTCGCGTAGTCAATCTTAGCCTTGTTGGGCCTTGCCTCCACAGGCCACCCCGGGGTTCTCTCCTCCGCGTTCAAAGCTATAAAATTACCACTGGCAGAAGTCCGATACCATCGTCGTCGTTACCATCCGTGTGAAGACCTTGCCGTTGGTTCCTGAGTTCCGCCCATATCCGTACGGCTTTGCAACCAAGAAAGATCACGAAAGTCTTCAATAGCACAAGGAGTTCTTAAAAATGACGAGGATTCCTTCAAGACAAAGAAGATATTCCGCGTGTAGACTTTCATCCCAGATTACGCCGTTGGAGCTCATCATTCATCCTTCCTTCCAAATCGCTGCGCACGTCCTCCCGCAACGCCGTACAGGTTTATATACCCCGACAAGTGCCACACCGGCGAATCCACCTATGACTGCTTAGGGCTGTGTACGGAGGTACCCTGTGGCTCTGTGTTTTTTGAGTCCCGGCAGTCCTGGGACCCCCCGCTATGTGTACCAAGTACTTTGGGAGGTCACCGCAATTCCCGGAGATATCGAAACTACTCGGTGGCGTGGGTGAGCGAAAGATCTGAATCAAGGGCAGTCTTAACTCTGGTTTGTGAACGGCATTACTGACCATGCGTGTACCTTGCTACTCGACCATGCAACTGTAGAGGGCAACGAAGACTCGAGTAGGCGGAAAGTGTGGTGGCGAATACTTTAGCTTGGTCGGAGCGAAGACGTTTCCATCGTGTGTACAAATATGCTATTGGGAGCTGGTCGTAAGGCTCATTATCTTATAATGAACGAAAATGAAAAGTCGACACCTCCGTTTTTATTGTTTCAGTACTCGTGTTTTTTGGCTGTGCTTCTATCCCAAACAGGACCTTACGAGACTCGAAACAAAAGGGCGCTTGTGCCATCAATTGTACACAGGGTCATTATGAGATCGGCACTTTGGAGGTCCGTAAAAGACGCCTTGGCTGACGCATTCTAGGATGGTCAGAAAGACAGGTTTTAGGAGGGGTTGATTAGAGTTGTATATAACTTGAATCGCAGAACGGTAACCTGAGGCCTGACGTGCTAATATCTGCTAGTACGGTTCAAACGTTCTCCCTTGACTTCCGTTGACACTAACAGTCTACGTCTGTAGTAGGCACTAGGAGCTGGTTTATATGGGACTGAGTACACAAAGCTGTCACGTAACTTTGAAGTCGCCGATGGTCCCGTCACCCTGGCCAACTCGCCAATAACATGTTGCTTTGGTAGAAGTTCCCCGCGGTAGGCATGATTCGTAGACAAACGATGGTAAGGAGCTTGAAGTAGTCTTGATTCGTTGGCAAAGGTGATGGAGGTGAAACGCTCTGGGTCTGAATGTTGAAAAAATGTACGAGAACTTCAATCCGGACTGAGCGGCGCTCAACTTGTGAGTGCCACTTGAGTTATCATACAAATCGCTTGTATGTCGAGTAGCCAGGGTACCTCATCCCACCATTCCTCCCCGTCAACGTGAAACAGCCTGAGATTTGCGTCGAGACGCCACTGGGCTGTAGTCTGACGCTTCCGAAGGGTGATCGGTAGGACCGCGAGTCGGCTTGTAGTATTAGGCCACATTTCGCGAAGCCCTTCAAGGGGGACATACTGCCTACGGAGTAGCACACGGTGACCGCAACACTTCAGGGTCTCCATTCCTCCCCAGCCATGGGGATTGGGGCTGAAGGCACAATTTGGGTACGAATAGCCGGCGGCAGGACCCTGGCTCTGGAAGAGGCGGCGATCGAGAGGAACGCTAGCGCAGAACAAGGAAGTTATGACGAAGGCCTAACAACAGGGTCAAGAACGGAGACACGAGACGGACCTTGGCCTACAGGTACCGGGGCGCCAGATTTTCCGACTCCCAGACTGCTTCGACACCTCGAATGTTGATGAAGTCCGTTTTCCGGCCCTTTCTGGACGCTGATCATATAGAATGAGATTGAACGAAGAGGAAGACGACGCCGCCAATAGAAGCGATAGATTCGCTCTGTGTAGTGGATCTTGACGATTTGCGACCTAGCGAGGTGACGGGTAGTTCAGATCCATGGGTCTAATACCCCCGTAGTTGAGATGTTTAAAGCCACCGGAATGAGGGGGCACGGAGAAGTAGGAGACTATATAGGGAAAATCGCCCACAAGGTTTTGAATGAGTTGATGCAACCCTACCTACGGGTCCTTGCGCCTATACTTGCCAAAGAAATCCAGGAGACCTGAAGGTGGGACAGTTTGTAGTAGATGATGGGCCCACGGAAGCCTTAGAAAAGATCAACATATGTTCCTAGGTACAAGCTCCCTCAATCCATATGTATCAAGCTGATGTTCGGAACGGGATCGAAGGCGTTGTAAGGAGTAGATCGGGGTGGGTAGATTGGCGAGTTCCCGATAGACGGGGTAGTCTCGCTTGCCTCGGAGAGAAAATGCCCTTCTATGGTTAGATGTACTTAAGCCACTGTCAATGGACAAGGAAAGTGCTTACGATGTATATAATGCCAAATAATCTACGATATCTGGCGAAGTACATGGCCAAGGAAGGTCGTATGGGAGAACGGGAACAGGTGGTTATGGGATTCGGGGATGTGTCCCACTCCAAACGTCGCGGCAGACCCTGTTCCATTTCACGTTTGGAAGATATTTGGGTTACGAGACACGATCCGGACACGGGAAGGCCAATTTCTACATTGCCAACATGATCGAGACGACTGATGAAGAGATAACTGAACATGTTGACCCAGGATCAGCGCGCCAATACCTTACAAGCAAGGTGCGCTACCACCGCAGGTGGTACTTGGAGGACCACTGTGTTTCCCAAAAATACAAAATCGTATGTTGATGCGTCCCGAACCTGCTAGTCGTAACGCTGCTATGATTGATTTGGACATTTGACAAGCCAGACTTGTGCGAGATGTAAGAAGTTGAGACACAACTTTCGTTGACAACAGTGTCAACACTTGACAACCTGAGGCTGTCTACCCGGTAAATCTTGAGTTATCTGCAGAAAAGGTGCCGAATTAGGTGCACCATGAGCAACTGCGGGGGAACGAGTATCGATAGGCCTGACCTGGAGTCCTGGGTAACCCTCCCAGCACCTCTGCAGCTCCGCGGCAGCCCGAACACTATCGACATATTCTAAGTATCAGTGGCCCCGAGCCATGGCAGGGTCGCATGGGATTGTTGATTCATGATGAAGGGACGGAGATCGGATTCATCAAGGGTAGGGCTCAGCTGGTGGAGGATCTGTAACGTTCCACCGCGCACTCAACTTCCAAGTCTTGGTTGTAGGGAGATCGCGATATCGAGTTGGTTCCTGTTGGTCTGAAGGCAAGGTAGTTCTGAGCAGTTCAGTGGCAGAAAGCGGCTGGCCCGTGCACGTTTGCCATATCGGCAATCTACCTGATTAGCCGGTACCCACGTGGTCCCCGCTCTCAACAAACTCCCATGTCGCCAATCGCCACACACTTTTTCTTGGTGTATCACTGTTAACAAGCAGACCCCAGGTTTTTGAGATTCGTTCCTCGTCTAATATTCACAGAGACTCATCTCAGACTCACTTTGGCAAGCGAAATTGCCCGAATATCTTCTGGCTTCACCTCTGCGTCCGCCCGACATTTCGTAAGTGTCGTCAAATTTGTCGGGTGGCTGCCATATTTGTGTAGAAGACAGAACCAAAAGAACGGAGGCGCTGGAGAAAACGTATAGGCGCTGGACCAATTCTGTAGGCCTGGAGCAAAGGCTGTAATGTGGGAGGTAATTGAACTGATGGAAGGCATGATGCGGTGTCAACACGGGAGATGATTGTCCAGTGCAGCCCAGTGATGCACCCAATAGCTGTCCGTTGCTAACTCGAGCTTTCGGTTGGCTTAGAGGGTTTTTCATTTCAACCACCACGTCCGTTTCTCTCAACCCTTCTCATCCCGGAGGAACCTTCTGATCTGGGTTTCCCGGTCTTTCTTCGAGGTCATGTCGGCTTTTTCCTCGTTGTTTTCTCGAAGTAAACCTCGGCAAAAGCACAAGACTCAGAATGTTGCTGTCAAATCACCATTCCATTCCTTACAGAAAAGCTTGAATTCTCCCACTTCACCGCATCCATACGCGTCACCCGACATCGTCGATATTAGAGATACTACCAGTTTTCAGTCCAGCACCTCCTCAATACCAGAAACTTCCTCGATTCCGAGTTCCTTGATTCCGGGACCGTCCAACCTTCGAAGTCTCGAAATCACTACAGCAGAGCCCCCTCCACGAACCCCCGATGTTGACCAGTTTCCCAGTCCAAATGAAAGTCCAGATGAACCGGATAGTCCAGAGGGGATTCTGACTCCCGAAGAGAACGAGCTGCCCACTCCTAGATTACCTACTCCGCCGAGAATGTCGCTGGATATTGATCTGTCGTCAGACTTCACGACCGATTGGATACCATCACATTTGCTGGATTCAGGTGCTTATGGCAGGCCGGAAAACGACGCACAACGTACTTCGAGAGGATTGACGGTAGCTGGGCCAAGGAGCATATCAGGAGGGTCTACGTTGAATCTGGGGGATGAGATAGCTGTGGACGTAAGGTCTGCGGTCGAGGAGGAAAGTCTGCAGGACGGAGATGCTGGAGCGAGCGATTATGAGTCATCAATCTCTGACGACTTCGTTGCTGAGATAGAAACATTAGAGGTGCGTGTCCGTTCCATTTCGTATGTTTGCGCGCATGCTAAGCCCTCCGTAGGCGTCAGATTTTCTCAAGGTCAGCGGCGGCGAAGCTCAGACTCGACCCGTCCGTGTCTTAGTGCGTATACAGTGCAATGCTCTGTGAAAGGTATGGTCTGCTGACGCTCCTTTAGCCGAGTTTACCTCCCGGGCCAAAGAGGACTATCCCTACCCCAATTAAAATTCCCAACCCAATCTTCCATGGACCTAAAGTGCAGGTCATCCGCTCCTCCGGCAGACACAATTCTTATGCACAAACACCGTCCAGTCAGCATTCCAGACCGGAATCGCTATACTCAGGCGAAGATGCATCGGCCGTCTCTGGCACCACTCTGGCTCGCGCTTTGATCGGAAACTCCTATGTCTTGTCGGACGAGCGCGCCTCCAAATATCGCAGCGGTGGTTCTGTTCTTACGAGAGCAGATTCTGCCACACTGCCCAGGGAAGAGCTGCCTTTCTGGACTTCCCCCATCCATTCAGGGCGAGAACGCAAGACAAGTGGAATGGGTGACGTCCCTCCGGTGCCTGCAAATGCAGATGTGGTATACATGCCACCAAAGAACCCGCGCAAACTTCCGGCTCCAACCAGTAAGACAACAAGACAAAGTACTGGCAGTCTTTTATCCCCTGACGCTGTCGATGGGGAGGTATTTGGCAACAGTGTCCAAAGGTCCAATAGTAACAGCGGGCTTAGGGTCCCTAATTCCGCCAGGAGAAATCCCTCTGAGATAATCTCTCCCATGCCTATGTCCGCCTCCTCGGGGGTCATGAACTCCGAAAGACGCATTTCACGCATATCTGAGGTTACCTCCTTGGCCACGGACCAGTCACCGTCGATTAGCAGCTCCAGAGAGCACTTGACCCCGACGTCTGCAGACCCTTTTTCTGCATCCATGTACACACCATCTCCTTTGGCGTTGGATTCAGACCGGAACTCACTGGATGACAGGCCTCACAGTCGTGAGCAAGCCGCTTCCGAAACCGCTCCCCCGAGGTCGCCTCTCCTATCCCCATCATCGCAATCAGAATATTCGTCTCCTCATGATCCCCAGAGACAGTCCGGTCGGTCATCCTCGACTACGTCAACGGGTCAATTGGATAATGTTCTCGATTACTACGAACATTCGTCGCCGCCACCCATGGATTCCAGTGAGGCTTCTACGAGTGCTGAGAACAGCCCGAACCACCCGCATCAGCCACCCTATGGTACCCATTTCCGACCACCGTTCTCCCCAATATCAGAGGAATCGCTCTCACAGTTGTCGCCCCCTTCACCTTTCGTGCAGAGGGATAAGGTTCCGAAGAATAGGATGAGTACGTTGAGCGGAAAGTTCGTGATCAGCAACAGCCCATCAAGCGCTGGAGGTACATCGATTCCCCACTTCTTGAGAATATGATACTCACTCCATCATTTTACAGGGAGTATCGATTGGCCGAACAATCGCAAGGGCTCGCCTCCTAATCGGCTGCTACCAATCGGCGAGGCGTCCCAGGTAAAGTATCGCGACTTGGTCCGGTTATGCCATGCTGACGATTTGAGCTAGACGTCCCCACTTCCCACAACTCCGTCGCCATCGACACCTTCAACGAGCACTTCCCACAACGTCCCAGTATCTGCCGTATCCACATCTTCTGTTGGCATCTTGATCCCACCGCCACCAATGATGAGTCATGTGTTCAATCGCCAGCGTTCGGGAAGTACGCCCAACCCCATACGGGTGGAGCGTGATCCAAGGAATCAAACCAAGTACGCTATCAGCGTGGGACGTCCGGCTAGCACTGCGGGAAGCCCCTCAAGTGAGGAGTTGCCTCAGCAAGCTTTCCCTGAAACACCAATTGGTATCACCCCGTCGCAATGGAGTCCTGGATCGTTGATATCTCCCGGGATGCCTCGATTTGCGTTAGGCGAGCGGGACTCGGCTGCTGAGCAGATGTTTCCCCAGACTCCCATGTCTGCTTTTGGAATGGGCCTCGCGAGTCCATCAATACATCAAAGTGGAGATGGAATGCCTACTTTGGCGCAGCAGTTACTGACGCGAGCAGCTTCATCCGTACAAGGTGTGAGAACTACGAGGTCGGGGGCGGAGATCACCAGAGCAAGGACGGTCGCACAATCAAACCCTGCGACCACAGGAGCTGGGAATGATTCCGAACAGGAACACGTTCATGACTGGGACGAACAGGAGGAGGGGGAGGCAAAGAGGCGTAAACCACAACCCTCTTGGATAACGCAGCATTTCTCGGACTTGGGTTCTGAAAATGGTTCTCCCGTGGATAGTCGCTACTCATATAATCAGTTGGAGCCTACACCGCCTGTACCAGCATTACCTGCAGAGGTCAGGAAATCCTCAGTGTCGATTGCTGGAACTTTGCCGCAGTTGCCACCTTCTCCACCGGACGAATCCCCTTCTCCCACACCTCCGCCACAGGCTACGCCTTCTGGACTCGTTGGATATCCCGCGGAGTCGAGTCACAATGCTGCTGAGACCACTCCAGAGGCCCCGGCACTGTCGCGTCAAGCCATTCCAGCAACACAGACCCCGACACCTGATATCACTCCCTCCGCTTCCACGCAAAGCCTCAACGCAATCATCGAGCACCCGGAAGCCGACGGCCCTGCTCCACTCCTTCCTCAACATCAACACACTTATCCCCAGCCTCAAGGCAAGGCTCAGTCTGCCTTCACGAAACGTCCCATCGATGACCATGTCACCCATGATTCGTTCGGGGATGCTCCCGCTCTTCCTTCCCCCCCTCCATACTACACGCTCGTATTCGAAAGCGCTCCGAGCAATATGACGCCTAACTCGGGTCAACCTAGCACGAGTCGTTCTGGGCACTCGAGGACGGACTCTGAATACCAATCGGCTACTCAGAGTCCCCACCCCAGTAGGGACGATCACCGACAGTCCAAGAGGATGAGAAATCGACCAGGTATTCCGCTTGGACCTCGACGACCCAGCGACCAGATTAATAATCGTTCTGCATCTGGTGGCTATTCACGTGAGCGCAACGCTTCTGTATCTTCGTTTGCCAGTGTAGTCCCATCCAGTTCGAATACCGCCCCACGACGATCTCTGGCTACCCCACTTGGATCACCGAATCATGGTCCTCGATTCCAAACACCGCCTGTGCGATGGAGAGGGCACACGATGGACGCAGCCAAATGGACGTTCACATCTGCACAACTTCAGGCTCTCGTTTCCCGAGCCATAAAGCGCTCCGCTGAAGCATCTTTCATACGATTACTTCGCCTAGAGGTGGTAGACGAGGAGATCCCCCACGAAATGCGCAAGTTGGAGATGCATCGGACGGATATTAAGGCCCAATACAAGATGCTCACACGAAAGCGCGCGGAAACTCTAGCGAGGTTGACATCATGTATCGAGGGAACTACTCAGGAAGATGGCGTTGTGGCTCTCCAACTGGTCTCGAAAGTAACCGAGTTGTCCACGCAGCTTGATCAGCTGGCAGAAGAACTTCATAGTGCGGACGAGCAGTTGTCTCAGCTTAGGTCATTGTTGGACATTCATGAAGGAAGCGCGCTGGCGATGGCTCTTCGAAAACTCAACACAAGCTTCCTGAAGCAAGTACAAATTTCCGAAGAATTGCGGACGCAAGTCGAGACTCTAGAGGCAGAGAGAGACGATGCGTGGAAGCAAGCAGAAAGGGTAGCCGTTGATTTTGATAATCTCTCTGAAAGGATGGACCCACCTGCAGAGTCAGCATCAGTCAACCGGAGCAACCGCTCCAGTCGGGTGATTGCGCTGCGGAAGTCAAGTGTCCGCGTCTCAAAGGCGGGTTTGAGGACGTCGTCGAGGAGATCATCGACCAGCAGTCACAGACTTAGCACCGCGACGCTCTCTGGAGCGAAGTCTGTCTTCTCTGTGGAGGACGTACCACCGGTGCCCCCCATCCCTCGTCCCCGTCAACCACCAGTCAACATAGTAACGGACCTGAGGACCTCCACTACTGTACGTTCGAAAACTTTTGTTTTGTACGATATCTCACGCTCATTGCTCCCTTACAGGGGTTTTCTACTGACGCGACGCCCAACTCTGCGACGAGGGCAATGCTCCAGGCTCAGGACGAGGTGTGCGACCTGCTGGGGATTAAGATGGAACCTCGACCACGAAGGTCTCGATCAGTGATTGAGCACCCGCATGAACGACTTTCGGTCGCAGGCACCAATCCGTCTCGCCCGACCTCAAGTCGACCGTTATCTATGCCCGATGATTCAGGATTGACAGAAGTATATAATGTAATGACCGCAGATGTGTGTGCTATTCCTCACTTTACTCGGTTTCGTTCCACTGACGTTGTCTGCTCCAGCGTAATGCCATGTTAGCCACCCTCGAGTTGCTCTCGGATCCTGTTTAATTTATTTATTCGATTTTTGTGCAGGCGTTTATCGCCGTTATCGCTCGTTTAACTTTATTTTTTCCTCCTTATTTCTCGATATCTGTTCACTCATTATCATCATTCTGCAACTCACTTCATGTATAACGTCGTATATATCTATTGTTACAATACGTATAGTGGCCAGAATCCGTTAAACGGGCGATTTTGATTTTTTGCCGCCATTTGGGTGCTCGGATGAGAATCAAGACGCGTCTGAGGCGTGGAAAATATGACTTAATCTGCCATCAACAACGCGAAGCAAGGCCCTTGTACTTGTTTCCTGTCCTCAACAAGCGAACGAAGTACAAGGTCACTACAAAGATACAAGACCATCGCTCGGTCGGAATTCCTCGTCGTTGCAATCTCCTTGTATAATGCAGGCGTACCCTGGCTTCTCAAATCTTAATTGGAGTTTACAGTCACTTGTTCTCCCAATACGATTCGATAAATTACATGACAACCTTGTCCAATGCTCATGGTCGGACAAGCGAACACGTCGGTGGGAGCTTGGGCATATAAATGGGCTGCGGTTGGTTCTTCCAGGCTATCTCGGAGCCCGACCTCTCGTAGGGAAACCGATCAATAAGCCCCCTCCCTCATTTTACTCGTTTTCTTCGTTTTGCTAATCTTTTTCTGCAGAGAAGATGAGGAACGTTTCAATCTGGGAACGAACACCACGAGAGCACATAGCTTCGGAGCAGAGGGCACGAGAAAGCACCTGCGGATTTCCATTGCGCCAACCACGACGACTTCCTCCGCCACCACAGTGCCCATTATTTTGTTCTATCTTGTCGTCTATTCTCACTAATACTCCTGGTCTTAGATGGGTCAGAGTGCACTTTTACACGCACATGTACAAGCTCAGACAGGGATGTGCGCCAGACTTGGAGGGTGACTTTATGCTCACGAGGAATGGGGGCCTGGATGTGAGGGAGGTGATGAATAGGTGGGCTCTCGAAGAGTGTTGCGTATGTTTCTTTCAATCTTGTTTGTGATGGGCTGGAGGCTCAGGTGTCTTTAGGCGATCGACCCACTACGATGGCAGCCTATGCCCAGAACAAGGGAAAATCACCTATCTCCTCTGGCCATGCGAGTCCTCACAGAGAGCACTGGGGCCGTTACTTTTATCGGTAAGCTTAGCCCCTTCTCTCTACCTTACATATCTCAATCCGTTTCACTAGAACCTACGGCGACAAAATCAACAACGCGGAAACGCGCGTTCCGGGAGGGCCTTGTAACGCTCTTTGAAAGCATTAGTGCCTTCTTCACTCTCGTTGTAATGACAATCCTCGATGTGATTGTCTCTTTCTTCCGGCAGCACACGCCGTTCGTCAATTGGGCGCTAGAGGTGCGACGCGCTTGGCGCTTGGAAGCACAATCGAGGGAATTCTTAAAAAAGGAAATTGGGAGGACGATGAAAGACGCGGGTTTGGTTGTTCTGGTCGTCTTATTGGCGATATCACTCCTCCTGGCCTACACAATGATGGGGCCCATAGAATTTGAGTTTGCCCCGAGGGAAAGGGCATGGAATTGGGCGCGGACGGGAGTTTTCGACGTTGGGAAGATCTGAATTTCACTTAGGTAAGCTCAAATCGCTTGGAGACGCGTCACAAACATACTCATCCCCTTTGGCAGGGAATAAGAGAAGAACACGCATTTGTACTACTAGCCTGCTTTCGCTTTCACTTCTGCTGCTCTGCGCTATCATTATGACTTTTTATCCGACCTATGCTTCCATTACTCGCCAATTATGCCACACTATGCAGTATCCTTTCCGTATGCCTACCGTCTACTCTACATATGCAATCCATCGCCACTCTTGTTGAAGCTTCAATCCGTCCATGTGATTCGACTGTTTGGACTGAGAAATTCCCGCTACTGCTAAGTAGAGGGTTTTACCCGGAAAGTTTCACGCACTGCGCGATATTCGATCACCTCTCAACGTGACTTTTTTTCCACGATCACGAGAAAATTGCTCTCCCTCAAAATCAAGACTCGCCTGCCGACGGCCGTAGCGGCACAACACCAACGCAACCACGGACCCCCCGATGCCTGCCGTAGCGGCCCTACCTACAAAACAAAGAGTGGTTTTCCCTCCCTTCGAGGACATTCTGTCCATCCCGTTTTACAGCACTGGTGCACTGCAGTATTTACTTTGTCAGGACAGGGGAATGTGTGTACAATTTTTCCTGTAGTGATGGGGCTATCATCTACAAATCTGTGCTAGAAACTGACTCAGTCTCACATTGTCAGAAATGCCCAAGGCACCGTAGGTGCTCCCTTGCTGCTGCGAGGAGCCAGCCGAAGGCTGGGCGACGAGCAGCCGCCGTAGGAAAAATCACTGTAGTAGATTCGATCAAAAGAGGGGACCTGATTTCGAAAGGTCTTCAATGCGAGGTCTTCCAATGTTTCTCATACCCATTGAGGGCTTTAAGGTAGGTGAAGGTTCAGCATTCAGCGCCATCTGAGGCTTGGGCATGCTTAAAGGCAAGCAGTAGCGGGCGCTGCCGCTCGCCGGCACTATGCCTTATGGGCGCCTCCCGGGCAGGTTACCAGACATGCTACACGACCACGTGACGACGGGAGTTGAAATTTGTGAAATTCTGTCATTGAACTCGTGTTCACCGCACACACACCTTGACCCGGAACCATGTCGATGATCCCAAAGACACCCAGCAGGCACCGCACTCGCTCAGATGCGAGGACGCCTTTGACGCCTTCTCTCATGTCCGGAATGAATAACATCACTCTCGCCAGTTCCCCGACAAAGAGAAAGACGAAGACGAGCTTAAAGTCTTCATCAGGTCCTTTCGACACAACAAATCCATTCATCAACCCGCATTCTGCGAGACCCTCCAGGCCTCAGTCTAGAGGATCGAGGTCTCGCCCAGCTTCACCGGTCAAGGCTGTGTCGTACGGTGGTTCGCTGCAGGTGTCGGACGATCTAAGTAGGCAAGCAGGCGGCGGGGTGATTCGCAAGGGCGGTATAGAGAGCCGACTCGACGTTGTAACGAGAGACCTGAATCCCGCTGCTATCAAGCAGCCAGAGATCAGGAGGTCTCGCTCAACCCCCGCTGTGGTGAGTAGCACTTCCATACCGTCGACTATTCATTGACCAACCTCGTTTAGAATCGTGATGCACGGGATCGCTTCATCACCACAAGAGATGAGGGCATAGACAGCGTTACCGCAACACTAGACCAAATGAACCTTGGAACTCAGAACGCCTCACCCGGGCACACCGCTCGACTCATCGAAGCCACTGGCGTTCCTGTAAACCGTCGAATCTTAGGGTACCACGAACAACCTCCCGCTCCTTCCTCTGACCATACACTCGCCCAACAGCGTGAGTACGCCAAACCTCTCTACGCTCGTCCCGGTGCAGTCCCCACATCTACGGGTTCCACGAAGGCACGGAAGATACCGACACAGCCTGAAAGAGTTTTGGATGCTCCTGGGATGGTCGATGACTTCTACTTGAACCTACTCAGTTGGAGTTGCCAGAACACCGTCGCCGTCGCCCTCGAGTCCTCTACGTACATTTGGAGAGCTGATACTGGCAGTGTCGTTCAGATGGGCGAAGCGCCTGAAGGATCGTATGTTTCGAGCGTGGACTTCTCGAACGACGGTGCTTTCCTGGGTATCGGATTGGGCAACGGAGACGTAGAACTGTGGGACGTCGAGACCGGACAGAAGCTCAGGACGATGAGTGGTCATCAGTCCCAGATCGCTGTTCTTTCATGGCATGAACACATATTGAGTTCAGGATGCGGTGATGGCAGTATTTGGCATCACGACGTTCGAGTTCCTCGGCATAAGGTCATGGAACTGCTGGGTCACAGTGGTGAGGTCTGTGGTCTTAGGTGGCGAAGTGACGGTGAGATGTTGGCGAGCGGAGGAAATGATAATGTGGTGAATATTTGGGATGGAAGACTGGGAGATGTGGGTGAGGGAGCTAGGGGGACCCCGAAATGGACGAAGAGAAATCACACGGCTGCAGTCAAGGTAAGGTGGCTCGCATTGCAGAATGAGTCCTTCGGCTGACATGCGTTTACTAGGGAGTTGCATGGTGTCCTTGGCAGCCAAATCTGCTCGCTACGGGCGGGGGAACGAACGACGCAACTATCAACGTTTGGAACAGTACTACCGGTGCCCGACTTCACACCCTCAAAACCCCGTCGCAAATCACTTCACTTATCTGGGCCCCACACAAGAAAGAAATACTTTCAACTCATGGATATCCAACCAATTCGATCATGGTGCACGCGTATCCCAGCATGGAACGTGTTGCTGAAATCAGGGATGCACACGATTCCCGTGTCCTGTTCAGTTGTGTTGGACCTGCAGGCGATGTTGTTTGCACGGGTGCCGGAGATGAAAACTTGAAATTCTGGAGGATCTGGGACGCAGCTGAGGTTACAAAGAAGAAAAAGGATGTATACGGGTACGGGGAACGAAGGGCTAACTCTACTAGTTCAGGACATCTAGCTATCAGGTAAAATATCTATCCATTTTACGAGTATTTCTATCCGCCGCAGTATCTCTATCCGCAGCATTTCCATGTTATCGAGTCGTGTATGAATCTTAATTTGGTTTCATAATTGGGATACTTATTGGATGCGAAACTCTCCCGCACCCGCCATGTCCACTCAAAACGCGCCGAGATTAATTTATCCAGTCAATGACCAACAGACAGGCAAGATTTATTTTCTGACCTTCTCTCGACACGTCTTGTCTTCTTACCACCACCATGGCCTCAGATATTCCTCCTCCGTTTGCTGCACTTAACCTTCCCTCTCCAGAAGAGTACCACAAACGCAAGGTGGCCTTGATCTCAGGTGCGTACTCAATTCTTGCTCCTTTAACGTTCTCGATCGTGTACTCAGCGTTGCTCTAGGTATTACTGGTCAGGATGGCTCGTATCTGTGCGCATACATCTGATGCTTTGTGTCGCGATCCGAGCATCTAACACCGCGTTGTAGAACGGAGTTACTGTTAGAGAAGGGTTATCAGGTCCATGGAATCATTCGTCGATCCTCCAGCTTTAACACAGGTCGTCTGCACCATTTGTACGAGGATCAACACGAACGTTAGTTTGTCCTGTTTTACAATCGCACACGGCTGAAATATCCTCCCAGGTCCGAACAAGTTCAAGCTCCACTACGGCGATCTCAGCGACAGCACTAACCTTGTATACATCATCGCTCAAGTTCAGCCTACGGAGATATACAATCTCGGTGCTCAATCTCACGTCAAAGTCTCGTTTGAGATGGCAGAATACACGGGCGACGTCGACGGTCTAGGCACACTTCGTCTTCTCGATGCCATTCGTACATGTGGATTGGAGAAACACGTCAGGTTCTACCAAGCCTCAACATCGGAGCTATACGGCAAAGTTGTCGAAACACCACAGACTGAGAAGACGCCGTTTTATCCGCGCAGTCCATATGGGTGCGCAAAGCTCTACGCATTCTGGATCGTGGTCAACTACCGTGAAGCCTATGGGCTGTACGCGTGTAACGGTATCCTGTTCAATCACGAAAGCCCGCGACGAGGACGGACGTTCGTGACCAGAAAGATCACCCGGGCCGCCGCCGAGATATCTGTTGGCAAACAGGAATGCTTGTACCTAGGGAATCTAGATGCACAACGTGATTGGGGACACGGTATGTACCTGCCTTATTTTTATCAATCTATCAATATCAGTTCTCATGCTGACAGCGCTTTTGATACTTAGCCCGCGACTATGTTGAAGGCATGTGGCGGATGCTTCAGCAGCCCGTTGCCGAAGACTTCGTTCTGGCAACTGGAGAGACACATCCCGTTCGGGAATTCATTGAAAAGTCGTTCAGCCACCTTGGTATCCAACTGGAGTATGTATATTGCATTTCACTTGACGTGGTAATTGTGCCCACATTATCTGACATACACTGACGTTCTGTTTCATTAAGATGGTCAGGAGAGGGCGTAAATGAGGAGGCTAAGGATGTCAAGACTGGGCAGGTCGTGGTGAAAGTCGACCCTCGCTACTTCCGCCCCGCCGAAGTCGAGTACGTATCTTGTCCACTATTATTAGCCAGGAACGTACTCCCAGTCGGAGGCGGCCTGTGGCCGTATCTCCTTCTGTGTTCGCAACGTTGTATGGCATGCTTATCTGCCTCCCGGTGTCTTGCGTTGCCTGTATCTCTTGTCTAGCGGCGATTGCTTCGTTCCATAACATTTATCACCGCTTTTGTTGGCGTTTTACTGATCGCTTTCTTCATTTCAAAATAGTCTCCTACTCGGAAACCCGGCGAAAGCTGAACGCGTTTTGGGGTGGAAACGCCAGGTAGACTTCGATAGTCTCGTAAAAGAGATGGTCGACGCGGATTTAGTTGCTGTAAAGAGTCTGGTGGAAGATCAGAACTGAGGTCATTACTGATACCAAAAGGTCTGCCAAAGGTTGGGTGATGGATGAATCTGGATGGACTTGGAATTGTAGGATAATGGACGGGGAACTCTGAGGACGGATGGATCTTGTATGTATTATACCCAAGTAAGTAGTGCCCAGGACCGATAGCTCCTGTGTCCTTATTAGTGGTAATTTTGGCGCAATTGGGTTTAATGGAAGGTTTATTAGGTGTCTCGGGGTAGAACAGTATCATGTATGCAAGTTCAGAATTACGAGGAAGAGAATAAAGACCAGATAATAGATATCAAAAATCGACACAAGGCAAGAAACACCAGAGAGAAAAGTCAATACTACAAGCTGGTACGCTGGAAGGATCCACGCAAGTCCGCAGATAGATACATTTGACGTTACTTGGATGATCGACGAAGGAAGAACTGGTCCACCCCCAATCACTTACGATCCTACGTCTCCCACTCTCGTCAAAGCAACGCGCCTCTTCTTCTTTGGAGGTTCCTTCGCCTTGTCGTTTTCTTCTTGCGTTGGCGTGGCTCCGGCACTGGAACCGGCACCAACGTCCTCCTCACGCTGTCTTTTGAGTGCTTCACTGAGTTGCGGCGTATGCTGCTCGCCCCCAGAGCTCGCAGATGGCGTGGGAGGTATATCCATGGCATCCGTACGCTGCCTGACGGACGCCGGAGTAGGCGAAGGTGTGATGCTCCTTACGAAAGTAGGGGTGGAAGCAGGCGGGAGACCGACATTGCTGAAGACTGGAGTCGCCGTCGGGGTTCCTTGCTTCGATGCGCCGGGGTGAAGAGGGGTAGAGGAAGGTATCGAAGTTGTGATGGGCACGGAATGCTGGTGAGCGATGGATTGAAGCTGTAACGCCTGCTGTTGCTTGTGGTACGCAGGGAAAATCTCGTCAAAGACGATGAGCGTGCAATAACCGTCGCGAGACGATAACATGAGGGTCTGACCGTCTGGTGACCTATAGTCGAGGATTAGCCTGGTGTCAATCTGATGACTATATCGGTGATAATGAACTTACCATGTAGCATCTGTGAACTCGTCGTAATGAAGTTTTGTAAGTACGCATATCGGTGATGACTGTTGGGTGTCATAAATGACCACCGCGTCCATCGTGACGACTGCGAACAACATCCTATATGGCAAGGCGAAAACTGATGATGTTGCCGGTGCGACGTGCTGACTTGGAGGTAGAGTGGTCGCGTTATGTTGACTTGGTGTTCCCGGCTTGGATGCTACAGGGGTGGGTGGCCTCATGGAGGGCTCGCTTAGTTGACGAGGAGATGGCGAAGCGATGGTGGGAGTTCCACTCTTCTGAGAAGACGAAGGCAAAACGGTCATTCCCATACCGTTGTTCAAAGACTCTGGAGCGGACGTAGTCCCTGGCAACGGGCTCACAACATCCACATCGAGCTGAGTGAGCTCATTGCTCAGATTCGCGGTCTTCATGTGCCTGGGAGTACCGCCCGAACCTGAACCTTCATGAGTAGACGATAGTCCTTCTCTCAGTTCAACTAGAACTGGACTGAAGCTGACAGCCACGCTCGCTTTCTTATGCCCAGGGAATGTTGCGATTGGGGGTTTCGCAAAGTTTGCCCGTGTGTAGATGTAGACGCAGGATGAAGATCCCTTTCCAGAGGAGCCTGCCGCGGACTCCTCTCCACGGCCCTTGCGGCCCCTTGCAGGGGTGGGAGGCCCTCCTTCCTCGGATGGCGTGGGTAGGACTACGACCTCAGGGTCTTCAAATTGCCCCGCGGGGGTCACAAGTAGCGCTCCATCAGGACTGAATGTCAGCCTCCTGAAGAAATTCGTAAAACTCTCATCTCCATATAAGCCGATATTTCTCCATTGTTCAGTGCTTCCCCTTGAATGAGGAGTGGGATAAGAGTATGAGGATGGGAGCGCGGTTCGGATAGCGGGGAGGGCAGGCATTGGACTCGGTGAGCGACCATAACGAGAATTGACAGAGTAAGCGGGTGAAGCGGGCCCACCGGCATTTGAAGCATTGCTGAAAGATGATCGCCTGGATGAAGGTTGCCGTTCCTTATCCACTGGAGTTGGAGGTGGAGGAAGCATGGAATTGGAAGAAGCAGAGGTAGAGGTTGAGATCGGTGGAACGGACATGAGATTTGATGACAGCATGGTTGCTGGTGGGATGACCGGTGTGCTCGCGACACTCGTTGACGGCGTGAGTGGTGCGGATGGCATAGTGAGGGGGACAGGATCTTTGAATTCCTTGTCGTGTGCGCTGTACGCACTCCCAGCGAACAAGGCTGAGCCTGATGCTGATTCTTCAAAAACGCTCTCAACTTCGCTGGTGGTACTCTCTCGTCGAGTCATGCGAGGCCTGCTACTATCTCGTCCACCTTCAGCATGACTCGCGTTGCTGACAACACTTGATGTTCGTCCGTGTCGCCGGCTGCGACTTCTGCCCGTGCGACCTTGGGAACCCGTCTGGACATTCATCTGACTATTCTTCCCAACAGCATGGACTTCCAAAGGCCCATTGTGATTATGTGTGACCCGATGTACGTGCATAGCACGATCGCTTGACTGCGTCGCAATGAATTCATTCAGTGGGTCCCACGACACCCCCTGCACAAAGTGTGTGTGGTCAGCAATTTCGTGTATGCATTTGCCTAGAGAAAGAGAAGCCGCATGAGTTCACGTGAATGCCAACAATGAATTCCAAAAAGGTCAGGACTAACCATCTGCAGCAAGAAAGATTCGAGCCGCGTTGTCGGTGCTGCCAGCGATGATATATTCTCCCGTCGGGCTCCATGCTAAGTCGTATACTTCCATAGTGGTACACCTTTGTAGTGTTAGTTACCGTTCGAGATGATTGATGAGAGACTCGCACCTAACCATGATTCTGGGTTTCCAGAACTCTTTTTCGTTAGATAGCTCCTCTGCACTCAGCTCGCTTCCGTAAGCTGAGGTTTGTGGGGTAGAAGACGGGGCCCAAACAATGATCATGCCATCTGTACCAGACCGCTTGAGTACGTAGAACATACAGAACCAGATAGTCGGAACTAACCGTCTCCAGCAGAAGCGATAGTTTCTCCTGTTTGATAAGAATAGGTATGATAGAACATTCGATGCGGAGATAGACGACGTACCGTTAGGACTCCATCTTACAACGTTCACGGGGGCAGAATGTTTGCTCAACGTGGCTAGATACTCAATCCGCGGGGGCCTGGGTGCAGTTTGCGTGGATGAGCTCGCAGCCTCGGTGGTGGTTGGTCGTATGTTGGGATGTACCATCCAGATCTACAGTTGTGCAAGATCCATTGGTCAGAATGAGAGAAGCAGAGGGTGGCCATTGACACGAGTAACAAAATCAAAATAGCAAATGCTGCTTCCATGTCCATAGAATGAAGGCTTCCTTAAACAGAGACGAAGGAGAAAGTACGCACTCGAACATTATTGTCATCTCCACCTGTGGCTAATCTGTAGGACTGGCTTGCCCATTTCTCGATCCATTCCTGCTGGGATATATCTGAAGAACCTAATCCAGGTGGTCGTGCTTTCTTGAATACGGGAACGGGCTGGAAGTCGCAGGACGATATAGCCTTGGAATCGTGCCATCGAATTTCGAGAGTCCTGAATCGCATTTTGGATGAATCGCAAAGTTGAATGTGGATTGGATGCGCGTTTGTAAGAGAGGTCTGGTTGGAGCGGGAAACTGAACAAGAACTAAAACTCGATAATGAGACTCTTTTATCGAGTAAAAACAAAGCTTCTCACCGAGGTATCCTTCTCAAAGATGATTACACGAGAAACGGACGCGTATGAGGTCGTTAAGAATGTTGTCGCCTGTAGGCACGACTGCCGTGTTTGAGGTTACAGAGAGGGCAGACTTTGGAATTTGGATTGCAAAGGGTAGTAATTGAGACCAAACGGCTGCAAAATCAATCGAGAGCCACAATTCCCCTCAAGGGAACAGGGATGCAGGGGAAAAGATGGTGGTTGAAACAGTTGAAGGCAACTTAACGGCCAAGTCCAGTCTCACGGTACTGTCACTGTCTAATTTACCTTGTTGACTTAATTGCCGCCCGCCTGGCGCCCGTAGTACACACAATGAAATGAACAGCTCATTGTCAGGGGAATTTTCCTCAATTACAATACTCTACAGGGCAGGCAGAAAATAAAGGTGTAAGGTCATGTAGAGTGACTTTCGCCCCCCATGATTATTGCCAGATCCTTCAGGTCTTTCTGCAAGATCTTCGTCAGGTGAGCAAGCCCTGCCTGCTGCTCGGCAAGAACCTATGTTTATGACAAAGGAAAGCAAGGGTCAACATTCGGTGTCAGGCAAGATCTATGTAAGATTACCTGTGCAATTCGGGCCAGTCCCTCCTCATCCACGACCTTCCATTCTCCACTTCCACCAGTCATGGCATTGAGGCCCTCTTCGCGAGCCTTCAAAGCACCTATGACAGCCCACAGTTCTCCGAGCTTACTCTTGAGTCTGCCGCCCTTCCTCGCAGAATTCTCAACACTAGAGGAGCGCGATACTCCGACCTCCGACGCTACTTCTTCCAGCTGAGACTTCAGTTCCTCCTCCGCCTCACCGATCGCAGAGCTTCTGACGCTCGGGATCAGCAGGTGAAGATGAGTCACAAGTTTCAAAAGTCTGTGCAACAGCTGGGTCTGTAGTGCCGAATACCGCTGCAACCGTGGTATCGTGGTGGTGGTATGGTGTGTAGTTAGCGTACGCAGGCGACCTTGTAGCTCGATCAACTTTTCTCTATGACCGGTTGACTGCTGGGTTTGTGCGTCAACACGACCACGGAGATCGTCGTATCCGAGTGCCAGGACCGGGACGAGACTAAACTGACACTGAGTACAGGTTAATAAAGATACTGTGTGGCAAACTCACCAGCTTGGGTCTGGGTTTTCTCGGACTGCCTTCTGCCAGAGGTCCTCCTTGACTGCAGTGGGAGGACGCGTATACAGGTTGACTTGCGCTGGGTCAACCAGGTTATAGAAATAATGCTATGTCAAAAAAAAAATGCGATTAGATATGTTGGAGAAATATCGTTCTAGATGGTACTGCACCTGGAAACGGCAAGTTGCAGGATTTGTAGCATTCCATGCCCCGACGATTCCCTCAATCTTTTCCTGAAGACGTGCAAATTGGAGCTGGGCGTCCTGTCCCTGATTTTGAGCACCGAGTGTGCTTGTGCCCAGCGTACTGATTCCCAGTGAGCTGCCCCCTAGTGTGCTTCCAGAAGGTTTACTCCCCAGTGCGCTGACACCGAGAGTACTGTTTCCGAGAGTACTGTTGCCAAGGGTGGTTCCAAGGCTACCTGTTTTAGTTATATGAGCAACAAATTACTGATGAGAGGAAGCAAAGCTAACCGGTATTATTATTCGAGGTGCTTCCAAACAGTGAACCACCTCCGCCCGTATTCGTGCTTCCAAACAGCGAGCCCGGTGCTGTTGCACCGCCAGTGGTACTCGAACCACCAAATAGAGATCCTGTCCCCGTCCCAGCATTCGCGGTACTGTTGGTGTTCCCACCAAAGAGAGGATTCGTCATTGTCGACGCCCCAAACAGACCGGGTTTCGGCTGGTTCGCATTTTGTTGCTGTTGTTGCTGTTGACCTGCTGCTGGAGGCGTTGAAAAGAAGCTACTATTACCCGCTGTATTTGCTGGTTGTTGGGTTGTGTTCCCGAAAAGGGAAATTCCAGTAGCAGGAGCTAATGATAGGTTTGACGAAGCCTGAAATCTTGAAATCTCGAGCGACACACCTGAGGTACTTCCAAACAAACCTCCGCCAGCATTTGTCGCTGGCTGTTGAGTCGAACCACCGAAAAGCGAGTTTCCCGGTGCAGGCGTCGTACCTCAAGGAACAAGAAAGGTCAGGACGGAATTCTCCCAAGACAAGCATTCATTCGCGCACCTGTCGTACTAGCACCAAATAGCCCCCCACCCGTCGTTGGCGTTGCTGTGCCCGCTGGTTTTGCACCAAAAAGCCCTCCACCCCCTTGAGTATTTCCGAACAATGACCCCGTCCCAGCACCACTCGCGCTCGTGTTAGCACCAGTGTTCCCAAACAACGAGTTGCCTGCTTGCGGTTGCTGCTGCTGCTGTTGCGGCTGCGTATTGGCGCTGCCAAAGAGAGACGTTGTCTGACCCGTTTGCGCGTTGTTGTTACCGAAAATGTTGCCTCCAGTGGCAGGGGCGTTACCAGCATTGGACGAGCCGAAGAGGCTAGTGCCTGTTGCTGGTGCGCTGTTTGCTGGTGTCCCGAAAATCGACATTATGTATGATTGAGGTCGTGAAGCGAATCGTTTGGGCCGTCAGACGCGATGTTGAACTGTATTTGGAGATGATCTTCTTTGACCAGACCTAATAAGCTTATACCTGCGTATGAAGAGGGCTGACCACCAGCTTCACTCTCTCCTTACAGACTGTAAAGAGCGAGGATCGACAGAGGCTGTCTGGAGCGTGTTGGTGGTCGTCTGTGGATGAATACAAAATGAAGCGCGTTACGTGACGGCGCGTGTTCCTTTTGCTATCACGGCCAGTGGTCATCTCAAAACTCAAGCCTACCGAACAAACAAATATTCTGTAGTTGGGTGAGATAAGGGTTCAGTTACCAGATCACATCGAGATCCAACTTCATGCGCTGGAAAGAGCAAGGGGTGCGACAAGTCTTGCAACTCAAACTTCACTAGATCACCAATCGTTCACGGTATCAGACGTGGACGCTGGATGTAGCCTCGAGAGGTTCACTCTGTAACTTCAATGTGGCAAGCATGTGTGTGGTAATCATGGCATGGCATCATACAGTGGTACTTTTAGGGAAGGGTAGGAAATGCATAACACCAGTACAAAAGTACACTCAGAACTATAAAGTTCGAAGAGAATTGAGCGAAAGATCGAGAACGAGGATACGTGATAACTTACTCTCAGAGGCTGGAAGAACCAACTGTTCTTGCCAGAGGTGTACCTCTCCTCCAACAACTTCTTGATGTTCTTCTTCGAATCCTCCCTTTGTGATGGCTCTTTGAATGTGTCGGCAACAACAGCGTTCTTCAAACCCTCCAACTCGAGTTGGTACCGTGTGGGAAACAGATGCGAGTAGTTCACGGTCTGAGATGAGTTCGTTCAATCGAGCTGCTCCCAGTATTCACCAGTAATAATCACGCACCTTGATGAAGGGCTTGACCTTACTCCTCGTTGCCAACTTCTTCTGACCCATACGCTTGGTCACTTTCCGGGGGTAGCGTTCGATGCCAGCAACGATAGCGTGGGGGTATGGTCTGTCCTTGGTTCCCTCATCCAACTGCTTGATGATGACGACCTTTTTGCCAGCCTGACGGCCCTGGAGAACGATGGCGACCTTGTTTCATACATTTAAGTGGATTGGCTTGGGAAGTAAAAATCGATGCGTTCTACCTTCCCGGGTTTGTATACTACAAGAGCAAACGATCAGCCTTCTTCAGCGAGTGTTATCGTGCAGCGAGCAAACGTACCTTTGACCATTTCTTGATGTTGACGAGGGCGACGGCCTTGATGCTAATATTATTGGCGTTGTGGGTGTGAACTGGAAATTGAGTATCGGCAAATGCCGAGTGGCTTGTCAGTTGAGAAAATAAGGTTTTCCACTTATGATTAGATAATCACCTCTGAACTTGTTCTTGATTCTACTCGTCTAAGTACCAGCAATTGGCTTCTCAGTCCTGTTCGTGAATCTGTTTATCTCGTCACCCACACTGACAGAAAGGGTGACCCTCTTCTCAAAATGTTGATATCACTGTGTCTTCGAGGAATAACTGCTCATTCCCGAGATCCCCTCGTCTCTGTAAGCGCCCGTCAGCTTCTCTTCAGGATTGAAGTTTTGGGTGAGTCTTGGCGCCCTCGCATCTTGCCGCAACTCGTACTTCCAGAGAATCCGAGCTGAAGGTACCCTTGATGTAATGGCACCTTTGTTCTGCGAGCCTGGCTATGAATACCTTGTGGACGCCCACAGATTCAATTCAAGAGATTCGATAGAAGCCTCTCTGCTCCACGGTGCTCTGGTCTGACGTCGCCAAGCAGTAGTCTACTTTGCCGGTTATACTCCTCCTCGGGCTCACTCTACGGTATCCTGAGGCATTTTGCCTTCCGTTAACCTTCCGTGTCGGACTCAGTATGCCTGGAACAGCAGTATCGGTGGGTTATCGGACGTCGGGAGAACCTCACGCGCCACCAGGGCCTTTCTCACTGCAACTCTCACCCAGGAATACGGGACTTATGCTGCATTCATACACCCGTGTGGGGACGGATAATCAAGGGTGGATGACGCCGACGCATGTACTTTTAGGGGCATGTTGGTATACAACGAATCCATTGCGTAGAGAACTGTTAATTGTATAAACATGAACGCCATATTCCCGAAGATTCACTTCTTATCATAGCTCAGGTACTCGCACTAGAGCATCAAGAGCTGTAACGAATTGCTGCCAGACCTCGACCATTTTGCCCGTCAAGATCAAGTCCCTCAGCAATCAAGAGATGTCCCGGGTGTACAAGCCTGTCAACGTACATCTGTTTCAGCATGGTACAACACTAGACAGCACAAATGTATTTTTAAATTGTTTAACCCTGTACCAAGCCACAAGCCTCATCGCAACTCTCAGAAATCGTACCGAGCAAACGTCCATAGTACTCTCCTCCGCTCGAGTCGCTCCAAGTCAGTGTCCCACAAAATTAAATACTCAAGAACGGTGGAGATACAAGCGAGCGACGGTTGCACAATACATGCCAAGAAGTAAAGATAGTAGTCCGAATCGTATAATCCAAGCGGTGCGTGCCGGAATGGCAGGAAAATGATCCAAAAGATCTTAGAGCGAAACTATGAAACATGCGGGAGTAACAATCAGCAAACTCCGAAGGAAAAATAGAACGACCTCAAAAACAGATCAACTTACTCGGGACGCAGCCAATGGAGATGAGTCCTCCGTGGGAGTTATCACTGCAACAGACGGGGTTGGCTGAGCTGTTGGTAAAGATCAGAATCAGTACGGTATTTAGAACGCGGCGATGAGTGAGACCAACCAGCCGCCGTTGCCGCCGCCAATCACGGTGATGGGAGAGCAAGTGAGCCCAATCAAGACGTTCAAGTCCTGGACGACGATGCCCAAAAGTCCCAAGATCGAGGCGATGGATGCGTCCTTGGCATGACCGGTGGATTGGCAGCACTATGAGAGCAGGAGATTGAGATACACGTCAACGGAAGAAGCGGAGATGAGACTGACCTGGATGGGGCCAGTGTTGCACTGTCCGCCGCCGGGATTGCCAGAGGGTTGGCCTCTCTTCGCGGCTATGACCGGAGTTGAGCGGCTTGAGGCATGCTTGAGCAACGTGTAATGACATACCTTCAGTTCCAGAGGACCTTCGCATCACTGGTGGGAGAGGCGGAAGACCACGAGCGAGACGGGCCGCGTTGGTGTCTGCACCAGGAGCTGCAGAAACGGTCGCGGCGACGGTGGCGACAGCTGCAACGAAGAAAGTAGAGATTTTCATGCTGAATATATGGCAGCCGCAAGGACACGAGGGTGAAGTGAGAAGCCTCAACTTTTTTCTTATCACTTGGGATGATTTTATAGTCTGACACCATCGCGTAAAGCCGAGCCTGGCGAAAAAGAACCCGAAAACATAAAATTAAAGTCACATACGTGCATAGATCTTTGATGCGATCCAATTTCCGAGAAGTTTTCAGTGTCAAACAATGCCGGCACTACTCAACTTATCTTCATCCCGTTGACATGAGGATTATTCGCTCAGTATCTTTGGCGAGGGATGATGAAACCTCCTATCATAATCGAGCGGAAGTTGCAGATATCCTTTCCCAAAGCGTTATGTAAGCGTTGCGGGAAGTGCTTCGCTGGCACGGACCGCCCGTGCACCGTCTCGGAAGGCAATTCCCCTGAGACCTTGCCTCGAGTGATGTTCGGTGAGAAAAGCCCTGAGTTCATTTACCAAAACGGTGTTACAAAGGTGATAGTTCGAACACCTGGCTGGCCAGAGGGTACAGACACGGTCTAGCCTCAGCGAATTCCCACCGCTGAGTGTAATCCTACGTAACAGATTCTTTTGAGCAGGAGTTTCCCTGAATTTCCAGTGCGACTGAACGTGTAGTGGCGTCTCACAGAGACGAACCGAAATTTGCGGGCTGACCCACATCTCAATCTGAATCAGCTTCAGCCTTCAAGTTCTCAGCTTGGTTCTCAGACTAACTTTAGGAAAAAAGGTACCCGCCTTCAACGCCTGAACTGGCGCTCCACTTGGAAGGGCAGAGTCATCATCACTGCCTCAGGTTCCTGAACTCGAGCATCGATTCTCAATTTTCTGATACACGCGGTTCTAGTAGGTGACATCGTAATTTGTGGCTTGACGGTGGGACGGTACTTGTTCAACGGGTGCCTTGTAGAGAGCGTGTAGTTCATAGAGGTGTCATTGCTGACAGCATTGCGCCAAATTGCAGAGTTATGGTGTTTGAAAGGGAATTGAAAGGATGGCGGACCCGGACAGCGCTGGGAGGGAGATAATAACAAGGAGAAGCTTCAGCGCGCAGTTTGTAAGCAAGCTGAATCGAAGTGTGGGAAGTTCGGTTTGTGCTGAGTCATAGCCATCAACGAACTTTGCCCGTGAACAGCGACGAAGATGGTCGGTGCAGTCCGCAATCATCTCATTCCAATGCCTATGACCCTATTTTCTTTTCTTTATCAGGCTTCTTTGCAATTCTGCTCTGAGTGCAACAATCTCCTTTACCCAAAAGCCGATCCCCAACGGCGCATTATGGTGTTTGCATGTCGGATATGCAACTACGACGAGATTGGTGAAAACAAATGCGTATACAGGAACGATTTGCTGACGGTCACCAAGTAACGTACCCTCTCTTCGATTTCTGAGAGTCATTTTGACGGGTATTGAAGAGAGCAAGTGGGAGTAACAAATGATTTGGGCTCAGATCCTACACTGGTGCGCGTGCTGTGCATCTCCCGCAAACCATTTTCTTATCACTCCAGACATTTTGAAGGCCCATTCGAATATACCGTGTCCGCAATGTGGTCACGAAGAGTGCGTCCAGCTTTCGAACCATTGCACCCAATGCGAATATTCACCCCTTCTAGTTCCGTCTTCTACCAAGATCAGTCAAAACGAAAGGAAACCCGCATGATTCTTTTCTTCGTATGCACGAAATGTAACCATGCATTTACCGATCCGACATTACCAACCGATGCCAGGCCTGAAACCGATTGACATCACTAGAGTGTTCAGGATTCACTAGTCTATACGTCGTCGGTACATCGTTTTTCTCCGTTCGTATTTATATGTTCTAATTTAAGTCCTTCGTTGCTCACAAATTTGGCCACTTGGCAGATTACTCTGCTCATATGAAGTCTCCATCTCCTCGTTAGCAAGTCTTCTGTCACAAAAACCAACACGAAATCGGATTCGATTTTATCGGAGTGTCAACGTTCCCGGACGTTCGTGGGTGTCGTGCCCAAGGGAGCTAGCTACTGTAGTGGCGACTATTATAAGGCGGCTATTTTAAGGCGAGCACACCCTTCCCGAAGTAATGCATACGTCGTTGGTCAACTCGTCGAATGTTCCTGACGCTTTGTGGCATGAAAGGCATTCGACTCATTGAAGCCTATCATCGTCATGAAGTACGCAAACAAATATATCAATTCTTCGCACTCTCATAGCTGCAGGGCAGCTGAAATGTCGACAAGTGTGATTGTAAACGTGGAGGACACATGTAGAGAGCGCAGCCCCGACAAGTCGATGGAGCTTGTCGATGCACGTTTCTCGGGTCAACACATTCTGGCCTCCCTGCCTCGTCCTATAAATTCATATCGATGATTGTTCGAAACTTCTGCTTGTCTGAGATTGAGCTGTCTCATTATATATCTGCTTCGTGGAGGGAACGTGGACCAGTCTGACACTATACAGCGAACAAATTCCGTGGGGCGACTGGTTTTCGAGGAGATGGTGAACCAAGAACTGGTTGCTGATTATCCATATAAGGTATATCCGATCCTGCCCGCCAGGGTCCGTTTTCCGTGCGGCCCGACGATAGTCGGACTCAGCCTTGCATCGCTTTACTTATTGGGCTCTTTGTCACCACCCGCAGCCACTGTGGGTAAGGCTTATGGCCGACCCTCGACCTTGACCGAGGACATACTCTGTTGCTCATCTCTTGGACCACAACCGTCATGGCCTCCGAATCGGTACTCCTACATCTCATCTATGTCCATGGTTTTCAAGGTGAATATTGGGACTCTCCGACGCGATTTCTTGCTCACTAGTTCCACAGGAAACGATACGACTTTTCAGGTCTGTCAAGCTCTCAGCGGGTGTTGGTTTGATGCTCAGTTCTCCTCCAGTCGTTCCCAATGCATCTGCAGAAATACCTCTCCGACCAAATACCCCCTCATCTGAACCTTCGAGTGCAGAGCACCATATACCCAACTTACCAGAGTCGAAAACCTATATCACACGCGACGCGAAACTTTCTGCAATGGTACGCTCAGAGGCGGTCGGACGGATGACATGAAGCTGATTTGAAAGCAACAAAGGCTCAGCACACAACCACCGGGGCCCGTAATACTAATCGGTCATTCGATGGGCGGACTCTTGGTAGCGGAAGCAGCTACCGATCCCTCAATGCAATGTAAACGGCATCCACGAATAGTAGGAATGATCGCCTTCGATTGCCCTTACCTGGGAATGCACCCACGCGTCATTGCCACGGGGATAGCTTCCCTGTTCGCCAAAAAACCAGATCAAGGGGGAAAGAGCGAGCAGGACATGAACCCTGACCCCGGCGTAACGGTTGTGGATAATACAGTGACGGATGGTTGGGACGAGTTCAAGAAGAATATGCAAAAAGGTGCGTCTCCTGACCTCACTGTCTTGTCAATGTTCTCTGACGACTTTGTAGATAACGTTTCCCTTCTGTCTGTAGATTCTGCGCATACGGCGAGCACGAGTGCCTTGTCACCTTCACCAACACATTCTAGATCGGGATCGAATTCATCCTTGAATCTACCTCGGTCACCGTCACCCTCCCCCTCGAGCTCATTCGTCGATCGAACAGTGAACTTTTTGTCAAAAAGCGCCGACAGCTCGATGGCTAAATGGCTAAGGAAGCACCGTGAATCACCTTGGGCCGATGGGAAGATATGGATAACCGAACACTATCAGTTTGGATCATCCATGTTCGACCCAAGTGGACTTGCGAATAGATATAAGCGACTCGTGGCTTGGAATGGTCTATGGGTGAATTACTGGACCACAACATATCCCAAAGGAGGGTCCGATAGCTCATCATCGAGTCCATCTTCTAGTCGCTCGTCGTCCCCAACCGCCAATCAAGTTCACGCAGCACTCCTCGAGCCCAATAATGACGTTGCCGCGAGAATGCTGGAGAACAGTCTTGCAGATAGGTCATCTGTGGGATCATCTCGACGCAGCCACGATTCCTCCTCTCCTTCTCTGATTTCGCATGACTCGCATGACTCGTCAAGTGTAATAGAAAGGGACCCTGCGAAAACAAACAAGCTACGAAAAGGGAAGGAGTCAGCTACTCCAAAGCCACCGAAGGAGAAAACCGGGCGTCATTTCATCGTCTTGCCTACCGGAATGGGTTCTGTATTTGGTGGATTTGACAAATGGGAGAAAGTGGTGGTCAGTGGTGCCGATGATGTCGTTGCGGCGCACTGCGGGATCTTCATGCCTGACCAAAACTTGGAATACGGAGAGTTGATAGAGAGGGTTGCAGGACGAGTCTTCGACTGGTGCGAAAAGATTTGACGATATTTATCGGGGCGTGTTTGGGACGAGATGTTAACTCTAATCTTACTGTATTTGTAGAACAAGATTCAACGCGGACTCTGTGTCCACGCAGGGAACCTAATACAGCTATCGAAGAATCCCTAGAATATTTTCGCGTAACTCTAGGAACTTGATCTGTTGACATGCCAAACAGTCTCACGTGCGCGATAATCCTAAATTGGAATTTTGTTCGAAATTGCGGAGCACTTACACCCACCCACAGCCTCCTGCAGCTATTTGGGAACAAGATTCGAGGTTTCAGACCAGTGTAGTTGAGTATAGAAACGCAACGGGAGTCAGATAGAGGGGGTCCGTGTGGGTGCGAGCTGGAAAATTATCCCAAAACAATTCAGTCTACACGTGATGTTGTTTGGCATATCAACAGATCAAGTTTCTGGAGTTGTGGGAAAATATTCTAGAGATTCTTCGATAGCTGTAACGCTAGAGCTTTCCTCACGATGTAGACCCGCATGCGGTACGCTGCCACACTGATCAATCTATTAGGGGTTATATGTTACCGGCCTCCATAACTCTTCATACCAATCTTGAGGTGGAAGGCTCAAGCAATTGTTAGCCCGGACCTGAGGCCTGATGTCGGGAGCTTAGTCGGCTCGCTCGACTTTGCCTCCATGTTCTTTCCTTTCGATTCTCCACTCGCTCAGCCCTCCGGTCCACACAAAACTTCCAGAATCTTGCCCTGGGACGATCTGGCTGGTCAAACAGAGGTCTCGACCGTATGCGCAAGGCTCCAATTGGTTTGTGGGCGCTAACAGGCGCCAGTAAAATTCCATCATAACGTTGATTTTTTTGCCAAGTACCAAGACTTCTTCCACATGTACAGGTGTCGACCTGTGCCCCTCCCAAGCCTTTTTTCTCCAAATTCTACGAACGTGCACAACCTCATTCGTCGGTGGGGAGGGACTGGCTGTAGAACGTTGCCTTTAAGTTTCGGGATAGGCAACAGAAATGATACTTAAAGCTAGCTACGGGACAATGAGACGAACATCCAGGATCTCCCAGCTTTCCTTCAGAAGATGCCAGTGCTTCACCAGTGGGACTACTTGTTCGCCTTCGGGGTCATCTTCGCCGGTCTTGATGCTTTCATGGTTCGTGCCACAGTCGATTCTTCCTTCCGATGTACTGCTCACACGACCACCCATAGATCGGAGCGAACGACGTAGCAAACAGTTTTGCTAGTGTGTTGAACTCCCAATTTTTTCTATGGAAGTTCGAAAAAGCTTAACTTGTGGTACAGCGTCGGTTTCCTCGAAGTCTTTAACTTTGCGACAAGCATGCATCGCTGCGGCGATCTTTGAGTTCTTGGTGAGTGTCACTCGTCATCTCGAGATTTTCTATACAATTTACTTACCTCCGTAACTCAGGGTGGTGTTCTTGTCGGCGCTCGTGTGGCCGAGACGATCAAGAGCGGCATCATTTCCAGTAGTATCTTCCAGGACAACGCTGGAGTCCAACTGCTCGCCTTTGTTTGCGCTCTCGTCTCTTCTTCTGGTAAGTTCTATCTGCCATCAACAACGTTCACAAGCTAACCCAATATCATTTCTAGTCTGGTTGACGATCGCTACCCGCAACTCCTGGGCGGTTTCAACCACCTACTCCATCGTTTCTGCAGTTGCGGGTGTTGGTGTTGCAGTCGGCGGACCCAACGCACCGAACTGGGGATGGAATGGCGGAAAGGGTCTTGCCACCATCTTCGCCGGACTGGGAATTGGTAGAGTTCTCAAGGCCTTCCGCGCTCTTTCCTTCTTGCTCATCGCTCCGCCCTTGTAGCTCCCGCCATCTCTGCCGGCTTCGGATCCGCCGTGTACCTTTTGATCAAGTTCGTCGTGCTATGGAGGGAGGACCCTACTCGATGGGCTCTCTTGACCTCACCCTTCTTCTTCTTCCTCGTTGGGTCTATCTGCACGATGAGTATCAGTGAGTCGTTTTGGCCTCAATGCTTTCCTTCCGTGTCCTTATGTCCTGCTTCTAGTCTACAAGGGCGCGCCTTCGCTCAACCTCAAGTCGCTCCCTGACTCAACGTTGGCCGCCGCCGTCGTTGGTTCCGGGGCTGTTATTGCCCTTCTGTCACTCCTCTTCTGGGCTCCTTTCGTACACGCCAAGGTCGTCAAGAAGGATTACAGTAAGTTCGTCGGGACACGACAACTAGAGCCCTCGCTCACACCCTCGTTCCAGCTATCCGGTGGTACCACTTCTTCATGGGACCCCTTCTTTGGAACCGCCCCGCTCCTGAAGATGCCGGGTCGAGGTCCGCTGTTCCCGACTACCGCATTCGCGAGGAGCGAGGCGAAGTACCCACGAAGGAAGAGTCTTCAGACACCGACTCGGAGAAGGCGAAAGAGCCTGAGACCCGGGAGCCTGAAGTCAAGAATGACAGCAAACTCGCAGAGGTCGAGGACCCTCATCCTATTGTTGGAGCCTGGGCCGAACCCAAGAACCTCTGGATCATTGCCCGATACAAGACCGTTCCTTTCATCACGAAGGCTTTGACCCATGGAACTAGCGTCGACATTCACGCGCTGCAATCTGGAGAGTCTGACAGGCTGAAGAAGGTACACGAGAGGGCTAAACAGTGAGTGGTCTCAGTTATCTACAAGTCGTCCACTCCCTGACCTGATCCAGATATCCCAACGACACCGAGCACTTGTACTCCTTCATGCAAGTCATCAGTGCTTGCACTGCTTCCTTCGCTCATGGAGGTATGTAACGACTCGATTTTGCATTGACTTGTCTGAGATTTAGCGGTTCATAGCCAACGACTTGTCGAATGCCATTGGACCTTTCTCCGTCATTTATCATGTCTGGAGTACGGGAACTATTGCTGGAAAATCGGCAAACGTCCCCATCTGGACTCTCGTGTACGGAGCTACTCTGTTGGTCATCGGTCTCGCTACCTACGGATACAACATCATGAGCGTTCTCGGAAACCGCATCACTCTCCACTCGCCTTCCCGTGGGTTCTCTATGGAGTTGGGTGCAGCCATTACTGTCATCTTGGCCTCGAACTTCGGCCTTCCCGTCTCAGTGAGTCCAGTGTGCGAAATGTCTCTCCGTAGTCTCAGTATCTCATCGCGTACCTTCTGAACGTCTAGACTACTATGTGCATCACCGGTGCAACCATCGGTGTTGCTCTTTGCAATGGTGACATCAAAGCCGTCAACTGGCGTGCCATTGCATGGATCTACATGGGATGGATATTGACTATCCCCATCGCAGTAAGCATTACAGGTCGAATCTTTGCATCGAGTAGTTGCTGACATACAACTTTAGGCCATTCTCGCGGGCTGCGTGATGGGGATCATCCTCAATGCCCCCCGGTTTTGAGCGACTTTGAGCTGGATGATAGGACATACTGTATTTGAATTCGGGATTTATTGTAGTAGTGGACAACCTTATGTTCTCCTTTAGTAAAAGTACTTGCTTATGTTTATCAGCGTACAGTTCCTCCAATCGAGACTTCTCACACGACCATGTATAGCGATGCACTACTTCAACCTGTGCATGGGCTGGGCTCGCCGGGAATCGTTATTGGGGGTTAATGAATGCCGGCGGGCCGGGCGGTCAGAGCGTACTCTACCCTTGGCTCTCATGTCGACCTACTTACAGGCTCATATGCGTCTCATCCCGCATAGATTTTGGCAGATCCACAAGGACAACACGAGCCTCCTCAAAAACCGCCATCTTCTGAGCGGCTATCGATGGTCGGGCTGACTTCACTCGGCCTACCCCCACTGCCACTCGGTCAACGTCGTGGCTAGCTCGAGGAGATTCTGTGACCGTCCTCAGGATATAGTGTGAGGAGCAGTTTGTCAGAACTCACGGGTGATGTCTCCTTGTGCGCATGCATCTCCATCTCGACGAATACTGACCCGATTCGCGTCTCTTTAAACTAGGATCAAGAACAGCGTCCGGGGCTCAGCGCTCAGGGTTCCATTCCCCGCATTTTCTCAAGGTTCGACATCCGCAATTGTTGGAGAACGACCTCGTTGCAATTTAGAACAAGGACCGGCGGGACGAAACTGTATTGAAGAGGCTGATAATCAGACTAGCGCTGGCAAATTTTCGCAGCTGAGCATCAGCTGAATGTTTGATTCTACCTTAGCCCCGTGTTTGGCCCCTGTGTTATAAACAGCTACGCTGCTCAGGCGGTCAATTACCCACCCCATCCTCTCTTCCCTCCCCATCTCTTCCTGTTCCCATCGTACGAATTATTATGCATCCTGCACGCGATGACTATTTCTCTCAATCAGAAAGCCATTCGCAGGCTGCAGGGCACATTCCTGATAGTTTAACTCGGACTAGTGCGTCCTACTTTGAAACAACTTCCTCGACCCACAACGGCTCCCAGAGCAACGGGAATATGCTCCAGAGATGGACGCACTCAGCGACTGTTCATACCACTTCCGATTCAGCGGAAGATATTGCTCTTCCACCTACGCCACATCCCCTGACTCCGACACCGACATCGTCTTCACTTGAATCCGCTCTCCTACATCCATTTGCAGGCCAAAGAGTCATCGCCTCATCCTCATCTCATTTTCGTCATCTCCGTCCACCGGGGGGCTTGACGATACGGACTCAGAGTTCCTATCGCCGTTAGTATTACAAACACCTGCTCAGCTCAGTCACCTCCTACATGATGACGAGTCAACTGCACCTTCTCCTCTTTGCATGTCGCCATACTCAATAGGACCGCTCCTCACCCAACTCTTCCTTTCAGTAGCCGCTCCGTGCTAGGTGATACTACCCCAACACAACCTCGCCATCCTCGACGACAGAGTGAAAGCAATGCCGATTATACTTTGGCTCCGCCACCGCCTCCTTATCGCTCTCTCCCCACTGCCAGCATCGCTACAACGGCTCGTGCGACCCCCATTTCGACGCCACTCATCGGCAGGCAGGGCACGGGCGGCGAGGACTACCGCAGCTCCTCGTTTCTCTATTCACCCAGACGATGTATATGTCAAGAACAGGCTGCCGGCTCCTTACCGGTTGTCGTTCAGTCACTGTGTCCCGTACATAAACATCGGAACCTCCGCCCTTTTCGGTCAGTGCTTGCGCAGGAGGGGAGCAGCCTCGCATCTTCTGTCAGTGCGGCACACATTTCTCACCGCCGTGAGAACAGGAACGGTCAGCTAAGAGAAAGGGCACCACGCACTACAAACCTCTCGACACCTTCACCTGGTGGATTCAGGAATGCCGCGAACCAACGCCTGCAACACAGCATCCCGGTACCCGTGAGGATAGACTCCCTTCGATTGATGCACATCATAAGTACGATTTTGAGGACGCAACTGCTTCATTTCTGGTAGGTACCATCGTCATCTCCCCCCCTGAGCTCATATTTATATCATCGTAGGTCGGGAATGTCAGGTTCAATGTACATAGGTATTTTCTTCGACGGGACTCGCCTCACTTTCAATCTTTGCTCGATGAAGCACCCAATGGCCCGAACGGTTGCTATATGATCCCAGGCCTGGACGACCCGACGGCCTTTGAAACCTTGCTCAATTTCTACTACGAAATATGGTAAGTTCGTAGCTCCCCTTCAGGCTGCTGCCATGAGCTTACCTGCACGGTTCGCCAGTGACTGCGACTCAGAACCACTGGATTCGCATCAACTGTTCGCTCTTCTAACCATCGCATCAAAATATGGATTTGCGAACGTCGAGAGATTCGCTATGGAGCGTTTTGAAAGCGTTCGGTCCCGACGAGACATTCCCGCAGCAATGGTCTTGCATTGGGCGAGAGAGCTACAAATAGACCATTGGCTGCGAGACGCGTACACGGAACTATGTGAACGTCACGAGCCATTATCTGCAGAGGAGGGGAAATGGATTGGAATAGAGGAGACCGTGTCCATCGCACAGGCACGGGAGCACCTTGCGGCTCGTCGAACTGAACTTCTTATGAATTCTCGCAATCATAACACACCCTCGTCAGGTCCAGCACCCCACTGTGTCCCAAGTTCACCTCCTCATACGCAGCGAGTGGATCCACCACTAGTTGAAGAACTCGCCCGAAATGGGCCTCGAAGACGTCCTTCGATGATGTCCATCACCCAGCCGGCGTCGCCTTCTGAACCGACAGCGACACCCCCACCACAGAGTCCTCCACCTGTGTTAGAAGATTCTACCAACACCGAGCTACCTCGACGCGTTTCTGCTTCTTTCTTACGTTCAGTCCAGACGCATCGAGCGTACGACATAGGTGCAGACGACAATGAAGATGGCACACTAGTCAATGTCCAGCCGGAAGAAATCGCCCGTTACAGTGGTGCCATCTCGCGACAAGGATCGTCTCCTCCTCCATCGATTTCTCTGGAGCAGCCGACACCTGCGTATGCTCACGCACAACCTCTGGAGGACGGCAACGATCACCCTTTCGGTACTCCCCAACAAAACTCAAGCGACAATCTCTCAAAGGTACTACAATGGAGGTGGCAGACAGAGGTTCACGCAGAAGTTGAACAGATCTTATTGACGAAGAGGTAAACCATTCGATGATATCAAACCTCAATATTCTACATGTGTACTCCCTTGCTCAGTGCTATCTGCTTCTCTCTCCCCTTCTCCGGGTCTCCCGCTTTACCCGTATACGATATGCTGATAATTCACCTATGATGTACTATACAGTAATGCTCCGAGTCAAACTCCCAGCAACTCTTTGATCGTGGTCATAGATTTGTTCAACATTGCGATAGCTCCGCATTGCATCTAAATCAAATTCACACCCCTGGTACTGGTAATCATCTTGCAAGTCGGGTAGACTAGTCCGTTGCTGGAATGCTGTATGGGCGTCAATGGGTGTACATAGAATGGCGTAAACGCTCCAATTAAGCGCGCAATCCTTGACCTTCAACCACCACCACCTCTTCGATCCTCCGTTGGTTAAGTCAGTCAGCATACCATTATCAGCATTACTCTCATTCAATGACAATGAATGCACATCGAGATCGTTTTTATTTACCGCAAACCGTGTCGCCACAATCCAGCCTCTCCGGAAGTCTAGCTTCACTCTCTAGCGGTGGGTCTTCTCCAGTCCTAGTAGAGGGCCCAACGAAGATTCCTTCCTCGAATATGCATCTCGAGGATACTAAAGAAAGTCCTACCGTGCATGACAGCTTCGTATCGAACTCTTTGGAGCTGTATGCGCCCAGGCAAACTAGTCCAGCCGCACTCGCTGCGCCTGATCATCCATTCCCACGCTCCCAAGATCAGGAACGTTCGCTCTCTCCCGTATCCGATACTCAAGGCCGTTCCGCTCCTGCCAGCGTCTCGAGTGTTCATATACCGTGCTTCCCTCAACCACCATCCCGAGGGCGCTCAAGGGAAAGATCAAGAACGGCTTCGATGGCGTCGTTATCTGTTGTATCCAGACCTCCGTCCGAGCTGCACCGGTCCTATTCGCGGTCACGATCCTATTCACCTGTGCGACAAATTGTGCGCGAACGCACCCGGTCTCGGAGTACCTCACGGGCTCCATACACAACGCCTTCACCGATGCGTCACCCTAGACGTTCTCGCAGCCGGTCGTTTTCCCGATCCCCCAGCCTGAATTATGAATGTCACAGGGTTGGCCCAGCTCCAAGGCCATTTCCCTCAGTACATTATATTCCCGCCCCTTCGCTTCCTCCTCAATTCTATGCTCGCAGTCCGTGTCGATCTCGATCTCCGCCCTTCGCTATCGAAAAACATTCGAAGTATAGGTTTATCGACGCAAATGTTTCGGTTGTTGTCAGTGACATCCATGCTTCTCCTGGAAGGCCGACTAATAACTTTTTTGAAGGTCGAGGATCGCATGCGATTCGATGTTCACAAACACTTCCTTGAAAGGGACTCGTTCTTTCTTCAAGGAATGCTTTCAGCCCGCCCCAATGGGCCAAATGGTAGCTATCGTCTTACAGGCATAACTATACAAGAATTTGAGAGCCTTTTGGACTTCTTTTACGACGGGTAAAGATAATGGCTTCGGGTCATGGTGCAATCAAATTGACCCAGCTTTCTTTCTAGAATGTACCGAATATCGCCAACTGATGCCCCCATTCAATCTTGGGTTGACCTTCTCGCTGCTTCCACCAAGCTTCATTTTGCCAAAGCTCGAGATCATGCCATCGCTGCCATCGATGACTGCCAATCTTTCGGTGGAGACTATCGTATCAGTCCCGCGCGGATGATCTACCTCGCCACTACTTACGAGGTTAGGAGATGGCTAGAGCCAGCGTATGCCGCGCTCATCGAACGCGATGACTTGATGTCCGATGAAGAAGCAGAGATGGTTGGTGCAAAGCGAGTGTTGATGATTGCGAAGGCTCGTGAAGCAAAGCTACAACAGAGACTGCGACGTCATACAGACTACGCAGGCTGGGCGGTACCTCTAAACCGGCAAAGAGATCCTTCTGTACTACCAGCATTTTACGACCCTCACACCGCGCCGTCATCATTCCCCACGTTTTCCGCCCCAATAGGCTCTGTACCTGCCCCGCGACCTCTGACCCCCTCCAGCTACGTCTCCGGCGTCACAGGGACAACGGTGTCTCCGATGCCGCGTGCAAGGCCGGGTCCTCAGTGGGTTGCCTCTTCCTCCCACATAGTACCTACCCACCTGTCGCCCCTCAATAGGCGGGAACCATCTTTGGTGGAATCTCCTTATCCGTTCCAAACCCCTAGTAGCCCCCCAACTTCGCTAACCCCAAGCTCTCGTGCTTCTCCACTTCCGCACGGAATGCAAAGACCCATATCGATAGATTATCCTGACATGACTCACCACTACCCTCCTCCTCCTCCAGTGGACCAGCCAATGGTTCCACCACCTCCAGGCAGCACAACCGCTCCTTCAACACCCAGTTCAGAATACATTGGAAGTATGGGGACTCCAACATCGACGGTTTCAGCCTTGCCACACACACCAGTGACTTCAACTACTTTTGCGTCGGGACCATTGCCATTCACGGACACACGTCCTGACCCACCACCCTCTACCGGCCCTTTTTCAGTAACACTCCCACCGCTCCCACCGTCTGTTTCGCCTGAGAGTCCAACGGTTTCCTATCAATCGTTCAACTCTGTATGGGGTTTCCCACCTTTGAGGCCCGAAGGTGGGGGTCATCGCGGTTCTTACTCATCGTCCGCACCCAAGTCAGTAACAGAGACGGTCGTCGACACGATATTCGATCTTTAGAGCTACGCCGCTGTTCTAAATGCTTTTGGACTCCAATCATCTCAAAACTCTGAATTTTGCTTTGCTATATTTCTTTTCCCTTTCTTGTCGTGTCCCTATGCTACCTTTCCAAAGGTTTCGTGTATATGATTTGTATAGCGCTGTCTTTGATCTACTGTCGCCTGTTTGTAACAATGTATTTCTTGTGCTGAAATGTCAGATGTATGAGTTGCTAGTTATACGCTCTTCTTGAGCACTTGGAATGCGAGAGCAATGTATTCGGGAAATGAAGTTGCAGTCCCCGTGGGACAACCGTGCATGCATGGTGGGGCACGTTTCAATTGGACCCACAACCACCCATCCTGGATTGCGCATTGTCAGTCATGGCCGCCTCACGGCCACCTCGTGTCGGCCCAGCCACCTGCTTCTTCATCTGCTTCTACTACCATGCCAGTTTTGCTCTCAGACTACCCATTCATATCTAATCGCAAGCGCAGTCAATCTCGCAGTCGTTCCCCCATTCGAAATGAAACCTCCACCCACCGAATCAGTTCCAGAAATCTCCCGCCAAGTCGTGATTCAAACTCATCGTTGCCGGTGGAAGAACACTCTAGATTCTATTTTGACGACGAGATAGTCTCTTTCCTCGTCGAAAATAGGGTGAAGATTAGAGTCCACAAGCACTTCCTTGCGCGAGAATCATCGTTCTTCAGAGGCGTTTTTGCTTCTGGTCCTCGAGGACCACAGAACACCTATGTCGTCGAGGGTTTGAGAGTCAATGAATTTGAATCACTCCTGGGGTTTTTCTACGACGGGTCAGTTTGCAGAGTCGTAATTTCATGCCTTGAACAATGTACTGATAACTCTCAATCTAGGATGTATCGCTTGTCGCCTTCTAACACACCAATCCAGGCATGGGTCGACCTGTTATCCATCTCAACTCAATTCGACTTCCCAAAAATTCGAGACCACGCCATCGCTGCAATAGATGAATGCCAATCTCTATCATCTTCCAACTCGTTGAGCCCGGCCGACATGATTCATATTGCAGACAAGCACCACGTGGAGAAGTGGTTGAAACCGGCGTATATGACGCTCTGCGAACGTGAGGAACCTATTTCGAAGGAAGAGGCGGAGAAGATAGGTGTCGAGAAGGTCGTAATGCTCGCACAGGCCCGCGAGAGGTTGTTGAAGATCAAACTCGAAGATACTGCGAACATGCTCACCGAGGCAACCGCTGCAGCCAGCCAGGAGAAGATACAGTCCTCAGGACCAAACACATCCCCTTCCGACCCTCAGACTCCAGTGCCTCCAGGTACTCAGGTCAAACCCGGCTGGCGAACCATTCATCCACGCGCGTCGAAATCAAATCTTCCGAATGCTTTGACAGGCTGGGACATGCCAATGGCTCCTCTATCTGAGTTGTCGCTCCCCAAGTCACCTTTAGGGTCACCCCTTCCCCAACCACGTAACGAAGGCGGCTCGTGGTCATCCGCAAGTAGTGGAGCAACCAAGATTCCTTCTCCCATCTCGATACCATTCCCTGCGAACTCGGCGGCTTCTTATTTCCCGGAAGACATCCCCGTCCCGCTAGTCGAAGAGCGTCAGCAGACGACTGGCAACAGCGGCATGAGGACGGACGACTTCTTCAAGCAGATATTCGGAGTACCGTTCCTCCCTCCTGCCGTCTCCAGCCCCACGACCCCGAAATCTAAATGAACTGAATCTCTGGCATCTTACAAATGAAAAATCGTTTGACTTTCAACGCGGTGCTTTATATGAAATATCTTTTTTTCATCTAGACTTCTTTCTTGCTTACTACAGGTGCTCAGCGCTCAGCACTCAGCACCTAGCACTCGGACCTCAGCGTGTGTGAAACCTATTACTTATGTATAAAATCGACGACAACCAAAATATGGAATCTTGTGTTTGTATCCAGGTAGCTATTCTGTACATTATTATAAATCTACTTGACCGCTCATTCATGGATGTCGTGCCTATCGCTTACGGGGTATTGCTAAGATATTTGCATAGAAACGAGACATGGTCTAATGTCCTAGCACCTCTATGAGGTTTGCTGTCCGAACTGATGAAGATAAGAGCTGAGGATGCTCTTTACAAGCGAGACGCAACATCGAGCGAAATGTCTTGAGCAAATGGATAGTCCGTGTAGCCCTCGGGATTTTGTGTGCCAGCATGGACGTAGAAGGTCTTTCGATTGTAAGGGGTCAAAGGGATATTCTGACGAAGGCGGTAAGGCAAGTCGGGCTGCAAAGCGCGTCAATATCTTATGAGTCGGACAACGAGCGGACGAGAACGTACATTTGCGATAAACCGTCTTCCGAAAGAGACCAAGTCGCCCGTTGTATCTGCGTGTTCTGTGGCGGTCTCTAGAGTGAAGTTCCCGGCACTGATAAGGCGCCTGCCGTGCTCGCTTTCATTGCCACCGGGCCCGTTGGTCCATATCTCACGGATGAAGTCGTTATTTTGGTCGCCAAGGTCGCCCTTCACGTCGAAAACACCATTCACCCGTGGTTCGACGAGGTGAATGTAGGACAAGGTTGGGTGCGCTTTCTTTATCTCGTTCACGAGATAGGAGTAGAGCGGACGGGGGTCCTGTTCAGACGAATCTGTAACATCCAACGAGGTGATCAATCAAACGGCACATCCCACCGGTTTTGCTTGTCGACTCACCTTGAATAGTTGCCCATGGACTGAGCCTTATACTAGCTTTTCGCGGTCCCACTGCTTTGACGACGGCATCCACAACTTCCAAAGCAAATCGCGAGCGGTTCTCTATGCTACCGCCGTATGAGTCTGTCCGGCGATTACTGCTCGCCTTCAAGAATTGCTCGACGAGGTATCCATGAGCACCGTGAATTTCCACACCGTCAAATCCAGCCTTGTGAACGGCATTCGATGCAGCTTGTGCATAGTACTGAGCGTAATCCTTGATCTCCTCAACGGTGAGAGGCCGAGGCGCAGGATCTTCCTTCTTCCTGTCGGATAGGGGGACGTCAGAGGCGGAAACGTAAGGATACGAAGGATCCTCCGATGTGAGTTGGTGGGGATCTGCAGCACGCCCGAGTGCCCATAGTTGCATGTAGATGTAAGATCCCTTCGCATGAGCTGCGTCGACGATCTAGAGAATTAAGATAAATTTGTGAGCACTGATCCGTTTTCACAATGTTGATTTTGGCTCACCTCTTTCCATGCCTGAATTTGCGCGTCTGACCATATTCCTGGAACATTGGCGGTTCCTCCAGCTCGCGGATGAATGTAAGTCGCCTCAGTAATCAAAAGAGTACCGGGCTCGCTGGCTCGTTGGGTATAGTACTCCTTCACGATAGGTAGGAGAGGGACATGTTCTTTGTCCGCACGGAATCTGGTTAGAGGGGCTAAGGCCACCCTGTGCTTGAGCAGGGTGTCACCGAGTTGTATGGGACGAAAGAGTTGAGAGACACGAGACATGATGGTGAATTTTTTGCGATTTTCATGATGTTATGGTAGTAGTTTTTATAGGAATCTGGAAAGCAGATGGTGTGTGCTGGAACCCCTTGGAACAACCGGGTATTGGATACACCCGGTGAAGAATTTTTTAGCCGGTTGAATCGTTGATTGGTCAGTGCTTGGTCAGGACTAGATTGTCGAGTTCTCAGTCATCATGCATCATGCATCATGCCCGGCCACGGCCCACACCTCATGGTAGGAAAGTATTGCGTGCTGTACAAGGTGTATACAAGGTAGGGAAGTAAACGTACATGCATTATAGATAATGACCTGAGTATACGACTTTTAGGATCGCTAATCAGATTCCTGCTTCAATTCTTCCAGAACGTTCTCCAGTCTCGTCCATTCAGAGTCGTCTTCAAAACTTTCTCTTGTTCTCGTCATGAAACTCTTCACAATCGTCCGAGCCTGTAGACGCCACTTCTTCCCTGAGCCTGCCCCGGACTCCGCTCGCGGTGCCACATTCCGAAGAACGTCGACAATCTCCTCGACCTCACTGACACCATCTATCCACACATCTCGTGCGGTGCCTCCTGCAACATCGATTTCGCCGCGGGCGATCTGACCCGCGTTGCTTTCTCGATAAGCATCCATCCATGCCTTCAGTGCGTCTTCCCACTTGCCTTGCCAGGTCATCAAACGAGCATAAGCACGGAAGACCCTAGCAGACGAAACATGGGGAAGAATGAATTTATTGAACAGGTCCAACACTCGCGGTAGGAGGCCATGGCCCTCGTTTGGGTTAAGTACAGGCCGAACATCCCCAGCACCTTGAGGGGCCTCAATCGCCTCGTCTGGGTTGGACGGGGCGCGTGTAACCGCATTAACGAGTCTGTCGAGAACATCCTCGTCAATTATCGTCTTGCCCTTGTTGCTAGTCTCTTGAACGAGACGCCCAAGAGCACGAGTGGCCTCTGCTAATTCACCAACATCGACGGCGACGATCATATAGTTGGCCCACATACGCCAATTGTCGTAGCTGTGTTTAAGTCCCTGTTTGAGTGCTCGGAAAGCGAGAACCTTGTTCGAACGTAAGCTTTCGCTTCCTCCCTGTCGTAGAAGTTAGGTATATCAGAGCAGGATTCAACATGGACGCAGAACATACCTTTTCGTCTCCCATGCGTATATAGATACTCGCCAAGTTGCTCCAGCTTTCCCCATCGTCTTCGTCTATTGAAACGCATCTCGCGAACGCTTCTCTCGCACCCTCCCAATCCTCTAACCTCATACAAGCGCACCCAAGGATGAACCATGATCGTGATAGCAAGGGGTTAATCTTTGCTGCCCGCTTCAAACAATCCCTCGCGTCAGCAAACTCATTACGAGCAAAGTAATATCCCCCCAGTGACCTCATTGCTCGGCCCGACGTCTGGTTCGAGATCTCCCAAGCATGTTTATAATGCTCGACTGCCTTCTCAGGTTCCAAATCACCGAGAATACACCACAACTTGGCCTCACGAGCGGTATCGAGGACTCTCCTGCGTTTTACAGGGTCAGACGTGCCTGCTTTACCTCGCGAGATAACCGTGTCTGCTTCGATCTTGTTCCCCTCCAGAAGGTCTTGCACGATGGCAATCCCCTTGTCGGGCCGTTCAAGCGAGCCATAGCACTTGACGACCTCCTCCCACATCTCTAGCCTCTCGTAAATCTCCAATGCCGACCTGATGACTCCGAGACTGATAAAACGCGCTGCAAGCTCACGTTCCATCTCCCACCTAGACGGTAAAGGCATAGAATGGAAGTATCGCAAGCGTTCGGAAAGAGGAGCTGAATTGCCAGCATCGGATTCCATAGTGGTGGGCATCTGATCCACGAGGGCTTGGAGCTGCAGTGTCGAACGCTCGACTGTGCGCGTACGGGTAGACTCGAGACGTGAGCGGAGGAGGAGGGCCATTGTGTGGATCGACCAGTTACGTGGGTGGGTGATTACCCGAGTGACGAAGGGCGCCATTTGTTCAGACGTCAGTCCATGGAGAGGGGACGTGTTCTTGACGTTGAGACATAGCGCGAGGAGGATGCATTGGTCGAGGGGGTGGAGGGAAGGCTGGTTCGAAGGGTCGAGGTGTTTCAAACGGTCAGGGCGGGAAGAATCTGGTGATGACGACGTAAATTCGGTCTGTTCTAGGAGGGTATCATCGTTCAGTGCGAGAGTTTCGGGGACAACGGCGCTATCGGAGGGCGTGTCAGACGCGTCGAGTGAAGGATTGGATGAACCAGTCTTGTCGTCGGGTAGATGGCTTTCGGCTAAAAGAACAAGTTGTGATAAATCGGTCTGTTGGAACTTGGTACGCTTCCCAAGAGCACCTGTCAGCTCGTATTCGAGCCCCGTGGCTCGAGCCGACTTTACAAAGTGCTCAGCGGCAACTTTATCCTGCCTGAAATAGTGGTGAAGAAGACCAATCTCCAATGGTATCCGTCCAGCGAGCTCTCCGCTACCCTTCGAGAATGGGCTCTGCCATCGTTCGAATGTGGTCATCAATTCGTCCGGTAACGGCACAGGTTCGTCAAGAACCTCTTGGTGAATTAGGTGTGCCCTCAAACGCCACCAAACAATCGACTGGCAATGCTTGTATGGCGCATCGAGGAGAATCTGCGCGAGTCTGAGGAATGCCGCGACACGGGTAAGATGATACGCTGGCTCCCCACCATATGCCAGCTCTGCTACTGCCTGCTGATTAAGAGCCTCCTCTGTCACCGAGTCGAGCTTCAGAACCTCCAATAGCTTCACATTGAGATCTGGACCGGTCCAGTTCACCTGAACGAATGCATGCAGACATGCTATCGCGAGATTGAGCCTGAGAAGGTCGCTCTCTTCTTCATTGTCGGATAGAGAGGTAGAAGGTTCGAATAACGAGGGGATTCCTTGGTGAATGTCACTGGACAGTGGCCGAAACAATTTCTGCGCGATGGTCGAGGTGAGAGGGTCTCGGAAGCTGCCGTCCACGATTGTTTTGGCCATGTTTGCCGCAGGCGATTCGGCAGTTTGAGAGTCGTCCCATTTTCCTGAAAGCAATGCTTGCTCTATCAGCAATAGGTCCATTCTTGCACGTCTTGGGGCGTTTAGAGGCTCTAGTAGAGTTCAGAAGAGAAATCGAGTCGCGATCTAAGGCGATCTGGAAAAAATCGACCAGCTTTGCTAATCATTGCACGTGGGTATAATCGATTTTTCGCCGCCAGGGGCATTTCGGTCAAAGCTATTGCCGGTTGCGGCGGATTGCTTGAAATTTGGTTTCTCTTCCTCCATCCATGACCGAACCGCGAAAAAGTACAGTATACGACTTGACGAGTCTCCGTCTACATCCTGACGGAACCAGAGTCCTCCGCACGGAGAGTAATCAAAGGCTACGTGCCTCCAAATACTCTGTCCAAGATTCTCGAGGCAACTGGATTGCAACCGATGCTGGTGGGTCTGGACATGTAACACGTTACAGAACGTTACGGGAGGGAGGGAGAGAGCGTGCCGATGAAGATTTTGAGGACGAATTAAAATCGCGTACAACCGACGAGGAGGGTCTTCTTCTCAAAGACTATCGGGCCAAAAAACGAAGGAAATTCCAGCATGATTTTGATTTCATTAGTTCATCGCCGATTCCGCAGCTCGGATCGAGTTTCCCCAAGCCAAACGGAACGGAAGACACTGGCCTTCCCCTACCCTCATCTGTACAGACTTATCTCCGGTTCTTAATGGGTTCTACGTGTTCTGACACGGTTTTTTTGCTCTCTTCAGGACTTGCTCAAGTGCATACATTACATGACCTGCCAATTCTATCACGAAAGAGGCCAGCTGCTCAACTCTTCCAGAGAGTTTCGGAAACAGAAGAAGATGCGACGTCTTGCGAAACTACAACAACCTACCAAAGCCGCTGGGGACGCGGAGGATGACGGAGAGAACGAGGATGAATCTGACAGCGACTCGGATGAAGAGGATCATGATACCGACTCTGACGAGGACGACCGGTCTACTCGGCCAAACGGTCCTGAAGAGGTTAACGACTCCGATGAAGACGACGAGGAAAAAGAGGATAATAGAAGTTCCACCAGCGCTAAGAAGAAGCAAAAGAGGGAACGAAATCCCATCATTGACATGTACAGGACTATGAATGGCTCTGCCTTAATGGCCTTGGGTGCGTACTTTGTAATCATGATGCGTGGACTTGGGCTGAATTTCACTATGTCACCTCTAGGGATGCTGGTACAAGAACATATCACTGAAGTTTTACGGTCGCGGATACCTGAAGATTGGGAAGAAGGGCTTCAGGAGTTCGAGTCTGAGAACGAGAACGAAGAAGTGGAGGCCGAAAAATCATCTTCTGACGACGGAGAGAATGATACCCAACCCATTGAAGATACCCTACGACACAATGGCGAAGGCGGTCCCTCAAGAGATACCCTTTCTCCTACTTTTCACGACCTTGACCAGTCTTCTAGCTCAGATGAAGGTTGAACGTAAAACGTTAAACACTGAGACCATCTGTGAACTCGTCATTTCTCCCTGTCCGAGTCAAGGGAACGAGTGTCCTCCTGAGGAAAGACGAGCGAGACTAATGTAGCCTGAATGCTGACGCGACACGACTGAGCAACGTGGGACGTCGTGCCCGAGGATTCCACGATATCGATGACGATCTGTATCGTAGGCCGCATTGTCGGAACACCACTAATATCATGTACCTAACTTGAGAGCAATGACAAGGACTCTCCTTGCCTTCTTCCTCCATAATCGGCAATGAGTAAGGTTTTCAAGATCTTACCCACCACCCAACAATACGACTGGGGCAAACAGGGTCGGCAATCCAAGGTTTACCAGCTCGCTCTATCCTCTCAGATCCCCAGTTTCCAGCAACTAGATGACGCCAAACCATATGCAGAACTCTGGATGGGAACACATCCAACATCTCCCTCTCATACGCTCTCAGATTCGTCTGTGAAGCTCTCAGAGTATCTGAAGGAACACCCAGAACTCATAGGGAACGATGTGTCAACCAAGTTTCCGGACGGGAAGGAGGGAAATCTCCCATTCTTGTTCAAGGTGTGTGGTAGGCCCATCGTCTACTACCTTATTCCTGACTCTAAAGTCATCGTCGTCAGGTTCTGTCTATACAGAAGGCTCTGTCAATCCAAACGCACCCGGATAAACCAACCGCAGAAAAACTCCACGCAGAGAAGCCTGATGTGTACAAAGGTATGGAATTGTAGCGGTCGTTCATCACTGTTATGCTAACCTTGACATCCACTAGATCCCAACCACAAGCCCGAACTTGCACTCGCACTGACTCCATTCCGTGCCCTTTGTGGCTTCAAACCGCTTCCCAGCATAGCTCACGACCTCCAGAATACGCCAGAACTCTCCGCACTCATAGGCCCCACCATCATCGATGCATTCATACAAGCCTCCAAAACTCATTCAGACGGAAAGGCTCCCGAGGCGAAGCAAGCTTTGAGGGATCTGTTTGCTGCGATCATGACCGCGCCGAAGGAGGAAGTCACGAAACAAGTCAGGAACATTGTCGGACGATACCGAGGTAGTGCTGAGGCAATCGAGAAGGAGTTGGTGTTGCGACTAAATGAGCAATTCCCGGATGATATCGGTATCTTCTGCGTGTTCTTACTAAACTATGTCATCCTCCAGCCGGGTGAATCAATCTTCCTGGGAGCAGGCGAGCCTCACGCGTACGTCGATGGAGGTAAGAACATGCATCTTATCTCCCACTTCGCCAGCTGAGTGATCTCCAAACTTCACAGACATCATCGAGTGCATGGCTAACTCAGATAATGTCATTCGTGCTGGACTTACACCCAAGCTGATCGACGTTCCAAATCTCGTTTCTGGCCTTACCTACGTCCCCGGCGAGCCGGATAGACACAGAGTTGATCCATCTCCCTTCCCTGCATCTTCGCAGTCCAAACATTCAACACTCTACGACCCCCCGATCCCCGAGTTCTCCGTTGTCCAGGTTAAACTAAAAGAATCGCGAGAAAGTCATCCGTCTGTGCCGGGTCCCAGCATCATTGTAGCCGTGCAAGGGAAAGGAACCGTTCAGTGGGCAAACGACCATATCGATGTCAAGAACGGGGATGTTCTTTTCGTTGGTGCAGATACCAGCATCGACTTTACTTCGGAAGGTCCAGACGAACTTGTGCTATATCGTGCTTACGTGGTTGCGTGATTTACAAGAGAGCTGTTGTAATAGTAACCCAAGGGAAATCGTTTATTGCCAATTCGTAACTATTCGTTGCATCCAGATTCCAGAAGGCCTCTTCTGCGACCACGAATTATCTCCGGCCCGGTGGGCTCATCGCGATGAGCCTCCCAACCCCGCGTTCTCAGTCAGCAACTTTTCAAACATCCGCCTTTCGTTAAGAACGTATGTAGCTATCTTCAGTCAGCTTCCGAGTATCGCTCACAACGCAGGCGGTATAAAGGTCGCAATGAGGTCTTCTCATTCCGCCACATAAGCACCTAATCCACTAGAATGTCTGCCTACAACTCCTTTTGCATCGTCGGCGTTGGAGGCATAGGCACTCCCATCCTCAACGCATTCCTCTCTGCTGAAATTTCCCCACTAGTTCTCACCCGTAAATCCTCCCCCAAAGCTTTCCCACCCTCCGTCAAGGTCGCGAAAGTCGACTTCCAGAACGTGGACGAGATTGCGGATGCTCTGAGGGAGCATAAAGTCGACGTGGTGATATCCACTGTCACACACGAAGCGATCTCGGTCCAGTACCTTCTCGCAGATGCCGCAAAGAAGACTGGTGTCAAGTTGTTCGTCCCATCGGAATTTGGAACCGTGACGGATGGTATCAGCGGTTACCCAGGGGAGAGTGAAGCGTCGCCATTGGTGTTGAAGGACAAGTTCGCTGGTATGTCACTATTCCGAGAATGAAGACTCAGACTCTCACGAATGCTTGTGTAGCACATCTCAAGTCTATTGGATTGCCATACACTAGACTTTTTGTGAGTATCGCATATTGAACAGTGCAGTATGCTGATTCCTGAACGTCTCATCGAATTTTCGTCCACAGGTCGGCTCATTCTTCGAGTATATTCCGTGGATAACAGGACTCGCGGAGAACGGCAAGGTGAACATCGCTGGCAAGGGGGAGTCTCTGGCTTCTTTCACTGACGAAGCCGATGTCGGAGGTAAGTCATTTTCCTCTGTTCCTTGGTGTCTGTGTTTTTGTTGTTTACAAAAACCTGCAGGATTTCTCGTCCACATCCTTACAAGCCGGTCTCCCGCAGAGCTCGAGAACAAGTCCCTTCGGATTGAGGGAGACTGCATTTCTCTCGTTGATCTCGCGAAGCGTCTTCAGAAGGATGTTCAATATGTCGCCCGAGTGCCTGGAGAGCCGGCTCAGGTGAAAAACTACCTGGCGAGTCTTTTCGAGAGTGGCCGGGGAAGTGTTCGCTGGGACTATAGCCTCAACACGCAAAGGCAGGGAGGAGATGCGAACGACAACAAGCTCTGGCCAGGGCACCAATGGAAAACTCTTGCTGATTTCCAGTTGGGAGCTTCATAATTGATACCTGTATCATGTAGAGGTCAATTTGAACATGCATCTGTAAACAACCTTGACTGACAAGTCAACTATACGAACGCGGCAAGACTAACAGATCAGTAGAAGTTCACTGATGAACTGAGTGCTGGAGCCTGCGACGTTATGCCGCCCGACCCTCTTTCGCGACCTCTAGTTGGATAGCGTTGTGATGTCGCTCTCGTTATGAATCAATTGCGCATATAGCAGAATCGACACGACATTTTGATACTTGTACAGGGAAGCGATAGCAATGGTGAAAACAGGCGAGAGAATGAAACAAGAAGAGGGAGTATATCATTAAGGCTAGTCTAGTGTTCGAGAGCCATTTCGTATAGGTGGTCCTTGTCCCCGGATTCATCGACCAATCTCCGCAACTTGCCACCTTCAACCTTTAACAGTTCTCGAGGACTATCGAACTCGGCCTAGGAAAGGTGTCAAAAGAGGTATCACTGATGACATGAAGATTGGACTCACTATCGACCCTTCGTCGAGGACGAGCTGTGAAACAAGCACGAATGAGCATAGGAGTCGGCCATGATATAATCGACTGACAATCTTATCGGCGTCCATAATAGTTTGCAGTCGGTGGGCGACGGTTATCAGCGTCACATCGTCGCCCAGCTCCCGACGAAGTGAGGTTTGGATAATTGAATCTGTATTGTAGTCTGTTTTCATTCGGATCAGTCGCTACTCAAGCACGTTGAAGGGTGGAGGCGTACCGATAGCGGATGTCGCTGCAAAGATATTGATGAATCAGCATCATCCATGTTCGAGAGAATAAGCTTACCTTCGTCGAGAATGAAAAGTTTGCTCCCTCGAACGATGGCCCTCGCCAACGCGAGGATCTGCCGCTGACCAACGGAGAGGTTGTTTCCTCCACTTGAGATAGCGCTGTCAAGTGTGATGCGATCCTGTTCCCCTTCTTGCTGGAGGGAGAAGAGTCCCGACGCCCGCAACGCATCGTTGAGCTGAGCGTCGTCGTACTGACCAAAGGGATCCAAGTTCTCGCGCACACTTCCACTGATGAGTTCGGGCTACATGACAGAGTGAGTGGCCTCTCAATAACATGCAAGAGCATTGATCCCTACCATTTGTGGAATGATGGTGATATTGGAGCGTACATCCTCGAGATTCAATTTTGACGTTGGAAGACCGTCATAGTAGACCTCGCCCTCGGTGGGAATGCATCGCAGGAGCGAAAGCATAAGAGAACTCTGTGGGAGTACAAGGTGAGCGTGTGTTTGTCGTAAGCGCAACCCAAAATTACCTTCCCGGATCCTGTTCGACCAACTGATTTTCTACGCTTAGTTATGAGACGGTGCGTAATGGTTAGCCACTCACCGACTCCAATCCGTTCGCCAGACTTGACGGAGAAGGAGATGTTCTTCAAAACCTTTGGACCGTCCGGAGAGTATCTTGCTGCTAAGGTTTCTACCCGCAGCTCTCCGCTTGCAGGCCAGTAAGCGGGTGGTTTCCCATCAGCGGTGGGTTTGGGTTCCTGCTCGATGTTGATGTATCCGTTTATGCGCTCAAGGCTGAGATGGATCGATTGAATCAGTCATCCTCGTTGCGGAGAGAATCAAACACGACAAACCTGTTACCTATAACACGCGGCTTAACACAGCTGGTTGAGTGGGAACAGATGTTGACCACGTACCTCGGATTTCGAACATGTTCACGAACCGGATCCACCACAGTATCATCCCACTAAACCCGACTAAAAGACTGTATGAGGAGAGTTCAACAGAAGAAGTTCAAACATCTCACCAGCCATGTTGAGCGAATAACCGGTATTTGAGGGGTTTTGTTGAGCAACGTAGACAAGATAAACGGCCAACGCAGTGGAGAAGACGTTGCCAATTGCGTCAATACGGACGTCGATCCAGCGATTGAGGTTGTAGAACGTTCGTGCTGGCCGCGAATAATGGTTTATCCTCGAGCGAGACTCCTTCTTAAAGTCCTCTTCCACTCCATAGGCACGAATCGAAGCTGACCAAGAACAAGATGAGTAACCACATTTTCAGATGCTGTCAACATGAAAACGTACTGAGTCCTGCGATAGCTGACCCGAAGCTAGGAATACAATTGGTCAACACGTTACACCCAAAATCGAAAGTGCTTACTGCCCGAGAACAGGCGCCTTGGCGTTGGACATCTCACGCTTGACCGACATCTGTGATTTGATGTAGACCTGGCCACACCACAGGCCCATTATGGTGACTAATACCGCTGGCCCGAGGAATGCAGGCGTAAACACCACGACGGCGAAGAACTTCATGAGCATGTTGCTGGTCATAGCGATCAGCACAGCGAACATTTGACCAATGCTATCGTCGACTGGATTGCCCGGCGTCATTTAGAGAAAGAATTTGTTCAAATGGGGGACCTACTATCTCGAATATCCTGCGTACATCGGGTAATGACACGCGAAGTAGGCGTTCGATCAAGCCATCTGAGTGGAAGGTCAACATGGTGGATCCCTTGACAGAGAAGAGAAAAGCAAACCTCATTGTTGTCCCCAGTACGGACTTGACGAGCCTTTGATGAATCGTCTTCGATGCTCGCAGGGCGCCCGAGACATAGAAAAGGAAGACGGCCGTATATCCGATAAGGATTAAGATGAGCATAGCACCTGGTCAATCGAAGAAGGTCAGTTTCAACTATGATAGATCACACAATGCCGTACCATAAACACTGAGATGGCTGCAAGGTTTTAGTGAGTATATGACTGGGAGACAAGCATGGAAAAGACGTACTACATCGGATCCACCTCTTCAGGAGGATGCTCATTGTATTGTTCAGCCCAATAACCCAAGTACCACACCTGCACGGTCTCGATCAGATCGGTGACCAGGAAGCATCCGACGAACATCAGATAAAAGAGTATGTAGCGTTGACCACCCAGGGAATGTAACCATAGCTTCACTAGGTATATCATCAGTGGATTGGCTCGGACTCGACGCCAATAGGACCACTCACAGGCTGGCCAACCGAGGTGACCGAGTTCAACTTCCTCGGCAAGAATCAATTTCCCGTCCGACTTCAGTGCGTCTGTCGCGGGATCAATGACTTCGTCTGCTTTACGTTCAATTTCCTCTTCCGCTCGGACCTCGGCAGCAAGCTCTTTGTCCTTCGCTAGCGCGTCAGTGACCGATCCCTGACTAGAGACACGGCCGTCATGAAGAGAGATAACGTAGTCCGCGAGCGGTCGGACCATGGCCACATTATGGGTCTACAATTGAGCGAGGTCAGAAAACGAACCCTCAAAACGAAAAAATAAACACGCTTACGACGATGATCACTGTACGACCCTTGACAAGCTCGCCATTGAAACATTTTTCGACGATCCATTTTGCGGTATGAACACTATGGGCAGCGTCAGTTGCGGGAATTGAGAACAGAGGAACTGGACCGACTCAAGTGCTGCCAAGACATCGTCCAAAAGGAGAGTGTCTGCTCGCGAGTAAATGGCCCTCGCCAGAGTCACTCTTGCCTTTTGCCCTCCACTCAGTGTCACGCCCTTTTCACCGACTTCAGTCTGGTCGCCAGCGCCAAAGAGCTTCAAGTCCTGTTCCAAACAACATTGGTACAGGACCTTCTTGTACCGCTCTTCGTCCAAAGGAGCACCAAAAAGGATGTTATCCTAACGAATGTCAGCAGGATGAAGAGGTATAGAAAACTGGCGTGTAAGTACCTTGATCGTGGCATTCAAAACCCACGATTCTTGTGCTGCATATGCCACGCCTCTATCTCTCGGAAGGTTGTACCATGAATCAACGCTGTCAGGTATATAGTGCATCTCAGAAAGTAGAGCCATGAGCAGAGAAGTTTTCCCGCAACCGGTGGGTCCAATGACCATGTTGATGTGGCCTTTCCTGAAAAGTAGCTCCTCGTCTATGCGAAGAATAAACCGGCGCTTATTCGGCGTCTCCGAACCATTTAAAAGGGACCATGCGAAACTGGCATTTCGGAAACCAATCTCGTTGCTTTGCTCGTCGTTCTCAGCCACCTGGGAGGGATGTAGTGACGTGTCTTTGGTGTAGGAGTCTAAGAGTTCCGTCTAATAAGGACATGAGAAGCCTTTAGTGATGACAGAGCGAGGAGGGGGAGTACAGTCCACTCACCTCATACAGGAAGTTTGTGATACGGTCTAGTGAGACCTTCGCGGTCATGGACTGGTTCAAAGTGTAAAGAAGATTCGAGAGTTGGCTACAGAAGGGGTGTTCAGCTTACACTCAGGCCTCTGTGAGCCGTGGTAAACCAACGCACCTTTGGAATTTTTCGAAAACGACCATGCTGCTGAAGACCTTAGAAGCATCTAACTGCTCCTTCATTATGAGTGTCTAAAGAGATAGAGTAAGCCGCTGTTACAACAGCCGTATTTGGGGAACAGAAAGCTGACACTGGGGGTACTGTCAGAGAAAGCCTATGCATAACGAAGGTTCAAGACTCACTAGGTAGCATATGTTCCGATCATAGTGGACATGGGAATAAGATAGCTAAAAACGATTCATGAGTTTGGGCAGCAACGCGAAAGGTGAATGGACAAACTTCGCGATCGACGTTGCCATATTCAACATCCTCAGTCTCCAGATCCAGTACAACTCTTTCTCCCGCTTGTCGGAGATTCTAGAGTTCATCTTCTGTTCCCAGCCAAACATCTTGACCATCCGTATGACGTTCATGACTACAGGGTCTTGTTCACATTAACTCATTGCATAAGAACCTTGAGACGCACTTTCAGTGACAGCTTGAACTCGAGCATCTGTCTCTTTCATCCTATTGACTTGCACTTTCCGAACCAAACTTGCAAGCACACCAGGAATTGGGAGCGACCCCATGATAATACCCAATCCAACGAATGCGCTTTAACGAAGCTATTATTAGCCCTCTCGTATCATATATAGATAATACGGCTTACCTCCAACCCAAAACGAAATACAAGAACATCACACACAAAACAAGCTGGATCGGCGTATACACCAGCAGTCGAATGTAGTCTTTGGAGTCGATGATTGTTTGTAGGTCTGTACTGACAAGGTTGGTAATCTTTCCAACCATGTTGCCCGACTCCGCCTTGGGCTTCGGTGATGGGGGGAGGCCCACGACGTTATCCGATTTGCCGTCCTTAGATCGACCGTCGAGAGCGCGTGTTTTGGTGCTATCCGGAGAGGGGGTCTCTACCAAAGTCTCTTCTTGAACGTGGGACGAAGACGGCTCAGTCGTGGTCACGACGGTGCTGGCCTCATCGCTATTGCTTTCACGGTCATCGTCCGAAGGAACAAGAGTTGGTTCTCTGCTCGGAGCCTGTGAGGTAGTCGGCGAGTTGGGGGAGCTGTCAGCTTTCTCGCTATCCGTTTCGGACTTGAGGCGGATACGCAATGCGTGCTCGAAGATGACCTGTGTAAGGATGCTTTCTATATGTACCATGATGCGGGTCTGCATGTTTGGAAATTTGTCAGGGATTGCGCAACTATTGAAAAAGATGGGGAAAGTACGCACTCCGATAAAAATATACCACTCAAATGCAAGGGAAGATATGGTTGGGCCGATAAACATGATTGCTATCCAAAACCACGGCCTGATTGTAGCATTGCTAGTGCCGTCACGTTGTGCTTGCTCCAGATAGCTAGGGAATGATAAGCAACCGTCAAAAGATACGATAAGTATCCTTCTTCACCTGAGCAAGCCCTTCACAGCAAATGGCGTAGAGAACCCGGTGGTGACTTGGATGATGAGCATAAGGGTAAGGATGACATGGTCCCATAAAAAGACGCGCACGAGCGAGAAGAACAGATGTCTTCTCTTCGGGCGAAGCGTGGGATCCAAGTGGCGGAAAGCCCTTTTGCGCAGGTTCTCAGCATGATCGTAGTCGGCCAGCGAGGGAAGTTGATCGTAAGGAAGATGCTCATTCTTTCGCACCGAGAAAATGACAGGGTCCATGAAGAAGAAAAGGGTGAGGGAGAATAGAGATGCCGTTTGCTCGGGATTGGGAGTTTGTGAAGGATTCTAAAAGATTGTTGAGCCGGGTGCATATTGGTTGCATTCAAATGCAACTCACCTTGGGATCGTATGGAACGTAACGCCTGGGGATGAACAAAGGTATTGCAATGGCCGAAATAAACATCAAGGCAATTTTGCACCACACCAACCATCCCTCTCCAATATCGAGAGGTGTCTTGTTGAAGGTAGCAAGCGGGTAGATGTCTCTATACGTGTAAACTCCCAAGACCGCCAACAGGATTGTGTTGAGATGCCTGACAACAACCCTATTCCATCGTGGCTTCGCGCATACTGAGATAACCGCGAGAAGAAATACGTATAGCTAATGGTTTCGCGTTAGATTGGGCATATCTATGAGAGTCGGTGACGCACGAATGTCAAGCACATCGCAAACTGCAACCATTCACGCGTTGACAACTCCTCAGAAACACGTCCGATGTGCTTCTTCTTTTTCTTCTTCGAAAATGCCCCAATGCCGCCTACTGGTTCATTATCCTCGACATCAAGAACGAGCGACACTATCGCGAGTCCAAGGAGTGCCAGTGTACATGCAAGTCGGAGGAGATGGCAGACAAAGATGCTCGCCCCTCCATGATCGCGAATATGAACCCTGACTTCTTCAAATAGCCCTTCTGCTGGGGAGCTGATCGACTGGGATGCGCTCGACTCTGTGTCGGGTTTTCTCTTCCTCAACAAGTTCTTCAAGGATGTCGCGGTGAAAAGGACATGTACGAGAAGGATCAATCCAGAGGCGAGCGCGATATATAGAGGCAGAATCAACTCCGAGGTCCAGCTGCGATGAGGTAGATCAGTCCTGGCAACGAGCAATCCAGAATTGGATACGTACATCACTCGAGCACCTTTAGACGGCTTGAGCGCATCAACAACCACTTGCAGGTGGTCGTCCATCGAGGCCAAGCGGTGGGGGTCGACGGTAATGAGGGTGAGAACTGACCGTGATGTTCAACTTTCCCTGAGCCAAATTTTTAATTAGCACTGTGGGAATATCAATTTGGCGGAACGGTTGCATCTCGATTTAGAACTGTTTTTGGCTAACTTGCTAGTTGGCAAAAAAAATTGAGGACAGTGTTGTCGCCATGTAAAGAGTTCAAGGACAAGGCAATCATTAGGCGAGCATTGACGGCCATTGCCGTTGGCGACACGTTCCCCAAGCCTTCTGCCAGTGCCAAGCCGGCGATCACTGTGCCACCAACTCCCAAGTTTAATCCTGCGAACGGGTGTCACTATAGTCTGCCTTTGGGGGACTAGTCCAAAGCCAGCAAGGTCCTCGATTTCTTGCATTTACTCTCTCTCAATGAGGCTACAATGGTTCCGACTCGTATTGTCTCGCTTCGTAGGCCACATAGGTGCTTTCGAACCCGTCTTCAAGGTGCGATTCTTCTGTTCAATCAGCGTTGGGCCCGGGTCGAAAGATCCGTTTTTGTTTTTCAACGCAATGTCGAGAATCGCGGCTCCTACCAGCCCATGATTGGCAGATGGCCATTGTTCTTAATCCACACCTGAAATCCTTTCTCATCATCACCACTTCCAACCGAAATAACACCAAAGTCATGCTTTGGGCTTCGACGGAAGATTCCCGGCGACACCTGGTGCAACGACTGCCAGAGGGAACTACAGTCAAGCGGTGACCAAAACTTATTTACTGTCTAACTCGTGGACAACCCGCCCACCTTCGGAAGGTAAACAGCATCAACCCATGACTTTACTCACCTTCTCCACAATAACACGACGGCCCGCATCTCAACTTTGAAAACGGTCCGCTTACTCTCACAGAGTGCTTAAATATCGGCATGTTTGGAGACTGAAGCTCACAAAGCCTTCACCATGATATTGAGCCGCGTTTTGGCGTTCTTGCCTCTCCTTGTTCTATCTCTAGCACAAAACCCAGAATGCACACTTCAGCCCTCATCCGGCGGCGGAGATGACTCGCCACAGTTCATCGAGGCCGGAAAGACATGTTCGGTAGTGACAATCCCGCGGGGACAAACACTCAATCTTGCCACCAAATTGAACATGACCGGACTTTCAGATGTCCGGATTGTGAGTCTTGAACACCCCGTTTAATCACTTCCTGCAATGGTGACACTGAATGTACGTTTAGAATCTCCAAGGCACCATTCGTTTTAAACCAGACATTGACTACTGGCTCGCGGTACGCGTCCCAATTTCTGTCGCTTGTGTTGGCCCTCACAGAACCTTGCTTTGGTGCCGAAGAACTCCTTCCAATTTGCCTTCCAAAATCAATCCACATTCTGGCTGCTCGGAGGAAATAATATTGTCTTGAGTGGAGGCGGGACAATCGACGGTGCTGGCCAGGTCAGTTCTCACTATGAGCTCCCTTCTACTATACTTTCTCATGACATTCCAGGCATGGTATGATGCTCTGTATGCTTTCAAAACCCTTCCGTAACGAGTGGATTGGCTACTAACTAGCTACATTCAGAGCCTCTAATTCTACGCTTCAGCGTCCCATTACGATGACGATATTCCAAGGCACAGGCGTCGTTGTAGAGAACGTCAAGATGATCAACGGCCCTAACTGGTTCAATCTGGTACGAAAATACGCCACTCGTTCGTATTCCAATGCCAGCCTGAATCGGTCTGAACTTGCCAGGTAAACGAGTCTCGCAACGTCACCTACAATAATATCACAATCAGCGCGGCCTCTACCTCGAGCAACGGGCCCCACAACACCGATGGGTGGGACACTTACAGGAGCGACAACGTGGTCATCAAAAACTCTGTGATTCACAACGGGGATGATTGTGTGTCCTTTAAGCCGAGTGCGTGTCTCATTTGATCTAGTCGGCGGGCACCGACGAGCTTTATTGCTTCCAGATAGCACAAACGTCCTTGTGTCGAACTTGGATTGTACCGGATCCCAGTAGGTCCCTTGCAGTGCGATATCATCTCCGTCTGCTAATCAGTGCCACCTACCACCCCTGCTTCTCGCAGCGGTATCTCCGTAGGGTAAGCAAGCTATTCTCCTTTGACGGACCTGGACGTAAATCCAACTCTTTACAGATCTCTCGGTCAATACCCCGATATGTTCGACATCGTTGAGAATGTCACAGCGGTGTAGGTGCTCAGTGCCCTTCCTCGTGGAGAAGTAACTCACTCCAGCCCACAGCGATATCAAAATGACCAACGCTTCCGATGGCGCTCGCATCAAAGCATGGGCTGGAGCCGGTGTTGGAGCGGGTAGTGTGAAGAACATAACATTCCGGAACTTCGAGGTCACCAATGTGGGAAGTCCGTTGACAATCGATCAGGTTTGTTTGACCATCGCCTACTTCTGTTCGTATAGTTTGGGCTCATGGCTCCCTTCCAGTGCTATATGACCGACCAGGCCGCCTGCTCCGCGAATCCTTCAAACACATTTATTGCGGACATCTTTTACGAAGGGTACTTTGATCCATTTCTACTCGTTTTCCTCCGTTTGACTTAAGGATGATAACCAGTGTAACTGGCACGGGTTCAAGTACGACCCTCGCCAACCTCAAGTGCTCCCCAGACGCGAGGTGCAGTAACATCAATGTCAACGGTCTGGAGTTGCGGTGAGTACACATGCGGAACACATCTCCGGACACTCATTGCGCCTTTAGACCCGCTAGCGGTGGAACACCAGCCTACGTTTGCCAGAACGTCGCGCTCAAGGGCGACTCCGCGGGGCTATTCAATTGTACTTCTACTTGAGAAAAACCTGTCGTCACTCGAGTACAAACAATGTTTTGTGTATAGTCGACAGAAGCACATAGGATTATACAAATGTTCAGTTCGGTTCTTCATCCATAATACTTTACACTCCGTCCAACTTGAAGGGGGTTTCAATCGTTCTATTACATTGGGAATCTCTTCGGCATCGCAGCCTCTTCAAACGTTGGGGTACAGGCCGGCATCCCTTCTAACCTTGGTCATGGCTATAAACGAGGCATTAGAGAATGTACAAAGTAAAATAGAAGAGAAGACAATGCTCCATACCGGCGATAATCGCACTACCAACACCACTTCCATCCTCAGCGTGGTGAGTGATTATGTTTCTGAGACGGATCGTGAGATGCGTTGAGGTAACAGGGCACGACCGTGTTCTTACCGCCCTTTATCTCCGAAGATATCGACCAATCCTTCATGCACTCTATCAGCGAAACCGGGGTATTTCTGATATCATTGTTAGTGACAAAGTTCCCCAGAAACGACTTGACCGCTGCCGCTCACATTGTATAGAGATCCATCAGCGCCAACTGAGCAACCTTCCTCCAGGTACCCCATCTTACTAACGATGGCGGCGATACCACAAGCACTTAGACGAGCCGCGCGTTTGCCGATGAGTTTTGCGAGAGCACGGAAGAATTGACGTTCCGCTAGGGTTGTCTCGACCGCGAAGAAATGAGTGAAGATACCGATGATCATGAGTAACTCGTCGGTGGGATCACTATACCGGTTTACCGTTAGCCACAGAAAGAATGTCTACAACCGTGCTTACCTTTCCATCAAGGATAGGAAAGCAGTTTCGAAAACATAGGGAGTTTCCAACTTGTAGGTGTTTTGTCCAAGGAAAAGCACACCCTCGTCAATGAGTTCGCAGATGACCAGCCTAAGGATCTCTCCAAGATATCTTCCCGATATTAATTTCTAGAACGGTTTCCATCAGTGCCAAGTTTACTAGTCCCCCCTGAGACTAGACTCACCTCGAACGCTTGTTCACCTGGTTTGTTTGAGGTCTCGTCTACCGTAATGTCGTATTTTGTCCTCGGAAGATGTTCGTGTTCGAAAGAATCAAAAGCACCCTAAAGAGCGTGGGTGAGTATCATCCCATATAGGACAATGAATCACGTACCCATTCACAATTAATTGCCATCTCGTCCTTCTCGTCTATGCCGAGGTCCTTAATCTTGGGAATGTCGCGCACTTTCTCCATGTACGCGGCATTACATCCCGTACCGAAGATAACGGCGATTCTGGTTCGCGGATTGACATATTGAGACGCGATGAGAGTACCAGTCGTATCGTTGATAAGGGCAGTGAGAGCTACAGGGACTTGCTGTATAGAAGTGTGGACCCATGTCAAAGAATCTCTCCACTATCAGTACGAGATGACGTACATATTTCTCGATAGATTTGCGGAACATTTCAGCGACATCACGTCCCTCAGTATTGGTTGCTCCAAAGCCCTTGGTCCATCGGATAAGTTCACCGTGGTCGATTCTATTCTGATTACATGGGTAGGAAAACTGACAGGGCGTGCTCAGAGTCAAAATTCGGTATGCACGATATTGTAGGGCTCACCGTGAATCCGAGAGGAAGTAGTTCGCCGGGCTTAAGTGAGAGCGCTCCTCCGTCGTCTGAAAAGTTGCTGTCGATGAAGGTCTTGAGACATTCCGCGCAGAAGTCGAATAGCTTTTGGCCATCGTCTTGCTTTTGCTCTTCAGTAAGGCGGTACTTGGTTTGAGTGATTTCGAATTTTCCTTCGCCTTGCACGTTCACCAGACAGACACGAAGATTCGTTCCTCCTGTTCACCACAGCCAAACTGTTCAATGAACTATCTCCCGTTGCTGCAGACTGATACGTACCGAGATCTAACGCCAAGTAGTCACCTCTCTCTTTCCCAGTAGGCCAACCAAACACGAAAGTAGGAATCATAGGCTGTACTCATGATTCTTAGTACACGGATAACACGTCCGAAAGATCACCGATTGCAGGAAAGATCAAAGTGGGGGCGGGAGATAACGAGGAAATTGGCACGTACCACAATCTGGTCATGCTTTTCCAGCCCAAGCTCGAGGGTGTCCTTGAAGGCGTCGACAATCATTCTCATCCTCTGGGGCGTAAGCGTGAACCTTCAAAGTACGAGCAAATGCTTGATCAGAACGACACGGGCGTTTACCAACCGCGAACAGAGTGATACTGACAGACTCTCAAGTCTTCGCAGATGATCTGCCATAGTCCTATTCACAAGATCGTCAAATTCCACCCTAATGTCGTCTGCACAATTGCGACCCGTACTTCTTTGTTGCGTGAGGCAGGATATCTTCATCTTGCGTTCTGGTGTGAATGGCCATAGTCTGACCACTCGGCAGAGTGATACTGCCACTTCCTCGACGAGAAACAGGCATTTTAGAGGCTGACAGATACGATTACAAGGAGATCGAAGAAGGTGATGGTGGGAGTAGAGACCAAAGATTCGAAGGGAAGAGGTGGAGTAGCCCTACACGGGCGAGCCGTCTTTCCTTTTCTGGAACGGACCGGGACCGTGACGCTTTTGATTGTTTCTCGGAATAAGCACTCATCGTTCAAATTCTTCCTTTTCACCGTCGGCGCGGCTCATGATTGGCCTCAAAAGTACTCTCAATGTGAGCTCTTCTCTGACTTTCTTGGAAACGGATGGCTCATATACACACTCACAGGTCATAGATAACTCTGGCGCGCTCATCGTGGAATGCGTCAACGTCCTAAAGAACAAGGTCAACAACGGCTGGGGCTCTGTGGGCGATGAAATAGTCTGCGTCGTCAAGAATGCTCGACCCGTATCAGCGGCAGCACAAGCCTCTGTCACAGCCATCAAGGTCCGTAGGGGTGATGTCCGTCGCGCTGTAATAGTACGAACGAAAAAAGCCGTCCGACGACCTGATGGGCGATTCATTCGTTTCGACGACAACGCTGCCGTCCTGCTCAACAACAAGAGGGAAATGCTCGGAACACGTATTGGTGGTGTTGTTAGCGCAGATTTGAAGTTGAGGGGCTGGGCTAAAATTGCTGCTGTTGCTCCGAAGGTGCGTACCACACCCCTGCCATACGAAGCTTTGCAGCTAAGCACCTAAGTATCAGGCCATTTGATACCCTTGCTTCGAGGACTCGCAAAGTCAGGCCATTCTTGATTATCCAGCTTCACGGGCCGAGTATGCAACTAGACATTCGACACGCTGTCAGCACGCAGCAAAGTCAGTTCAGCCATAGGTTCCCGTGGTCGCGTACACGGGGCGTTTCCCAGTGCTTAGATTAATGAATGCACTACTCTCCTTGCACAATGAATTGCTTATAAGGATCCCTTCTCTACCACGCGTCGAAGTTGGCGTTTAGCATGTTTACGACCAGTACGGTGAAACGAGGTAATTCAATTTTTGAACCACTGCTAACATCAATTTCCCTGAATTGGTTCCATTACGACCTCGAGAAGTTTTCTCTTCGGAGCTCGCGAAACTCGTCTTTGTACAGGTAGGGCTCGGTTCCCTGTATATTCCTCATCCCTTCTCGCTAATGGTTTCAGAAGATAGTTTTATATTCATACTTTATTGTGTCTTCAAGCTTCGAGTCTCAGACTGAGCTTGTTTGCCTCGCTGTCTGCGTGCTTCGTGCTCAACAGGTTGGCCAATCAATAAAGTCTGCACCTGCTAACTCCAGATTAGACCTCGCTCCGTAGGTACCAATACGGGGTTACCGGTTCCCCTAATCAGGTCGCAGCATTCCGTTCCCAGTGTTCATCGCCGATCAGCTCGGCTGTGCAGGTACGACGGACTATCTTTCGTAGCTCTCTTCGTGGTTCAACGGCGATCCCAGTCGCAAAAGGGATGCAAAATGTGGTCAACAAATATCCGATACCCTACGGTATGTCTAGCCGCCGATTCGAACATCCGAATCGCTTGTTATCGCCTAGCTAGCCGGCGGCGTCGATTGAAGCTTCAATAATTCACTCTAAGGGTCCGCAACAGCTTTTTCTTAACCTCTTTTCTGTCACTAAAGATACCATGTCTAGAAGTTTCTAGCCGTTGCAAAGCCGTTCCGTTGATCCTTATCATCGCAACCCTCGGACTGACGGTCGCTCAGATTGTCTGGGGGAACGCGCCGTCAACCATACGTTTCTAATGCTTATGACCTCTCTCACATTGCTATTCTAACTCCCTGGGACGGACCGTCGTGCGAGGAACCAACTGGAACCAATTATTGCCTCTCTGTTCGTGACGTCAGGTGGCCAATGTTCACGGAGTAACCGAGGGAAAAGGTCGTCAGCGGAGAGAGTTGTCGATATCTCGGGTTATTTGACGACATGGTTCGCAAGCCCTTCGTCTTAGAGCCCTACTACGGTCGTCATCGTTCCTTGATTTTTCCATTCGCATCTCAAGAATAGAAGGTGTCGGAAAGCAACCTTTTTGCTCATGTGAACAAGCTGCGCATGCGAAAAGTTTGATTATCGTCTGGGGTCCGGCAAGGACCATTCATTGATCGGGCATTTAATATCCTGGATGGGGACGCTACCTGACGCTACACATGAACGATGGGCACGGCTCTCGCGACACTCTGCCAACACCCGTAACAGGGCGTTGCAGTTTCCCGTTTCCGGCGTGCAATGCGGCAGTGATACCCCCTGCTGCCTGAGGCTCGGAAGTAGCAGGCCCGTCGAGATGGTGAGAAGACGAGAGTCCAAGAACTGTGGGGAGCTCTGCAGCATGATCAGTGTGGCAGGAGGATCAATGGTGGAGGATGGTAACCTGGGAACAGCATGGAAACTGGCGAGGAACTGTAGTTCATGCATGTATCGTGAATCTGTGATGATCTATCATGCGATTCGATCTGCCTACTGTTGGCCGGTGAAGATACTAAAGCTCGACCACATCCTTGTCTGCTTCACTTGGTCGGCTCTGAGGACATCGCTTGGACAGCCAAGTACCCGACGCTACTCCAAACATTCCGAATTGAGTCCCAAAAAGTCCGAGAAATTACACCGGCCCACGAATGAGCAAATCTGCTTACATAATTTTGATACCACGCTTTGCCGTGTGGATAAAAAGCAGTGACGGGAAGCCAGCGCGGCTTGTGAAGGACCTGTGCACCCGTTGCTCCTCATCGTCTTCAACCCCGACTACGACGTCCTTGACCGAGTCAACGGTGCCCTCGTCGACTTCAACGGCCTTTGTCGACGCTCTTCTCAGCTTCCCGTCGAGCTTCCGTCTCCCTTCGGCCTTAACCTTCCCTTCGTCACCATGCTGCTCCCGTGTAGCTCCAATGTGGACATGCAATTGATAGGGTTTCCCTCTCGATTTCCTTCGCCATGCTCACTTGTTCTCTGCTTCCTCGCTGGATTATGTCTCTTCCTCACTCTTCGTTTTGTTATCTACCGGCACTCCCTCACAAAGCCTATAGCAATTCCCGGAGAGAAGGAGAAACGGTCTCAAACTGTCGAGGTCGAGCACAAATCGTCATCGCCTTCCTCATGGCGCTTCTTTGCTTGGGAGGCACTGCCCGTCAGCCTCCCAATAACGTTGACCGCCCCCCTCAATACCACCACGGTTGGCAGGGGTGTTGGAGTGACCGCTGGTACACACCCCGTCTCGTCGTCCCCGCCGCCACGGTCCCCTACTACCAACTATGCACGTTCGCAATCAGAGAAGCCCATATCTTGGCACAGGCGTGGTCCATCGTTTGAGCAACCTGGTGAGTCTTAGTTCTTATCGTATCACCGGGGCCGTGCTCAATTAGATCACACTAGTACCGGCCATCTATCAATCGCAGGAACCTCTTTCAATGGCCAAGTTAATAATGTCACGGCATGTGCGTTGTTCTTGCCAGAAGTTCCTCTAGTTTCCCTTATCTGACCGTAAACCACCTCACCAGACCTTCCGCCGTCCAACTCCCAAGCCGCCTAAGCGGTCGGTATCCGTGCCCCCTACGCACAGTCGGCCTCAGCATATGGTCTGATTGTCTAAATTCCCTAACACAAATAAATTGTTCTCGCACCCTTGAAAAAGGAGCGAATGAAATTGAAAGGAAACCTGAATACGCTACCCACGCCTATCTTACGCCCACGAAATAACTGCATGAATGTGTACGACCATTCATACACCTCCCTTTACTTCCGCTACCCCTAAAACTCTCTACCACCCGCCACGCACGAAAAAGAGTCATGTCGAAATTGTTCACCATTACGACCCTTAATACGAACCTCCTGCCCAACCTCTTTACTGTCGATAGCCCCCTAATTCGCCCTCCGTCGTCTTCCTTTTACCTTCTTCCTGGACAATATTTTGATTTATTATTATTATTTATATAGAGCGTTTACGGATGACTGGACGGAACTACTGGGAGTCGGGCTGGAGTATTTGGCGGTCGTATCTATTTCGGAGGTGATTCTATCGTGCATCTTTGGACTATCTTGCTTTCTCGTTGCATATCTTGTTAGCTTCGTAGCAGAAATTCAATCAAATTAAACAGCACTATCCACTATCGCATTACCATCGTCGACAGCTGGAGTTGTGGTCCTGTGGAACAGTGGAAGACCGACGTGGCACTCGCATAGCTCATCCGTCGGACCGTCGGATGTTGTTTGAACCGGTAGAGAGCATGTGATCATGAGCGTCAAAACAAACGGTAACCGGTAAGTTAAAGCACCCGTTAAGATGCCACCATGTCCCTGGCGACTTTACCTTTGCTTCAACTTCATCACAATCTACGATCCACCATGGCCAACCGCAACCCACGACGCTCTTCAATTGTCTCTATTTATGACGATTCTACGTGAGTCCAGACAATCATTAATATCGCAGAAGGCTGTAATCTGTCCGGCAGTCATTGATCCTGTTCGACATCTTCATTGAACGGAACGGTCGGCCCATGACGCGACTTGATCTGCTTTGATCTGCCAGATTCTCGGGGGACTCGAATCCCATTTACAGACGAGTGGCTTGATATCGATCAGCGCTGTGTATCCAGGGCTATCATCTTCAACCTCTGGCTATGTTATGTGGTATATGCTGTACGAACGAAACCAGGTGGTATGTTTACAATGCCTCTTTGCTACTGGTTCCGCCAAATTCAGCGGTCCAATCAAAGGATTGCGCTATGAGCAGGGCACATCTAGAGACTGTGATGAGGCCAAAATGACGCCCAATCGATGTGGGAACCCGGAGTCTGATTGCCAGCTGCTTGTTGGTAGACGGTGCTATGCTGAATGTTCATACCTCTCTCTGATTCTTCCCTCCATCAGCGACCGGATTTCTCGCAGCCTCGAGCTCTTTTTCGTTCTCTACGCTCCTTACGTGCAGGTCACTTTTGAATCTCAGGCTTGAGGCCTGGATCATTTTATTCTCTCGATATCGTGAACTTTTGGGGTTCTGGCCACATTTCTGAGCTATCCCGGCACCATTTGGCATAACAAGTCTCCCTACGAATCATGACAGTGGGCAACATAGATAAAAACACATCGGACCATGGTTTTCGTGCAATGACGTGTGTGATTCTTTTCCTCCTTTTGTTCTCTTGTTTCTAACTCGTATGTCAGAGACTTACCTCTAGTAAGAGCCGGATCGCCTTCTATCTCAACTCTGATCACTCAAATCGGCCTTCATTACAGTTTCTGGGGTATATCATAAGCTTTTTTCTGCAGGGAGTGCTCTGCGTTCAAGTCTGTGCGTATATTGCACACTCACGATTAGTATCTTACTCAGCTGACCGACGAATTCCTTCAGTCACATATTGCCTCGCCTTCAAGAATGATCGCAAGTGGATGAAATTTGCGGGTAAAAAATGGCATATTCCTTTCTTTGGCAGCGAAAGCGCTAACATTCTCACATTCGCTGTATTTTAGTTTGGTTCGTATTCGCCCTGGAATGGGTCTCTACTGTTATCGCGTCTGTGGTCGCCCTAAGCAGTATAGTATCTACGGGTCGGTTGTTCGATGCCGTCGACTACATGCCGTTCAAAATTTTGTCACCACTTTGTGGTTTGGGTAAGAACACCTTGGTTTCGGCTATGCTGCCCGGACCTCGGTCTAACGCCTCTGCTCTTCTAGTTGTCCTTGTGGTTCACACGTTCTACTGTATTCGCATCTATGTGCTAGGTGGACACAAGATAATTATAGGTCTCATTTCGACGGTTTGTCTTTAGTTACCCACACTCGCGGACACCGCTTTCTCAACGAAGGTCGCAATTACAGCTGTCACTAGGCCAGTGTGTGATGGTAAATATCGCTGGATTTACGGTCTGTACAGTGCGTTTCCCTTCGAACATACCTCTGACGCTACTTTATTCGATAGTCGCCACTCGGAGTTGGGGAGGAGGTTCTAAATAACTCGTTGGTCAAAGTCGCATGCATCGTGAGTGGAACATATTCACAGAAGGCGAAGTGCGCGCTCAACAACGATCCCCAGACCTGGCTGAGTTTCACCGCCATAAACGATTTCTTTATTGCAATGACGTTGGTCATACTGGTGCGTTTGACCGTGTCTCTACTCCCGCACCAACTCTTACTGCCCGCACACCAGCTTACGAGGGCCTCTCGGTCCATGCTGACATCCAGGGCAAAATCACGAGTGGAGAGGGGAATGATGATCTGCGTGGAAACAGGGCTTATAACCGGCTTGGGAGCACTTCTGGAGCTAGTGTTCTATTTCGCGTTCAAGCAGAGTTTCATTCATTTCATCCTGTATGTTGACTGCTTGTACGCCAATTCTGCTTGCGCTCACGAACCGATTTACCAGGTTCTACATCTTGCCGAAACTGTGGGTAATCCAGATTTTTTTGGGGACTTCTCTTTGTGACAGGTTTGTCTGGGACTATCTTTAGCTATTCAAACTGTATGTTAGCCACGTTGAATGCTCGTTTGGCTATTCCTGGTCGCACATTTCGAGGGAGCGGAGAATGGGAATGGGCACATCGGGTGCGAGCTCTCGTGGAAATAGAGGAGAGGGTAGCTTCGCTCACTGGCTCACTCGGAGCGGCTCGACCCCTTTCGACGCAGTCTTCCCTATCGGAGGAGAAGGAGAAAGTGAGTTTGCATCATTCTTGAGGTGTCTACCCGTACTTATCGACGACCGCCTACGTTTCTCTAGAGCAGCGACTGTGGCAGTACCTCAGGCTGCTCTGAGTGTTCTGAGTGCTCCGGAAATATCGAAGCATTTTGGTCTACATATACCCCAGTAAACAAGTACACGTTTGCTTTTCAACATGTTGCGCCGACTCGTTCGCTGCACAGCTGCGACGCTGCATCGGTGGCTGGACTTTCTTGTAGAAATAGTTTGCCCTCGATTGCGAGAAAGGACTCGTAGCCTCTTTATAGGACTGTATCTTATCTTTAGTGTTGTACTTCTCATGCAATGGAACATTTGGGCTCTGGGATCATATTTATGTTGGATTTATGGCTTGAAATTGAAGTGCGTCCCGGACCGCACTACCGTAGCGCGGGCTGCCGTAGCCGTAAGGCGTTGAATCGCCGTTGATAATGACAGCTTCAACCTTTACCTCGACTCTCATTCTCTCGTGATGGATTTGAATGATCTTCACCCACCGGATGACTACAGTCACAGGTTCTTTATTTGGCACGAATGGATTCAGGTCTACTTCCCACTGAACTTGCAATGTTCGGCCCACTGAACCCCCGTTCAGGCGAATGGACCTCTCACCACGGAAAACGTTTTCGAATACTTCACGACATCGATGTTCTACGACAAGCAGAGTAACAATCAAGTCCTACGCATGCAGACGATACATACCGGAATGCCTCTGGTGAATGAAGCCGAAGAACTCAAGTGCATTCTCCTCTGTTTCGTTTGACGTGCCTTGGCCTCATCCACATTTGATATAGGCGATTTACAGGCGTCGAATTCGCCGTTGTACATGCTCAACCGCCGTCTTTATTTATCATACACAAACGTGAAAGAATGTCGCCGGAGGAAGGTCAGCAAAAGCTATGGATTGCATCGCCCTCAGCTCACTGACCATTAGTGAAACCTCTCGCTGCGTATTTCATCATGAATAACCGAATATATCAATCGCCGGATATCTACACGGTTCTCTCCAATCGTTTGGTACGCTTTTCTCCAGTATATCCTATGACCGCGAGTACTCAGACAGTTCTCTCAGCTCACCTCGCTCAACTCAATCCAAACCTCGCTGGAGACCTTGCGAAGGCACAGGCCTGACTACACTCCCAGAACAGGATTTGTCTGGCCAATTGTGGACCCCTCTCTATCGACCGACGCAAACAAGAAACAGGAAGACGCGAATGATATCGACGAGCGAGAGGCGCCATCGACGACCGAAACAAAAACTTCCGGCACTTCCAGTTCCTCCAAGAAGCTTCAGAACAATATGCTCCTCATGAACGCTATGAGAACGACTGCAGCTCATTCAAAGGGGGCACTGTCATCCAGTGTGCTAGCTCGGAGTGCCGAAAGCTTGCCTCCAGAACCATCTGCGGGGATGACAGCCAACCGTTCCTCTGTCACGCCAGCACCGATTTCCGTGGCGCCGACTCCCAAGAATGTCGCACAGGAACCGGGCACCAAAACTTCCTCGGGACAAACAAAGAAGAAACGGAAACGTAAGTGAAACACAGGTTCATGGAACAAGTCAGGGTCAGCTCATGCCCCGACAGGGACAATGAACGCCAATTCCCCGGAGGGCTCGTTGTAATACTTTGGCTTATCTGGACTCATGGCGTACGAATATTGCCAAAACCGATTTAACATGGTCTTGGTTACCGAACGAGCAGATAGAGAGCAAGTAGGCTTTGGCCACTTCTCTATCCATTTCTAGTGGCCGATATTCAAACGTCTTCTTATACCAGATCCATGGGCATCGTCAGGCACTCACAAAGGGTTCCGGCGTTACCTACCTAGCGGGACAGCGGGAGCTAGGGCAAAAATGGGCAAGCAGCTGGGTTGAGCGGCGCTCGAATTGATACATGCATTTTCATGGTTGACCCATTACTTATATCCCAAACGGTGGATTGGATTGACCATACAGTGTGGTACATGACCGACACGCGAACGTTGTCAGCCGTTGCTGACGAAAAAGATACTGATAAGCTGGACGAACACAAACTTGGTAATCCGGATTCCGTGAGATTTCAAGATCACAGACCTGATCCAGATTGTTGACCATGTTGTGTGTACCATCTTTCCAATATGCCTCGATCTTCCCGAAACATTCTCAAGCCAGGGTCCGTTGTTCTGACGGGTATAAGAGGATGGTTGTCGAAGAGAATTATTCGTTGCTCTCAATATCATGGCTGAGGTAGTCACCCCCCTCGTCTGGTTGATAACAGGGACCTCGTACGCGATTTCGCTATTTACAATCATTTGCTACGAACTAACGAAGAAGTAGAAGTGGTTTTGGACGCGAATTGGCCATAGCAGCTTTGGAAAGAGGAGACTGGGTCATCGCTACTTCACGAGCACGGTCCTTTTCTCGTCTCGAAGACCTCGAGCAGAAAGGAGCAAAAATCTTGGAACTCGACGTGACTGCGCCTCTTGAGCAGCTGAACGAGATTGCGAAGCGAGCTGTCGCGTTCTACGGAAAAATAGACGTTCTGGTTAACAATGCTGGGTACCTCCACATCGGGACTCTCGAGGAAAGCACGTACGTCTTCTCCCGTTTTCTCGCGCGCCGTTGCACCCTTCTTTGGACTCACCATAGTTAACATAAACCTTCCCAGGCCGCAAGAGACTTACGACCAATTCAAGTCAGTTTTTTTTTTGAATAAGAGCACCACAATGGACTGGACTGATCGAACACCTTCGCTCCAGTACCATCGTGTTCGGTGCCCTGAACATATGCCGTGCAGTTTTACCATTCATGCGTCAACGTCGCACTGGAACAATTGCATTCATAGGCTCCATAGGTGGCTGGGGGTGCGATGACACATCGGTCCTCCTTGTATCTTGACTAACAAACAGACGCAGGGGTTTGGCGAATGTAGGTCTCTACATAGCTGCGAAACACGCACTACGAGGTACGCACGCCGTCCTCCTTGATATTTCGGAGTGGCCAACGTTTTCGTTAGGTCTTTCGTCCACCCTGCATCAAGAGATCTCCCCTTTGGGTCTCCGAAGTATCTGTGTTGATCTGGGGTACTTTCGGACAGCTTTCCTAAAGGAAGGCCGTTGCTTACAGTCGGCTACACGGTTGGACGATTACCGACAAATTGCTGAAGAATCACGCGAAGTTTTGCAAGGTCAGCGAGTATTCAGGTTTCCCCCTTCTCTTTTACTCAATCCAACATGATCATTTCTAGCTGCGGATGGAAAGCAGGCTGGAGACCCTGTAAAAGGAGCTCGCGTCCTTATTGACCTTGTTCATGCAGATGGCATGAAGGGTCGACCGTTTCCGACGAACATCCAGCTCGGTAGCGACTGCTATACTGGGGTCAAGAACATCTGCGAACAAGCTCTCAATAACTTGGACAACTGGAAGGACATCTCCTGTAGCACCGAATTTCCCAAAACTCTTCAGTAACCAAATGTAATGTCTACATTCGTAGAACATTCTCAGAACACGACCAAATGAGACTGAGTTTCGGACAGTCATGGTAGTAGTTGTGACGTTAAGGGACTCATATGGTTTGTGGCGCAGGTGAAGGGAGAAGGTATTCATGCTTCTACAGTGGGGTCAGTATGTACTTTGATTTGCGAAAGCGAGACCGAGACTGGCCTACTCAATTCCGCGCAATCTTCGCGTTCAACTGCTCCCTTACTAGGATTATATTCATTAGTGAATCAGTATCCAGAGCCGCGGGTGCAAGAGCCATTTCCTGAATTGTAACTCTCGTTCGTAGAATTCCAAGGTTCGCTTTGCCTATCTCAATCTACGCTCATCCAATTTAATTTACTCTTTCACAGTGCTCACACAAGTGGCTAAGAGCCATTTTGGAGGCAGAATGGTGTCCCGTCTGACTTCCTTCCACGACGCTGCTCATCAGCGGGGCGTGAGATCCCCGGTATGGCCTGTTGGCTTGACTTGCGGGAAAAGCTGCGCTCGGCGGTTAATCGATACTCTCGTCCCTCTAGAATAAGGGCCTTGAGGGAATATCCGCGGTTTCGGCGTGTTTCCGGTGCCTCTCAAAATTCAGGACACCCAACGGCTGCTTCCCGAGAACCTGTCGCAGCGTCCCCTACGTGTTATACTTTAATCACTCCGACTCTGTGGGGAGTTGCGTGAGTCCATTTGCCTTCTCGAAGATAAATCACGATCCTAGTAGGTGCTTTTCCAGCATACTCGCATCACGAAGAAGGAACTTGGAACAATTTGCGACCCGCCTAAGCCTTCGGGGCGCAACCGAGTGGGAGTGGCGCTGACTGATAAATCGATAATATTTTAATGTCTTCGGGCTCTAGTGGGTCGGGTCAAACCGAAGTGACTTCAAATCCCTGTATTGCCTTGCCACTTTGGACCGACATAAAAGTGCCTAGGTGCCCCCATAAAATTTTGAAAACATCCCAAGAACACACTCAAACGATCATGGCTCAACTCGTGTGGCTCATTACTGGTACATCGTACGTATGTGGCACCATACCACGCAACTTGATTCTCATGTGATCTCACAGTACTGGCATTGGACGGGATCTGGTCATCGCCGCCCTCAATCGAGGGGACAAAGTCATAGCTACAGCAAGAGGCCGTTCTCTCGCTCAGATCAACGATCTCAAGGGAAAAGGCGCGGAAACCCTCGAGTTGGACGTGACGGACTCTCTTGACCGCCTGAAAGAGGTTGCGAAAAGAGCGGTATCTTTCTATGGAAGAGTGGATGTATTGGTAAACAACGCTGGTTACATCTTGGTTGGAGCCATCGAAGAGAGCACGTAAGTCTGTTCTAACAGCTGATAGTTGTGCCCCTCTGACTACAGGGCCGGTATAGTCCAGAGGAGACATATAATCAATACAAGTAAGTTGTACAGTCCCGACTCGGATGAAGACCCCAGTCCCATATGGTCTACGTATACAGCACGAACGTGTTTGGTGCCTTGAATGTCAGCCGGGCTTTTTTGCCTTACATGCGTGAGCGCAAAACGGGGACAATCGTATTCATGGGGTCTCTGGGTGGATGGAAGTAAGGTCGTTTCTAGATTCTGTGTTTAGAACCACGACACTGATAGGCCATCAGGGGTGCACCCAATGCAGGGCTATACGTATCCACAAAATGGGCACTCCGAGGTCTGAAGTTATCTGGTGCATTCGCGAGGCTTTTGGACTAACTCCCGTTTTCCAGGCATTTCGCAAACCCTCCACGCCGAAATTGCACCGTTGGGCCTTCGTAGCACCTGTGTCGACTTTGGATATTTCCGTACATCTTTTCTATCTGGCGACCACCGGCAACCTCATGTTGCAAGGATACCCGACTATCAGGAAATGACAGAGCAAGTTGAAGCTGCGCTGCAAGGTGAGGACTCCTAAGGGCCGCTTCACGTGGTAATGCTAATCGGTCTTCCTCAAGCTTATAACGGAAACCAGCCGGGAGATCCCCAAAAAGGGGTTCAGGTCATCCTCGATCTTCTTCATGGGGATGGCGTCGCTCAAGGCAAACCTTTCCCGACGAGTATACAGTTCGGTAGTGATTGCTACAACGTCGCCAAGGAACACTGCGAGACTGCACTCACCAATCTGGAGGAATGGAAGGACGTCTCCTACAGCACCGACTTTCCCAAGAATGAACAATGATGGTCCTCGAGTTTCGGAGGTGGTTGTCAGCGCGAGGCCGATATCAAGTCCTACTGGCAGGCTCGCGGGAGACTGGGTGAATGTGTGCCAAGTAGAGGGCAGAAATTGTTTGAGGACACTGTGTACATCGACACATAGAAACTAGTATTATGAGTTATAGATACACGAGCAATTCATGGTGTCCGAGGAAGTGTTAGAACCTCAAATATTTCGAGGAAGTTGGAGATCCCCTTCAACTTTAAGAACGTTTTGGACGGCGAGGAGGCTCGAGCGGGAGAATATAACCGCTCATGTCGGTGGACTCCCGTGGGCGTGGAGGTGGTGGGCCTGTAAAGAATCCTGGCCCTCGTGGACTTACAGGGCCTGCCGAATGTGGGTTGTGTGTTCGGGATTGCCTCCTATGTCCGTTGGCTAAAAGTTTTGGGTCGTACGAGTACCCCGTGGTTGGAGGGGGTAGAGTATATTGACCGTCTAGAGTCGGGGGCGGGGACATGATCGGGGCATCGATCGGCGGCTGATTGAGGTGGGGTAAGTACAGGGTTCGAAAATAACGAGTGACAGCAAACATACCTGAGGTGGGCGCATAGGATACCTTGGGGGAGGCGTTACAAGGATGTAGGGTGGCCGCGGCGATGTCTGAGTTCGCGTCGCGGGGCTCTTCGTCAAAGAAGAGAAAGATGGTTTCTTGAATATCGAGGAAATGTTCCTGTCATTGCCATCACGTTGGCTTTTAGAGGAAGTTCCACGACGGGAGCTCATTCTTCGAGAGGATGACGGCTGGTGGGTGAGCTGCACATCCGGGCCCTGCTTTTATACCTACGAACAATATGTGGCATTGTGGTTTTGGCCCGCATAATGAAGAAATGGGAAACAATGAGAGTGGCAGATCCCAGAGCAGTTGGCGCACCGCTTGGACACCGACAATGGGATTACCTTGTTCGCTGCAAACCGTGGCCACATGTGGAGATGGCCCATCAACAACGGTGACGATTGTTCTCGAAAATGGAATGCTTCAAAGTAGAACGAGGTGAATTTGAAGTATAGATAGTTACAATAGGTTGACGGGCAAGTCGCCGTCCATTCGAGCCTCATGAAACGAAAGCCAGACACCCGTGTATGTCGATTCGTGAGGCACACGTCCTGCTAAAGTGGCCATGGCTTCGTGCTGCCAGGTATTGGGGTAAACCGTCGAAAGGGAATACCGAGAAGAGAGCGAAGGCGGCCTAGGCTGATTTCCTCTAATGCGGTATGGGCGGTGTGTAATGTTGTCGATACACTCGTCGTGTGGGCACGGTGCCATTGAAATTGAGAATTACGATCGTGGAACGCACGAGTTCCACCACAATGGAGTGATGCACTAACCGCCTCTTCCCATCGAACCGCCACCCCTAGCCCCACGTCCTCTCCCTCTCCCTCTCCCACGACCAAGACCAGGAGGCGGGCCTTGATGAGAAGCATCTGGTTCTGTACCTGCTCTGGCCGCTGGTTTATCCTCCCGCTTCAAAATGGCAGGGGGCGGTCCGCCACCTCGTTGTAAGATCCCTGGTACTGTCTGACTCTTTCCTGCAGCAGGGACACCAGTACTATCTCGACGGCGAGCCGTACGCTCGCGTTTAGGGGATCCTGTCTCCTTCGGCTTACTGCTTTCTCCGTTGGCAGGAGGTTGTGCAGCTTTCTTTTCCTGTGTGCTCTCCTGTCCTGGTTCCTTCTCTTTTTCTTTCTCCTTGTCCTTATTATCCTTCTCTCTGTCTTTACGAGATTTGCCTCCTGCGACACCACTGAGGGCTGCTTCAAATTGCCTGGAACCCAAACCAAGAACAGGACGACTTCGACGCGATGGGGGAGCGGTTGCATCATTCGTGGTAGCAGCGGAGGTCGACGGTGCTGCTGCCGCTGAGGGCGAAGCGACCTGTGCTGGGGATAAGTGTTGTTGCTGTTCACGAGCACGAGAGGCCTTCCCGGATTTGCGAGAAGTTGGACTTCCAGCGTGAGCGGGATCAACATTAGCGGCGGCGGCAGCGACAGCAGCAGCCTTTTTGGCGGCTTTCTTGCTGGTAGGCGGAACTTCTGCGGCTGCTTTGGCAGACGTGGCCTTCTTCTTATCATCTTTACGGGTCAACACCTCGGGAGGATGAGCATGGTGGTTGCGCATCATGATCATCTTCTCTTTCGCCTCCTTTGCGGCCACTTTCTCGGCTTTCAAAGCTTCTAGTAGAGGTGTTGTCTTGGGTTGAGAGACGGGCTGCAAGGAGGCCACTGTACGGATAGTTAGGCTCGACTGTAGGTTGCAGAGTTAAACCTCAACATACCGAGAGTTTCGATGGTTACTGCTTCCGTCGTGGGTTGGTTGAGAGTTTGAATGAATGAGATGTAATCCTCGTCTGAAGAGATCTTTAAACGATCGTCAGGATGCATTCACGAATATCGTCACCTTGTTCAATAGTTCCAAGTCGTGCGTCTGCTTTCTTCTTGTCCGATGGAACCTTCTGGTACGGCGCATACTCAACGACCGCCTGGGACTCGTTGCCTATTGGTGTATCAGCTGAACAAGGCTCAAATAGATGTCGAACGACGTATACTAGCCTGATTTGTCTCTGAAGATGTGCCCATCGTAGCCTCGGTGAAATGGAGCAAGCTGTTCTTCGGACTTGAACGCAACGTAGGCACGGCTTGAGATGTTCTCCTTGTTCAAGCTGCAATAGTAGTTCTATAACATTACTGCCACCAGGTATTATAGGTAACAAGGCATACCGACTACGAAATTTGCCCTGATGATAACTCTTCCACGTTACAGTGTCGTCGGACACCCATTGCTGTACGCTCTGCCAGAATAGATCTTCGGGCAAGTTGGGTGGTAACCTTCGAATGACTATCTTCAACCTCTCTTGACCATGTTGTTGCTGTGATTTCTCCTTCTTGTCCTTCTTCGATTTGGTCGCGCTGGTCATGGTGGATGGTGAACTGGTGACGGCCTGCGACGGCTCCGACTCACGTCACAAGCGCCCTGAGCGGCACATTGTAGCGGAGCTTGAATTTTTATATATAGCGCAAATTTTTTTTGCGCTAACGCACGTATTTTCTTCCACCTCGATTTCCACCTCGATGAACAGGTCAATGTGCCCACTGTGAGTACCAACTCCTTTTTTTTTCAAGTGATGAACAAAATATCACATTCAAGCTCAACAGTCATATGGCTTTGTCCATTTGATGACCATCTACTTCTGCAATACTGACTTCTCTCTCAACCACATTTCTCGACGTACCATGCTAATTCGATTCTCGTAGATCTCGTCCTTGCCATACGTTCATAGTTCAGAAGATTGCCTTGCTACTGTGGAACCAAGAAATGTTTTTGAAGCCATGGTAGTCCTGTGCAAATCGTCTTTCGCAAGTCAGTAGGAATCGTAGAAGTGTTGCTGAATACCAATCGCCAAGTTCATTTTATTACTCGTCCCTTCACCGCACAGCAGCCCCCGCTGAAGCACGCATCGTACATCACCATTGAATCAGTCCTGGAGTCCGATCTTTGTGTCGCGAAAGGCTTATTATCGTTCCAATTCAAGAGGTTGACTGTTGGCTCCTTGCTTTTGACGCGAGCTTTCCTTCCCCTCAGATAAAGCGGGGATTCTTGATGAGCTTTCGCGCACTGTGAACAAGGGCATCCAAGATTGAAGAGAGTAGATACTGCATAGTGAGGGCGATAAAGAATCCGTATGTAACTCTGAGGGTTGCCCGGCTATGGGTGGGTCATCGGCCCGGTGGAGCTGCCTTTAGAAACTGCGGGCCTGCGTCAGTGCCCACTGCCCACTGTTGTCCACAGCTTCATCGGCGACGAACAGGATCAACGGTGACTAGCAAGTATTAGTACTTGACGCAAGATTCGTGGTGCTGGGCTACGCATCTCTTTACAGTCAATATCCGGGACTGAACTCCTCGTCCGACCTTCGACCTCGACTCTTCTCTCGATGTCCTCGATTCTCTTCTTGAAACTTCTACTGCTTGCAGCATCAGCATGGGGAATAAATCTCACCATGACTCCTCCTAATCCACCCGCATCACAAGAAGAACGTGTCGAGCAGACAGAGGTTGAGAGAAGATTCATTCCATGGTTCACAACTTGGATACCCTCACTCGGGAAGGTTCGTCTTGCCATTCATCACAATCTTATGGTATGTACTTATTCAGTGACTCGTTTATCCCCTCATTTAACTGTGCTTGTTAGCGAGCGCTTTGTCTTCTAGCCGCTCTTGAAGGAGCGACAATCCTTGGAATAATGCAATCTTCATCTTCCCCGTTCATCACCCCAGTTTCCATCATAGCATCCTCTATGGCCGTGGGAGGTGCTCTAATTCGGCAGTCTTGCTACCGTCATCTCTCAACTCTCTTCACCTTTGACCTGGCCATCAAACGCGATCACCGCCTAGTCACATCTGGTCCATACGCATACGTTAGGCATCCGAGCTACACAGGAGCGATTCTCTCCGGTGTTGGTGCTTCAGTGTTGTTCCTGGCTTCTAGAGGATCTTGGATGGTAGAGTGCTCCGGGCTGTTCTCCGAATCAGCCAAGAGGTGGATAGGACCCAGTCTCGGAGATACTGGCTCGAACCTCTCAATATCGAATGGCCATTTTCCCTTCTTTATGACGCTCTGTTTCGTGATTGGAGGACTTGGTCTTGTTGTCCTGGTCCCCCGTACGAAAAAGGAGGACGAAATGATGAAGCAGGCCTTCGGCAAAGAATGGGAGGAGTGGAGAACTAGAGTGCGATGGCGTTTGGTACCGGGAGTTTACTAAAAGTGACCTCGTTCATCTTATGAGTCCAGCTCGATCCTGGCATCCCTATTCAGCTAACTTCCCGAATAGTTACAAGAGATGACGGTCACTGAATACGAGCGAGATGGCCTCACATATTCTCTGCAGTATCGATATTCGCAACACGAAACGACTCATAATTCTTGGCCCTGGAACTCCCTCAATGCTCTCGACGAGAATAAGGCACCTCGTCCAAAGGTCGGGATGAGTATTTAGGTAGGTACAGCTACAGTACATTGATCTTGTACGTTCGACTCATATATACAGTGTATAGATAGCAGTACTGCGATGCGGGGACTAGCGACGAATAAAGAGGAAAAAGAGAGCAGAGACAGGAGAATGACGAAAGGAAAGAGATTCACGTGTAAATATCGGAAGGAGAGGCTGAACGGCCACGATAGAAGACGGACGAGACAGGAAAATGTGATCGTAACTCGAGAGAGGAAGAGAAGAAAGACAGAACAAAATAGAGAACAAAAACCGAAGGAGAGAGAAAACGAGAAGTAGGAATTGAGATACTGTAGATACCAAAAAAGAATAATCATCCGTCGACATCCATCTTCATACCACCAGGGCCCACTGCACTCGCGCGACTCCTCCGCCGAGCGTATTCACTCTGCCTAACTCGCTTCTTCGCGCTCATCATCACCGCACTCTCCCTCGACTCCCTTCGACCTCCAGCACTAGCACCAACATGACTTCTCCTCGCCCCAACGCTCTTTCGAGGCGCACCCCCGCCAAGACGAGGACCCAGACTCGACCTCGCGGTGGTCGAAGCATTACTGTTAGTTGTAGCGCTGGACGCTGTAGAAGAGCCGGATGCAACCCGCTGCGAAGCTAGCCGGGCAATGACTTTCGATCGAGAAATTCTTGGTTTCCGTCCCATCAAAGATCTCTGTCTCGTCGGTGCAGCACCAGCAACTATCGGTTGGTTGGCATTCGCAGCCCCATTGCGGACAGGACTTGGAATTCCCGAACCAGGAGGCACGACCAACGGCTTGCTGAAAATCTTACCTGGCGTACCAGGTAACGTAGCAAGCTTGGACGCTATCGTGTCATTGTTGGTGAGCGAGTCGAACACCCTGGAGGCTGACGGAGAAGTAGGCTTAGTCAGAGGGACGGGCGCGACCTGTCTCAATTTATTGACAGACCCCTGCGCTTTCGCCAAGGAGCTAGCAGTAGGCGCTAGAAGCCTAGAGCCTGTATTACTAGGGAGGAAATTTGTACTGCCGGACGTTCTGGACTTGGTAGAGCTCATTGTTGAGTTCTGCGTCATACTACCTCTGACAGACCCACTGGGACGACTCGACATTCTGGATGATGCGGTTCCGGTAGTAGATGTAGGAGCACCGACAGAACTAGTTCTCGTGCTGGTCGTACCATTGCGCATGGGAGGAGGAATAGGTGACCGTGACGTGCCTGCCGCGCTAGCACGGGATGTGGTAGAGCTCATAGTACCCATAGAGCCTACCGTGCCTGAGGCTCCGCGTTTCGCAGGCGGTGGCGGCGGGTTCGTTCCAGACGAGGTTTTTCGTTGGTGACCGCCGGCGACGGGAACAGGTGGTGGACCCATAGAGCCAATCGAAGGCTTCGGTTGAGCTTTGGAAGGGAGAGCATTGCTCACAGTTGTGGACATGGTTGTTGTAGTGGTGGTGGATACCGCGACTTGAGTGGTTGGCTTCTCTTTCTTCGAACCACCCCAAACACCTCTGACAAGGGTTTTTGCGGCAGTGGAGACGAACCCGAATCCAAAGCGAGACTTGCTGGCAGGTGCAGGCTTCGGCGGCTGTTTCTCTGATGCACGATGTCAGATAAGAGAATTGTTTGAAGAAGGGACTGCACTCACGCAGTCTCAGTGTGCTTCTCCTCGGTCCTGTACTAACTCTTCCGACGCTTGGTCTACCGCTGCTCCTCCTTCTCTCCCTGTTCATGGCCAGCTTCCTTTTGACGGCTTCGCGCTCCCTCCGAAGTCTTTCCTGTTCTTCCTGCAGCTCCTCTACATCTCTCTCGTCTTCCGCAAATTCTACACGAGCTTTCTTTCCGCCTCTCTCCTCTTCCGCGTCTTCATCGTCATCTTCCTCGTCACCAAAGCCCCCAGGAACAGCTGGCTTCGACTTCTTCTTACCGACTAAACCTGAATCTCCGTCCGCCGGTCCAAGGACGCTCGACTTGCGTTTCCTCCCCACCACAGGTGCTCCAGTCGACGCAGAAGCAGTGGCTTTACGATCCACGTACCCTCCAATACCCTCCATCTTTGCGAACTGCTTCTCGTGCATCCGATCGAATCTATCCGTAACAGCACCGCGTCCTCTCGGTAGAGGCTTGACTGCCCTCGGGCTGCCATCCTCATTCACCATTCCGGGACGGAACGTGGTAGTGATATTGCTGTTGATCGTTTCCACACCCTCCTTCTGCAGACGTTTGTTGATCTCGTCGAGCACACTCGAAGCGGTAGCTCGGAAGTCCTCGTTGGTGACCGACGGTCGCTTTCGTGGGTCAGGGGAGCCAAAAACAAATTTAGGTTCGTTCGGAGGCGGGGAGAGGGCTGAGGTGGGATTCGAAGTGGAAGTGGAAGCGGAGGTAGGCATTCCACCTGGAAGTGATTGTTTGTCTTCTTTGGATGCTTTCACAGAGGGTGACCCATAGATAAGATCATCCATAGGAAGTGCAGGATAAATCCTCTGCCCTTCTGCACTTGGACTTCCCATGACAAGGTCAAACGTAGTCTTGAAAGGTTTCAGTTGTGGTGTGGCCGGGCCGTCGTGCTGCCCTCCCCAGTTGAAAACGGAAGGAAGGTCGTCGCCGTCTGACATCTGGTTGGCAATGAGCCTTATCGTAGTGGTAGCGCCCGATTTACGTTTGCCACCAGGAGTGGCGGGAGTCTGACCAAGGCTGAGTCGAGCGTTCGACGGTGCCGGCGCGCCCGGGCGTAGGATGTGCCCAGGCAGAGGCTCTGGTTCAGCTGCGTTGTTGAAGTCGAATTTGGCGAGATGCTCAGCAGAGGGTATACTGTCTGGAGCGAAGTTATCCAGCTTGGGCTTCGATGACGGGGAAGGCTCAGGAATGGCGGAATATGGCTTGGCGTACCGGTCGAGCTCGTCGTTGCCGGGATAATTGGCGGGTTTGGGAAAGACAGGTAACGGTGGAAGGGTCGAGGCGGAAGAAACGGTCGAGAGTGTGGATTTGGTGGTCATGTTTCGCTTTAAGCCAAAGGAAGAGGCCAAAGCTTTGATAGAAGACGTCACTGACGACGAAGTTGACATTGTTCCCTTTGAGCTGGTCGTTCCGAATTCCCCGGAACGATGACTGGCCAATGTTCCCTGTGACGACGAGCCTCCTCCCAATTCTGCTATAGTATCCATCTTCTGGTCACCATCCTCATCAGCATCCTCATCTGGCTCTTCCTCACTCCTCGCTGCTATGCTCAAAGCTGAATCCTTCGGCAACGTCTCTGCAACCGCCTTCAACTTCGCTATGAGCTCAACATTCTTCCCCGATGCTTTAATAGAGTGGATCTTGCAGAGCTTCACCAGTTGATCACGTTTGAGAGAATGAAGAGCTGGCGAGTTGAAAAGAATCTCTGTCGTTGTCGCCGACATCATCGACCGCCAGATTTGTTGGGCGCCTTCGTCGTCGTGGTTCTTTGTTGAGTTTTGATTTTGTTGGTTCGGTTACCATGTGACCGCGTCAATGCTTCGGCATCTGCCGAGCCATGACTTCATAAGCGCTCTTGACTCTGGATCTTAAGCTTCAGCATGGACATCGACGCCCCTTCCGGAGGAACAGGAGATAGAATGTTGTTTGAGATTAGACTAAGAGAATGTATATACCAGGGTTGTACTTACAGCTGACTCAAGAGAATGGTCACTGAAGCATTGGTCAAGTCCTCAATTCGCGGGAAATGATCTCACTGGTACAGCAACTCTTCTTCGCGCTTCAGCGCATACTTCAAAGATAGTGTGTGGGTACTGGGGAGCCTGAACATGAACCATGCCAATTAATTGCGGTGATCATGACGAAGTGGGTGTCACCAAACAGATGGCAAGCCCAATTACGTGGCTGTTTCCACGGAATGGATGCTCGACGCCAACGACTAAGGCACTGGGGCCGTTTGAAGTACTAGAAGGCGGAGCAGAACGAGTCCCCCGTCAGGATTCAGAGCCCCGCAGGCAACACACGTGCTCTGAGCAGTATCATTGTTGAGCGAATGTCACACGCAGCTTAAACCAGAACCACCCTCAACCGACCATGCATGTCGGAGTCATCCCTCTCCCTCCTCCCACCCACTCAGATGGTTGTAGCTGTCCCCTGCCTTTCTCTTTTCTTCGAGAAACCAGGCAGCGCTTGACCGTCCCTGATCAACAACACGCCTGCCACTGCATAGTTTCATGCCACACTTCCATGTTCATTAGCAGTCCGTCGCAGGCCCGTTATGCGCACCAACGATCGATCGCAAGCCTCCAATATCTCCGACCTCTCCCTCGCCCACACCCGGAACACCACTTCGCCTCCATGCCACACCGGTTCTCACAAGAAAGCTGAGTTCTATATGATCATGAGTGGCATTGGGCAAGGTTGTGTCTGGCACAAAGCCGGAGTCGCAGACACACACTTGCGTCTCGATCTCTTGTGTCTGCACTATGCCACGCATGTAGTGGAACCTTGGGTGCCACCGAAGGATATAGACGATTGGGCGACGAGTTACGAGAAGCAAGAAAGGTTTATGTCGAGGCCCCAGCGGAGACGACCGGTGGAGGTGCTCGCTCGCAATGTTTGGATTAGTTGATCGCAACCCCAGCAGAACATATAACGTCCATGACTCGTAGGACACAAGATCTGATCAAGGACCAGTCGGGCTAGGCGCTATGATGGCTACGGCGTTGTTTTGTGCTGTTGAGGCGTCACTTATGGTCGTTTTCCGGAGGAGCAAGCAATAGTTGTGGACTCACGATTCGAGAAAAGTTCACCAAATCCCTTCAAACTTCGCCTAGAGTAAGCAGGGAGAACAACGCAGAAGAGGCCCGCATTGCAAAGTCTTCTGCCACGAAATCTGATATCATTGGCATTTTTTATACGGCCAATCAGCAGCCCCCATCGAAGGCCGGTGAGCAATACTGGCCACAATGAAGTCGCAAAAAAGCTGCCTAACAGTCCCTCATACGGCCGACTGAAACAAAAATCGAGACAATCGGAGCCTCACGACCTCTTGGCACTGACTCTGCTGACGACGTCACCCATCTCACACGCAATGTTCACATTGAGGAGCTGTCCTGTTTCAATCCCTGCTGCGGACAATCACTGGTATCGCTCACCTCTATGGATAGCGGCACGTACTGGTGAGAGGAGAAGACAGAGTCAACCACGTGGCAATTCAACCTCGTTTGGCGCCCACGCTCCATGGTCAAAGCTGGTCAAAGCTGGTTCGACATAAAAAGACGCCTTACGACTGTATCCCCTGTGACTTCTTTGCAACAAAAGCGCTCTTCTGGCTACTGCGATCATATCATGGCTCTCAGATCTCATATGAAAGCCGACGGCTTTGGTGCTGACCATTGTCTATCTGCCGGGATATCTCAGTCTACATGTCGGAAGCGAAGATAAGGATGCCGATTTCTCGAGGACAGCTTGGACATACAATGGACTTACGCAAGGCCCTTGGAACTCTTTTTTCTCCACACAAGAAGGCCACCTTGTTCCGTTGTGCGACCAATTTTGTGGCATGCGTGGCCTTCTTCGACAATCGGAAACGATGGTAGGATCCGGATTTCTTCTCCAATTGGGAGTATTGGGAGTTTATTGTGAAGGAAAATGGGTACGAAACCAATCCGTCGACTTACAGCACGCATATTGACTCAACTCTGTAGGTTGCTATTGACTTTGAGATGAGCAATCGCCCTGAGGCGAGATGAAATTGCCCAAAATGGGGCTATTTGTGCGCATAACAAATCCATTCAATTCGACCGAACGGGTAATTTTTCTAGGATTGGGGGCGATTTGATTCCGAAAAAGGCAATTGCCCCTGACTGAAGGAAAATGGATTGGGCTTTAACAACGGGGGTATATATACAAATGCCAGCCATGTTCAACAAACCGTCACCCAACCTCCCCAAGCCACATATCCCCTCAAGTTTTCGACTATCCATTCTTCACAAATGTTCTCCTCCATCGGAAACCGAAGGCGCCACTGCTCTCACGCAGAGAATCTTCCTCCCAACAAGAATCGCTTCGACCCTATCACCCGTCGCCGCCGCGGTGTTCAGTCGAAATACAATCTCGACCAAGCCAAGCGTCGCAGCGTGAAGAAGGCCGTCCGAGTTAATGTAGCCTGCCCGGTCACCAAAACCATTCAGGCAACAACCAGCGACATCCAGATGGCAGACGGCGAAACTTCACAGCCAAAGCCGATTACGAAACCGGCTGGTCGCACCAACGTACCGGTTCAGCTACCACGAGCACTAGGACAACCCACATACACCGAAGTCCCACAAGAGTCCCTCCGGGCTGCTCTAGGTGCCCAATATTATCAAGAGGACGTCCCTCTCGACTTCGTGAGAGATACCCTCGAGAAGAAGGGTTTCAAGTGAGTGCCCTAATTTTCCTCCTTCTGGCTCTCTCGTATTGACAGCTATCTCTAGTTTCCTTCAGATGATTTCTTCAATTGAGGCGGAAGTTCCCAAGGACAGAATTCCTTCCGAAATTGACGTCCAAGTCCGCGACTTTACTACCAACGAGCTCCCCACCCACATGCTTGCTGTCTACGGCGCGAAGAAAGCTACTCCTCCAAAGAAGCTGGAGGTCAAGCTCTACCCCGTTCACGCACACGTTATGGCTGCTCACTGCGCCAAACTGCCTGCCTTTTCTCCCTCTCCCATTACCAACGAGGCCGTCCCCGAGCCCGTCAACAACACCACCCCACGAAAAGTCACCCTTCCCGTTCGCAACCTCTGCCTCCCTCATCCGCAGACCTTCCCCGTCCTCTCGCAGTACCTCTACCTCCGACGGGCCGAGCTCCTCTACAATGCTTTCCTCCCATTCCCGCCTTCCAAGTGTGCTCAAGCCTTCAACGAAGCTGGTACCGCAACCCCCACCACGGACTCCGAAACTCCTGCATCATTCTTCACCCACCCTCAGAGCACATCACATCAAATCGAGATCGCGACCGAGCTCGCCAACACCTACACACCACACCGCCTCCTCGAATCCGTTGCTGTCGTGCACGGTACTTGGATGAACGTGTGTGCGCTCGGTATCTTCGACGACAAGATGTGGACTGTCATCGACGGTTGCTGGGAGGTCCTCCTCCGTGCTCTGGCTATCGGTGCTGGTGTCGAGATTGAGGATTAGACGACGACGACTATGCTCTCATGCTTTCACTATGACTTTCGCATTCACCATTACGCTATGCTTTATATGCTTTTCCTTTCCCCCACACCCATTACCTTACCGGCCTCATCTAACAGTGGCGATACCCACCCTACATACATACCCGCGTTCGACGATTTGAAGAAGAAAAAAACAATTGTACTAGTTATACTTATGAGGTATATATTTTAGTGTAGCAATACTCAGCATTAGATACATAAACAACAATAGAACAAAAAGAGTTCAAAAAGAATACATTGGCCAAAAGAACAGTGAGAATTCGGAACCTCTGATTCAACTTCAGCAGTTTGTGGCGAAGCTCGCCGGGCCGTCAGGGAACCGAGTACGGGCGTCTATGATTATCATGGTTAACTTCCTACCAAACTCAACGCCGCTACCGCTGCATGACTTGCAGCCCATTTCGGTGGTACCGTTCTTTCGAGAATACCGATCAAACATTTGGCTCATTCAAGGCGGCTCGGGATCTTCAAGGTTCAAGGGCTACCGCTTACTGTTGACAGCATGCTCCATTCAACGACCCTTCACACCAGCGTCGAGTCAGTGTGATATGCGCGTATATCGTTCATCTGCTTTCCTGGCTCCCTACGGAATCTTCCATCCGACTTGTGGACGGACTGATGACGTTGATCGGAACCCTGGGATTCAAACGACTTGGTACACTAGGTTCGGTGACTGAAGCTGCGCGGGCGTTGGAGGCGTCGGTGTCGCAGCACCTGCTGGCCATCTCTTCCTCCAGCCCGGATGCCTAGGAGGTAGGAAAGCTCTTGCTTCCTTGAGATCCTACCTGAGAGCTTACCGCCGGGCGAAGATACTGGTTTGTTGCGTTTCGACAGTGCAGGGCGATCGCCGATGGTTAACACTGTTCCCTGACTGGAAATAAAATCCACAACATTGGAAAGGATCATGAGCGCGACTAAGGTCAGTCGTATTGAATATTAAATACTTACACACTCACGAGTGGCTCTTATTCACTCTGGCCCTGGAGAGACTCGCTATCGTTCCGTTTGGGACTCTCGACTCTCGTACGACATCCGACCCCTTCGTCCTCGGTCTTCGATCGCGTGTCTCGTCGCCTTACGCCTATCGACCCGATCAGCGCGAAATCACTATTGTGCTTGAACCGCCGAGCTAAAGTTCGACATCAAGCACGAACTGAGCCGACAGAGTCACGCTTTACACAATACGGCGCCCATCATCGTAGCTTGCTGCATTGGGGAGACAGACTGAAATTGACGCCGATGCCACGCCCACGTATGACAACTCCTCGATTCATGATACACCGGCGCACAGGATGTTCAGCGACAGCGTCAGTGGGCTGCGGACCATGTTGGCGAGGATAGGCCTGTACAATATATGACTCAGTCGGCTGGTCAATAGAGTCCCAAGGGATCCCAGCGACAGGTTGGGTACCTTCCTCGTCGCGCACTCACCTACAGATATTGTACGAGGGAGCAGGCTACCCTTTGGGGATTCCTATCAAGACGTCCCGTCCTACCGAGTAAGCGAAGCTAGATATATTATACTAGAAATATGTGGTAGACTAGATAAGAACGAGAGCAGGAGGATGGCACGATACGATAACAATAAGCAATAGGAAGGAGTGTACTCTGACTAATTTAAAAACAGAAACAGTATCATATGCGTGGAATGCAAGGACGAATAGAGCGAATCATAAATTAGGGAGTGACGGGTCGTGGTCGCTACTTTGGAGGTGAACATCGTCCATCCCACAAGTAAGGAAACACATAGTAGTGGAAGAGCTGTGAACAGATCGAGGACGTGTGTACGGAGGTCTACAGGTCAAGATAGTGATCACAAAGTACCTCTTTTTGGGACAACAGAGAAATCACCATGCTGGCGCTATCTGCTTGTATCGTAGGCGGAGTCTCCTCGCCTCCGCAGTAATGTTCCACGCAGTCTGGATTAACTCCACAACTGCCTGATCCTTCAGCCCAAGAGCTAATACATTCTGCCATAGGCCCTGGTTGAAGCGGACGCGATGTTGAAAAATGTTATCGTCGTCGAGTGGCTGGTCGTGCTCGTGAGAGTCCCGGACGCGAGTTGCAAACGCTTGCGCCATTTCTGCTGCGTTTGGGAATTCTGCAATCACGTGTTCTGGTAGGAGACGGGGGGGTAGGAGCTGCTGCTCTGTCTCGAGACCCATTCCGTATAAGAGGAGGAGAGGGATCAAGGGGGGATGCGGGACTGTGAGAGGAATGACGGGAAGAGTTATCATGAACCCTGGAGGAGATGTTGTTGAATGGGGGACCGGGGGGACTGTGCCAGGTGTTGCTGGGGGTATCACATCGGTGCGGAAACCGCGATTATAAAGATTGACGTTCACTGGTACAAGGAGAGGCGTGGGCTGGTTTGAGTGGGAAGTACTTGAGGGATACAAGGCTAATATGTGTGTCGGTAGGGACGGGTCACGTCGAGAGGGTACGCTGATAAAAGGTGGAGGTGGAGCGATGGAACTTGTTGGGACATTGTATACATTGAGGTGATTGCACAAGGCTCTGAGTTGTAAAAAAAAGTTAGGCGACAGCACAACCTGGACTGATGTAGAGGGACATACTCCGTCGGTTCTTCCTTCGACAAGAGAGATCGGCGCTCCATTGACAAAAATGTGAGGTCGTACGGTCGTTTGTTCTTTCGTTAAAGGGAAGTCGTGCAGTGGAATTGAGATGGGGAGACAGGCGTGGCGTACAGGTTGGGATTAAGGAAGGAGTTGGGAATATAGTACCGAGGTCCGAACGGATTACTGTGCCACTGGCGCTGTATACGCAGCCCTACTGCCGCGTCCACCTTCTTCAAAAATCGGGAGGACAGAAAGGGTAACAGAGACAGTGGAAAAAAGACAGTCACACAAAAGAGCGCTAAAAAATTCCCTGATATCGGACTCGTACATACCTACACGCTTTAGATCGCAGATTTTCAAGTTTCCAACCCTTGAAAGTTGACAGCATCTCGGACTTACGTCCCTAACGCACACGCTTACCCCCCTGGGATTACTGAAACGCGTTGGTCGCACAACGTTAAATAGCCGAGCTTGACAGGAGCACCATGTATAGAAATTCATTGGCAAAGGGATCCAAAGCAGGGAGGAGTGACAAGAGAGCAATCAGTCGGAGGAGGGGAACGGAGATCGACGAGATGGAGAAAACTGAAGTCGTGTGTCCCGTCATATTGATCGGGTCGGTTACGGCTTTCGGACCGCCAGCACTAGTAAAAACTAATCCCAACTTGGATTTTCAAAACCGTCAAGCGCCCGCATGATGTTTGACCAAGTGCTTTGATCCAATTCTTTCAATGATATCGGTCTGTTGGCTCTGTCAAACAAAACCTCTTGAGAATATTGCTCGAATTGCGAGCCGTGCACAGTCTACGTAGCTCAGACTAAATGGACTCAAACTCTAGTCCAGTCGGTCTGCCAGGGTCAAACATATCTCCGGATCAGTGACTCTAAAGCTTGGCACATCCCGACACATCCCCTGGCCCTGGTGTCTCGTTTCTGAGATTCGGAATCTCAACTGGGATTGCAGAGATTTAAGTCCACTCACACCACGATGTAATCGATTCGAGGCGAGCGTATTGCAGTAGCCGGGGCGTGTAGAGCAATTTTTACTCTGCAGCCCTCTTTAACGGCTGACACGTCGCTGTTCGGCAAATTTCGACGATAAAATAAGCCCTCAAGGCAAGACTGACCGTAGTCTGACTGAGATCTCTCAAGACGGCTGGGCACTCGTGCAATGATGACCAGTTCATCTGTTTCTATCGCGATGTTTCCTGGCCGCTCGCTTCCTTGAATGCAGCACCCAAAATGGCTAAATAAGGAGTACTCGTGTATTGTGATCTATCATCTCTACGTGGCCGAGCGTGGCTGTTGACTGGTCCCCGAACCCGGCGGAGAGCCCTTGGGAGGTATTCATTGGAAGCCATTAGCGGCGCCCAGAAACCGTGCTTGTACGACCTCAGGGCCTTTCGGACAAGGCCTAAGTTTGCCTCATTCTTTCCTATTACAATACCGTCTCTCTTGAAGGGCCATGAAATGGAATTTGTAGAACCACAACTAATACTAACTTTCGCCGGCGTGTCTATCTCTTCCAGCTCCCGGCTCCGCCTATATTTGAACGGGTGTCGCGTTCACTATAGTCTGCCTTTGGGAGACTAGGCTCCGCCCTGAATACGACCAATATCACCTGTACACCAGTAGTGGCACCACATATCAGGGATGCCTTTAATTTCCGCCCCCACCAGCTCCTCGGCTTAAGGACTCCGTACATTCAAGTCTCGATTACCTTTCCAGTCAGCTGTGAAGATGAACGTCAGCGTCGTTTCAAGATCTCAGATACGTTGGCCATGTAGGTCGCCCCCCAGTGCCTTGAACCTTCTAGAAGCTCGAGGAACCATCGGCGTCGAGGACTTGTAGTAGATGACTACTAGTTTTCAAGTTGAACTTGCTCAAGCTCTCCCACGATCCTCGAGCTCCCATCCACCCTCAGCCTCTGACATGCGAAATAAAGCACATTGGATTCATCGTTCTAGTATCACCGGCGCATTGTAGCACTCCCGTTTATTCATGACGTTGGACTACCAAATCCGAGGGTCGTTCATTGAAGCGATCGGTCGATGAGGACCTGGGCCGTTCCAAATAACACGATCTTTTTCGTTCGGGCCATACCCTGGCTGACGTTGTGACTCAACTCGAGGCACGTTTGTACGGCAGTTGAATATGTAAATGTATTGCTCAAGAATGATCACTATTTCAACGCTCTGCGTCCTTCCACCCTGAAACAAACGAAGTTGACTCGTTCAACGCCACTGAGCCTCAGTTGGCCAGCACAGATAATAGTAATGAAGCTGGTCCGTCTCGCTAGTCCGTTGGCCACCGGGGAGTCTTTAGCTGGAATTCCGATTGAAAACAACCAAAAACTGGCAGTAAATGGCACCTTACGAGAGTCAAACACATTGGAAAGGGAACTGGACTCACTCACAACGACTAAGTGGGAATTTGGAAAGGAATCTTCACACGCGCTTAGTATTGCGATCGGTTTTTGCCGAACAATCTCCGTCACCGGTGACTGGTACCACGAAGTTGCTCTTCCTCGCTCTTCCGATTCGAGTCTTCCTCAGCGACATGGTATCGGAAGACAATCACTCCTTTACCCCAACTATGCTTAGCAGTCTTTGTGGTGATTTATTTCTGCATACCAGACTCGACAACAGCCGCCTCGGATTTGGAACATAAGAAGACTGGAAGTACTTATGCTTATATACAGCAACGAGGATGTCAAAGGGCATATTCATGGTGCGGACTCTGCTTGAATACCAATTCTCAGTCGTTTTCAGCACAGGTCTCCAGCTTTAGGAATCAATAAAGGGACAAAGTCGGCATACGCTGCGCCCTGTAATTGTACTCTGATTCAAGGGATCTTGTGGTCGTATCCTGTTTGATGTTTTGCGAGAATATCGATATTAGAGAACGAGCGGCTCAGTACATCGGCATCATTGGGCTTTGCTGTACGATGGCATTCGGTGTGCGTATTCTAAACTCACACTCCCTTATGCATCCACTCAAACGCCAGAACTTCGCCAAATTGCTCAGTGAATTATACTTACGATCCACTCAGTAGCCTTCCTGTTTGTCTAAAGCTCGAAAGCCTGCCGGTATCCATGGGCTTTGGGAACGCACATTATCGTTTCAACACTCCATCCATTGTCGCCCACGATCTCAGTTCCACTTCCGCGGATCTTGGTTCGTCAATCTGTGCTTGTCCAGAATCCAAGGCTTACTGAACATTGTCGACTGTCATCGATGCCGTCTCTGTTCGCACGAATGGGAAGACATAGCTTTATGGTCTATCAGTAACAGTCTATGTCAGTTCGGCGGCATATATAACGTGACACCTTCGAGGCGCTCAATACGATCTCAATACTGGATGTACTACCGTTAATGAATTCCCTACAGGTTCCTGAGCCGTTGAAAATGATGAAGATGAGCGAAACCGAATGAAGCCATCATGTGAAAGGTCACCAGGCAGGGTCTTTAACATGCTCAAAAAAAATCAGCCTATAACGCTGAACTAGTACGGAACAGCTTTTTTTCAGATGCTTGCTGGGCATAGATTTTCCTTGTGCTGATTGAATAGTCAGAGAAGACCTGAGAACCTTAGAACACCTGCTACTTGGGCTCAGAGGACCACGACCTATCATCTGTCGACATCCAGGATATGATTTTCCCTATACCTCCGGCTTTGGATATCCTTGTCCCGAGACGTCAAATGTTTTTCCCCCACTCCGACAATACAGGACAGCACGCTGTCTCTCGGTGCTGTCCATGAGTGTCTATGACACCGAATTTCGCTTTTGAGCCGCCGGATTAGTTCAAGAAATACGAATCCGAAGAAGAGATGCGGGTTTTTACTCGGCAGGCCTTACAAGTGAAAGATGGGATGATATCAGGTGGGTACACTCTATAATTGTATTTATATGGTTGAATGTCTACAGGAGGGCGTTAGCTCTTGAGCTTTTCCCAAACCATGTACGCCTCCCTTGCTCTGGTAGTTGTGTTCAACACTCTCGCCCTGTCCACTTGGGCTCATCCCTCCATCAAATCTCGTAGTGTCTTGGATGTCTGCCTTGAGATCAAGGACGCGATATCTCCGGCATCCGGCGTTTTCTTTCCTGGTATGACCTTATTCAATCCTTAACGTACTCCTCGTACTCATCGGTTCAAGGCGCACCTTCATATCTGAAGGACATATCTCATTGGGCTTCCTCCAGCTCGGAGCTCTCTCCGTGCAGTGTTGAGCCGGGGACGGCTGAGGATGTGGGCATCATCGTGAGACCGTTTTGACCTACTCTTCAATTGTCGAACTCAGAACGGTAACTAGCTGGGGATACTTGGGAGTACTCGGACCCCTTTTGCGGTGGGTCCACCTTCCACTCTCTGTACCCAGTTCTGACTACGGCTATCAGGTGAAAGGTAGCGGACACGCTACCAACCCTGGATTTTCCTCAACTTCCGGTGTCCACATCGCCATGTATCGTTTCTCGGAAGTAACGTACAATGCTGATACTCAAACGGCCGTCATCGGCGCGGGACTAAGTTGGGACGAGGTCTACGCTTCACTTGTGCCCCAAAACGTCAACGTAGTGGGCGGTCGTCTTCCTGGTGTTGGTGTGGCTGGGTATTCTTTGGGAGGGGGCTACTCCTGGCATTCCAACCAGTATGGGCTGACCGTCGACAACATAGTCACCTTTGAACTGGTCAAACCAGACGGTTCTATTGTCACTGTTACGGAGTCCTCTGATGCTGATTTGTTTTTCGCGCTCAAGGTACGCGCGAAGCTCGTGTTGATACTCAGAGTACTGATACCCTTTCTTCCCTTTCTTAGGGCGGAATGAACAATTTCGTAAGTTCTGTACACCCCACTTCAGCTACGGTGGCTCACTTTATGCGAAGGGTATTGTCACCCGATTCACGCTGAAAACATTCCCGCAAGGGCAAATTTGGGTGCGTTCACGAAAGTTTTTCCGAATCGCCATATCGTTGACAGGCCCGTGTATCGCAGGGCGGCGTCACTACCTTCACCACTCTCCAAGTTGACCAAGTCACTGCGGCTGTTGGCGAGTGGGTGGCGACGGTCACTGATCCCAAAGCAAGCATGGTTGCTCTCTACAATTACGTCGCCGGCGTGGTGAGACTGTTCGTGCTGTATTGTACAACATGCGAGTCTGACGGTGCCCCCTCGAACCGCAGATTGTTGTGGTGCTGATCACCTTCTACGATGGTCCAACACTACCACCCGCGATATTTGATGATATTCTTGCCATCCCACATCTGACCTCTGACGTCAAAACCAGAGATTTTGCGTCGTTCGTTCTTTCTATACCCTCCGACATCCTCCAAGGACAAAGGTATGTTACATGATATCTCCACACGTTTTCCCTGCTAAAACACAATTTACCGGTCATCATGCAGAGTAGTATGGAGTACGGTTCCCTTCCTAGAGTTAACCCCAAGCATCTTGAATGCTGCGGTAAACGAAACGAAGGTGGATACCAGATGCACAATACTTCAGCTACTCATCATCTAACCACCTACCCCGTCTAGTTTTGGGGGAGTAAACTGTCTCCCCTCGCTTCTGGAACCTACGTTTCTTACATCGTCGAGCCATTCCTCCCAAGCATCCTGTCGCATAGCTCGTCGCCTTCTGCCTATCCCCCGAAACGGGACAAGGCCTACCTTCCCTTTGACATCAGTTTCGGGTGGGCTCTCTCCCCGTTCGACGACACGATGCACGATTCAATCAGGCAAAGTACCAAACATTTGGAGAATCTTGCTGTTACACAAGGCCAGGCTGGCGTGGACACAGCTTCTCCCTACATTAATTACGCCATTTTTGACACTCCTGTGTCACGAATTTACGGTGACAACCTGGGCAGACTTCAGTCGATCAAGGCAAGGGTGGACCCGGACAATGTGATGGGCTTGGCAGGTGGCTTCAAAATCTGATTTACCTTTCGTGAACGAGCGTGCCAGTATATGATACCCGAACGTTGAATACCGTTCAAATGTCTGTTTCTGTCAAGTAAGGGTCTCACATGGATTGAAAGGAATTTGATACATTTCGATGGGTCAAAGCAAAACAATGGATGAACATGATACATATACTTATAGGTGTGTCACTCATAGTCCGGACAACCGCTTCAGTCTCTTGAAGAAACCCCCCAGTGCCTTCCTGGGCGAGGATGGGCCGGTCTCCGTTTGTGACGGTAGCAAGGATGTCGGTTTTTGCCTTTTCGTCAGGATAGAAAGTCTCCGCTTCCGGGTTTGGGGTACCTCGATGGCAGCTTGAGGCACTATGGGCGTGATGCGCTCCGTGTCCGCAGGACATGAATCTCGACCCCGAATAGACCCAAAGACACTCAACGTTGCACGCCGAGCGCCACCAAGATAGCTATCCCTTCTACTACGTGGCATGGTCGATCGTCCGGCCGCTGGATCTTCAAAATGACGAATGTCCCGCGGAAAGTCCATCGCATTTAACACCGAAATCGTGAGCTCTTCTTCGAGCGTCCACGACTCAGAAATCCTGCGGGATCGAGGTGAAGAGGCGACACCAAACTCGTCTGGAACCCCCCGATAGGCTGCAAAACTGGTTCGTTTTGCGTAGCCTTTGGGTGTGGTATGGCCCTTATATTGCACAGGAAGAGAGCTTCGACGGGGACGATTGGGATTGGAGGGGCCAATGGTTACTAGTGGGGAAGCGGAAGCCCGTGTATTGTTGGAGTGGGATACGGGAGGTATCGAGGGACGTTGGACACGATTATTCGTACTGCGTGAGCGTGGCGAGGGAATAGGCTCAGAGAGACGTCTGTTTCTCGGCGAGCCAGAAGGTTTGTCTTCGGAGATAGTACTGCATGAACCGGCCAAGTCGAATTTGCGCATGTGCCTCGTGCTTCTTCGTGCGGTACTGGTAGTTGGACTGCGTGGTAAAGAGGTACGTGAAATCTCGTTTCGAATAGCACGGAGAGGTTGCCTTTGTTTTGTGGACTGTGGGAGAAGAAGACGCTCGTACGCGAGACTCGGGCTCAACATTGTCTCGTACTGCTGCACTGGTGAGGGGATGTTCCTACTCATGTCCATCATAGTGACCTCCTCGAAATCTATGTTGGTGCTCATATCCGCCTCCAGAGATGAGCTAATGTCGGCGTCACAGGACATGTCGACACCAGAATCATGTACGGAGCAGAAAGACGGAACGAGTCTCCTCGCGCGAGGAGAACGGGTAGTGAGGGGGTCCTTCGTCGCTTGCGAAGAAGAAGGCCCAGCTGGGAATGGCTGTTCCTTTGACGGGAAAATTATGGAAGCGGTGGAGGGGAAGGGTTGGATTTCGCTTATATCTTCGATCGACGACCTATGTTTATGATCGAGGGCGCATCCCAAGTTGGGAGAACCGGCTGGGTTTACGTCGAAGGCTGCACCATACTTCAACCCGTCCAAGTTCGCCTCTTCCTCTACGGCCCTCGCTCCATCATTGCTGCTGCATTTGGCATTGTCACTGGAACAGGTAATGCAAAGACCAGCTTCCCTAAACAAGTCGTCGATAACCATTGAGTCTTCCATGCAGAGTGGTTGAAGATCCTTCAAGGTTCCGCCGGATGTTGACGACGATATGTCCGATTCGAGGAAAGGGAGAGTCGGGCAGGGAAGGGGTGGGTGTTCCATTGCAGAAATTTCGTCCCATAAACTTGAGACTGGGTCAAAGAATGGATGGAGCTTGACGTCCTCTCCTGAGAGGCGATCGCTTGCGTGGTGAGCGAGGAGCTAAAGTTTGTAACAAGATCAGTTGAATGGGCTTTTGAGTCAACCACGAGGGGGGCACGTTTTGGGGACGTTACGCAATCTTACTCACCGCTTTCAAAAAGGCTTCCAAGGAAGCATGTTCGCAACCAATGGTGGTGTTAATCAGTCTTTCGAGATCCCCGAAAGCCAAACTGAAGTCTCCAACACTTCTCCGACTCTGTGGTATTTCCTTCAAAAGGTCTGCTTGGAACGGTAACGCACCCGTGGCCAGCTCGTACAAAACGACTCCACAACTGAACCAATCGACTCGTTCGTCGTACACTACAAGGTCAGCGTCATTACGACATAGCAGTTCCGGTGCGGCATAGCGGGGTGTGAAGGTCACAATATCATCTCCCTGTAGAACAACTGGTTGATACATTTTCGTAGCACTTGCGTCCGCAGATGAGCCAACAGGGAAGTCGTCGTACTCCATAGAGAACGGAAGCGCCGCGGAAGCACCAAAGTCGCCCAAGACGATATGACCTTCAGCAGACACCATGACGTTTCCGGGCTTGACATCCTGATGAATGATTCCGTTTTGGTGCAGAAAACGCAGTGCTAACACCAATTCAGCAGCTAAGAGGCGGAAGCTGGCCATAGTGTTCGCTGAATCACATTGGAGGCAGGCCGATGGGAAAACCAGTGGTAGCGACGCGGACACGGATAGGCCATTGATGGGTGATGAAGCTTCCAATCTAAAGCGAGCGGCTGTTTTGGGTTCCGCCAGAGAGACTGGAAGGTAATCCTAGAGTACATTGAGCGTTCAAGTCAGTCATAGAGATCACGTACAGGGTCAGATTAGCTCACCGAAACTATCACAACATATCGGTCGTTCTGGAAACTCTCCGACATAGTTTGTAGAAATCCGACACCCTGCACGGAGTCCTCTTGTAGTCCGGACACTTCCGCAATTACGCGCAAGGTTCTCAACTCGCGCTTCACTTCCTCGACCCCATAACGGTCCAAGCCATCTTTCCGAAGAACTTTGATTGCATGTAGGGTCCTTGCTCCAGATGGACCTCCCGAGTGCCCAAGCAGCACCTTTCCACATTCGCCGGATCTGAGAGCGCCGATGATACCAAAGCTCAATAGCGAGTTTTTGACAGGAGAAGACGCCGTGTCAGAAAGAGGGCTGGAACATTCATCAGAAATCGATGGTACATCGTCAGGAAGAAGAGGGGGAGACGGGATGGAGATCCTTGACTCGATGGTTATCTTGGGCGTGGAAAACGCTTCAGGACTGAAGAAAGAAGGGACTGGACTGTTCTGGAGAGGTTCCCAATCCAGAAGACGAGGATTCGGTGTTATTGAAGTCAGCTTTGATTGGAAGAGCTCGCTTTCGGGACTTGAAGACAGGAACAACTGATTTCGATAGTGAACCTCGCGGTATTCGTCTTGCTCCAGTGGGCGAGAATTGCAGGTACTTTGTCGGAATTGCAGGAGTACCGAACCAGCCGGCACGAGACAAGAAAGTTGTGGGTCATGCATGTGTCCCTGTCAAAGTCGGTGAGGAGTCTCCTCTCTGAGATATTCGTATCGAAACGCAAGTACAACACAGAGCTCAACTCTAGCTGGTCAAAGGATCGTGAGGGTCGAAGACAAAGGCGCCGGTCTCATTGAGCGCCCAAAACACGAAATGGAACGGGACCGGTGCGTGGGAGACAAGTGCCTATTTTGTCGCCACCCTCTCTTTCTTTCGAACATTATCTGCAAGTCCCGCTCAACCCACTCATGCCTCCCACAAGAAGCTCTAAGCGAAGCAAGAAGGCTCAAGATGACTCGAAGGCTTTGGAGGTTGAAGATACTATCCAACAAGACCAAGAATCGACCCCTGTAGAACATGAGAATGGCGACGCACAGACAACTCACGATGAAGACCAAATGACTGGGGTCGAACAGGACGAGGAGGCTGAGACATCTGAGGAAAAGTCAGAAGGGTCGAAGATGACGATGGAAGACCGTAGGGCTAAACTTGAGCAGCTCAAGAAGAAGATGGTATGTGACCCACGACTCTTAATGTTGACTTATTCTAACGGAGTCCACACAAGGCGTTGTCCTCGAAAGCGAACCGGCAATCCCTGATAGAAGAAAGCGCAAAGGCCAAGATAACTGCTCGCGACGCAGCAAGGTTAGAGCGGCAACGCAAACTGGCAGAAATGCTTCGAACGAAGGCAGATGCTGAAGAACGGGGAGAGGACGTAGAGAGGGCAAAGAACTGGGATTACACGATTGAAGACAACGATAACTGGGAGAAGAAGTTAGCGCGGAAAGCTCGCCGAGCGGACTTTGAGTTTCATGGTGAGTAGGTTGCAAAAGTCTTGTCGTACCGAAATGATTCACCTGTGTGCAGACGACGCTCATGCTGCTCATCGAAAATACAAAAAGGAACTCGATCTCATTAAACCTGATCTCGTTGCATATCAGGAACAGAGAGACCTGGCGCTGGGACGTGGTCCTGGGGCATTAACAAACTTCGAAGCTGGGAGTTCCTCGTCGCAGGTGAGTTTGATTGGTTACGTCGCGAATTATTCGTCCTCAAACACCCTCACAGGTCATCCCGACGAGCCACGAGCAACAACTTGCGGCAGAAAATCTTTACCGGGACGCCAATACACTTATGTATGGTGACAATAAGCCGTCCGAAGAAGCCATTGACAGGGTGGTGTCAAAAATCAACCGAGAGTGCGTCAGGTCGACTTGGGGTCCGTTTCTGTTATTGACTACGTTCACAGTCTGGACAAGCGGGGGAAATTCTCGCGGAAGAGACTCAACGAGGAGGAGGGCGATATCACATACATCAACGAGCACAATCGTGTCTTTAACAAGAAGGTTGGTTTTCCGTGTGTTTTCTTGTACTTCACTGGTTCTCAATTCTGTAACCCTCTAGATTGCCCGATACTACGACAAATATACCGCAGAAATTCGTGCCAGTTTCGAACGTGGCACGGCGTTATAATCATATTCCTCTCGGACTGCGGATGCTACTTTTATATCGACTGTATTTCTACGATGTTCCACATTAATCTTCACGGGTCGTTGAATCTAGCTCACGGGGACGACGGCAAGACGATCTATGTGATAAAAAGGTGTCTAATGAGGGCAATGAGGGGTGATTCGTCGTTTCCCTCCATTAACTCGCAGCCATTGTCAGGTGCGGTCTGAGCATAAAGCTTCAAGGACACAACTAGAAACCATTATGCATGGCGAGCTTCGGTTTGGACCGTCGAGGACATATTCGAACTGAGGGTTCAAAACGGGCCCGTACAATACCCGTCCGTGCAAATAGGAAAAATCAGTTATTTCAACCCGGCCTTGAAAATTTGAACACTCAGACCACTTCAGGCCGTCGCAGGCTGCCACGATTTCAATGGCTGCTCTCATTTGCGGAGACTACCTGCGAATCTACAGTGATCTCCAAACTCATGAGCTGCATGAACCTCAGAGCCTCACATCCACTCCCATGGTTAAGAGTCTGCTATCCCGGGGACTGGAAGCTGGAATAACTCACGTGGTTGTCACCGAGTCTGGACCCACGGACACCCACAGCTCGTACTGTGATGTATTGGATACACATGTATCACGAGATTCATTGAAACATGCCTCATCAGTTCATTGCAGACGTACGTATCATTAAACTAGAATAAATGAGATCTAAAAACCCAAGCCGCAACAAAGTTCCGAAACGACTAGATATTGCCATCCAATTAATTTATTCATCCTTCACCCTCTCATAACCCTCATTAGGGGCGGCGGAGGAGCCCCAACCAAACCAGCTACCCGACCTCCTCTGCGGCAACTGACCGGGTCTACCACCTTCGTAGGAATGGCCGACGCCTTCATCCAATCCGGCATCATAGCCTTCAGGAGGCATTTCAATCTCCTCGAACCTCCCCAAACCGATACCCGAGGCGGTCCGTGTTCGAAGATAGGGACTAGAGTTGGGGGATGTGCTGCTAGAGGTCGATGTGGACGATACACCTCCCATCCCTGCTATCGAAGGAATCAGGAACTCGGGTACGGTAGGCGATGCAAACGGTGACGAGGATGGTGTCGAAGTGTCAGATCCGCCTGAGGTATCGATCCTTTCGAGCGCTGCGAGCTCTGCTTCCAACGCACGTCTTCGTTCAAGGATAGATTGCGTCGTTGCACTCGAAACTCGGGAGGAAGAACTGGAACCAGGGTACGGCTGAGGTGGTGGTCGTTCAGCAAAGAACGATGCCGTACGTTGCTGCCCGCCTTGGGGCTGGGAATGCGGTGCATCGGTGCTCGCAGGCTGCATCTGCTTGAACATGGCGGCGCCAGTGGTGAGGACCATGGGCCCGTACGCTCGCCAGAGACCCATGGCCATCTGAGCGGGTCCTGAGGCCGGGTCATTCTGTGTCGGTGGAGGAGCTGTTGCGATGCCTGCGGCAGGTGCCCCAGGTTGTTGTCCCAAACTGGCAACCATTGCCTCCCACACCGCTCTAGCTTTCGTCTGCACAAACTCCCATACGATCCCTCGAACTTTGGTCGTACTCCGATCGATCTGGTCTTCATGTTCGTGTAGCAAGGGTGAGAGATAGTTGATGTAGATGAACGTCGAGCCTTGGGTTTGGGGAAGGGATAGATAGAGCAGGAGGAGAGTCTTCAGGGTGTAGTAAAACGGGATCCAAGAGATACTCCATTCTGCGAACATTTCGACGGCAAGGAGTGACCCAAGCACGGACCAATACATGAGCCATCGTTCGAGGTCTGCTTCAGAGGCTGGTCGTTGTGAGAGTGTCTTGTAAGAGGAATACGCTGGATAGAGGAAGGCAGTTGCGGTGCCCACGATTCTGGAGGTCAGATAAAAAAGCATCGCTGCGAGAATCGATGGGAGAAAGATGAAAGAAAACTGGAACGAGTAAAGAGTTGAACAAAACGAGGTTGCTCCGTCTATTAGTACTTATTTCAATTACTTCTCAGCTGACGTAACGTTACCTGACTTCGTCTTCTAGAAATTCAAATGGGCAGGCGCTGGGCAGGCGATATCCAGGAGACGTGTTGCTGCGTGTAGTCAACGTTGTGGGCGGTCAATTGCAAAACGTACATATTATCTATACTGTGCTACAAGTACAATGCTATGGCGAAACTATGAGTGTAAGCCTAGAAAACAAGAAAATTGCCAGGGGCAACAAGATCAATAAACACCAAGGAAATAGAGAAGCAGGAGCAGGAGCAGGAGAACAAAATCATGCAAGATCGGAGAGCGATATTCGAAAGCATATGAGTAAGGCATATTGAAATAAATCGATACACGAGTCCTTTAATCGTCGAGCATGTGTGGTGTTCCAACCTATTCGAAAAGCATGTCAGAATGATTCAGCATTTTTCGTGAGATAGGAAAGTAGATACCTTCTGCATATACGACTGCCAGGTCTCCTGCAAGCGGGGATCGTCAGCGGCTATCCCTCTCATCGCACCCTCAGGCGTATACTGCTGATAGGGTGGCTGCACCTCCATATACTGGCCATGGTGCTGCTGGCCGTGGTAACCCATGTTCGCGTTCACATCAGCATTTCCCTGCCAGTGGATCGGCTCGGTAGGAGTGGAAGGAGTGCCACCCGAGTGGTGGTAGTGTGGCGTCGGTGCTGCTGAAGGATGGGATCGTGCGTGATAAGCATGGGCTTGCGAATGCCCGTTTACATGAGGTTGGTCGTACGGCGGGTAAGGATGCGTAGAAGAGACAGGTGACACCATGTCAGTATCAGGGCTCCTAGGGCTAGACTGGTCTGCGTATTGCTGTTGTTGCAGATAAGGCGCGGGCACCTGATACATCTCATGCTGGGGCTGGCGGTTTTGTAAACGAGGCTGTGAAACCCTATGATGGTGCTGTTGCTGGGGCCTAGCATACGGCACTTGGGAATGAGGCCCCCGCTGAGCCCGAGGGTGAACTTTGTGACCCGTCAAAGGTGGTGGAGGGTGATAATGATTGTTCTGCGGGCCGTTCTGCTGGGGATGATACGGATAGTGCGCCACGGGAGAGGATTCCGTCGCAGGATACGCTGCAGAGTATTGACCCTGTGTCTGAGGCTCCTCCGTGTACGGCGTCTCCTGGGAGTACTGGCTACTTTGATATGTTGGCTCCGAGTACTCGGTCGCCTGGTGGAGGTTCGAGTGAGAATGAGAGTGTGGAAGGGCCGGCTTCTGGTCGGGAATGTGGGATGATCCGGCGACGGACCCGTGAGCGTACGGAGTAGACTGCGAGCCTTCAGAAAGCGAGCCATTTCGCGAAGGGTAATGAGGCGTGGGATCGGGCTTGTAAGGGTACCTTTCTTCCATGTAATCTTGGGGACGCTGTTGGACCTGTTGAGCTGCATAAGCCTCCTGAGAGTACTGCTGTTGCTTCTGTTGGTTTTGCAGCTCTTGCTCTTCCAGGTGGCGCTTCCGCTCCTGTTCCTCCAACTCCAGCTGCCGCTGCCGTTCCTCCTCTTGCTGTTTGAATTGCAGCTGCTCTTGCTGCTGTTGCGCCTGTCGTGCTTCGTCTCGGGCCTTTTGAGCTAGCACCTCCTCTTGCGGCGTTTGCTGAGGTTGCATCAGGGTCCGAGTGAAGACGGCACTGTCCATTTTGTAAGCACTCTGCAACTGAGCATTGATGGTGCCGTCAAAGCCATTGAGTTCGTTGACTAGGCTGGGATGTACGCCGGCAAACGAAGGATTCGTCGTCGTGAAGCTCTGGTGAGGAGAGCCAGTCGGCGGCGACTGCGACCCTCGTGGAGTACTACTAGTTTTTGGAGTAGAAGAACCTCGACTCAGTGGGACAACTTTCGTGGTGACGGTGTGCGTCTTCCCTCCGAAAATAGACATTTCATCATCTACGTTGCTCTCAGATGAAGGCTTGAGGATGTCGTTTGGGATGGGAGGCGGGACTCCTTTGCAGGTTTCGAAGAACACCTTCTGGGCTTTTGCTTGCAAGCGCCGAATAATGGGCTAATGCAGATGCGGTGTCAGATGCCCGCAGATATATGATTGCTACGCCAGCACACACCAGGAATTTAACAGCTCTTCCACCATGAGCTGCAGCTTTTTCGAAAAGGTCGCATGCTGACCGCACTTCCAACAACGCAGCTGGAGCGACTTTTGACTTAGACCCATGCAGGACCACGGATGACAACATGATCTAGAGATACAACGGCAAGGTAAGTGCCAATGCTGGAACACCAGAAAGGATCGGCGTACTGTGGCTGAGAATGCATGCGTCCACAACACCCAGAACCGCGCAATCTGTTCGGGGAACATAGTGAACTGTTTCCTCACGGACCCAAGCAAGTCGCACGCGCTTCGGTAGCCAGCGAGGAAGGACGGTGCGTATTGGCTCTTGATCGGGTCCGCGGGGTTGCTTCGTATAGCATGCGTGAAGAAACACCGATGGATATACAGTAGAGCTGAAAAGGAATGAACAAACGCCGACATCATCTATTTATGTCACTTACTGAGTTCCCGATAGTTGGTTGGCATGAAATGGCTCATGGTTTTCCCCAGTCCAACTCCCTCGGGCGGGGCACCCTGAGCGTATTTGGGAATGTCCATGTCTCGAACCTTGCGATCAAGCTCCAAGATGATTGAGTATTTGGGGGCCCGCGAAGTCAGAGTGCCTTGTACGACAGCAGAGACACATTCGGCTCCAAATCGCGCTTTCCAGAAGGGGACTAATATGATGGAAAATCATATGGCGTTAGGCATCAATGTGATAGAGAGTCAAGGTTTGAATAAGAATGGGTGATATAGGGTAAAAGCCGAACACCTCGAGGCGCGTAACACGAATGGGGGGTAGACTCACAGCTAGGCTCAGTACTTCCATCATCCGCTAGTGTCTGGTCCGGATCGGCAGGCAGCTCACAGTCAACGAAAGGCAACGAAAAGGTCGCCAGTCGTCCGGTGGCGAGACTCTGATTGCACAACTCGTTAATCCGACGCTAGTTCGCCCGCCAAACACGGAACTCACCTGCCAACAGTCAGTAATAAACAGTTCCCAAAACAGGGCACGACGTTTCTGGACTTCCGCCGGCGATAACTTCCACCTTGCACAGTCCCGGTCTGTAACAATGCGTCTGAGGGAATGGCCGAATACACAATGTAATGATACTCACGCAAGCCAATCTTTGCGAGAATCCAAGAGTAAGTTTTGAGCATCAAGAACGGGGGTAAGATACTCACACTTTGCGCCAACTTCGTTGCCATTCCCATGAGAGCCCACGTATTCTCGATACTATTCTCCCTACTTCTCAATCCCTCATAAATCCCCATGAGAGCTAGTGTTTGCACGGTCGCTACAGATGGCGGTCGATCCAGTACGCCTTCCAACGATAATGCCACCTTCGTGAGGTCGTAGTAGTGTTCGGCAAGTGCGTTATCTGGCGCAGCAGGCATCGTCATGTCGGTCAAAGCACCATAGCAGAAAATTATGAATAGTAATGCAAGATCATGTGCACCACCAGAGTGCTTTCCGCTAATTGAATTGCTGGATGAGGAGGTCCCATCAGCCATCCCGATATCACTTGGGGGCATGGGATTCGTCGCGGGCGGAGAGACTGAATTCATCGTGCCTATTCCCAGGCCAGGACCTCCCAAATGAGGTGTAGAGTTCATGGCACGATCTTGTCGTCCAGATAAACTCTCGGGAGGTAGTATCGACGGCGCTATTGAAGGTTTTGGGGCTTCAGGATACCACATCGGCAGCAATTCGTCGAATAGTTGGCGCCTTGTGACCGCACCAAAGAACCACGGGGCTTGTTCGAGATAGAGGTTGGAAAGCTTGTGTGCTTCTTGCCACTCCGGTAGGTAGTTATCCACGAGATAATCAATGTCAAAGGTTTGCTGGGTGGCTGGTAAGGGGAAGGAATGCGATAGATTTGTAAGCGAAGGGGGCAGCTCGTTACGTTCTTGCGGCCATTGATGTTGTGCTGAGGTAGATGGGTGGATGCCTAGACCGATACCATTACTGGGCTGAGTAATTTGTGGAGTTATGCGGCTCGGGAGGGGTTCGGGAGAAGGAGTTTCGCCCTGTTCGCAGGAAGAGTTTTAAGTAATACCAATGACAGTCAGCATCGAATGGGCACTGGAGAAGAGACTCGGCGTACAATGAGGATACTCTTTATTGTAAGACGGACGATGATGAAAAGTTAGAGAGCGCTAAATTGAGAAGTACACGAGTGCTGGAAACACGCACCTCTTGCCCAGCAGAGCGGCCGTAGAAAGTTGAAGCGCCATCGTCCCGTATGGCTAGAGTACCGAATGCATCTATGTATTGAGATTCCTCGGATTCCTCTTGCGGTTGTTCCAGCCCTTCAGGCTGATTTGAGCTCACCGCGGCGTGAAGCTCAATTATTGACTTGATCTTGAGGGACTCGCGATCAAGAAGTGGATGAGGGTCAGCCGCTCCAGTCGAAGAGTGCAAGATTGTGAGAGCGTCTTCTAGGAGCCGTATACGATCGCTCATCCGAGCTATTTTCTCGTGCAATTTCTCTGTATCGGCCAGCACGAACCTAGTATGCTTAGTAGTGAGGTATTGCTCAACTGGAAGAATGATAAGGACTCACCTCGTTCCCTGGCCCGTTATAAGGCTACCATTCGGACAGATAGCTGAGCACCCTCTCCGTTTGCAGCTGGACATGAGCCGGTTCAGTACGAGCACGTCCCCTTCCTTTTCATGTGACCTCACCTTGAGCACGGAACGGTTTTGTCGCATTTCAGCTTCAGCCTTGAGATACATGAGCGATAGGCCAAAGCACCCTGAAGAGAGAGATACATACCGTCTACACTCGGCACAAGAAAGGGCGCCTACAGGGTCATACACTGAGCAACTAGTCCTGTCTGGGTGATCGAATACGGACCTCTGGCGCGTTTTGCTTCCTTGTCCTGAGCCCTCTGGGCAGCAGGATCCTTGAGGGTTCCCTGCGGCATAAAACAGCAAGAGAGAAAAGTGAAGAGACCGCGAGAATAAGAGAGAAGGTGATGGTGAGATGTAAAGAGGAAACGTTAAGAAGTCACCCTCATCGTCGACACCACGGCGACCAAGAACTCGAGAAGGTACCATCAGACGGGTATGGTAATACAGTACACTCCAAATCGGGGAATCCTCGGTCTCCCTCGGCGTGGAGAGTTCCGGGCACCGATTTTTTCCTTGCCTATTCCTTTCAATAATTCCCCGGGTCGCCGGACGCCAACTCGTCTCCAACAGCTCCCAACCTCAACCTTCAACCTGTTCATTATTTTTGAAGTGGGTCCGTAGAAAAACGTGTTTGACAGATATGATGCACTCGGTTGATTGATTCTCCCGGATTTTTGAAGTTTGGTGTCTGCAACCGGTGCGAGGGTGATCTCTGAACTTTAGTGAGCGCCCGTCTTCATTTACCCTTATCCAGGCCATGTTATTTTTTCCTTGAGATTCGACGGGAGGTAGGGATCTGATCTGGGAGCTTGTAAACCCGAAGATCCGCAAGCACATCTAATGATCTATTCGCATTCATTCACTCTTGGCACAGTTCTTCAGGCAGACTCGAAATAATCATTCAACCCCAGCGACGTTGAAGGCTGGCAGCAACCTAATCTTCCCCGGTGGCGATTTGGCAGCAACGACTACCAGGAGCTAACCTTGTAGCCATCCATTGTCAAGACTTTGCTTTTGTTTGCGGGGGAACTTGCTCCAGTCGGACATATCGACACCGAGGTTGCAGCACGTCGAAATTGAAATTCACAAGCTTCCCCAAGGAGACGAACTCAAAAGTCTCCAAGTCAAGTTCCCACAGCTCTCTCCGCTGACATGAATTCCATGACTCTGGTCCACTCCAGACTGAGACATTCCGGCGAAGGATCGATATTTTCTTTCGACTCAACTGCGGTGGCGTGCGGTGTGGTTCTTTGCTACAACTTGACAACTTCGAGGGTTCATAACCACCATACCCCTGCTGCTTCCTACTATCCATATGGAAACAACGAATTCGGACTTCAAGGCACACAACATACCCATAAACGCATACTATAAGTACAGCCGTGAGGTACATACACAGTGTCCATCAGATCCAGGATACAACAACGAACCTTAAAATACAGTCCTCAGCTTTGCCCTGTCATTTCTTCCCAAACCACTTCCAATGAGTCAATAGGAGATACAACCTGAAGCACAGTCTCGCAAACTTGTCCTGCCTTAGCTCCGGTGGGTACTCCGCGCCTAGTGAGTACGCCGCAGCGACGCCCGAAATCACCGCCAACTCGTGCGCGTTAACCAGCGTCCACGACCCAGCATAGGTCGTTCGACGTTTACCATTCAACAGAAACAACAAGGGGACAACAAAAAGGTAGTGTGTATAAGAGTGACACAGTTGGTGCCACCAATTCTCCTTGACTAAAGTAGGTCCAGGTTGAATAAACGGCGGTGATCAAACAACTATCAGGAAAACGTACTGATTTTGTCAGGCGAAATCTCGTTCCGCGACCATGTCTCCTCGTGTTCTTTATTAAGAAAGATAGTCTTTAGGGGAGGGAGGAAATGAGTGCGGCAAGCTCCCTAGTTTGTGAAAATTAATTACCTGGAAAACGTGCTGCTCTATCGGTGTGTCCTGCCAATATTGTAGCGATCAGAAGACCTTCTACACGCTGTGCGACAATGCACTTACCTTGCTCAGCTGGTATTGGAAAGCCGAACAGTCAAAACTCATTTCCAGCTTTCGGGAATCAGCCGGTGTTTGTTTGATGTAGTACATCCTGTAAGCAAATCAAGTTCCGTCAACTTTGTTCCGTTTTTGATAACTCGAATGTTGCGCACGGTTTGAAGGTTTCTTTCGCTTGCTCAACACGTTGAGTCTCGTCCCTGACGCCCCCAAGCTTCGATACGGCCAGTTGATCGTTGAATTCCACTTCATACCACTTCTTCATGTATTCCACGTCCTGTAACTCGTGCTCAGAAATGTCCGATGTCCGTTCCGAGCAAAATGCGGTAGACAACTTACGTTGTGTGTTACGGTGACATCGTCACTCCACTTTGCTGCCCCTAGAACCCTCTTCTCAATCCATCTAGCCTGCTTTCCCAGTATCCTCTTGGCCGTATCCGACAAGACACAAAGCACGATCTCGTCGTAGTCTTCTTCGGCCTCATTCTCGCCGCTGCGTATGAGAACCTTAACGCCATGCTTCGAGCGCGAAAGGACTTGTACGACTTCCGTTGATAAACGAATATTAACGTTCTTTGCCCCGAGAGACGCCTTCCAATCTGAATATACTCGTGTGGCTTCGGGAAACACCACCATCGGAGGCAGATTGGAAGTGAGCATCTCGGGGTCGACGGGATACCCTAAATCAAATTGAGCCGTCGAGCTTTCAATGGACTATCGAGCCACCTACACATTCCGTACGTCGGAGAGGTGTAAAGACGCTCCATCATCACGGTAGGCAGGTTCGGTGTAGCGTTCCCGGTGCCTGGGAGTCAGAGCCTTAGAGCGGAACGAGGCGAACCGAACACGAGTAGATATACGGACCTAGAAATAGAGCCAAACTTCAAGGGAACACGATGTGAGATACATTCAGGAGGCACTCATTCACGGGAGGCATTCTACCTTGGATAAATCATGCAATTGATGAACCTAAGCAGGCGGCCCTCGGATATGAGTCTTTCTAAACCCGATAGATGAAGTGAGGACTCACTCGTCGGAAAAGAAGAACATCTTCAAGCTGACTTTGATTGGGATGATTGCAAAGAAGAACTCAAACCATCGCATAACCTTGATAGCCCACGCGAAACGTTTGATTTCTTTCCTGTGCTTGTCAACGAGATTCGTCGGAAAGACATTGGTCCAGAACTGCAAGAATGTTTACACGGCTGGAGCACCAATAATCATGAATGTTACCATACCGTTTCCCCTTTCCCGAAAGAAACCTGAAGATCCACACTATGCGTGCCTCAGCATTCTCTGAACGAGTCAAAGCGAGAGAGCTTACGGGTGTGCATGATGTCCAACCTTCTCGAAAAAGTGGAACGTGTGATGGTAGATGTACGAGCCCCTAGATCGACAGTGAGAAATTGTGCTTGTCCGAGCCTAAATGATCTAACGTACCCTTGAACACCCTGGTTCAACCACTCCGCACCAAACTTTTCCTTGTCCAACGGTATTGAGAACATTTGGCCACCACAGTAATCTTGAGCTTCCACGAGTGTCACATCGAATTTCTCTGGATGTTGAGCGAGGGTGTCTGCACACGCCATTCCGGCAGCGCCCGCACCGACGACGAGGACACGTTTCTGTTTGGGAGCCATGGTTCGGGCGAATTTGGACGAGATGGTTCATATTGTTGCCTTAAGTACCTCTCCTTCAGAATGTCTTTGTTCTGACGTCGTTCGTTATGATGCGGAGGCGGGATCGCCGATTCTAACCCTCCATGACTCTGTTTTGATTGGGTACTCGATTACCACAAGAATGTTATCCTGTATCGAGGGCCGGTAATCCGAGGTCCAAGGAGGCGAGAGCTGGAATACTATGTGTCGCACTCGACGCGATGGTGGTCGTAGGGGGGTGACCAACCTGGTAAATTGAGCGCCCGAGGGACTGAGGCTCTAGCGCCGGTAGATGTGTACACGGTCAATTACTTCAATAGTTATAGAGTTATAGAGTCTAAGATACGCTAGTCATGTAAGTATATACTGTAGGAAATCTACCACATATCAGAGTCCCTTGCAGAGTAATTTCCCCCGGTTGACCTGCGCCTTGCACAATGTCAGCTCAGTCGGGACAGCCACCAACGACGCCAGCAAGATTCCAGACGAGTCCGCAAAGCCAATTGAACCAATCTTAAACTCTCTTTCCTGTTTGATTCGCTCAGCGTCGTGGGCATCAGAACCAGGATCGGGCTGTTCTTCGTTGATTCGATAGAAAGTGTTCACGCTATAAACGGGTGACAATGATGAGCGACGGTGACGGTGAGATAGGCTGAACTCACTATGCCAGTCCTCCGCAAATACCTTCCAAGCTTATCAGGGCAAATACGATCGTGATATTGGTAGCTTCGAACTCGTCAGCAGCGAACCCAACAGCTGATTCATATACCAATAGTGACAAGATGATGCCTTGAGCTATAGCCGGTAGCGGAAGAAGTTTCTCAGGTAGGGGAGGCAGTCCGAGGGAGATAGACGACCGAGAAAGGAAGACAGTTGTTTGGTACACAAGCTTGGAAAACGTCAATTTCAGAGATGTGAAGTAATGTGATAGAATACACACCTGCCAAAGAGGATAATAGTCGCGCACGGAGTGGATGATCTTGCTCAGAAGCCAGTACTTTTCAGCCGGAGGTACGGGATATAATAGAGTCGGTGCTATACCCTGAACGGATAATCATCAGTACTGAGACTATTCATGAGGAGCTTGGTCTGACCTGGTTGATCGTGTACTCAAACTGTTATTAGTGGATGATAGTCAGCACCGGAGTGAAAATCGTGAATAGAGGACTCACGAGGTAAACACAGACTGGGGAAGGCAGTATTTCATATGAACAGATGCAGGATACGAGGGAAAAGGGTTGACATACACAAAGGCAGCATGTACTTAGCCAATAAAGGCTTTACCAAGCGCCACTTGTCACTAATCGACAATGCCGGGGCGGCTTTAAACTCAACAGGTAAACGGCCTTCCTCCGCTTCGTCGTCATCATTGGTTGCAAGAGGCGTGTAAGGCATAGTCGACGAGCCCTCATTAACCGGTAGGGACGTGTATAGGAATGCATCGTTGGGAGGAAGGAGCAGGAAGAATGTGAGCGGGATGACCAGCGGCAGGACCTGAGGCAATGTCAGCTAAGCTCCTGTTCAACGAAAAGAATGACGGTATACATACCGACGATAAGCCCACACCGACACGCACACCCAACCCACGGACTTCCCACCACAGAAAGGCGCCGACCAGCCCCGCAGCCCCGGTTCCTGAGGCAAAGTACCTAAAGTAGCGTGTTCAGCCTCACTCTTACTTGATGGCAGGAAACCAACCCAATGCAACGGCCAGCGATTGAAGTGGGTGCGTAAGTAGTGGAAAGTTGTAAAAACGTCAACTCTCCGAGACCTGCGACATGACAACATGTTGGATAAATAATGGTCTCACAGACACTGACGAGGGCACCTACCGGAGGAGAAGGAAGCCAGACATATTCCCAACAAACGTGCGTATAGGGAATCGAAGAACGCCACGACCTTGATTTGTCTATGTGGGTATTGAAAGCATCAGCCCGATTCAGATATCTCACTCACTAGCATTCCAATAGAGCTGAGCGAACAACATCCCAACAAACGCTTCGAGTATCGTATCCGTCCTTCAGAAGATATGGCCATCCAATCTTGGCAACTAAAGCAGGTGCGATATTACAGAAAGCAATAATGCCCTTGGGAGTTGAAGGCGGCACCAGATCCAAGGCTGCTGATAGTATGATCACGTATAATACTGGACAGGTGGCAGTCAGCGTCAAACGTTCCCCATGTATTGACAGCAAACGCACCGTTGTTGATCAGTCCGAAGAGAAAGAACGAGAATCCCAATCTACGGAGCTTTGTCTTGTCGTCTATACCATCATCATACACAAGGCGTTCAGTTCTCAGGTTTCTACATGGACGAGCTCCAGACAGTCTATGCTCGGCTCAGTCGTCATACGCACCTGTAGCCGACGCATCTTGTAGTAGCCCTTGATCTAATGGTTCTGTTTCATCCTCTGAGGAACGAGACGCGGCGAAAGCGAGGTCGTGAACGGTGATTACCGGTTCTGAAGAGAGCCTGGGGTGCATCTCGTAGTGGTCATGGAGTGAATGTGAGTTGCGGCCATCCATGGGCAGGGCAGCCTGGCGGGCACAGCCACGCGGACCTCATCCCAACCGTGGCCGGATCGATATGTTGTCCCTTTTCGGACCGGGCACCCACTGCGCCTCACTGCCTCTCACTCACCAACCACCTTTTGCGAGGTACCTGCCAGTGCGAGGACGTCAAAAAACCTTCTAGAAACGCTCAGTAGCTCGAAACACCCTAATCACCTACCGTAGTGGAGAGTTCGATGTCTCCCGGAACGACGATGTGAGAGGAATTGATTCCCTCAAGTACTGTTAAAGGCACTTTCGATATTCCGGACCTCATAACAGATACTAGTAGCGGTTGAGACAGTCGGCAAAACGGTGGTTATCCAGGTAGTTGCTACTGATTGAAGAGTCATACATGGTGACCTTTGGGCGTCTTGACTAGGCGAAATGAAGTATGAGACGTTTCCAGACAGGACTACAGTATCCACTACTACGATATAATAGCTCAGGTGCGCCGTCGCCAATGGCAGTGACTACGAAGCTAAGGAGGATTGGGATGAAAATGCGATCAGGCATCCCAGCCCCGACGTCCTGAAGGAGATGTCACTTTGTAGGCTTTCCGTCAGTGAACTTGCACAGCGGTGCAACCATGGATTCGGTTCAGTGCTAAACACGTTCTCAATTGAACTCTTCGACTGAACCATGGCTGCAATAGAGCGCTGGAAGGCCATTAACACCTCAGGTTCGTGCGAATGATCAAACCACAGTGAAGATCTCCAACCAATCCAGCCTACACTAGCGCTTTTCCGGGTGGACAAATCAGCTCAAGCACACAAAAGCAATTGTACGTGGTAGAAACGGTGGCCCATCTTACAATGGGGTGGATGCAAAGATGCTATTGTTAGAATACTAACTTCTTCGAGGCTTCATATTCAGCCAAACATACAGTGTATAATTTATCCTAATAATACAATCAAGAGAGCTATGATAGGTATATAGGCGTCTACATCACGACACCGGTATAGGTGGTAGATCGCGCTCGACATTAGGTCGTGTTGGTAACGGAATCGTATACGACCGAGTCGGCGCTTGTTGGCGGGTAGGGGGAGTGGGGAGTGGACGCGGCTTTTTACGCTGGACAGTGGTGTCAAGTGAAGGTGAAGACAAAGGAGCTTTTGGGATGGTTGTAGTTGTCGGAGGGGCCGACGCAGGATGAGCAGATGTTGGCTTTGCATCCAACGGCGTAGGGTCAGATTTTGTCGTTCGCTGAGATGGCAAAGATGCTGAGCGAGGGGGAGGCTGGGATAGGAGAGATGCTGAACGAGGTGGTGGTTGGGATAGAAGAGGCGCTGAACGAGGCGGGGGTGTCCGAACAGGCTCTTCCACAGAATGCACGGGTGAGCTTGATGACGACTCTTCGCGCGATAAGGGTTCCGGAGATGCTGGCCTGGAGTGAGGGTTTGGAAGCGGTGCTTCAACTTGCCCTACTGATGTCGCATCATGGTAACCATCGGTATGGCTCGGCCCTGAGGGGACAGGAGGGGAGTCCGGGAACTCCGCGTTCGAGCGCAAAGGTGAAGAAGATACCTCCCTCTCTATCAGAAGCACGCTGCCACCGTCAGAGCTACCATCTCCGAGATCTCCCTGCTCGTCCTCTTTCCCAACAACTCCTTCGAAAGTCAAATTAAATGTTGCCGGAGTCACAATCTCGAAGTAAGGCTCCCTTCCCTTGGCACTCGCAGAACCCGGAGATTTGGTATTCTTCACTAGGTTCCGGACGAGCCTTGTGCAGGGCACCGAAATGTTTGGTAGCCGCGTCGAGCGAACAGCTTCAACCGACTTGGCGAGATGTGGACAAGATGGTGAAGCCTTTAGTGCCTGACTCCGCGTCGTTGGTGTATTCCCCGAAGTGGCGGGATGTGACTTGCTTTTTGTCCTGCGCCTTGCTCCATCAAGATTAAGTCGGAAGGGAGTATTGTGGGGAGATGTATGGGGGAACGGTGTTTCTTTGTGAGTTGAGTTAACAGCCGCCATCAGAAATGTAAAAATGTTCAACTTACGAAGTTCGGTGGTGTCGGATGATTGAGGCTTCAACTGGGGATTACCATACCCTCCACTCAAGGGCTCGAGGCACTCGGGACTGGCATCTTCAGAATTTGGAATTGTGTCCGCGTCGTAGACCACGCGACTGCCACGACCGAGAGGTGTAAGTTGCTGTTGGCTAATGTCAGGATGGACTATCAACCAGGAGACAAACATACACTGACAGGAAGTTGGGTGTGCCTCTCCATGTTTCGCATTGCTCTGGGCATCTTAGCTGGGTCTGTGGGGAGAGTACTAGATGGGGTCCGAAGAACCATCCCCTATATGTACTGTTTCAACATCCGTTCGCGCCATTGGCATCAACACCAGGTCACGATCCAAATAGGCACTGTCAAGTTCGCCAATTCATTGCACACATCATCAGATGGTTGCCCGGGCCACGTTTAGCCATTCAAACACCAAAACACCATCTCCCCATGAATTTTTTGAATACCTATAGATGTTTGATCGTCATGGACCATAGGTTTGGCTGTGTCGGGAATCAGTAAAAGCCCACTCCGTACCCTTCCGTACCACGTCCTGCTCCAGCGGAAGCGTAGAACTTAGTAGCCAAGATTGAACGGCGAATAGTCTTGAACCTTGACAGGGGGCTGTTTCCTTTTCCTTTAGCCTCAGGGGGGGACGCAATTAGAACAAAGGTAACTAAGTGACCAAGTCGCGCCACTAGCATTCAATGGCTAAATTATCGAGGGGAATGAACACAAAAGAGGCGATCAACCGTAAGGTAGCACTTGGGTAGCACTCTTCGGGTCATGACCCCACAAAGTAGCGGCGCTCTGTATGCGACTGTATCTGTGGTGCATTGTTCGTTAGAAATCTTGAAACTCTGAACGACTTAGAATACGGACTCGCGCACGCAAAGGCCTGAAGTGTTAAAGGGACATTAAAACGCGTAGATCATGGTATGGGAGGTATTGGTTCGTTTCCCCGAGCGGGAGCAGTCTCCATTTCGAGGATTGGACCCGACTGCATCCTATCAGAAGGCAGCAAGTCTCGACTCTTTGGGGATATGTTTAAGTAAAGAGATGGAATGGACACTATCGGGTGCTCTGAACGGCCGGTTTAGCCCCAAGCTTCGTAAGTACGATTACTTTTCCTTGCTTTTCCAATGCAAGACCTCTCAGGGTTGATAGAGGTTGTTCGCGATGCTAGAGCGGTGGCAGAGCTCGTCGCGAAGACGATGCTGTCTCTTGCTGTCTTTGCGCGTACGTTAATAGCAGTCAGTCTCAAAATTAAAATAGACTGAAACGCACTGTGAGCTGATACCCGTCGAGCATCTCACGACAGCACTCCTGTTTCTGGGGTTTGAGTTCAAAAATTACCTCTTGTCCATGAGAGCCATCACGAACAGAGGAGACCTCGAGAATTCACGAGGTGATGGATGGTTGGATGACATGGTGGTCGGGAAAACGGAATTGGCAAAATGGAGGCGCGTCGCGGCTCGCGACTTTCCAATGTTCTCACGCCTCAAGCGCTTTCTCAAACTCCACAAACCCCACATAGCGCGAATGCCTCAGCTCGGAGTCGGGCCTCATATTAAGGTCTCGTGAGGGGCATTCCACGTCTTTAGATAGGCAATCTCAGCTGTAGGGGACATGTTCCTTCTTAGCTCAGTGGTAGAGCATGTCAGAAGAACCATGAATAATTCAGATAAATCTGATCTGATCAATTAGATTTATCCGAATTGTTCGTCTTCAAAAGGACGAGGGCAGCAGTTCGACTCTGCTAGAAGGAGTACACTTTTTATTCCTCGCAAGTACTTACAAACAATAGGGCAGTGACCTATTTCATACTAAGGCCTAAGGAGCCACTCGATACCAAGCCTGAAATCGCTCAGATACTTCTTCGCCACCGGTATCTCTCTCGATACTCCCAGGAAGCCATGGGGTACTCCGGGGTATCTGCGAGAGGTTTAGCCTTTGGGGATAGCGGCGACGACATGGTTCAGCGCTCACACTTCCACCTTGGTTGGTACCCCGGCTTCTCTCAATCGCTTGTCGTACAAGAATGCTTCATCCCGGAGAGGGTCGCCTCCGCAGACCTGGAAAAAGGCGGGTGGGAGGCCACGACGGTCAGGATATAATAGAGGTGAGGCTTTTGGGTCGAAAGGGTCGGGCTTATACCAAGCTATGACCGCAGTTAGAGCACATGTCGGTTCAGTGTGGAGAGTAGGGTTAAACTCACCGTAAAAGGCGAGAATCATGTCTTTCGAAAGTACAAGCCCGTCCTTGTTCTGCTCAAGGGACAGGAGAAACGGTCGGTCCCTAGTATGTCGAAATAGGAATGAGCGATTATTTGACTCGACCGAATCGGGGAGCGTACTGTTCGGGATAGGCGTCAGGATGTACGAGGGCAGGGATCTGAAGGAGCTGCCCAGTGATGGGCGTAGTTTTGAACGCTGGATCGCCTTGTGCGAGTTGCGCCAGAACTGCTGCGAGATTTGCTCCGGCTGAAGAGCCTCCAACAAGAAAACCTTTTGTGAAATCAGCGGAGAGCAAGTCGGGATTGGCGATAAACTGAGATTGAGTGCGTTAGATAGCACTGATCCCTCGATCGGAGGGGGCCAAACATACATATTTGAGTGCCACAAAACAGTCGTTTGGAGCAGCAGGAAACGGATGCTCGGGTGCTAATCTATGGAGAGCGATGGAGGGAATCAGACGATCGGTCGTTGCTTGGGAATACAAAATACCCACCTGTATTCAAAATTGACGACCGCTAGCCTGTGGTCAACTGCAATTCGCCTCAAATTGTAGTCATCTCCGTGCACATCCCCCATCGCCCATCCTAGATACCTTGTCAACATCTCGATTTCCCGCGGTAGAATGCGAAGAGACACACCTCCACCGTGTAACCAGAAGAGCACAGGAAAACGACCGTCTTCGTCGGCTCTGGGCGTAGGAACCACACACCGTGCAAGCGCCTGGATGCCGTCTTCCACGTCAATGCGATGATCGACCACCTGGTATTCCGACTCTATGCGTATCTATGAGCAATAGAAACGATATAGCAGACATAACTGACCTAGTGGCAGAAGCGGGCTGAGGGCTTCACGGATCAGCGGTATGCGAGCACTGTAGAATTCCCGGGCGTTCACAAGATCTGGTTTGATGTTGACCTTGGCGTGCGGCAGCTTTGCTACTGCCGCTGCGAATTCTGGATCGATTGTCGAAAGATGGGCATGCTCGGTCATGGAGGATATTAGGGAAGCGCGGAATTCCGACGTTGCACTCAGGTGAGATCAGAAAGTGACATGAGCGGGACATGAGATCATATCTTGCCGCAAGCCTGCACTCTTTTTCTCTCCATCCCTCCATATAAAGGCCGTCGATAAGCCAGAATAAGCCTGATTACATTCTCCCAGAGGTCAAAATTGCAGAATCTCTTTTCCATCAGGAGCTGGAAAAACACGTACTCTGAAGTCGAACATTTTGAGATCTCCGTGCACTGAATCTGATATCGAAAAGTATGGCATTGGGTACTTTTGCCTTGTATCATGCAAAAGCGTGACTCTCTTGTAGCGAAGAGGCCTTCCGCTTGGTCCCCCGCCCGTTCCCATCGAACATTCTGAGCAAATTCTGAGGAACGTTGGAGGTGCCTGAGTGCAGTGCGGGGCGGGGGAAAAGCAGCTTGGTCGGATTGGTCGGCCCGCTGCCAGGTACCACCTGGTTGCCCACGCACAGACCACCAACACTGGTCCAACAGTTTGTCCCGAGTTCGTCTTGTTCTTTGCTTTCGCACCAACTTTGTCAAGCCGTAAAGGTAACCAGCTATCATAGATCCTCAGATTACAATCTTCGAACCATCAGGGAACTCTATGCTTCAAGCCAATACCTCACTCGCCTACCGGGCAGGAACATATCCACAGTGACACACGTTTCCAGTCGCGCTCAGATGACGGGAATTCCACGGCCAATGTGAAATACCTCCCATGGTACCTTGTGGACTTTACGCTCATGCCGTAGGCTAGGCAGGCTCATAAAAAGATGGTGCTGGTAGCTCCTGAAACTGCTCACCGGCACCTTCCACATGACAATGGCTTTCCGAGCATCCCTCATGCTGGGACTCCTATTCATCTTCCTGTCACCTCCTGTTGCACGAGCATTTGACGACGCCAAATTCAATCCTCTTCATCATGTCGGCCCCTCATCTCCTTACTTCGACGCACCCTCGCAATCCGAAATACCGGTCGCGACTCCCCATGGATGCGTAGTAGATCAGGTTGCATACATTCTCCGACACGGATCGTACGTGTTTCGTGTTCACTTTTGGGACTGATGAAGGCTAATCCGCATATTGTAGGCGCTATCCCGAGCCTGGTTCATTTACGGGCTGGAAAGATTTATTCTTCAAGTTCCAAAATGCTACGTACACTGCGCGAGGACCTCTGAGTTTCATACCATCCTGGATCCCACCTGTGGATGATGAACCCCACCAAATTACGTTCTTGTCCTCGACCGGGGCCTCAGAAGCATTCAATCTTGGGGTGAAACTCAGGAATCGGTATGAGATGACCAAAGGGGGCGAGAATATGACAGTGTGGTGAGTATGGTAACCATTTTACATTTCGGTCACGACAAACTTACAGAAAATGTTCAGGGCGGCGGGCCAGCAACGTGTTGTAGACACGGCAACCTTTTTCCTGAGGGGATATCTCTCGCAAGGAAATTACCAGTCCGTTCCCTCCCTGAACAGAGGAACTGTGATCACCCTCGCCGAGTCGTCAACTGGTGCTCCCTTTGCTGACTCTCTCACACCATCTTCGTCATGTCCGACATATAGCACGTTTAGCGGCGCTGGGTCAAGGAATTCCGACGCGTTCAGAGCTACCTATCGAAGTGCCATAGCCAAACGGCTGAATACGTTCCTCAACGGATTGGAACTGAATGCGACTGACATCGGCGTAATGCAGGATTTATGCGGTTTTGGGTTCGAAATTAACGGGGAACGAAGTTTCTGTGATATCTTTCTGGGTGTGTAGTTCTGAGCCATACTCATGACCACAATATCTGACGCCGCTCCCCAGAATCAGAATGGCTCGATTACGAATATGCCCATGACCTGAACTACTACTACGGCTCAGGTCCTGGGAACCCGAGTGCCGCAGCGACGGGATATCCCTGGGTCAAAGCTGTGTCTGATCTCTTTGCTGTCGGACCAGGAAATACGGTTGACAATGGCACGCTTGTTCCCCCTGCCTTGATCATGGGTTTCACCCACGACAACAATATTCCCCCAATTATCGCTGCTCTTGGGTTGTGGAACTCGACCACTAAGTCTGAGCACGAGGAGGAAACGATATATCCTCTCCCCATCGACAGGAGGGTAGACGATCCCCGACGGATGTTTCATTCATCCTACCTTGTGTCTTTTCTAGGTAACGTCGCCCTCGAACGAATGTCATGCGAATTTGGTGGGCCTTCGGAATCAGAGGAGCGAGAAAACGGTGTCTTCCACCAGGCTAACGTTCTGGGTGGTACTGTGGAGGGAACCTCAACGGGAGAAACCGAGGTGTTTGTCCGCGTTCGTGCCAATGACGCGCCAATCGCTGTTCCACGATGTGCTTCGGGACCTGGTTCTAGCTGCCCTTTGAAGGATTTCCTGGAGTATGTCGACGGGCCCAGGAAAATAGCGTCCGGTGATTTTGTAGAGATGTGTGGGTTGAACGGAGTGGAGGGTGCTGCGAGCGAGGTAAAGTTTCTGACGACTCTTGGGGATGGAGACACTGTACTGCTAGATGTTGCCTGAAGTATTTTCTTGAGACCAGAGTGTTTGTGATAGTATCACCATCAAAATATTCGACTCCCTGCTCTCATGGAAGTTGAAAGGGAGAAGACCCGCGAGCGTCGCGTCGCGTGATGACGAAAACTGGATTTGTAAGTCGAATTTCACACTGGACCGATTGCAGCAACAACTCTTTCATCGAACTTACCATCATCGTTCGTCACCCTTGGAATCTCACTCCCATCTTGGCTTTTTGTTGAATGATTCGTTGCAGCGAGGCCAGTTCGTTCCTGAATTTATTTGTCTGATGATCTTGTTACCGCTAACTGAGGGAAAAACAGGTCGTCATGAATCTCTCACACCATTCAAATATTTTACGATCTCTGGTCAGCGAGTACGGCGCCGTGAGGATTCGAAGCATATGCATACGAGTGACTCCAGCCGAATGAACGTTCTTCCAAATTCCTGTATCACAAGAGCAACTCATTCGCGATACATCATACCCGTTACTCCCGCACCGTTACTTTATAAACTTTTCCTGTGAGCTCTTCCGGTCATAACAAAGATGCTTGCCCTCACCATTATCACAGCGCTTCTTGTTGGCAATGCATTGTCGCAAGGAGAACGCGGAACGTTTGTAAACCCGAAAACGGGTCCAAAATGGCGTTACTGGATAGAGGATTCGTCCGCAGATCCTGATTTTCTTCGTAGAGATGTCGCAGAAATGGCAAGGGTGGGTTCTTCTGGGTTTGAGCTACTCAGGTGAAGACCTTCATCTTGGCAACTCACGATGGTACACTGACAAAAGAATCTAGTTACCAGTCCTACGGCGGCCTCCAAAGCGAAACGGGGGATGTTCTTATTGATCCAACGGATGTCGCGTTTGGCTCTGATGCCTTCGTTAACGTGACGAAGACGGTTGCACAAGCTGCGAAGGATGACGGACTCACGATAGACTTCACTCTTGGCCCCAATCAAGGTGCCGGTGTTCCGGTCAAGCCAGAAGACGTTGATCAGGAAGGGATGCTCACGGAGTTGGTCTTCGGCTCCCATTTTCTGGATGCTGGCGAATCCTTCGACGGCCCGCTGCCCGATCCCATCATCGTTCCCTTTGTCGCTGCTGACGGGGTCATACGCAGTGCAAATACTACTCAAAAGTTCCTGGTCGCCGTCATCGGCGCTCAACTTGTAGAAGGCGAAGACCGGAATGCGTCGAGGGTAGCTCTGGACTTTCGAACAGTAGTGGACCTCACCGATCAAGTTCAGAACTCTACGGATGGCGCGACCGTGTCTTGGACCCCCGACGCTTCCAACGGAACTTCCGTTCTATTGGCATACTATTATCGGCGCAACGGATTCCCTGAAGCTCGCGGAGGGTTCAACGGGACGATAGACGACAAGCCCGGCTCTTGGGGCTCATTCGTCGTCGACCACTTCTCTCCCAAGGGCGTGAACATCTCCTCGAGCTTCATTGAAAACGACGTCTTATCCCGTGACGGAATTGGGGAACTATTGGCAGAACCCGGAGTCGGGAAATACATGTGGGAGGATAGTATGGAGTTCCAGGCCCAAGTGTGGTGGACGCCCAATCTTGCGCAGCGCTTCCAGGAGCGACACGGCTATAGTATCAACAAGGCCCTTCCTGTCTTCCATGCCCTTTTACCAGCGCGTAAGTGTTGTTTTTCCACTGTGATCGTTCTTCTAACAATTTACCTTGTAGATGCCGCATTCTCGGGAGGGCTCAACTTAAATCAGACCTTTGATTACGGAGGAACGACTAACGCATGGGCATTTACAGAGGATTATCGAGATGCCCTCGTAAGTGCGCAAGTTTCTTCTGCGCTGAGGGTCCTAATACAGGACTCATCCAGACTTCTCTTTACGTGGAGTACATGCTGGCCTTCAACGACTGGGCAGATTCCGTCGGACTTCAATATTCTAATCAGCCTGCGTATGATTTCCAACTTGATGTTGGTGCTAGCGCCGCGATTCCCGAAGCTCCAGAAATTGAATCACTTGCACTCCCCTTGATTGACGAAGCAAGGCAGCTTTCCGGAGGTGTCCATCTTGGAAACCGTCCTATCTTTTCGAGCGAAACGGGAGCCAGGCCCCACCTTGCAATGGCTCTCACCATGTCTCAATTACTCGAAGACAGCAAGGCTCAGTTTGCTGGCCATGTCAATATTCTGATGCTTCACGGCTATTCGTATAGTGGACCTTATCCCGGAACAACTTGGCCTGGCATCTGCACTTTTGCGTATGTTTTCTAAGCTTCCTTCATTCTCTACCGTCCCTGATCATGTCCCATCAGATACAATTTCGCCGAGATGCATGGTCCACGGATGCCCGCTTGGGACCATTACGATGGGTACCTCTCGTATCTAGCTCGCAATCAATACGTCCTCCAATCGGGAGTTCCGAAAGTCGATGTCGCCCTCTACCGTAAAGCATACGACTTCACTCGAGACGCCCCATCCCCTTTCCCCAGCGACTCCCTAATCCTCGCTGGCTATACATACGAATATGTCAGCCCAGAGAACTTCAAACTACCAGGTGTCTCCGTCTCGGATGGTCAGCTCGCTGCCGATGGACCAGCCTACAAGGCTTTCGTTCTCAGTCGCATCCAAAATGTCACCGTCGACGCCGCACAGAAACTACTTGAATTCGCAGAGGATGGTCTTCCCATCGTAATTGCCGGTGGTCTTCCTGATGGCATCCCGGGATTCGACGCGAACGGCACCCAGAACGCACAAGTGCAGGATCTATTGCAACAACTCACCGCGTTGCCCGGTGTCCAAATAGTAGACGACGAAGAAGCCATCCCTGATGCCCTTTCATCGTTGGGAGTCCTTCCTGCCACCAGTATCAACCCGTCATCTGCGTCGCTCTATACCATCCGCCGGGACGAGAATTCCACTGTCTCAAACTTCTTCCTCTTCAACCAGAATGACGCCTCCATCAACTTCACCCTCACGTTGGAAGCCAGCGGGACTCCTTTCGTCTTGGATGCCTGGACTGGTGAGATCACGCCCGTGGCTATCTGGAACACTACAGACGATGGACACATCACCATACCTGGTGTGCAACTCGCCGCCAATCAAACCGCACTCTTTTCTGTGACCTCGGAAGAAAACTTAGAAGGGGTATCGGCACCCTCAGTACATATATCCAGCGCCGATTCGGACGTGTTCGGACTTAGCTCGTCATCCGGCGTCGAAATCCGTTCATTTGTGGAAGGGTCGAAGGAGGTGACCTTGTCAAATGGTCAGCAACAGACCCTCAGTCTTTCACTGGAGGGTGAAAGTGAGCGAGAGTTGACGGGTTGGAAGCTGAACATCACAGCCTGGACGCCACCAGACGATCTGAGTCAGGTCGATTCAGTGCTCGTTCCCCAACCGGTCATCGACCTCAGTCAAGGTTTGGTTCCTTGGGATCAGCTCGATGGGCAAGCGAATACCTCGGGAGTTGGGACTTACATGACGACCTTTGAGTGGGCTCACAGCCAAGATAGCAGCGTGGGCGTCCAACTCGACTTTGGTGTCGTGGTGCACACGTTAAAGGCGTGGTTGAATGGCGAGGTGCTTCCTACGGCTGATCTCACGCGTCCAGTTGTCGACATTACGTCCCTTGTCCATGAGGGAACGAATGAACTACGAATTGATGCTGCGAGTACCCTGATAAATGCTGTCAACGCGGTGAGTGATATTTGGTACTGAATGCCGCACCATCTGACATCGTATCTGTATCTGTATCTGTAGGTTCCGGAAGTGAGGTCTTTGGGTCAATTGCGCACCGAGACTGAACAAACGCCTCCGCCTAATCAGCACTACGGTTTGATAGCCCCTGTCCGGCTCATTCCATACGGTCGCGAAACGCTTGAATTTGATGTGTAATAGTCGCAGAGTCTTTTACCCTTGAATGTGGTGTGTAATAATAATCATAATATCTTCCTGGAGCCTCAAGATCGTGATTGGGGCGAGGTGAAGTTCTCAATGATTCTTTGCGATGGAGACATTGTACCGGTATGTATTACTCGAAGAACTGTTTGGGACAAGGATTTCATCGAGAAAAGCTAAGTGGATGATTCAAGCTAGCTGCTCGCCTTGCGTTTGCCCGTAAGTTGCGGGCGGCAGGAGGGTCACGCAATGAAATCACCTATGAGGACTGGGATGACGAAGGCGGGATTAGTAAAATCAATTTGGACTGACAAACACCGGGAGTGACGTCCATAAGTCCGGAGATTGTGGGCAGCCTCACCTCTCTCACATATTCCATCATGTTCTCTCTCGCAAGAAATACTCTACGACCCACTTTTGCTCGTGCATTTGCGGCAAGGACTGCTGCTGCCTCGGTGCACACACTTCCCGATCTCCCATATGCCTATGATGTACGCGTCCGAATCCACTCATTTCTGGTTCGAGTCTCAAACTCTGAATTATACAGGCTCTTGAACCTCACATTTCGGAGGAAATCATGAAACTTCACCACTCGAAGCACCACCAAACCTATGTCAACGGATTGAACACTGCAGAGGAGTCGTTCGCCAAGGCAGGCAGCGTGAAGGAGAAGATTGCTCTTCAACCTGCACTCAAGTTCAACGGCGGAGGTGAGTGGTCTCCGTTTTGCATAGTGGATGTTCAGGGAGTCATTGTTCGGTTTAGGACACATCAACCACTCGCTATTCTGGAAGAATCTCGCGCCCGCAAGCGGCGACGGAGGGAAACTGACGGATGGTCCTCTCAGGGAGGCCATTGAGCGTGACTTTGGCTCGGTAGAGGACTTCAAGAAGTCCTTCAACGCGAAGACTGCTGCCATTCAAGGAAGTGGATGGGGCTGGCTTGTGCGTCTCTTTCTCCAATTGTTCCGATGCATGCGACTCAAATGGCGACAGGGATACAATGCGACCACCAAGAAGCTTGAGATTGTCACAACCTCCAACCAGGATCCTCTTATTTGTGAGTTCCCATTCGAACCCGTTGAGCTCAGAACCTGATATAATCGTCCTATAGCTCACGAACCCATCATTGGCGTTGACATTTGGGAACATGTTCGTGCATCCCCGTTCCGTTATTGTCCCGCCGTTCTCACCCAGCTCCCTTGTAGGCCTTCTATCTCCAATACAAGAATGTTAAGCCGGATGTAAGTTGGTCTCGTCCAAAGCGATTGGCACAAATACTGACCGACTCCCAGTACCTCAACGCAATTTGGAATGTAATTAACTTCAAGGAGGCCCAGAAAAGGTTCGTTGAGGCCTCCAAGTAAAGCCAAAACTTTTTAGTGTAGAGAATCGAATGAACCATTTCTCTGCTATTTCACTGTCACATGGACCGAATCGACATACCCGAGGGAGGGACGGAAAGACTCGCTTGGACTCCCGGAGCGACGTCATATGTGAATTCGCCACAACGATGCGATTCTCCGCCCGTCATCCACATCATATCCTCCTGTACGTCCATGAGCATAGGTGTGATATTGATATTCTTGGAGCGATAATGCAATACGTGACGATTTTCGAATGTCATCGTTGGAGTCGCGGGGGTACATATACTGGATGACTTCCAACGATCCAACACAAACAACCTCTCCCAACCACCAATCGTCACTTTTTCTTTCATACCCGTTCTACAACATGCAATCCAGCGTCGGAAACTCTCAAATTTACAATGATAACGAACAGAGGTTCGTGATGGGCAGATATTCTAGAGCCAAACGTGGTCGGGACTGATAAATGGATCCTCAGAACGTCGAAAGGAAGCGTCACCGATCAACCAGCTAGATTCGAGGTCCCACCTGAGAATGCACACAGCGAGACGGATTCCAAGTGCGTTCACTATGCTCGTGAGGGCCGCGACCAGTAGCTAACCAAGAGCTCTGATATGTCCAACAGAGATCAACGTTCTCTTGCAAACCGTCTGGCAGCCGCAGAAACTCATGAAGTCGATAACTTGAGCAACAAGACGAAGGACACTATCACCGATCCACTAGAACCCGCACGGTCTCACGGAAACGAACCTTCGCGGGGAGCAAAGATTGACGCTGAACTCCAGCGAGAAGAGGAGGAGGAGCTGAAGCGAAAAGGAAAGATATAGACACATTTTGGAGGACGGTAATGTGTAGAAGACTTGTACGATATCGTCAAAGCAGCTGTATAATTAGAGATCAACTCACGCAAACATCGCTCGTCAATCACTAGTATTCGTCGCGAAAAGTTACAAACAAGAAAATCCACGATTTGAAACCCTATTTACACATTTACCAAAACCCAGGATGGAAAATATGCACACTCAACATTAACCAACGTGCAATCGAGAAATGTACAAGCAAGCAGTAAGCCCCATCCAATTAGTTGTTTGTTCATCCTGTCGTCGATTTGAACTTTCTCAAGGGCAGAAAGTCAAAGTGTAGTCGGCCTTGAGCTTGGAGTCGCAAGTGAAGAGAGCGTTGCCGCTGGCTTCATCGTAGGCGTAGGCGTACGACCTGGGGCATTTACCCTCTGTTGTGACGGGGTCAGCTCGGAGGGGGGTGGGGATTCAGATTTCGAAACGACGCACTGAAGTAGGAGTAATACTGAACGCCGCTGGCAGGGCAAGTCTGAGGAGTGTTGTATTGGCCGGAGCAGCAGTTCTTGGAGTTCTCTAGAGAATTTGGGCGGGTGTTTTCAGCAAGATGATCACCATTTAGGCCTTAACGATAACATACGGGGGTTTCCGTCCAAGTTGGCGAACTATCGGGAGATGTCAGTCAAGGAATAGAAGACGGGAGCAATGGTTGACATACGCAAGCAGACTTGCAGCCGACGGGGAAGCCACTGGCGTCGAAGGGGCCCTTGAGGGGAGCAGGGCCTTGGAGACGAGAGTTCAGAGCTATGTCCTTCAATCAATCAAAAGAAGCTTAGCTCACATTCGGGGCCAAGATCAGTGGCGCATTCAGCTACGGGGCAGTTCTTGTTGTTCGAAATCCTGTCAAGCTAAGTTTAGCTTCGAAAGCTCGAGTACAACATGGTCCTTGACAAACCTAGCAGGAAGGTTGTAACCATCCACAAGGGAGACTGAATAGCGTGTGAGTCTCGAAATGATAGAACTGTCTCAGAAGTGATACTGACTGTCGTAGTGATCCGGAACGTTGGGGTTGCTGGACAAAGTCCACTCAGCGACGGTGGCGGGAGGCACACCCTGTTGATCATCAGTGAGCTATCGGACGTTTGGGAGCGGAAGATTGAGCGGCTTACAGTGCCACCGCGCTCATTGCAGACCAAACCCCCATTGCAGCCACCAGTAAGGCAGGAGTTGGGACCCTGGCCCTTGGAGAAGTCACAGTTGCGACGACCCCAGATACGACCGGCAGTCCAGTTGTCTGGGACGGAGAAGGTCTTGACGGACCAGGCAGGAGCCTCCCAACTTCATGAACCGATCGCGAGTTAGCGGGTTGTTTCTGGAAAACGGTGTACCAGACTCACCCCCTTACGACGTTGGGGACAGCGCTGCCGACGTTAAGGTCGGTGAAAACCTGTAGGCTGGATGAGAGAACGGTAGCGTCGACAAGGAACGAGAATAAGTACTGCAGGCCTGGGCGGAAGAAAGTAAGCATCGACGACGCGACACAAGAACCCTGAAAGCTACTTACCAGATGGTGAACGGGCAGGCGTTGTAGACCGTGAAGGTACGCGCAGCGGCGCCGGTAGCGAGGACAATGCTAGAGATGGAGGCAGCGAGTAACTTCATGTCGAGAACTGGTGTTTGTGAGAGAACCCGGAGACCTTTCAGTACAAGTGTGGAAGGATGGGGATGAGGAAGCAGCGTCAATTCGAGGAGCTTTTATGGGCTTTTCGTGATCACGTTCCGTTCATGTTCCTTCATCACGCCGATATTGGGAAGCCAGGCGTCCATGCGGGTGCCCAGAGAGAACATGAGGAAGACTTGTTGGGGCAACAGAGGACTAGGTCCGATCGGTGTGGATGCTAACGAACGCCAGCAGCTTTGTTCGAAGTCGACATGTAGCTTTGTCTCGCAGGCTTTCGGGATTCGGACCTCTGCGTTACCTCATATATCTCCGTCCTATCCATCCGCCTGAGGATAGCAAAAGGATAGGATATAGAAGGACCCCCGGCATTCCCTCCAAATGTTAGATCCAAAATTCGTCCGGATGGGGCTTTTTTGGCCGAACCAAAAACCGGGACCACCAGGAGTTTCTGGCCGAACCGGGAGGAGGCCTTGCCCATGCAGGGTCAAAAAACCGTCCAGACGCCCTTCCCAAAGACGCAAAATGCGTTTTTGGCTCCCAATACCACTTCATTTCAGTCTCTTCTGGCCTAATCCATACTGCACCAGCATCGAGACATCCCTCCTTCAGAAATTTGATAATCTCAAATTCGGTCATGAGCTTGGTTCTGCACCCTATTTGGCCGAACACCAGATCCGGCCTTCGCCTTTGGTGGTCGTTTTGGCCGAACCAAATTCAGGCCCCCCCAGGATTTTTGCCCTCATTTTGGCCGAACCAGGACCTATCAATTGGGTGAAATGCCGGGGGTCCTGATCAGTGATATAGAGTCCGGTACACACGTGCCCCACTGCACACGGCAGGACGCCCACGCTGATCCTATCACATACTCCCAGGATGCTGCCAGACCCCCGCATTTCCAACTCTATAGGGTAGCTGTACCCCGCAAAAATGTTAAGCGGGACTTACAACCATGTAACCCGAGGTCATACACCCTTATAGCTCGTTTCATACATCGTGAAACCCGTTAGATAGTGTTACGACCGCGCTGTGAACTAAGTAGCGATCCAGGTCGTTCCCGCTTCGCCTCTGGACGCCTTGGAGTACGGAAGCGTAGCTAGCCTCCGTCCCCCCTATCAAACCTTGAAGTCGATATCAGAAGAACTCCAATGGAGGTAGCCTGGAATGTCTTCAATATTCAGGTCGTCTCACCTCAGAGCTACGGAAGTGAAATTCGAGCAACCCGTCCACGGACAACGGGGTGCATACGTTTCCAAAAATCACGGTTTTGGGTCAAGTTTGGATTGGATTTCCCGGATACTGTGTTGTATGGAAGTGCATTCTATTCGGCACGAGCTGATGGTCGAACGTGTGGATATCTACGGTGATCGATGGGCCAAGTTATTCGGATTCTGGACTGAATGTTGGCAGTTCGATAGTGATTTCAATGACCAGACAAGTCCGGGACGTTCGAGCATTGCTGAAGCTCGGACATGTGGACGCAAATCCATGTGGCACAAAGATGGGTCGGACCCTGGGCGGATGATCATCACCTCCGCGAACTTGACATCGTGACTCGTCAGAATTCATTGAACTGAAACACAGCAATCAGGAACACGAATTGTGGCGAACATGGATGTGCTCACAAAGTTTACACAAGGTTAAATTTCACACTACCTGACGCGGGATGTTGATGCAAAAAACAGTCCACGAGGATCTGCGAGTCAAGGGTTGGAACTGAAGATCCTCACCATGACAGATTGCTTCAAACATACGCTTGGGAAATCCCCTGGAGTCTCGTCAGGTCAGCTTAGAGTCAAGCGAATGGATGCCCACCTGGACAGATTCTGCCAACGTAACGACACCTAGAGCCATCTCGACACGATTTCTCCTTTGATCCAAGAAGTTATTCAGGTGCTTTCTTGTCTGTAAGTGCTGAGCGCTGAGCGCCGAGCTATACAAGTTCCTCTCGTAAGATAAGATGCAGCTGCCACCCCAAAATACAATCGAAAGCAAGGCCGCCATAATCTGGAATCGTTCTCGGTCGCTGATGAGTTCAGTTACCAATTACCACCGAGAAACGGTGATCATTACGAGTAAGACTTCTGTTGCCTGGGCTAAACTAGGGCGATACCCGCAAAGGGTTGAAGTCGTTGATTCTACGTTGGGTGGATGATCATGGAGTTCAAAAGAGATGAGTATCGACACAGTCCCGGAAACCGCTTCCGTTCGGATACTATTATGTAATCACTGTCACCTTGACCAGAAACTCATCTGAATCAAGTCCAGCCTAGTAAGTAGCCAATATTCAACTCTTTGTTCGTCGAAGCTCTGAAAATTCAGCTCCTACTGACATCATAACCTTGAATTTCCTCAAAAGACCGCGATACGGTTTGTATTGATTGTTGCTGCCTCTATTTGTTGTATTTACGGTTAACATTCAACGGTCTTTAGTCCTCACAAGACTCTATTTTATGGCGGGATGGACATACGCACAGGAACGGAATCATGCGGATATCATCTCAGATGTGCACCATGATCATCACGAACAGCAGGGTACAATATATACGACTTGGTCACGGCAACTCTTCTGTGCAGTCCTCCTATCGAATCATTGGGAAGTCCTAGTCAATCCGGCCACCCAGATCCCAGACTTCCTCTTGTTCGTATGGAACTTGATCCGAGCATGAACCTTCTTGTATCCCGTAATAGCGAAGTGGAGGCCGATGCACTGGGTGCGCAAGGCTACGCCTGGTCAAGACCTCGATGTCCTAGTAGCTAACTTGAAACTTCTCTCTCGTTGGCGCTCTAGACGGAGGCCTGTTACCTCTCGTACGCGCGGACCTGATTACAGCCTCGAAGGGAAGAGCATCCGCCTATCGATTCGTCATTTAAGCTCAGCTTTTGAATAGTACTATCGTTGTGTCTCCTTTGACAAAAACAAGAGTATACCACTTACTCAATCCTGAACGACACGGTCCGAGGCGTTTCATGCAATTCATTCAAAGAGGATGACCGTCTGAACAAGCGGTATCGAGCTGAAATCACCAAGAAATCACTTTCTTCCCTTAACCTCTGGGCAGCAACTTGTATCTCCCTTGATTCACCAACCTTTACCTCGATGCTTCTCAACAATTTTGTGATCTCAAGGCGGCTCGGCCTATTAGCAGAGGTGTGCGGATTCTAGTGAGTCAGGTCGTCGCGACTCGCCATCGCATACCTAAGCCAGACCGTAACCTCGACTTTGTTGCAGAAACCTTCAACTCCCCAAGGCTTCGGCCTCCCTGATCTAATGATGCACGGTGACGTGAGCCCACTGCCAGTGGTTTGGGCTCGGCTGTTTGGTCTCATGCGTTCCTCAAACTTATCGGAGGCTAATGCAGGCTGGACAACACAGAAACGATCAACGTTATGCAGGGTGCTGCTCTGGAATTGTCCGTTGAGCTGCGAACCGCATGGAAAACCTTTTGCGCCGATTTGAGACTCACCATCGTCGAAGTGATACCATGTATAATGTGCTAGGATTCATGGTGAGTGGCCAACTGTAATAATCTCGAGAACGGTGATCTGACGACGGGTTAACGATGCTCGCCTGGCGAGCCCAATTCTATACGACCAGAATATAGTGGCTCGCGCGTCGGCCGACCCTAGACTCTGGGGGCATCGATAGTGTAGATGAAACCTCCACCATTTCTGAAAGGCGGGGACCGGGGTGCTCCCGTGATTCGTTGTCGATGGGCTCGACGGCACAGGCTATACTTCAAGACATCAAGGCCGCTTCCCTGGAATGCACGGATGCCCAAGCCACAAAGGCACCAAGTCTTGCAGCCTCCTTTTATAATGATACACCGCCGCTTGCTATGGCTTATTTATTATCTAGCAGAGGCGACGATTCCCTGTCGTTTCGGAGCGGTGAGGGATCTAACGTGAATCGCATACATAACTTGGCGAGATTGCTTCAAATATGTCATGGTACGTCTTGTATTCAGACAGCAGGTATTGACCTTGTGCGTTAGCCTGTCTGTATCCAGTATTCAACATTCGACGCTTCGTCCATGATCGACGTGCACAATTGACAATCTCATAAGTACTGCCTCACTCCTTTCGCACCAATCGCAATTGACCTTTATACCCTGGCAGATACTCGCCGTGTCAAACAGTTAGTGTCTACCTCTCGGCTTTATTTACCCGTCGCGTCAAGTAAACTAGTCCCCTGCAAGCTGAAGCGCTGAGGCCTGAGGGCCGAACCCGAGTCTACATCCCCTCCGACCTCAAAAATTAATGTTACTCAGTGTCAGGGCCCAGATTCTTACCGCCCAGCGCGTGAACCCGCGAGCAACGGCGGGTTGGAAGGCTTTGAGGGCGTTAAAATGGGTTTGATGCTCTGTCGTTAATAACAAAGCTCGCCTTGAAGTTGTAGCCTGAGCAATTGTTCGTTACATGAAACTTGAACATAACTCTATCTCCAGTTACGCTCCTTCGAAGGCCTAACTTCGCCCCAAGACTGGTCGACCGTAGTACTGCGATAATGGTCACTGTCGCGACCTACGCCTACCCACGCACGACGCGCTCGCTGTCAAAACGCCAAGGCTAAATTTGAATGGCTGTATGACAATTCGGGGAATCTTGCTACTCGGGCACGACAAGCCGTTTTCGTAGCCCGCACCCGATCGAACATGGCAGTACGATATTAATGTTCTACTTACTTGGTAAAGACGTTTATACTCTCCTTGGAATTTTACCAGAACTCTGGCTGCTTGTAATGAGCTTGACTGCCGGTGTTTCGATAGCCTTGAATACAGGAGGAAGAGTAAAGAAACGGAGCCGTGATTGAAGGTGACTGAACCAAGTGAACCCAGGGTTTGACTCTATTTGGCTGAGGCAGTGGACCTGGTTGCCACGCGTACGCCTGCGGCCTGGGATAACGATCGTCATTTTTGCAGTTCGAACCACCTGCCCGCGGTCACAGTCTGGTCACACACGCCCTTTCCTCCTACCACCATCCCAATGCCCGCCAGACCTGCGCCAGGGAGCCAGGAGGGCTATGGCTCGTCCTCACCGCCGTCCGTAGATCCTCACCATAATGATCCTTTCAGTCCCCAGGCTCAGGCTTCCCAATTTGACGGCTATTATCGCAGGGATACCTACGCTTCAGATACGAACCAAGACCAGTACTATGATCAGAACGCTCCTTACGATCCTTACTGTATGTTCTTCCTTGCTTCGCTCAATCTCTGGGGGCTACCTGGAGATTGCTCGCCATTCCGCAGTGGCTGACTTTTTTTCGACCTGCCTTTTCACACAGCTCCACATGACAATGATTCCTCTGAAGCGAACGTCTATGGTCAGCACGGCACTTCTGCCGAATCATTACACCCTCACGGTGGCATGTCGGATTCGACGTATCCAGAATACAGCAGCTCGGGTGGTGGTGCTCGCGATTCCTATCCAGCCTGGTCAACTGAGCGGCAAATCCCACTGTCGAAGGAGGAAATAGAGGATATTTTCTTGGATCTTACCCAAAAGTTTGGTTTCCAGAGGGACTCGATGCGAAATATGGTGAGCGTTGCTCGGCATTCGTTTTTCTTGTCCTGTCCCCTAGCATGGTGTCCATGTTGCCGTTTCAGCATGAACGGTTTCTCTGACATCATCGCATGCGTCTCATTTCCCACTGGTTTCGTCGCGCTGGATACCTTCCAATGGATACTGATGCATCTCTCGAACCTTTAGTTCGACTTCCTTATGCAGCTGCTCGACAGTAGGGCATCCAGAATGTCGCCGAATCAGGCCCTCCTGACACTTCATGCCGACTACATCGGCGGTCAGAACGCCAACTACCGCAAATGGTACTTCGCCGCTCAGCTCGACCTTGACGATGCCATTGGTCAAGTTCAGAACCCCGGACTAAACCGACTTAAATCGAAGCGTGGTGGTTCCAAGCGTCCGCCGCATGAAAAGTCCCTTGCAACGGCTATGGAGCGTTGGCGACAGGCTATGAACAACATGTCACAGTATGATCGCCTTCGACAAATCGCACTTTACCTTCTTTGTTGGGGGGAGGCCGCCCAAGTTCGTTTCGTGCCTGAATGCCTGTGCTTTATATTCAAGTGTGCGGACGACTACTACCGATCACCCGAATGTCAGAACAGAGTCGAGCCTGTTCCCGAAGGGCTGTACCTCCGATCCGTAATAAAGCCTCTCTACCGCTTCATCCGGGACCAAGGATATGAGGTGCAGGATGGGAAGTTCGTTAGGAGAGAGAGGGACCACGCTGAAATCATCGGTTACGACGATGTCAACCAGCTCTTCTGGTATCCCGAGGGCATCGCGAGAATCGTTCTGAACGACAAAACGAGGCTCGTCGACCTCGCGCCAGCACAGCGCTTCATGAAGTTTGATCGGATAGACTGGAACAGGGCGTTTTTCAAGACGTACTACGAAAAGCGCTCCTTCGGTCACCTCCTCGTCAACTTCAATCGGATATGGGTCATCCATATATCGATGTATTGGTTCTACACGGCTTTCAACTCTCCCGCGGTCTACTCTTTCGGCAATGAACAGTCCCCAGCACCAGCTATGACCTGGAGTGCTACTGCACTCGGAGGTGCTGTTGCTACCATCATCATGATCCTCGCCACAATTACAGAGTTCTCGTATATCCCTACAACATGGAACAACACCTCACACCTCATGCGCCGCCTTCTCTTCCTCCTCGTCACCCTGGGACTTACTTGTGCACCTACCATCTACATCGCGATCGTCGTTGCAAACGGTAGCGACGGTCAGCTCGCGTTGATTCTCGGCATCGTTCAATTCTTCATTTCGGTTGTGGCCACCCTCCTATTCGCCATCATGCCTTCTGGTAGGATGTTCGGTGACCGTGTCGCCGGGAAATCGAGGAAGTATCTGGCCAGTCAGACATTCACTGCCTCGTACCCGTCGTTGGACAGAGCGCCCCGCATGGCCTCTATCATCTTGTGGATTCTTGTTTTCGGGTTCAAATTCACCGAGTCCTACTTCTTCTTGACGCTGTCCTTCAAAGACCCCATTCAGGTTATGGTTGGAATGAAGATTCAGGGCTGTAATGACAAGTACTTCGGCGACGCCCTTTGTACCAACCATGCAGCGTTCACATTGACCATCATGTACCTCATGGATCTGGTCTTGTTCTTCTTGGATACCTTCCTATGGTACATCATCTGGAATACGGTCTTCAGTGTCGGCAGGAGTTTCTTCCTGGGGTTGAGCATCTGGACACCATGGAAGGATATCTTCACCAGGTTGCCGAAGAGAATCTACTCCAAGCTTTTGGCCAGCCAGGATATCGAAGTCAAGTACAAACCGAAGGTTCGCATCACTATTCTGCTGTTCATTCCCTCTCCTCACCATCCGTTCTAGGTACTGGTTTCGCAGATTTGGAACGCCGTCATCATCTCGATGTACCGCGAGCACCTCCTCTCTATCGATCACGTCCAGAAATTGCTCTACCATCAGGTCGAGTCTGGCGATGGTGGTCGTCGCAGTCTTCGTGCTCCTCCGTTCTTCATCTCGCAGAGGGACAAGGCTTTCAAGGGTGAATTCTTCCCGAAGGGCAGTGAGGCTGAACGACGGATATCGTTCTTCGCTCAGTCCCTGACGACCCACATGCCCCCGCCCCTCCCTGTGGATGCCATGCCAACTTTCACGGTGCTGACCCCCCATTACAGCGAAAAGGCGAGTTCAAGTTCATTGCTTGGCACGAATTTCGAGTTGACCAGTTCTCTCTAGATTTTGCTGTCGCTGAGGGAAATCATTCGTGAAGAGGACAAGATGACTCGGGTTACTCTTCTGGAATATCTCAAGCAGCTCCACCCTGTTGAGTGGGAGAACTTCGTCAAGGACACCAAAATCCTTGCGGAGGAGTCTGCAATGTTCAATGGCCCCAGTCCTTTCGGCGATGAAAAAGGTCAATCCAAGACCGACGATTTGCCCTTTTACTTCATCGGTTTCAAGAGCGCTGCACCGGAGTTCACCCTTCGTACACGTATTTGGGCTTCCCTGCGTGCACAGACCCTCTACCGTACCGTTTCCGGCATGATGAACTACTCAAAGGCCATCAAGCTCCTCTACCGTGTGGAGAACCCCGAGGTCGTTCAGCTGTTTGGCGGCAACACCGACAAGTTGGAACGGGAGTTGGAGCGGATGTCCAGACGGAAGTTCAAGTTCGTCGTTTCCATGCAGCGTTACTCGAAATTCAACAAGGAGGAGCACGAAAACGCAGAGTTCTTGCTTCGTGCCTACCCGGACTTGCAGATCGCGTATCTCGAGGAAGAACCACCTCGTAAGGAGGGTGGTGACCCCAGAATATTTTCGGCACTCATCGACGGCCACAGCGAGTTCATCCCCGAGACAGGCAAGCGAAGGCCAAAGTTTAGGATTGAGCTTCCTGGCAACCCGATCTTGGGAGATGGAAAGTCGGACAACCAGAACCACGCAATCATCTTCTACCGCGGAGAGTACCTGCAGCTTATCGATGCCAACCAGGACAACTATCTCGAGGAATGTCTCAAGATCCGTAACGTCCTTGCTGAATTCGAGGAGTGCGGTGTCTCCACCCAGAGTCCATATGCTCAATGGGGCGACAAAGACTACAGGAAGACGCCTGTCGCTATTGTCGGTGCCAGGGAGTACATCTTCTCGGAGAACATCGGTATTCTTGGTGACGTCGCTGCTGGAAAGGAGCAGACGTTTGGTACTCTTTCGGCCAGGTCAATGGCCTGGATTGGTGGAAAGTTGCATTACGGTCACCCGGATTTCCTGAACGCGCTCTACATGAACACACGTGGTGGCGTTTCCAAGGCACAGAAGGGACTGCACCTTAACGAAGATATCTACGCGGGTATGAACGCCTTTGGACGCGGTGCTAGGATCAAGCATACCGAGTACTACCAGTGCGGAAAGGGTCGTGATCTCGGATTCGGAACCATTCTCAACTTCCAGACCAAACTCGGCACTGGTATGGGCGAACAAATGCTCAGTCGAGAGTATTACTATCTGGGAACGCAGTTACCGATCGACCGATTCCTGACCTTCTACTACGGACACCCGGGTTTCCAGATCAACAACATGCTCATCATTCTGTCGGTCCAGGTCTTCATTGTCACTAGTAAGCAATGTTGTTCAAGGTTATTGTTCTGTGCTAACTCAGCTTCTTTAGTGGTGTTCTTGGGTACCTTAAACAAGCAGCTTGACATCTGCAGGTACACTGATAGCGGACAGTTCATCGGTGGACAAGCCGGTTGCTACAACCTCGTCCCCGTCTTCCAATGGATCGAGCATTGTATCATCAGTATCTTCTTGGTGTTCATGATCGCCTTCTTGCCCCTGTTCCTCCAAGGTACGTCGAAGTCAACCCTTGCGCTGCCACTGCTTACTTATTCGCGATTTCAGAGCTCATTGAACGTGGAAGTTGGAAAGCACTTGTTCGTTTGGCCAAACAATTCGGTTCGCTGTCCCCCGCTTTCGAGGTATTCTCGACGCAGATCTACACCCAGTCAATCTTGAGTAACTTGACCTTCGGTGGTGCACGTTACATCGCCACGGGACGTGGGTTTGCGACCAGTAGGATCTACTTCAACATATTGTTCTCGCGTTTCGCTGGCCCCAGTATCTACCTCGGCATGCGTACCCTCCTCATGTTGTTGTATGTCACCCTCACATTGTGGACGCCTTGGATCACCTATTTCTGGGTCTCGATCGTTTCCCTGTGTATCGCTCCCTTCCTTTTCAACCCTCACCAGTTTGTCTTCTCCGACTTCATCATTGATTATAGGCAAGTGATCTCAATACGAGCCTTCAGGTTCTGGTTATTGATGGACACGTTTACAGGGAATTCTTGCGATGGATGTGCCGTGGTAACTCTCGGTCGCACACAAACTCCTGGATCGGGTACTGTCGGTTGTCGAGAACTATGATTACTGGTTACAAGAAGAAGAGACTCGGCCACCCCTCTGAGAAACTGTCCGGTGATGTTCCACGTGCTACTTGGAGAGCCGTTTTGTTCTCCGAGGTGTTCTTCCCCATCATAATGGCGATTCTCTTCACCGTCGCCTACATGTTCGTCAAGTCCTTCCCCGTGGACGGACAACTGCAGAACAGCCCCTTGCTTCGAATTGCAGTCGTATCGCTGGGTCCTATCGTGTGGAACGCCGCTGTCCTCTTAGTTTTGTTCATATTCTCTCTGTTCCTTGGACCCATGCTCGATCCGATGTTCCCAATGTTCGGGTCAGTAATGGCGTTCATCGCGCACGCACTCGCTACTGTCGGTATGATTGCATTCTTCGAGTTCCTGGTAAGTGGTCTCTACACATGAATAAGATGCTGAGCTCACATCCGCCGTTTCGCAGTGGTATTTGGAATTATGGGAAGTCTCGCACGCCGTGTTGGGTCTGATAGCCGTCATTGCTATACAGAGAGCCGTCCACAAAGTTTTGATTTCGGTCTTCTTGTCCCGTGAATTCAAGCACGACGAGACAAACAGGGCCTGGTGGAGTGGTCGTTGGTATGGCCGCGGTCTAGGAAACCATGCCATGTCACAGCCAGCACGAGAGTTCATCGTCAAGATCATCGAACTTTCTCTCTGGAGCTCCGACCTCATCATCGGACACGTTCTGCTGTTCATGCTCACACCTCCTATCCTCATTCCATACTTTGACCGGTTCCATGCGACCATTTTGTGTAAGTGAATACCGTCTCTGCTCCCCCTTCCTTGCTCACACGCTCCGATAGTCTGGTTGCGTCCCTCGAAACAAATTCGTGCGCCCTTGTATTCAATCAAGCAAAAGCAACGGCGTCGCTGGATGGTAGGTGTTCCTCTATAAGGTGGTTTCATCATGTCGACTAATCATTCCGTCCAGATAATAAAATACGGAATTTTCTACATCTGCGTCCTAGCCGCTTTCGTTGCCTTAATAGCTATCCGTAAGCCAAATCCTCTATTTACGTGTATAATTGGAGAACTGACATACCCCCCCAGCTGCCATCTTCCGATCCACTCTGCATATGAACTGTTCGCTTTGCAAGAGCTTCTAATGGACAACTAAGTACGATTTGTGTTACGACCCACACCCTTTAGATCTTTCTTTCCTCTTCTACATATACTCAACTGTACGTATCCATTGTTTGGTTTTTCCATACCGGTGCTGGTATATTGTGGACTTGACCGACCGTTGGCCCTTCACCCAAGGTTGGAATTCTTAAACTATATCAAGGACCTTTACTTAGTAACTGTACGCCTACATATCATGATACCAGTCCTCGTTGATATTGCCTCGAAGCAAGTTTGGCTTGCTATCGATTGACCGATTGACACACGTTGAATCTTCTGTATGCCTCGTGTTGAATGTGTGCTTTCTAGCGTATCCTTCAAGACTCAATGAACACAACCTCAAGGAGAGGACAGTGGACTACATTTTGGGCATCCTGCCGAACCCCGGTGAACCTCCATTGGTGTAGCGAGAGCCAATGTCCCGGTCGCTCGCTGCCGAGTTGGTGCCATCCCTAAATAGGAAAGCGCAGCCAGCAACAAGGCGCACAACATCGCCTCATCTGATAGTTTGGCTCGCTTCCCTCTGGACTTCCTCTACGTTTCTCAGTTAACGGCGAACTCAGGACGAATCATGACTTAGAATAATCGAAAAAGCACGAGGACAATGTTTCATCACCACCGTCTTTCTCAATTTTCCATCCAATCTTACGGTCCATTTGGGCTGGCCGGCACATCTACCGATTCGGACAGTCGAGAAAGTGGAACTGAACAACAGGATCAGCATCCATCTCGGTCTCACGCGGGAAATTTCATTGGCTCCCCAATCTCGTTTGTATCTGGCCAATTTGCTGGGAACACCGTTCGAGCGGAGCTACATGAGATCCAAAAAGCTGACCTCGGGAGAAAGTGTGTGTGTGCGGTGCTCCGGAAGGCTGTTCCTTGACCCATTTTTTCTGATTTTCGTAGATATGCAAGAGTTGATAGACGTCCTCTGGATCCGCCGCCCGTTGTTGCGTTACGACTATTCCACGTCACACACGGAGAGAGCGAGAGGGAATTGTCATACGAGTGAGTACTTATCTCGAACAGAATCAGAGAAGAACTTGACACGGTCCTGGGTCACACAGCACTATTCAGAGCTTAGGTCTTGTTTGCACCGTGGATCTATTCCCCGTATCAGCACTTCCCGGCAGTTCGACGAGTGACGGCCCCCAGCAATCTGGTTCGGTTTCCCCGGCCAGAAGTGAACGACGAGCAGCACGTGTATCACCTTCGCGGTCTCCCCAAACGCCCCAGGATATGTACTCGCACCGGGAGCCTACAGGGACGGTACATAATACCAACTATTCGGAGGTTTCAAGTCATGGGCTGCTCCCAGACGCATCTGTAAGAAACCAATTTGGACCCACTACCCACTATTCCCAGCACCGCCAAAATGTGGCGGAATACTCGGTCGACCACACTTCTCCGTGGTCTCCCACAACATCCCAGACTGAGGATAAATATATTTCCTCTCCAGTCACCCCTTCCAATATTCAACAATCCCAATTGTTCTCTCAATTCCAAATCCAAACAATCAGCGAGCTGAACTCACCACAGGCTGAAAAAATTACCCTGCACACAGTCAATGGTGTACCAATTTACGACGGAACGCAAGTCACGGACGCGTTAGTGGGAGCAAAGTTTGTCCAGCCAACCCCGGTGGACTGGCAAGGGCAGAAAACGTTGATGTTCGTGTTCTCTGTGCGTCCAGCTTCCTTTATATATGTTTCTCTTCTTGTCCGTCCCACGCTTGTGTCCCTCGGGTCCGGTTTCCAGACCTCGACCGCATCGTGTTTTTCATTCATCACTGATAACAAATCTCGGATTCGCTTTACCATAGGATCTGGCGGTGAAGACAGAGGGACTATTCATCTTGCGGTACAGAACGTTCGACATATTCTCACGTGCTTCAGGCCAGGAAGACTTGGTGATACAGGCTGAGTGTTACGGCGGGCCTTTCAAGGTCTACTCAACCAAGGAATTCCCTGGCCTACAGGCGAGTACGGAGTTGACGAAGGTACGCCAATTGCTCGGGTTTCTTCACGTTTCCTCTATGTTGCTAGTTCAGCGGCAGTTGCCCTCTTGATATTAGCCTTCCCCGTGACAGACGACTGACTGAACTCTCTCTTCCAGTTGATAGCACGGTATGGGGTACGACTCAACATTCGTGAAACCGAACGAAAGCGACGGAAGAAAGTAGGTGGCAAGAGGAAATACTCGAGTGACGGGGAGGAGGACGAGGACGACTACGAAGACGCCAACTGATAGGCAGCGCTATTTGAGGTTCGTTATTTTCTGTATATATCTGTCTGTTGTTATCTGTTCGCTCTTTTCGCTTTCTCGTTTGCTATACACATCTCGGACGGAACGATCTACGCCACCCTCACACACGGTACATAATACACATAAACGCTTCCTTTGTAGCATAGCACTGTCGAACTGTTTCCAGTTTTCCACTTTCGCGTTTGCTATGATTCACATAGTATTCACCTTGGCTACACATGCAATATTACTAAGTACACTTTAGTACGCTTTTACACATACGCCTTGGACCTAGATGAACATTACATACTACCTCGTAGATATCCCCATCCAAAGTCCGGTTTCCCTCGAATCTTTTTCCTGGAATTTGGCCCCGTATGTGTAAATGGGTAGTTGAAAAATGAAAAACATGCGCCACTGGAGCGCCATAGCGCCAGCGCCGAGCATCAGGGAGATGACGCTACCACTCGGCACCAGCGTCTGTTTTATTTATGTCCTGTTAGCGCCCAATGACTCTGGCACCGTTGCATCTCTTTCCGTTTACTTCCATCGTCCCCACCACAAACCCCAGATGGCCACAGCGAAGATAGCAACACTCATTATCCGGGTGAGTTAAGTTGTTCTCACTAGCATCAATATCTCGTAGCGCTCACGTTTCTAGACTTTAGCAAAGCCCATTAGTACTCAACTGAAGAACCAAGCCAAACAGTGAGTGCTTCAGTGCCATGTATGCGTCAAATGAGGTCGTCAATCCCGGCTCGAATAGACATGAAACTTTCCGAACATTTTGTGTTGGTCTGGCACAACGGATGCATCGGACGGAAGTAAGACTGAGGACGAACATTCTGGGCGAACCGGCCAAGCATATACGACCACTCTCCGAGACAAGGTGAGTACATATAAAGATCCCGCGCCAAGTCAAGGTCTAACCAGCCTTTGATTTACTTACAAGAGCTATAGAAAGCGGCGCGAACGCGCTCGCAGAAGGGTTCCTTTTCTCCGTCGCGGCTGCACTCATAATTGGAGAGTCATGGCGTTCTTCAAGAAGTCAATCTAAACGACGCGACGACGTCGATGATAAACTCGAAGATCTCGACAATAGAGTTGCTGAGGTTACTACACAGCTTAATGGATTGGTATCCCAGATAGAGGACCGTTTAGAGGAGCAGAGGCGGAGGTGAGTAGTCTGCCAGTGTTCTACCTCTCCTCGCGACTCAATTTCACTCTCAAGGAATGACGAACTTTCCCGGATTCTACAACGTATGGTGGAAATAGGCTTGCGTGGAGGATGGGCAGAGTTTGAAGAGACGCCATTGCAAATACCCCGTATCAATCTTGCACAACCTCCACTCAGCATAGGCTCACAGTCGACTTCCTCTGACACCCGGATTGACGATAACGACAACCCTCCCAATCCCTCAACTTCATAGATATGTCGCCCTCAGTAATTCACCCTCGTAACCTTAGAATCAGAAGATCATTTGCTCCTAATGTATTCAGATATACAATGTGATATACAGAACATGTCCAGACAAATTTTACATAAATGATAATGACGGGTATTAATGCTAGCAGTGAAGTTCCCAACGAGATAACACGACGGTAGAATAGAGCGATACGAGATGAAATGAGAAGAACAGCGCCAGACCTCTATCAACCCCCTCACATAATCCGACAACCATCCTCCCCTGACGGACATAACCGCTCTACCCAACTCCTCATCTCCTCGTGCTGAGCTTTTATGGTCCCACCAACTCGTCGTATCTCAATCGTGTATCTTCTGTTTGCTTCCTCGACCGGCGGGACGTCGTACCACCATTTTAGAACCTGACCGTGTACGGACCATCGTCCAGCACTGACAGTCACCTCGAGATCCAATAGGTCGTCGTCGTCGATTAGCCCTCGCCAGCTCAGATTCGGAGTGGGCACGGCGGGAGTAGAGTTGTAGCTGGTGCTTGCACTATTGGATTCCGAGAATCGACCATTCGGTTCTTCGAGAACAATGGTCGACGCATTTCGTGACTCAATCCTACTGATAACTCGGTCGCCCGTCTCGAGGCAGTCGGGTGGGGCGTTGCGTATCCGCTTGGATGATTTGGAGGAAGGGAGAAGTCGACCATGGGCAAAGTGAACCAGTGGGACGAAGATTTCGGTGGCTGGATCCTCGTCGTCCACGCCTCCGGGCTTCAGTCGATCCTCTGGTCGGACATCCACGACGAGCTTGAAATGTGCCTTATTGATGTCGAATTGAATCTCATCTGGGCGACCAACGACCTTGGAGGGGAATGGACGAGCGAAAGCTCTGACAGCGCGGGCACCATCAGTCAAGAGGTCGTAAGGATTCTCTCGCCACCTTGACATCATGGCAGCGACTCCCGGGCCACTGAGTGTCGCCAGTGAATAGGTCGATGCTGCCGCAGCCGCTGATTTGGGGAGGGAGCTCACGGGCTCCACATTCTTCCTGAGAAGTACCGCTTTCGAATCATCTGGTCCCAGGCGATACATAGTCTCGCCAGAGTCGTTCCGAGCGTTCTCATACAGTGACCTCAGAGGCCCTCCACCAGTGACTCCCAAATCATCCTCACTCCACAAACTCAGGTCTTCCATGTTCCACCCATCTCCCCAATCGTGGCAACTATCCGGACAGTACGTCCAAATAGTGTAGTTCAGTCCATTCGGACCGTCGGCGGCGTTCAGACTTGCATCGAGCGCACGTTCCTGTCGACTGTAATCACCTTGGTACTTCCCTTTGTCGGTCCACCCGTAGCTCCTCTTGTCATCCATGTCGAATGGTGTACCAATCTCCCCAATGAGAGTAGGATATGGTCCCACTATGTCCGTGTCTGTTTTGAGCATGCCCAACTGCTCCTGTAGTGACTTTCGGATTGCACCTTCCCCAATCTTCACGGCTTGAAGTGGAGAGGAATACTTTCCTCTCAGTACGCCGAGGGCGTCGGCGTTGAACCAATTCCAATGCCTCGTGATGAGGGTAAGACCATCGTAATAGTGACCCGAGTAAGCACAGCGACCTTTCAGATGCTTTTCGTCGATCGGAGGGGGAAGAGCGAAAACCGGGGGCTGTATGAACATGATGGCCTCGGGATGGGCACGCCGAATCCGTTCCGAGAACAGCTGCCAATGTGGACGCCAATAATCTGCAACGAACTCCACCACGGGTGCTGTATCGTCGGCCGTCAAAGTTTCCTGGGGACAGTACCTGAAATAATCAGGCGCCATCACGAATCCCGTCTCGATATCCCACACGCCGTGCTGCGCCCATATACATTTACCCAACTCCCAGCCTTTGTCTCGCCGCCAGCCCCACTTTGGATGGACACCGTCATCGGTTTCGATGCTGGGGTCAGCCCATATCTTGTGGCCTTTGGGATCGACTGTGACCCAACCATTCCGACTGGGACCGAACATCCCGAACGACCAGTTCTCGACTGTTTGTGCCTGACCCATCCCCAAACGAAGGGATTGTGCGGGAGTGGGATATGTCCCTTTACGCAAGGTAGAGCCCTGTGAGGTGGGGTTGTTTCTGAGATCCTCCCATCCACATAAACCTTCGAACGGCTCGTTCATGCTATCCCACCCAATGACGCAATCGTCCAGCAGCTCGCTCGCAGTCTCTGTGATCCGGTCAGCGAGCTTGCCCATTGCCTCGATGTAGTGATTCTGTAGGTATTCTTGGATATTCTTCCCATCAATAATGCATTTGGGAGCGAAATATTTGCCAGCGAAGAAGAGGGTGAATATAGTTTGGGAGAGGAGCCGCCCGTAATTGGTTGACCAGATCATGGCGGGCAGTTTTGCAGGTTCCGGTTCATGTGCAAGGGGATATTCGCAGTGTACGATGGCGGCTTGTGTGGCCGTTGCGTTGCGAGGGTCGATACCACAGGCAATTAATGTCCAGTAGGGTGCACCCGAACCTCCGGAGAAGCGTGACCACTACAAATTGCAAGGCTACTGTTAGCTTTCATTGACAATGAGGATAGAGAATAGGAGCGTACGATATCCTGATGAGGATCCAGAAAGACTTTGAAGCCGTACTCTTTGCATTTGCGTAAAACTCGTATCGTGTAATCCATGAATTCATAATCGTATTTTCCACTGAAGCCATTCAATAGTGAGCGAGATGAAACTATGAATGGTTTGCGCGACTCACGGTCCTTCGTGCTCAAGAGCTTCCCAAGTGATTGGGAACCGAAGCATGTTGAACCCCCACCCACTGAGACGAGCAAGATGCACGTCTGCAGACCCATCATCCACATTCAAGGGCCTGCCAATGAAGGACTCTCCACCATTCTCTGCAGTCTCCCAGAACTCCTCGAGGAGGTATGAAGGTCTGTCGACGGGAGCCTTGGATGAACCAGAGAGGTTGACGCCTCTCAATAGCAACGTACGACCAGCGTTGTCTACGAAATTGCAGTCGAGAGTATGAATAAAAGAGGACGTCGTCGGCCTTCCAGTAGCTGGAGATATTGAAGGCACAGCAGGCATGATGGTGGAGGAGAATGAACGTCGACCTTGAGGTCGTAAATATTGTCGACGAAATTGAAGTGAAAGGGGGAAAATGTGGCACCACCGAAAAACCATCATGCGTATTTTTCGGGTTAGCCCCATTTACAATTAGCAAGCACACGCTCCACATCGTAATGGCTACCTAAGCTGCACCGCCAATCGCAGCCTCAACACTCATAATACCTCAGTCAAGGTCTTTACAGTCATACGATTCTAATAATGAAGACAAGAAAGCTCTGGTCGAGTGAGAATTCTACAATCTCAGAAAATCCTTCATCGGGGAATTCTCGATTCCCCGCATTACCCTGTCAGTTCAGGTCGGTTCCTGTCCCCAGACACGATACCATATGCGCACCTCGGGTGAGAGTGATTGGCCCAAAAGGAAGTCCTGGCCAGCGGAGAGGAAAAGAAAGGCTTTAAAAGTAGTGGCCTACGCCCCAAGGCGAGTCATAGGATCCTTCAGAACTCCTTTTGTGCTCGAAAATCACCACCTGAAGCCATTGAAACCATGTGCATGAAACCGTGCGCGTGCGCTAGGCTAGGTGAGTCCGACTTGTTGTAGGAACTTGGCTCTTGAGGCGATAAGAGCCGACGCTGAGCATGCCATCGTTGTGGAACTTGCTCGTCTGAGCGGGAAGTGGGGGGCAATGATGTATGATGTCGATGTGGCAGGGCCACAAGATCCCAACCCTGTTTTCGAATGATATCGTCGATACGTCTCGTCAAATAGCCTGGTGGCTTATTAAGACTCAGAGAGCTAATGCCGTTGAGGCGTGCGGGAGAAGTCTGAAGATGGGTAATGGTTATTCCTGACAGTGAGTATCCTACAGCGACCTGAGAATATGTCCAGCACACAAAAAACTCTTTCAAATCAGCCCATCGCACGACGTACAGGCCATCCACGGTACACCGTTCGAGAATTCTTGAGCTTCAACTCCCAGTCGACCGGGCAGGCTTTCTCCATCCAAAAGCTGTTCCCAAGCTTCGTACGGACCCAAGTTTTCCATCGCCCGCGGAAGTGTTGTCCCGGCAAGTAAAGAAAATAAACCTCGGGGAGGTAATCTCACCACGTATGGAGCGATAAGACTGAGATCAGCTTCAATATCTGATCCAGACGACACGCTCGGGGTGCTCGAACTTCCGTGACCTTTTCCGTGAATATTCACGGCTGCAGCGTCACCCAAAACCCTGTCAATCCACGACTTGTCGATCAGGACCCCGTCATCGTCGTTGTTCGCTGCGGTTTCCTGAGCACGGTTCAAGATATCGCGAACCTCTTCCCGAGCACGATAGACCACCCCAACATTTCCTGCGATATCCAGTATGCCTTGATTCCTGTGCCTGCCGATAGAGCTGGGCTTTCTGTATGTCCAGTCGAATATCGCGTGGTGTAGCATCTCAAGAGTGAAGGGTGAGTATGAATGGGGAGTGGGGCTCCCATGGCGAACGCCACGGACGAGTGGTTGGACTGCTAAAGTCACAAGAGTGCGGGGAATCTGGGTGCTTATTGAGGGAGGCAAAGGAGGGGGGGGCTTCGGGAGGGGATGCTTGATCTTTGTATTGTGATTTGTATGGCCGTCATCCGAATGCTCTGAGAAGGCATCCAAGCTGCCAGAATCCCCTTCGATTGACGTTAGGATGTCGAACATGAGAGAGTAATCCTGACGTTGGGCATGGTCCACCAATATACGACTTGAGTTGTCATCAAAGAAAGCCCCAAGAGCACTCAGAGACCGGAAGGTCTCAATCATCTCAAAAGCCAAGCTGTGGTCCTCGCTTTCCTCGAGTTGGCGACGCTTGTTTGCCTGACAATCACTGTGTTGAACACAGTGCACAACCTCCTTCGCAATGGAGTCTCGTGCCTGGAGACATGAGAGGTGGAATGAGTGTAGGCAGGATGCTCGGGGGCATACCCTCATTTCTGTAAGGTCAGATATCGCTCCCACCCCACCTTCATGGGTTTGGGCAGAGGAAGAGTCGGGAGGAGCGAAAGGCTTGTCACATAAGAAACATTCTTTCGATGGTTTCGGCTGCGCAAGCTGGTCTCAGAAGTAACACACAGAATAGAGAGAGGAAACACATGCCTTGACTACTTTTGTCTTATGCCCTCTCCCTTCTCTCACAATCCTATAGCGACAGTATATGTCGTCCCTGCGGATATCCTGTTGTTCTTGAAGTGTCTTCTCGTTTATACAAAGGGCCTTGATATACAACATGCCATCCAAACTCGTGCAATGGACATAATCGTAGTGGTCGGAGAGAATTCGCTCCAGTTTTCCGCACATTGTTGCGTCACTATAGGGCAGTGAACTTGGGTCTTGCAGAAAGGATAGAAGCAGACGTACAACGACTTTATCACCTCGGCCACCTCATTCGGACGATAGTACCACTGAATCTTGACCCAGATGTCGTCGTCGTCGTCGTCCGAGTCGCTTTTCCTCTGCCGAATATGAACAATAACGCCCATCCAGATCTTCTCCAATGCTGGCGATAGCCCTCCAGGATTCAGGGGAATGCCTTCAGGCTGTATTGTTACGCTGCAATGGGAACATGATCTCGTATCTGAGACGGCAAGAACAGCAGAAGAGGTCGACTCCATACCTATCTCCGACGCGAAAAATGTAGCTCCCCGACTCTCCTGACACGATTATCTCTTCGACGTCCTCCATGGCTGCCCAATCGTGATGTGTCGGTGTGCCGTAGGAGTCTTCCGTCGCGTGTTTGTTCTTGCCAGTACGCGGACGTTTGCTCGGTTTGGAACTCCTCTGGCCAGTAGGCATTGTGAGAGGATGAGAAGTAACCCAATGGCTGTTTTCAGATCTTGTGTAGGTTCTTGGGTTCACGGAATCTCGAATTTTGATCTTCCTACCTTTAGTCTCAGTGGGATTCTTCATTGGAAATTTCAGTAATCCTGATGTATTCTATCCCCTTTAATGTTCTCCCTAGTTCGTGTTGCTGGTCAGACGATGAACACGTTGAGCTCGAAAAATGAATTTCAGTAAGAGTAATAAGCTCACCATGTATATGGTGGTCAACATCGAGTGCGAGGTTGGGTACAAGTTGTAACGTTGAAGTCGAAACATCGGACGGAGAGACCGGAGAGACCGGCTACAAGAACGGGCCGGTGATGATTTAGACTCGAACGACGACAGACGATGAAACTGGTTTCACACCATCCCGGCCACTGCTAGGCTACCTCACGGACCTCGTAGGGTGCTTTAGCAGCAAACCGCCTACGTGCATGCGCGTATCTTCACTAGTGGGGGGTCCAGGCCGTAGATACGTGAACTCAACCACAACCCATTCGAAGAAAACTTGAAAACAATGATCAGGAGTTCCGAATCCAAGTCTTCAAGTTCTCCGGATTCCACCAGATTGTCGCAAGGTAGGTATCCCAGCATCCAGGATGTGATCCTGTGCTAGTAGCTCGATAAGTCGCTCAGTTTTCCTAATCGGAGAATCCCTGGAAGGCGCGTTACCCTCACCAATTCAAATTTCAAGCTCTGGGTCATCGAGCGTCGCGCGAGCCGATATACAAGAAGATTGCAGCCTCTTAGTATCACACCTTCACCACTAGGGCTACAAATGTCGTCTTCCATGTTTGTCGGCGATCTTTTATCTTCTCCTGAGCCCGCACTCACCGTCTGTTACACAGCACAGCGAAGAGCAGTCCCCACGCGGGACTGGGTGCTGAGATGCAATTGCACGAAGTCCATTCAAACCAATGTAAACATTGTTTCGCGTCTTTGACCGCGTACACTGTGCCTATCCTCTGCTCTGACACTCATGATCAACACAGTGATAAATCCACGCGCTTTGACAACCGTGTTCGAGAATGACGCCGGGAGACTGGCTTTCCTTGTCGCCACAACAAAGAACTTGGAACAAGAATGTATGCGGCTCAAAAACGAGAATGAAATCCTCAAGGAGAAGGTTTTGCAACTTACGGCGGAGCTCGACTCGAGGATGACGCTTATAGAGGACCCCTACTTTAGTTCACTGCCCTCTCAGTCTTCACACATGCTGAGCAGCGCGGCTGGACGTCAGCCTTTCATCCCACATGAAACTGCCCTTCAGCAAAGCTCTTTCGTCGCCATCCATCCGCGAGGTATTCTCAAGCCATTTGTTACCACTGGTAGTCTCGGGAAACAACGCGAAAACGCGCCTAGTACTCTCAGGGGTCCAAGCATGCCTTCCCCCAACAGAGTCAAGTCGGACTCAGAGGAGTACGCGGTTCCATTGACTCAGTCTCCGGTCACCCAGCAGTCAATCTTCGCAGCATCGGCACCAAGTACGGTATATGATGGGTTTTGTCGTGAGCATGCGGAGGGGTACTGGTACCGACCAGCGTATCAGCACGTTGGTTCCTGTACACCCTACCCTCCCTCGGAGAGTTTTACTCGATTGGTTGGTCCGGGGATGACGGGCATGTGACCCAGGATCGCGCTGCGAACTCAGAGTTGGGGCGTTATCTACGAAAAGTGAGTCGCCACTTCCCCGCATTCGGCCAAATGAGGACTAAGCACGAGTCCTCAGCGATTTCTTGTATTGATGCTATCACCGCCCATAACAAAGCATTACACCCTCCGAGAGAAACGATGAGGCTACCATCAGTAAAGCGTCCATAACGTTACAGAGTCAGTATGCGGACAAATGTCGGAGTTGTTGGAGGTGGAATGATTTGGATGCTATACATACATGGTCCCGTGTCGTGGAAGTACATAATACAGAACGATTATTTTGCGCTTTCCGCCAACTTCTTCTCGAGCGCTAAGATTTCCACGATCGAGGACTCCTGCCAAAGCTTTGAGGCTCTAGCCTCTGGAGTAGGCAAAAGCGGTCGACGAGGAAGGGCATTGTATCCGAATAGTTTGTTGAGGAGGTATTTCGTCCCAGGGACCTAAAAATATAGGCCATGAGCTGAAAACAACAGTATAGAATGAATAGTGAACGAACGCCGGTCTTAGCTGCGTCCCAGTCAGCTCTTGATAGAAGCCCTTGAAGAGCCTGGGCTTCCTGAACCGTTTCCTTCGTGGGCTCAGAGTTACACACTTCCCATAGACGCACGCACACGCGCTGAATAGCGAAGGAGGAGAGTCCGGTAAGTACGTATGGGAGGCTAGCGCAACGAAGACATACTGGGGCAATATTGGCGACACCAGTGATCGAACCACTGGCACCTCCCGCGAAAGAGGGGTATAGGATGTCAACGAATCCACCCAGTACTACGAACCTAATTTTGGTTTACCATCGGACCATACTATTGCGGATATTTGTGGGGGGAAACTTACGGAGCTGACGCATCTTTTCTTGGATGACTCTCTGCGAAACTTGGACTGTTGGTCAGTGCAGTTACTCGCGTCAATTTTCCGACAGCTCCACAGCTGAAAAATATAATCGAGGTGAGCGAGCCCAAACCGAACACCAGGATAGACGAACGTTAGTTTTATCCCACAGACATTGGGAGCAGACTTCGCAATGTCGTTAATGAGATCACTATCCATGTCAATTCCACCGGTCACGCCGGGGAAGTTGTACATCAGCCTACGTTCTTGCGGGTGAGACGGGGGCCGATAAGTAGAAGATATTGAAGTAAATGATACGCACACGGGAACAGGCGATGCAGCTGCGACATCGATGAAGCTGCATCAGCGACGATACCCCGAATTTTAGGTGAGCGCCGTATATTCAAGTGTAGACTCGAATACTCACAACTGTTTCAGCGCCGCATGTGCATCCTCTTTCAGGTTTCCAACGAAGTAGCCCGGAGAAATAACTATGACCTGGTCGGCTCCAGCTTCCGCAGCCTCTTTGGCAAACGCGATGGTCTCCCTGGTGCTGAGTCCTCCGGCACCTGCGATGATGGGCATGTCCACCAGACCGACTGAGTCCAATGCTTCCCTGGTAGCACGAACAAGTGTAGCTCGCTCGGAGTGACTCTGGTAGTATCAACAATGAGGGATCGATTGGCAGGAAGTCGGAGAGAGTGATCACCCACGAGATGGACCGCTTCCCCCATGGACCCACTCACGACTGGCCTGACACCCGCTTGTGCTGTGTCTGTTCATGTGTGGTAGTCAATCCTACAGTATGCAAATCAAGTTACGAGAACCGTTCACAGATGACATGCTTCTTGAAGCTTTCTAGGTCTAGGGGGGGGGGGGGGGTCAGATGCGACGAAGAGTGAGACGTCGAAGTGATAATTACCGAGTTCTTCGTTATTGTCGAAGAAGCAAGGTAAAGGAACGAATAACCCAGGAGTTAAAGGTTTAGGCATGGCAGGGCAGAAGCACTGAGTGAGAAAGTAGTTGAGGAATAACCAGGTCTGGACGCGGTTCGCGGGAAAGGGACAGGTTGGGATTCATGTTCGCAGCTGGTGGTCGAATATAAAGGAATTCAGACTCGGAAACGGAGATCGAGCGCGCCGGAATTTACGAGCACCGCGTGGTCCGGCCCGGTGAAGCCATTTGAACTTGTATCCCGTTCAAGTCCCGTCGACCGATCACGGAGCTTTGAACTGATTGAACGTGGACTAATATTCTCATCCGCTCGTTACCTCAAGCCCTCGTCAGTTCACACTCACCCGAGAATTTGACTTACTGGTTCATACAAGGTGCTCACAAAGGGTAACGAAGTTCTGCCGAATGGTCGACTTCGCTCCGCTAATTGAATTTTACACGCTGCACAGGCTGAATTGGATACAAAAGGCCATATCTTCCAGCTTTGTTGGAGCCCGAGAGCAGCGGAGTCCACGAGTCTTCTAGCCGCCCTCTATCCCTAGAGTTCTTCAAGTTCTGGCTCAAAGACTATCTCTCGCAGACAGCTCAGGAGGAACGTCCAACAAGATGAACCTCAAGAGCATCTGATATCAGGAGATCAAGGCTCGCCAACGCACTCAAGTAACGTCAAGTTTCGATTTCTAAAGGACAGGGTCTACGGAGGGTTACTCCACGCACCCTACTCGTGCAGGTTACTGATGCATCATTCATTTAATCTCTCTGACGATGTCGATATGCCTTCCTTTTCTGACGTGAGGATAGAGGAAATCCTAGCTTCGGGCTCGTTCTAGTCACAATGTTCCTTTCGCTTACGGTCTTTGTCCGAACCACGTTATTACATTCTGACACAACTCTCCTTCTCCACCGGCCTCATATCACCACTAGGTTTTCCCTTTCTGCGCTCGACCGCCGCGGTTTCCTTCCTCCATGACTTCGCTCCGTATCCAGTTCCCCCATACGCAATGGCCAGGATGGCTCGTTCCAGAATACGTGTTAAATTCCTCAGACAACACCACTTCCTTGCCAGTCAAAACCTCGCACAAAGACAGTCATACCCTTGTGACTATAGCCGTCGAGCCAGAAACGGATGCCGATTATGGCTCTGATACCGCAGTGTTTCGAGGCCGAATGCATAGCGAGGACGATATAGGCGACGCGCGTCCATTTGCCCTCAAATTTGCTTTCAGGAATGATCTTGCCAGTGATCTCGCTCAAGAGGCCCAGCTGTACGAGAGCGTGTTGAAGCCACTACAAGGTAGTACAGTTCCCCTGTGCTATGGACTCTTTCACGGTGTTGGAGAGGATGGACAAGAGATTGCTTGTTTGGTGCTGGAGTATTGGGGTGAAACTCTCAGCCAGCCTTTCTTTATGCTGCCTTTAACTCTGAGGTATGCGCCCTCCGGCTTTCATACATTTAAACTCTAATTTCTCCTCTCCCCACTCAGATTCAAAATCCTCGAGAGGCTTAGTGAACTGCACAAGTGCGGTCTTCATCATGGAGACGTGAGCGTTCTTTCACTCTTCTTTTCTCGTTTTCCCACCAACCCCATCTCGTTCGCAGTTCGCAGAGCGAAACGTTTTGACTTGTGGTGACGATGTTCGTGTCATTGACTTTGACCAAACTGAATTCCACGAATGCGACTGTAATACTGTGTTCAATTTCACTCCTGACAACAAACCACCCAACGTTGAGACCTTCGGCTGTTCAATGCTCTGGGAGATATGCCATTCCGAGATGAAAATATGGGACGAAACCATACCGGAATCTGAGAACCCTTCTGGTGAGGCGGACATCATGGCTGTCTGAGGCCCTTCGTTCAATGGATTACTGACCTGCGAGGCTACGATCAGCAAAATTATGAACAGATCTGCTCCTTGGCCTCGACTTGGACCATACCCCACGACTCCCATGTATTGTTGTATTTCTTGTACGTTACGCAGTCAAGATTAATTACGATCAGTACAGTATACCGAGAATGAATTGAATACTCGGAGAAGCTATTTTCACGTTGAACAGCCCGGTTATTGAAAGTTTTGTTTACCGGAATCCCCTATGCATTCTACACACAATATCTACATACACACCTTACCCCAATCTGAAGCACTCACATCATCTCTGGACGTCAATTGCGACTGGGAAGACCCTAGCATCAATTCGCAAGATGGCCGCGCCTCGAAGACGTCTCACGCAACTTGTACAGGAACTCACACCTTCCCCCACCCCGATAGGGACAGTCCGACTCCGGGATATAACTTATGAAGTGGTAGAATCACTCACACCCTCTAGACTCCCTTCGACAGTCAGCTGGAAGTGGACCCAGGCGGAAGGAAAGCAAGATGAAGATCACTTAGACACCCGTGGTTCCTATCTCCTCGACACAACCGACCCAGTCAATCTTGACAATCTCCATTTTATGCTACAGAAGTATCTTATGGGTCAGGATATATTTTTGGTGTCTCAACCGGGACCCTACGCACGACGGTTGGCCTTGACATTTGCGAGGTGAGTGTCCGAACCCTGTTCGAAGCCCGCTGCCTACTCAAACTCTCAACAAAGCATTATCAACTCGGAATACGAATATATAGCGTTACACAGAGATGTTGGAGAAACAGAGTTGAAGCAGGTGTGTGTTCGTCACTCTTGATGCAGCTATTCGCTCTCATGCATGGGAGTAGGGGAGGGAGATACAGAAAGGAGGAAATCTCGTCTATGTCGACAGCCCAGCGGTCAATGCTGCAAAGCACGGGCGATTACTCGTATTGGAAGGGATAGAGAAGGCGGAACGCGGTATAATGCCAGTCTTGAATAACCTGTTGGAGAATCGCGAAATGTTCGTCTGTGATTCCGCCTTTGCCATGAAAGGTCTATTGACCGATAACCACTCAGGAATCTAGAAGATGGGACACACATCATACACCCTCAACGATACGCGCTCCTCGACGATCCAGAGAACAAATTCATTCCAGCTCACAAGAACTTTCGAGTAATTGCCATTGCTGCCCCAGTACCGCCCTATCCTGGTTACCCTTTGGACCCACCCTTTAGAAGCAGGTTCCAGGCGCGGTTCATTGAACCAATTGGCTCCCTAACCGCCATTGCCACCTCCGTACCGTCGGGGAGTGGGTCGGGCCTCGCAAAGAAACTGCAAACGGCGATTCTTACTACCCAGCTGTCAAGCGAAGCACGAAGCTCAATTGAAGCTGTATCGAAATCGTCTCTACCGCAATTTCCCCAGACAGCACTCCTGAAGCTTCGTAGTCTTTGCAGAATGTTCCCTCCACCCGAGACATTGATGCCGGGCCAGCTGGCGAGAGTGTTGCTCACCATTCACCCAGCTCTTACTCATGCTCCATTCCAGGCCTGGGCTTTACTCGGTAGACATATCGAGGAGCATGGGCTAGGTGAGCTTGGAAGTCCTTCTCTTGGTACTCACGACGAAAACCTCGGTCTCTTCGGGTACACCGTCTCGTCCATCGCACGCAAAACCTCGACAATCGCTGAGGTCACGTTCACCGCGCCTGGGCTTTCTCCCGTATCTCTACCGGCTCCTTGTGGCCCTCGTGACTTTCTCCGCTTCCCTTTGGACGAGACCAGCCTTGCGGGAACGAAGATTACACCAAGATTCCTTGGATTATTGTCGTGTTTCTTGCAGGCTCATGCACTGGGGTGGGATATCTCCTTTGTGCCGCCAGTGATGCCATCTACCGCGTCCTCCAGTACATCCACGCTCGTCAGGCTATTTGGTCAATTGCTGGGATACGAGACGGAAGTGGTTCACATGTACAAAGAGATTGGTGGTCGAGAATTGGTAATGAGAAGAAGAATACTTGAGGGAGGGGCGACCACATGGCAACCAAGGTCCGTATTACTATTCGCGATATACTCGAAATCTCACTGACCGTCTTTCTTTTGGCTCAGCCCCATCATCCAAGGCGCTTGGAATGGAAAGCTTGTTCATCTGGCCTCGCTAGATGTTATTGGATCTACTCTAGGTTCCCTTTCAAGGTTTATTCAGGACAGGGAGGTCGAGCTTTGGGGTAATAAACGAATCGTCTCCGAGGCTTCTCATGAGGAGGTACGGGCTTAGGTTGTTCCAGCGAAAAATACGTTCTGATAGTATGCAGCTCGTTGCCGGCGAGCTTTCAGTCGCTCACCCATCCTTCCGCATCATCAGCACTGCGTCAAAGTCCCTTCCGCTCAAGGACTGGCTGTCTGATGAACACTGCAACATGTTCTTCCCTATTCACGGTCAGCCTATGGACGAACAGGAGGAGGGTGCTATTTTGCTCTCCTCTGGCTGTTCACCCCAGACTTTGGATCAGCTACTCGCGTTTGCGGAGAGATATAGACGGACTTTCTCGGATGACAACATTCAGAAGAACCGGAGGTTAGGGACGAGGTCTTTGTTGAGAATAGCGAGGAGATTAGCACAGTTTCCTGATGACGCTCGCGACCTCCATACACTACTCTCGAGATGCCTTCTCGCCGAGTTTTTACCCGCGACGGAACGCATGAATTTAGAGACCCTTCTCGAGGAGACAGGCGTGAAGAAGGTTGTACCGCCTGTGAGTTCATCCTTCACTTCCCTCGTAACCTTGGCTTTTAACATCTCTATAGTATAACCCCCCTCCAGTCGTTGAAGATGACGTTCTCCTCTTTCCTCCAATGACCGTGGCAGGAGAGCGCGATTCACTGCCTACAACTGTGCCACTTTTTGACCGCCAGAAGGACCCAGACGGGGTTGCTTTACTGATCCCGCACATGGATCACTTTTACGACAATAGCCAGCAGACTGGTATAATGAGAGATTTGGCCATCGACATGGAGATTCTGGGAGAGCATCTGGTCTTGTTAGGGAACCAGGTGTGTTTGCCTCTGCTCTTCGTGAGACCATGCCTAAAAGGAGTTTGTCAGGGCGTAGGAAAGAACAAGGTCGTGGATCGTCTTTGTCAGGTAAGTACTCTATAGATCTGCGCGCCCTGGCGAGGGACTCATCCTATCTCAGCTTTTGAGACGGCCTCGTGAATACGTTCAGTTACATCGAGACACCACTGTCAATCAACTGATGTTTACGACGAATCTGGAGAACGGAGTTATCAGATACACCGACTCTCCCCTTCTTCGAGCAATCATGTTCGGCCGTGTCATTATCGTAGACGAGGCGGACAAAGCACCGGAGCACGTCGTGGCCATCTTCCGTAGCTTAGCCGGCCAAAGCGAAATGACGCTTTCCGACGGACGACGTGTCTGTGCTGTCTACGAGAGGGAAGGAGATATCCCCGTACACCCAGCTTTCCGACTGGTACTGCTGGCTAACCGACCTGGATACCGTACGTATAATCCCTTCTCAAGTTTCTCTTGTACTAACAACGACCTAAGCGTTCCTCGGCAATCACTTCCTACAGGTTTTAGGGGAGAATTTCAGCGCACATTCTGTCTCCAACCCTGACCTCCTCTCCGAGAGAAAGCTTTTGGAACAACTCGCGCCTGAAATCGACCCGGACTTGATATTGAGGCTAGTTGGCGCCTTCAATGACCTGAGGATCGAGTACGACAAGGGCACTTTGGGCTACCCTTACTCCCTGCGAGGTAAGACTCACGTTCGTATCAAATCCGAAGCAGTCCTGACACCCCGCGGACAGAGTTGATCAACCTGGTCAAGCACCTGCAAACGTACCCAACAGATACACTTGGAGACGCATTGAGGAACATTTTTGATTTCGATATCTACAAGCCGGACACAATTGATAAACTCGCTCGGATACTTGACCATCATGGGTAAGCTTTCGATGATTTTCGGTATCCTTGTCTGACCCCTCTGTTGCACTCCCGAAGGCTAGATGTACCACACCTCGGTCTCGATGCTGCCCGCGAAGCAGTCAAGAAGGCCAGCAGTGTCACTGATCTAGAATACACCCCGAAGAAGACAGACTTATCTGAACCGAAGGAAGGAGTCCACGATAACAAACACCATCAGGGTGGTAACAAGTATGCTGGAGGGGTAGGAGGTCGCGATACCGCAGGGATAGGTGGGCGAGGAGGTTACAAACGGTTCTACAAAGGTGGCAGTATAGCTCAGGTAAGATCTAGACCATCTCTTCCGCCCTTGGTACTAGATTTGGGCAGGTATCGGACGCACTGAAGCAGCAAGTTCCGGAGGAAATCCAAGAGAAGGCTCGCGAAATGGCAAGACAAGAGCTGAAGCGCCGCTTGGAAGAGTTGGACATGAGTTACTCCGAGGCGAAAGGGTACGGTGATTTGTTGACAGCTACCCAGGCACACATGGTGTCCCTGCACAACTTGTTAGAACGTCAGTCTCCCGAACTTAGGCTAATTCGCCGGATACTCAGTTTCTCGTCGTCTTCCAGATCTTGCCGCAAAGGAAGAAGAGCGGGTATGGGTCAAGCGCCAGATGGACGGCGAGCTCGACGATAGTCGGCTCACTGAGGGCATTACCGGAGAATCAACCGTCTATAAGAGACGTGGAATGGAGAAGCCAGAAATCGGCAGACCTCAAATCAAGTGAGTGCAGACAACGTTACACAGCATGATTCGTCTAATCGGTGATTTTAGGCCCAAGAGAATACGCTTTATTTTCGACTTGAGCGCTTCCATGTATGAGGGTTTATGTTTTCTACATCCGTTGCACGCTCACCCTATCGCACTAGGTATCGGTTTCAATACGATGGCCGACTTCAGAGAAGCATGGAGACAGGTATCTTCATGTCCAAATTGAGTTTCGTCAACCACTAATAATCTACAGCTGTGATGCTGATGGAGACCTTCGAGCGTCTGTCCAGAAAGGACAAATACGTCTGGGATGTAAGAGATCTGCTTTCGTTCGTGTACTCAGATCGCTCAACGCCTCTATCCCTATCTAGCTTTGTGGACACGTGAGGATAAAGTCCACTCTCCAGGTCACCTCTTGCTGACATGAATCCCAAAGTCAGGGGACGAACCCGTCATTCCGTTGGTAGCCGCGAACGCGCCACCGACCGAGATGAAGGAGAGATGGAAAGTCGTCGAAAAGATGTACATGATACCTCAGTACGCTTTTGCCGGTGATTACACAGGTATGATTCGCATACCTGCATGGCTCCATGAGCTGATAGATCGTTTGAAATAGTCGAGGCTATCAAGAAAGGCGTTGAAGAAGTAGGAAAGTTCGATGCTGGTGAGCGACTATGGTTCTGTGGTCTACTAGCGTTTCAATGTGTTCACCCTACCTTTCAGACGACTGGTTTGTGATTGCTATCACAGTGAGTGCGCTTTTCTCGCAGTTATCGTTTGCCTTACTTTGCTTCGAAAGGACGCCAATTTTGGTCGGTACCAGATAACCCCAGAGGATATCACTCGCGCCATGAAGCGGAACCCCAAAGTCAACTCGGCATTGATTTGTATTGGAGAGGGAGCAGACGCGCCATGGTGGGTGTCTGCACATTTTCTGCCTTGGGGTGTTGCATGCCTAATAAAGTCTTCCTCTCAATGATAACAGGATCACGAAGAGTCTCCCTGGCAAAGGATTTAGAGTTCAGAATACGGAAGATATTCCCAACGTCCTGAGGAGTATCTTCTCTACAATGGTTGACCGTTAGAAAAGATTTAGACCAATTTGATTGTTGTATTTTACTACCTCTCAATAAGCTGTAACGTTTATCCGGTAATATTTACACTAGGAACTGAACTTTATCTAGCTTCAGCTTCAGAATTGACGGTTTTTTTCGAGGTTTACAAACAAGTGTGGGGTTGTAAGCGCTTATAGTGCCGGCAACCACCGCAGCGCGAAGCCGGCGATTCTCATCGACATCGTCCGCGTATTTCATTGTTCTTCTCCTCCATCACGCTCCCAGCATCCACATAAGCTCATCTTATCAGGAGACTAAACCCGCCCCATTTCTCCGCTTGACTAAACCAACATGGCGGCCTATTTCTTTGCGTCGCCTATTGACGTGGACATTCGACTGGAAGGCGAGGAAGCTAGGAAACAAGTGGAAACCAAGGCGGAGAAGGAGAAGACTATTTCATGTCCAGTTTACTATGACGGTGATTCCGTCGGCGGCACGGTCAGTGCTCTGTCGCTATCTGTTATTCGCTTTTGTGAACAAACCTCCCCTGTTTCGCAGGTCGCTATCCGAGTACGCGATGGGAAGAAGACCACCCACGATGGGATTAAAGTTGAATTTGTCGGGAGCATAGGTGAGTACACCGTGTACGATTCCTCACACCATACTGTTCTTACCAGGAAGACCTCCAAAACGCCCCCGATACAGAGCTATTCTATGACCGCGGCCATCATCATGAATTTCTCTCACTATCACAGGAACTGGCTGCCCCTGGAGAGATGCGACAAGCACAAACCTTCGAGTTCAACTTCAAGAATGTGGAGAAGCAGTTTGAGAGTTATCAAGGAATAAATGTGAAACTACGGTTAGCCAGCGAAGAGTATTCACGTTTGCATCTCGTCGCTGACGCGACGCCTATAGATATTTTATTCGAGTGACGATATCGCGGAGAATGGCGGATGTTGTCAAAGAGAGGGATATCTGGGTTCACTCCTTCCGAATGCCCCCCGACAGTAATAATTCAATTAAGATGGAGGTTGGAATCGAGGACTGTCTTCACATCGAGTTCGAGTACAACAAGTCCAAGTGCGTCAGGAACCTCTTTTCTCTTGAGATGCAACTCATTTCTCGACGACAGGTATCACCTCAAGGATGTCATAGTTGGAAAGATATACTTCCTGCTCGTTCGGATAAAGATCAAACACATGGAACTTTCTATCATCCGGAGAGAAACGACAGGTGCACCACCGAACCAGTATAACGAAAGCGAGACTATTACGAAGTTCGAAATTATGGATGGCGCTCCCGTGAGAGGTACGTAGTGAGATGATTTCGACTATGAAGTCCATCTGACCTTGCTTCAGGCGAAACGATTCCCATTCGACTATTCCTCGGCGGGTTTGACCTCACACCGACGTTCAGGGATGTCAACAAGAAGTTCAGCACGCGATACTATCTGAACCTGGTCCTGATAGACGAGGAGAACAGACGGTACTTCAAGCAACAGGTAAACTCACTTCTATGACTTTGCCGAATATTTCTCGACTCACTTTTGTTGACTGTCAGGAAATTACAGTATTCAGGATACCGGAAGTCAGTACAGGTTCATCTCTAGCAGCTTCGAACTGAGACTGACCTTTCCCCTCCAGAATTAATTATTTTGTCTCCATGTCAATTATTTACCCATGTATCAGCGAGACTCTTTACGATATATACATACTATGATGAATTGTTTGAGCACACAAAAAAAATCACTTCGACGCCAGCAGGATTCGAACCTGCGCCCTCAAAGAGGAACAGATTTCTAATCTGTCGCCGTAACCACTTGGCTATAGCGCCTTATCATCCAACCTCACAACCCAATACAGACCGGCTCAAATAATTCCCTCGGGTTTCCACTCGCCAAGCTTGACCCGCTCCAATTACGGTCTTGTTACTCGCTCTCCTGTTCCTCCATGCCATCGCCATGCCCGACCGACGAGAAAGTATCATGATGGGCGGTCTCTCAATTGAAGATGATCTTGGTATCGTCTACGTTGTTGAGAACGCCCAGCAATTCTGGTCTGGTAAGTACCCAACCTCATCGTCGGAGAGCCCACTTTTAAACACCGTGTTTTAGAGCTTGAAGACCTTGTAAATCTGCCCAAGGAGAATATCCCCACGTTGGAACAGCTTGACGGAACTTTGAAGCGATATGTGGGCTTTTGTGCGTGCTATCACGGTGTGTTAGCTAGTATCGTACATCAATCACAGGCCGCTGATCTTTTGCTCCAGAACAATATCTTCAGAGCCCGCTACAACTCGAACATGCCTGTCATCTCATTTTGGATACAGAGCTATTCTCATTCCACTCAGAGCGCATGTGCGACATCTTAACGAGTGAGGCCCAATCGGTGAGTGCTGTTTTCCCTCGTAACTGACTCGATGTGACTGACCACCGTCTTCGTGAGGTAATAGAACAATAACCCTCACTTTCAGTTCATCTCCTACAACCTTCTTTTGCACTTTGGGAAACGGCGCGCCGATTTCTTCCGTTCAACGAAACGATGGAAATCATTGCTGCCTCTCTTGATGGATCATGTTTTCGTGGAAATCGACTCAGACGTAGAGGATGCGTATCTTGGTATCAATGGAAACTCCAGTGGCGGGCATTCCAATGTACCGGTACCGATCGAAGCCAAGCTTAGAAGTCTGGGGGTCATGCTGTTGTACGAGGTGTGCAGAGTGCAGAAGTTCAATCTTCAGGATCTCAGTGAGTCTCGCTTTTTTTCAAACCCGAGAGAAAACTAGACCTCTTCTCCTCAGGAGTGTTCGACGATGCTTTTCTCGACTATCTGTTCGACCTTGTGGAGCAAACGCGGCTAATGCAAGACGACACGTTCAACTATTCCGTGATCAAGCTCATCGTCAGTCATTCGTCCATACATGAGGAGTCATTCCATGCTCATATCGTCACAGGTTGCGCTCAATGAACAATTCATGGTCGTATCCGTGAATGATGGAGCCACATTAGACAATGGGAAATCCGACCACCATGCGGCGTCCAGCAATCGTGTTCTACGTGTTCTGATGCGAAGGCTCAATTCCTCCAAGACCTTCGGGGAGAATATGATTTTCATGTTGAACAGGGCTGGTGAGTTGCCGCTCCGTCTTTACCTCGCACGTCATAATCAATTCCTGAACACCGGCAGAGCACACCCCAGAGGATCTGTGCATGCAGCTTCTCGTCCTCAAGCTAATATATCTCCTGTTCACCTCCAAAGGGACTTCGGAGTACTTCTACACCAACGATTTGTGTGTTCTTGTGGACGTCACCCTGCGTGAAATTGTCGACTTGGATGAGGACAACGAATCGGTGAATTCTCTATCATCATGGCGTTAATATTAGGCCAATTGAATGTTATTCGTAGCTCCGCCACACCTATCTCCGCATCTTGCATCCACTTCTCACCAAGACTCAGCTGCGCGATGTCCCATATAAACGCCCACAGATTCTCCGAGCACTCGAAAACCTGGGGGGTATGCGAGACATGAAGTTTGGATACATCGGTCGGAAGGAGATCAATCCCACAACGAAGAGGCTCGTAGAGCGCTGCCTCGGCGGGGACTGGTGTGTGCAACTGAGGAAGACAACTACCCCGGACGAGGATGCCTCCTCGGACGTCTCACATGCTTTCACTCACCTTGGACTCCCTGATACGGGATTGGGCAAGTCAGCAAAGCCCAAAACATTGAAAGCTGCCAAGAGTATGGAGTTCCAGAAGAGCAAAACTGGTGTATCGCATTCCGCTCCCGGCCCAACGTCATCCCACCCGACGTCCACATCGATGTTTGTCCACCAACAGCAGGCCTTGCCACTACGATCGAATTACCCTAACCAACCTCACTCTCCAATCCCGCCGAAATCGCCGGTGTACCACGAAACGGCTCACAGAAGGCCTAGCGATGCAAGCGTCTACAGCACGTCCAGTGCTACGAGCCTTTCTGGAGTGGCGCATGCTTCTCTCGCGGTTGAAGGTTTACCACCTTCTCCATCGGTGGATTCTTTGCATACGAATGGTTTCCACGGGAGTTCGAAACACAAGCCACATCACAATCATACATACAAATCCATCTCCAGTGACACGAGCTTGATTGTCGGATCCGACTCTGAAGTACAGGAGTCACGCAAACAGAGGAGGACTGCACCTCCGCCGCCGGGACCTCCGAAGAGGAGGAAACCCCCAGCCATCCCTGTGAAGGCAAGCAACGTCGCGCTTCCTCCGAATGGAAGTAAAGTGACCTTCACTCCGATCAAATCCAGTGCGAGTGCTGGATGATTGGGTCACTTTGGTGTATTGTCTTTCTCCTTATTCATGATAGCTACTTGGTTTGCATGGAATAGGACTCGTCTTCTCATCTTCTTTCCTTTCTCATTCGCAAGTCCACATGTGTATCATACGCTCACGTCTCATTGACACTTTTCTCGTACTCGTACACCATATATAATTACTTAGGAGTTCTGATCCCGTCTGCCAGGAGGTGGCGTCAGTACGACGGTGGTTCCCCAGTGCGGTGGTACCACGGGCGAGCTTAAGGAGGCCCACGACGGGTGAACTTGTAGAATGGACCATCTAGCCAGGCCTCGCCGAAACTGTCAGCTTTGACGACTACATTGACCGTGGCCGAGTATGTACGTTTTGAATCGTGTTTGGAAGTTGATATGCGGAGCTTCACTTTTACGGAAACCTGGGTCAGTTTACTCTGAGCCAGTCTGCAATGAGCTCTCTCGAACTTTTCACTCTCAAAATCGTTCTCAAACAAACTACCCTATCATGGACATGACCACAGCAGGCACATGGCAGGATTAATATTACGTCAGTCCGTTCCTGTCTGTTTGGGCGAAAGGTCGGATGGGTATTTTGATCACCCCCGTTCCTGTGCCACAAATAACCAATCCTTCATGCCACAAGCATAGCGGATCGCGACCATTTCCTTAAAATGACCGCTCCCCATGACGGCAAAGGGACTGCTCCCTCTCACTTAGCTGAATGCCTCACCCACGAGCTACCCGACGCTGCTCTGCCAGAGGAACAGACGCGTTGCGTTGCGACCAAGAAGCTCATTTCGAAGGCGAGCAATGGTGTAAACGACATGCTGAGGTGAGTGTCTTGATTATGCTTGGTCTTGAGATACTCACGAACAGGGAATCCTACAGCAACGACTCAAACTGTACACAAATTTTAAGAATTGCAAGGCAGCCGTGGAGAACTTTTCAAAGGAAGACGTGGAACGGGACGTGTTACGAATAACGATGCTTGATGCTCCGGCTGCTAAACGGCTGTGCGACGTGTTGAGGACGAAACGTTGGCTCCTGAGAGGGTGAGTACGCGAAACCTTGAAATTCAGCAACTTTCATTGACAAGAAACTGATAAATAGTTGCCTCGATGCTCAAACATGCTTTTGGAAGCGTTTTCGGGGAAATGACATGGTGTGTACTATATCTCCTCAACTTTTCTACCCTTGGCACTCACCAGGCTACACAGGACTTTGGTACTACAGCGTACCGACGCGTATTAGAGACAAAGAGTCAAGAGGTGCAAGTCCTGTTATCTGCCACAGAAGAACGCCTGCAGGAACTGTATCTAACGCATTTGGATGCATTGTGGGTCCTGGATGGAAAGCCACCGTCTGGCAACGTAACTCAATTTTCGGAGCCATGTTGTGAATATCCAGATGTGGTGGTGAGAGAAACGTATACCCCTTCAGCGCCCACCAAACCGCCATCATCGAACGCGATCACCGATCCAGTGGAAGCAGCCGCGAAAGAGAAGAGATACGCCATGATAATTGGAATTTGGGATTACATCGCAACTATGTGTACGCCCCCCGAATCTTCATCTTTCTACGAACGCCTCGCCATTGTACATGCACACATCGCTCGATGCATTATTTCCGATCCATCGCTACTCTTTGCTGCTCAAAAGTACCGGACAGTGGAGGACTTTCTCCGGGACCTTGATCATGACCTTCCAGTCCTCGAGAGACTGATGGAAATCTTGTCCGAACGCAATGTCCACTGCGTTCGTGCGGCCATCGACGATGTCATTCGTGACCCCAAGGACGATTCCGAGCACATCGCGTTCTTAGGTGGAAGGCTGTATAAAGACCTCAGTAGCTCTCCGTGGCCCTTTCGAGCCTGGGGCCACTGGGCAGTGTTCTTCCCCTCCTCCTGCTTGTGCGCGGTCCAGAAGGGCTTCTCAACGGTGAGTTACTGGTCATATATCAGATACCCCATATCCCTTGCTTATACTGTTTCACGCAGGCCACAGAAATCTCCCTCTCGTCCAAATTCATGCAACTTCACGGTGTGATACCTCCTTCTAATCATCCGAAAGTTATCCGTACGAACCTAGAAATCCTGAACCTCTGCGGAATTCACCTTGGTCCCCTCGACCCGGTCGAGCTTCGGCACTGTATCCAGAAACGGAATACAACGAACGGCCAACCTGTGTGGGTTGAAACCCACAACGCCATCTCCATCAGTGGCTCCATTCCTATCGACGAACCGATATCGCCCCTCTTCATCTCAGCGTGTATGAGGCACCCCGACCTTATGATCAAGATTCGTCGAGGAGCTCACGACATCGTCGCCAATTTTCCAGAGGGACTGTGGTCTTCAAGGACCCGCCATGCGTCAAGTTGTGAATCTCTAGAGAGAACGCCTTGGCGAATCATTCCTCCCTCCGACCGAACCCTAGACGATGCACAGCATAGTTTGTCAAATGGGATGCCACTGAAAGATTGCTTGGACTTTGTGGTGTTAGATGGGACCGATTGTGACTTCGACCATGCCCTTGGTAAGTTGGCCAAGATCTGCCTGGATATCCATGGAGTCAAGGACCTCCGCAGTTTGTACGACCGTTACATTCGGTCGTATGTGAGGGAGGGGGACTTGAGCACTGATGAGAACAGGGAACTGACATCTATCAATTGCGTCCCCGAAGAACGATGGTTGATGAGGATGCATCTGTTGGGGGTGGTCCTTCCGACTTCTGCTGAGGAGCAAAGGCGGTTTGAGCGACGCTTCTGCAATCGACTTTAGAAGAATCTGGATGGACTCGTTACGCTAATATATGTACTAAATAATGTACCATTGGATGTTGTACTGTATGTACCCGATAACCCTTTTCTACAATGTAGACCCTCGATCCTGCAAAGATTTGAGTCTAACTAGACGTAATATACACACAAGATGACAAAAGTTCGAATTCCCAAGTCCTGGTATATAATCGTAGTTTCTCTCACTACCACCATGCTAGGCTGACCAACATTCAAAAGTTCTCTTCGGTAGTAGCATATTAGCGCAAAGCATGTTGCAACGCACCAGAAAGTAACACACCTTTCTTGTAGAAGAATCTTGTTCCTTGGAACCTGGGATCGGAGTACCTGTTGCACATGGAATGTAGCTCGTTCGATAACGGGCGTGGTCCACAGAAGAAAACGCCGACGTCGGTGTTGGAATGCCCTGCAACGATGTTCCCAAATACCTTGTCCCAATTCGGCCTGCCGAAGTGCGTTGGTGCGTTTAGTGAGGTGATTGTGTCTTTTTCCGCCCCGATGTCCTGTACCATAATGTTGTTGATATCATCCACCCCCACCTTGCCGGTCAGATAGATACTGATATCAATCCTTCTCCTCGCGTCCTGTTCCTCTATCGCGTGCAGTAACGAATGAAACCACTCGGCCTGATCGTAGTCGCGTATTACCCATACGAAGTAGACCTTCGAAAGACGTGTGGGCTTGGTGTAGTTGAAGCCATTCATACGGTACCATATTGATTTGAGAACCCTGAAAGTAAGGGATTCAGTAAACGCCACCAACTCAAATCCTGTACGCACGAAGCGAAAGGTGTTACACCTATTCCAGCGCCCACCAGCAGAACAGTTTCATAGTTCATGAAATCCTCCGACGCACTGCCAAACGGCCCATCGAGCATGACCCGTGGCAGGACAGGATTGAGACGGAGGTTGTTGTCATCGGGTGGCGCGACCACTTGACTTGACCGGACGCCCTCTTGGCCGAAGTTGCAGCCTACAGACTGCGCCAGTGCGCGAGTGAAGTCGCCTACAACGCGTATATGGACGGACAGATAGTCTTCCTCGGGCGCGCTGGTGAGAGTGAACGGGTGCCACTGGAAGTAAGAGACCTCTGGACACGACAGATACACGTATTGGCCTGCTCGAGTGGTGGTTTTCTCCTTCTTGATCTGGAGCTCCAGAACGTTTGACGGGTGCTGAATGACCTTCGAGATGTACGTTACATGTCTTGAGCGAATTTCTCGAAGTATCCGCTCGAACGCCCAGATGACACCACCGAGCATCCAGTATTTCTAGTTGGAGAGTTAGCTATATTCTTCTCCCTTCATACGAGACCGTAAAACGCACCCAAAAGACGCCGACGCTCCCGGAGGAACAGTACGGGGGTCGGTCAGGCTTGATCATGCAGAACATTCCGTGGAGCTGCCAATTGATGAAGAACACCAGGAATAAATGATGCGTGTACCAGAACACTTCGAAACGTTCCCGCCGTTTCCTTTCCAACGAGAAATATGCCATGATGCCCAATGTCACTGTCATGATCCACCCTGTTGCCCCCGGTCCAGTGGCGAAGTTGACGGTGAGGAAAAGGAGGAATCGTTCCCTGGGGCTCTTGGCAGTAAGGGCTAACTTGCCGAAGTTTACCAGGTGGGCGATGATGTGCACGAGGGACCATGTCACTATGGACCAGCCGGTGGCTTTGTGAAATGTTATGTTCTTTTCGAAGGGAATGATGTTGTTCAAAGGGGTCCGGCGCAGCAGGGAAATAAAATTTCGGCAGACGGGTAAAAGAATGAAAACGGCATCAATGTGCAGGAGGAGGGCGGACGTTCTCGCCACAACTACAGGGGGTCTCAGTGTCTAAATCGTCAAAACAGTTTCAAAGACTTACTGTAGCTATTCCCGAATAGCCGACGAGCGTTGGCCAAATCATCCTTGAAAAAGAAATGCACGAACCCAAACGCTGCCACCAGGAGGTGAAGAAATATCCACACGCCGAAAAAGACCTGTCTTCCTCCCTCATTAATCAACCATACGTTGATTCTTTCTACGAGCGTCGTTGGTTGAAATGGACCAGCCTGAATGTCGGAATTCATGGTTAACCTTCTCTGAAGGGTCTGTAGCCTGTTCCTCTCCGAAAGATTGCGCCTCAGATGAGAAGGCCGGTCTGTGTAGATGCTAGCAAAGTCAGGATGGTCGTTGACATTCTTGTCCACAAAGTCGAGACCAAGACCAGGAGAGCGGCGAGTGGGCTCGGATGCCATGTTCTATGCTCGTAGTATTCGAACAGCTGGCTCCTGAGGCCTGAGATGGGGTGAGAGGGGAAAGCTGTGGAATGCCACTCCTATCTGCTAACAATGGTGGGGTGCGAAACGATCGGGCGATCGGCCACTCAAGCTCCAAATTGAGAAAACAATATGATACAGTATTCATTGACAATGGCATTTAAGATGTACATGTTGAATCAATTGCAAGGGACTGCAGGTAATTATTGTTAATTTAGTAGGTGTGGTGCGACTTTCTGCTCACCGTCCAAGCCTGTGAGGTTGAAGACATTCTTGCAAATAAATTGGGGGGTCTGGTTCGCTGGAGCGCTGACATGGAAGTCGTTGAACGAGATGTTGCTGCAGCCTACTGCAGGACTACATTGAAGATTGACAACTAGAGAGCTTCAAGGTGAAATCGAGACGACCCTGGAGAGGAGACGGCCTACTGGTACTGTTTGTTGATGTCCCGGTCCAATTCAAGAACTGAATATCACTGAACATCAATTGAGAAGGAAGGTCGTTGCTTGGAAGTTCCGAACGTCAGGATTGATTTGGCGTTCGGTGCATCGCCCGAGGACTCACGAATGTCCCTCATTCGTCTGATACATATGGGTTGGAAGTGTCACACGGTCGAGCATGACATTCTCCAATGTTATATTGCGAACGAAGCCTCCACCTCCACCTCCGCCGGTGGGCGGCTCGCCATTGACAGTGCCAGTCCAACTCTTGAAGTAGACCTGAAGACAATTGAGGATGCTGATGGTCAATTGAAGACATCACGCACTCCATTCCCCATGTTCGGCTGGACTTGGGCATCAATTCGACCAATCTTTTTGCATACTCAGCAAGCGGCGGACTTGAGAACGCGGTGATTTCTTACCTTGAGTTCTTTGAGATGAACATTTTCCACGATATCGCTCTGTAGGACCTTCTAAATACGGGGTGATGCGCGGTATGTAATGCCTCACCATGTTCGCGTATTGGCCGAGTGACCCAAAGGCAATTCCGTTCCCCCCATGGCAAGTGATGTTCTCAGCGACGATATTCGTGGAATTCTAATCCCGATTGTAAGCAACGGATGATGAGGGCTTTGGTGGCGCTTACACCCTTAATTGCGAGGCAGTCATCCCCAGATGTAATCTCCCAGTTTCGCATGGCAACTTGGTCACTTCGGTAGGTGTTGATTCCTTGTCGTGATTCAGGATACCTCAAAAACATAGTATCGGTGCAACAGACGTACCATCAGTATTGGGAACGATGCTAGGCCGTATTCGTCAAGACATTCAATCAACCCGCATTGATGGTTGTACTCACTTCCTCCCCGCAAAGGCAGGATCTTGATTGGTCGCATTACAGTGCATCCCGTCGTAGGTGACATTCTTTGAATGAGAGACAGTGTTGCACCAAAACGGTGGCGACTCTACCCTAAAATCGCGCACGAGACCATTTGTGACATTGTTGAGTGTAAAAGAAATCGGACGTCCATCTCCATCTTCTCTTGTTCTGGTAGCAAAAAAGGACCACCATGGCTGCACGTCAATGCCAGATGTCGGTGAGCGCCTTCGGTGAGATAGCAGCCGGAAGTACGTACTTGACCGTTTCCGATAATACCACCAGAACCATGTGCATCGATAACAAAATCTCTCCCAGTAATGACAAACCAAGATGCCTGGCTCTGACAATGACGAGAGGATCAAGGAGAATCATCAGGATGAGAATGACGGTGAGAAAAAAACGGAGGTAGAAGCTCAGCGGGGCGGGATTTGTAAGTGATGAACGTTTGAACACCCATAGGCGCTTATCTCTTGTCCTCCCACCTTGATGTTCAAATGTAAAACCTAAACGACCCACCTGGATGAAAACGACCCGGTATGTGTTCTCAGCATCCAACCAAAAATCAATGTCTGGCTTGAACTAGAAAATTCTCAGGGTAAGAAGACAAAGGCGTAACTCGAGATCCACTGACACTGAGGAGGCCATGGATATCGACCGTCGAGTCCTCAAGATCCCATGTCATTTTCCTGTGGAGTCATCTATCGCCGTTCTGTGCCTTTTACGAAACTTGGAAGTCGTATTGTACCTTGTAATGTTGTAAGTTCCAGGTCCAATCGTTGTTAGTCCCCCCTTCCCGCATCCAGATATCGCGGCTTCGACCTTCAGAGCAATCTGGTGTTCAGCCATTTGACCTTTTTGATCGAACACTAACCTGATCAGTATCATCTCTGCCATTTCCCAGCGGCTGAATAGTGCATTCTTTTGGTACGTTTGCTCCTTCGGCTTGAATTAAAAGCAACGAAATGAACACCCAGATTGTCGTCAGAGGAGTCAAGAAGTGCATGGTTAGTGTCGACGCAGACTCTCATGAACGAGATATTTATGCAAAACCAGTTCCATGTAGTCCCATGTCAGTACTTCTCTTACTCGACAGTCACAAGGCTCAGCGAAGCGGTCCGTCGATGGATTCCACAGTGAAGCGTGCCGGCCAGGAAGCCAGTGGGATCTCGTGTTGAGCGCAGTAATGTCGGCTGCATGTGCTATTTCATGTCATTCGACAGGCACATCCTCTCAAAAAACCGAGTTGCTCCGTAGCGTACGGTCCTTGGATTTGGGCGTTTTCTCACCCAGCATCAATTTGTGGCGTTGATTCATGGACAGATTGATGTCCGTCTTTAACATCGAGACGCAGCGTTAACTCCATCGAATCTCAGGAAATTTAGTTGCCGCCTAGTTCAAACTACCAGTTCGGGTTGCCAGGCAATCCTCATATTCCTAAGTATAATTCTTCACTAGCCGTGCCTTTCAACTTGAAGAAAAGGTTGACGTACTCTCATGCTCTGATTGGAAGACGGCGTACCTCTCTAACCGTATTCGCTCGATAACAACACCATTACCCAATGATCTTTGATTGGATTCAGCGAACATGTTTCATAACGCGCCTCGCTGGGTATATAACTCACCTCTCTGAAGAGGTGATCTCCAGGTTGCTTTCTTCAGCCATCCACTCATTGCTCTAATGCGTCTCTCCTTCAGTCACTCTCTACTCGCCACTTCGTTCTTTTGCTCCGTCGCGTTTTGCGCGACGGTTCCTCCAAGGACCCTCTCTCGACGGGCCTTCGTTCCGGGAAACTGGGGCCTGGCCCAACAAGGGTTAGTCTCTGCCCAGAGCATTTCGTTCTTCGCTAATGTTTGACCGCGCAGAACCACCGGTGTAAGCGCTCAACAGTTGGCGGTCGTCTCTGAGACGACAGTCATCATCTTCGACAAAGTGTAAGTAGTGTTCGCCTACTGTTGCATCTCCCGATCTCACGGAACGCAAAGCGAGAACAACCCGCTCAAAGTCAATGGTCATGCTGCATGGGCGTCCGAGTTCAATCTCGAGACCAAGCAAGTTCGCCCTCTGAACCCCCTGAGCAACACTTGGTGCGCCACCGGAAGTTTCCTCGGGAACGGAACGTTCATCAGCTCAGGCGGAAATCCCTTGGTTGGCTCTGGTTCGTTAGATCAACCTGGTTCGCGCTCAGGGACCTAACCTCACTTAACCAGGTTCAAACGGCTTGCAGGGGTTGCGTATGTTCAACCCTTGCACGAATGGGGCATGCGACGTCTATGAGAATCCCACCCGGATCAGACTCACCTCAAAACGTTGGTATCCCTCATCGGTAAGCCCTTCTGCTGGTTTCCTCCCCTCCGGTCTGTCGTAAGACATTGTGACTCATGTCCTTGTATTGTAGGTCAGAATTGAGGATGGTTCCGTCATCATTTGGGGGTAAGTCAGCTACAGATCTTAAGTTCAACTTAGGACGCTAATACTCCATCTGACAGTGGCTCTACTAGCGGCGGGTATGTGCCTCGGTTTCTTTCTCTCCCTCGTCGCGTTTACTGAAGCCCTTTTTAGTTTCATCAACGGAGCCTCCGTCAACAATCCTTCATATGAATTCTTCCCACCGAAGAACATCAATGGTAGGTCGAACCAACAGTGTCTCACTCTATTGAATTCACCGTCTAATGCGTCCCAAGGTGCCAACGGCGTTCAAATCCGCAGTCAGTTCATGGTCGACACCCTCAATGGCAACCATTTCCCCATCCTCGTTCAGCTTCCTGACGGCAACATCTTTGTCGCTGCCAATCAAGCCGCTATGTTGTTTAACTGGAGAACGAACACCGAAACGCGCCTGCCAGGTATTCCGAACGGTGTACGAATCAGGTACTGTGATTGCTTTTCCGCCGGATCTAACTAAAGTTCATTTTCCGCTCGTCACGTCAGCTCTCCTTTCTCTGCCGGCGCCGTATTACTCCCTCTCACTCCCGAAAATAATTATACCCCCGAAGTCATGATTTGTGGCGGTTCGACGATTTCGGATAGAACAAGCGCCTCGTCTATGTCATCCCAAACCCCGGCATCTGCTCAATGCTCCAGGATGGTCCTTAATACCGCCGGCATTGCAGCCGGCTGGAAAGTCGAAAGCATGCCGACTCCTCGAATCATGCCTGAATTGATCCTCCTGCCCGACGGAAGAGTCCTGATTGTCAATGGCGCCCAGACTGGTGTAGCCGGCTATGGGAACGTTCGTATCGTCAAGTTGATTTCGCGATATTAACATTTTACTTACGACGTCTATGTGAACAGGTTGGCGATCAGGTTGGTCAGAGCAACGCTGATAATCCAGCCTTCACGCCAGTGGTTTACGACCCGACTGCTTCGGCTGGAAGCCGCTTTTCGAGCTCTGGGATCCCCGCATCCACCATCCCCAGGCTCTATCACTCTACGGCGAGCCTCACCCCTGATGGCAGCGTTCTCCTTGGTACGAGGGGTGTTTCCCTCGCTCTGAATGTCATATTAACACTCTGATCAGCCGGGTCCAATCCAAACAACGACGTGACCACCAGGAAGTACCAGACTGAGTTCCGGTAAGTTCCACCTACATCTCGACTGCGAAGTCCTGAGTCCTCAGTAATGTCAACCATAGTGCGGAGTTTTACTCTCCACCGTATATGTCGCAACCTCGCCCTACGTATACCGGCCTCCCCGCCACCGTAAATTACGGAGCAACATTCACCTTGTCGGTGTCACTCCCGTCTACTGCGCAGAGTGCTTCTGGTCCGTATCTAGCCACTTGTACACCTCGTGTTTGCTTACCGTGTCTTTTCAGTTTGGGCGATCGATTTAGGCTTCGCGACGCACGGTGTTCATATGGATCAGCGTTCAGTCAAATTGGTCTCTAGCTTGTCCGCGGATAAGAAGACCTTGACCATCACTGGACCTCCCTCCGGAAAGCACTACCCACCTGGCCCTGCCTTTATCTATGTTGTTACCGATGCAGGAGTCCCTAGCTTTGGACGCAAGACCATCATCGGGACTGGAGCGTCTCCCCCCGTGGATCAAGCTGCCATCGACAAGTAAGTCATTTCGCTCGGTGTTCGACTTTCCCCGAGCTCATTCTGGTAACAGCATGCTCCGTACGACATCGGGACCGAATCTCAACCTCCAGGGCACCCAGATGGAAGGAGGAGGTGAGGGTGAGGGTGAGGGAAGCGACGTTGCCACAACCGTCATACCTGCGTGATACAGTCACGTACCACAAATACTACGGACCAATAAATCCCATTCATTCATTTCTTCTGTCATTCTTTATCGAAAACGTTCCTTTTGACATCTCCTTGTAGTATGTTTGTTCGTAGTCAAATATTATTCCACACGCATTGATCGCAATTGTAGGTTACAACTTCTGTAATCTACTTATCAGGTCATTTTTCGGACCGTGGCAAAAGCTGCACAACCCTCTCGACCAAAGACTTCATCATATCGCCCTTCTCCCGCCCAAGAGTGAGCACTTCGTCGTGCGATACCACTTCGGCGGGCGGAGCTTCGACTTTTTGACCCGCAAGCTGCCCCAGCGTCAATCGCGATCTCAATCAGGATGTAAAAGAAACACACCTCAGCGATTACCTCGTCCTTGATACTTCTGTACGTTTCCGGGATAACGACTGCGTTGGTCACCAGACTAAGAACCATCACTTCCATACCTTCCTCTCTTGCGACTACCACTTCGGGAACGGTGCTCATTCCAACAACATCCGCACCCGCAGCGCGTAAGAAACGGCCCTCAGCAGGGCTCTCGTACGTGGGGCCACTGACCCAAGCGTACACGCCCTCTGCGAGAGCAGATTGGTCGATCGAAAGCTGATGAGATGCTATGAAAGCCAAGCGACGGAGAGTAACTGAATACGCGTCCGATACTGGAAGGAAGCGTGGGTGGTCGAGACTAACTTGTGGACCTAGAAGGGGGTTGAGACCGGTCAGGTTTGGGAGTGCCAAGTGGTCCTGAACGACAACAACGGTTCCCACTGCGAGTCTGGGATTGAGAGCTCCAGCGGCATTGGTTACTAATGCCTCCGTGAGTAAATACATCGGCGCGAGGAGTTAGACTGATCTTACTGATCATATATTTGACCCCCAATCGCGCCATTACACGCACAGGGTAGGTGACCGAACTCAGTTCGTGACCTTCATAGGGATGAAACTGGCTGGGTTTAATTGATTCGTGGCTGATCTTCCAGAATTCCAGACGTAAGACGCAGAAGATTGACTGACCCGTCCAAGCATTGCGACGACAGGGACACTTGAATCTCCCATGAATCCAAAAGCTAGAGAACTTTTGTGTCCCGGAACTGTTATATACGTTTTATCTCCGATTTAGTGAATGATTTACTGCGAGCGAACTTTGAGAACACACCTGTGCTTTGCGCAAATCCAGGTATGGTATCGTAAGGTACCAGGACAATATCTTTCAGCGTCGATCCAAGGCCGCTCAAGCCTGATCCACAGATAATGCCAACAAGAGGACTTTGAAGGGCCTGAGGAATCGCTCTCTTCAAAGATTCGATGGTTTGGGCGAAAGGGTATGCTGAGGATTCGGTGGACATGGTGGTAAGGAATCAAAGAGTCTGATAACTCGATCGACTACATTGGAATAGATTAGAACGATAACATTTCATTCTTATGAAGTACGCATCCAACGTCGGGCCATAAAGCTTTAGGCTCTGACTGTTTCGTGAAATGTATGTATACTGTTCGCCTAGGATGTAAGATACGATAGAAATTGACGACCGGGCGACCGGGTAATGTTGATACAAACGGTCCACTGCCAATGCTACATGGAGTAGTACTACTACCTGGATCTTCTGCGAATCAATTAGGTAGATACTCTGCAGCTGAGTATTATAGCCCGAGTTTGGCAACTTCAAGGCCATGACCATGGTTCCAGAAAATCCCTCAAGCCGGTGGTTGACGGCACCACATGAAGTCCTTGCTATCCACCGTGAAGGGTCGAGATGAATACGATCTCATCGTCATCTCTGAGTTGGTATTCCCCCTCACCCTCCAGTTCCCAATCAGTATCATTGATCAGCACCAGTATGCCTGGTCGTCTATACGCGAGAAGATCATCAGACAGAAATAGAAGTTAGTTGAAGAAACGACGCACACTGTCTTGTTTTCCATGAACAACTCTGCCCTTTCTTTCAATAGATGGTCGCGAAGCCAATGAATCAGGAAGTCCATATCTGTGGTCTTGGTGTCGCCATCGAGCACCTCATTCTTCGTCGTGTTATTATTTGTCGAGACGCGAGATGGAATAGTAATTTTGTGTTTCTTCTCGTTTGAGAAGAGAAGTTCAAGCCCACCACCAAATTCAACGCGTAAAGATATCGAGGTCATCGTGGGGAGTCAAAAAGGAACGAGCGCTTCTCGAAGCTTGAAGCGCTGGTGGTACGTACGGGAGCGTCACGTGCTCATTGATTCAATTGTCCGGGACCAAAGCCTCCGTCAACCTTTTCTTCGTCCATACTATCACTATGTCCGATTTCGACGATGAACTCCTTGAACTTGTAGAGGCAGGCTCTGAGAAGGAGAAGAAGCGCAAAAGGACCAAGTCCAAGTCTGGAGCATCTTCAAAACGGCGCAAAGCAAGGTGTGTCTCGGGCGTACTAGTAACAGCCGTCAATCTGCTCAATGCACCATCGCCAACAGCGTTTCAGATGATGACGGACCTGAAAGTGAAGAAGAAGAAGATGACCCCTACCCTTTGGAGGGCAAATATGTGGACGAAGCCGACATGAACCGGTTAGTATGACTACCGCTGGAGTGCAAACTTCGTTGAACCTGGTTCACTATGGGTTCCAGACTCTTGCAAATGTCAGAAGTCGAAAGAGAAGAGATCCTCTCTCAAAGAGCAGAAGAGAGGCAGCGAATACAGGACAAGCGAGCTCTCCAGCAGATGGTCAAGGATCAGAGAGCGGACGGAGATAGTGTTGCGAAGGCTGCCAAACGTGTGTCCCTTCTTGGGACTGCCATCCATCGACTCAATTGATGTAATTCAGGTCAGCACACTGCTCGAGGTGCCACAAAAGAAAAAAGTAGGAAACTGGACGAATTGAAGGCCAAACGTAGGGCAAAAGACGAGAAAAACAAGGTAACCATTTAGGCTCACTTCACTGCCAACTCAGCCCTAAACACGTGTACTGACCATCTTCAGAACCGGGACTCGTCGCCGAAACGAGAGCGGTCATCCTCACCGATGGATATGGACATGGAGACGTCCTCTGAGGAAGAAGAAGAGGAGGGTATGATCAGCAAGGCAGAACAGGAAGAAGACACTTACGGCCGCAGAACTTCCGAACCTGATACCCCTGTCACTCTTGCGGACCTGGAGGCTTGTCGCCTCAATCGCAACAAGCTTGCGAAGCATTGCATGATGCCATGGTTCGACAAATATGTCGAAGGTACGAGGTTGCAGTAAAGGTGGTGTATAAGTGTTCATCATTTTTCCACCGTCAGGAGCATGGGTTCGGTACCTCATTGGAAGCTCAGACGATGGCCCGGTATATCGCATTTGCCAAATAGACCGTGCGTATAATAGTCTAGTTCTCGTACATGAGATCACCGCTCACGTCGACACAGGTCTTTGCGATGAAGCTTCGAAGCCGTACAAGATTGACAATACAACATTCGACCGAAACGTCGAGCTCATACATGGAAAAAGCAGAAAGACTTTCCCGCTTGACAAGGTTTCGAATAGTTCATTCTCACCGGTTCGTCCTTCAAGAAAAGCGCGGAAGCCTCTCTCAATATAACCTTTGTTCAGAAAGAGTTTGACCGGTTCAAGGGGCAGTATCAATCGGATAAGATACCGTTACCAACCAAGAACGTCGTCGCCGCGAAGGTGGCCCAGCTAGAGCAGCTGAGCTCGCAACCAATGACCGAGGTCATTTGCATTAACTTTTTCATCCAAGGGAGGTTCTGACCGGAGTGCTTTTTTCTTTCTCTCCAGAGCGACATTGCCGCCATGCTACTCCGGAAAGGGCAACTCAGCACGAACCGTCCTGGAGCTCACACAACGTTTGAGCGAGCACGACTCGTGCAAGAACGCACGCTTGCTCAGCGACGACAGGACTACAAGGAGGTGGCTGAGATTGACGCTAAACTTGCCGAATTCGACGCTCAACACGGGATTAGATCTAATGGTGCAAGTAGGGAAGGCACACCTGGAGTCAAGGCCCAAAATGAAAGCAAGAGCGATGTACTAGCGATGCTCAGTGAGAAGAATCGCAAAGCCAATGCCGAAGCCGTTCGTCGTGCCGAGATCATGGAAGCCGAGAAAAGAAGACGAGAACGCAAGCTAGCTATGTCTGGCAGTGGTACTGCTACGCCTACCGACCCGAGCGCAAGGCTGCGGACTGTTCCGAGGACATTCAACGCCGCAACACCGACCTCGAGGTATGCTGTGGACCTTTCGCCTGTTTCGTTGCTCCCTCCTAACCCTTTCCAGGCCTGGGACACCATCCAATCCTACGCTAGCTGGGGCCAAAGTTGAGGTCTCGGCAATCACTGACTCGCCTTCACAGTCGAATGGAACAGTCAAAACCTTTGAAGCATTGGTCATTGAATCTGTAGAGATTGATCTCGGAGACTTTTAGATACCAATCAACAATATCTCTCTCTCTCTCTCCGTATCACCAGTGAGCCCCGACCACATCTGTATCTAAATACTCGAGTACAGCACGAGAAAAGCACACCACATTATTTAATTGGTCGGACTCTATCATTATTCTCATCACTGGGTCTTTCATGTAGATAAAATACGTTTTGGAATATAAACATTGCATCATGTCGACATGGGCCATAGGAAAGAACAGTACAGAACTCACCAGAACTGTGTCGACGCGTCGGGTAAGTGAGGTCATCATCGCGATCTGATGATGATCTGCAATGTCGATTCGCGCGCTTCTTTCTGGATACGTTCCTTTACCTTCAACTCCCACCACCAACGCCCCCAATCATGTTTGGCTGCTGCGTTGCGGGCCGTCTCTTGCAGACAAACATACAACAGGTGGACGAAACTCATGCGCTATTTGAAATACCCAACGCCAGCACAATCAATCATGTCTGTGTTTTCTTGTTGGGGACGACCCCATTCCCCGACGGATACGGTGCGACCGTGCACTTCCACTGGCCCGGGAAAGGGTTTCAGCTGTTAGGGATGTGAGTGTTCGATCGAGACCAAGCATCGCGTCAGTTCACAATGGTGTTTTTAGGCTTTCAAACGAAAAGCCTTCTGCGATCTTCCGACTTCGAGGAACGTTCTCTTCGTCAACCAACTACGCTGCATTCGATGCTATGGACACCTCTTCACAGACGCCATCTTCCTCATCGGATGTCACAGCTATGTTGGGCATATCGATAGAGCCTTTACACCAAATTCAGCCACAAATAGACACCTTACATTCGGCTGTCACTACAGTCGCCAAACCTTCACTAGCTCAGAACCCCGCTCTTTTCGCAGAGAGAATTGTCAAACATCTCTACAACTACATCACAAGTTACTCCGGCGGTCCCGCTGGTAGCCAGACAATGGTTCCAATGTCCCTAGTCGCGAAATGGTACGAGAACTTCACGACTAAACTAAAGACGGCTGGGACGGGCTTTTTGGAGAGGGAAGAATAATCACCACCTCTCGGTATCAGAGGGAATATCATAGAAGGGACCCGCAGCAGAGTTGCAACAGTATGAATTATCTTTTGTCTATCTATGTATACATTGTCCTAAATACCACAAATTTGCTTGCCGGACGCGAACTTGTTTACGTGCATTGTCTACTAGACTCGAACCCAGCAGCGACGCACGGTGTGGGGTCCCTACCCCTTCACCGGCGCAGCAGCTTTTGAACGACTGTCTTCAAAACTCTGACGGGGCGACCTGGCTCGAGTCTAATTGTCTACCTGCATAATCGCCGGGGAGCAATATGCAAAACTTTCATCGCCAGTATAAATTTATTTTTGCTGAGAAGCGCAAAGTGATTTGGACTGCTTCCCATTAGAGATGGCTAAACTCGGAGACGTACTGGGAGTATAGAACAAAACGCAGGCAGAAAGAAGGTGCAGAGGGGAGTAATAAACAGTAGGTATAATGTTATAAATACAGCGCTAAAAGACACCAGGGCTCTGGGAAAAAACAGAGAAAAGCACAGTACTATCCGTCTGAAAGCCGAAAATTACAGCGGTCAAGAAAAACAAGATGCAATATCGAATGATTAAACAGAATTGTCTAAGGGCCATGCGGGGTGTTCATTAGCGATGGGAGGTAGGTACGGCACGGCTCGAACACTCACCGTAATTAATGTATGGTTGTGGCAGGAACATCTGTGATGAAGGATGGGATTGAACAGAGGAGTTCTGAGACTGATGCGGGACCTGATCGTAGGCGGTTTGAGCGTTAATAGGCTGGGGGTAGGCCGCGTTATTGTAGTTGCCCCAATACTGGGAGGGATAGCGGATCTCGATTGACGAACTGTCCGTTTGGTGATGCATGGATGGGTGAGGGGAGCTGCGGTGCTGTCCATGCATCGAACGGTCATTCACCATGCCAGTGCTATAAGACTGTGGCATGGCAGAGGTCGTGAGAGATCCCGCGTAGTCCATCTGGTCGAAGTGATGCTCTGGCGTCCACCGGTGGTCCGCCCGATAGTACGCCGAGTTCTGAGGCGATTGTGATGGAATAGATCCGCGAGGAGGCTCGGAATTGTGGCCATATTGAGAATTAGCATTAGGACTGTAATCATCGTCCTTGACCGGGGAATGTGAGGTATAAGAAGCTCTAGCGCCCGACTGCGACCTCTCGTCTATGGTTGTCTTGCTGTAGGGACGTTTCCGGCTGTCCAGAGGCTCGTGAGAGGACCCAGGGACGCGTTCCTCTGAGTCGAGGCGATTTATTTTGGTTCCCTTGAGGAGTTCGACTGCCCGACCCGCGCTCGGCCAGACGATCTCTATTGCGTGTAGCAGCTCCATACATCTATTCAGTCCGTGGCCGGCTTGAGGATCGTTGGGAAACATTGACACTGTGACAAAATTTAAACGGTCATGTGCGGAGGCGAAGGGGGGACTCGACTCACGGGCTGTTACGTGCATTAGACTAGCGGTGAAAAGATAATAACAAATGAAAGCGGAACAGGATCTGGGCGAGTAGTTGTCAATGTACAAGGATGCTATATGTTGTCTAGATCAGAGAAGGTCGATGTGGAATGTCTTCGTCGCGTACCTATCGAGGTTATTCGGTTGGCAGCCCCTGTCGATAACTCGTAGTGCCTTTTGGTTGCTGCCCGAAGATCATCGTCTTCGTTGCTGAATGGAGAATAGATCAGAAGCTGAGCTGTGGAGATGTTTGAGACACACTCACGTTTTATTTCCCGTCGAAGTCATCCTCATGCTGAAACGAAGGTCAATTAGTGGTTTTGAGGACACTCACTTGCACGACTTACAAAGGCCGATGCAGAAGGAGAACAGCACACCAATATTGCATGTGCAGGGTGAGAACATGAGGCGAAGGGACCACTTTGGAAGACGGAGGCTCATATCTGAGATGTTCCGGTAGCTCATAAAGCCATTTGTCCAGGATACCTTCCAGAAACACGGACTCCCCGTGGCGACTGCAGACGGGGCGTACGGCATAGATGGCCTGAATGACCATGCTCACGATCCCAGCTAAAGCGGTGTCGTGTGAGCCCGAAGAATGAATGGGGAGGTTTGCATCACTTACACAATGTAGCAGAAGCATTGAAACACGATATGATCTTGCCGGGACCACGGTGCTCCATATCATCGTCTCTAGGGGGAGGACAAGGTTCGTCCTCTTCGGGCTGGGAAGATTGACGTGAGTAACTGCGCACCGTGTTGAGAGGCTATGTAACAACGTACGTCAGCCTCGCTCGGAAGGAGCGTATCGAAGTCACGTTCGAATATCATGAGCGGACGGCCTGTGGTACACCGACTTCAGAAATCAAATAGTAGTCAGTCGTGTGTGAAACTCACCAATATAGGAGGAGACATATTTGTCCATAACCACACACGAGAACCAGATCCTCCGACGCTCCTGCAACTCCCGGTCTCCAAAGATTCTGCCGCCCAATACCGCTCTTGTCCATCCGTCCGCGCGGCGGTGCATACCCAGGTCTTGGGCCATACGAATGGCCATTCCGACATATGTCCATGCCTCACCCATGGCTCCAATCCCGATCTCCCTGTAGCCCATCAAGAGGAGCGCTTGACATGTCTCCGGTTGGGAATTCACATAAGAGTGTTCTAGTAGCCTCTGGGCCTGCTCGAAATAGTCGTCACCAGCATCCCACATGGGATGGGCTTCCGTCTGCTTTGTGCTTGGTGAGAGGCGATCGGGAGGATCTGAGTGTCGAGCGGCTACGGCAAACATAGCGAACAGTAACAGTGCAGGGACACGACGCCGGCGGCTATTGTAAGGAGAAGGGTTGGTTGGGCTGAAATCAGAGGTTGATGTAGCAGGAGTGAGTTGGGGTGAGAGAAGGCCGGAAGGGGAGGAGGAAGAGGAAAAGGCTCGTAAGTTGTCAAAGAAAACTCGTTTGTGAACGACCGGTAGGACGGGGTGTACATGAGCAAAGTACAGGTTCAACAGTTTCTCTTGAACATATGGCGAAGGAAGTTGACTGATAGGACTTGCGTCTGCCGAGTCACCAGAGAGGGGTGATCGGGACATGGGTGGCCAAATTCTTGCTTTAGGAAAGCGCCTGCGAACGAAAGTAACGATTACGGGCTACACCTGAACTGAGAAAGAAACAAGCATACCAGATACCTCCTGCGTTCCTGCCATCCACTCGCTCATTCGTATCCAGAATGTAAAGTCCGCTGGCTTTTCCGTGATACCTGACTTGCTCGTCCTCGTTCAAACTGAGCTGACCTATCGCACTGGGAATTTCTTCCTCATCATCAGAGACATTCTCGGCGACATTGGAGCGAAGAGAGATTGGGCGAGTCGCAGACCCGGAGCCTGCGTTCCTGACATTGAGATCGTGTGGCTGTCGGGCGCTCAAATCCGACGCAAAAGGTGACCGAGAAAGTCCGATGGATCGGCCTGGGGAGGCGGAGGACCGACTAGACAGTGGGCGACCGATTGGACTGTTGACCGAAACGGAGGTAGAGGACATCGAATCAGCTCTCTGGGCTCCGTCGAGATCGTCAGCATAGGACTCGCGGATCCTTCGACGTTGACGACGAGTCGGCGAGCTTTCACTATCATCGGTAGTGGCCGTCGATGGTCGTTCACGAGGCAAACTCGTCATGATGGAAGGGCGAGTATGTCTACCCTCTAACTCGCTATCCGAGACCTCGAGGATGGGGTTCCGCGGCGTGTCCATCTTGTTGTCTTTTACTCGAGCTCGTGCCATGTTTCGTAGCATCGCAGTTACCCCGTCTTGCCATTCGTTCGAGGGGCTGAATGATAATTATGTTTTCTCAGACTGCTTCCAGGCTATCAATGTGAAAACTTACTGTGTGGACGCCAATTCATTGCTCTCGTTGTGCTCCTTTGTTTGGGCATGTCGTCCCTTGGTTCCATTTGCGACCCGACTGTTATCCCGCTCCCTCCCCTTCACACCATACGATGAGTTGTCGACGCGATTGATAATATCCTTTGCAAGAGGATCCTGTAACGATGGAGGTTATCAGTTAAGACGCCGTTTGCTGTTATGTCTCCAAAAGGGAACAGGTCTTGGGTTAACAGCTAACGTACCTGAGAGATGTCCCTAAGAAGGGTTTTAGCCCGGTCGTCTTCACAAGACAGCATTATTCCCAGCAGGGCTTCCGTCTGGTGGAGTCGCGCTTCGATGGCATCAATGTAACCCTTTGGGGGTCCACGTTTTCTCGAAGGGCCCAGAAAGGTGCAGCCTAAAGATCGACGTCAATGGAATGTCTATGCCCTGAGCGTGGCACTCACTAGTCCCAAGCATCACACAGTTTCTGCATGGTTCACCATTGGAAGTGCGTTCACATTTGCATTTAGACTTCCGACATTGGTCGCAGGCTAGGAAAGAAATATCAGCGGTTGACCCAGACCACAGAAGCATAGAACTACCTTTGCTGCTTCGACGCCGTATCATGCGTTCGCCTGGAGTGAGGTCAGTTTCGGAAAGGCGTGCATGATGAACGGTACCACGGTTATGTTCAACCAAGTCCGGGACCTCGTCTCCATCGTCGGAAAACGACATAGAGTATGGAACGTGAATAGGATCATATCGTTCCAAGTTGAGAAGTCCGGTGTCGCTTGAGTTATGAGATTGCTGAGTGGGGAGTCCCGATCCCGCCGTCCAGTGATGACTCCCAGACGACATAGCATGGAATCCTGCGGACTGGCCTGCTCCAAAGTGAAACAAGGATGGTGGTGGTATGCTAATACGCGGGGCAGATGCTCGACGTGATACTGGGTGTGAGGCGTGGGATGAAGGTCGATGAGAGCAAGGATGGTCGTGGTATGGCTGCAGAGAATCAGAACAGGACGAGATTAGATCGGGGGAAGGAGAGGTTTCTGCCTTGACCGGAACATAGTGTTCTGAAGTGATATAAGGTGGTTCAGTCACAGGAAAATGGCCCATGCCTGACACGGGGAGAATTGGGGCCGTGGGCAACCCTTGTACGTGCGTTCGGAGCGCAGAAAGAGAGTGGCGAAGATAACTGAAAAGAACTTACATTGAGGTCAATGTCATAAATTGCAAAAACCGATCCGAGGCAGTAAAACAAATATTGGGGAGGTTTCCCTCCCACCCATTTTCAACCAACCTTCGTGGCGGGAAGTAACTCATTTTTCGGCCCGATTTCTAGGGCACATGGTGATCTTGACCAGATTTGGACATCATCTCCAAAAAGGGCAAGATGGATTTCCGCTCCGCCTCACTCGGGTAAGAATCTTCAAACTTCAATTCTCTGGCACTGCCTTTCTGCTTTCTACTTCTCTCCATGTCAGCCTCTTCAATGGAAACATTGCAGCATTGACGAGCCTGCAGTACGCAACGCCGGGATCTGTTATCTCCGCTTCGTGGGACCTCGACCCTCGATCGCTCCCTACATTTTCAAGCTCGGGAAGCGACCCGCGAAAATCAAATTCTTGGTCGAGGTGTGGCGAAAAGTGGCGAGCAAACGTTAACGTAGTAAGAGGCAGAGTCGCAGGCCCTTGAAGGCCCTTGCCAGCAAAATGAGCAGGTTTTCTCGAGCAAGTGACTCAAGTGGCCCTCCCTTCGGGTCTACCGCCATTGGGTGGACCTCTCCATGTTTGTGTCCATTTTCAATCGACCAGATCTAGGCGAGAGATCTTGAAAATCATGCTCTGTGTTTTAAGGCCGAACATCAAATACTTCCACTCGAGTAAACCTGGAATGGCAGGCCCCAAGGGGCAATCAACGACTACGGTCTGAAGAAGCCTTCGTGCCGATTAGTTAGTGAATATAAGTACGTGAACAGTCGACAGTAAATACCGGCTGGTCAATCAATAGTGTTACTTAGCTTCTCGTGGCAGATGCTTGGAGTGGTCCGCCAATTGCCGAGTATTCTTGACCCCCAGCGCGCAATCGACCCTCATCGACCCCGGATAATGATGATCGACGTAAACAATCTTCCGGATAAATGATTAGCCTTCAAAATTCGCGCTACTTACCCCGAGAGGTGTAGAGGCTGTAGAGGCCCACCAATCTCATTCTGAGCCTCTGGAATGTGATCCATATGCGCAAGGATCTTCCCTGGCGATCGCTGCCTACCCTGTCCTCCGCCGTAGGCAGGTGGGCTTGAGGAGACTGTTGTCATCCGCGTTGCCTAGTGGGTAAGAATCAAGTTTACAAGTCCTTCTCTATCTTCTCAACCAGTTCGTCACCGAGCCATTCAATATGTTTCATAGGTGGTTTCATGTGCACTGTGCTGTATTGCCAAACGAAATGTCCACACCAGTAACCACTTCTCTCGGTATTCAACGTCTTTAAACCCCTCTATTACCCCCACATCCTCGACCTTGTTCCACTTACAGATTATTACAGGTCCCAAACATCGGCACGCTTGGGGACTCGAGGGGCAGCGCGAGGCTCGCAATTCCGCCCCTTATGTTCTATGTCAATTCAAGAGTCCTGAACTTACCCTTGCTCCAGGCTAGTCCATTATCCACGACCCGTGTAGCCCGGGAAGAGAACAGAATCTTCCTCAGTGGCTTAGAGCTCATTACACGACGCCTTAGATGTTCCTGAAAAGCTGTTGATACTGCCTAAATACATACCGGCGGAAGGCTACCGACCCTCGCATCCGGCGCAATCGTATGTCAGCTATTCAATGCATTGAATGTACTCCTTCGTTTTGGTTTGGAGCCTAGCGATAATGAACAATTTTTTGAATTATGATCCTCGAGATAATGGAGCCATTCGACGGAACAGCCCTACTGCAGGAGTTCCGCAGAAACTGATATTCTTAGTACGTTCACAGCTATGTATAGTTTAGTGCGGGAGCTGAAAGCAAAGACATGTCATGAAAAGAGACGGACCCGGAGGACTAAAAGAGGTAATGGGCCTCCGAAACATCATTATATGTGCAGAACCACTGTCGAAGTATCGTAATCCGACCGAAGTCTTCCAAGCGAACAAGAAAAGGACATGCGGAGACATATGTAAAGCAAAAACAAAAGGTCGCCGTTTGGGTGCATCAAATACAAATAACATATGTTCAACAACTTCAAGGGTCAAAGGGTGAAAGTGGGAAAATGAAGATGCTTTGCTATGATTTTCCTTCTATGGTTTGTACGGTCGCACTATGCTTGGAAACCGAACTTTCTGAAGGTGTCTTGGACAGAACAGGTGTCGGCCCGATATCACTAACCTCATTCTTCAAAGCATCTCCTGGATCTGCGGTTACTTTACCGGCGGGAACAGGTTTTGGGCCGCCTGTGCTAGACAACGGGGGCGACGAACGGTCCCGCAGGACCACAGGAGATTGTGTCCTCGAATTAATGCCCGAAGTATTCATGCTTCTCGGACTACTCGTCCTCACGGGAGGTCGGGGCGGAGAGGACGGATTTGATGAGGGTCCGTAAATGGAGGGTCCTGGAGCCGGCGTAGCACCAGCACTCTTGGGTGGTGCGGACAACTCTTCTTGAGGTCGGACTTTTGGGGGAGGAGGAGTACCCCATGATGGTCGAGGTGATACCATAGAACCATTCACGTTTGCTGACGGAGGCTGCGGAGGTATTTTGGCGTACTGCGATGTCCCCAAGGCGAAAGGGACAGGAACGGGTCGATCACGCTCACGGTCAAGTTCGCGGTCGTGATCCCGCTCTCTTTCTCGTTCTCGTTCGTCAGGGATGGCTGAGGGTGGTCGACTTCCTATATGTGGCGGTTGGGGGGGAGGGGCAGACTTGGATAGCGTGTCTCTGGACAGCCTAGGGCTGGTGGACTGGCTAGGAGGATGCGAATAGTTATTCGTCTGTGAATTCGACTGCATATGGTGGTGATGAAGAACATGATGATGATGATGCGGCTTGCCATGGTGGTGGTGATGTGGGACTTGGAAATGGTGGGAATGAGGGGATGATTGAGAGCCAGACGCCGTTCCTTGAGGGGGACCTTGATTAGGAGTGGAGCTACCGACGCTACCCACACCCGCGCTGTCAGCTATCCTCGTCGTTCCGTTGGGACCAGCGTGCCGCTGTTGCTTCTCCCGTTCAACTTCTCTCTCTTTCTCTCGTCTCTCACGCTCTCGATCCCCCTCTCGCCGTGGCCGTTCTTTGTCGCGATGTCTGTCCTCTTCTTCGCCCGGCCACCTGGAGTTGTTGGTAGCCGAACCATGCATGCCCCCAATACCAAAGCCTCCCATGCCCATCCCAGCCCCCATCCACTGACCGCTCTCCTTTGTCGCGGGGCCCCCTGGAGGTGACACTGACCGACGTCCATGGCCTATACCAGAAACGTGCCTCTCCCTGTCCCTTTCACGCTCTCGTTCCCTGTCTCTCCCCGTCGCGGGAGCGCCCATCCCATCGGGAAGCCCAGGAAATGCATGCGGCGGATGTCCTGTCCCGCTGCTGCCCGACAAGGAGCCCGATGGGTGATGGTGTGACCTCCCGCTCCCTGATGCCCCATTAGGTCCAGAGCCTGCATCCGGTCTTGGACCTAACGATCCACCAGCACCGAACGGAGCAAAACCTGGTACGGGTCCTCCCTGGTGCGAGTGAGGTAACCCTTTCCCTCCGAAGGACGGAGGAAACGTATCATTCATCATCGCTCCAGGATGGACGCCAGGCTGAAACTGTTGGCTAATATGAGGGTTCTCATATGGTGCGACTGGCGCTCCCGGCGGTGGTTGACCGGGTGGGAAGCCTCCTTGGGGTCCTGGCAACATAGGATAGCTGATGTGCTGCTGTTGCCGGCTGGAAGGGCCCATTCGTTGTCCGAGCGCATCTCGATGGCCATGGTATGACTGATGGGGCTGAGGCAGATGGCCACCATGGCCGTGAGAGTCGTAAGCTCCTGACCTTCTGGCAGAGATGGAGTACAGAATGTCAAGATCGGCTTTAACATCGGCTGCAGTCAGAGTAGGGAGTTCAGGATAAGATAGAGGTGTTGGTGGATAGACCGACTCTCCGTCTCGGTGGCGACGCTTTGAGTTTTGGCGACCTCTAGTGTCTTTGTGGCTGAACGGGGCGTCTTCAATAAGTTCTCTTAATGTGGGTAACGGTCTACCGATGTCAGTAGGCATCGGGGGCAGCGTCCGCGCTTTGGAAACAAGGTATGTCAGACGATGGACAGTTGAGGCGGTGAGAATGACACACCTGGAATCGGGCGTTCCATTTGTCGGCGATCCCTCTCCAATTTACGTTTCTTTCTATTGGTCTCTGCAATCATGTCTGTTTGTAATTCGTCTCTTTCGAGCTAAAAATAAGGAAAAGGTGAATGAAGTTAATCTTCTGTTAGGAAAGATATTGCCCGCACCTTCCACCACGACCAAGTGGCGTCTTCGTCGAGCTTTCGTTTACGTGAAATACTACTGAACTCGAAAGCGCGTTTGCGTGCGGCAAGTTCCAGCCGTTTGTCCTTTCTTCTGGACAGCTCGTTTTGGAGATAGATGAGTTCGGGGTGTGTGCCTACAGGAGAAAGTAGATGAGAACCTGCAGTCCAATCGTGGGTTCAAGGAAAGAGATCTACTTACCTTCATCGACCAACGATTCTTCCCAAGCGAGACTTTGCATCTTCTCCACATACAACTTTTCTCTGACCAATGCAAAACTAAGCTCAATGGTGGCCAGCATATCTAAAGCTTCGACACGATGTGCGGGCTGGAGATCCAATTCTTCGTCGTCGTCGTCATCCTCGGCAGGCTCTGGTTCTGGCTCCTCCTCCGGTTCCTCTGGTTCTTCGCGCTCTGGTTCATCATTGTCTTCTGGATCCTGCTCTTCTTCCTCAACATCCACCTCCATTTCATCCTCTTCGTCATCTTCAGCATCTACTTTCGCATCAGGTTCAGCAGTCTCCTCATCAGGACGCGCCTCATCTGGAGGGGTGACCTCTTCTTCAACTTCGACGTCAACATCTGGATCTTCGACCGTAGGCTCCCCATCAAGAGCTCCCTGGATGGTAGCGACACTGAGGCTCTCGGTTGTTTCGGGAATGACGATAGGTGCAGGCTTATGTTTGGCCCTCCCGCCCTTCACTTTACGTCTAGCCTTCCCTTTTGCCTTTGCACCTTTGGCTTTCCGACCACTGGGTTTGGCAACGTCGTCGTCTTCATCATCGACGCGTTCAATCTCGTCTTCTCCCTCATCCTCTGCCTCATCGTCATTTTCGGCCGTGTGCGTAGCTCCTCCTCCCTCAGTTGCTAATGTCGTCGGCGTAGGAGACCGCGAGGCAGGAGTTATTTGACGAGACGATGCAACAGATGATAGAGGTGGGGCAAGAGCTTTCGTAGTGGCCGAATTTGCCGTGATAGAGGACGCTGTGGCGACTGCAACAATGGGCGCGATTCTCTCCTTGGATGGTACAGCCATTTCGACATCGCCGTCAACGTCTGCCTCAGACTCTGATTCGATGTCAGGCTGGTCTTCCGTTTCAGAGTCTGACTGGGAAGTGGAATTGGGTATCGGGGGTACGTGTTCGTCATCTTCTGGGCCAGCTTCTGCATCTGTCTCGTCGGCGTCCTTGGACAGAGGAGTATCAACATCTCTGACAGTGTCTGCGACGAAAGCTGCAGTACTGAGCACATCGAGCGGAGAAACTTGGGTCGAGTCGGGTACTACGGGTGGTACTGATGGAGGGAGGGGTGTCGAATCTGGACGAACAGGGTCGAGCTCGTCGTCGAGTTCATCCACCGGCGCATCTTGCATATCCTCGTCTTCGTCCTCATCCAAATTTGATAGCTTTCCAAGTTTTGACGGAGGCTCCTGCTCGTCGTCTTTCTCATCCTGAGCTTTAGTTTCAGCCCACCCCCACATAGGCGCAGGGACTAAACTGCTGCCTTTTCTCCTTCCACCTCTTCTTGATGGCTTCCCTCCTCGTCCATTAACGTGAACTTTTGACCGTCGTGAACTGGTAGACTTCGAATGCGTCTCGGCTGCCTCCTGCTCTTCCTCGGTGAGCTCTGAGAGTTCGGAATCATCGCTGCCCAGATGTGCCATGCTACTTGAACTTGCGTTCTGTTCAGATGGCTTTTTCTCTTCAGCTTCTGGCGTCGGTGAGGGTGACGGTGAGGATAGAGGGTCGGAGGAGATAGACCTGGGCGCCATGGAGGATAATGACAACAAAGGTTGATGGTGATCCGTGCGCAAAATTCGCTTAGGCGCGTGATCTTATCTATTGCCATTTATAGTTAATCATGATCAAAGCAATGAACATTGAATAATCTGCCTCCGCACGGTCTGAGGTTCCTCCACACCACCAATCCTTGACTCCTTGTAGGTCCAAATGGGTGCGCTAAATCAACGCAGCTCAAACAGGCAGGTTATTCCACGCTACCTGAAATGACATGATTGATGTACCGTAGCGCGAAGAAAGCAAGAACATTCCTTGGTGGCGAGGGCAGTACTAATGGCATGATCTCCGCCTTCCAGTCTGTTTCCGTTCCTTGACTTCTTCTCAATCTGCGATGGTCATGCTCTGACAGATATCAATAGGCACTAATAGAACCTTACATGATTGGATCTAGTCAATGAATGCGTGGAGGAGCAATCTCCTAGTGGGGGGGTCGTCCGAGGTCAATCGAACGAGCTCTGAACACGACAAGAAATTGCCGGGAGAACACTAAGGTGTGGGATGCTCTACATTGGCTTGGAAGTCAGTCCACCCCTGGTGGAGCATGGGGAGCCTGTGCTGAGTGAGAAGATTACTGGCAAGGTCCTCATTGCAAGTTCCGTCTTCTGCAGATATGAATAGAATGTCAAGAATCTGTCATATCTAACACATGTTGGAGCGGAAATGGTGTCTGTTTGGCACTTGCAACGCATTTCTTCAATTCTTTCAGAACTAAAAGAACCTTTGGAATCTTCCGACCCGCGCAAAATGCGGTTTCTCGGACTTCTCCGAGAGTTTATTCCCACATGCCCTGCCTGAGAACGAGCTGGCTGCAAACACTACAATGGAGCATATTTGCAGTCTTTTCCAAGATTCCATTGCTCGGGCTTCTCGGGAGCCCCACAGTGGGAGGTTAGATCGGATAGGGACAAGAAACTATTCCAGAAATGAGATTAGAGCGTTGCGAACATGCCCTAATCCCGCTCACAAGAAGCACCTCCGTGGATATGATCCATTTGAGAGACACTAGCGAGGATTGGACGAAGGAATCGTGGTTTTAGAGCTGCCACACAAGATGGAAGACATAGAAGGTGATGGGGAGTGAACTGACCGGGCTTCAATTTTAATATCGAACATTCAATGTAAAATATTCGCACTACGGCGCTAGAGTGCAGTACATGCATATGCATCCTTGGAGACTCTCCGGCCCTCGAGAAGGTATGTTTTCCGTATTCTATTTGATCGACAGATTACTAGTGTTTGGTATATGTAGCTTTGAAGATGGAATGCGGACGCAAGTTGGCTCTCGTACGCGTAGGTTCTCGAGCCATCAAAGACATCAAAAGAGCCCCATAAACGTTTAAAAACGCAAACTCACTGGTATAGCGGAGGTCTCTTTCACGACATAGAAGCTACCAAAAGGACCTCGAGGAACCCTGCGGCCTTCAGGGACAGAGGCGGTATGTACGGTGTGGAGAGCCCATTGGTTAAGAAATACGTCAACTCTGATTGGCTGCCGCCGCTCTTTGTAATTCCCCCTAAATGACGTCTAACAAAATTTCAGTCAACTCAACTTGCTTCCTAACCACCATCTATCCCCTCTAAACTCCCAGCGATCTGCCCTTATTCCCCTTGAAATGTCGCAAGAAAATGGACAAATATCAGCACCTCAAGTCGCTCTTCCTCGCCGTCAAGCAGATGGAACCGTCATAAAGTCCACTCGACCGCCAGTCTGGCCTATCGAGAACGCCGTCACTTCGGAGACAACACCATTGGCTGCCAAATGTGCTAGACATTCGATGCCCGATGGCGTTTGCTGCAAAGAACTCAAGGCAGAAGAGAGGACGCTCATTGACCCGGATGTTGTCCGAGACGTGTAAGTTCATCAATTAGATTTCTGCAAGTGTCTCTTTCTTTGCTAATCCAGGCTATTCCTGCAGAATCATTGGGCTATCTGATGGTCTCACTGTTCCATTTGCTCTCACAGCGGGGCTATCTTCATTGGGCACGTCACGGATAGTCGTCCTCGGTGGAGTCGCGGAGCTTATTGCTGGCGCAATTTCAATGGGAATCGGTGGATTTTTGGCGTCTCAGGCAGAACGGGATCACTACCGTTACCTCAAGAACCAAACAGCTCAGAGAGTTGTCCGAAGCTGCGCTGGAGAGATGGAGAGAGAAGTGGAAGAGGTGCTCGGACCAGTTGGCGTGGATGACAAGACCTGCAGGGCTGTGGCAAAGAGTTTGAGAGAAGCAGGGGGTGAGGAGGATGCTCCTGAGGCAAGAGCTTCAAGAGACATCGAGAATGGCGGACTACGGTGGAGTAAGGATGTCGGTCTCACCGCTTTCTTGCTCAAATTCGGCCAAGGCATGGGTAAGTATCCGTCTTCACATCGGAAAATTTGCTACGACTCACGTTTCCTCCGTGATTCCTCAGAGGAAGTCCCGACTAAACGCATGTACATTTGCGCCTTCACCATCGGCATGGGCTACCTTGTGGGTGGACTGATTCCCCTTAGCCCCTACTTCTTCATCCCCAATGCTCAAACCGCGCTCATCTACTCCTGCGTAATCACCGGCGTCGTGCTTCTTATATTTGGTGCTATCAAAGCACGGGTCACAGGGGCCTCTAATAGTGTCGGTGGCATCGTCTATGGTGCCATGTCGACGCTCCTCGTGGGTGGCGTTGCAGCCGGTGCTGCCTTTGGGATCGTCCGCGCCCTGGAGGATCAACAGTAAATCTTCTATCATTTTTTTGGATACCGATCACATTCCGTCAATTCCGATTGCTCATTACATCACTCGAAGCTATTCAACCTTCCCTGTATATCGACATTTGTTTTTCGTCCACACTGTATTTTGCATCATGGTTGGGATAAACTACGTCTACTCGTGTAATTTATCGTCTTATATTCTATTCAAACTTATTCACTCGACACGCAGGGAAAACCGAGAGTGCTACCATGAAAGAGATAGTATACAAACATATTGCGAGACGGAATCCGCGACTACTAATTACTGAATGGTAAAGGAACCAACAAGAAAGTAAATTTTGTATCAAGTCTGCTTAGGGGTGTGCCTGTCGTCAAGCTCAGCTCTGGCCAATTTGTTCTCAAGATGATCGACCTCCGCGTTCCCACTCGTTCTCGGTTCTTGTCCTCCCTCCACGCTGAGATCGTCTTGTGACTTCAAAGACTCTCTCTCTTTAGGAGAGGGCTGTCTACCCTGGCAATATACGTTAGTCACCAGGCTTGTGGCGGTATACGAAAAGCATTTCTCGCACCTCGCCCTGGTCATGGTGATGGATGATAGACGATTCCTCCATGACTTCCTTCTCACTCTCTTCTTTGTACTTGAGAACATCCCCTCTGAGTCTCTGTGCTTCAGAGGTCGCAGCCGCGCCGGCAAGTGCAGACATGCGGTTCACGGCGCGAATGCTGAACGCTGCCTTACGCCCTATTCGAAAGCAGGTTTTGAGCAACCTGACCGACAAAAGCACCGACAACCACACTTACACAATTGCTTAGCATTGAACGCTTTCTTCACGTGTGGCAGCAAATCAGTTGGGCCACCGTTCGGGCTAGTAGGGTCCGGCACGAAGTGAGGTTCTGTATCTGCCAGCCACTTGTGTTTGAGCGCCTCCTCGGCAGTAGGCCGGCTCGCAGGGTCAATTGTAAGGCATTCCCTGATAAATTCTCGGGCTGTATCGGTCACGTTCGCCCAGTATTCGTGGGGTTCGAATTTGTAGTCTCCGGCAATGATAGCTTCCATTTCGGCTTGTTGGCTGTCCCTATCGAAGGGAGTGTACCCGGCGAGGAGGAAGTAGGTGATCACACCCATAGCCCAGACGTCGACGGGTTTACCGTGACCAGCTGATGAAAAGGAGGTATGAGTACTTTGGATGAACGACCTAAACAATGAACATACTCTTCTTGAAGATCTCCGGAGCCATATAGCCAGGTGTTCCACAGATTTCAGTGAGCATGTTGAGCTTGTCCTCGTCCATCAATCGGCTGAGCCCAAAGTCAGCAATCATGATGTCGGCGTCTTCAGCGGGTGTGCGGAAGAGCAAATTTTCAGGTTTGAGGTCTAGCAACGGTACCCAGGGAAATTTTAATTGTCGGCAGTCCAATAATAGAACATTCTGACTTACCACGGTGGACAATTCCAGCGGCGTGGATGTACTTGACCGCCTTCAGGATGGTTCGAACTAGATCGGCAGCATCGGCTTCGTAGTAGTTGCCCTTGGCACAGATACGATCAAAGAGCTCGCCACCAGTGCAAAGGTCGAAGCAGAGATAAAGGTTGTGGGCAGTCTAGAACGCAATCGTTTGAGCTTGCGGGAAAAGAACGAACTTACAACGCCCCACACGCACCTCAAAGTAGTCATGAAGTGTCACAACATTTCGGTTCCCACTCGATATCCTCTTCAACACGGCAATTTCATTTCGAACCTGAACAGATATTAGATGACTCGACAGACGTGGGATACTGTGGACAGCTCACCATGTATTCCCTCCCCTCCATCAGTTTCTTGTTGATAACTTTGCATGCAAAATATTTGCCTGTCTTGATGTGGATGGCCTCCTTGACGATAGCATATGTTCCGCTCCCAAGGGTTCTACCAGTGCGATACTATCACAACAACATCAGCAATGAGGATGATCTACCGCGAAAAATGCTGACCTGGCATGGAACAGTCGCGTTTGAAGGCATGATGGTGTTCGATTGGTGCTGTTGGTTGTATGATGATTCTGTGTCCCTTGTCGCGCTCCCGATGGTTGTAGTACTCGACTCTTGCTGTACCAAAGGACCTTCTGAGGCTGTGGAAGATGATGGTGCAGATTCAACGGGTTGTGATGTTGATAACGGTTGGGACGCCCCAGTGATATTCGATGTCTCCTGTCTTCCTGCTGTCAAAATGTCCGATGCTGGGCGCTGTTCCTCGTCAGCGGGCCCTACTTCAATAGACTAAAGACCAAAGGTGAGAAACAAAAGTTGCTTTACAGCAGGGACGAAAGAGAAAGGGAAGATGAAAGTAATTGGACAAGGTGTATTTGTACGGCTGATCTCTCAATTGATAGTGCAATTTCGTCCCTCAAGTGAAAGCTACACAGCCACCGTGCGCAGCACCCACATTGTCTGATCTCCACCGAGTCCAGACTACCCCTTCCAGCGACGCGAAATCCAGAAATTGTACGGTACTGGGGAGATTCCGACCGCTAACAGAATTCGTGAAAGACTCACCGGTGGTGTCGTTCCATTCTTCTCCTGCCTCAAAGACGATCTCGACCCATGACTCTTGAATTTCATCGACATCCGGTTGAGCAACTTCTGCGTGCCATGGCTGGCAGTGGTACTCGATTCTGGCTGTGGCGAACTTGCAGTCTTGCTCTGCTGGCTACCCATAGATTGTGGATGAAAGAGTGACGGGGAGATGTGCTGCGGGTGTTGGTTCAAATTTATGCAGACAGTCGCGCTTCTTCAAGCCTTGGCTGTGTTTATGCGATGAGGCTGCGCAGCAATATGCCGTTTCCTACTTTACTTTCTCGATATTTGGATTTGGTCGTAGAGGAACAAGAACGGTGAACGTAATTCCTGTCTTCGCCTAGCCTATTTATCTCGTTACAGTCTTTACCCGGTCTCATGAAGACTGGCTCCTGATCCACTTCATGTTACTTAGTTCAGTGAAGAGGCAGTATAAAATTTCACAAAGTGTCTGATCGAGGTGATAGAGAAACACGTTTAGCCTGCGTGCCACAGGAGACTTTTGCTGCGGCTTGTCACCAAACTGGTTGATGAACGGTTTCCTTGTTCACCGTTTCACCCATCCTGACGCGACGCGTGACGGTGAAGTCGCAGCGGAACGATTCTTGGACCTTGTTGCTTGGGTGCCCAGACTGACGCGACGGCCTTCCTCGGCGTTGGGCGACATAGATTTGGCAGTCTTAACATACCGCCGACACCTTGGGTACGTCCCAGGGTTTCATTTAGCATCGCAATTCGAATTCCCATCATGAATCAGAGTGAGGCAGAGTGAGTCACTGTAGTACGATTGCCGAACAGATAGATATTCCACGGAGCCAGAACACGTTTAAATCTATTGCAGGTCCACCCTTCATTCATCTTTACTGGCCGTATTTCTCGACCCAGGACTTGTGGAACTTCTCCAACTTGCCCACGTACTCGTCTACACCAGGGCAGAGACAAGTCAACCTGTAGTGCCAATGTCCCTCCCTCTGCCCGAAACCACTACCCGGTACCACGCAGATACCCGTCTCGTCCAGCAACGCCAGCGCATAGAATGTATCAGGCTGTTTCCCAGCCTTTGACGCAGCCTCGATCGCCTTGTCGCTCAGGGAGATTTGAGGGTACAAATACAAAGCTCCCGGAGAATCAACACACGAGATCCCTGGCAAGTCGTTCAAACGCCCCGCCATGACCTTAGTTCGGCTAGCAAGAGCTTCATGGATCGTATCCGTCTCCTTCTTCCACAGCGGATAACTCTCATCTCCTTCCTTGGGAGGTCGGACCAGCGTATCCACACAGATCTGCCCCTGCAGCGGAGGGCACAACCCGACGGAAGCCATCTTGTATATGAGTGCCATGATGTCGGGCGAGAAATTGGTGCATTCAAAGTATCCTCCTCGCCTTCCACATTCACCCATGACACCCTTTGAGATCGAGTGGAACGACACGAGGGGGACAGGTGATTGCAGTCGAGACACGATCTTCTTGAAAGACGTGAAGGGGTGTGTAGACCTCTTGTGAAGGTTGTCCTGGTACACCTCGTCGGCGAGAAGAACTAAAGAGTGCTCTTCGCAAAGGCGAACGAGCTCCTCTTGAGTCTCTTCAGAGAGTAACGCGCCAGTTGGGTTACCTGGGTTGATGACGACAAGGGCTCGTGGGTTTATGCCATCTCGTTCCGCAATCTCGAGGGCAGACTTGATCTCGTGGAGCGAGGTAGACCATTCTGCTGAGCCGTCGAGGAAATAAGGGAGAGGAGTACCATCGTACTGGGCGATAGTGGCAGTATAAAGTGGATATTGAGGAATGGGGATCAGTATGCCCGCTTTGGGATCCGAGATGAGCATGGAGATGAGGAGGGCGACCCCAGACGAAGCACCGGCGGTCAGGAAGATGTGATTCGGGTCAGCAGGGAAACCATCGCGTTCTGGTATGGAGATAGATCAGAAGCGAGTTCGCCCATCGAGAGCAGCGTACATACCTTGAATGAACTTGGCAACGTTCTGACGAATGAAGGGAACACCCTGACTGTGCGAGTAAGCACCGATGGAACCGATCTCCGCCTTGAGTTCCGCAGCCCTTGCTAGGACGTCTTTCGCAAAGACATCTGGGGCAAGCTTTGCCAGTTCAGGGTATTCCATCAGTGCAGCAACCTGTTTGAATGAGGATCATCGTTAGCTGACAACCTGGGAAGACCGCGGGAGTAGACAAGACGAAATTGAGGTAGATCATCGAATAACAGGAGAGCGGAACGGGGCGGATCTTTGATGGGGATATCTGATCCTTGCTACGCAACCATCGGAGAATGGTCATTGTCGATATCGACCGTAGCTCTTAGGGTTGCTTGGAATACACGGCATCCCGCTCGGGACTGTTCGGGTCTTGCAAAGCGCGTCCAAAGCGCGTCTCGAGAAGCAAAAACACCTGGAAAGGTCACAAGTAAGCCCCCCAAAAGGAACCGAGGCGAAGAAAGCAACATACCCTGTCCCACAGAAGGCCCCGGCTTGTTCCACCCAACCATTGTATGAATCAAAAGACAGCTGCTCACCTGTCTGGTAAAAGTAATCGGCGGTTGATCCAATCCAACCTGTTGAGGGTTTCCGATATTGGAGGAGATGACTCTGTCAAAAGGCAACCCATGGTCGGCCTCTTTGAGCCTGTTACGATATTCTTCTGCTTTGATAGCCAGTTCACCTCGAACTGCATACTCGACTTTGAGAAGAGAAGGGTTGAGAGAGTCGACAGTGAGGGAACGCATTGCTGACGATTTGGACGATATAGATCGATAGGAGATGGGGGTGAAGGAAGAGGAGGGAGCACGGCGAACGGCGAATCTTGAAAATAACATTGCACCGGATCCAAACCGCGCGCGTGTCTAACTGGAACGGGAAGAGAAAGTGTTCAGAAGGTCACAAAGTACCCCAAGTAACCCGGAGCCCGCTTCCTGGACTTCCTGCAGAGGGCCCAGTCTTTTATACGGGTTCAGCAGCTGTAGAAGCGGTAAATATGCTACTGAGAGTGCTGTCTAAATAGCTCAGGATAGGAAGAACTCGGAAATGAAGAATTAAAAACTCCGAGATCACGAAAAATTCTGAACGACACCAGCAGGATTTGAACCTGCGCCCTCAAAGAGGAACAGATATCAAATGTATTCGAATCTGTCGCCGTAACCACTTGGCTATAGTGCCTTGATGTTAGCTGGCTCAGACAACTATCTACCACGTCGACCAAAAGACAGCTATCTGATTCAATTCCAGAGTGCCCAGGATGGCTGGCAAAGACATAGGTACGCTATTAGGACAGAATCCATCAAATTCCGAGGTGATTATAGCAAACAGGGACGGAGTGAAGAGAGGGTATCTAACATGCAGTACAACGGGGAGCAGGGAGACAGATCATCCGCAGAGAAAGTCTAGACCTCCAGAAGGCGTAAATTCGAAGCACGGGAGCACAGGATGGAAGACATGAGCATACTCACCGTCGAGCAATTGAACACTACACCTGGTACTAACGACTTCACCTTACTCCCACTTTTTCCTCGTAATACTTCAAGAGCTGTGCGACGTCGTGACCGGTGAGAAATTTCGTTGGGAGAAGAAGCTGAGGAGCATTGAGCGAGTCAGAGAAGAGGGACAACGAATGTGCACTTACTAGTAGCCAATAACGCAGGGCCTCCCATCCAGCCGCTCGTTGTATGATCTTCCAATACTCATCGATGAAGGATTGAACCCCTTCGACATAGTTGCGAATGAACACATTTCTTGTGTAGTGGTTCAACGTCCTCGCCACGCATGATTTATGAATTATGCACTCACCGGTTCAAGAAAATCCACCTTGCCCATAACGCATGCATGACTTTACACTCATCCCTGATATCGTCGACCTCAAAAATCTCTTCTTCTCTGTCCAAAACGACCCACGCCAGAACCCCAAACTGGTCCATAGGCAGTGTTCCCAATAGGTCATAAATTTTCGGCCCACCAATTCGACAAGAATACCTGATTACGATTTTTCCGTCGTCCGATTGTACGGGCAGGAAAGGGTACTTTGCAGTAGGTCCGAGAGGATCGACCTCGACCTCTTCCTCGTCCCGCGCCGTCAAAGTGATCGGAGGTGAAATGGAGCGCGCCTTTTTCACGTGTATTAGTGGAGTAGAAGCAGAGGTCGATGGCTCTACTGTGGAAGCCACTGAAGATGCAAGAGCGCTAGACACATCGCGAGTCGACGCCGCGTTTCGATAGGAGATGGTGGTGGTAAGTATGCTAGAATCTCGTGTGGAGATTTCCTCGCGAGACAACGTCGGAGTGGAGGATACTTCCCGTGCTTTCCCTTTCCCTTTGTCTTGCCCCCATTCTCGTTCGTACGCTTTGAGGTCATTTTTCAATTCTTCAAATTTCCATGGAATGTTTAAGTAGTTCTCTTCTTCGTAGGTCGTGTATTGAAGATGGGGGTGAACTTGCGCGTCCGTGGCTGGGGCGTAGAGTAACGGCAGAGTAAGCTCAACGGTCCATCCCTTCAAAGTCAATATGAGCACAATCAATGAATACTCCAGGGAAACGGAGCAAAACGGAGCAACCCCAAACTCACAGTCATCATATCACTCGTGCCCCTCACCCATCGCACCTGGACCTCACGGTGATCCCATTCCAAATGCTTCTGAAGAACATAACGGTTCGAGAACTTGCGGTGAAGCAGACAGAGCGGACAAGTCCAACTTGAAGGCGCTAATGGGGTCGTAAAACTAGCCGGGCCTCCATTGGCCTCGTAAATGTATGTGGCTTCAAGTTGTACAACCACGTTTTCGTCTTCCGAGTCCAAATAGACACCCCTGGCACGACAATGACTCCGGAAGCCGACGTACAGGTTGCGCTGCAGAAAAGGTAAGCGGCCCTTCGGCAGCCAAGAAACACATTCCTTCAACGAGTTAACGAGGGCACGTGTCGGTCCTTCGTCAACTTTGACTTTGGACGAAGTCGTATTAGTGAGAAGTATTGGTGGTTCAATGACCTGGATTTCCGAACCGTCAGTGTCGGAGTCGTCGGAGTCGTCATGAACCGGAAACTCTGAGTCGCTATCGCTTTCCGGTGGTTCTGGGACAGATGTCTTCCTTGCATACTTCTGTAGCGGACGTGGCTGAGAATTCGGAGGATCATATTCATCGACGTCCATCTCATGTGAGACAAGGCCATGGTCGGGGTCAAGGTAGGCACTGAACTCCGGCACACTGTCGGCGTGAGTGGTATGGTAGCGTTGAGTTGTCGTTGCGGAAGCAGTTGGCACACGCCGTCTCGGGGCTACTCCATCTTCGTCAGAGTCGTAGCCCGGCCAATCCCGGTTTTGAAGTTTAGGTAGCGTCTTCACTGGGAACCGCGGAGATGGACGCTGATCAACTGGATTTTGTGCAACCATCCTGGATGGTATCCTTCGGGAAGTCTTTCCAAGAGGAGTCTGATGAACTGATTTGACTGATTTGGTGACGAGTTGTTCTACTAACGCTGTGAGCATGAAATAACGACTGTAAGATGGAACCTACTATGACCACGGTGAAAAGTTCTGTGAGGTGTTTGAGATCCTGACGTGGGAGGCTGGGGGTGATGGCCGTTTGAGTAAGGGAGCGATGAAACCATCCAAAATTCACCTGAGATAGAACAGTGAATCCAGGCATCAGTTGTGCCGTTGTTGTGTCTCGCCGAGGAGCTGCAGATTTCCTCTGAACGGTCTTCATGCGAATCTGAGAGTTTCGTCGCTGTGCATCGAATTCATTATCTGAGGACGACAGCCGTGGTGTAGTTATTGTTTTACGGGCAGGCTTGATCGACTTTCGCGATAATGTTCTCTGCCGGGGCAACAGTGCGCCGTCATTGCCCTTGAATCGCTTAGCCTCCCTTGAAGGCCCACCAGAAGGGGCAAGGACAGACTTGGATGCAATGTACGCGTTACGAGGAGGATTATCTCGTGCACATGATTCATCCATTGTCTACTGTATTATCGAAAATGGAGAGAAGTTGTTAGTGTGGGAGGGAACACAACAAGGCGTAGACAATGATCGTGGTTCGAGTGAAAGACGCGACGATGGGCGCTTGTTAGACCACAACTTTACCAACCACGATCATGACGAAGCGCGAAGTCTCGTGTTCCCCTCTTTCCTAACATTTCACGGCCCCCACATATATTCTCTGTCTTTCTTGTTGTTGGTTGTGTTCAAGGAAACCACAATGTACGACGCGGTCGAGATAGAAAAGGAGGATGGCAAAGAAAGACACGGGAAAGAATTGATGCAAGCTGGGGCATACGAGCAATTTCTGTGGGTTTCTGTGTCTCCGTTGGCCGTATCCAATGCTATCACTTCTTGAAGGTGCGAAAAATCCTGTTTGCCTTTGACTATGGTGAGATTTGTGTATTGCTTTTTGTTACTCTGTGATTTACGCTAACTTACCTTGTCATGTTACTGTGCAATCAACTTGTTTTATAGTGTTCGTGTGGTCGAGCTGCGTTAGTCCGAGTAGCTCGAATAGCTTCAAACCAAGCAACTCTCAAGAAATGTGCCTTCCTCCAAGTTAACACGGTATCGAGTAAGAGGGCGTTTGTTTAACAAGATCCAAACAACTATTGATACAGACAGCAATTTATCTACAGAAGAATACGAGAAATGATCAAAGTCCTAAATAACAGAATTGTCAGGCCCATCGGTGTCCCATCGCTATCTCGTTCAAGCAATAGTGATTTTCTTGGGCGCTGCCTCCTTTCCAGCCTTCGGGAAGGAGACTGTAAGAACACCGTCTTCAAGTCCGGCCTTGATTTCATCCTCCTATTGAAAGCACAATCAGTACTAGCCCACGGCCACGGGACGCACACATCCGCTTACATTGACACCTTGAGGAAGTCGCAAAGTCCTGGAGAACTTGCCGAATCGTCGCTCGCGAACGGCATAGCCATCGTTATTGTGCTCCTCAGAGATCTTGGTCTCTCCAGCAATCGTGAGGCGTCCATCGTGGACATCGATCTGGACGTCTTCTTTCTTCAAGCCGGGGAGTTCGAACGTCGCGGTGACTATATTCTTCTCAGCGTCCTCGTGGAGATCCATTCTATTGAAAGAGGGTTAGATGATGTCCGCATCTCTGAAGCACATGGCATGCTAAGGACATACCTTGGTTTCAATGCTTGGGCGACAGCTGCGTCGGATCCTTGCCTCTGAAGGGCTTGCCCGCCTTCAACATTTGAAGGGGCATTTCGCCCGGACCTCGTGAAGAACTCGTCAAAGAAGCGGTCGAAGTTGTAGAAAGGCTCGTAGTAGTAGATGGAAGAAGACATTGTGAGTGGTGAGTCGAGTACTAGTCGTGGTTGTGGTTGTAACTTGTCTTTGTCTGATGCTCCCTGCAGACCTTCAGGCCTGGTTTTATACCTCTGGAACTTGTTGAGAACTTTCTTGAAATGTCTGCCAAAAGGTGACGTATCTCAAAGTAATTACTCAGCGCCAGCCGTGTTAAAGAGTCTGAGGAAGATGGAGGAGGTCTGCGAAAGTTCTGGAACGATCACATGACCGTGTACTGCCGAGCTTTCGACCGTTCGAGCACTTTCTGTGCCTTCGTACACTCTAGCTCACTATATTTAGCTGGTTAGTGATCAATCAAAGTTACGGACAGCTTGTAGAGCAATAGGCATGCTTAGCAGGACCGGAGGCCGGTCGTGGTTATTCCATGTTTTCCAATGACTGCACGATTTATAGGACGTCCGACCCAAAATATCAGTCATAAGCTCCCGATCATAGAAGCCCAATCACATCCTGTAGTTGCGTCTTGGGTATCGCAGCGGGGTAGGCCCTTCTCGCAAGTCGCGTTTTTGTCTTTTGCTCGTACGCAAATCCATAGCCGACCAGTTCGAATTCGGAAAAGGCCCCTGCAAGGAACGAGAGACCAAAAGGAACACCAGGAGCAGGATATACTGTTAGCGGTCCCGCCCTTCCGATAGTGACATTATCAGAGAAGAATCCAAGTGGGACTGTGAATCCGTCAGTCAGGTAAGGGGTAAAACTTCGAAGGAACTATGCACCAGTGATGATAGGATATCCAGCGAGTGCTGGTCGAAACTATCAGTCTAGAAAAATCATCGACCGAAATGGAACACACCAGGCGGAGTCCACGTCAGGCCCGTCGCAGGAAGTACTAGCGCATCGAGGTTGTGATCGCGCAAAGCAGCGTCTATACCGCGCGTCCTTCCAAGGTCGTGATCGAATGCCAGAGCTTGGAAGTAAGTCGAGTTAAACCCGTTTGTGCGTTCTGAGTCTATGAGCCTGAAGGGCTAAGAATCAGAGGCATAGAAAGTGATGGCCCAAGCACAGCGGATACGCACAATGACTGGTCGGTAAAATTGACAGGCTTTTCGAGCTCAGGGTGGGCATTGTTGAAAGCAATCAAGTCTGCCAAACTTCTGACACCAGAAGGGTTCTCAAGCAAACTCTCGAAATATGCGTTAAGTTGCACCTAAAAAACACAAATAAATTCTTTATTCTAGCGCAGTTGAGTATCGCTTACTTACCTTGAAGTCAGTGTCAAGGACGATCGTTTCGTTATCAGAGACCAAGATTTCTTGTGCCGAGGGCAAGTCAGCCGGATCCACGATAGTAGCCCCCAGCCCTCTGATAGTTTCGAGAGCATTTTCGAATACGTCGATCACCCCAGGCCCGATGAATCTTTCTTGGAGGAATACTTGGCGTGGAACCCCAATTCGCTTCCCTTGAAGAGCATTCAAATTGAGGGCCTTGGTATAGTCGGGAACCACATCTGGTTGCGCCAGAGTGAAGTTGTCGTTTGGGTCTTTTCCGGCGATGACGGATAGTACGATGGCAGAGTCAGATACAGAGCGAGTCATAGGACCAATCGAGTCCTGGTTGGCCGAAATTGGAACGACTATGATCCATGCGGCGTAAGTCAAGCTGACGGGGGGGACCGGTAGTATCGACCATACATACCTCCTGCACGAGAAGTTAGCCCAAGAGTGGGCCTGATTCCGACCGCGTTGTTGTAGCTCGAGGGACATGTTATACTTCCATCCGTATCACTACCGAGAGTAACTGTAACAAGCCCGATCGAAGCTGCTACACCTGAACCAGAGGACGAGCCACAAGAATCCGCGTTCGGGAAGTATGCGTTGGTGGTCTGCCCTCCTATACCAGACCATCCATTTGGTAGATTGCCTCTGTATGCAGCGAACTCCGAAAGGTTCGCCTTTCCTGTTCATGGACGTTCAATCGAGATGGATCATCTAAAGACTTTTCGTACTCGCCTAGTATAATCGCGCCCGCTTTCCGTAGCCTCTTGACGACACCAGCGTCCTCTGGAACGACTGACCCTAGGAGACTGAAGGATCCTGCAGTCGTATTCATTCCTGAACCCGACAGGAAAATCAAACACATGAATTTAGTTGACAAAACCTACTGGCTTACCTTCGAACGCGACAGTTGCAATGTTATCCTGCAAAGTAGAATATACGATGTCCCATTGAAACAATAACTGAACTCACATCAAGGGTCCACCTACCTTCAAGAGAATCGGAATACCGTGAAGCAGACTGCGTTTCCCATCGAGTTGGCGTTCCTTATCCAAGGCCGCGGCTTGCTCTAATGCAGAAGGGTTTATCTCGAGTACCGCTCGTAAAGCTGGGCCTTTCAGGTTCACTTCTTCGATCCGTGCGAAATAAGCCTATCGATATGAACGTTCACTTCCAAGTATTACAAGCTAAAGGGGATCGCACCTTGACTAGATCAACACTCGTGAAAAGACCATCATCGAGTCCTTGTTGCAGTTCAATCACGGATGCCTCGTATAAGTCGGGGAATTTGGATGGCTCTTTCGCGACACCGAGTTGAAGATTCCCTGACCGTGAAAGCGCTGACGCGAAGCTGAGAAGATATACCGTGCAAAACACGGCCAGTAGTAACATGATCTTCTTGGTTCTTCTGAATGGCGCGGATGTGTTGAAGATCGTGGGTAGGGTTCAATGGCTTTATATATCGCGAGTCACCCTTAGTCTAGTCAAAGATAGCGAGGGAGGTGGTAACCTTGAAAGGAAGGGCCATGCGGTGCATGCAAGATCAAGAGAATATAGCTGGTGGTGGTGTGAAAAGAACAGGAAAGAAAGCCTGAACGAAGATCACCTGGCCGCGGCATCGGCAGCCACATTGCGAGGTTAAGCCAGAGCTGGCCATCACGGTCGCACAGCCTAGTACAGCGAAGTGCGTAGGCTCAATCAGAATCTGCGGTCGTCAGTCGCCCTCGAGAAGGGTGAACAAGCCACCCATCGTCAAATGGCGACAAATGGAACCCGTGAAGATTGTTGGTACCGCCAGCTCGACATATCCTTCGGAAAGCGTCTGACCTGTACTAGTACGTACACGAATGCCAAAGATGAATGATTGGTGTCAGGCGGTTGCTCATTCGAAGTATGCCCTCATCGAAGCACGGAGTCTGGATGGTGTGGTTGTTTCATGCCTCCTAATCACTCCATGATTCGTACCAGTATGTTACACCACAATGATTGCATGTCTGACCTCCTGATTATGGAAGCCTCATCACGTCCTGCAGCTGCGTCTTAGGTATCGCATCGGGGTAAGCCCTTCTCGCAAGTCGCGTTTTTGTCTTTTGTTCGTACGCAAACGCGTACCCAACCAGTTCGAATTCCGCGAAAGCCCCTCCAAGGAACGAGAGTCCGAAAGGAACACCAGGAGCAGGATATACTGTCAACGGTCCTGCGGTGCCGATATTGACATTGTCAGGGTAGAATCCAAGCGGAACTGCGAGATTATCAATAACCCGATTCCAGAATTGAAGATGTGAATGGAGCCTCGCACCAGTGACGATAGGATATCCAGCGATTGCTAGTTTAAGCTATCAAATGGGAACATTCTCAATGAATGGAAATAAACATACCGGCTGGTCTCGTTCGTAAGAATCCTGTCGCAGGAAGTACCAACGCGTCAAGGTCGTGGTCGTGTAAGGCAGCATCTATACCGCGTGTCCTTCCAAGGTCGTGATTGAGGGCCAGGGCTTGGAAATACGTCGTGTTGAAGCCATTGGTGCCCTCCGATTCTATCAGCCTGGAGATTATGAAGTATCAGAGACGTGAGAAGTGGCTTCTCAAGTTCAGTGCATACATACGATGATTGGTTAGCGAAGTTTTCAGGCTTTTCAAGCTCGGGATTGGCGTCGTTAAAGGCAATCAAGTCTGCCAAGCTCCTGACACCGGAAGGATTCTCGAGTAGACTTTCGAGATAGGCGTTGAGTTCCACCTGAAACATAATCTATCACCGAGGCCAGCACTATTCGTTACTCACTCACCTTGAAGTCGACCTCGGCAACGATTGTTTCGTTACCATGAGAGTCCAAGATCTCTTGTGCGGAGGGCAAGTCAGCCGGATCGACGACGGTAGCCCCCAGCTCTGTGATAGTCTCAAGCGCTTTTTCGAATGCATCGATGACCTCAAGTTCAGTGAATCTTTCCTCGAGAAATATTTTGCGGGGAACGCCAATACGTTTTCCTTCAAGGGCATTTGGATCAAGGGCCCTGGCGTAGTCGGGAACCACATCGGGCTGCGCCAGCGTAAAGTTGTCGTTCGGGTCTTTCCCAGCAATGACGGAGAGTACAATGGCAGCATCAGATACAGAGCGAGTGATAGGGCCAATCGTGTCCTGGTTTTTCGTAATCGGAATGGCTATTCGTGGAACGTAAGTTGGACTGTCGCCGGGTGTTAGTTGGAAAGACGATACCTCCCGCACGAGAAGTCAGTCCGACAGTGGGCTTGATTCCAACCACGTTGTTGTTACTGGCAGGACATGTTATACTTCCATCCGTCTCACCGCCCAGGGTGACTGTAACAAGTCCGATCGAAGCTGATACACCTGAACCAGAGGAAGAACCACAAGGGTCCGCATTCGGGAAGTACGCGTTTGTATTCTGCCCACCCCGGCCAGACCATCCAGACGGTTGAAATTCATCTCTGGCATGAGAGAACTCCGAGAGGTTAGCCTTTCCTGGTTCACTGATGTTCAGTTGAGATGGCTTATCCACCGATATCTACTCACCCAGTATGATTGCTCCCGCCTTCCGTAGTCTCTTGACGACACCAGCATCCTCTGGAACAACAGATCCTAGAAGACTGAAAGATCCTGCAGTTGTGTTCATTCCTAGGGACAAGACAATCAAGCATGAGAAGAGGTGCAGGTGCGAGTACCACTGCCTCACCTTCGGACGCGACAGTTGCGATGCTATCCTGCATAACAGTACGAATGAATACGGCCTCAAACTACTCTCAAGATTTCGAGACCCCACATACCTTCAGAAGAACTGGAATACCGTGAAGTAAGGTGCGCTTCCCCAGAAGTTTGCGTTCCTTGTCCAAGACTGCAGCTTGCTGCAAGGCAGAAGGATTTATCTCTAGTACAGCTCGTAGAGTAGGACCGTTCAAGTTTACTTCCTCGATCCGCGCAAAATAGGCCTATGAAGATGAACGTTCAGTCCCAAGTGTCACTTGGAAAGCCGAAGGGGGTCGCACCTTGACAAGATCAACACTCGTGTAAAGGCCATCATCCAGACCTTGTTGCAGTTCGGTCACGGAGGCCTCGTATAAGTCGGGGAATTTGGAGAAGTCTCTCGAGCCACTGAACTCGAAGATCTTCGACGGAGAAAGGGCTGATGCGAAGGTAAGAAGGTATATTATGCAAGGCAAAGCTAGCAGCAACACGACCCTCGACCTCCACGACGGTGTGTGAGATGGTGAAGTCTCGGAGTACGGTCTGAGTCGCTTGATATCTTGCTGGTCGCCCTCGGTGCGGTCAACGGCAGCCAGGGAGGTGGTGCCCTTGAGCGGACGTCCACGATGGTACATGAAATATATGCAACAACAACAATCGAAAACGAATCTAGCTGGAGCTTGACGTGATGTGGAAAGAAAAGAATGGGATCAGCTGGGCGCGCAATAATGACATTCTGAGGATCACATTGATCGCACGGATAGAGAGGCTTCAGCGGTAAGTTGTGTTCCAGGCTCCAGTCTGTAGCTGTTTGGGGCTCAGAGGCCACAAGTCGCAGTATTTGGACGACACTCGTACCAGCATCATGGCGCGTCAAGTGAAGCCAAGCCCTGGCCAAGTCTGCTTACCGTGGTGCGAGTTAGGCTCAAGAGTATTATGTAAACTGTGCATTTCGGAACCCTAAAGAGCAGCCGTTTGGTAGATCCTTGAATACCCTCTCGCAGATCGTGATATGCGCACGAATTGTAACAAAAGGATTCTGATATCAAAACACTCATAGATGTCGGCTGGCCTTCTCTAAGGGTGACTTTGATTAACTTAGAAAGGATCGGTTCTGGATACATTGTCAAGTCGATCTACAACTCCAACCTCACCAGCATTGCTTCACTGGCTCCTACAGCCAAGTCGAGTTCGCCGTTCTCGTTCAGATCCAGCTCTTCCTCCCCTGCAACGCCATCCACGCTCTCTGGAAGGCCATTTGTCGAGAAATTCCACCGCAAACCACCGAAAGTCACATCCGTGTCGGCAGATGCACCCCCGGGTGCAGTCAGCCTCCTTCCCGTCGCACGGCTCAACGACAGTCCCCTCACGCTGAACGTCGTGTTTGGTCGAGGGTAGGGAGTCGTGCTATTCCATTCGTTGAAATTTACGATCGCAATACGCGCGAGTCTGGCTGAGTCGTACAACGCGTATGCACTGATCTTTTCGTCAGAGGTTGGGGTGAGAGGGGAGATCTGCACCGGTCCCTCGTGTGATCCAATAGCTTCCGCAGCGAACTTGAGAGCGTACCAAGGAGGTCGAACTTTGGGTTGAATGTCGTTAATGGGCACAGGTTGCCAAGCAGACTAAAAAACACCAGTTAAGGACTTTCGGAGGCCCGGAAGACAGAGAACACACATATCCAAAAGTCGTTCCTTGGTGCATGTTGACGCGTTTGACATTCTGGAAGAATGATTGAGAAAGGGACTGGGAAGAAATGAATTGAACTCACGGAAGATGCAGCGTACAGAATATAATCTATCCCCCATAACGCAGACCCCAGCACGCCCTCTTCAGTAAATGTTCAGGACTGCTATCACGCAAAGGATACAACATTAGGACTCACCAAACTGTTCCATCCCCAAATTGACGAAATCACTGTTGGTCTCCCCGAGGACAACATCGATGTCCTGGGTGTCAGGAGAAGACTGCAGGAATGCAATATGCCTGTTGACTTGAGAGACGTTTGCGACGATAGCGGCGTGGTTCATGAACGTCCCTAACAGATTCACCGGAGCGCAATGAGACCGGGAAGATCATTACAGGTTGATAGAACATACTGCCTAGAGTGACCCAGGGTGCATTGCCCGCTGGATAACTACGTTGTGAGGTAAACAATCGAGGTAGGTCGCTCCTGTGCTGGAAGTTACTCACTTGTGCAAGGAGACACTTTGCAGGGACCCGTCTCGGTTGATGCCAGCATTGAAGGCAGTCATCCTTCACGGCGTACGATGAGCGTCAGGCATGCAGAATACAAGTAAACTCACGTTGTCCAGGCAGGTTTATTGTTCCCCAGCCCCGAAAACACCAGTCCCTGGAACCATTTCTTCCCCTCCGTTCCTCCAACCTCAGAATTTTGGATGGCCCTGTTATAGATCTGCTGGCTGAAGGTCCGCCACCGTTCGACATAATCAGCCACTGTCCAACTACTCGGAACGACTGCTTGGTCCGTGTACAGGTCCTCTTCGTTCCCAATCTCAAATGCTTGGAACCTCTCCGACCCAATCGCTTCCAATGCCCACTCGGCGCCTCTAACACTGTTGTTCACAGCGCCAGAATCGTTACGAACGAGCGGCAAATCGAAGACGAATTTAGTCGAAGGCGGGAACGTAGCGCCGTCAAAACACCTCTCAAACCAGAGTGGATTGATCGTTACGTTTATCGGTATGCCGTTCGCCCCCGAGATGGTCTTAATCGTTTCCTCCTGGTCTTCGCGTAGAACATACGTCGTGCGATCGGCGGAGGTTCCACCCACTCGAATTTGTGGAGCCAAACCCCCGGACGACTCAGTCAAGGAATCGAGGAGGTTACGTGTAAAAGTGTTAGGCTGGGAGGCGCCAGCTCCTTGTCGCGTGTAATCTTGGAACCAGTGGATAGCGATCGAGAGTGATACGAAGTTGTTGACGATCGGGTTGGACACTTGGTCTGGCAGAGATGAAGATGGTGATAATATCACTGATTGCCCGTCAGCGCGGGAAGCATGAGCAAGCACGCACTTTTGGGTGGGCGATGAACGTGCTTGGAAGGAGGAAAGGAAAACGACAAGCGCTGTCAATGACTTGAGGGCCTTCATTTCTGGTCAAGATGGGCGTTCTTGTTCAGGAGAGCCGAGAGGGTGTGGAGAGTACATATGCCGGCACATGACGAGCTGAAGGGGTCGTCTGATTGTACTCTAGAAATCCACGCAAACACGAGCGTAACACGGGAATAAGCGATGAGGCCTTGAGGGTTCGCAATTGTATACGTACCTCGTGCAATCAGAATGAAGAAAAGTTGCGGATTTTGATGTATGCCTGGCCGGCATGGCGTTGAGCGTTTGAACGTTCATAATAGATGCTCCAAGAGGGCGAAGAGCAGCCAAAACGTCCATATCCGGCAATCGCACGAATGTCATTGATGCTCGGGAGCATGGAGGGTGCATCCGATTCCGTACATCAGGTGAGTCTATCGCGCCACCAACCACAGTCCAAAACGCGTATGTTGCATTGCGTCCCGAACAAATCAAGAACTTGTCGTGCCTCGATGATCTCCGAAGCCCATCTGAGTGATGTAGGCAGCAGGTTGACGCGAAGTCGAAGAGCACAAGTACAGGCCATCTAGGAACCTGTATGTCAGTCGTGTTAGTCGTAGTAAAAACAGCAACGCACCCTTTCAAAGTTCTTAGTAACCAGGCTGCGGCGTTCATAGATGGCGGATATCGACCGCAGCCAACCAAGCACTGGCATAGAACAGGCATAGAACAGGCATGGAACAGGCGTTGATGAGTCAACAGGGCCCGGATTCAGAAATGGAACGGCTAGTTCATCACAGCGGGTGCAGATCCAAACCTTGACACAAGCTGACACCATGTCGGTGAGGGCGGTTGCAAACTCAAGCTCACACGACGGAGATGATGGGAGGAAGACGGATATCATGGGCATAACGTACATAGTTGTGCAGACATAGGTAAGAGGAGGAAGACTGCACGACAACTTGTTTCCCAAGAGCCACAAAGCGCACGACCACTACTTGAGTTTCTTCTTGCTAAAGACGTAACAGAATCATTCAGTCAAAAGTACCAGAAAACGCAGAGGCAAACGCACGGGCGGAGTTGTGAAGAGTGACCGCATGACCTCTTCCTGCAGTTGGTGGCACGGGGAGGGAGACGGGCGTAGCACTTGCGGCAGATCTGCTTGTCGCAGTTGTATTTTGAGGCTAAGACCTTGAGCGAGGGCTCGATAATTCCTCCACGGAGACTAAAAACAACAAAGTAAAACAACGGGTGAATTGACTATCACTGAACAATCGAAGATTACGCACCGAAGAACCAAGTGAAGAGTGGACTCCTTCTGGATGTTGTAGTCGCTCAAAGTGCGACCATCCTCCAACTGTTTTCCGGCAAAGATCAGACGTTGTTGGTCGGGCGGAATACTGCAAAAATGTGAGTGAAATTCCATCACGATTAGATAGGAACATGCTCACCCCTCCTTGTCCTGGATCTTGGCCTTGACATTGTCGATGGTGTCGGACGATTCAACCTCGAGGGTGATCGTCTTCCCCGTGAGGGTCTTGACGAAAATTTGCATCTTTCAAAGATGTTTAATTGGTGAGCTGAACGTTGAGTGGCGCTTAGCTGACTGACCTTGTGGTGACTGGGAGTGTGAGGACAACGGGTGTGGGAATCGCGGCACGACAACTGCTCAGTTTTAGATTATGTCAGCAATGGGTGGCTTGGTGGATGATGTAGGGCAGGCTTTTCCTACGGCTCATGATAAGATAACAAGCCTAGAGCGCTTATCTTGATCAAGTGGTCGGTGCGCTAAGCAACGATCTACAACGATTTCGGTACCAGTTTAAGTAGTAGACTACAATTAGGTTTCAGCTCCCCATGTCCAGGTTGGCATTCTCCCTCGTCACTCCTCCCACAGAACTCTGTCGGCTTTAGTACCGATCGCCGAGTCCAAGCATCCGAATTGCTGCAGTCATATCAGTCTCCATCGTTCCGATGCCAAAAAGCGCGGGACGGCTCGTGCCAACAAAATAGAGGCCAGCAAGTTGTAAGAGCCCTTTATATGGATAGACAAGTAGTATATGGTGCGTCCTTGAATATTTTTTCCTGGCTCCCAGGTATCCACTACCGTGGCGTTAACTTCATATCTTCAACTCCACGGAAGTCGCCTTACCTCCAAAGTTCAGCCACACATCTGATGCGCGCGTTGTGCGCGGCAACGGGCGAATCATTGAGTATCCACTGTCTTCGACCCCAAGATGTTGTTCCCTCGCAGTTGAAAGATGATCATTTGACTCGTGGTACTCTGCGGGTTCTCACCAAAGCCTAGGTACCCTAACTTCAATCTACATACATACATGGGAGCGATATGATTGTCTTCCTGGTATCATTGAGGTGGGAAGGCGAGTGAGATTAAACGCCATCTAAATGACCTGCTGGTGCATTTAGTTAATGTTCTTGAACCACACGGCAGTCTGAGTCGTGCTACGTCTTCATAATATGCATGAAAAACTTTCCGTACCTGTGGGCTGTCATATGAATCATTTTATCGGGCAACATGGCCAGAGGGACAACCTCAAATGGTGGTGATAACGATGATGCTTGAGTAAAAGAGTCATTCGACCTTCAGGGCTACAGATGCTCGGGAAGCTACATAGTACAGGCAATGGCAGATGAATTACTTGTGTACCGTATGTATATCTAACAACCGACATGTTAGGTTCTGAACCGGCCGACATTCACCCGGACGACCCTTCCCTGCGACACGCCCCCGATTACTCGACGTAAAGTAAAAGCCCTTTGACTCCGGGGGAAAGTGAACCTAAGTAAACAGTAGAGCTATTGACAATCCTGCGACTACCTCGCTGCTCGTGGGGTGCGATACTTGATGCAGATGGACATGCAGGGGTTCTAATGCCGTATCAAGACACCTGCCTACTACACCGGCAAAGGCAAGTATTGGTGGGAGCGAATCCGAAAATTCTGGAGATGCCCCTTAGGCAAGGGGTGCACTTATGTTAGTACTCCCGAACCTAGTGAGGTCAAGAGGTCCTTTGAATTCACGAATAAAGTATGCATCGGCACATCAGGACCGGGTGAATAACAGAGGGCAAGGGCGATAGAGGGCGGTTGGGGCTGGACGTCTGGACGTCTGGACGCTAACGCAGGTAGTCCAAGCTAAACATTCTAGGAATCGTTGTACTGTTCGAGACTTGCCTGAAGCTTGCAGTCGGGTGGCAGCTTCCTGGAAGCAAAACCTTCATTCCCACAGTCGCTCAAGAAAGACGTGTCGAAGTTCATTGATCAAGCTTCGAGAGGCTTCGAGCAGCTTCGAGCCTCGTTGGAGACTGAACGAAGGAAGTGGATAGGCCATACCTGAAAGTGTCTATTATTGGCACGGAGAAGGTAAAGCGTATTACGCTCCAAAACTCGCTAGTTTGAACGTTGGCGTCTGCGTCCTACTATAAATAAACCCCCTCAGAAACGGATCGAGTCTCTACTGGAAACCGTTCGCGGGAGAAGTATTTCAGCTCCTGATGATCGTTGGTCCAACCCAGAAAAAGTGAATCAGGATACTCCACTTACTGGTCGCGGAACAGAAAAATTTCAGCCAGCGTTGAAGCTAGAGTTATCGATACGCTTGAATCTGGCGCGAATCTGGCTTGACAGCCTGCAGTGGATGGACCACTGATATGGATTCCCGGAGAGCCAAATCCTCTCGGATGAGCATCTTCCTCGTTGCGCACACCCAGAGCAGTGGAATCAAGACGGCGCCCCAGTAAGAATATCATTTGTTATCGGGGAACACACCGCGAATCGGAATTTCAACGATTGCAACGATCCAACGATCAGACGTCCAGCTGTCCAGAACCAAGTAACCGAACAAGCGGAAGAAAAATCCGGCGGAATTTGCTCAGAAAATACGCCTGCATGCAACTGATCAGGAGACCGCTACCAAGGAATTGCCACAGATTCAGAAGGAATCGTAAAGAACCGCAGTTGGAGGTTAACAGTCCGAAAGTCCCCAGAAATTGTCGAGCGGAGTGATAAGAATAGGACCTGAGCTAGTAGAGGTCAGATTGCTTGAACGCAAAGCTAACCAAATTCAACTAGAACAGGGTGACCTGCCGAGCATGCGCTAAGGCTGAGAGCCACGTTCCAATGGGAGATCATCAGCGCGATGTTCTGTTTGTACATGTTTACTTTTTCCGGTCCGTGCAAGTGGGTTTATATACGGGAGGTTGTCAACTAGTGTCAACATTTCCCTTTCTTTTTAGACCCCCGATGTTCATATCAGGCCCTTACTCGCCCGTCTGTTTGCTTGTCTTCCAATAACAGGAGCGGCTTCTGTCGCTGGCGGGCGCGCTCGCCCAGCGTCTTTCGATATCGAACACAGTCTTCAGCAAATTTTACACCACCAACAATCAGCTTTCATTTCCCCAGAACAACGACATTAACAACATGGTATGCTACCCGATTATCTACGACGGTCCCCAGCCTAATCCTCGATCCCCCAGGTTTTAATCAGCAGCAAGAAATACGCATGGTGGGTCCCTATTAATCGTTTCTACACTGCTATATGCGTTGCTAACCTCTCTTTTTGTGCGTAGTGAAACATGCATTAAGGGTCATCGGTCGAGCTCCTGCAAGCACACCGACAGACCACTATTCGAAATCAAAAAGAAAGGCAGACCCGTCACACAGTGCGAACACTGTCGAGAACTACGCAAGACTAAACAAGTCCACGTCAAATGCATTTGCATAAAAGCGGACGGAACTCCAGCTTCGTCGAAAGGTGTGTCTTAGAAGACTACTGCTGAGGTCTACGGTTGGCTTAGCCATAAGGTCTTTCCCTCTTCTTTTCCCCCTCTGTTTAGGTTCGAATAAGGCGTTGGAGAGCGCCGCGTTTCCCAATGGCTTGCCAGAGGCATTGGAGGCGTCGGTCGCACTGCAACTCTTATCGGAGGGCCACTCCTCTGACTCTGACCATGGCGAGTGTTTGTTGTGTTTTCCGCCTTAAAATTGGGCTCATATCGTCTTTCTAGCCGGAGGGTGTCAGTGTCATAAGGAGGGCGGTTGCAATTGCTGCACCCCAAGGAAGAGTGCACCTCGACGTCGCAAAAAGGAGCCGTCTGAGGACAAATCTCACCCTGGCTCTGGTGCGAACACTCCCCCGAACGTCGCTGGGGCATTCACTTCCGACGCCGCCTTGACCCGAGTCGCCGAGCTCAGGCCTGTTCTCCCTAAACCTGCTTTGACGAGAAGGCCTGAACATCCTGACGGACCCATTCATGAGGCTTCAGCCGGTCATCACCACACTCACGGGGGCAGACTCCACGACGCCTCCCTCTATAGCCCGTATGGTCGAGCCTACGACTATAACCACCCTCATCATCATACATCCTACACTGAAGACTCGTCCGCCATTTCCCCCGACGAACCGCCTTCTCTCAATTTCGGTTATTCAGCCTCAATGCCCTTTGCGTCTACATCCTCCTCTTCTCCTATTGATGAACGCGCACCCGGTGTTGTCGGCCGAGGCGCTGGTTCCCCCTCTAACACGAGTACGTTCGAACAGGGTGACCTTTCACCTTGGTACTCTGCTCCGACTACCGGTGGGGTAGGGGACGTCATCGCGTCGTTCTGCGGGTGTGGCGAGGAATGCGGTTGTCAAGGGTGCACTATACACGTCCCGACCTCCAACACCAACAGGCCGAACCCCACTTGCGGCAGCCCAAGCGGTTCCGCATGTTGCGCATCTTGTTTGAACTGTTCAGCTCTAGCTGGAGCCCCTCCCCTAGCTTATGCTGGTGCGATTCCGCCCAACACGGCCTTGTCAATACACCAGAGTCAGGACAATGGCAGGGATCTTGTTGACGAGTGGGTTAGACAGTTGGACGGGTCTTACTCCTCAGCGGCGCCGACATTTGATCTAGCCGCTGCGGGGTATGGAGACTTTGGAATGGAGATGTACAACCTCCCCAACGGGATGAGTGGGTGCCGGTGCCCACCGGGTTTATGTCAATGTGGTGCTGAGTCGGGATGCGGTTGTGGCGGCTGTGAACGTCAAAGTCAAGGGTTCGCCGTCTCGGGAGAGCGAGGGTGCTGCGATCGCGGAGCCCAAACTCCTCCCGTGTTTGACGACAGCCCGTCTGGCCTGCCAGGCTTCTACAACCACCTCAACGCGAGCTTGGAAACGATGCCTCCCAACGCTATCGCTGGCCAGATGCAGTTTAGGAGTCGTTCCAGCTCGTCATCTTCATCCTCCGCATCGTCCAATCATAGTCACTTCATTGGGATGTTGTTGGGTACCCCCAGTCCGCATGAAACTGCTCAACAGCAATATTTCTGATCTTGGCGTTCTTGTTTCCTTTTCCTCACTTTCCTCACTTCGCACCTGTCACGGCGTGTGTGTCCATTCCCCCGGATTCCCCCGTATATTTTCATTTTTTACACGTTTGATGGTGTTCTCATGTTACTTTCCATGTTGCCACGGTGTCCCACCTGTGATCTCGGGGACATGTATCCCCATAATTCTTCCAGTTCATGATTGATATCTCTTCTACCTTATATTCTTTGACGAGCCATGTTACTTCCTTTTCTTCTCAAATACCACTTTTTTGTTCCTTCTTCTCATTGACAATCCAAAGTCCAACGGTGTATTACTTACCTTGCTGCATGAACTGTCCGCGATAGCGGGACGCTATTTTGATAATTTACTTATTTGCCAGCTAGCTATCTTGCCTACCCTGTTTGCACTAGATAGAAGTCAGACGAATCGAGACGTTAATGAGCCTTTCCCTTGTTCCCGCGTAATTCACATTGGTTGGGTGGTCAGTTGGTATCGGTGCATTGGGAAGGACCATGGATCGCCGAGGATGGATCCCATCCAACGTGCCACGGTGCTTTACTGGATACTGTACACTCACGTTGGTAAGTGTTCGAACGTTCGAACTGTTTACTGTGATTGATTCTTCTTCCGTTGATTGCGGGTTCCTACTCAACAAAGCTACAGCTGGCGACGTGATATCCAGGCCTAGCTCCATCGAAAAAGCCGGCCACACCAGTTCTGTCCGACGCGAACGATGGTAAGGCGATCAGCGGTTTACAACTCCATGCAGGACCTTTTTCTCTTCCTCTCCCCCAGGTTAGAGTTTTGCCAAGCACAACGCGTTGCTGCGAGCTCCCAGGAATCGGAATAACAGATTTACTTGGGGGCGTGGTAATCCTTGTGAGTACTGCTGATACGATGGTAGTCTGAAATGCTGTCCGAATTTGCTTGTGTACCTAGTAGTCGACCAATGACGCACGAAGTTCTTGCAATACCTTCGGTAGGGCGGTACGATTGCCATTTCTCCGCTGGGCTCGTGGCGCGGCGGGCTCTCACAAGAAGGCCTTGGCAAGTATAGTGGGTAGTCGAATCGGCAACTTGAACCGGTAGCAGTATTGACACTGGCTTTGAGGCCTTGAGGAGCCAGCTTATCTCTCTGCTCTACAGTTGCAGATGCGAGTTCGGGTAACAAACCGGAAGTTGAATACTGAGTGATTGCGGGCCAGAAAAGTTCGCTGACTTGAGCTTGGAGGTGGAGGCAATTCTGCTGTTAGTAGTAGCCAAGTACTACGTAGTGATAGATAGGACCAAGGAAGTGCACTTTGGGACCATGAGTACTCTCATCTAGTGGAGAACGAAAAAAGAGGAGAGGTCTGACAGACATTATCGACGCCAGCAGGATTCGAACCTGCGCCCTCAAAGAGGAACAGATTTCTAATCTGTCGCCGTAACCACTTGGCTATAGCGCCTTAGAATAACAGTGGTAGTCAGCATCTATAATAGCAGCCCATCGGAATTTCGGCCGATCCTATCGCAGTCCCGTCGGAAGGAACTCTGATTCGGACCAGCAACATAAATAGTCGCTCTCAACTTGGATTGATGTAAATTCTCCTTCCATCGCCCGACCATGTTGTCGCAATTTTCTCGACGTGTCACTCGCTCCTCTCTCCAAACAAGAACATTCGCTACCGAGGCCAAAAGGAACCTCGTCAACATTGTGGAAGTCGGTCCTCGCGATGGTCTTCAGAACGAAAAGGGTGTCATTCCAGTTGGAGTCAAAGTGGAACTGATCAACCGTCTTGCTCTCGCTGGATGCACCAATATCGAAACTGGTAGCTTTGTCAGTCCAAAATGGGTTCCTCAGGTCCGTCAATTACGACCGTCATACTCTTTTCCCTTGAGCTTATTCTAGTTTCTAGATGGCAGGAACAGCAGAAGTCATAACCGCCATCGAACGTCTCCCCAACGTCCATTACGCTGTCCTAGTTCCAAACACGAAAGGACTAGAAAACTTCGCTTCCCTATTGTCCACATACAACTCTTCTCCCGAGGCTCAACATACCCCACCTCCTGCAGACGAGATATCCATTTTCACCGCTGCCACAGACGCGTTCACTCGTGCCAACCTCAACACGTCGACGAGTGAATCCTTGAGCAGGCTGGCGCCGGTTGCTAGGTCTGCTATAAACATGGGTTTGCGGGTACGCGGGTATGTCAGTGTCGTCGTTGCGTGTCCCTATTCAGGCGCTGTAAACCCAAAGAAGGCGAGAGAGGTGGCGAAGGAGTTGATTGAGATGGGTTGTTATGAGGTCAGCCTTGGGGATACAGTGGGGATGGGTACCCCTGCTACAATTGCTGAGATGCTGGAGGAAGTCAAGAAGGATGTTCCGGTTGAGAAACTCGCTGTAAGTGTCAACCCATATGGCAGTCAGTTCAAGTGCTAACAAGTTTCCCCTAGGGCCATGTAAGTGTTGATCCGAATGTTTTCCAAAGCCCAGATTTGATCTCGGAGGTTTAGTTCCATGATACATACGGCACAGCGATCGCCAACGTCTTCACTGCACTCGACCACGGTGTTCGAACTATCGACTCTTCCGTAGGTGGTCTAGGAGGTTGCCCATACTCCCCAGGCGCTACCGGTAATGTCGCCACCGAGGACGTCGTCTATGCCCTCCGCGGCTCCAAGTACACCGTTGCCGGGTCAGAGTATGGCAATGGTACTCTCGATTTGGACAAATTAACGCAAATTGGTTGGTGGATCAGCGGAAAATTGGGAAGGGAGAGCACAAGTAGAGCTGGACGTGCCATCCGGGCGAAGAAATTGAGAGAGGAAGGAATGAACAAGGATGGCGAGATAAGGGCGAAGCTCTAATGGCTTTTATATCTTTTTGGCATTGGAATACGGAATTGGATCTATTTAACGTGTATATAGTGTGTACATGCATTACTATCTTGTATCCTGGGGGCCCTTAGATGAGAAAGAGAAGGGGAAACCATGGTCTTGTGTTCGGCGGTTAAAGGTGTGAAGCAACTGTAATTCCTGCCTTCTTCAATTGCGTCTTCGGAATCGCAGCTGGATAAGGCCTCCTCCTCATCCTTGCTTGCGTCTGCTGCTCGAACGCATACGCAAAACCTATCAGCTGATACTCCGAGAACGCCGCCCCAACGAAATTTATCCCAAACGGGAGTCCAGGTGCTGGATACACCGTGTTTGGTCCAGACTTGGTTATCGGTGTATCGTCTGGATAGAAATCCAGCGGGACAGTGACTATAGGGTATCCGGCTAGAGCAGCGGGTGTTGAGCCATCGCTACCGGGAAGAACGAGCGCGTCTAGTTTGTGTTTCGTCATCACGGCGTCAATCCCGTTGGTAGTTCCTTGCTCAAGACTCGTCGTGGTAGCTTTGAGATATTCTTCGTCGCATCCAGTGGTCGCTTCGCTGGCGATAAGTCTGGAAACGAAAAAAAGTCAGAGATACGTGCACAAGTTGTATGTATCTCATTTGAGATCTCATCCTTACCTCGATTGATCGTCATAGTCCTGTGGGAGTTCAACATCTTTATGGTCCTCATTGAACTTTATCAGGTCGGCGAGTGTGCGGACACCAGTTGGGACATCGTCTAACCACTCTAGGTATCGGTTGAACTCGATCTAAGAAATGACAGGTGAGTCATCCACAAACATATAAACTCCAAATTTCGAACCTTAAAGTCAACATTAAGCACGATGTCCTCCTTTGACCCCACCTCCTTCGCCGACGGTAGGTCAGCCGGATCCACGATCGTAGCTCCAAGACTCTCGAGCGTCCTCAACGCGTCCTCGAACGCGGTCTGAAAATACGGCCCCTGTTCAAAGTGACTGCTACCTTCCTTGATACGGGGAACACCAATCCGTTTGCCCTGAAGCGCGTTCCGATTGAGAGCACTCGTATAATCAGGGATAGGACGAGGTTGAGCAAGCGTCCGGACATCCTGCTCATCTTCACCAGCGATCAACGACAGCACGATCGCGGCGTCCTCGACAGTTCGAGTCATCGGTCCCACGGTGTCTTGAGCGCAGGATATGGGGATTACTGCGGACTGAGATGAGGGGCCCCTTCCCTATCGATTCGGGTAATTAAAGGAACCCACTCACCACCGACACGGGATGTCAATCCAACGGTAGGTTTGATACCTACTACGTTGTTGTTCGAAGAGGGATAACATATACTCCCATCGGTCTCTGTACCGATCGTCACTGCAGCCAGACCAATAGAGGCAGCCACACCTGAGCCGGAGGAGGACCCACAAGGGTCACCTTTCGGATGGTAGGCAGCGGTACATTGACCGCCTCTGGCTGACCAACCGCAGGGAATGCGCCCGCGGAAGTGGGCCAGTTCCGACATGTTGGTCTTTCCTGAATGAAAGAAACATTTGTATCTGAGGGTTTTGGTAACTGGTGACTGGGGACGTACATACCAAGGATTATGGCGCCTGCTTGGCGAAGACGTTTGACGACACCTGCGTCATCAGGAACGACGGAGTCGAGGAGGGCGAAAGATCCTGAGGTAGTGTTCATTCCTGACAGCTTGAGACGTCAGTGGCATGTAACTTGGGGGGTCGTTGTCTACGTACCCTCAGAAGAGATGGTAGCAATGTTGTCCTGGGTGACAAAAGTCAGTCGACAGTGTGGAGGTACATTAGATCAAAGTAGAATACCTTGAGTAACACCGGTATACCGTGCAACAGACTCCTCTTTCCCCTCGTTATTCTCTCCTCATCGAGCTCTTCAGCATATTTAACTGCCTTTGGGTTAATCTCCAAAACTGCTCGCAAACACGGGCCGTTGAGGTTGACTTCGTCGATGCGAGCTAGGTATGCCTAAGTTTGTAATGTGGTGTTCAGATACAGTCTACAGCGCGAAAACAGGGATAGTCAAACTCACCTGCACAAGCTCTACACTCGTGAAGAGTCTGCTATCGAGACCCGACTGCAATTGCTGAATGCTCGCGTCCAAAAGGTCAGGAATTGGCTCTGTGGGTAAATCGCCCATTGCTAAATGATGGATTGGAGGACCGTTGAATCCGTAAAAACCAAGCTGTTAATGTACCACTTTGTAGCCTCTGCTGCGCACGGAACTACAGTTTCTCAGTGGAGTTCCTTCGTGGGTAGGATTCGGGGGTATAGTATGCCTGTGGGACTTGTCAGTGCTAAGAGAGGAGTCGAGAGCAGAATCTTCAATCGGTGAACGGCGATTACCCGCTGCATGATGATGATCCTGTTGAGATCCATACATGTCATGGACTAGAGAAGATAAGGAAGGTGGGAGCGATCTGACAGTGGCCGCCATTGCCGCGTGGCTTGGCCCGATTTGAACTGCTGTCGTGGGCTGAGTGGGAAACAGGACGTTATTTAGCTGTATACGCCACGGTTAGCTGTCGATGAACGAGAGAATAATAGTCATCGCTGTAGTGCGTTTGTGGGTCAACGTCCAATATGGAGGGCAAGAACAAAAATGACCACCGCAGGACTCGAACCTGCAACCTTTTGGTACCGTTTGGTAATCGAAGCCAAACGCGCTACCATTGCGCCAGGTAGCCATGCATCGCCGTTCCGGAAGAAAAAATATAACCGATTAGCTCTAGGCTTCGTACACAGCCCTTAAAGCCACATTACTGGAGCGATTGAAAACGAGATGCAACGTTTTGGCGCTGATCAGGCTATACCCGAACGACAGCACTGATGCAACCATTCATCCAAGGGCACTTTTCCCCGTTCAGGTTCCGCTCTTATATTTCAAGTTAGCAACGTTTTTCCTCTTACACATTACCCACGACAATGGCTTTGGCTGCTCTGAAGGAGAAGTTGGAAAATTGGGAAGAGGCCGTCAATGCGTTCCACAGTGAAGATTATGAAGGAGCACTATCGATATTCCAGGTGGGTATTTAAGGCCTTTCTTACTGGTATACATACGTGCATGGCTCAACAAGACACAGTCGATGGAACCGAGCTCTCAAATAGCCATGAACATAGGCTTTATATGTACTATCCAGGGAGACGAGGAGAACGCTTTGAGACAATACACGACGGCCATTACCCGAGACTCGTACCTTGCACTAGCGTGAGCCTCCAATCTAACTGATCGCTGTCTACCATGACTGAACGGTGGATATAGTTACTTCGAGCGAGGTGTGTCCTATTACAAGACCGGGAAACTTGGGGAGGCAGAGGCAGATTTCTGTACTGCAGAAGTCATGATGAAGGGGAAACCCTCCTGGTACGCCGAGATCGTCGACTGGCAAGTTCGTATGTTCAAACCTGTTCCTTCTAGGTCATATAGCGCAGCGGGTCTGGAGTTCACACTGTTCAGTGCGGAAATCTTATTCAACAAAGCACTGGTTCTCGTCAAGTCCGGGCGTGAGCAAGAGGCTATGACAATTCTTCGAAGGGCCGATGGCTTGCAGACAACACTCGAACACCATGCGATCAAAGACGCGATAGAGAATATCAAGGGGGATTACACTATGTTCTCAGTGGTAGGGTCCACCAAGCACTTTCTTCATGTGTCATTCTAACCGCAAACCCAGACCACCAAGCACCCGGTCGCGATATATCATCCTGCTCCAGAGAAGATGAAGTTTTTGAAGAACTATCGATTATCTCAACCTCTGTCCAGTGCTGGAACGCCGTCTATTCTCCCCAGTGCCAGCTCGCCTGACCTCGGCAAAGTCAGCTTTACCTCTGACCATGATCATGATGACGATTCCGACACCTGCGCCGGTTCATCGGAGAGTTTGCCTCTAGAGAAGACGAAACAGTTCCTAACCGCCCCGCGCTCTAGCATGGGAAGCATGTCTACTGTGCTCGCATCAAGCTCCAGTACACCCTGTGCGTTCTATTTTGTTAGCATTCGTTCGAGACTGATATCTTGATCAGCACCTCCCACACGGTCAGAGCTCGCCAGAGTTGTCGGAATTGACATGATCACACCGACAACCGAAATCTCCACGATCCCCTGCGCTGGCATTCGCATATGTCACGGCAGACTTGTTGGACTGATGGCATGGAGGCTCGTAGTTTCCCTATACGACCAGAAGGAAGGCACAACCCGGAGACAACAGATGAAACAAAGACATTGGAAGGATGTACCGCTCGGAAAGTCCGTGATCACCAATTTCATTCTGGATACCGGCTGTGCTATGAGTCCTATACCTCAAGAAACGCTCCGAGCACTCGGTTATCGCGGGAGTTACAGAGGTGAACTTTCAGCGCTCGTATCTTCCACTGATTGATTTCCGCTCATGCTCATCTCTGTTCATTCGGAATAGCGGGAACTGAGGTGATGCTTCGGATTCAAGGCGTCCCGACGAAGTGCGTTATAGCAGAGATGGGCGAAGCGGGGAGACTGGGATCGCAATTCATGACATCCGGTTCTCTGACCTTCTACTTTGCGCAGAAAATTGATGCACCTGTGCTTTATGGTGAATACCTTCTCACGTATGCACCAGGTTTGATGTAAACTGACGTACTCTCGTCCTTAGTTGCTGACGAGTCTGGAAACGGTCCTTCGGATATTCCGCGAACGGTTGAGCCAGACCGGAAATCCCGTCGTATCTCGATTAGGGACGGTGTGACGGCTCTGATGAACTCTTTCTCGTTGAGGTTATCTTCCAACTGAAACGCTCGGGATCACCTACACGCAAATAACAATGGATGGACATCGCTGTATCTAACATATGTATTTTGTGGGCTTTTGGCATAGACATTTAACTCGTTAACATATTTATGAACGGAGGGTAATTGGCTCCTTGGGTCACCAAGTTGAGCACCTGTACCCCACTCCTTTCTGTCTGCTATAGTAAACAGCAACCTTGAAGGCTCAGGAGACTAATTTATGGTTGGATATCATATATTCCGGTGTTATGTATATCTACACTAAGATAGAACGTGTCTTGTGGTGGAAGTAATCTATCCAGGAGGTCAAGCAGTAGCTATGGTATCTAAGTCACGAATACAGTAAGGAATATCTATCAGTCATGCTCTATGGAGGATACTTGTTACAATCGGGTATGAAAGTCTAAGCAGTCTTAGAGGTTGACCTCAAATTTAGAGGAGCATGAGGACGACGGCGGAGAAGAACAGTGCTGCAGCAGGTACATGGACACGTACGGTTGGTGGGGAACTGTTGTTTCCGCCAGAGGCTCCACCACCTTCAGTACCGTTCCCACTTGACGAGTCGGGGCTAAGGTTGTCCTTGCTATCGTCACAAAACGCACATGTCGTCTGCATTGACGCATAGTCACCGGGTCTCCACCCTGTTGGCATCTGCCCCGAGCTGAACAGCGCCGCTCTGCCCAACGCACCTCCAAACACTGACTCCGCGTCATGCATAGCGTCCTCAACGACAATTAACCTGGCCCCAATGCCGCGCGCCTTGCTGGTGACGTTAGACCAGTTGGGCAGGCTCTTGAACGCAGGCGTGTTGTTGAAGTGCTCCGAGAAGAGCTGCACAGGCTCAGGCGTACGCGCGAGGGTGTTGATATACGTCCACCACGCGAGGTTGCGGCTGCGCCTTGCCTCACCCCCCTGCATACGGGCGGGGCAGTACTGATCGCCGTTGGGAAGGGTGTCGTTGCCCGCAACGAGCAAGACAATGTCGCGGTTTATGTACTTTTCGAAGTACTGGAAGGGGGTCTTGTTCCCGCTGCTTTGGGTGCCGTTGAAATTCCTACGTCACAACAGAACCGGTTAGATGGGGTGCTTTTGCAAGTCGAGGTGTGACAGATTGTACGAACCTGTACCCATATCTCCACGTATTCCAGAAAACGCAAGAAGGGTCGCCGCTATGGTCCTCAACGGGCCTATCCTCAGTGAAGTAGGCGTTCGTACTCGGGTCACCGATGATGTACCGTAGGTGCACGCCTTCTGGGGCGTCAGCACCGACGGCGGCGTAACGCGCAATGAGCTGTCCGCCGCCGCCGTGACCGATGAGGGTTATGTTCATTACAGAAGGGTACATGTCCTTGTTAGAGAAATCATCGATGATCGCGTCGAGCGCGTCCATAGAGGTGACATTGGTGCCCTTGGGGTGACTCGCAGTGTCACCGGCTTGCCATGCATTGACATCTTCAAAGGCGAGTTGAGAGCTGGTGTATTGCTGAAACACACGAATCAGTTAATCCCTCGTAAAATTGCGCGATCGAAAAATGAATGGTGTTGAGATGAGGTGAGGACTCACGCCTTTGTTGTACTTTTCTGAGAAGAATTGCGGTGCGATAACGAAGGATTTGGGGTCTGCACCTGAGTACTCGTCATTCACCGCCTTCTTCAAGGCGTCGCTCATGATCTCCCAGTAGGTCGCGCCATTACGAAGACGTCCTGTATTGGTATGATTCAGTACGCAAGGTCGAGGAAAGGGAATAATGGAAGAAAAGAAATCGAAGATACGAAATCAGACTATCGCGCCGTGTTCTTCAGAAGTACTACTGACCATGAACCATGATGAACGCATGTGTTGCATCTGCCCGTTGGTCCGTGAGCGGATCTGACCAGAAAACGGGAATCTGCTCGCCCCCACGGCCGACATTGACGTCCTTGATACGTGCACCACTTGGTGCTGAGAGACGGTCATGATCCTTATCGAGGCAAAGGTAGGATAAGGATGGGTAGAGTTCCAAGTGCCAATGGTGAGTTATTGGTAATGAATATTGATGAATGGTCAGATCCTGACAATTAAGACAAGAACATGGCACATACCTCGCCTTCATTGTTGTCCTGGTTGGAGAACTTCGTGAAAGCATCTCGACGCGATAGTCTATCGGGTACAGCAGAGTCTTGAAGACCATAAGCACATTGCAAACCGAGTCCCAGAAGTAAAGTGAAGTAAACCAGGGATGTTGAGAGGGATTTAAGTGGCGCAGGCATGGAAAAGCGAGAGTTTTCGACCGCTAGAAGTCAGAGAGGGTTTCGTTCAAGGAGGGTGATCGTTATAAGCTGCACCAGGCCTATGGTGCTGCGGAGAAAGGAGCGTGAGGGGAAAATGAGAAAGAGAATGTTGCGTACATAGCCAGAGTGAGCGTGGAGTCCATGATCGCCTAGTCTTCTTCACACACAGCCGAATTCCGATTGTTTAGGACCACGTGAGATCACCACCTCTTAACCTCATCCGCACTGAGCGCGTTATTCTCATTATTGAGGATGCTCAAAGCATCCATTAGCTCTAATGGGAATGCCGGGGCACTGACTCGAAGAACTCTTGCTCATGTATACTTCAGGTACGCTATGCAAGCAATTGTCCCCCCCGGAAATATGTTCGGTCCCGAATCGAAAACCAGCCGTTCCATTCAAAAAGGTCTTGGGCGTACCCGATCCCGCAGCCAGCTGATCCTCGTTCAAACATCTCCTGTTCTTTTCACATCACTGTAAGTTATTTTTCCTTGAATCTCACCACATATCTTCCACGCTACCGCATGGCGTTTCCTTTCAAGGCTCCCAGCTCCCTCCCTATCTTTGATGACGAGAAGGGCAACGAGCGATATATAGAGCAATTGAACCCGTACCCGCGATCCCACCCTTCTGTGTTGCCAGGCAGAACTACGAGGATCATGTTGCTGCTAGTCGTAACTTGGACGACATATCTTCTCAGCTTCGCATCAGCGCTTTTTCCCTCAAGGAATTTTGACTTCAGTCTCTCGAAAGACTCGTATGGACTCCCCGACTTATACGAGGCCTCCGTCATCGAACTGCAACAAGGTCTCGATGATGGTCTTTTCACCAGCGTTGATCTTGTCAAGGTGGAATACTCTCGACTTGAAGGTTCTCATGATCGAACGTTAATCTTGCTTAGGCATACTTCGCACGGATCGAGGAAGTGAACTTGAATGGCCCAGCATTACGCGCAGTACTCGAGATAAACCCTTCTGCATTGGAGCAAGCCGCGGCCATGGACAAGGAGCGCAAACTTGATGGGAAACGTAGTATGCTTCACGGTATTCCGATCCTTCTGAAGGCATGTGGATTCCTTGAGTAGCCTCGAGCGTCGTCTTGACGTAGCTTCACATGTTCCACTTTGCAGGACAACATTGCGACTGTCGCGTCCGAAGGTGAGAAAGTGGTGTTCTCGCTTGCATTCACACGCTTGATTCTCCTGTCCGGTCTAGGAATGAATACGACTGCGGGATCATTTAGTCTCCTAGGATCTATTGTTCCGGAGGACGCTGGTGTTGTGAAGAGACTGCGGAAGGCGGGTGCGATTATACTGGGTGAGTAGGCATCTTCGGATAGGCTATCTCAACTGAACGTCCTCGAACCGCTAGGAAAGGCTAACCTCTCGGAGTTCGCTCATTTTAGAGGCAATCTCCCGTCTGGATGGTCTGGTCGGGGCGGACAGAACACAAATGCGTATTTCCCGAACGCGGATCCTTGTGGTTCCTCCTCTGGTTCAGGCGTAGCAGCTTCGATTGGACTGGTCACTGTTACCCTCGGCACTGAAACGGATGGAAGCATAACATGTCCTTCCAGCAACAATAACGCGGTTGGTATTAAGCCCACCGTCGGGTTGACTTCTCGAGCGGGAGGTACGGCCATTCCCGTGTCACCGCAGCAACTCAACTGAGGTTCCACGAATAGTCATTCCGATCTCGGCTAACCAGGACACGGTTGGTCCTATCACTCGCTCTATCTCTGACGCTGCCATCGTACTCTCCGTCATCGCTGGGAAAGACCCGAACGACAACTTCACGCTGGCGCAGCCTGACGAAGTTCCCGACTACACCAAGGCTCTCAATATAAATGCTTTCAAAGGAAAACGTATTGGTGTTCCACGCCAAGTATTCCTTCAAGAGAGATTTATCGGACCTGGGGTGCTTGAGATATTCGAAGGAGCTCTTGAAACCATTCGAGGGCTGGGAGCCACTATCGTCGATCCAGCTGACTTGCCCTCCGCACAAGAGATTTTGGCCTCTGATAATGAAACCATTGTCCTCGACATTGACTTCAAGGTAAGTCAAAGATTGTTGGCACTGGACTCGGGATTTAATATGTTCTCAGGTGGAACTCAACGCCTATTACGAGCGTCTGCTCGAGAATCCCTCTGGGGTTAGGAGTTTGGCGGACTTGATTGCTTTCAACAACGCCAACCCTGAGCTTGAAAAGCCTGTGAACTTTACTGATCAATCAGAGTACGCATACGTTAAATCTGAGCTATCACTCCTTATGTCTCTGATACACATCACTCCTCAGGCTAATAGAGTCGGAGGGGACAAATGGCTTCAACTCGACGTACTTCCAAGCTCTGGCATTCGATCACGACCTTGGAAGGACACGCGGTATAGACGCCGCTCTACACGATCTCAACCTCGACGCGCTAGTGCTCCCTGCGACGGGCCTAACGACGACCCCCGCTGGTATGTTCCGTTTCCAACTGCTATGAACTTAATGAAATCCCTTCACTAATCGCTTCAACTAGCCATCGCCGGATATCCTATCGTTACAGGTACGAAGCTCCCTTCATGTTCTCAACTCGAGATTCGGGTCATTGATGATTTCACAGTTCCGCTTGGGTTCTTCGCTGATAATGTCACTATCGAAAGCGCGGGGCCGCTAACAGTATATCCCGCTCCTGGCGTTCCTTTCGGACTCTCTTTCCTTGCAGGGGCTTTCTCGGAATTTGACCTGGTCAGTTTTGGATTTGCGTACGAACAAACGACAAAAACGCGGCTTGCGAGAAGGGCTTACCCCGCTGCGATACCAAAGACACAACTACAGGACGTGATTGGGTTCTTATAATCGGGAAGTTTAGTATCGACAATGGAATCAATCGGGTTGAACTTTCGAGTCCGAATCATACAGTCGATTGTGTTGAGAGGTTTCGGGCGACGCGGTGATTCAGAACCAATCAAGTCTTGACTTCCGCACCCGTACTAGGGCCAATACAAAGGGCCAGGACCGTTTGAATAGTAAGGAAGGGTCCAAGACGCCGTATTGGGGCCCTTTTTGCCGTTTGAAGTGTTGTCTTCTGGAGTTGCTAAGGCTTAAGGTTACAATGCTGAAATTGAGTACGTGCTCAACAAAAGAGGGATAGGCCTGGATGACAGTATGACCTGATGCTAAGGGCTTAGATGTTGGAAGATGTGCTTCTCACAATCAATTGTCGAGCTTGGGAACCCTCATCCAAAATGTCAGGTTTACCACACGATTTGCAGACCTTTGTAGAGCAACCGAGGCGTCTTCGTGCGAGTGGTTCCATCAGAACTCGAGCAACCCCTGTCGACCATCACTTCAGGGATTCTCTGGCGGGTAGCACTGCAGCATGTTACAATTACCCAGTCACTAAAGAATATAATCTGATGAATCTTTACCAACAGCCTCGTCGCTATGTTTCCAACTTCACCGAATTTTCCGGTGAGCCCGCCTTGTCGCCAACAGAATTACTTTCACGATCCTGCGCTTCCAGGTCGATTCCTTCCTGCCCTCGCGCCTCCGACCTTGTTCTCACGTTGTCCAAAGTGTTATCCAAGACCTCTCTTACATCAGTGAGTGACACTGACATACGAGGTCTCTCGTTCTTGATCCACCAGTAAATCCCGTAAATCGCGACGCATACGACTCCGAGGGCAGCTAGGTTGAGAGCCAAGGAGATCAGTTCAAGTAAACCATGAAGTATGCCGGAGAATATAGAGAAGAGAAGCATTCCCATCACAGCGATCGGTAGTAGAAAGAGTAAAGTGCTGAGTCGTAGCAGGTAGGTAACCGATGGCGATGAAGAAGATGGATGGAATGAGAAGCTGGGTAGGTTCCCGGAATTATCGAGCTTCACAACTAAGAGTGGAAATTGGGATCCGGATGGGGTCCCCGTCTGTGATCGTTCAAAAGAACAAGGACCTCAGCAGAGTCGATTTGAGAGCGGGCATGTGCTCACCTCATCGTGGTCACCGTGGCCTGAATCAGGCCAGACCTCTATCAATCTCTCCTTTGGTAGTTTCTTCACTCGAAATGAAATCATATCTGTGTCGTGCCTCGTCCACCAGTTCAGCAATGCTGCATCGGCAGTGGCGACATACGGAGGAACCGGACCATCCATATATGCTGAGGGAATGGATAATGATATTACAGGTGAGATTTGAGTGGTTTCCGAGTCGAAGGCGTCCAGAGATACGTTGGAGTAAGGGATGGGGATGCTCGGGGTCAGCCTTCGGTCGAAGAAGAAAGCGTCGATCTTGTCGCCGACCGTGTCGAGAAGGTCGTATCCGCCACCAAACAGCAGTGACAATGAGCCTGAAGATGGTTCATGAACCAGCTTGAGCTCGATGATGACTGATTGTCTGGTGCTGGCGGCTGGGAAGGCCTGTGTTGGGAAGAACGGCCTGTCGAACACCCTGGTGACTGTTCGGCCTGATTGGAGGGAGGCACTTATTGAGGCATCGTTGGGAACTGGAGAGGGTAGTGCAAGATATAGTACTAGTACTGAGATCCAGGCAACAAGAGTGTAAATAGCAAGTTTGACGAGGCGAAGCAGGGTTCTCTGAAGGAACATCAAGCAAGTTCAAGTTCAAGTTGAGATGGAAAAACCCGAAGAGTTATCCTGATGCATTGATGCCGGCCGGCAGCGACGTTCTTCGGCTCTGAGTCTACGACCGCCATGATCATGACCCTGTTTGAAAATTTTCCTCCAGCCACGCTCTTTATAGAGAAGAATACAGCCTTCCCTGACTTTTTCATGTCCAGCCATAGACCCTCGTAGAGTTACCCAGTCACTCCACTGTGCAACTATGTCAATGGTCTCCACCCTCACCACACTATGACCACCGATCCCGCAATTAGTATTCAATCTAAGTTGATTCTTATTTTAGTGACACCAGCAGCAGCTATACTCTCTCGCCTCTTTGCATGCACTATATGGTGCTTTATTTCAAGTTTACCGCCTCCCGCACTGTCCTTGATGACACCAGTGGCGACGAACGATATCCAAAGAGATCGAAGCCGCACCCAGAATGCCACTCTCACAAAAGACTCTTACCTGGCTCAAAAGAACTTTAACTTGGGCGTACCCCGCTGCGATACCAAAAACACAGCTACAGGACGCAACTTGGATTCAGTAATCTGGAGCTTGATCATCGAATATCCGAGATTACCTGAGTCGAATCATTTTTACGAATCGTACCGTGCTGATATGCTATGGAATAATTAAAGCAACTGAGTAGGTTTATCACTCTCGGGGCTACTCTCACCTTCTCGAATCCCTGCGCCGTATCAGATTGGTGTATCTCAAACGGTTGCTTCAAACGATCGTGGTTGGTCACTGGTGACTATATGCTTCCTATGAAACTCGCACCTAGTTGACCATGGGATCGAAAACGCCCGTCCGATCGCGTTGCATGTAGCGTATACGCGTTTTGAGAGCTTCCGGCGTCGATCTTCAAGTTGTGAATGTTAGAGTAGAACTAGCTAGAATGTACAGTAAGTGAATGAAAGGTTATCAAGAAACAATAGACTCACCTCAGTTGATAGTAAGGTCAACTGAGGTGCGTCTGAGCGAAAAGAAAAGTTTTGTGTAGTGTGTCGTGAGAAACTATCAAGCCACCGAATACAGTCAGTCACGTGTAACGCCAGAATCAGTAAGTAAGTACGAATGTCCGTGGCGCTGGACTCGTCGAAGTATTACTTCAACACCCCCCCTACTTCACGACGTCCAGGCCCAAGAAGGATACAAACTTGTGATGTTGAGGGCCTCCAAGTGCCTTCGTGAACAAATCCCCAACATTCTCCTCAGTAGCGATGTCAACTACCTCCACCCTTCCTCGAGACACCTTCTCCCGGATGTGATGATGTCGCATGTCGATGTGCTTCACTAATCCATGGTGCTTCGAGTTTTCGGTGAGACTCTGTGACCCCTCATTATCGCCGTACATCCGAATCGGTCCCTCGATTGGTAGTCCCACCTCACTCAACCACGAAGCCATCCACACAGCTTGTTGACTTGCTCTCGCTAAGGCAATATACTCCGCCTCAACCGTGGAGAGAGCAACTGACGCTTGCCGCTTTGAGCCCTATGCAACAGGAGCTCCGGCCATGAAGAACACATGACCAGATGTTGACCTTCGAGTTACCCTACAACCTCCCCAATCTGCATCAACGTACGCGACTGGCTTCAACTCCCCCCCTCGTCGGTACGTTATGCGATAGTCGAGGGTCCTCCGAATGTATAAAGCGACGTGGATGAGTGCCTCCCAATGAGCTGGACCAGGGTTATTCTGGAATCTTGCGAGCAGGTTAACTGCGAACGACAAGTCAGGTTGTGTGCAAATCTGACCCCACTGGATCGATCCGAGGAGCTTGCGGAGAGGTCTAGTCGACATGAACTTGCGGTCCTGTTCTGGTAGTGGGTTCGGTGCTTCGACTAGTGCAATGTTGGACGGGAGTGGTGTGACACGAGGGCGCTCGTCCCAGAGGTCGAAGTGCCACAACATACGTTCGAAATAGGCTTGTTGTGACAACGAAATGCTCCCATCATCCTCACTCCTCTCAACGGTGACTCCTAGGAGGATACTACCCTCCACCTCGCTTGTTTCCCACCTCTCCCCTAACTCCCTCTTCGCGTCTGATCCACCAGTCTCTGTTGTTGAGCCCCCGAAGACATCATCCGTATAGGTATTTGTGATCGTATACTCGGTTCCCATGTGGCGAACACGAACACAATGGTCGGCCCTAGATTGGTAGTACCCGAGATCATCGTAAGTTTTCGACAGGGTCTTGTACCAATTGTGAGCTCCTTGTTTTGTCCCATATAACATCTTCTTCAGCTTGCAGACTAGGTGTTCCTTCCCCGGGACCACAAAACCATCCGGTTGCTTCATGTACACGTCGTGTTCTATGGGACTGTTGAGGTAGGCTCCTTTGAAGTCAAGTTGGAAGGTGCAGAGGCCGAGGGTGACCACGAGGGCAATCGTCATTCAGATGGATTCCATTCAGACGACTGCCCCGTAAGTTTTGTCGTAGTCGACGCCGAAGATCTGAGTGTACCCTTGTGCCACCCAACGAGCTTTCCTCTTCACTATCTCACCCTTAGCATTCCACTTTATCGCAAACACCCAGCATCCGCCAACTACCTTCGCTCCCGGTGGCAGCTCCACTAACTCCCAACACTCCTTCTCGACCAACGTATCATATTCTGTTTTCATTGGCAGCACCCAGAGGTGGGGACTCTTCATTGCGTCCGAATAGTGTCGAGGTATCCAGTGGTCACTGTCCTTGGTGGCAAACACCCATGGAGAAGGAATGATGAGCGCATGTGCTCGCTCGGGGTCACTAGCTGGTCTGGTACCTTCCGTCGCCCACTCCTGCCTATCCTTTTGTGCTTCCTCCTCTTGCTGATCAGATTCTCGCATTTCCAGGAGTTTCCGAGACGGTTGGCGTTGTCGGTTTGATCGCCGAACGGGTTGTGGCGTTGGTATAGCGTCTGGAGCGTTGGCGGTTACTGGAGGGGTCTGGTCATCACGGTTGTTGGGGTCCAACGAGAGCTGTTCATTGTTGGCAGGCGTCGGCTGTTGATTGGACTGACGGTCATGGGTCATGGGTTCAGATCAATTTTGTACGTCCATTGGTGATTGGACAACTTCCTGATCGGGTTCCAAACTGACAGCTTGATCATTGCCGCCAACGGGAGTAGTGCGGATAGGGAGGGTCTGATGTGGTAAGCCTTCCTCAAACCGTACGTCTCTGGATTCCATGATAGTTCTCGTCTCAGGAATCCATAACCTCCACCCTCGTCGACCTGAGTATCCCAACATTCGTCCTTTAATGGCCTGTCTTGCCAGTTTTCCATCTCTGTGGCGTTCAGGGAGCTTGGCCCAAGCATCACAACCCACTGGTCGCAGGTGCGACACATCCTGCCTTTTCCCAGTCCACAGTTCAGCTGGAACATCATCAGGGAATCTTTCCGATGGGACGAAGTTGTCGACGTAGCAGAACATTCCCACCATTTCCGCCCATAAGTTCCGAGGGAACCCAGCATCCTCCAACATAGTGCGTGCCCCCTCTATAACCGTCCAATTTGCCCACTCAGCCATCCCATTAGATGCAGACAAGTATGGCATTATCCGTTCAATCACGATCCCATGCTTAGTGCAGTACCTCTCCATCAATCCATTGTCCAGTTCTCCTCTGCCGTCTATACGTAAAACTTTCAACTTCCTCCCCGTCTGATGTTCGGCCATCGTGTGGTATTCGGCAAACGCTTCTGTCGTCGTCTCCTTCTCCTTGTTCCCCAAGAAGTACAGTACCCTGTACGATGACCGTCCATCTGTGCACAGCATCAAGTATATCTTCCGCCCCAAACTCTGTGTTTGTGCAGGTCCCCATAAATCAACATGAACTCTTTCCAAGACGCCCGTTTCGTGTGTTACTCTCTCGTCAAACGGCCGTCTCGTTGCCTTTCCATAGAGGCAATCTTCACACATTCCAACAACCTCCTTCGATGTGATGTTCAATCCATCGACTAGGCCTCGGTTCGACAACCTCAATATTCAGCGGGTCCCATTATGAGCAAATCGCCTATGCCAAGTCATGATTCCCACCGGTCTGTCCAATGACCGAGAGTATCCCGCAACAGTTGTCTGAGCGTCCGGTGCGTCGAGTTCGTACATTTTTCCGTTCAGGGTGGCTGACATCACAATTTCACTACTCGATGGTGATCGAACAGTAATTCTGCCATTTCCCCATTCCCCGTAGTATCCCTCCAGATCCATCGTCGGCATCGATAGTAGGTTGTTGCCGAACGTTGGCGTATGTCGTACGTTCGAGAGCCGGATCTGGTGGGACCCGTCCTTCGACCACAGTGGTACTTCTCCAATACCTGGAATTGGGAACTGGCCTATTTCACCCGATTGCGCTGTTTGTCCCCTCCCTTTTACCGCTTGGTATGTGCTGAACGCCTCTCTGTCTCTCCAACAGTGGTCAGATGCTCCCGAGTCCATTAAGGACCGGGTACAGTTTGTTGGTCTGGCTGAATTTCGGGATACGCAGAGGTTGCATTCGCTTTTGGGTACAGGGAGGACACTAGGTATGTCTATCTCAGTTCCAACATCCAGTCCCTCCTTCTGATGCTCATCATATAACTCCTCTAGAATGGCAGGGTGTACCAAGTCATGTCTAGGGTCATAGGCATCAGACGGCGGGACGATTGGTGTAGAGAGAATAGACGCACCGGTTGCTGCGTTGAGGGCATACGTTTCGGCAGGGGAAGATATGGTCGAGTTTTGGGTAGGTGAATGGCTGGAACTGGCTGCGTTGGCGTTCGTTGATGGATTCGGCTCTTTCCCTTTAGGGAACCGCCACCCCTCTGGAGCTTGTCCTTCCTTTCCACCTCCCTTCACCCAGCAGTTCTCCTTTGTGTGGAATCGTTTGTTGCAATTTGAGCATATGACTGCGGGTCGGTTCTGGCTTTGGTTCTGTGCCCTCGTTGCTGCCAATGCTTTCGTCACTTTTGCTTGCTCAGACTGACGTTCCTGTCGGCGGTCTTCGCGTTTGACCCATATGGCTTCGAGGTGGTCGATAGCATTGTTGCTGGACGTCCCAGGAACGTTGATAGTGTTATCGTCCCAGGACTGGGGGAAGGAGTCGAGTAGAATGGTTCGGAATTGGGTGTCAGAGATTTGGGCACCCACGTTTCGGGCATCCTTCCAGAGGTTCCTCATGGTTTTGACATGATCCTCGAAGTCTTCTCCCTCCACCATCTTGTTTGTGCGCAGCTTCTTCTCGTTGATAGCAACGAGCTGCTCAGAACGTTGGTCGTATTCCTTGCAAAGCATGAACCAGATATTCGATGCCCATCTGGTTTTGTCGATTCCGACTCTGACTGGATCCATGGTGTTGGAGACAATGACGCTGGCGACCCATCGTTCTCAAGCGTCCCACTCCTTGACTGAAGGTGTAAGACTGAAGAATGGTGTTGGTGATGAGCCAGCATAGTTAAAGTGCACAGTGGGTATAACGAAGTAAACCTCACATGGGTAATACACAGAGTGTTCTTGAGATGCTTGAGAAGAGGTGATAATCGAGTAGATTGTCCTAAGGCTTAAGGCCTTTTGTCCAGTCTTTTATACATAAGTTTCTGGTACATGTAATGAGTATTACACTAACTGAAACTACTACTAGAAGTAGGTATTCGGCCCTAAAGGCGTAAAAGACATTAGTACTGTGTAAGTACTTCTACCATGAATGGTAGTATGCTTGGTGAGCATAGTCGTGTTTGCCTCATGTATTGAAGGCTCTACTTATGCTATTGGATAGCGACTGTCTATAGTGTCATATATGATGAAACTAGATGTACGTAGTAAGGTACGTAGACAGAGACGTAGTACTTGCATGAGAACGCAAGTGTTCTAGAGGCGTAGCTCTATAAATAGTGTGACGTGTAAACAACACGTCAACAGTGTATCACATGATTTCCATCATGTTCAACACTCCCCCTCACTAAGTTCATCATGCGATCATTGAACTAGTGAAATGTTAATCCTAAAGATTGCCTGAACAATTCAAACTTTGTTTTGCCAAGATTCTTCGTAAGAAGATCAGCAGGTTGTTTAGCAGTTTCAACAAAATATATTTGAGTCTTTCCGTGTTCCACTGCTTCCCTGATGAAATGGTATCGATTGTCGATGTGCTTTGTTCTTTTATCAGTAGCTTCATTGCTGCTGAGAAAGATAGCGCCTTGGTTGTCGCTAACACATGGAACTGATCGAATAGGGAAGTTCAATTCGTTCAATAACAATTTCATCCAGCAAGCCTGACGTGTACAGTCAGATAGAGCCATATACTCTGCTTCCGTGGATGATAATGCAACCGTTTTCTGTTTCTGAGAGACCCAGCAAACTGGTGCATTGGCAAGCTTTACGATATATCCAGTCTGTGATCGACGATCATCTTTATCAGTTGCCCAATCAGAGTCAGCAAAGGCAAGTAGTCCTTGATTGGATCTACCATCGTAAATGAGTTCGTACTTTGCAGTGTGAACAAGGCATTTCACGATGTAAAGTGCCTTCTGGAGGTGTTCCTGATTAGGATTAGCTCCATACTGTGACATCTTGATTACAGCAAAGGATATGTCTGGTCTCGTTCCGAGAGCCAAGTAAAGTAATGATCTGATAACCGATTGGAATCTATGCCTAATCTCGGGATTAACCTCCCCCTGGTTTTGGGTTGGGTTATGGCCTTCTGGCAAAGGCGTATATGCCGTTTTGGCGTTCAGAACTCCGAATTTACGAATTATCTTTTCAAGATAGTCTCGCTGATCAAGGATCAGTCTGCGATTCTTCCGATCTCGAGTAATTTGCATTCGCAGAAATTCTGTTGGCTCGCCTAGATCTCGGCATTCCCAGATTTTCATGAATTCGCTTTTTAGTCTGTTGACAAGGTTGCAATCAGGACCCATAAATAAAGCATCGTCGACATAGACGATGGCAATGACCATATTGCCATTCTTGTTGAAGACATATACGCCAGCATCGGATAAGCATCGTTTGAATCCCAGACGTTTCATGGATTCAGTACATTGACGCCACCAGGCACGAGAAGCCTGTTTTAATCCGTACAATGCTTTGCGTAACCTCCAAACCTTGCTGGAGTCCGTAACGAAGCCTTCAGGTTGTTCCATGTAAATCTCCTCATCTAAGGCACCATAAAGAAAAGCTGTTTTAACGTCTAGCGCAGAGATCTCCCAATCTTCAAGCGCTGCTAGTGCCAATAGAAGTTGTACGGTTTCAAATCGTACTACAGGAGAGAACAACTCGTTATAGTCTATCCCTTGTTTCTGCGAAAATCCTTTCGCAACAAGCCTTGCCTTCTTATGGCCATCAGACTTGATGTCAAATACCCAGCGGGATTTCACCGCTTTTCGGCCTTTGGGTAATGTGACCACATCAAAGACGTTTCTATCCTTGAGTGATTGTAATTCCAGTCTGCATGCTGTTTCCCAAGATGGTCGTTCATCTTTAGGACGCTTCTGGACTTGTTTGTATGTCCATTCACGAACATTATCATAACTACTGGCTTGAAAACCATATAGTTGATAACCGTTATTCAGCAAGTAAACCAAGTAATTTTCTCCCCCTTGCTGAGCAAGATCGCTCATATTGTCATCCGTGTCCATAGGAGCGGCTGGATCAGGAACCCTATTTGGTATTGTTTCAGGTTCATTTGTAGGATTAATCTGACTTTGCCAGTGTGCTTGAGATTCGATATCGCGTTCGATTTCAGTAGGATGTCGATTTCCGTAAACATTTAACGGACGGTTGGGAGTTACTCTATTTCTTGGAGGGTTTCTTCTGACAGCTGCTGGTGGAGGAGCTCGTAAGTTCTCCCACTCATCATAGTCAGCTTGGCGAAATCCAAATGGATTTGTCCATCCAGAAGAACCAGCAGACCGTGGATCCGGACCATACTGATTAGGATTGTGATCAGAGCCTTTCGGTGATCCGAATCCATCAGTATTTGAATGATTGCCGTTGTGCACATCATCGCTTTTATCATCCGGGATAGGATCCAAGGGAGGATCTCCCCCAGGCTGATGATCGTCATCATCTGATCCTGGTGGAGGTGGAGGATTGAAGAAATCATCATCATTGTGATGATCTCCGTGGCCATCATATGGGTACATTGGAAAGGGTATAGACTGGACAGGTTTGTTGGTTTTATCAAACTCTATGGATCCGGGCACTTCTTTCTGACATTTAGGAAACCAGTTCTCATCGAAAACTGCTTGTGGAGTAATGTATACAGAATTATTGGTTGTTCAAAAGAATCGATAAGCTTTTGATCCGCTCTCGTAACCAATGAAGATCATTGCTTCAGAGTGTGGAGCAAGCTTATTTTTACGTTTCGGTATGTATGCATATGCACCACATCCGAACGTCCTGAAGTATGAAACATCAGGCTTCTTTTCCTCAAACAATTCAACTGGAGTTCTATATTTCCTCAAACGAATAGGAGTTCTATTGTAGATATGGACGGCTGTGAGAATTGCAAATTCCCACTAGTTTTCAGGCGCACAAGCCTGAAAGCGCATAGCTTCAGATTTTTCTCGTAGTGTACGATTAAATCTTTCTGCTTGTCCATTCTGTTCATGCACGTTGGGAGAGCCTCTTTGTGGAAATATTCCTAGAGAGTTATACCAGTCCCATTGTTCATTTGAAAAGAATTCTCCCCCTCGATGGAAATGCACACTTTTGACCTTTTTATTAGTCTGGTGCTCTACAAGAGCTAGCCAATTGCGCAATTTCTGATCTGTATCACTCTTTTTACGAATTGGATATACCCATCCGTATGATGTTGCATCATCAAATAAGGTTAAAACATATTCATTTTGATAGTAAGAGCAAGTTGGATATTCTATCAAATCACCGTGCACAAGCTCAAGAGGCTCCTTAGCTCGTTTAGAGGATAAAGGGTACGATTTGGCAACCATTTTGCCTTTGGCGCAGCCTCGGCATGGTTTCGTTTCTCCCTTCGAAGTAACCAACTTCGTTGGAAGCCCTTTAACATTATCCATTAATTTTCCTAAGACTCTGGGATCACAGTGTCCCATATGTCTGTGCCATAATTCAGAAGTATTGAAAGATACAACAGATGTGAAGGAAGTTTCTCCCACAAGAACCTTCGCGTTCATCCATCGTAAAGGATCATCTTTATGGCTTTGGTAAAAGCTCATTAAAAGAGAATCATCTTTCTTGCTCCGGATCGAAGTCTCTGGAGAGTCCAGTATAGTATAGTAACCTATACTCCAGAACTTCCCACTAGAGATTAAACGATGTGGGCTGTCGGGATTATACATCACTGGGTATAACTTTGTGACTTGCATCACCCCTGCGCTATTGGTGTGTCGGATGAGAACAGTACCATAGCCTACTATTTGCACATTTGCTTTATCACCCGCTGATGTAATAAGACCTATTGGCATTTCCAAAGTCTGATAGTCTGAGAAATCCGTTTTATACGGAGTCATATGCGCTGATGCCCCACTATCAAGTAGCCAGGCATTTTGCGTATTTCTCACTTCACAATCACTCGAAAATGCAGCAGAAAACGACTTATATTTCGTCGTTGCATATACAGAAGAAATACTACATTTCCTTGGTACTGAGTTCCTTAGGATATGATAGTTCTGCATCGAGGATTTAGTGAAAGTTTGACTATTAGAACTTTGAAACACTTGCCAGTCTCCACGATCGTTGCTTTCAGCCCAATCGTTATCAACTCCTTCAAGGCCATCTCCATAGTCACAATCATCAAAGTACCGTTCATGCCATTGAAGTGGTTCTTGTTTCTGACTTTGGAATCCTTGGCGAACAAGAAGCTCTCGACGCTCCCTTGTTCTGAGTTCTTCTTGATAACGTTGATTAGCGGCGTCTTCAACAGCTATCCAAGCTTCCAATTGGCGTTTATAGTTCTGCCATTGAACGAATCTTGTGGCTTGATATGGCTGATTGTTATTAACAACCATAGTGGTATTGCCAATACTCGTGCCATTAGCAACGTGTAAGGGTATTCCATTAGTTCTTTCTCCAATTACTGCAGGTCCATAATTCTCGAATTGAGAGTTTCGGGGATCACTTGGAGATGTAACCCAGGGGTCAACCTCAGGTTGTTCATCTACCGGACTAAGTCTTTCCGGTTGATCCGGTGGAGCAGTGGTTGGTCGAGAAGGTACTTCAATGTAATCATCCTCTAAGGATTGTATGCCATAAAAAGATTCGGGAGAGCTTGGAGGTTTGTGGACGACTTGGTCCTGCCATTGTCGTACTCGAGGTGGTGTAGTTGCAGGGCAGTTTATGTATTCATGGGTAGGAAGGACTGGAGATTGGGAGCGATTCATTTTCTCAGCTAATTCCATGAAATCTCCAGGGTATGTTCTTGATCGTTCACTGAAGCGACCACCCTTGAGTTCTCTTTGAGGAATATCAGCCTGAGTCATGGGAACAGACATTCTGATGTTGTTCATCCATTTGTACAAGTGCGTGTGCCAGTTACGAACATCTGGAAGACTAATGTGAGGGATGTGGCGAACCCAGCGCCTATTAAACCCTGGTTGTCTCCATTGGGATGCTCTAAATGGACTCGCTCTTATGTCTGTCGTTCCGAACAACCATTTTCCTTCAAGACCAAGTTTGACTAACGAATGCCAAAAGATAGGATTCAACACTTGTACAGGAAGTGTGACATTCCTCTTGTTGACTCGGAAGGCTTCATCCACCGAAGTTGAACGAGGATTTCTAACTCGTTGAACAAATTCTTCAACGGTGCTGATCCAATTTTTATTATTGATTTCAGCTATAACCGTCGATAGGTGTTGAAGGTTCCAGGTTTGGTATCCGTATTCAAACGTGAACTTGTTATCTTCTACTGTTTCCACATGTAATATCCTTTGTTGTATGCGTAATTCATGAAGAGCTTGACGAGGTGTCATATTATGCACCACATCTCTTCTGATAGCATACATAACAACATATTTTCTGGTCCTGATCAGAATCCAGATCCAAAATTTATGGTCTGATGAGTTGCGTATTAGGTTGCAATGCATTCTGATCATGGATTCCTTCAATGCTATGTCGTTAATCGTCTGATTTCCGAAGTCTCGGAATATTTCGACGACAGGAAGTGGGAGTTTAATCCCATTTATTACATGTGGTCTGGTATTCCTAAGGTTAACTCGTCGCATCAAATTGTCATATTGTTCTTTGTATTCTTGTAAGAATCGCCATTCAACTTTTCTATTGATGAGAGGTGGCTTTGTGATGTCATCTCCATCTTGAGAATAGTTTTCTGGTCTGAACAAATGAACAAAATCAACGTGGTTCCTAGGAAACATAGAATCTGCCCATGGTCCATAATCGTCAGGAGGTGTTGAGATTGTTACACAAATGTCTTTTTGTGTAGGCGGTGTAGCGCCTGCTATTAAAAAGCAGCTTCGGAGCCTTGTTTTTGTGCGATTTTAGCATAAAACAGATAAGAAATGACTAGGTAATACGAGTACTAGAGCGAGTCCCGAGCGGCTAGTAAAAGGCTCAGATCCTAGCATAAGGAAAGAATAGCGCCTCGGAGGCGTCTCTCCTTATCTCTGAAAACTGTAGGAGTCGTATAACTGACGAAAGTATCACTTCGGAGGCACGACTAGGACCTGTAGTCATAACAAGGGAATATCTCCAGTGGCTCGGAGGCATCGTACTAAGGATTAGAATAACAGAATCAGACTTAACGAAGACCCGTACTAGTAGGGATAGACAGAGGAGGTCACCGCGGAAGGATGGATGGTCGGAAAGCGAGACTAAGTCGAGCCTCAGAAGCTTGGTATAAGGTCGAGGCCTCGCCTCGGAGGCATGATTGATTCAAGTATACTAGGTATACCACAGGTTACGCTAGTCATCCATATTGGCTAGAGCTACCTCATCCCAACCGAAGTAATTATCTACGTCGGAATCTTCAGGATAATAAGAATCAATGAAGGTTTCATGATCTAGATAATCGGTATAGAATGGATCGCATAAAATAGGATTATAGAAAGAAAAGGATCGAGAGAGCCAACGACCCATGACAGGGGAATATTGGAAGAACGAGAGCTTGGTATAGTCAAGCTTCGGAGGTGCTGGGCACTCAGCACAGCTGACGACGGCGTCGATCCAAGCGTTGACGGCTCCAGGAGTACGAGCGGTTTTGAAGTCGAGGAAACCAACTCGAGCAATGGACTCGGCGACCATGTCAATAACAGACCTGGCGTCGTGAGGAATAAAGTGGTCAAAGGTGTCCTCGCAGAGATAGATTTCGTCCTGGATCATGTCGTAACGAATCACGTAGCCCCAGTAGATGGATCTATGGCGACTGAGGAAGAAATGCTGGAAGATGATTCCGAGGATAGCCTCTCGTTCTGCGTCGAGTGGAATGGGTAGGATGATGCGGCGATCCTTGATCTTATTAGAGTAGTCTTCTGGATACCACCAGAGCTTATACAACTCTGAAGAGGGAGTCAGCAAGCCGCCTCGGAGTTTAGAAAATTGAGAGACTTACTATAGAGCAAGTTGCGGAAGTGATCTTCAATATTGTGCAAGCGTGCCATAGTGCGCTCGGGGAAAAAGTAAGCAAGGAACTGGGGCGACCTAGTATTTGCTTATACTGACCTCTGGACTTGCCGCAGAAGTGGAAATTTTACTTCGGAAACCAGGAAATTAGCGCTTCGGAGGCGTGGATCCGAACCAGGCACTGGGCGCTAAACAATGATCGAGAAGTGATCAAAGGAATTGCCCCATAGCTGTACCTCCACTGTACTCGTACATGGAGATATTGACTGTACAAAGGGCATAGTTGGTGCTGGTAGCCATACGCAGCGCTTGACTGCATTGGAAGGCAGGGGACTGAGAAAGAAAGGAATGGTGTACCGAAGAATCGAGTAGGAGTTCTGGCTGAACCATTGAACTATTACCCGGTATCTAAGGTACCAGGATTGGATATAGTGGGGCGACCATATGGATGGTAGGGCGTCAGAGCTATCCGACCTACAGAAAGGACATCGACCTGGCTGCGGATGGCTGGGTAACTCGAGGAATATAGGTACCTACTAGCACTTCGGAGGCAGTACGTTGCTTCAGATGAAGGGAGTATATGCTTCGGAGGCAGACAGAACAGGATGACCTATGATGATTGAAGAGTCTGGAACCGGAGCATCACTGCTGCGGAGGCAGATAGGGAGAACGGAACCATTGATAGGAGAGACCCGGAAGAAAAGAATGTTAGAGAATGTTCGAGGCTGATGATACTTCCGAAGCAAATTATTGGTTTTGACTTTGGGGTTCAAAAGCGTAGATTAAACACAAAACTCTCCAAGTATATTCCAAAGTCGGTAGTTTATGCCTCCGAGGCATGATTTATTCGATATTTGTACAATTAGGTAGAATTAGAGCCTCCTAGGGTATATAAGCAGTGGGGTTTTCATCAAGAATCCCCAAGCAATCCGTACGATTAGTATTCAGAGGATACGAAGCTATTCCACTTGTTGGGTAGTCAGTTGACTCGGGAGCGCTTCTGGAGAGACATTAGAACGGAATAGAACTTTGTTTGCCCAAACCTAGAAAATCCATTGAACACTTGCTTGACCTTGACTTTGCATTGTTTGTCTGCGACGCCGACTTGACTGGCTGAGCTATTGTTGAACTTCCGAAGCTAATTGAGCTGAGGATATTGTTCGCCGTTGACAGTTGGTCTTCGGTCATTGACAGACTTGATTGGAGTCTTATTGCCATTGTTCGATTTTGATTGTCTTGTTGCCCCTCGCTGTTCGAGTGGTTCTGAAGCTAGTTGAAGCCTAAGAACGCACTTCCGAAGCACCAAACAAAACTCTACGCTCCCCGAAACAACCTATAAACCTCTCTTCCGAACCCCACTTTTGACCTCTGAACTGGTTTCAGAGGCGAAGCTACCTTAGTTGGATAGTTTCTTGAGTCAGATTTCCTTCAGCCTACTATTGCAGTCTGGCTAAGAGCGGAACCTACGATCAACGCCGATCCCCGATTCCCGCACCCTTCAGCTACACTCTTGAGTGTTGGGAGGATTTGACCTACGAGTTAGATTTTATTATACACCGCGAGTGGCGCTTTACAGCGGTGTCATTTCGAGATTCTCACCTTGGTCAACTTCGTCCGCAGGCGAAGTATGATTAGGTGTCGCCTCTCGTCGTGGCATCGTGAAGATAATTTCTTCATTACTATGCGCGCCATAAGAGTGTTCAGAACATGTATGACTATCATTTGATGAATGATCAGATGAAGAGTCACTATCAGGTTCTGTTGGAGTATCAGAGATGTACACCAAAGGTGGTATCTTGTCTCCATCACTGTCTGTGTTTGAAATGGAAGTAGTAGCTGAAGTGATAGCTTCATCTACTTGTCGAACCTGTTCTTCTAGTTGAACAGTTCGTCTATTGTTCCATTCTTGAACAGAAATGTGTCGTTCAGAGTGACTTTTCCTGTTAGCAGTGATTCTCTCTTCTAGGCGTGCCTGTTGAAGATCATACGTGTTTTGGAATGGGTTTGGTGCAGATGTGCTACCAGTGGGGTAGTGGTAGGACATATGAATGTTTACTGGTTCGGCCATTTCGCGTTCAAAAACTGAGCTAATTTGCTCGTTTACTGCATTAATTCGTTTCTGGTATTCAGAAGGTTTCTCAGAAGGTTCAAGTACCGCAGTGTGCGATTGTTGTCCCCCTTTTTGAGTATCCTTCTTCTTTCCTTTGCCTTTTCCTTTGCCCTTTCCTCCTTTCTTCTTCCCTTTCTTGGGAGAAGATCCACCTTGGTTCTGATTGTTCTGGTTCTGGTTGTTTTTATTATTGTTCTTCTTTTGATTCGCAGAAGTACCAGAACGAGACTGATCAGACCATTTGGGAGGAGAGTTAAATTTATTAACACCAGAAATTTTGGCGTTATGGGCAGTGTAGGCTGCAGGACCAGAATGAATCCCATTCCTTCTATTCCATTCATTCGTAATTGCAGCAATCAAATCGGTAGGTTTTAGTTCTTCCTTCTTCATACGGGATACTTGCTGCTTAAAGAGCTGCCAGTGCTTTTCATTAAGCTTAGCTGTGATCATTAAGCACAGCAAGTCGTCCGAAATATCTACTCCATGATCCTTAAGTTGGTCCCGAACAGTCAACATGTAACTGATTCCCGGGACTGGGTTAAGGTGTTCAGGGAGTTGGACGTTATGCAAGTCCGTATATAGATTCATCATCTTTGAAGAAGATTGAACTCCAAACGTAGATTTGAAGTTAGATATGGTTGTGATTACCGAAGTTTTTTCAACATGCACGTCGTGAGCACGACGAGTTCGCATTTTGATAATACCAATTACTTTGTTACGCCTTGAAATCCACTCAGTTAGAGCGGTAGCTTCTCCTGAAGTAGCAGGAGAAGATGTTTCAGGCATTACTTCATCCAAGACTTGAGGTATGCCTTGGGTATAGAGGTAACCCTCAAGTAATCGGTACCATTCTTCGAAATTCGAACCATCATCTAGCAAAACTGGAATGATACTGATTCCTCCTGACCCAGCAGGAAAGTTGCTGTCCGCAACCTGAGAGTACAACGGTTCTGTATTGTAAACTTCTACAGAATTTTCTACTTCCGTTCCCAGAGTATATCCCGGCGTATTTCGGACAAACGTCGTTGGGGGATTACTTGGGGAATGAGAAGCAGACCTAGATCCAGTTTGAGACATATTGAGGTCTGCCAAAAGTCCCGTGAGCATACTCTTCAAATATAGAAGGGTGGAGCCAAGAGAGTGTCAATCGACAAAGGCTTCTAAGAAGCACCCATAAATAAATAGGGTTCGATGCACACCGAGAAATGCTCCAAAGGTCTAGAACTTTTAACAGGCTGTATGCGTCAAGCAGATCATGGGGTGTATCGCGTGCAGGTAGTGCAGGGGAGTTAATCTGGTTACGAAGCCCTGCCCAATTGCTAGGGTCTTACAACGTTCCCAGTGTGTATCGGTGTCTGGTGTCCCATCGTGCTATCTGGTCTCAACCCCAGACTAGCAAAAGTATGAGTGATCAGCTCATACTGTCCGAATGACCCATAGAAAGTTATTATTAAACCTAGTCATCCATATGAATTGAGTTCATGCACCCTCTGCCTTAGGCATGTCGGTGTCCAGAAAGCAATCATAGGTGAGTTAGAGTTTAACAATAACGTGGAAGAGAGGGGTCATCGGGAGGGGAGTCCCTGTACATACTAAAATGGCCATGTGATACCGTAAAATTGTATAGTATCAAAACCTAGTTGTAAGGAGATCAAATCTCCCAGCATGTATGTCATGCCTGGTCTTTCGACCGTCAGGAATCATGGCGAGTTGGTTTATAAGCACAACCCCATAGACCCCTAAACGATGCCTCATGGTGAGGATCATCGCCAACCATTGGTTTTCATCGGCATTAGGCAGTGATAATATAAGATCAAAGCCCAATCCGGGTTATCAGCAGGGAGACAGAGCCGCTTACGCGGATAGGTCTATGCCGAAGAAGATGAAGCCAAGACAGTATGTACATGCGTTCGTGCAACATGCAACAGTACAGGGACATAGTGGATAGGTGTAAAGGGAACTAACAACCCTTGTCCTTGACACCAGACGATGACAAGCCCGACATCGCTAGAGACTTCCATAACCCATGTAGGTTACAGGTCGTCCACTAGGATGGTGGCGACACACGGGAGCTAGGCTACTCCGATCATAACATTGACCTGACCACCGCTTGCGGGGCCCATAACCTGATGAGCCAGCATAGTTAAAGTGCACAGTGGGTATGACGAAGTAAACCTCACATGGGTAATACACAGAGTGTTCTTGAGATGCTTGAGAAGAGGTGATAATCGAGTAGATTGTCCTAAGGCTTAAGGCCTTTTGTCCAGTCTTTTATACATAAGTTTCTGGTACATGTAATGAGTATTACACTAACTGAAACTACTTGTTACATCCATGCATCTTACCCTGGTCTATCTCACCTAGTCACGTCACACTTGGCTAGTCACATCACCTCCGGACCCATTCCGAGTATTTCCGGGTATTTCCGGGCTATTATTCTGGTTCATTCCAACACTATTCCATCCCCGGCACTCAACCCTCACTTCCGCGGTTCAGTCTCTCACACCAAGTCCATCCCCGGAACCTCTGCCATTTCCGCCTCCGCTTCCAGGACTACTTCCATTCTTCATTCTGACTTATTCTGACTTACTTATCTCCGACTTCCGAAATATTCCCACACTCACTTATTCTATTCATATCTTCATTCCATCACGCACTTATTCATTTCCGGTTCATTTCCCTTCCGGTACTTTTCTCCCCGCATTTGACTTCCATATGATACATCAACATTTCCCGCACTTGACTCACTTATGATTCATTCATTCACTACAACCCTATATAAGCTCTATACTCCTATCCTGTATCAGAAGACTCGAAATCAACCAGAATCACCCTGGATCAACCAGGACTCACCTGGATACTTCTCTATCATGTCTTTCCTTCTCTCTCGCAACTTGTCCTCTTAGTCTAGTAGAAGGACAGCTCAGTTCATGGTGCTGTTGGCGAAACCTTCAGCTACTGTCTGCTCTAGATCCGTTGCTCCCACACTCCTTCATCATATCTCTTTCCTATCCATCTATCTGACAGCATATAAAATCCCATATCTTATCTTATCCCTATCCGATCCGCACGATCCTAACACTACTACTAGAAGTAGGTATTCGGCCCTAAAGGCGTAAAAGACATTAGTACTGTGTAAGTACTTCTACCATGAATGGTAGTATGCTTGGTGAGCATAGTCGTGTTTGCCTCATGTATTGAAGGCTCTACTTATGCTATTGGATAGCGACTGTCTATAGTGTCATATATGATGAAACTAGATGTACGTAGTAAGGTACGTAGACAGAGACGTAGTACTTGCATGAGAACGCAAGTGTTCTAGAGGTGTAGCTCTATAAATAGTGTGACGTGTAAACAACACGTCAACAGTGTATCACATGATTTCCATCATGTTCAACAGTCGGTACTACGATGGTGGGAGTGACTGTAGGAGTAGCCGTGACAGTTGGTGGTGGTGACTGTTCTTCGTTGGTATCGTCGGTTTGTGCGGCTTGAGAGGTAGTTTGTCTGACGGTGCGGGTGGTGGTAGACAGTTGTAGTTTGGGTCGAGGAATGCTGCCGTTAAGATAACCTGTCATTCCCTTAGACCCGACCTGCAGTAGCACTTCTCTCTTGAAGTTGTTCCACGTCTTCCGCCCAGTCAATCTCTTCTCCTCCGTAAATATCGGTATGCTCGTAGGGGTGATCGAAGTCATATCGGCTCGTTGTTAATCAAAAATTTTCTCTCTTGGAATGTCTCGAGGGTAGGATAACAGTGCGTAAATTTTTCTCTTGCTCAGTTTCGAGATGCAGGTCTCATAATCTGTTAGAGTAGAACTAGCTCAGTTGATAGTAAGGTCAACTGGATTCTCGTAGGTACCTGTTAGAGTAGAACTAGCTAGAATGTACAGTAAGTGAATGAAAGGTTATCAAGAAACAATAGACTCACCTCAGTTGATAGTAAGGTCAACTGAGGTGCGTCTGAGCGAAAAGAAAAGTTTTGTGTAGTGTGTCGTGAGAAACTATCAAGCCACCGAATACAGTCAGTCACGTGTAACGCCAGAATCAGTAAGTAAGTACGAATGTCCGTGGCGCTGGACTCGTCGAAGTATTACTTCAACAGTGAACGCAGAAACCCTCACAGCCGTGAACAGTATAAATACGGGCCAGAAATTCGAAAACATCAACATCTTCTACCTCTAATCACTAATCATCAATCGACTCTTTCCTCGACAATATCACTCCTCGTTAGCGACAATGCCTTCCTTCCGTGCTCTTACTGCCCTCTTCTTCATTGGTGCCTCTTTCACATCCGCTATGGCACTTCCCCACGATGCTCCTTCCGCTCCCACCGCCTGTGATGCTACATGCGTTGCCAAAGCGTCCCCCGTCCCAGTTATCATCCAGGATGTGCAGAACAAGATCTCGCCCATGGTCGAGAAAATTCGTGAGTCCCCGCGCTGGGTCCGCCCAGTGCCTCTCGTGCTCATTTCCCTTTTCCCAGATGCCTTGAAGGAATGCAAAGCCGACGATATCAAGCCCATCGTTGCCGACATTAGTACCATCATCGACGGTGCAACTGCCAAAGTCAAGGCCTACGTTGATGCCAAAGTCGACTTGAACATTGCCCTCTCCGCCGACGCCGACGCCAAGGCTGGAGTCGCCGTTTCTGGCATCGACGTTTTGGTTCGCTTGTTCGTTAGCTTGGTTACCGTGAGTCCCTCTCATCCCTTCTTGCTTTTTTTCGCCCTAACTCTTGCCCTTAGTCCGTCGTCGTTTGCATCCAAGCCGCTCTCAATGTAACCGCTCAGGTCGAGTTGGATGCTTGCATCAAAATCTTCGCGTCCCTCTGCATCAGCCTCAGCGCCTTCGTACAAGTTTGTTGCCAGCTTGTTGCCGGTTTGGCTGTGGCCCTCACAGTCCAGCTCACTGCGTTCGTCGCTTTGTGTGTCAAACTAGGTGTTGACGCGTCTGTCACTGCGTTCTTGAAGGTTGTCTTGTAAAGTGTTTGATTCGAGCTTTCGGAACCACGCTTATTTCTCGGTTTTATATTTTGAGTTTCATTGGGCCCCTTTCATAGATCTGTAGCGTTTAGATTTACGACTTACGATTTACGACTAAGATTATCATCTAATATCATTTTTGAACCTTTAACTGTCCTCAGACACGGAGTCTTCGGAGATCAAAGTGGCGGAAAATCAAACAATGTGAGCTCTTGTCAGGTATCTCGTACTGAGCTGGTAGCGTTGACTTGGACCGCAGAAGGGAACCGAAAGTACTCGAAAGCAGGTTTCATGCCCAGGCAGTACGCGGTCATGTGATCGTTCCAGAAATTTCGCGGGAGCTCCGCCATCTTCTCAAAGACCTCGACCGCAGTAAGTGCTGAGTAACCCCCTTGATATACGTCACTTCACGATGGACGCTTCAAGAAAGTTCTGAGCTAGTCCCAAAGGTATAAAACCTGGTCTGCAGACCTGCTGGGGGCATCAGACAAAGCCAAAGACAACTCGACAACCGCGACTCAACTCACAAGTACACTCATCTCATTACCACTCACAATGTCTTCCTCCATCTACTACTACGAACCCTTCTACAACTTTGACCGCTTCTTCGACGAGTTCTTCTCGAGGTCCGGTCGAAATGCCCCTTCGAATGCTGATGGCGGGCAAGCCCTTCAAAGGCAAGGGTCTGACACAGCTGTCACTCAGGCCTTGAAACCAAGGTATGTCCCTAGAATGTCGCATGCTTTGGAGATACGGACATCAGCTGACCCTCGTTCAACAGAATGGACCTCCACGAAGATGCCGACAAGAACACAGTCACCGCGACATTCGAGCTCCCCGGCTTGAAGAAAGAAGACGTCCAGATTGATGTTCACGATGGACGCCTTACGATTACTGGGGAGACCAAGATCTCTGAGGAACACAACAATGACGGCTACGCCGTTCGCGAGCGACGATTCGGCAAATTCTCCAGGACATTGCGACTTCCTCAAGGTGTGAATGTAAGTGGATTTGTACGTCCCGTAGCCGAGATCTAGTCCTGATTGTGCTTTCATTAGGAGGATGAAATCAAGGCCGGACTTGAAGACGGCGTTCTTACAGTCTCCTTCCCGAAGGCTGGAAAGGAGGCAGCGCCTAAAAAGATCACCATTTCTTGAACGAGATTCTGCGCGTTCTAACATTCTACACTCTGGGACTATATTCACTCTTCGTTCTCTTCTGTATATAACCTGCGATCTGTATCAATAGTTGTTCGATTTCCAATGGAGAAAACTCACTTCATCTAAATATAATTACAACTTGGCCGACTCTGGTGAAACGTTCCCTGTCAGTGCGTTGTAAATTGCCTTCGCTACGCCTGTCGGATGGGTTTGGGGTGCCTAGCAACGGCATCACTTGATAAGAAAGTGGCGATGGAGTAAGAACTAGCGTTAAAACATACTAAGTGTCCTCCTCCTGGGATTCGTTGGAAGGAGGCAAGATGCTGCACTCCACCGATGGCGTTTTCGATTATATCGTCTTTGATTTCCCTCGGTCTACGTCAAACGTCAGCTTGCATCGCAGACGACCTCGCCCCACTGGCCTATAGACGTACATGTAATCATCTACGGCCCCAAACATGAGATGAATCGGGACCCGTTTGGCGAAAGTATGGAAGTCTCGGTAGACGAAGGAGTGATCGCTGCTGAGGAAGGTTACCTAGGGAAGTTCAGTACATTCACACCTCCGTACGCTATCAATACTCCTGTAGCGTACCGTTTCCTGCTTGCGGGTGCATTTAAGCGTAACCCCCTCCTTATCAGGATACTCTCTGGTGGGAAGGGATCTAAGACCTTTGTCCTGTTCGTACCAGAAGTGAGTGGTTTCGATTGGGAGTAGTAGGTAGAGACTCACGACGTAGATTCTCAACATTCTGTCGTCCCAAACTTTCCAGGCAGGCCTACTCTTGAATACCTGATACGCGTCTTCTTTGGAGGCCCAAATATCCCGACGACTTGCCGCTCCCCTCGCAAGGAAATTGGTTTCTACAGTCCAGCCTCCAGGAAGGAGCTTCTTGTTCCATGCCATGATTTCGACGAGTACCAGGGCCTCAAATTTGACCTTCGGGAAAAAGTTCGTGGAGAGAGTGCTAAAGCCTTGTCAATGAGTTATGCGACTTGAGACTGAAGAGAGTCTTTGCCTCACACCGATGCTGCACCCATAGAGTGGCCCACGCCTATCAGACGGTGCTTGGTAAAGTCTGTATCTATCCCATTCCCGAGACCAGCGAGGAGAGAGTGAACTGCTCGACCGTATTGTTCCCATCCAACTGCCAATTCTCCATGTCAGTCGTTCTCCTGTACTCGAACGGAAGTAACCGTGTAGACGCACACACAAGGTCGTAACCCCAAGAAAGAGTCTCCTCGTTCAGTATTGCAGCGTCGCCGTGATTTGGGGAATCTATCAACCAAATTTCGCGTATCCGCAACTGTTCTCCTCCCTTGCTTTTGACAATAGCAAGAAGATCGTCGACTATTGGTTCCCAAATCTCTTTATGGAATCCTGTTGCATGCAGGAAGACGAGAGTATAGGCGGTGGGATCGTTAACATGCGGTGAGTTGGGGTCCCTAAGACGTTTGGCCGTCACCAGGAGAGGGTAATTAGGACGAGGATCGAACACATATTCTTGGGACTGCATAGGGGAAATTGAGAGGTGCTAGAGAATGGATTGATAGGAAGGTATGATTCCCTCGACTTGGACCCGGGCCTTCGTTGAGAGCGACATTGTCAATGTTTCGGGTATGACAGTTCCCCGCAAAGTTAGCAGCCAGTCATGTGAATTCAACTTGACAATTGACTGCACGGCGCACGAGCACTTCGGTCTCAGATCCGAGCACGGCGAACAGGGAGCTAATATGTATTTGAATCGCGGATATTCCTGAGCAGGGGGGGTGTCGGCTATTACTCTTGATTCCTGAGCTGCGAGCAGTACTGGCGGATTCAAAAACCACGATAAGCCTATGCTAGGCAAAAAGGAATTGTAATCTCGACACCAGCAGGATTTGAACCTGCGCCCTCAAAGAGGAACAGATATCAAACAAGTTCGAATCTGTCGCCGTAACCACTTGGCTATAGTGCCTTGAGCAAGGTGCTCATATTGACATGTTGAGAAATGAGTATTTCGTGGTAGGTAAAGCACTCTTCGAACTCGAGTGTTGTAATGGTGCATCCCAGTAAGAAGCTTATCAATAACTACTTAGAATTCGTACCATTCCCCCTCAGTAACAACCCAACCACTACAGCTCCGGCAACAGTGTTGAGCACGATAGCCCAAATGACTACAGCGAATGCCTCCGAAATCTCTTGCCCTTCCCCGACTAGTACAGGCTTCCCCAGCTGAGCAACTATGAGAGCGATCTCACCACGCGCGACCATTGCAGCTCCCAAGATCACGGCAGACCGAACGGGTGTCAACTGAACAAGGGGAAGTTCAGCCGATGGTGGTTCCACTGAAATTGGGGTAACTCGTCTTCTGCGACGCCGACACCATCCCGTCTCGTCATCGGGCCAGACGAGAAGCCAAACTCCTGTAATGACCTTTCCGACTAGCATCATCAATGAGTAGACCAATCCACGCCAAACGACCCTGCTGGATCCATTCACGGAGCCCAGAGAGCGTATGGGCAGAGCTGCACCCATCGATACGAAGAAGAGGGGAGAGAAAAGATGATGTAAGAGTGGCTGGAAGAAGGAAATGAATGCAAGGTGTGGAGAGTAGATCCCGACGTTGTTGAGGGTCAACGATACATCGTTATCCTCCCTATCGATACCACTGCTAACACCGGGAATGTTTTGCTCAGGAAGGGAGCAAAATGTCTGCGCAAGGAGCACGCCTGCCAGATAGGCACCATACAGCTCACTCGTCCCAGCGTATTTGGCTCCTGCGACCGCGCCAGAAAGAGTTGCAACGATGAGGAATATCTGCGTCCGCCCACAATAAATGAGTCGCTTGATGACGGTAGGCAACCTTGCCTGGAGAGGTCGCAAGACCAAAATGAAAGCTGCTGTCGCCAAAGTGAACGCGATGGAGACCAGAATGGGTCTGACTATGGCTCCCCATTTCACGCCACCGGAAGAAGAGGACAGGTCGGCAATGATAGCAGCCATAACCAACCCTACAACATCGTCAAAAAGAGCGGCACTGACCAGCACCACCCCCATCTTCGTCTGCTTCAACTCGGGCTTGAGCAACGACAATGTGGTTCCCAGTGATGTCGAGCTGAGGGATGCACCGGCCACGAAACTCTGGAGAAGAGTATACCCAAAGCCAAAATGGAGTAAGAGGAGCGAGAAGGCGATTGGGAGTAGGATCCCAGTCAGGCCTGCCACGACTGAAAGGGCCCAGTTTTGATACAACATAGACAGATTGGTCGACATTCCCGCCTCAAAGACGAGAAGGAGGAGGCCAATATAGCCTATAATTGTTACGGTCTCGGATATAGCCTCTGGAAGTAGATTTCCGGCTTCAGGTCCATAAATGATACCGATGGAAAGAGAACCAAGCAAGCCCGCTTCGAGGATGGCGGTGAAAAGTTCTTCGGCAACGTTCATCAGGTAGAGAAGAGAGGATAATGTCAAGAGAAGAGGTATTTCTGGTACTTCGTATGAGGGCATCTTGTATAATGCATAGAGGACTTCAGCACGAGATCAACGTTGAGGGGGTCGAGAGGAAAGTTTGTGGTGCGTATTATGTAATACACAACCCACTGCACAGAACCTTTTGTCGACCCTTGCCCAGATGCGATCGTTTTGATACACAGGTGCCAGGATGGGGACCATACCAGAGCTACGGAAGGTCATTTCGGTGCTGATGGGTTTGATTCTTCTGCAAAACTTCTCCACCAAACGTTGCGACTGCTTGGACTTTTCCTGGTAAAGCGTAGTCACCTTTTCCAAATGACTCGCATTACTACACACTTATGGCCCCAGTAGCTACGCTACAGGCTTATGCTACTTGCATTTGCTGGTCATAAGAACTCAGGAGGGTGTAACCTTGAAGTCAGAGCAGAATGTACCTCGCAGGTCAGCTGCCTGGAGGGCTTTTTCATAACGCTGGAGCCCTTCACAAGGACGCCGTTAATCTCCCTATGTATGGACCGTCAGTACTCAGTACTCGCGAGAGTACCCACAAACTACGGCTCAATTGGCGCCATTTCCTGGCCTTCCGTAGTTGCATCTGTTCCGCTTTCAAATCTTCACTTCGATTAGTTCCTCATGCTTCGGCTTAGAATTCTTGACTTAAGTCATGGCTTCAACTTTGTGGAGTTATGTATCCTGGCGGAGGACGGGAGACCTAAGTAATCGAGCCTCTTCCTCGCATTCTCTAAACTTCATTTTTTCCCCTTTTGCGTTGCTGCTGTAGGTGACCTCTATCGTTCCCCTTCCCTTCCCTTCCCTCCCCTCTTGACCGAAGCTCCCTCGCCGCACATTCAGCTGCGATTCGTCCTGTCTACCGTCGCTCTTCTATCCTACCACATCGCGTTCAAAATTGGCAGATTTCGATTGACTCCCGCCGGTCGTTTGGAGCATGTGGCGTCGTGGACACCTTAATACCACTGTTATAAGCATACGCCGCCAGCTGCTGGAAGCTCGAACCCCAAACTCTCGATCTTTCCCCTCTTCCCCTCTCGCTGAGAGCGACTGTACCAACTCGATGGCCGCACCCTCGCCTACACCAGAAAAACGCTCCGCTCTTGATGAAAAAGAAAATCCACCGTCAACTCAGGCTGAACCTGGTCCCGATGGCGTCTCGCAAGCAGTCAGGACGACGTGTCTAGAAAATTCATCGACATGCCCTGACGGCTCAGATGGCGGGAAGGTAGCTTGGATGATGATTGCTGGATGGTGACTCGAATCCTTCCTCGTTGCCAGTATATTCATTGACAACAGGACAGCTGGCTGGTCCAATTTTGTACTATCGGGTGAGTTGTGCGGGCGTTACCTCAACGACTCTGACCCACGTTCACTCACATTGGTCATTCCAGATACTCAAACGCGTTCGGAGTTTACCAAGACTTTTACACGCGCGACTTTCTGTCGAATAAAGCTCCATCCGATATCAGGTGACTCATACTCAACTACACACCATCGCGCAAGGGAGATTCTCACTCCCGTCGTAGTTGGATCGGGAGCTTTCAACTGTTTATGCAGTATGCTCCCGGTATACTCGTTGGGCACGCGTTCGACGCTGGGTACTTGTAAGTGGCTCTATTCCCTTTCCGCATTCATCTTCTTTACCCTCTCTCGCGGTGAATGGCCGTTACTGACAGTTTTGGTCTTTTTTTCAGCCGCTCTATGCTAGCATTCGGCACATTCCTTGAAGTTTTCTCGTTGCTCATGCTGTCTCTTGCGCGCCGAGATCAGTACTACCAGATATTTCTCGCGCAAGCCGTCGGATTAGGTCTAGGCCAAGGCCTACTGTTTATTCCTTCGTTGGCTATCATCCCACGACATTTCAAAAGACATAGAGCGTTTGCCACCGGTGTTGCTGTCACAGTAAGACTCACGATGCGCCCACCTCTTTGATCTGTTGTTGACCGCTTGATTGCCGCTTGCGACCCTCGAACGACAGGGTGCTTCGCTCGGAGGTATCATATGGCCTACTGTGCTCAATCAAACAAGCCAGAGGACCTCGTTTGCCAATGCAATCCGGATTACCGGTGGTCTGGCAGGAGTTATGCTTTGTTGCGCCAATGCACTTATGAGCCCATGTCATCCCACAAGGCCGACACCGAGGTCGGCGGAACCTACGAGAGGGAAAATGAGTAGCATACTGAGGGATGGAGCGTTCCTGGTTTCGATTATTGCGTGAATTCCTGCTGCCTCCAGGGAGACATTGCCCAGGCGCTGACGGTCTTCACTCACCAGGGCTTGCCTTGTTGCATTCGGGCTCTTCTTTCCATGTGAGAAACCTTCTTCATGTTTCCGCTGGTCTCCGATAGTTGATCATCATGAGTTGATTCATAACAGACTTCTACCTTCAGTTGTATGCCCTAGACAAAGTTATCGGCTCGGACAGGCTTTCATTCTACGCGGTGTGTGCAAGTCCGCTCCTCGGTAATCCGCTCATTACTCACTGCTCATACCGTATCTATTGTTTTTTTTTTGTACAGATCGCGATATTAAACGCTGGGAGCATAGTTGGCAGATTGTTACCCAACTTCTTCGCGGACCGCGTAGGTGGCTACAACCTGATTGTCCCATGTCTCATCGCCACCTCCATCCTTCTATTCACCATGCTCAGCGTGAGTACCTCCGTGGGCGTCGTCTTGTTCGGCTTATTGTATGGATGCATGTCTGGCTCGTGTACGTATGCTCTGTTGCCTATTTTCTTAAGCGGACAGCCCGACTGAAAATCGTCGTTACTCAATCCTCCGTAGATTTATCTTTAATTCCTACTATCATCTCCCAATTGAGCAAGGACTGTCCTCATCCAGGGTGAGTTTCGCTTAACTCCTTCCCGTAATCCCGGAGTTTAGCGCTAATTCATGCTGGGTCTAGACTTCGTATGGGTTTTGCTTTTACGAGCGTGGGGTGCTGTATGCTAGTGGGGACGCCTATTGAAGGCGCTTTGCTGCATGACACCCACCACGGTGGTTTCATATGGACGAGAACCGTGATCTTTAGTGGAGTGAGCCAACATTCCGTCTTTCTACCTGAGTGTATTCTGACCCTCAGCCGTAGGTGATGGTCATGAGTGGCACACTAGGAATGTTGCTTTCACGATATCTCTTTGTTCGTTCTGGAAGAAACGGGGTGTGCGGACAGCTGGTCTAGTCCTTTACAGAACGAACAATTTCCGTCACGGATTGATGTACCACAATCAGCATTCATTGATTGAACCAAGACGTTCGAGCCATTACTTGTAGCCGATGATCTATTCTAATAAACTTACAATACTCCTAACACTTAGATACAATGCACAAAGGCGCATTCTCCCCAACGAGATTTTGAACCAGGTCTATGGCGTCCGTTACCGATGTCGCAACTCCCTGGACAGCCTCCAACACAGGATGAAGGCAACAAACGCAGCAGCTCCCCCAATTCTGGAGAATGTGTGAGTTTTGTCGCCACCCAGGCGAATGGCAAGTTAGAGGCTCACCTGAAGATGTAGACCACCGAATTAGATTTTGCGGTGGCTTCCAGCTCTTGCAGTTCCTCTAGTATGGTGTCTTGATCACTTGCGTCGTCCCGTACGAAGAGTAGTTTTGAGATATGGGCTGCTGCCGTCGCTACAGCAGTGTTATTATCCGTGCGATTGGCAGTAGTAGGGTGCTTGACATGTATCACACTCTTAGAGGGATCGAAGATGGCGAAGATGATGGATGCAATACCCGTCACAAGGAATTGGGGTATGACGATGAAGACGTTGTGTATTCCCTGTGAAAATTCAGTCCTCCGCGCTGATAAAGCAAGAACAGGTAAATTTACCAATATTATTCCAGCTTTGGCGCTGAGGGTACCTGGACCACCGTGATTTTCAGCAATTCCAGCGTTATCCTCCTCATCCCGTGTCCGTCCAACTAGCACGGTATCTTCTCCCTCGTCATCTTCATCCTGCGGATACTGACGCTCGCCTTGACCTCCGCTGGGTATATCAACTGTGCTAATGCCTGCCCCCGCGTTGCCCAAAAGCGCTGATCGGTTTTGGGCGTCTCCCCTCCTCCTCTCTTCGACATCTTCGTCTGAATCTTCATCAGAGTCATCCTGAAGAGCGAAAGCAGCCTCGTGTCCATTTTCACGCGTACCCAACATTGAGAGTTCGCGCCGGCTCTCAGAGCTAGCTCTGGCAAGAGTTATGCTCTCACTACGTCTATGTCGTGTGTCGGTGAGCTGAATCGAGCCCGAGTCCTCCGCGAGAGCCGAGGGCTCAGTGAGAATGGCCTCTCCGAGCTGGCAGTCAGAAGCCGTTACTCAGAGAAACGACGAAACGAGAGCCCACGCGACTCACCAGAGCGAAAGGCACCCATTGAGTAACAGCCCATGAGAATCCCGTGATTGCGATCAGAATGGTCGCGCCTGTAACTGAACCAGTAAAGCTAAAAACAGATCCATCAGTAAGCTGCAAAAGGGTACAACGGGAAGTTCTGACAATGTTCCGAGCATACAAAGCGCAAAAACTGCGTGACTGGCAGCCCAGAGGCTCGAAAGGTGTACTTGCATCGCTTCGGGGATGGCAAAGCTCGAAATCCGATGTATGGCGTCCTTTAACACGTTCGAAGAGTAACTGGGCATATTTCGGTGAATTTCACCACCGCCAGCTCCACTCAAATTGTGAGAACTCCCGAATCCATTCTCCACTGTTTGCTGGTGTCTTCTTTGTTTCCTTTTCCTCGAGTTTGTGGATGCCTCTGTCACGAAATAAGGCAACACGAAGTTGACAAACAGGGTAATCAAGGAGGAATAAAAGAGTGCACGGGAGCCCAATCGCGACGATTCCGTGTTGAGTAGGGAGAGGGTCTCAGGCGTTATCTCGGAAGAGGGAGATCCAGGTGGGGGTACAACACTAACTGTAGCATAGAAAGCTCTTTTGTTGAGGTCACCAATGTAGACCGAAGTGTAGAAGAGGATCGGAAACCAGCCCAACCAAGCGCTGAGGGGGCGTTAGGACCGCCCACAAGTAAGTCATCGAGGTACCAGACTCACAAAAATTGTATCATGCACTATTGACAGAGTCTGAGTGGATCGCAAGTCTACCATGAAAGGAGCCACGCACGATTTGCCGTATTACTCGAGGCAGTGTTAGCATATTTATCCATATATCCTTGAGCTCCTGCACGAATTTTCGGAACGGACTGAATAGGAATACCCATCAGCCGGCTGGATACGCAAAGCAAACGACAATGGACAGACCCGGGAGCCCCAGCTTGAGGTTTATCGAGTAGTACTCTTTCCCTGACCGTGACGGACGTCGTGATATGTGTGGCAAGTAGAACGAACACCCCGATCAGGCTCAGCACCTCGAGCTGTGTCGACCCCAAAAATGGAAAGCTTTGCGGCAAGTCCATTTTACCACTGCAAAAGACGTGTCAAGGTGTATCGGAGGTGAAGAACAAAACCACGCACATGAAAAAGCCGAAAACACTTCCAATTGCGAGCATTTTGGCTGCCCAAGCGTTACCCGCAGGCTGAAGCTCTGATGGTAAGGTGTCCACAAGTAGGGCTCGGTCCATAGCCTGTACTGGAAGCGAAGTGAGCAATGTGTTCTTCCTTTAGACAGAGGCCTCGTCGTACCCGCGTTGATACTGAAGTCGATGATATAGATCGACAGAACTGCGAGAGATATGACTAGGGAGGTGCTCTACTCTGGATGGTCAGTCTTTGAGCATGAAGTATGATTGAGAACACGCACGTCCCGGATAAACCACCCCGCGACGACCTTCGTCCACCCTAAGAGTAAAAGTGCGACGGTACAAACTGCTGCTCCCAACAGCATATATGGTCTTCTCCTTCCCCATCGCGATGTGTTGTTATCCGCCAATACACCTATCACAGGTTGAACAATCAAACCGGACAACGGCCCTGCAACGAAAACCACAGCCATTGCCGACTTGGATAATCCTAGCGAGAGTAGGTAGGGCGACCCATTGGACATTTCAACCGACCATGCTATTTGTACTCCGATAAGACATATTGTGAGAGTTGGGAGATGAAGCCATGAAGGGCCACGAATATGAGATTGTCCGGAAAACCGACCACCGACCGACCCAGAGTTCAAGACTGCAAAGCCACCTCCAGTCATGGAGACTGCGGATAAGGTTGGTGAAGTTGCTCTAGAACTAGATTTAAGAAAGAAAATAAGAGAATAGGTGATAATACTCACCAAGCTATCACCACTAGTATCTTCTGAATATCTCAATGAAGGCGAGCACACAGAAGCAGCGACGTGTTTGATGTCATCGCCGACTCCCACGTGATACCTACCTGCTTAAGCGCTGGGAGTCTCACTTAGACTGTTGCCCACCCGACGTCCAGCTACTGTCACCTTATAATAGTGCTAATTCGAGAAATAAAACTCCAATGATACCAAGTGTGAATTGATGAACGATTCCGGAAAGTTTTCTTCCGTCTGTGAGATTGTCAATGTCCTTGGGCAACTGCTCATATTGGCTACCTGGCGCAATGGTAGCGCGTTTGGCTTCGATTACCAAGCGGTACCAAAAGGTTGCAGGTTCGAGTCCTGCGGTGGTCATTTTTTTCAATGTTATCCTGCATTTGCCGAGGGTCGTGAACTCGTTCAACTCATTCCGTGTGAAGTAATGTACAGTTTGTAACACTTGGAGGCTATCATCTCGCTGACGTCCGGTATGTAACTAGAAGATTGTGCCGTCACTCTCCAGCTCGAAGGGTGGGCCGCCAGTCTCGGGTCGTTTCTGTTTGGCAATTTCCCTTCCTCCTTTCCAGGTAGCACTCTCGAGAATCTGAGGTAAAGTGAGCTGCTGTGGTGTGAGCCCAAAGTTGGCTCGAATAGCATCTGCGATTCGGTCGCTGCGGAACTTATCTGTCAGATCAGGTCCAGAACTTCAACGATAGAACTGACAGCAAGATCACGGTTAGAGCTCTCCATTCCACAACTGCCGGATCAGCTGCTGATGCTCGCGGAAGGCCGGATTTAGCGTCGACAGGAAGCGCATTCGGCTTCAAGGTTAGGACACCGAGGTCCAGGAAGAGACCTCCTGTGCACATTCAAAAGACAAAAGGCTGAGTGGCAATGTTCTTGACAGTAGTTCGACATACCATTTCGATACTCTGGTAATCCCGTCATATCCTCCACGCCGGTAAACCGCAAATCGGTGGTGTGCTCGATCGCTTCTACGATGCTGTAAGTCATCCACTGAGTGAGCTTGTGAAAGGGAACGAGATTATCTCCTTCTCCACTTGATCCGGACTTGAGTGCACCACAGGGCCAAACATCGCCGAGCGATACTCCGGCGAGTTTCGTACGAGAGGCTGGCCAGATTGAGTTAAGGCCATCCCCTAAGACGTGCCAAAGAGCAGAGATGTGTACGTTCTTCGTGGAACCTTCCAGCTTTGACTGTGTATCGAGGAAATCTGTACAATTGGAAGGGTCGATTAGCGCGTAAGAGAATGATCATAGCCAGGACAAACCAATTGAATTCCCCGGGCGCCCCTCCTTTCCAAATAAATCGGAACTGGCAAGGAGGGCCGAACTAAGGTTCTTCAGGAGAGAGGCACGACCTTCTAGGCCAACGAGGGGATTACTTTCCGACACCTGCATTCCTGATGCGAGAACATCTGGCTTAATCTTAGATAGAGCGCTGGCTGTGCGCGTGATTGAAACCGTTCAGTTGACAGGAGGATGCGAGTCGGAGTGGGTCTAGACATACCATCTACCCGGTAGGGCTGCTTGGGGTCGCTAGAGAAGGTCCCATCTTCGAACATATGGAAGCTGGCAATCGCGAGTCCCTCCGATCTACTGTATCTCGCGTTTGTTTTCTTCTCGTGATAAGCCCAGTCTTTGCCGGCACCCGCATCGAGTAGAACAGACACGACGAAGAAATCGACAAGTCGTTTTCCTTGTTCCTGTTTGACAATGCCCTCCGAGGACCATTTCTCAAGCAGTGGACCGATACGGGATCCACCTGGCTCAGCATGTCTCCAACGACCGTGAGGCGGGATCTGTGTCGATTCAAGAAAAGGTGATCCGTATACATGGTGCATGACTCACCGTATCAAATTTCGTGCCAAAATCACGCTAGTGTACATGGAGTGCGTCAACCTTAAGTGGGCTCAGAGGCAAAACGGAACCCACTGTTACGATTCCTGAACAAAACTTGGCAGCGTCTGCCTCCTTTTCAGGGTGGTAGTCGAAGTACTCTAGTTTGCCTTGTTTTGCGAGTTCGAAGACCTGACTACAGCGATCGCGAATAGCGGGAAGAGTACGCAGATACCTGGCTTTGTGCTCGAGACTTTCCGTAGTGAGATTCATTGCGATAGCGGAGGCTGAGATGGGGGTTACGTTAAGATGCGTGCAGGGTTCAATCTGAATTAGCGAGGTGTACTTACAGCTACATTACGTATTAGGCAGGCATTCAGATAAGATAAGATGTAAATTCTAGTACCGCCGTCGGAAGCAGCTACTACAAGGGTTACTGGAGGTGCCATTCTGTCCTTTCTGGGCAGGACGCATCCTGTAACACATTTCCTGGTCAGTAAGGATGTCGGCTCATGTTCGATGTAACGTGCTTACCATTTTGTACACGTCTCGGCGCAATTGGGACAATACCCCTTTGGTGCATGAGCCTTGCTGTAAACGCAGGTGGCTTTTCCACAGTCAATCTGATGTTCGGCTTTAGTACAACTAAGATGCGCGTGGATCTCCCATATGTAACGCACAGTGCTACCTGCGTCGACAGGAGAGGAATGTCCGCAGATGAATGTGACGAAGTCCATCCGACGATAGCACATTTCTGAGAGTCTGTAACGGCTGGACGTGAGGTACTAGGTGACAGACGAATTGAGGCGCGAGGGTTTGCTGTGGGGTTGTCGGAAGAGGTCGAGAAGCTGGACGAGCTGGAGAAGTGGTAAGAGGTCATCCCTCTTTTAAATACACTTGGTGAAAGCAATCGTAATCAGACAAACTTGGAGTGAGCGGTAGACCGGTAGAGGCCGTGCTGCCTAAGAATTCACTTGATATGTCCCGAGAATAGCGTAGAATTTAGAGATGAAAGGGAGCATTGAGTAGAGAGCTGTAACTTCGGCTGCAATCGATCAAATCCGCCCTTGAACATGTCCCTTTAGCCAGTCTCAATAACTATCTGTAGACGGAGCAAGGGGAAAAGGTAATAAAGGACCGGTGATTGGGTTGGAAATCATGTGGTTGTTGCTTGCACCAACGAATTTCCAATGACTCTTTTCAAGACCGCTCGAATGCTGCTAATCGGACGTTGAAGTCCTACAGCATAACCGCGACAAGGTGAAGTCAGTGCATGACTTGTTGTGAGTTGTAGAAGAGAAAACAATTAAAAGAGGGATTGACGTTGAGGCCCATATCTCCCTACACTTTCCTTACGAGATAATGCGTCGAAGGCAAAGCCGTGTTAACGCCAGTGCCATTTGGTATGCTGGCTGAACAATTCAAACGCCTTGAGCAAATGTCCGTTAACTGGAATTAGATAGCACGCGTACTCACCGTCATACTTTCCGCCGAATTGATGGCGCTTTCTGACATACCCTGTTCAGTTGACGCGAGTAATCGAGTGATGATCTCAGGACCTGTCCTCCATCTAAGAAGAAACCAAGACATCATGTAGCCAAAGGACGAATGTGGAGAAACTATGTCACGGAAGCGGCGAATGCGTATGGTTTAAGATAGTATGTATCCTAATTCTTTACTTGTGCGACATCGTTGCGTAAATTTCCTTCAGCTTCCGTGCAAAAACGCGTCAATTAGTCGGAGAGATCGAGTATGAACGCGCAAGGACCCAATCCATAGGCAGCGTCGGGTTCGCACTTTCCTTCCGAAAGATACGATCTTGCTCATTCCCTGGTATTTTGACAGGAGCGACGCTTCGTCCGGCCAAGGTGAGAGTGTTCGTATGATGGAGAAACCCTAGGTCCAGTGGGTTACACGCCTTGAGATATTCGGCCGCTCTATCATAATAGAGTCTAACTGCCTGGGGTCCATCATCATTCATGGTTATCGTTGGAGAGAGCGAATCTTCTTCCTTGGACCTCCGATCATAGTCATCTATGTAATAACACGTCTTGATCCATTGCTGCCATGTACGAGGTCAAGTGGCACTCACTCGGAAGTTAAGCATCTCCCCGCGGTGAACGGTTTTCCACCATTTTCCAAATGCAGCAGTGTTGATGTCAATCAGAACACCATAAAAATCAAGATGCAGTCAAATTGATGTTCCGCTTCAATAACGCCCATGCTTCGAAAAACAAAAAGTCAGCCGTATTTGAGGCGCTTACGAGCGACATAGATCCAAGTGCCCAACCATTTCGGGCATGAACCGCGTCATATATGCATACTAGGCTACAAAGTAGCTGAAAGTTCCGTTGTGTCGTGATGTGTGCCTGCTTTCCGAGCTTGAAGCACCTCCGTAAATGTCTGGGCCGAGATTACTAGGAGATCCCGCCACGGAGCCGACCAAGTACTCGGGATGACCGTTGCACATACCGCTGGAACCGTCCTGCAAGTAAGGCGTCGAGTGTCGTTATGAGCTCGGTCTCCAGGCCGACAAAGAGGGTTACTTTGGAGGCGTAGAGTCACAGTGCCTTGAGGCGATGTCTTCTTGGGCAAATCCATTGAACTTGTCTAGTTTGCGAATCTAAACCTTTCTGGTTTGATGGACCAGAAATGAATGATATACCGGTAAAATAAGGACGCGCCAAGTTTGCGAGATATCGATCTTGCTGTTCGGTATCTCGGGACATGTTCTGTAAGTCCGTACAATTCAAAACCTCGATGTGTTCCAATATCACTTCCTTCAGTCAAGTGTGCCACTGGTGTGCTTGCAGAGTTGTCCGAGATGAGGTGATGGGGCTGAAGGTCATCATCAGCGTGGGAACTGCACAGAGCGCGAAATAAGCAAGGGGGTACAGCCACGAGCACTCCTCTGCTTCAGCCACATTGTCCTCTCAGCCTTGCAATTCGATTCGATTAGGGAACCCCATTATCTCGTTTTCTTCCTCTAAATGACACTGAAGACAGCGGCAAATGTCATATCCAATGGAACATGTCGCGAGTAGACATTCTCTTCCCTCGGGCGGGACCCCTGCAAATGTCTTAGGTGGCACTGCGCAGCCTCTTGCACTCAAAACTATACGTATGAAGATTGAATACTTTTCCTGTGAGCTTTTCTCTTTCTTCATTTGATACTGGAATTTCATACCTGATGAACTAATTTCCCTCAGGCCTCAGGTCCCCGGCTCGGGTACGTTTGCGTGGCGTTTGAAAATCATCCCGAGTTACCCTCGCTCTAGCTCTCAGCTCCTGGAATTAAAGGCACATAAATCAGGGCCACGCCATCTTCAGGTCCTAGGCTAGTGCTAGACGTATGTCAAACCCAATGGCCTTGGCCATTTCCACACAGGAGGCAATGGCTAAAGACTTTCACGATACGTACACGGCACACATTCAAAGCTTGTGGTACCTGGCCAGTGCAACGTTTGGTTCTTTATTGTGCGAGGCTCTCCGACCTCCCGGTTATTCTCAATCACGTCCCTTTCTTTCAGCCGAGCTCTATGACCAAGGATGACCACCACCTGTCAGGCGGTTGACGCCACTCCCGATTTTTTAGTGACGAAAGTTTCACAATTTTTCCAGTTCTCGTACATGATCACGTGATTCGTGACATCTCGCGTCCGACTCTCATGAAGTTCCCATTGAGTCTATGCCATGATCCATGGACCGTTTTCCGGTCGCCTTTACCGCAGTTTTCTCCATGGCGAGCATGTTTCTCACGTATATCGTCGTTTTCACGCGGAGAAAGCCGTATGTCCTTCTACCACTATATTCTCCACGCGGTAAGTTCACTAACATCTTGAAGCATATTAGCGAGACGTGGTGGGAGAGGAGGTTGAAGATATACCGTATTTCCACCCCGAGTTCCTTCGCATCCCGACCTTGGATCAGTAAGCAGACTGCAGTTATTATTATCCACATGTCTAGGGACCGTTTGTTCGACTTCGGATTACACGACTTCCGCGTATTTCCGCTGTGGTCTCGCTTCAGCCTATCTCCGCACGACGTTGAGTCTAGTTTCTCAGTTCTTTCATACTTAAGCAGCCGAAAGATGCAAACATCCCCAAGGTCTCCCATTCACGCTCATTTGCCATCTCACTTAGTCCATCAAATGCATTTGAACCAACTCCATTTTCTCCTGGCTGCCGCCTTCTTCACGCAATCTCTTGCTCAGGCGACCCCCAAAATCCCATACTATATTATCACGAATGCCGAGACCCCGTCCCTTGGTCGTCCAGGTTTGACACCTGTTGGACGGCAGAGGGCAGAGTCCTGTATACCCAGCGTGGGGTGCTTGTCAAATCTGCCAGTTCTGACACTTACCCATAATCTCCCCTTAGGTATTTTCACAAATGAATATCGGTCTTATCATTACCTGCAAGGTCGACAAGGATGGAGAGGAAGGTCTCGGATGCCCTGCCGCTAACGAGACCGCTCTCCCACTCGCGAAAGCGCTCAATGTGAATATCACAACTTGGTGCGAAATTCACCAGCTTTCATGGGTAGCCACCCTCATCATCTAACATAGTGGTACTGGAGAGGAATCCAACGATGAATGTGTTCACAACAAGATCAGGAAATTCAACAAAGAGAGCAATCAATCTGTCCTGATTGTCTGGGATGCTTTAGGTATGGACGACCTCATGGAAAACGCTGACGTGAATGACGCCGGCTTGGACGAGGACACATTGGGTATGCAGTGAGTATTTGGACTTTGTACTTACCCGCGACCAAGCTGCTCAACGCGTTCCGTCAAAGTCCCGACCTCATTCTCACCGTCGTCTCCGGCAAACGTACGGGCCAAAGTTCGATGAACTGTACTGCGCTTGATGGACCTGCTTGAACTTCGTACTTGGCCACATGGAGTAAAGAAAGCTGATGCTGAGGAGACCTATGGAGCGGACTGCCCTACTTTCTTTGTTTATACCCCTACCCCGTCTGTCCTTACTGAGAAACGTCGACCCGAACACATATGTACACCTTTGAAATCCGACATCGGAATCCATCTTTTCACAAGCAAGAGACGCGTGAAATTTCAATTGTTCACCGATGACGGAGTGGCCTACGAATCTTCCGGCCACCCGGAAACCCAATGAAATCGTCCCGATTACCCCGCAGAGATCCGAGCGGGCGCCTCCTAAAGCTAAAGCCCACCTTTAACTTTCTCTACAACCACCATGTATCGTTGCAAGCAGACGCTTTCTCTGCGGCAGTGCTCGAGACTTGTTGCTCGTTCTCACAAGAGAACATCAAGAGCGATACACATCTCGCGACCTCGACGAGAGGAAGCCGAGCCTTATGATCCGCGCTCAGTCGAGCGTGTCGAGGACGAGGTCGACGTGTGCATCGTCGGTGCTGGACCCGCTGGATTGAGTGCTGCCATTCGTATCAAGCAAATGGAGCAGGAAAGAGGAAGGGAAGTTCGAGTAGTTGTGCTGGAAAAGGGAGGAGAGGTCGGTACGTACGGATCTTCCCTTTCGAGTCTTCAGACAATTCTTGACCCCATGCACAGGCTCCCACATCCTATCAGGCTGTGTGCTTGAACCTCGGGCTCTGCATGAGCTACTTGGGTCACCTTCAACGTACGCGGAGAAGTATGGATCCGAGGCACCTCTCGGTCAACCGGCAACCAGCTCGAAGATGTTACTCTTGACCAACAAAATGGCAATCCCGATACCTCACCCTCCCCAAATGAACAACGATGGTACGTACAAGCCTCTCGTTTCAGCTCAGCCTGTGTCGCTCAATTTGTCGTCAGGCAACTACATTATTTCACTGTCACAATTCACTCGCTGGCTTGCCTCCGTCGCTGAGGAGCATTATGGTGTCGAAATATATCCCGGTTTTGCTGGCGCGGGTCTTCTTTTTAGCGAGGACTCAACCGCCGACGACCCGTGGAGTGGATGGGAAGGAAGATGGGGAAATACGGTCACCAAGATCGGTTCCACAAACGGCACCTCTACTGGTATTTGTCTGTCTCCCTTTCTCTCGGAGTTTCACCTCTTAAATTGCTTTCAGGCTCAACGAAAGTGAAGAGTGTGCAGGGTGTGATTACCAACGATGTTGGCATTTCCAAATCGGGATTCCAGAAGAGTAATTTCGAACCTGGAATGGCATTCCGTTCGAAAGTCACCCTACTGGCCGAAGGCGCACACGGAAGTCTAAGTAAGATTGCACTTGGCAAGTACAATCTGCGAAAGGAAAGCGAGGGACCGACCTATGGGTTCGGACTGAAGGAAGTCTGGAGGATAGCCCCTGACGGTAAATTGTCGTTCTCTTGAGCATTGGCTAGCACGTCTGACGAACTCATAGACGGGTCGGAAGGTGATGGTAGATACAAACCTGGAGAAGTGGTGCACACGCTCGGATGGCCTCTCGATAATGCGACTTATGGAGGTGGATGGGTCTACCATATGGACAAAGGTCTCGTTAGCATTGGTCTAGTTTTGGGTGCAGATTGGAACAACCCCTACAGAAGCCCCTACCGTGACTTTCAGGTGATTAAAGTTTCATTTGTGCTCTTCCCACCTACCTGACTATTCCGTCCTACAGAAAATGAAGCACCATCCGTATCTTAGAAAACTACTTACTGCATCCGACGCCCCCAACTCCTACACTCCTACGCGTATCGCGTACGGAGCCCGGACGCTCGTGGAGGGTGGACTCCAATCTATGCCTTTGCTTCATTTTCCCGGAGGCGCCCTCATTGGCGACTCGGCAGGATTCGTCAACATTGCCAAGATCAAGGGTGTTCATAACTCCATGAAGACAGGTATGCTGGGAGGAGAGGGTGCTTTCAATGCATTGTTCTCAAACGAAGGTACTCCTGCTCACACCGCCTTGTGTCCCGCCCACTAACATTGCTCTTTAGAGAGCTCTGAAGAAAGCTTCGAGAAACCTGCAGATCTTTCCTCGTATACCGAAGCGTTCACCAAGTCATGGGTCTATGGTGATCTCCACGAAGTCCGGAATATGCGACCAGCTTTCAACACCGGTCTCGGGGTATTTGGGGGCGTGATGTATTCCGGCGTGGACAGCTTGCTGCTGAAGGGAAGAACCCCTTGGACTTTTAAACATACCAAAGCTGGCGAAAGAGAGAAGTTCATCGTACGTTGATTCCATCAGAACGCGAAGATCTCGGTGCTGATCATCCTACTTGCAGAACTCGACCCCTTCCATGGACTCAACTCACACAGAGAAGGCGTCGAAACACAAACCGATCGACTATCCTGCCTTTGAGCCACCACTTTCGACGGATCTTATGACTAGTGTGTCACTTACCAGCACGAACCATGAGGAGGATCAGCCAGAGCATCTGAGAGTAGCTACGCTTCGAGAGTACGTACAGGAATGGTACGGAGACGAGGCGAATATCCTACCCAAACCTGGAAATGATGCTGGGGAACACCTCACGGACAAGCAAAAGAGACGGAGGTCGCATGTTCAGAAGAATGTAGAAGAGTATGCGGGCTTACTAGGAAGGGCGTGCCCAGCTGGAGTATACGAGTATGTTGAGGACGAGGTACGTTCATACACCCAATCAGCTGAATCTCTATTCACTTTGAGTCTGTAAGACCGGCAACAACCCCGACGGATGGAATGGCAAGAAGCTCGTCATCAATGCCCAGGTAGCTCCCGTTGCCTACATTCCCCGCATTCGCGCTCACGTCGACATTCTCTACACAGAACTGCATACACTGCAAGCTGTGTGATGTCAAGGTTCCCAGCCAAGACATCACTTGGACCGTTCCTGAGGGTGGTGGTGGTCCTAAATATAGTGAGTTTATCTGCCAGCACCCTAACAAGCTCTACTCAATACGAATCTCGCAGCGGTTACATGATTATCGCGAGCACAAGCAAGCTGTCTTCCCCGTACACTCACTCGGATATGCTGTAGATTTAGTTTAATTACCTGGCAGTCGCCTTTACGCGGTAATTGAGAGTTTGAACGAACGCGTGAATTAGAACCGCTTCTAACGTTCCCTCGCCGTGATATCGCGTCATCCGTACGCATACTCAACCAGGGTCCGTACACCTTGGTTGCCTTCATCCATGTCGCGAGACATGAAGACAGATATTCCTCTTGAAGCCGCCGTATATTCGGTTCCCAAGAAATCGAGCGCTCTCGCCAGAGCTACGACATATGTCTTGAAGATCGGAATCGTCTTTGGTTGTGTATGGAGTCTCAGTAATTGGTTCTCCCACGGTTCTCCCACGTCCAGGTTCCCTTCGAATCACTCTAGTGCTCTGGAAGAAAGGTCCTGTCCACAGGTGGATGCCCTGGTCCCTGAAAAGAACCTTTTCTTCTGGACGCTACTTGCAGACGAGCTTGGCTCTGATGACTTCGGAGATAGAGCGGTGAAGTGGTTGGGAGGTGCTGTGCAGATCGAGTGAGTGCTAACTGCGAACTATCTCAGTTACTCGTTGACCGATATTTATCAATATAAATAGGACAGAGACATTTGATGACATGGGTGAAGTTGGTGAAGATCCAAGATGGGAGAATAGGGCCCATTTCCATGAGTACCTGCAAAAATCATTCCCTACGGTGTGAGGTCCTGTAAATACTCTCAAGCGCACACATGTTCAACGTGTCCTTGCCAGACATTCTAATCTGGAACTCACAAAAATCAATACCTATGGACTGCTGTACACCTGGAAAGGATACGACGCGGCCTTGAAGCCTTACATCCTGGCTGCTCATCAAGGTGCGGTACAGACAAGGAGATATGTTGATATAACTCTGACTATCAAGACGCATTCCATCCAGACGTTGTACCAGTGAACCCAGCGACAGTAGACCAATGGGCACATCCCCCTTATTCTGGGCACTTTGACGGTAATCTTCGCTCCTTTACATACGAGATACGAGATGATTGAACTAAATTCCTCTCGAAGGCGAGCGCGTCTGGGGCAGAGGTTCAAAGGACGACAAGAGTGGTTTGATTGCCATACTGTTAGTACGAAGGAATTTCTATTTTATAGTCGCTCACATCGTCTTTGGCCATCAGCTCAGCTATCGAAGTCTTGATCGAACAAGGGTTCAAGCCCGCTCGAACAGTTGTGCTTCCCTTCGGATTCGACGAAGAAGCTGGTGGACACCACGTAGGTCTTCAAACCAACCTAGCTCTAATCGTGGGTTCGAATGCTCATCGAGATCTCCAGGGCGCCCAAGAACTTGCAGGTTTCCTGCTGGAAACTTATGGAGAACAATCGTTCGCTTTCATGATTGATGAAGGATGTATGTTCAAGATTCTCCTTTGTTCGGTCTTTTTCTGATTTACCCGCTAGCCGGATTCATGGAGCAGTACGGTACCGTGTTTGCAACACCGGGAATCGCAGAGAAGGGATCTATGAACCTGAACATCGAGGTCGCCACGTCGGGTGGTCATTCAAGTGTGCCTCCTCCCCATACGGTAAGTGTAACCTGGCATTCGGCTCATGTAGCCTTCGTCGTGTCTGACCGAATTGCTGTAGAGTATAGGGATATTAGCGGCATTGCTCGTGCACATCGAAGAAAATCCGTTCGAAGTCCATATCGTGAGCCTTGACACAATGTGGTACATGGTAATGATACTTACCGAACCGGAAGGAACGGGGCACTCCAATGCACGAATTCGTGCAATGTCTAGGTGCACATGCATCGGATCTTCCTTCTGCCCTCCGAAAGGCAATCAAGCGGTCCCAGCGTTCAAATAAAGCCTTTGAAGAGATTGAGAAGCACCTATTCAGCAATGCCGTCTACAAGAGCCTCGCGGGAACAACTCAAGCCATTGACATCATTCATGGTGGCGTCAAGTCAAACGCCTTGCCGGAACAGGTATCTGCTGTGGTAAATCATCGGATTGCGACGACTAGGTATGGACCATTTTTCCCTCGAAGCTCGCGTAGCCATTAACGCACCGCATGGCTCATAGTTCTGGAGATGCCACGAAGGCCCATGACAGGGACTTGCTTAGTGAGGTCGCGAGGAAATATAATCTAACCTATGTCGCATTCGGGGAGCAGATCTCGGAGCCGGATGTGCCTTCGAAGGGTCGCCTTACGCTGACAGCACCCCGTGTACTTGAGCCTGCCCCCGTTACCCCTACACAAGGTGACAATGCTTCACCTTATCACCTGCTCTCTGGAACGATCAAGGCCACCTACGATAGCCATAGGTCGCTTGAAAGCAGCAACCTCGTGGTTGCACCTGGTATGATGACTGGAAATACAGGTATGAACACTTTGTTTGGGCGCCACTGACATGTGCTGAAAAGATTCTAATCATCCATCTTTGACAACTCAGATACTAGGTTTTACTGGGATCTGACCGACCATATCTACCGCTATAATCACCACAACCTTGGTACATCCACCAATCCGCTGGTGGGTGCCCATACTGTCAATGAATGTCGGTGTAGTGTTTTTGACATCGGAGGGGCCGAAGCTAACAACTTCCACCAGCTGTCGCACTCGACTCTTTCTTGGAGATCATTCGCTTCTTTGGGACCCTCATCCTCAACGCAGATGAGACGATACTCTTTTGAAAGCGCATAACTTGGTGTAATATGCCGCGAATCGACTGGAGCGAAGTGAGCGGCAGTCTGTGTCGCGGGGATCCCACACAAAGACACGCGGCCGATAAACACAATCCCCCTGACTTGAAATATGATACTACTTATGTACAATGTACTCTCAGTCTGATTTATGAAGCGCGAACTCTGAAATATTCACGCTCCTGGTGATCAGGATGTGACGCGATGCGCCAGCCGTAAGAGTCAGCCCAGGGGAGACTACACCACGCGCGGCGCCTGAGCTGTGGTTGAGACCTGACAGCGCTCATCCGCTTGATCCGAACGAATTCTCAGCTGAGATCAAACCAAGCACGGGTTGAGGGGTCAATCCCACTCAGAATCAACTCACCCACTACGCAACTCGATTCTGAGAGACTGGCTGCCACCTGACTGTCCGCGGGTTCTTGTACCTTTTCTCCCTTTTTTAACCCTTTCGGATGCCAAAATTATTCGGGACGCAAACGCAATACATAATCAATGAACACTGTATTCAAATTTCAAACTGCAGGAAAATACAAATGAGAAAGCACTACTATTCATGAATAATAATACTGTAGACAAGGGTATGAAAACCATCTCTTGGTACTCGTATACTAGCCCTATGAAGTCTGAACATCAGAACCAATTGGTTGCGCAAGCCTCTCGAAGGTGTTACTCACCTCCATGAATTTCTGTAAGTGTAACCCATGCAAAATCTGAACGGTGCGGAAGTCAGAATGCGGACATTCATGAGGGAAAAAGGAACCTCATACCGTTGTTCTGGAGGTGGAAAAAGGTTGCAGTAACAGAGCAAAACCAGACCAGAGTTGCTAGCAGATAGACAAAGCCGAGCCAGGAGTATCAGAGCTTATGAGAGCCAGCCAACCAGATGAGATTTCGACAAGATTCAGAGGGCAGTGACAGGGCACAAGACAGCGAGCGGTAGAGCGAAGGGCTAGGGAGACGAGGCATGAAAAACAATTGGCGTCAACGCTAATCAAGAAAGACAGTATCGTGGGCCATGCACCTTGCACACATCTGCTTCATCTGGATATCCCTTTCACTGTAAACTGTCCATGACGTGCAATCGTGTGTTAGTGGTCCTTTTCAATGATCATGGGGAGATGAGGGAGAGAAAGGAACTTGAAGGAAAAAGAACGCACGGCAGAAACTCAAGTTCAACATCACCTGACCGCTCTGAAGAAGGACTCTTTGACCGACGCCGAATTGAGTCCGGGTTGAGATTGAACTGAGCCGAGAAAGAGAGGTTGACAGCACTCTCAAGATTGGCTCGTACAGGCCTCAGAAATTACTCCGCTTGGCCCCCTCAGCTGCCAAACCAATTGACAATATCAGTTGAGCTCCGCGCCCAATTGGTGGTGTAGCTACAGTACCTGCGGCGCAAGCGCTACGGACTGCGGCCCGTGGGAACTAGGTACGAGGCGGTCCACACGTGACACTTAGAGCGCTTAGCGGCACAAAGCTTGGCCTTCTGAACTCAACTCTTACCAAGACCTGCAGGCAAACCTCAGGTCTTTCATCGATACTTTCATGTCACTACGGCGTCTCAACTTGCATGCTTCCGCTCTCAACGATGCAGAATACTCTCTATATACCTCAAGCCTGGCGGATATCACTCTCACCGACGAACATGACCTCCAAGGCCATGACGACTCCTACTATGAACAGATGACCCTCACTTTGCGAGAAGCACGGGCCTGGTTCAAAGGAAGGTACTCTCATTTACCGGCTGCTGTGATTGACGACGTATGTGTCGCGTTCCGAATCCTCAGAAAGCAGGAAGAAACTGATAATCAACAGATACTACGCTTTTTCTCTCCGAACCTATCGCAGGCGGAGAACCTAACAGGCGGTCAGTTCTTTGCGGCACAGAGATTGCTGGTACATGCGGAATCTGGAAGAGAAGTAGACCGCTCGCTTGCATTCGTTCAAGGTGAGAGCTGGTGTATTTTGCGCGTTTGACTGTGCTTAACAAAGGTCCGGGTAGCCCATCCAACGGATAAACCTATTGCTCGTCCGTCGTCTCCGCAAAAACCACCAAATACGATCCCTTCTCGCAGGTCCATTGACGCAGTACTTCCCACCTCCCAAAGCATTGAGAACGCCGGAAATGGCCCATTTACACCACCTCCTCAGCACCCCTCGGCATCGAATAACCCTTTCACTCTGGGCCGTGCTAAATCCAACCCAGGCGCACCACCCTCGTCCAAATCGTATGACGGGTCTTCGTACTCAACACCACACAAATTGCCCCCACTACCGCCACGAAAATCGGCTTCGCCTGCCGTCCTACCGCCCCCTAGACATGGATCTCTCGGATCAGCCGCGCCTTCGTTGATAACACCCTCCGTCGTGACGTCGAAATCAGTGCCCATACCCTCCGCACCCGCAGTACCTCCCAAGCCTTCACATTTTACACATGTCACCTCGACGCTGATGAAGCAGAGTCTGCAAGCGTCAAAAACGGGACAAACAATGAAGAAGGCAGAAGAGCAATTGGAAAGAGAACGTGTTCTACAGGTCCTCAAGAGCTCGGCATCTAAGTCGACATCCTCATTCACGAACGCGTTGGTGTCGAGAAACCGAAGCAACAGTCCCAACAAATTGTCCGCAACCCCTTCATCTACTTCTGGCTCCGACCTAGATCGGGAAAGCACCTCGCAAGCACCACCCCTACCTCGCCGACGCAAAGTATCACCGCCAGGCTCAGTTTCAACTAGCTCGTTCCAGCAAGTAGCTCTGGCTTCGACCTCGACCTACCCAGGTGCCAGTAATAATCCTTTTGTGCGGAATGCATTTTCCGATACCAGATCTCAAACATCCGCAGTTTCGTCAGCTTCCCGACGTTCACCCACCTCTTCAATCGACCCAACTGCCGCTACCCCAAATACGACAAGCCTGCCTCCACCCAAGCACCCCGATCAAAGTCATCGAAAACCTCCCCCTCCCCCCATCCCATCCAGCCCCTTCAATGTAGTCGGCGTTTTTGAAAGCTCAGACGCGATTGGTACTGGGAGGACCCCGTCAAGTTTTCCACGAGTTCCGTATACATCCCATGCCACCAACTTTTCCCCAGAGCTTGTTGGCCCCTTCTCTGGCTCCGTCGCCGCCAAGTCTGCCAGCCCATACGTATCGGCGTTCACTCCGGAGACAACACCTTCTTCCACCCCCTTCAGGAATGGTGACGAGAGTCCGACCACTAGACTGTTTAGATCTAAGTCGATGCATCAACCGGCTTCGCCAACTTCACCATTCTCCCCTGTAGAAGATTCGCCTGAACGTAGTCCACTACCTCCACCAATCAGACGGAAACGGCCAGAAAGTGTCCAAGTCCTTCCTGGCTCACCGTTCTCCGCTGGGTCTGGCTCGAGGAATCCGAATGTTCCCCACGGTTTGGATGAGAGTCCTCACAATGTAAGTATCTCTCCTTAGCAACAACGGTTGCAATAGTGTCTCACGCTTTCGGTACCGTAGTTTGAACCACATCGGCGGGACCCGTCCAACCACGAAGCGTCACGTCCTCATGACCCTCTTCATTTGAAGTCTCTGGCCGCTTCCCTTCAACCTCAATTCCAACAGCTTCAACCCAAGCTAGACAAAGCTAGGTTCAAGGCCGAGGCTGGACTGAGCAAACGCGGTTTCATAGTCAATTCGAAGACTTCAAGACGGAAGGAAGATCAAGAAGGATTGATGAGCGGGGAGGACCGAGACATGGAGGATGGCGACTCAAAAAATCCGTATCGCCAGGGGCGGAGAAGCAGGGACCGGATGAGAACCATAAGTGATAGTGGAGTCTCGGGGTGGGAAGACAATGTGGTTTACAGCGATAGTAGTGATGATGCTCATGACGATATTGTGCACAATCGAGGGTGGGGGAAAGACCAGGGTACCATTCGAAGTCGCAGAGTGGGTAGTGCACCTGACCACGACCATCTGGCTGCAGGCAAAGACCATCTGAAGTGGCCTGTCGGCGAAGGGGAGGGTTGGAACCGTTTATAAATATAGAATTGCTTGGCCAAGTATTCAGCGTTTGATATGTAGTTTTACTTACAGCGACTAGATTTGCAACTCATTGTATACTACTCGTATATAGTCTCATCATGTATATTTTAGTACCAATACTTGCTAGTACTTAGTTGTGATCGCTGCTTGCAAAGAAGATAAGATTCGGTTCGAAGTTCGACAATAGGAGGTCGCTGGTTTTCGGACTTTGCCGAGTGAAACGCCGCACAAAGTCGCGGTTCAAGCTCGGGCTTATCTGACTAGATACCACCACCATCTCTTCTAATTCTATTGGTACCCAATAGGCCTACCTTCTGCAAAAGCTATTCTAATTGTATAGTGATGGACAGTCCGGCTCGGCTCTAACAATACTCTCATTTGAGCGACACCTGGCAGAACATTGTTGAACATACGGTTGTTGCTCTCCAAATCGTTGGGTTCGTTCTATTCCTATCCCCGTGATCATAAATATCAAAAGTTCTTTAGGCTTTCTGTAGGCTCAAAGGATCATATGGTAAACCCGCCAAGGCCCCTGTATTTTCAGATATCACTGTTCGACGCACCCCAACCACATCGTGCATGCAACCCATCGCAAACTACGAATGTATTCGGATCTGACGAACTGACGGCAGGCTTATCTGTGCATATGTTGCACGAAGCGATTACGATTCTTCATTGAGTCGTTCTTATTGCCGCATTTTTTGTTTGTTGGACAGTTGCCAGTTCCACCGCAAGTAAAGGAAGCAATACGATCTTCACAAGACCCATTAGCGTCTGCAATTAACTTCTTTCTAGACCAAAAACATCTCTGAGATGAGTCTTCTAGAATTATCTTTACGGAAAGCCAATGTCAAAGAGTGACCGTCTTATCGCACAGGCATCAAGCCAGAAGTCGTGAAGTCCTTTGTTTAACTCGAACACCTTGTGGAGACTTGCAAACAGGAACAATATCGGGCTGGAGCATATGGAGAAGGTTTGGTGTCGACTCGTCGCCACCGTTGCATCATACGGAGTTTATACTCTTTGGGTTGTATCTATTCTTATCACTCGCGATTCACCTCAAGCCGACAAGAGTCTTCCAGCGCGGATCGCTTACTATGTTGACCCTTTAGTGACTTGAAGATCCTCAACCTTCAGAATCACCAAGGCGGCTTACTGCGGTCGCGTGATACCGAAAGCAAATGTGTATTCGGACTGACAAAATGATCGAGTCCTTTCTCTAGGAGCCATGATGCAAATTGATATACGTGCTTCTTCTCGTTTGTGGACCACGACTGCTGACGATAGTTGGGGCCATATGTTTTTGCCGTATCTATCCTTCGGCACACGATAGAGTGACTACGGGTCGTGGGGACTGCTTTCAGAAAGGTATAAAACCAAGGAAGTATTGCAAGGTATAGTCAAGTGCCTCGGTACCAATCCAGCCTCCAAACCTAGTCTTCTAGCAATGTTCGCTGCTCCTTTTGTCGCCCTCGTCCTCGCCAGCGCCGCATTGGCCGGTCCCATGAAGAGAGATGGTGCTCTTAGCGTCGAGCTCTCTGGCCCCGCCAACGTTGCCTCTGTCGACGATCTCAAGTTCTCGGCCACCGTCAAGAACACTGGAAACGAGGCCGTCAAAATTTTGAAGTACGCCACCATCCTCGATGAGACCCTTCCCACCCGCTCCTTCAAGGTAACCAAGGATGGTGAGGATGTTCCGTTCACCGGTATTAAGGTGTGTGGTGTGTTTTACGCACGTTCATGAATGTAACTTGAACGTGATGCTAGGTCTCCATTGACCTCGAAGCCGCTGGCGAGAGCGCGTATACCGTCATCCCCGCCGGAGAGAGCATTACCGTGAACCACGACGGTACGGTGCACCTCCTTAACAACTTTTCTTCACAACGACTGACTATCCACCGTAGTTGGATCTCTGTTTGACTTTGCCACCGTCGGTGCCGGAAACTTCAAGTTCGAGCCTCTCACTGAGTTCCAACTCGTGGACTCTGAGGCTTCCTTTGTGGAAGCTGAGGTCGAGGTCAACTCGAATGCTCTTGAAGTCGCCGTGACCAAGGCTGAGAAGCGCGAGCTTATCGATAAGCGTGCCAGGAACGCCTGCACCAATGCCTCGCAAACCAGCTTCATCAACTCTGCGTATGTACCATCCTTTGTCGCTTTATCCACGAGGACATGTACTGAATACGAGTAACAGCTACTCTGAGGGCAAGTCGATGGCGTCTGCTGCTGCTAGCTACATCGGAAGCAACGGAGCCAACTCTCTCTACACCCAATACTTCAAGACCAACCCCACTACCACCGTTAGGAACGTCTTCTCCAACGTTGCCAACGAGAACTCCTCCTCCAGGACGTAAGTCAGATCATTCTCGCATCAGACGTGCTTTGGCTGAAAATACGGCCACAGTTTGAACTGCAACGACGCTCTCGGAGCCTGCACATCGGGTGTCATTGCTTACACCGTGACTTCCACCACCAACGTCAGTATCTGCTCAGGACCCTCTGCCATAAAATACCGGCTTGACCCATAACATAACGTAGGTCTACTTCTGCAGCATCTTCTTCCAGGAAGTTTCCCAGTCCGCCCTATGCACCGGTGGAACCACTGTTGCCAACCGTAACATCCGTGGTGCTACTGTCCTCCACGAGGTGAGGAGCCTTTTGAATTTTTTACAGTTCTTTCGCTCACGCTCCCCACTTGCGATCTAGTTGACCCACGCCACTAGCGGAACGACCGATGTCACCTACGGCTGTTCCGCCGACCGTGCCCTCGCTGCCTCCTCGCAGGTTAGGAACGCTGACAACTACAACGTGAGTGCTACGTTCGTGGCAGTTTTGAATTCGAAACTAATGAAATTTTGGAATCAGTGCTTCGGATCTCAAGTCTGGCAAGACACCCAATGCTAAATAAGTAGCGAGGTCAGGAAGACGGAGTGTGTACGAGCGCCTTTGTATGTATGTTGTATGTAAAAATTGTGATCAACAGGAAAACCCTGCAGATTTGTTCTGAATCTGTCAGTGGTTTATGTAGACTTTGAGCTTCCGAGTCAAACCACCATCAAGATAGTGGGCAACGCAATCAATCACAAGCTGAAGCAATATCCTCTATCCAGCAGTCAAATGGGGAGCTTAAGGTGAATACTTGGGTCGCAGAGGGCAATTGGGAAGGGCTGCACGGTCTCACTTCCGACCGATAGTTCAGTGGAACTCCGAGGTCCGCGTAGAACCAGTTGAGACCAGTTGGCTCCTGCCTGAGACTGTGATTCCGATATTCAACTGCTTTGCACTTGCCCCCACTGCGACTCGGACGCTTGCGGCGTAGTTGCCAGATTTTGCTCCTGTCTCTTGTCCGTCTTTATAGACGAGCGAGAATGGGCGAAGGAACGTAGTCGGCGCCGCTAGAGACTTTGTTCGGTGGGCTCTGTCTTTGATTTCTGGTTGATTATTCTGGACAGTTAAGACGTTGGCTGTACATACAGGTACCGTGTAAAAATGGAAACCCTCCAGAATCGATCAGGTCATCTCCTGTGGACACAACGTAGGCACCTTCCCCGAAAGTTCAAGCAGGGCGTGAAAAATTCAGACGTTGGGAATCCCTGATTATCACATTTATTGCCCTTCTCTCTCTCCCATGACTGAGGCATTTTAACTTTCATTCGGGTGGAGGTCATGTCAGAGTCATAACATCGGGATTCACAGTGTCGACGGCACCTCGATCGAAAAGGGGCGTCTGCCAGACGGGAGTACCATTAATAATGGTCTGCTCGTTCTCCTGAATCCATTTCCTTTCCCTTCTTGCTTCCCCCTCCCCGTTATACCTCGCTCGTGTAGGTATGCTTTTGCGTTGTATCCATCCCTTGTGTCGTAACTGACATCTGAAGAACAGGCCTTCGAATGGCTCAGACCCGACCCCTTCGTCGTTCAACAAGTTCCTCTCCTCTCACGGGGCCTTCTGTTTCTGCCGATGGAACCATCGTTTCCCAGGGCATCTACAAGGACAGGCCTAAACCATCCAGGATAAAGTCCTCGCCAGATCTCCAAGCAGCTGCTCGAAAGCTTCCCACTAGACCTTCGTCATCACAAGGTTCGACGCACAGGCGCCAACGGGCGTCAGTCAAAAATTTCTCCTCGTTCTCTTCATTCAATGTCACAACCACTCGACCTTCGACTGCTACCCCAACTCCTCCGCCCCTGCTAGACCTCCGCGATCCATTCTCCGCGAGAGCCGGCAACAGATGAATATGGCTTGCCCCTTGCCAACTTCCAGGTCGCCACCGAGTTTTATGCCCGCTGCATACCATCGAGCCAATAGATCGGTCCCAACCGTTCTCAGCGATTGGATGGTATCCAACACCTACGCTGAAGTTCCTCGCTTCTCTAGAATGAGCCTCGCATCGGCTAATGTCGTTCTGCCACTGCGTGCGAAAAAGCATGGGAGGCATTCATCCTTGACAACGCGATTTCTAGTGTCTACACCTAACTCGCAGCTTGCACGGTCACAGTCTGAGCGTGAAGAACGGGCATCGCAACCCGAAGACGTGCAATCTACAGCCACACTCGAGGACGGAGGAGAGCCTAGGGCTGATGAAGAGCCGAAAGCTGCTCCTGACTTCAGGGCCTCCTTCCAGTCTAATTTTCACGATGACTTCCGCTTGTCCATCAAGCCCCGGAAGGGAGTTACTCCTCTTCGCACCTTTCGCCAGGAGGATCTCCCCGCCAATCGACAATCGCTCTATTCAATCCCATTGAGCCCCGATAGCTTGGAGATGGAATTCAGTATGATAGCGGAAGAAGGGGACGATCGAGGCATTATCGTGCTCTCCCCCTACACGGAGAAGCTATTTCCTTCGTTTGGCAGAAAAGGGATACGCCCAATCGCCATTCCATCTGTGCCAGTCGACATCGACATTGAAACACCCATCTCCCCCACCTACCCGAATCGAATGTCAACCCGTCGTCACAGCGCTAGATCACGGACGCATAGCTTTGGTTCGCTCGCACCGAAACGCAAGCCATCGCTCAAGCAAAGGAAGTCTCTCGCTTCACTCAGAGCGCACAAGCGCGCTATCTCAAAAGCGGATTCTATCTTAGCTCCCACCAATCCCTTTGCGCCCACCGACTCTCTCGTGCCAAAGGGTCACAAGAAAGGTGCCAGCTTCCTGTCGTTTCACAGTTCGGACGGATCCGAGTGGGACGAGATTGACCCCGATGTCACGGACATCGAAGAGGTCTCAGACGAAGGTGGTTCTGATCACACCCTGAGCCACAAACGGAGCATTGACACCTTTAGCGTCGAGTCCGACGACCTCAGGGAGGCTGAGCAGCTGCTCACGGACATTCTCGCACTTCCTACGTACGGGGTGAGACGGAACACACTGAGCAGCATTCCCCCTTCACCTCCTTTACCCCCTCAACAACTTCGCATTCCCCCCCTATCCAGGCCTCAACTAGCCAGAGCACGGTCATCCGGCCCAGTATACACCGCCCCTCCCCCCACTTCTGAGCTTCCACCTGTACCGTTGCCGACCACCTCACAACTTCTGCCGTCCTCCACGCAATATCGAGGCTTCGAATTTCCTGCAGTCCCGACGCCCTCTGTAGTGAGGATGAGAGGTGTTGAGGTTATTCCGCAGCGCGTAGATTCCCTTCCGATCGATGTTCCTCACCACCTTGCTTTCAACGTAGCCCAACAGTCTGGGAAGGTCCCAGAATTGAAAAGGATATCCGCCTTAAGACCAGGCACGAGTGCGTCGTACCACGAACCAGGTAGTCCGCCCGCCGACAAACTTGCCCACCTCAGGAGCCATAGCGAGGTGGACAACGATACTTCATCGTTCAGTTCAGCAGTCACTGTAAAGCCGCCTTCTCTTTCCAAGGCTATAGAGGTTCTCGGTATGGACGAGTCAGATGCGGCGTCTGTGTCTTCCGCGACTACTTTGGGGTTCTCTGCTTCGAGGGCCTCCAACGACTCTGACTACACGCTGAGGTCCGCCTCCATGTCCCCCAGCCGAGGGAGCTCTGCCAAGGCAATATCGTTGCTTGGAATTGGAGACGAGCCTCCTTCATCATCACGCCGACGACATTTCTCATCCGCGAAAGCACTTGAGAGGTTGGGGTTGTATGGTGACGACGGTGGAAGTTATATCCACCACGGGCCTTCGTCGATCAGATCAACATCGTCCGCCGACAAGGGAAAGAACGAGGGTGGGCGGAAACAGGGAGGTGTCAAAAAATTGTGGAAGACGCTCACCAAGGGGTCAGTCAGAGGGGGCTCCATACCCATGAAAGTCTGAGCCGGACAGCGTGAGTACCACTCCTCCTCCATCTACTGTTAGGTTATACCCGCTCCCTTTCTATCTATGTAATTTCGGTCTGGACTTGATTACTTCTTGCCGCTTTTGCTTGCTGCTCTCCAACGAGCTTATGTATTCTGTCGTTTACCTTCAACTACTATCCGCTCCTTAACCATCTTGACAGCTTACCAGCGCTATCTAATCCACTCCCTATGTACGTCCCAGCCTTCGTCCCAAAAGTTACTTGAACCACTTCGATCCCGTTCAAATAAAATGGGTTATATACACTACGAACACTACAAGCCCTGCTGTAATTTCATAACAATCCTATGGTCTGGCGATTTCCGGCGTCAAGGCGTCCTCTACATCGGCCGTATCGGTGCTGCACCTTTTTCGGATGCTGTCCTCAGGCTAAGGTCCAACGACAGTCATCAGTGATCAGAAGGAAGCAGATAGGGAGAACACAAACCTATAATCATCTCCGTTCTGAGTTATGTACCTAACCCACGGGAGCGCTTGGTATCCGCTCTTTTCTACGATTTTCAGGTACCGAACCTATGCCGTGGAGATGAGCAAGCACACATGAGGCTAGGTATCCCAGGACGAACCTGAATGCCCGATACTGTGAAGTAAGGGATCTCGAACTTGACCGATATAGGCACTCTAGTCGGTGGCTCCAATTCTACACGGCGCAATGAGCCATGGGTATCGATCAATTCGGAGTGTATTGCGCACCGTTTTTCACACTCGGTAACCCGAAATGTGCTCTCATCAGAAACTCTCTTCCGCCTCCTAATGACTTGATCTTCCAGATAAACGCCGACTTATCTGGAGCATATTGGACAGAGCCTGTCGATGCCTGAGGAGAGTAAATGTCAGGACAGTAAGACCGGAATACCGAATTCGGGCTCACCCTAAATTTGGGACTATCCGCGTCGTCAGGAACGGGGACATAGATCTCCACATTGTTTGCCTGTGAACGACGCTTGAACTGCGCTATCACTTTGACCATGTATTCGACCTGCGAGAAACAGATCAGTACACAATGTCGAGAAACATAATCGGACGTGTAGAAACTCACCCGTGATCCTCGATGTGATTCTACTGCAGCTTCTACCCATATGAGAGGTTTCACGGGCGTCGAGAGACCTATTCGGCAATGGAAGGATGGGTATTTATGCAAAGAGCAGTGAAGAACTTACGGTAGCTCATCAGCTCAAACTCTCCATCCGGAGGGATGAACGATATCGTTCTATCGTTTTCGAACCTAGATAGTCGGACACATTGGTGGAACTTGACGTCTTCCATTTCGATTGACTTTCCTCGCGCCGCTGGTGACCGAAATGTCATCTCATCTGAGCGCGGAACGGATGGAGGATCTACGCACTTCTGCCGGTACTCTCAAACATGACCTTGTCGTTTAACCCTAGCCGAAGTTCAGGCATTCCGGATAGGTAGCACTTCATCTTGACAGCTCCAAGGATTTCAGAACGTATGACAGATCCAGACGCATTGACCTACGGCCGGATTAGAGCCTCATTTAGATGCATATAGGGAGACTCACGAGCATATTGACGCTCTCGATGACATCCAAGAAAACCTCATTCTTCCTGTACCGTATTCCCTCTGTTCTCCACGAAACCGCGTTAGTAACGGCCATAGGTGGAGTAACTTGTACTTGGAGTTTGTGTGATTCTTGTGTGATATATCTGTTGCGAAACGTTTGGTCAAGCGTGATTGGACAAGTATTGTGAGCGATAAACTCACTCCTGTAATATCTTACTCTCCGTCGTCTGGGGATATCCAAAGTCCATCATTTCGTCCATTAACTCGTAGATGATCACGAAATTGTCTCTGATTGATTCCTCCTCGAGTTCCTTGAAGTATTCAACCTGAACGTAGGCAAAGGTGGTTTGAATGCATCTTAGGTGTCATTGATAGAGTGCTTCATACCAGGACTTGACTCAGACGGTGCAGAAAGATGATTGTCTCGGCTGCATTTGAGTTTTTCCTCGATAGAGCCAGTACTTAACACACAAGTTCATTCAGATTCGCATTCAAGTTCAGAGTAGATACTCACAGTAAAGATTAGAATGCCTGATGTGCATGAAATTCACGCCCTCCTTCGAGAAACACGGTGTGACCTGGTGGCCTTCCTCTTCGATGTCGAGTATGATTGGGAGAAATTTTTCGATATTCGATGCAGGTACATCATCTCGATATGCTCTTTGAATGAGAGGCTTGCCCTTGAGATCGAGAATGGCAATTAAAGAGGCCATCTTGTGACGCTATGGTGGTGATGGTTGGACGCGAAGCTGTTGGCACTGCATCATTCTCAGTCTTCTCCCTTACCTCCACCATGGCCAACGAGCCCTAGTCAATTCTTCTTGATAACCAATGGTGTGTCCATGCTAGCTCGCGCTCATAGACTCATATCAACTTCTTCAGATAAATACACGCCGGATCGACGGTCTTCGCCTTAGCTCCCAGTAAACGAAACGTTTGTGCCCCTCGCGTTGAATTACTCATCTCTTCCAGTCATGAAGAAAACCGAATGAAGCGGATCTTTAGACGCTCCGCATACCGTGGTGCGAATGCTTGGTCGACTACTGGCCCATATTATATGCAGGACCTTCATTCGAACCTCGTCTTTCACTGGCCCGTACCGAAGCTCTCTGGCACGATTGAATGCAAAAGTTATCGGCTTCGAAGGGCAATTCCTTCGTCCCCTTGGACTTCACTACAATCTTGGCCAAGGTAAGCAAAGACAGGCTGAGGACCGACTCCCGGAATTGTATTGGCTTGACTCTGCTCCTCAGGGGTCTCAATCCCGGTCCAGTTCTACTTGCACGGTGCACCTCTAGTAGCTCGTGGTCGATGCCTCTCTATCTTGGAAAGGACGTCTGCGTCCCTGCGTTGCCGAGTATGGTTTAACTCGCTCTCTTCTGTCATTTCTCATCACTCTGAGGTCATTTCGTTCATTTCGACCTATCTGCTCGATGATAGTGTCCAGCCTTGCGGTTTTAGACGCCCGTGTGAGTCGGATGCGAGGATCGCTCTCAGACTTGTTTTTAGTGTTCTTCATCGTAGACCAAGCAATACATTATTAGACACACAGTGTCCTGCCTGCATTACGGTGCACCTCTTATTCCAGACTCGATGAGCAGACAAATGAGGATGGACAAATCCACCAGGACAAATCAGGCTGTTACCAACCCCCGTCCACCAAAGAGAGCCAAATAAACGTCCCTGAGGGGAGTCAACATAGCCGCGGTTTACGCCTCCTTATTCCACTCCCTATCTCCCTTTTACCGCTGCCCTCTGCCCTTCCTCTCCTCTAATCACGACCTCGCAAAGAACGAACAAAACTCACACAAAAATCGTCACGAATATTGCCATTGCTGCATTAACGACCTCAAATACTCAATTCAATGCCGGTCACGGTCGTAGAAAACAAACATTCGATTCAACCGTCATACATCAGCTCACACGACCTCCCTCCTCCCCCTCCCCGTCGCAAGGTCTCTCAACACTCATCAATTCGCACGCGAGGTCTTGGTCAAAGGTCGATGTCAAGTTCGAAGAGCAGTGCCAGTCCCGTACCAACGTCACCGCCCCCCTTCAAGCGCAGAAGGTCGCTCTCTGCCGAGCCTACCGGAGTGCAAAACATCACTCGCAAAGTTATAAGGAAACTGGAGGAACTCAGCGGTCATCCTATCGAGGTAGAAGGAGATGACAACGAGAGCGACAGGAGCGATGAGAAGGACGCCGACGGGGATGAGAGAGAGGTCGTCAGCGAGTTACTCGCCGAGGGCCTCCATGGGAATGAGAACGTGTCTGAAACCAAGGTTGTCGTGGTAGGCCCGTCAGCCTCTGTTCCGAAGAAAGTGGACTGGGAAGTTCCGAGAAAAGTGCTTCATTCATCCATTGGTGCGACACCTTGTTCAACTGGGGGTAAATTTACGTTGCTTAAACCACCTCGTTTGCAGGTTTCTTCACCATCTATCTATACGTCTCCCAAGGGAATCCCAAAACGGTGGTTTATGTCCTTTGGTCTGCCTTGGCGGTCATTGCGCCGGCAGACTTCCTCCGGTTACGCTTCCCTCAGTTTGAGAGAGTATACGAGAAATGCCTCGGTTTCCTGATGCGGGAAAGTGAAAAGGTAGCGCATGTTCGCTTCCCCTTCAGTGACGTTGAAAGCTCATGCTTGTTTGCAAAGCACACTACCAACGGTGTAACATGGTACATTCTTGGCGTCAACTTTGCCCTTACGTTCTACCCACTCGATATAGCCACGGTCGCCATTCTGATGTGCGTTCAAACTTCTCTCGATCCGTATATGTTCAACTAATTCCGTTCTTTCGTAGCCTCTCGTGGGCTGACACTGCTGCGTCAACGATCGGTCGTCTCTGGGGATACCTCACCCCTCGGTTACCCACCCATATACCACTCATCCCATTCTTCCCGAATAGCCCGCTCCGTCTACCTCTTGCCCCGCGAAAGTCCCTTGCAGGCTTTATCGCGGCCTTCGTCACGGGCTCTGCGATCGCCGCTGGTTTCTGGGGATGGATGGCACCTATGAGGTATTCCAAGGACGATATCTCGTGGTGGTTGGATGGAGGTGTCAATGCAGGACAGTCTGGTTACGGTTTTGGAGGTTATCTCGGACTTGCACTTATCAGTGTCTGTGCCGGTATAATAAGTGCCGTCGCAGAAGCCTTGGGTACGTTCTATTTTTCGTCTACACAGGTCTCTGTTAGTGACATACCGCTCTGTTCAGACTTGGGATCTCTGGACGACAATCTGACTCTACCAATCTTATCTGGGGGATGTTTATTTGGACTTCTGAAGTTGCTGGGAGTAGTGTCTTCCTGGCTAGAAGGATGATCGATGAAACGATACCAGACACGAGCCCTCGTGCGTGAAGCATGAAGCAACTCGACACAAAAGGTTTTTTCCCTCCTTTCGGCACTGGTGCCTGCGATTTAGAGCTACCTCCCCCTTTTCCTCCTGTCGGTTTCCTCTGATCCATCTACATGTTCATCATCATCCCTTCTGCTAGACATCATTCTATCTTCCTCCGCATCTGTTGGACACAGCTTTAGTCGTTTTACCTTACTGCTCCCTCACCATCTTTGGATACCTTGTCCTGAGCTGGTCGGTTGGTTGTAATCTGTTCTCATTTCTCCTTATGTTCCTATCTCTTTTCAACCACCCAACCGATGCCCTTAATGAGTACTGATTCGTATGAGACGGATATCTTGCTTCCGCATTCCATTGCTTCTTGCACAATTATTTTATTTGTTTGAGTATGACCGAGGCTGCTTTGTGTACGGGGTTGTTTTTCTTGGATGAATGTACAGTGATCCATTCTTTAGCGGAAATAAACCATTCGTTGTACCACCCATCCCGGTGGATTGTCCATACCGTTGCGTTACCCCGTCCGAGGTTCTTGTTCTTTGACTCCAAGGGGTTTTTCTTGCCAGCAGGTCAGAGTATAACGTAGACATTCTACACGGGTTTATTGGTCGTGAGACCTCCATTACTTACTTTAGGATCTCTGGATGCTGTGAGATGCTAATTTCGTTCAGCAACATCAGATTTGATCCAATGGGGGCTTGTGCCAGTCGTGCAGAATTAGCCCAGCGGAGATGGCGGAATGGCTCTAAGCGCCGTTACCTAAATGCCTTAAGCGCCCTGGCATTTGGCTGGGGTAATGGATCCGAATTCGTGACTTCGACCGACACCACGACGTCCACGAGCTTACCTCTTCCCCTTTCACGATAAAACCTGGCCTCTTCGCTCCCGTCCCAATGTCAACATGCAAGCCAGTATGGAATATTACTGTTAACATTCTTTCATTATTGTCTGATTCCCAATTCAACATTTCGCGCGGGGAGTAGCACCACGACTGGTTCACAGCTACACTGACCTTTGGTCTCTGCATAGGGCTCATCGTTTCCTATCTTCCTCAGGTGTGCTCTGTATCTCTGTGCTTTATATAACGCGCTGTGCTCACGTTTAGAATAGCATTTTCGTATCATCAATAATGGCTCGTCGGAGGGCCTCAGTCCGTTGTTTCTGCTTCTCGGAACAACCAGTGCAACGGCGGGGATGCTCAACATGTATACGATGCATTCTTCGCGAAGCTCTCTCATGACCTCTGATTTCAACGCTCTGTAGGGTGACAATGCAATGGGGCATCGTCAAGTGTTGTAAGGTCTTGGTGCGTCTCTTTCGGTTCATTCTCAAGAGAAGTCACGCTGAATTACGTCTCCCTCAGAGTTTGGGAAGTTGTATCGAAATGACCGCTGGAGTTATACAACTCTTCATACAATGGAGCATGTTCACTCTCATGTACGTCGACCGTTTCCTCGAGATCCGCGTGGTTGAAGATTCAACGACAACAGATTCGTGCTGTACATGATCTACTACCCTCCGCATCTGCGCTATCAGGGCCGCAGTGAACATGACTCGAGACCTCCGGTGGGGGTTCTCAAGCCTCAATATACCCAAGGATGGAGGACTTCTGTCGTATGCAGTTGGGTGGCGGGCATTCACTTGTGCGTCAGTTCCCAACCTTCTATTGTACACTGTCCTGAGGGAGTTTCTTGTTTATTATAGCTTCGTATCAGCGGTCACAACGATCTTACTGCTTTCGACATTCCCCCCGACACCCGCGCCATCACCGTCTCCGTCACCCGAGCCAATCCCCTTACCGTCACCAGACTCTCCCATGTCGCAGTCGGTGGCGCGATGGGCAACGTTCCTCGGTGTTACCTCTGCCATGCTTGCGGTAGTTCAATATCTTCCTCAGATCATCCACACAGCGCGTCATAAAGTTGTCGGAGCCCTCAGTATCCCAATGATGTGCATTCAAACACCAGGAGCCGTACTAATGGTATTGAGTATTGCTTTACGGTACGTATACCCCCTTGACATCCACCGTCCGCGTCAGCTCTCTGACCACAACGGCAACTATATGTAGACCAAGCACCAACTGGACTTCTTGGATAACATTCGCCGTTGCGGGTTCCATGCAGGGTGTCCTCCTTGTGTTGTGTATCTGCTGGAAGTTTAGACAACACCGTCTCCAAATCGACGACTTTGGCAACCCCTTACCTTCGAACCCCCTCTACGAAGAATCGGTCAACAACACGCCGGCTCAGGGGCAGAGCAGATTGCCAGATTCATCCCTCGGTACGCATCCGGCAGCAGACGTCGATGTTCCCGGGTTGGTGGTCGATAGCGACTCCGAGGCTGAGGATGATGGGGAGGCCACGAAGAAGCGAGCCATGAAAGTCGCTCTTGCAAACGCGTTGGAATCAGCTGTTGGGAGTGACGTTCGGAGCGACGGTGTTCGGACTGCGACAGAGATTCCCATTGACGTCGACGAGGCTGGAAGTGACGAGCGTACCCCGTTGTTGGGTGATGGGAGGAGGATGAGGAGGAATGACTACGGCCGGACCAGTCCGCCGCCTGAACAGAAAGTCGGCTGGTTTGGATGGGGTAAACGCTGATTGTGACTCTTGTGCCCATTCTCGTCATGAGCCCCTCAATCCTACATCGAAGTTTTCTTGAGTCTGGCATGAGTTATCTTTAATAGAGGTTATGATATGTATATATAGGTAATCCTTCTAGTACAAAACCGCCTTCCGACAAGGTACATAACATGGCCCGTCGTCCGAAACCACCTCAAAGCTCTCCGCTAACATGTTTCGCGTTCAACTTCTCGACCAGGGTCAATATGACATTGACCTGTTCTATCGCGATAGATATGTTTAGTTTACTCCAGCCACCATCAGGGAAGCCCGCCCAGAGATAGTCGGGTTGAGGAATGATTCTTTCGTGTCAACGATGCTTTAGTATCTTTCGATGTCTGTTGAGCGAGTAGCCCACTCACCCAAGTGCCGGGATCTTAGAGTGACCTATTTGTGCGATACCCCCAACGCCGAACCTGTAAACGTTTCTGGGTTATGGGAATTGCACACAAGCAGCAAGTCTGAAATCGAACCATTTGGCGAGCTTTCTTTTCACCCGCTGAGCGGCTAGCAACGCCATCCTCAGAAGGTCACTAGTACCCTCAAAGGATTCAAGGTACAGTTTCTGTACGAGATCGCTATGGTTCGTATCATTCCTGGACAGAATTGATAAGTCAAAGATCTGAGGCTGGTGGCGCGGACATTAATAGCTCACGTCATAGTCCACATTGGTTCGAGCTTGCCCGTGGGAGCGTACACCAACTTCCCGTCTTTATAGGTGTCTTTGTATTCGATGGCACCAAAATGTTCGCAAGAGATAACAACCTTCGCATTCCGGAGGATTGAGGGCACTTGGTCTTTCCACAAAGATTCGTTGACATGTCCCCCGGATAGGTGTCCTGTCGTAATGACGAAGCTTTGGGCATCGGTTAGCGATCAAGGGGAAGGGGTGTAGTGGCGGAAAGGGCTGACTCGATGTTGATATCCAGTCCGCGACTAGCGAGGGCTTCTGCCATGGCTAGAAGCAGAATAGGACCTACGGCAAGATCAGACCGAAACAGGGGATAGGAGGAAGCCGATATTACCATTCTCCTCAACAATGGTGGGCCCATCACCTAAAACGATAGAATGTCAGTGATAAGCGACACCACACATTGCGCAGGACCATACTGTGGGTGTAGAGGACGATCGTGTCACTTGAAGCGCCCCGTCCCTTCAAGTGGCCAATAACTGTCGAGGTAGTCGCCTTACTGCTGGGCGCGTCGAGTACAAGAGTCGCTGTGTCGACTTTCCCTTCTCGAACGAGCTTTCGTATGAGGTCGCCAGTCGTGTTACCGACATACAATGCGGGAACGTCATAGAGGTTTCCATCACCCGGAGCGCCGTCGTTTGGTAAGAATTGAAGGGCAGCATTCTCATCGGAAACGTTCACCCAAGAAGAAATGGCGGCGATTACGCCTCGATCCTTCAGGTCGTCCCAGTCGAGTTTCTTCGTGGACTGCCAGTGAGGATTGGTCAGATTCCCCAGCTGGAATAAAGGCACGAGTTAGCGCATCACTGAGATCATAGGATACGACTAGTGTTACCTCTGGAATTTCTGACCTCGAGATATTGCGGGACGTCCTGCAGATCATGTTCATCATTGGGGTGATGCAGAGTATAGATATCCGTTAACATACCCTAGCAGACGATACTCGGGGAGTGAATAGTTGCGAGTAGGGCTTGGGTTATCAAAAAATAGCACGGATCCTTCCACGAGGTCATCAAGATCCAGAGTGCTCGTATCAGCCGCTCGGTCGAGGTTGTCGAGAACACCAAAAGTCCCAGCATCATGGATGGGGCCTGTCCTGCCAGTCAGCCCGCTATCACCGCTGTACGGCCAGTATCCCGTGGTTGAAAGCCCCATCACGGTGCCGTTCTTGAGTTTTAGAGACAAAGACCACCAACGGGCATCCCAACTTAGCCATGTAAGGTTCAGAGGCGGTTTTCAGCTAGATGAACGTGGGCGTACCGGGTGAAGTCGTATGTGAGAGTTTGCACATCCAACCCCGCATTCTTCATCGACGCTGCAACAAGTTCCGTCAATGTGTTCTGATTGTCATTGCCCGCTTAAACAATTCGTTAGCAATCCAGTCAAACCATGCCAGATGAGGATTTACTATACCGCGGACCACGAAGATTGGTCTGGTACAAGCGATCCCGGAATACCTGCTCCTGTTGCTGGGTCAACGAGAGGCTAGAGACAGCAAGTGGGCTGATGGCCAGGCAGAGAAGAGCTTTGACTAGCATTGAGGATAACAGGGAGTGGGGGTGATCGGGTGTGGTTATCCATAAGTAGCTAGCCCTTTATAAGTGGTCCCGATCATAGGATGAAGTCAGACGATCGGTTCAAAGGTAGCCCTTAATGGGTGTTGTTGGACTTTTGTAAGCCGTAAGGTCTATAATTGCAACTAAACACTGCGTTCCGTCTCATTTCGGCCGATTGGTGATGGACAGATATGACGAGGGGCTTGGGCGGCATGCAGATGACGATGAACATGAGTTGTGGTGAGGTCCAGTTTGGAGGTTTTGACACTCACGCGCCACGACTTACGTTGCGTTGGAAGAGGAACGATTGAGCCCAAACAACTCGATGTGGGCTGGCGAGGGGCGAAAATAATGGCCTTTCGAATGTCACTTGCTACTCGCGTCGACCTTGATTTTCCCCTTTACGTTCGGAAGGAAATCACTGAGGGATCCCAGTAAGTGAGCGTGATCGATATCAGGGATTGTTGTGATTGATATTGAATGTTCGTCGACTTGTTTTATGACGGCAGGATGATGGCGAAATTGATATCTTCTCGTAGCAGGCACAGGTCGTAGGTACTGAATGCCCTTTAGTAGACAGAAATGGATATGTGACACCCGTACACGAGAGTTTCGTGGCCCTTTGACCAAGCTCACTGCGTGGCACACGCCCGATGGATGGAATGGATAGTTTCGGGAGAGTCACATGTTTCACGTACCTTTGATGTTTATTCGTCTGTAACGCCGTTCGAGACTGATCACACTGCTCTTGCATTCGCTGCTAAGCGGCTTTTACTGTCCACCGTTACAGGGAACTGGGTCTTGGCACGCGAACCACCATTGTCGTGCTCGCAGTGGCGTATCCTGGGCCGAGGCAATCATGGCCAGCGGCAGAGTAGAATAGAGTAGCGTTCGATTTTCCAACGAGATGCGAGGGTGAACTCAGCGCCTGGAGATGGTGGAAGTCGTTGACAACGACGACGGAATGGACATGCCGAGCGGCCAAAGGTGGAGTTCCGCTTCGGCAAACGCCGGAGGGAGCTCAATTGAGGCTCAAGCCTCAGATCAGCGGTTTTGCACTGAAAGTTTCTACATCGGGAACGATGAATTATACGGTACCGCTATTGTACTACACAGGTCGAAGCTATGCTACAAAGAAAAGGGAGAAAAAGCAAGTAGACAACTATCAAGGCCACTTAGATAAGGAATTTTCGCCAATCTTGAATACTGCCAAGATATTGAACGACAGAATCACATTGCGGTCGGACCATCTTGATTCTCGAAAGGTTGGCGAATTGCTTGTCCTTTCTTGTTTCGGTAAAATAGGACATTCCCTAATGAAGACGTTCATACTGAGATGCTATGAGGGGATGGGTATCAGTAACTCACCTTCGTCCTCCACAAATTGGCAATCGTTATAATTATCCCATAGGGCTTTGAATACCGGTTTCTGGGAATACGCATAGTGAGTGCCGATGAATGCCTTGAGATGCTCGGTAGCTTCTTCTCCGTGGTCTAAGACGATTTGATCAGGGTATAGTAAAAAATGGGGCGGTTTCAGTGGTCACTTACAGAAAGGCATTTTTGGGAAGAACTGTACAAGTAACTATCAGCACGGTGCGTCAGCTAAGGGAACAAAATCGGGACTTACGTGGTGAATAACATGGAAGTGAGCAACATCGTGCAAAAAGAATCGTCCTTGCCATCCTAAAAAGTTCCTGTCGACGGTGGCCGCTGCGCCACGCTGGTAATTCCATGCACCTTCACGGTAATGCGGTAAGGCAGGATCCGTGTGGTGCAGATATGTAATCATGATGACTGAGTATCGGTTCGGCGAGGGATCAGAGCGTGACTGAAGGTTGAGAAAAGCTTTAATGCTCACACCAATGGGTAACAGCGAGCCACGGGATACCGTATAATTTAACAACTTCCCAAGTTCCGAACGCAGCGCTGGCATATGAGACCACGAAGGCCATGGCTGCCATCCCGATGTTGGAAAGTATCACAGCGCTACGCTGCTCCTTGGTAAACAGGATGGAGCCCGCTGAATGCGCGTATTTGTCAGGGACTGGTGCGTAAGGCTGTCGGACGACTCACGATCGAAGTGGTTTGTCCATTTCGGGTAATCTTTCTGTCCCGAGACGTTGAAGACTGAAGACGAGAATCATGGTTAGCGGATGACCATTGTTGGGTGTTGGGTGAGGATCTGCACTCACGCAAGTAGGCAGGGAAAGCGAGTAGTTGCTGTCGTATGAGCATAAACAGCGTGTAGACAGGAGTGTCCCCAAAAATTTCGTCGTAGTCGATCGGCTCCTGGCGTGGGATCCCAAGTTCTTTCCTTGTCTTTGGAACGTACACTTCGTCCCGCTCCATGGAAGCATGAGTACAATGATGACGATGGTGAGAGATCTTCCAACTAAAGTATGGCGTCCACAAAGCAGTGTGGACGACCTAGATATTATAGGTGATTGGTTTGAACCTGAAGTAGAGTGTGGCGGAGCGACTCACAAATCCGATGGTGTCGTTCAACCATCTATAGTCAGAGAAAGCACCATGGCCACACTGGAGAGTCACACCGTAAAAACCTGCTTTCAGGGGGAAAAAGATGTCAAGGATACCTCATGTCCAATAACCCATATGCCTGTGAATGTGAGGCCTTGAAACCACCAGCTAAATGAATTGGGAGATGTCAGCAACAGAGGAGAAGTAATAGGATGATTGTCGTACTAGGCTGTCCAGGCGGACCATCGAAGCAGTTGCGCGCCCATGGGACTGAAAATTTCGACAACAGAGGTACTCTTTGAGAATGGGTCGATCGCGGAGGCCAGATACCAAAATGCCGCGGCAAGGGTTATATCACGGATAAGATATTGGAGACTGAGCGCAGTCTGTCGTACAAACAGCCGCTTGGGTATGGCGTTCCGTATCTCCTTGAGCGACCTGGGAGAGTATCTGATCAGTGCGTGCGACGAGACACATATAGTGGACCGACCAAGGCATGGGAGTAAAAGACGGAAGGTCTTTCTCGTTGTAGCACTCAGGAGAAGCGTGTACTTTACTCGAATGCATCTTGGAAAAAGAAGGTTGCAGGAAGAAGAGACTTGTGAATTCCGGACGATGGGCGGGTGTCGTATTTAAGAGAAGTCCAGCTTATTTAGTCAGATCCAAAAACACACCCTGGATATGATCCAAGTGAGGACACTCAGCCATCTCGGGGGGAATTTGGTTGATCCAAATGTGCCAATGTCCTTGTCATCGGAAGAATTGAGACCTTGCCGTTCCTTCGTCATCGAGGCTAAGCTAGCAGCCTGAGACGCACTTTTCGTCTGAACCGCATGGAGGTGAATTGGACCCAGACTGTAGCTCAAGTCCATAATATGCCGGTGAAACTCGCGGGACAATAGGAGTGACTAACCACAATAATAATCAACCTTGAGTTCGTTCCAGAGATCAAATCATTGGACAGCAAAGCATAACGGATTGCAGGGTTGGAGGTATTAGATTATTTTATCGTTCCGCCAGCATGACATCGGTCTTGCAATGAAAGACTACCGCTGAGTGACAACCTCCGTTTCCGAACTAACAGTGTGTACCAAAAGGCACCCGAGCCGTAGATTACACGGAACAATTGGGATATGGCAGCGCAGTGACTATGAATGGGCCGGAGATAGGTGACAGACTTTGCCAAAGGTGGTATGATGAAGATTGAAAGGCAAAATTGTGGAACATGTTGATGTGGTCATCGTCAATGCCAAGGGCGGTGTTGGCAACTTTTTGGTTAGTAGCGATCACGTAATATACAACGGCTCCTCTTAGACTTCATTCACGTTCACAGCGCAGAAGTGGCAAGTGGCGGCACTTGCAGAATGGGAATAGAGACACTTCAACTACCTTTCGGATCTGGTTTATAGTATAGCATGGGTGTTAGGATAAAAACGCACGGCATCTTGAAGTTCAACGCTCAAACACAACCCACTCCCTTCCAGTAGTCGTCAGTGCCCTCACTGGTCCCCTGGCCACCACTTCAATCGTTATCCGCCGTCATGAAGCTATCAAAAATGTTCTCCGACAGCCCAGAGTACTGTGCTCGAAGAGACAAGCCTTTCTCTCCTACCAAGGTGACTTTCGACCACCTTTGACGCCTTGACATCGCACGCTTATGTCTTTTCGATGCAGGTCACCATCGCAGAGCTCCGTGCTGCGATCCCCAAGCACCTGTTCGAAAAGAACACAACGATTGGTCTGTTATACGTCCTGCGGGATATCATGTGCGCTGTCTTGGTGTACAAGCTTGGTTGGCTCATCGAACCTGCCACACAATCTCTGGTCGACTTCCTGTACCTTCCACAAGTCATCGGCACTATGCTTAAGTGGAGCGCCTGGGCCCTGTATTGGTTTTGCCAGAGCGTAGTTCTCGCAGGCTGGTGGTGCATGGCTCACGAGGCTGGACATGGTAATATCTCACCACACAACTGGGTGAACCACGTCGTCGGTTTCGGGCTTCATACGGCAAGTCCTCAACGTACTAAGTGCCCGCAATCATGTACGGTAATTTATGGTCCTTCTTTTCAGTTTGTCCTGGCACCCTATCACGCCTGGAGAGCGTCGCATCATGCTCATCACAAGGCCACCGTGTCAATCGAACGGGACGAGAACTATGTGCCCCGAACTCGCAAGGATTATGGCTTGCCTCCTGAGGCCCATGCCGCCTCACGAGACTATCATGAAATCTTTGAAGAAACCCCGATTTACACTTTGGCTCGTATGATGTTCATGCAGCTTCTGGGGTGGCAAGTCTATCTGCTGACCGACATTTCCGGATCCCCCCGCCATCCTACCGGAACAAATGTGAGTTCACCGTGATGATAGTAGCTGCTTCTCTACTGATCAATGCTCGCAGCATTTCATGCCGACATCCCCACTCTTCAAGGACAAAGATCGGAGGGGAATCATCGCCTCCAACCTTGGTATCTCCTTCATGACTTCGGCGCTCTACCTCTGGTCAAAGCACGTTGGGATCGCCATGTTTGTCAAGTTGTACCTCATTCCGTACATCGTGAGCAGTCGCCTTTTCCGGCTGTATGTTTGCTGACTTTTGGGACGAAGCTATTGAACCACTGGATCGTGATGTTGACATACCTCCATCATTCTGATCCTACGGTACCGATGTACCGCAACAGCCAATGGTCATTTGTTCGCGGGGCGACGTCGACGGTGGACAGGCCACTTCTTGGATGGGCCGGGAGATTTTTCTTCCATAATGTTAGCCACGACCATGTACGTTCCCCCATTGCCCAACTGGTACTGGCTTGAATGAGACTGACTTTTCGCTCTTAGATCTCCCATCACTTGTTCTCCTCTATCCCTTTCTGTGAGCGTTCTTTCATTGACAAAATTCATGGGGACTAAATTTTTCTCAGACAATCAACCACTCGCCACAGCTGAGATCAAGAAAGTCCTGAAGGATGATTATAATTATGACTCCACGGTATGTATTCCGCCATTGGTATTTCATTACAGCACTTCATCTGATTGATGTGCGGAGCAGAATTCTTTCCGGTCCCTCTACCGAACGTTCACCCAGTGTTGCTTCATAGAGGACGAAGGAGATATTGTATTCTACAAGAACCGAGAAGGAAAGGCTGCTCGGGTGTTGTCTCCGGACGCACTAACTCGCCCAACCCTGACTGCCAAGGGAAGGTATCACTCGGGCTGAGGATTCCTATCACATTTGCTCCATCAGAAACACAGCTTTCGCACGCTGGCTATCAACAAGGAGCTTCTCTCTTACCAAACCTTAATTACCGACCGAATGTGACTTCCCTCTCGCTTCTCCTTGTACACTATGTCTGTCTATTGGGTAATAATAAGTTATAATAAATTCCGATTGAAAACTACGAACACTTGCCCGAGGGCCCTAGGACGACCAGGAAACAATGGAACATGACTCACTCCGCTGAAGCCCGTCTGAGGAGTTTCCCGTCGTTCCATAAATTTCGGACAACACTACTAAATGGCACAACGACCCAGGCGTTGTCGACTCGACCTACAACCCGTGCTGCGCAGAGCTCCGTACTGTTGGGACGACACAAAGGGGACCACAAACGGGACTGCGGGACTTTTCCCCGGATGTCACTTCCGGATATTCAGGACACGCCCTAACCTACACGGCCTTCGGTTCCTTCGAAATGACAGGTAGATCGAACGAGTTAGCCTCCCTGAGTGATGCCTGAGTTTGTGGGCTACCGTTTGAGCATTGCCAATTGCCGCCCTGGAGATGTTCAAGGTTACCGACGGAAGCTAATTATCGTCATTCTGTTCCTATTCTTGTGGCTGACAAAAAATACATTCAGTCGGATACTGTTAGTACATTTCCCTCTGACCGACAAGTCGCGATCGCGCCTAAGGCCTGGGCCTATCGAGCATCCCTATCACTATTAGGAGTAGACATTAGCTTCACCCCAGGTGCTTGGCTGTAACTAGCTATGGTTCTCCGATGTCGATTCAGGACACCTGTAATGATGAGACGGCATACGGCAAGATAGGGACTCGCTCAGTTTTCTGTCAATAAAGGGGACATCGGCAGGTCGACCAGTGGAAGCGATATCACTCTAAGTGTGGCGAACCAACGCCCAGTGACCGACAATGCCGTGGGCCCCCAGCGCCCCAGCCCTTCCACTGCCTTGGCCTATGCTACTGCAAGCGATAAACCCGATGTCGGCTGAGCCACTAGTGCAGTGCACCATTGAGCAGGACGTCTTCATTTGATAGCTGATAGGTGAGCGTATCAAGATCTAACGCCAAAGAATATTGAGTACATTGTCCCGCCCTGACATTCAATTTACCAACAAATGCGAGACGTCTACGTAGACAGTGTGTAGGAGGTTGTATCTACCCCGGTAGTTTAGTGACCAAAAATGATATGTTTGGGGGGGAAATTGACCAACATCTAGGAGAAAATCAAACTCATGCTCCCCCGCCTTCTTCCGCGGCTCGCTGAGCACGTCTGGCCTTCTTTGCAGCATTCGCAGCAGCAGCTTTTGCTTTCTTCGCCTCCGCTTTGGCGGCCTAGATTGGTAGGAACGTTAGCAATTGCGTCAAAACAGGTCGGACCCTAGATACCTTCTCCTCCTCTTCTTTCTTCCTCTTCTCTTCCTCCTCGTCCTGCTTTGACTTCTTGGGCGTGTTTGCTCCGGTGTTAGTTCCAGACGCGGGCTGGGAGCGAGCCAGCTTCTTCGCCTCACGCGCCGCCTTCTCTTCTTCCTTGATACGCTTGATGCGTGGATCGAGACTTGAAGAAGGTTAATCGACAGTCTGCCTCAAATTGATCATAACTACCTACCTCAAGACGAGGTCCACCATCTGACGAAGACGTGCAATGTCTTCCTTCTTTCGGCGTGCACGCTCGCTCTTGTTCTTTTTTTCAGTGTACCGTTTGTCATCTCGACTGAAAAGATTGAACGCGTCAGATGACGCTCGCATGAAAGGAGTAATGACACGGACTTGTCACTGCCCTCGTTGACTTCCTTATCCAACCACTCAAAGCTCCTCCAGCTATCAAAGTTGTACCAGAAGTCGTAGAAACCTTCAACATGCTCCTTGCTCGCGTTAAAGTCACCTAGCATAGGTACGGGTTGTACTTTGGAGAATCTGGCTTCCCGCTCGAAGATTGGTGTCCATGTCTTGAAGAAGTCCATCTTCTTGGCTTGAGCAGCGCTGGGAACATCTTCAGTGTGTTCGATGAAATCTGGGTCGACGGAGTCGAATTGACGTCGTTTTTCGGGATGGTTAAGCACCTCGTGGGCTTTCGAAATACACTTGAAGAAAGCATCGTCGTTCGTGTTCAGATTGAGACCAAGAAGCGAGGTAGTAGTCGGTTCGGAGGTCGACGTGACTTTTTTATCGGGGTGATGCTTGAGGACCTTTTTGCGATCTATCGAGCGGGAATGAGACCAAAGACAATCGAAGAGATCCACGAAAACGCACGAGCGATTTTGATCTGCTCGGGTGTAGCCTTGTATCGAAGGTGAGACAGACCGAGAACTGCGTAGTAATCGTGTTTCTGAACACGTTCTGAGCGCAAATTCAAGGGATGAGGATTAAGTTACTACTCACCTTCCATTCTTTTGGATCGAGCGATAGAAGCTCGTCAGTCTCGGGCTCGTCTCCTACACCGAGATCGTCCTCTCCATTAGAAGTGGATGCATGAAGCTCTTCAAGGCGTTGGCGCTCTTTTTCATCGTAAAGATCTTGCTCTTCGAATGAGTTGTTATGATTCAGGGTGAGCCGAAGGTGAGATAGATAAGCTGGTCCAGCAGGCAGCAGCTGACGGGTCGTGGGTGCAGATATCCGAGCATTGGAGGACTGAGGAAGTGTGTAGGATTTTGGCAAAGGTTTTACCTCGACGATGGTGGCCATTTGGGAGCAGAAAAAAAATCTGATTGCTTAGTCATCCGACCACCGCTATACTTACTTGATACTACTTGGTAAGTGCTTTAACATAGCACTGAGTGACCGGTACTTCTTTACCTGTTACTAAAACCATGGCAATCATCCGGAGGCAGGATAGTTGTTTTGAATGGCTTTCCGGGAACGGGGAAGTTTACTATTCTCAAGCATATGCAAGAGCTCCTACCTACCAACAACACTCGTCTTCTAGACGACCACCTGCTCATCGACCCCGTGCAGGCAGTATACCCCGACCGAAGCCCCGAACACCACGAGCTGAGGCACAAGGTTCGGGAGCCCATCTTTGAGTCGCTAAGTAGACTCGCGCTGGAGGACCACGTCGTCCTCATGACGGCATGATCTATTGCAACCTTGTTGCAACCTCACTTGCCTGGCCGACGATAACGAAAGGGACCCCGCCTTCTTCCAGGAGCACCTCGCTATGGTGCTACGCACCAACGTGCCCTTGCTCTGGATCAATGTGCTCTGTGATCAGGCAGTCTTATAGCAACGTATTGGGAGCCCGGAGGGTTACAAGTCGGCGAAAACGAAGTTGACGGATGTGGACGTTCTCCAGAGATTGGTGCACGAACATTGTATGATTCAGCCATGCAAAAGCGGCGATGGGTCGGTGACCTTGAAATATCGAGTCTCTGGATGTGAGCGGGGCAGTGGAAACGTCCGTCGCCCGCCTGATGGATGTGGTTGGCTTGAAACAGACTACTCCCGACTAGTCTCCAGTTTCTCGTGCATTTGGAAATGGCAGAAGACTCTTCAGCCAAAACGGTGGTACGTGCAAAAAGTTTCGGAACTTCTATCAATCTTTTCAGAGCTCTTTACGTGTCACCCGAGGTTTTCGTGCCAGGACTTGGAGTCGTCAGGTTGTAGTTCAAGTTCTAGTTCCCAACAACGACAGCAGTACGTTAGTCTTCTGCAGCTGACGAGCTGTATTTCTTGCCATTGTCTTGCTCGTGGGGTCAGCTGTTATCTTCTTTGGTTATTAATTTCGCCACAATGCTGCTTCATATTCTTCTAGAACCATTGGACCGAGCAGCACTCGAGTCCGCAATCCTAGAGGTACATGGTATAAAAGACTTTCCTTTCCTTGCCCTGCCGCAGATTCTTCATCATGCTTACCCGCCTCACTTCTGCTGCCATTCTTGCTGTACTTGCCCTTCGTGCCGTTAGGGGTGAACAGTTTCCTCTCGCCCAAGATATAGATGATACGGTATGTCGCATCTGTGTGGATGCCGACGAGATTTGTTCACTGGCTCACGTCGGAGTCTAGATTCACACCAACGGGGGTCAACTGTTGATTTGCCAAAATGATCACTTCAATCCTCCATGTACCCAAGTGTGGTTCGAGGATGGCTCCTGCACGAACTTTCCGCAAGGGTATCATGACTCAGTGAGCGCTGCGGACGCTCCTTGCGGTTATACCTGCAGACTATACGAGTGAGTCTTTGAGCGCCTAGAGGTTCGTCCTACTCATGTTTTTCGCAGAGATTACAACTGCGGCGGAAAGTACATCCTGGTTGCGTCTCCGGGATACAGCGACCTCAGAGAGACAGCCTACAATGACCAGCTTGACTCCTTTTCGTGCACGCCGCGCCGGGGCTGTTGAACTTGAAGTTGGATTTACGGAACAGGGTTGAGACTCGAGCAATAGTTAGCTTCAAGAATCGATTCCATCTTCCATCACAAAGGATACGTGGATGTAAAAATTGTTTGATTGTTGTACCAAAGAGGATGTATCAATTCTTGCTCGATCGATTATGTGACTTGTCATCAAACGGCTGTTCCGCAAGTTATATCTGACGACGTCCGACATTTCCAGTCCGTGGGGAAAGCGACTCTCGCCTCCAAGTTTTCCGATGCGCTCGGAACTGCCAGAGGGCTCTTCGACACTTGTAACAGTACGTACAGCAAGCTTTGTATCTTTCCTCTATTCTGTCAGAGCTCCCCACATGTCATTCCAGGTGCTCGTACCGTGATTAGACATTTCATGTCGTACTTGAACTAGTTTTAGAGGAGTCTAGAGGTTTCCATTTCCTAGCAAGGACGGCGGTACGCTAGTCTTCTATAAATGACAGTCGCCGAACTGTATTTTTTTGCTAGTCGGGCCAAAATTCGGAAATGATGCTGCCTCGTATCCTTCCAGAACGATTGGACCGATCAGTACTCGAGTCCGCTTTTGAAGCTAATGTACTCTACAATACCCTCACTCACTAGTTGCTGCGAGTTGTGGGGCCAGAAAAGGCTCGGAAATGATGCTACCTCGCACCAGACCTATGACACCGGGCCTGTCAGCTCTGAGCGCTGTGCAAGCGTCGATTGAGCTGTCTCATGAGGAGCACGGTACAGACAGACCTAGCTCTGCCTAGCTGCCTCGTACTTCTACTACTAAAAGGATTGGACCGAGCAGTGCTCAGAGTCATCCGTGGGGTCCTCCATCGTACACAAAGAGACACAAAACCAAATACTAGATCTGATGTCGGATCTTATCTTATCATAATTATGCCCGTGGCCTGCCTGACACGGCCCTCGCTCTTTCCTCCCGTCTCCTCTGTCTCTGTACATGTCCGACGCGTCGTCAAATGTCCCTTGCCTTCGATTTCAACGCTACGTCGTTGCGTCACTGCGAAAGCTCACACCAGTAGTAGAAGTCTGCCGACATCTTGCTTGCCCGAGTTCACCCAACTTTGCAACATTCATCATGTTTGGATGAGTCGTGTTCACTATAGTCCGCTTCGGGAGACTCCGACGCTCTCTCTCTCTCTCGACCTTCGCCGCAACACAGGCTTTGCCTCATCCTGTCTATCTAGTAGGATTTCTCTGGCCTGACAAGCGCGTTATGGCGATATCCTTGGGGATGGCTTTGAAACCCGAATGTAAAAGTCAGGAATCACACTGATTGAATGATGCCCTGCGCTTCGCGATGTCGCAGCATACACGCTGGAGAGGCTGAGAGCACTAGCTGTCAGCATCGAAACTCGATACTTATTGATTCGGCCGGGTGCCGGATACGAGATTCGACGGAGACTGAAAGCGCTGCGCCGCCAGGGAGACTTGCGACCATTTTTTACACTAGTTAGTGATGCTCATGGTGGGCTCCTAAAGTTGAAGCTCACCAGTCTCGCTGGCGACCATCCGTGCATTCATACAGCGACGAAAGTTTTCTCGGAATTCTCCTTTGCATTGAATGAGTGTGGTTTCGTTCCAGCCCTCAAGACTCGATGCTAGATGCCTATACCATGGCAGACGGGTCAGGAGAAACGGCATATCAATCTTGGAATATCTGGGGCATTCACCGCTAGAGTTTTAACACCCACTGGCTCAGTTCATAATTAAATGTTACCAGTCTGTTCAAAAGGCCTACACTAGACAAGGAATGTATACAGTCGCTGCAAGCGGCACTTCTCGAGTCTCGCAGCTACGTATAAAAGACCTCTACTTTTCAAGCCCCCCCACAGATTCTTTGCCATGCTTGCTCGCCTCAGTTCTGCTGTTCTCTTAGCTGTCCCTTCTCTTCGTGCTGTCGGTCCTGAACAGCCTCCTCTCAATGAAGAGCCAGAAGAACCTGTACGTGTCTGCATGTCGATGATGCTTGCTCACTGGCTTACGTCGGAACCTAAGATTCATACTAATGGAGGGTTGTTCATCTGCCGAGATGTTAATTTTAATCCTCCATGAACCAAGGCATGTTTTGAGGGTAACGCCTGCACGAACTTTCCGTAAGGCTACCATGACTTATTGAACGCTGTGGACGCTCCTTGCGGGTACACTTGCAAACTATACGCGAGTGTCCGTAAACGTCGAGAAGTTTGTCCTACCTATAAAATCCTCGCACGGATTACAACTGCGGCGGCAAATACATCCTGGTCACGTCTCCGGGGTACAGTGACCTCAGGGAGACAGCCTGCAAGGACCAATTTGACTCCTTTGTGTGCACCTCGCGCCAAGGTTCTTGAACCTGACTCGATTGGGTTTGCGTTGGAATAGGCTATTAGGGAAGTTGGCGTTGGGAATCAGTTCCATTTTCTATCCCAAAAATAGGAAAAGCTGGTTTGACTGTTGTGCCCGGTACTATGTGCCTATTCTCGCTTGATCGATTCTGTCGGTAGACGATTATCGTTAGCGTGTGAGCTTGAAGTTGAAATTGAGCGCTCGAGTGAGGGACCCCGGACTAGTGAGGAAAAAGTCGCCAAATTTCTCTTCGGCGCCTATCGCGGCAAGGAAATTATTCATCACCATGTCCCTCTCTTTCCAAGTTTCCTCTCCCCGCCCAAGTTCTGCGTACTTCGGTCCTCGACTAGGCCGTATCGCTTTCCAGAATGGCACCGATCTCGTCACTCCCAATCTAATCACTCCCACCTCTCGTGGTATCGTTCCACATCTCTCCCGTGATAATCTCATTCGAACGAGTTCCGTTTCTTGGTTGCATGTTCCCTACGAATCTTTCCTAGAGTCCAAACCGCCTATCCTGGCACTGGAAAACTCGATGCATGAGCTTTTGGGCTTCAAGAGGGATCGACACGTTGTCAGCATGTCGCTTCGAGATCTAGGTGATGGAAGGGAAATGCCTCCGAATACTGCAAAGTATGTCAGCGCATGGTGCATTAGAGGGGTGAGGAAGGTCACACCGGCTGATTATCGAGAGTACGCTTCAAAGGCGAAGCCGGATCTTGTATATGCTTTGGCGGACGTACAGCCTGTGGTGTCACAAAAAAGGCTCATAAAAAGCGTAGAAAGGACGGCAGAATGGTTGGTTCAGCTTCTCAAACCTTCCGACTCCGAGGATAATGCACGAGCTCCATCGGTTCTTTTACAGATGCCCGGTGGTCAGAGCATAGCAGCTCGATCAGCTTTCGCAAGGACTATCCTTGAGCCCCTTCATCCCACCGAGATTGATGCTCTGAGACCTCTCAGTCTGGGGTCTCTGGATGATGGGATTGCAGGATATGTTGTAGATGGGTCGCCGGATCTCATGAAGGCTTCATTGGACTCACTCGATATCAACAAACCCCGATTAGCACACACTTCATCCTTCTCCGCCATATCCAACACGTCCTATGAAACCTCCCCGTCAGCCGGTGTGGATATGATCAGGGGTCCTCACGATATACTTGTCCTGATACGAGACGTCGGAATCGACCTTTTTGGTGCAGAATGGGCTGTCAAGCTTGCTCAGTGGGGCGTGGCTCTCGATTTTGAGTTTCCAGTACCCAGAGCACCCGAAAACTCCAATCAGAATGAGGAAGCATCCGGGGGATTCCCGAGGTTGCGGGCATCCAAACGCGATATTGGACACAATCTCTACGATGTTCGCTATCGAACGGATTTCAATAGGCTGTTGAACTCTAATTCTACTTTACTCTGCCCTTGCCTCGCATGCGATCCGTCCTCATGCGTACCAGAGGAAGTAATTAGGCATAGTCATGTCGACGACCCACCATCTTCCTACCTGAAGTCGCCTTCGCAAAGCTCTCACACCCATCCACCACATACCCGCGCTTACATTCATCATCTGCTCCATACGCATGAGATGTCGTCTCATTCCCTGTTGGTCGGCCATAACTTGGAAGTGTTTTCGGCTTTCTTAGGTGGGGCCAGACACGTGTTGAAGTCACACCCTGACGAGTTTAACGGGGAGGTGGAGAAATTTTTCGACTATTACGACTCGAGGGACGCAGGGCACAGCTATCCCCCGAAAGTTGCTCAAGAGGCTGAGGCTGTTGTGGAAGCTACAGTCGCGGAAGCTTCTATGGGCCAGTCAGACGAGACTCCAGCATCGGTATCACAATCTCACGAGATGAGCAAAGGCGGCATCGGGATTCTTCTTTACGATGAAGCGCGGGCTTGTCACGCAGAGGTTGAGCGTTTGAGGGGGAAAGGCAGTCTGAAGCGGGATCGAGATGGAGCATAGCCAGAACTGAGGCTCAGACGTTGAAAGCTCTGTATAGATGAAATCAAATACGTGGACAGTCGGTCGAAGTGGCGGTAATACACTTCTCTTTACCTCTGAGCCCAAGTCCCACGGGGTGAACTTCTAGTACACGCTCTGTCACCTAACCATGTGATGTGACTGTGATAGCCCCGATTCTTTCAACTTCAACTTGCTCGCTGACAGTGACACAAGCCAGCTTTGAACATCTCCCACTTCCGATTCATGTTCGTTGATTTCTGCATCTTGTTACATGGATTTTTGGTACTCTTCAATATCGAAATGTGCGAGAATGTCGGCTTACTCGGTCGTCTTACCCTCAAGCACACTACGTCAAGCAGATGGCAATGGTCCTCAATGGTGCGTTCTCCTGTCACTTAGATTATGGCCAGCAAATTTCTCATGACTGTCTCTACCCGTTTCTCCGCAATTCTGTTTTTGGAAGCGACTTCGACCTGACGCGTGGTAGTGGATCCTGGACATGGTGGATGACGATTTAGAATTTCCGAGTAGGACAGTTAGGGTGACTGTACATGGGCTAAAGTGAACTGAGGACATGGTGAGTGTCATCCGAGTCGGACAATCCTCTGCGGAAGAACTCTGATCAGTATCGGCATAATTTATCTAGCTCACAGGAGTTCTGGTTATGGAGGAATATCCTACTTCCCATCCGATGCTCCAAAACCGCTACTGTCCCAAGATTCATCTCCCCGATAATACAGACTAATAAACCCGCTAGTGAGAGTATGATTTCCAGCGAAAAAACCGTAAAAGTGTGGTTACGATAAGCGAACCTTGATGCAACATGTCCATTGGTATTTGCCCGGGCAGCGCGGCGATCTTGGCCCCGCCATGGATGGTCGTCTGCGAGAGCAAGCCGCCATCCGCATACGGGGCTCTATCTGGTGGATAACCGGTGTTCGTCCAAGCCGCCAGCAGCTGCTTGGTGTCTCGGGCTGTTCGCTGGTCCGCGACATCATATGTTGACCTGATATCTCCGAAGTAGTACAAGGCGTTCGACTTCATCTTGTCCGACTGCATACGCCGACAGAAAGACTGTCGACACTTCAGGTGATGCTACCTGAACTTGCAGTGTCTATAGGACATCAATATGTTCGTCCATGTCACAAAAACATGAACAGAGTTCCGCGTGAGTCACGTCAGTCATTTTATTATCCTTGCATATTTACTCATGGCAGCAGTTGTTTTTTTTTTACTAGATTCAAAGGTCATGTTCTCAATCCAAGAAAAAAACTGCGTAATTTAGCGAACAGGTCCAAGACTTGACAATGACATCGATCTAGACGCAAAAACATTCCAGGCGTATGCTAAAGGGATCCACACGCTAGTGATTGAAATGTTTCAGGCTCAGACTCCAGTTGATATCCGCTGCCGAAGGTAAGCTAATTTGCACGCTATGTGTAATGTATGCTGATATTGAGGCACAGGTGCGACTGACGGAGACATTCATCTGCTGCCGTTTACATATACGTTCTTTCAAGGCTGTTTCAGATCAGTCAATGAAGAAACCTGAGTCTATAACTAAAGCCTACTCAAACCATTCGTTGTGCAGACATCCCACTTCTCTATCCGTTCCCCTGCAGAGCCCGTTCAATATGGTCTGGTATCAAATTTTCCAAGACGGACCTGAATACGAACGACGACGACAAAAAGGCTCGTTCGTCCCACCCAACATCTCCATTGCACACCTTCACGATGCTGTCCCAAAGCATCTCTTTGTGAGGTCGACCACGAAGAGCCTCTTTTATGTCGTCCGACATCTCGCCGTTACCTACATATTTTACCTTCTCGCGACTAGGATCGATGTTATTGTCCTCTTTCTCCATCAACTAAAGGTCGTCTTCCCACAATCCTATATCTTATCAGGGATTGTAGCCTACTCGAAACCTTTGCTCTGGTTATCCTATTGGGGATGGCAAGGCTTTGCCTTTGCAGGAATATGGTGCCTCGGTAGGATGTCCAACTGATATTGCTGCGACGCGCTAAATGCTAACGATGATTGTCAGGCCACGACGTTTGTGCTATCTATCACCTGCTTAATAGTTTGGACTAACCTCTGATAGGCTGGCCACGATTCATTATCCCCTTATCACATCGCCAACGCAGCAATAGGAATGATACTGCACTCGTTTGTCTTGACGCCGTTTTACTCGTGGCGCTCAACACACCGAACACACCATGTATGTCCGCCCGCCCGTGCGCTACTCGGTCGACCTAGAGCTGAACGTGCACACCCCAGAAATCTACGAACAGCATGGAACGCGACGAGACGTATATGCCTCTCACACGGAGAGACTTTCGACTCCCAGACGGGAAAGTGGCGGTTAAAATGGATTACACTTCCGTTCTAGAGGAAACGCCCGCGTTCACTCTATTCAAACTCTTTGTTCGGCAATTCTTGTGAGTGCAGATCATCACTTTCGCTAGCAAAGTTGGATTACCGACGAGCATAACACAGTGGCTTTCAACTCTACTTGTTGTGAGAAGCCTATTATATCCTTCTTTTCAATGGCGCGGCTTGTTTGACCAAAAACCTAGTCATAATAGGAAAGGGAATCCCAAGTATCCTCCTTATACGAGCGTTAGTCTTTCGTTTGCTACAACCTTGCTCTTCATTTGACTTTCACTATACTAATAGCATTACCTCCCTTCCTCGATGCTGTTCAAGCCAGCGGAGCGTGGGTGCCCCCCCTTGTTTTCTATTCATGTCGAAGATTTTACCGACTATGCTGTACAGGGAAATCTATCATCATCTCTAATGCTGGCATCGCGTGTATGTTGGCCTTGATCGGGGTGTATATTCGCCATAATGGATGGAATGCTGCAGTGAAGTTCTACCTTATGCCTTGGCTCGTGAGTCGCTTCTATGGATGTTGCCTCAACCTCACCAGGTTTTGAACATGACCAATAGTTTCAACATAACTGGTTCGTTCCGTATCCCTGTCGCAAGAACCTTCAGTTACAATCAATGATTCGATCACGTTGTACAGGATGGTCATGTTCACATACTTGCAACATAGTGACCCCACGATCCCGTATTATCGGCGCGTACGTCTCCGTCCTTCCTCCTGTTCACCTATTCTGGCATAGCTACCCTAATATCGCGTTGCTTCATCTAGAATGAGTGGACTTTCGCGAGAGGTGCCCTAGCTACGGTGGATCGGCCACTTTTCGGATGGGTCGGAAGATTCTTCCTGCACAACGTACGCGAATTTCGCATTTGCCGTTTTACTAGGAAATGGATTGAATTGACCTGGTCCCGAACACCTATTTCAGATCAGCACAGACCACTTGGCCCATCACTTCTTCTCCGGAATACCATTCTGTGAGTTCTTTTCGTGTTCAGACCCCACTTCTTCGTTGTTTTCCGAGATGTCAAGGACCTGCCATTTATCGCAACTCCTTATCATCGGACCCTTTTGCCAGCGAACTGGGTTCTGCGTCACAGAAGAGGGATGAGACTGACGATTGGCGTCATAACAGATAATCTTCCAGCAGTGACTGAAGCCATCAAGCCTGTGCTCGGGGACTACTATAATTACGACTCGACGGTGATTATCAGGCATGTTTATTGATCAAAGCGTTCCGTGACTGATATGATTTTAGGGTGTTCTGTACGCACTTTGGAGATCATTTACGCAGTGCGTGTTCGTCGAAGACGAGGGAGATGTCTTGTTCTTCAAGAACCGATACGGAGAGGCAGCTCTAAGCTTGGAGGAGCAGGAAGCTGTGGATCCTACAGCTGATACCAACACTCACGGTATTCGAGAGTGAGCCTAAGGAAGCCCTGATCCTTCTTGTTCCGCCCGTCGTATAAATGTTTGAATGGAGGTTGTCGCATCTAGATCCCTTGACCTGACTGATGTTTTGCTCTGCTGCCTGCCGTAAGCCGTTGGAGAAGTCGTTCAGGCTGCTGTGTGGCCTTGTGAACAGTTTAGCAGTTGAGAAGGCAACGGCAATTAGCGGGGTGGAGATGGGAAACCCGTGCACCTGTATGGAAGAACATTCTTGTGCGGATAAGTCGGATACCGGTTGGAATGTTACGGGTGTGGGATTTTGATTACTGGCTCGACCAGGTAATCCGAAACTCGAGGCGGCATTCATTTAACAGTGATATGAAGTCCTCGATGACTTCTTGGGATGATTTGCGCCAACCGATGTAGAGTGTCGACACTAGAAGAAGGCGTGCCTACGGAAAGAGCAACTGGAAGTAGTCGTATCGGGTCATCGGTAGAGCTAATTGGGCACACGAGTTTTCGCGAAGTTTCACCAGATTCTAGGAAAGCCAGGGCATTCAGTGGGAGGAAATATTCGACAGACCTGGCACCCTACCTTTCTTTCACAGACTAGGCTGTGTGTGAGAAGTCGATGCCGATATCTTGAACTGTTTAGAGATGAATCGAAAGCGCGAAAAGAAGCGGGAGTTTTGACGAAACGACTTTATGAAACGACTGTTGATGTGATATTCACAGAGCCACGCCCCAGTTCGACAAATGCGTATTCATGTCCAAGCGGCGTAATCGAGGCACTGGTGATGGAGTATATGCGTGTTCCATGAGCAGCTGGGAATACAGCCGCAAAGGAATCGGTCAGACAGCTACACAACTATCGATGAAGATCCCAAGACGGCCGCCAAACCATGTCATTGCGAACTTGAACAAGAGGTCCATTCATAGATATGCTGGTTCCGATCGGCGCGTTTGGAGCGCATCAGAGCGCATCCGAGAGTTATCCGATATAGTCGCTACCGGTTGACGACCAAACAGTACTTTGGAAGCAGACGGGACAACAGACAGTTGGCCAGACAGGTAGGAAGGAACTGTGTAGCGACTTGGAGAAGGACTGGAGACTGGTGGGTAGTACGGATCAAAGTGAGGCCGGTATTGCGCCGGAAATTACCAAATATGGCAATATTCCAGGCCCACTCAGTGCCAAGGGAATTTCCGGCAAATTCCCTTCTTGCCCTCCACCACCACCACCATGTTCGCACAAATCTTTCCTTCTCGCGGCCCTGCGGACTCACGAGGATCGACATTTTGCATATGTTCAACCCTTCATGCCTTAGGGAGATCGTCTCTGTCATGATACAGACTCGTTGTTTGTATGCCAACTCCGCCGTTGTATGAGCTGGTATCTAGTAACGATCCGCAGGGTGAACCCCGTGTCCCCGTGTCTGTGTCAATTATGTAGCATGTGTGCAGGCTGTCCTCTGTGATATATCGGGCGCAATGCTTCGCGGAATATATGGACTTCGAGAATCCCCATAATTCCCAGCTAAAAGGGGTGAGCACACGTGAGAGACCTTGTTTTTGCTGGGATTTCGGATTCTCACCCAAAGTCTGTTTAGGAACAGATCACCCTTCTATATAAACTCCCATGATGCATTGACTGTAGTCAAGCTCGTCTGTCTCAAAAGCTTCTCCTTTACTATGGCTGCTCGGTCAATCGCGTCTACCTCTGCTTTCTCTCACTATCATCCGGCTTGAGCTCTAGGGCTCGCCAGGATGCCTCTGTTCGGCCCCCCGTTCGGCCAACAGCTAAATCTTGGGTAGATCCAACATCGTTACCTGACTCTGGCGATATTTCTACTATACACGGCAATGCACCAGACTACGTCAAGCAGCTCAATAACAATACCTACTTCTCCTACGGTGTTGGTGACGAGCACTGCTTCGGTTACCAGGTTGGAAAGGACGTCAAGTTCGTGGATATCAACATCGACAGAAAGCTGGAACGACAAGGACGGATGGAAGCTACAACGGTCGCAGAAGTTACGGTCAATAAGCGTATGTGTCTGTCTCGCCCTTCACCCCATTTACTGCTCGTTTCCGTGCTCTCCCGTCAACCTCTAACTCACCGCTCGCTCACTAGATATGCTGAACGGCGCGGGAATGCTCCATGGTGGTTGCATAACGTATCTCATCGACAAGTAAGCAGCACAGAGTTTATCCGTCCCGACCCCTGGTCTCATTGCATCATCGTCTGTTCTGGATCTTTTCTCTCCTTTCAGTTGTTGTAGCACTCCTCTTGTCGTTCTCGGGCTGGTTCAGAACACAAACGGTGTCGGAGTTACACAATCTATGAATGTTCAGTTTCACGCACCGGCCTCTACGTGAGTTTCCCCTCTGATCCCATCTTACCCGACTCAAGTTACTCAATCGTCCTCCACTGTTCCATGTGCTTCTCTCCAAAAGAGGAACGCGGTTAAGTATCATCAGTACTTCCGTTTCAATGGGAGGTCGTGTCATGACATCTAGATGCGAGGTGAGCCATTTCTGATTCCTCTTATTTGAGTCCCTTGATACTGATGGTCGATCCTTCTCATCAGATTTATGACAAGAAGTCAGGCCGAGTTATCGCAAGCGCATCTTTGAACAAGATGCAGCCCAATACCCCAAGCTTTGAGGAAAACCCCGCGACGCGTATGGTGATCTTCGTCCAACCGATTACAATTCAGTGGGACGGAAAATCTCATGCTTGAGAAAAAAACTTGGCTACCGCCAACCGACTATTTATCCTTGTATCTCTCCTTTGATTTATCGAATAATGTATTGCTCACGAACACTTGCTGCTTATTTTACTGACTGTATAGATGTAATCATAGAATACTTGTTCCAAGATGTATGTACATACTAGTTTTCAAACGATACCCAAATAAAGTACCTTGTCATCCTGCCTGTTCCCGACAAACCCCAAAAACGAACACGATATCTCCGATTGTCCCGAGAGAAGTATTGCGGATGCGGTGCATATCTTGAACAGAGATATGTTTTGAATGTTACTTGAGACCCAAAGTCGTCATCTGTGTCGTTCTCGTCCCCACACCGCGTGTGGTTCTGAACGACAAAATTGGATGCTATCAAGTGATAGACAGACGATATTGAAAATATTCCACGCCACCAGGGGCGACCTCGTACCGACGGACCGTGTGTTATATAAATCGTTCAGTAACTGACTCCTTGACGAGGGGCACATACGAAATATCAGAAACATGTCGCGAGGGTGTGGTCTGCTGTCATCGAGTGTGGATCTTGTTACCGCATCCCGCAACTGCAACGGGAGGCCGGAGGTGGAAAGACGTGTTCCGGGGCTATACAGTTGAAGCCTGCCGTATGACCACCTACATAGTTTCTGTCAGAGACCATGCTCAAAAGATTGAATGCATGTATGAATGGAGGGAGGGGCGGTACAGTCTGATTTTCGCGATATCAGAGAGGCACCTGGGCGGTGGATCAAATGCCTCTTATAGCCCGGCAGGCTCAAATTGCCTACTCTCCGGAGTCATTGTACGGGAATCTAGAGCCCATGAAGCGGAGAGGGAAGCAGTTGTACATCCCGTTGATGGATGGAACTCATGCCTTTACCTCCTGCTGCTCGGGACATGTCATAGCTGTGACTCCCGACAGACCACGACCTCGACTTTCGACGGGACGTCTTGAGTGGGCCACAAGGCTCCAGTAAGTGAAACATGAATAGATAAAACACGCAGTGCTTGTGAGGCGAGAATGCAGATGCCGACATCTGATAAAACCTTTCGACCCCGAGACCAGGACCTCTGTCAGATTGAGGAACCCGACCCTGCGGGAGAGGGACGTCGCTGAGACTTGGTCGTGTCGGTGGCCGTACAGAAAGATGATGAGTATTTCACCCACTCGGCAACACACACAGACTCGATTGTAAGCACCCGTAGATGACCTGTTCGCCGACCCATTCCCCACAATGTCGGCTTCCAATCTCGGACGTCTCCGTTCCCAACATCAACTGAGGCCTGAAGTGAGGTTGTATTTCAAGGATTTAAAACATCGAGATTGTTGAGGTTATCGTTCGAGGCTTTACATTTGATAAATGGAAGAAGTGAATGTTTCAATCAGAAGAGATGTCGGCATACCAAAACGTTGCTGTCGTGAACCTACAACTTGGGGAGGCTCTCGTATTGCCCTCAACCCTCTATTGATACTGAGCATCGATTCGTGGAGAGAAACCGGAGAATACGAGTAGCATACGCCAGAGGAATAACCACACATTGCCCCAATCGCGGTCGTGCTGGGACACCCGAATGGACCATGGTAGGACACCGGACAAGAGTAACAGATGCCTGAAAGCCGAGAATAGGCGCCCGCTGGTGGAACGAGTGTCAAGACTAAGCTGAGTCGGCCATAACATCCACTCCGAGCTTCGCATCGTCCTTTCGATATGACGACAGTGAGTTACCAATGCCCAATGACAGAAAAGATATAACCCCCAGAATCTGAGTTCCCAGAGGGCTTGGCGCGCACCCTTGATTTTGGAAAATCAGCGACTAAGGACAAAATTCGGGCTAGTCTCGCTGGCTACGTACAAGCAAGGGGTGCAAGAGAGTCGCCTCCGCACGTATCTCGTAGATCCAATACAAAGATACTCCAAGTCAGGTCCCGGCTTGATACAGGAGCGTAATGCCTGGTGTTAAAGGGGAGAGCGTATTTCCGGCGGTGGAGATCAGTTGAAGTTGCTCATTGACCCGTGTGACAACCAAGGGAGAGGAATATCTCCCGAACTTCTGCAATTAGAAGATCTGGCGGTTAAACTCGTAGGTCAGTGGGTAGGTTCTGCCACTAGCTACTTATGGATGTCACCATAAGTCATGATTCAACAATTGATTCAACGATGAGGCAATTGTACTGACATTGGATTGCAAATCCTGCCGGACAGAGCAGTAGTCTTGGAGGATAAACCATTCTTGGTGCGTACTGCGGCGGGACCATCTCACTTGTGAAGACTTAGTCCTTCCGCTTTATGATGGTCGCGCCGGTGGAGATAGCCTGCCGTGTCACCAATCAAGACATCGGTGGCCTGTACGAATGGTCTGGATAGCCATAGAACGGTGGTCCGGGATATGCGGGATAGGCAAAACCGGGATAGTATGCCGCCCGATTGTGGATGGGCTGGGGCTCAGGCGGAGGCCATAACCTGGTTCTACCAGTTCCACTCCCACCATCCCGACTCTCTCCAAGAGCTGCACTTGCCGCGCTCGCATCGTTCGTGGCCATACTCCCGCCTGTGCGACTAGTCCTCCCGCTCCTGCTCATAGACCTGGAATGCGTCTCCGTCGTGGCACCCGAACGAATCGTCGACGAAACATATCCATCATGTCCTGTATGAAGAGCGCTGCCATACATACCCAATGCAGGTGGCTGGCTTGACACATAGCCTGAATAGGGATGGTTGGACGATAAGTACGGTGGTATACGTGATTGAGTGGGGTCATTGCGAAGCCCTGTGGAAGACGCGAGCATGACGGGCACATCGGATGGAAAACGTGACGGTGGGACACCCTCAGGACCATACATGCCTGGACGTCGCGGGGACCTGACTCTGTCAGGCGGGGAACTGGATCGTGGAAAATGAGATTGTCTCGTTGCCAGAGGGACGTAGGGGTTTTCCGAGGTGGCGTTAGGAGAATTAAAGAACGAGTCTTCCCGAGGCCTTCGAAGAGGCCCGGCCGATGGTGATGAAAATGCTGGCATGAACGGAGAAGGAGTACTCAATCCAGAAACGCCGTCAGCTTCGAATTCGTTGGCCCAGCAATTGGTGCATCGACATCGACTTGTGAGTCAGACCCTTCTTCTGTTTCTTCATCATCGGAACTGGACTCATAATCGCTACCACCATCTGCATCGCGATGATCGATACCGACCCATGAAGTGCGTAAAGCACTACTCGAATAAGACCTGCCACTAGCTTCGCTCTGGTTCTCTGCCGTATGGTCGACACTGCTCTGACGTCCATGACGAGAAGAACGTCTGCCAGGGATCAGATTCGTCAGCCACCGGGGTGTTTGTCCGACATGGCTCCTTGGATTTGGTGCCACCAAGATAGGCTCCCTCTGTCTTCTCAGTCCCGAACGGCGACCAGGAGTGTGAGGCTCCACGTCCACCCGGGGGTTGCTGCTTGGCGTAGATGGCCTGGGTCGGGAGAATGGGGAGAATGAGCGAAGAAATGGACTGCTTCTACCAATACCCGGGGTTGGCGCACGACGTTGTACTGGCTCAATAGGTAAGATTGGGGGAGGCTGATTCGGCTCGACAGTTCTCGGGGACGCAAAAACCGTCTCGCCCTGGATATTACCAGTGCCATAGGACGGCGTTCGTGTGTCTGACGCAACTGCAGTAACCGGAGAGGGTGTGCGATCTTTCAACCGCAGAGGAGAGGGTAGGCCTCCCGTCCTGTTTACACTGTTCCATCTGCCATCGGGAGAGAGCTGGGGAGATGGAGGAGACATGGGCAGAAGCGCGCCATTCGCGTGGGGTGGGGTTGAAGTGACGAGCTCTGAATCCGGTGGCGAAGCCATCATCGCACGATTTGGGGAGTAGAAACCCCGGGCGCGTCTCGGAAACAACGGAGTCTGGGCCCTCTTCCGACGACAATGGTGTGGCGTCATACTGTGCTGGAACAATGGCAGGCCATTGCTGCCCGTGTTCATTGACGTAGGGAGGACTGACGAGCACAGACGATGCAGCTGCAGAGCGTCGATCAATGTTTCGCGGCGACTCCCCAGCCGTCAAATCTACTTCTGGAGAATGTCCAGTGATATGGTGGAGCCGAGGATTCTTCTCCCACAACACCAGAGGACGACGGAGAGAGCGCGTCTGCGTCACTGTATTCCTAGAATCATACTCGACAGTGACCGGCCCTGGAGCTACCCATGGGAGATTATTGAAATCACGAATCAAACCCCGAGCTTTCGACATGTAGGACTTGAATCCAGTGCTACGGGGAACGGGGGACTCCATTCGTTGGTAGTCAGGTCCGGGTTGTGGCTCGACGAATTCTGGACTGTTGACTGTACTGTTTCCGGGCGCCACAGGCCCATTGCTATGGACTCGACTGCTTCCGGACGAAGGCGTACGGAAGGAAGTGTGATTATGGTTAATGGAATGATTACTCCTTCCCGCATTTTGACGCTCGTCTCGATGACGTCCCGCCCTCAGACTCTCATCCCGTGCACGAGTAAACGGCTGTGGCCCCGCATCCATCGTTGACAATGCACTACGCACGGGCCACTGGCATTAACCGCTGTTGAAAACAGGCTCATCAGTCGAGAAGAGTGATTTCGGAGCTCTTCCATCATACCTGCTGCGCCCTTTCAATCAGTTGACTAGGATCCCGAGATTTCCCAGCGAGTTCAGTAGCTCCTGACTCTTGCGAGGGATTTGGAGAATAAGCCGTCGTTGTATGCGTACTGTGGATGTGGAGAGAGGAATGTTCTTATGACGTCTCGGCCCAAAAACTGATTTAAGGATGGGGGGAGGAAAGGAAATGATTTGTGTGGCGTAGTTTGAGCTGTCCCATTTATCTACCTCGTGTTACACATGCGAAAACACGCGGTCCGCACAGGCCGTCCCCCTTGTTTGAAGGCTCTCAACGCTGCTCATGAATTGAGTGAACAGCATATAGTCGTTTTGGTCAAGATGAGTCGGTGGAATTCCTTCAGTGACATCAACGGACCTTGATGAGCTTCGAAACAGGACAGAATGCTTTCTTCGACGCACCGAAGGCTCCCTATGATCCCAACCGTTCAGCAACTACTGACGCACGTTAATGCAACGTGTAGAACGTGGATTCTGAATGTTGTTTTAGTAGCTTGCTCGTGTTCCCGTGTCTAGGTCTGAAATTCAGCATCTAGAACTTTAATGGGTCCGTAGGCGAAAATAGGCTCGTGTGTGATGCTGGGTGATAGGTGGTACTGCTCCGTCATCTCGGAATCTTTGGGTATTGGGAAACTGAAGCGGTAGATCGATCCGCCGGTTGAACAAGGTGCACGAAGGTTCCTAAAGATTGCCTGAAATAGCAGAAAGACCTTGTCAGAGAAACATTAAACTGAAATACAAGGACACGCACCAATTGCCTCCTCTCGGAACGAACCATACACTCTGTCCCTCCTACCGCGCAAATCAACGCGACAATCGCCTCAACCAGTATCGAAAGGTGCAGACACGTCATGATGTAGAGGAAAGAAGCTGGGGATTCACAATTCCAAGAAACATGATGAAGTTCAAGTGCAAGTTGAAACGGCCACTCGGAGCGCATTCGGGGTTGGTTGTCGGCTATCAGAATCATTGTGCTGATGTTACAGTATGGTTACATTCATAGCACGTAAAATACAATCGTTGTTCTTATCCATGAAAGCGATCGAACCTCGTTAATTATTCTTGTGTAGGGAACGCCACGTCTGAATCTCCGCCTCCGTAATCTCCCTCAATTTGTTCACGTTCGCTGTCTCTCCTGTAACTGCGCCCTTCGCAACTTCGACCGCCGTGCCGACAAATGTCTTGTGGCTCACAGCGTAGATGACTGTCTGCGTATTGACGCGGATGATACCAAGTCGAGGGTCATTCTCGCTGCCATCGTGCTTCCCATCCTTCAAGTCGCCAACCCAAGCTTTTAGAGACGACGTGTAGTGCTTCTTCACCAACGAGCGTTCCGTCAGCACTTCTGCTTTTCCCGACACAGATGCCCACTCTCCAGAGCTATTGACGAAGGCGATATTAGTAGCGGGGTTGTGCTGAAGCTCGTCCGTCTTGTGGGATTCAGTGTTCGTGAAGAACAATAGATCGATACCCCCGCTCTCGGTGGCAGCAACGGCCATGCAGCGAGATACGAGCTTGTCAGAATTGGTATCGTGAGTGGTCATCACTGTAAAATCGATCGGTGAGTTTGATTCCACAGATGAGCTTCTAACAAAACACTCACTGCCATACTTGGCCGACGTGACGAACTTTTCAAAACCCTTAATCTTCTGATCTGTAGTAGCGTCGTCTGCGTTCTTTGCAGTATAGGGATCAGCGGGTTTATCGCCAGTGGATGTGTTTGAGAACGACATTTTGTTGCGGTGTTTGGTGTAACTGGTGGTGGTGGTCAAGAGTTGTAATGATTCTTTGTTGATCCCATCTGCTTCCTTATATATGACTGGAGGGTCTAACAAATGCATGCAGTCGGAGCTCGATCGCCTTTGTAGCGTCAACACAATCGAGTGCTATTTCATCATACGCGACGCATTGTAGACGTAACTGTTCGGCATTTGCCGCGCCGACTGCAATCCGCCACACTGGCACGAGTCTGCCACAACCATCAATGAACGCAAGTGTACTTCATTGTAGTCGAAATTTAGGTAGGGCTTCAGGTCTATCCTGTACTACTCTCACCATCGAATTTCATCCACGATTCTACCTTCATCGTTGTTGTATCCACCAAATTTTCCTGGAACAGACCGTCAACTCATCACCCTTCAAGCTTCACATGTCACAGACTCCGATTTCTACACGCACCTGTCCTGTCATCCTCGTCATCCAAAATGGCCCATGGTAGTATCGTCTCAGCACCCTCTGTAACAGGCCGTGCTCCTTCCAAAAATCCGTTAAACTGCGTCTTCGTCAAGCCAGGTGTGGCCGAATTGACCCTAATTCCGCTCTCCTTCAACTCTTTCGCCAACGAGATCGTATATGCGTTTAAAGCAGCTTTGGAACCGTAGTAAGCCGCCACTTGGTGGGAATACCGTTCAGGAAAATTTGACTGGTAGTAATGCGAGCCAGATCCAGAGCTGACATTCAGAATAACACCCTTCCCGAGGGACTTTCGTATGAGGGGCAGAAACGCAGTTGTGACGCGGACGACACCAACGTAGTTGACATCGAGGGTTTTGGCGAGAATCTCCGCAGGTAACTCACTCGGGGCGTAGAATCCAGGGAATATGGCTGCGGACGAATCAGATCAGTATGACGGAGATGTTCTTCTTCGGTAGGAGGGGGACGCACCAGCGTTGTTGACAAGGACGTCCAACCTCCCCTCGGCTTTCTCAATGACAGCTTTTGCAGCATTCACCGACTCCTCCTTCGTCACGTCAAGATGTAAGAATTTAACAGTGAGGTTGTGTTCCTCTTTCAGTCTCTTTCTGCATTTTCAGGTCAGTACACAGTTCTGTGAATAGTAGTGGTTTACATACGCTGCATCCTGCACGAGTACCTCATCTCTCCCGGAGAGATAGACTGTATGTCCCCGGTCAGCTAGAAACCTCACAAGTTCGTACCCTACCCCCGTGTTGGATCCCGTCACGAGAATGATACGAGATGTGGGTGCCATTGACTCAAGCACAATTGTCATGGGTCTTTATATACGTTACAGGTCCGAGAAGTTCGAACGAGAACCTTCAACCTATCGGAAGGGATCCGTCTATGAGGAGATAACGCACTTCATAATACATATACCTCCCATTGGGCAGATATCTGTCTGAGACTCCTTCCTCTTACCCAAGGAACTCTCTTTCATTCTCCGGACAAACGTCAAGACCAGTATGACCAGATCTTCAAGCTGAATCAGCGGGCGTTTCAGTCATGATATATCGCAACGAGCGGCCGCTGGGCTAGTACGCACCTCTACCCAAATTTGCGCACTCACCCTGATACATCACCTTTGATTACTATCACCAGTAAATTAGGTCGTGTTTGATATGTTTCCCTCCGGGGAGAATTAGGTCGTGAAATGATCGCATAGCTTCCGGACCAGTCGGATGACTGAGTCCGACTCGTTTTCGTGGCTAAGTGTTAGATTGTTCGAAAACGATCTACCTTGTTTAGGGTATATTTGGAAGCGATGTGCGGAGTCTGTTCCTGCCCCACAACACTTTCCTCTTGTCTTTATCTCGACCTCTACCGCCGTCACGGAGACTTTGGATGAGATCGGAAGGATCCCTTTCGTCTGCATGTTGAGGACCAACTAGCAAGAAGAAAAGGCGAGAGAAGATATCAGTAAGCAGGTTCAACGTGAATACCTGAAATAATGGTTTGTCGTATCGTTGAGTACCTCCGTCCCTGTCGTCTCAGCCAATTTTTCCCACTTTTGATAGTCCGCTTGCGCAATGGTGCCATCGCTATGTAGTAGTAGATGAGGAATCATATCGAATAAAAGCAATCAAGGAACCTCCGACATACACATGCGTCACTAAAATTAGTCGAGCTAAGACGCGCGATGAAAACACTTCGGGAGTTATCCGATTGGCCCGAATTGCCTCCAAGAGTTTTTATAGAAGGGTTTCCCGGAGGGAGAATATCGAACTAACTTTTCTAGTGATGCGTATCTAAGAATAGTCCAACATAAGCTTGCTTTGTTTCGGCATTTGCCGCGCTTCTCCTCCGTAGTCGCAATTCAGGTAGGCCTCGAAGGGAGGCGAAGTCAAATCCTGTAGATTTATAATAGTACTTTTACCATTGAATTTCATCCACAATTCGACCTTCGTGGTTATTGTACCCACCGAACTTCCCTGAAAGCAGAGAACGGGATCAGCCACCCTTCGAAGGCGAGTCGTACAGACGGTATACACCCACCTGTCCTGCCATCCTCCTCGTCGAGAATGGCCCATGGTAATATCGCCTCGGCACCCTCTGTAACAGCCCGTGCCCCTTCCTGAAAGCCGTTGAATTGTGTCTTCGTCGTGCCAGGTGTGGCCGAATTGACCCTAATTCCGCTCTCTTTCAGTTCCTTCGCCAACGAGATCGTATACGCATTCAAAGCAGCTTTGGTACCGTAGTAAGCTGCCTTTTGGTGTGGATATCGCTCCGGGAAGTTTGATTGGTAGTAATGGGAGCCTGATTCAGAGCTAACGTTCAGAATAACACCCGTTCCTATGGACTTTCGGATGAGGGGCAGAAACGCAGTTGTAACGCGGACGACACCGACGTAGTTGACGTCGAGGGCTTTGGTTAGAGTTTCCGCAGGGATTTCACTTGGAGCGTGAAGTCCGGGGAACACGGCTGCGGACAAGCAACATCCTCATGAGAGGTAATGTTACCCAGTGGGAGGAACACTGCACGTACCAGCATTGTTGACAAGAATGTCCAACCTTCCCTCGGTTCTCTCAATACTAGCTTTTGCAGCGCTCACCGACACCTCCTTTGTCACATCGAGATATACAGATTTAACATAGAGATTGTGTTCTTCCTTTAGTCTCTGCCTGGAATGTCATGTCAGTGTGTCCTAAGGCCTGAAGACTGGTGGCTGTTGGCATACGCTGCGTCCTTCACGAGTGCCTCATTTCTCCCAGAGAGATAGACTGTGTGTCCTTGCTCAGCTAAGAGCCTCACAAGCTCGTACCCTACCCCCGTATTAGATCCCGTCACGAGGATGATGCGAGAAGTGGGTGTCATTAGGTTCAAGCACTCGATAATCGTGAGTCTTTATATACCTGACGGTACCGAGAAAACCCATAGGGGATATATCGATTAGGAGGTAACGCACTTCATTATCCCACTGGGAAGTTATTTATCACAGTTTGCCTTTCTCTTCTCCAAGGACCTCTCTTTCAATTTCCGGGCATACGTCAAGGTAAGCTTTCCCCAATTTGACAAAGTCTTCAAGCTGGATGAATGAGCGCGTTAGTTGATGCTGTATATTGTAACGAGCGGCCGCTGATCTACTACGCACCTCCACCCAAATTTGCGCGCTTACCCTAACGCACCACCTTCCGTTGTGCAAGTAATGTGCACCGAACGTATTCTTGTCCCTCAACATTTTCGTCTTGAATTTCAAGTCGACCTCTGCCGTGAACGGGACCTTCGATGAGATCGGAAGAGTCACGTTTGTCTGCAAGTCGAAAGGACGAATCAGCTGGAAGGAGAAAAGAGAGAAGAAATCATATACACAGACCATGTTTAACGTGAGTTCCTGGTTTTCCGTGTCGTCAAGCACCTCCGTCCCCATCGTCTCAGCGAGCTTCCTCCCACCTTCGATGGCCAGCTTGCGACAGTACGCATTGATCTTTTCTTCGCCGCCGATCCATTCTCGGAAGTCCAAGGCAGGGACGACGGTGAAGTAGTTGGTCCAGTCGATGGTACCATTCCCTGGATTGCATAGAAGATGAAAAATCATTGATCCAAACCAAGCAAGAGACCTCCGACATACACAAAAATTGCTCAACAAAAGCTTGCTTGCCGGTTTGTTGGTCTACAGGAATGTAGGCGGCCGATGTCGGGAACGTGGACTTGATCAAGTGTTGATTCCTTCGATGGTGGCATATGAGTCTCGACACGAAGACAGGGGGGATAGTTGTAGAATGAAATCACCTTTTGGGGACATACAAGAGTGCTGCCGACCTCTTCGTAAAGAGCCACTTATGGCAATTCTTGAGAGAGAAGACATAAAGTCAACATGCGGCCACGAACATGGGAATGGACTTCAACGCACAGAGACCCAAAAGTCCGGGTCCGCCTCCTCCAGGTCAATATTGACCTCTTGTCCGATCGAGTGGGCTGCGTCCACAACACTCCAAATATTCTCCTCTTTACAGATCTGGACCATCTCTTTCCAGGGTAAAAGGATACCTGGAACCGACACAATAGAATCGAGAACTGCGACTATCTTCTTGTTAGGGCGGAGCTCTTTCCGTTTCTCGTTCAACGCGCGAAGGTGCCTTCGCCAGTTTTCTAGAATCTTCTCATGAGTTGTAGGGAGTATAATGGTAAAGGGCTCCAGGTCCGGATGAGGCAGAATGTCATGTAGATATTGTACGGTACGCCCGATGGAGTTGTATGTCGTATTGCCTGTTTGCTCTCCCGTTCAATCACCATTCACTATCAAAAGCTTTCAGATGAAATAACTCACAGGCGATGATAATGTCTCCTTCTTCCCAAATGAAGTTCCACAGAACCGTGTTCAATCCATGGCTGGCGTTCGGGACGAACACAAGCTCATCAACGTCGCGCACCCCGATCACTTTAGCAACCCTTTCACGAGCTGCGACAAGCAGAGGAATGTAATCGAGTCGATGGAAGACCTCTGGATTGGCTTCGACTTGATCCGCGAACGCCTTGCTCGCGTCGAGGACAGGTATAGGTGTCGATCCGTAGGATCCTGCAATTCACGAATGGTAAGCACGGTATGATATCGATAATTCGAGACAGGATTCTCGCCATGATTCATATTCGTGAAGTTCTTGTCGAACGAGAAATACTCGAGCATTGGATGGCCGAATGCTGGAGGAGATTTCGATTTGTAGTTCTCTAGTGGTGCAAGTCTAGTCTGTGCCATACTGTTGGAGGACGTGTCAAGTTTAGGAACTGAAGAGAGAGTTTGAAGAGCGCGAGAGGTTATGTATGGTGAGAGAACGAAGTCGAGTCATTTTGAGTCTGAGAGCCAGCATACGATAATTCAGTTGAAGGGGCAACGATGCCCGCGAGCGCCCACCCCAGGTGTCTGCAGTCGGAGTTACTTATTCTAGTACGCCGAAATTCAACTAGTTATTATATGTGGTCGATAAGATAGAATCTAAGCGGCAGCCTGAGCTTGTGGTGTCTCCACAGGCTTCAACTTCAAATGTCCCTCTCTAATCCTCCACTGCCTCAACCATTCACTGTCACCGAGCCCATCCTTACTCCTGGCAAGGAAAGCGTGCACTTTCGAAAGGCACCATGAAACCCAAACTTTCTCCCTCATATAGGTCTTCTCCACCTTCTTGTTCTTCCCCTTTCCTTTCGCCTTCACGATGATCTTGTCCTTTTCCTGTCCTGTTCGGGGTACCGCCCATGATCGTGGTTTGCTCTTGTCGAGTAGGGTTTGAAGAGAAGGCAAAAGTCCGCGAGCAATTTGAAGGGACGCGGAACGGTGCTTCGGTGCTGAAGGGGTTGCTGAAGTTGTTCCAGCCTCATCCTCTCCGGTTGTCGGTGTGGCCTCCGGTACGCTTTGTGCGTTCTTCAATGCTGCGTTCAGTACGAGAGCACAAGACGTGACATCTTCAGCGACCGGCGGAAGATTGTAAACGTGGTAAAGTGCTGAGGCCGTCAGAACATCCGGTAAAGAGCCGTGTGCGTTCAAGGAATAGAGAAGGTGACGAGCCGCAGGCAATGTGAGGGGCAGAGCATACTTGGCATGGTTTCCGAAAACCTGAAGTGCGAGATTTGGACATTTCAGATTGTCACAACGCGCTGCGAAAGAGAAAAGCTTCAGAATGAAGTCGCGAGACAACAAAACTATACGACGAACCAACGAAATGCTCTCCAAATCCTCCAACGAAATAATGGCCGAAATCCCTCCATTTCGGGAACAATTCCGCTACTTTAACCAGATCCTCCTCCGTCTGAGCCAAGTCGAGAAGGTGCGTCCAGACTGTATGCCTAATTGGCTTCAATTGCTTTCGCAGGTGTCTCTGCTCGAGATATGCCGGGTCCTTTGCAGGATCAACTAAAGAGGCAGGATTTTTCGGGGGCGGGACGAGCTTGGTGAGGTGAGGAACGAGAGACTCGTAAAGTTCATTGAAGCGAGTTTGACGTTCGGTAGACGAGAGCTTCTTGGTGGGTGCTTGGATGGTGTACTTCTTAGCGTTATTGCTCACGGAGGCTTTCGGAGTCTGTTTAGTGGAGGTTTGCTCTGTAGAACCAAACAAATCCCCGCTGTCTGAAGACTCGTCAAACAAGTCCTCGACCACAGCGCCAGAGCCCTTCTTTTTGAGAACTATGCGAGTGTCAGCTCCAATTGCAGAATGAAATCACTGTATCACATACCTATGGGGGTGGTGTGTATTCTCCGGAGAGAGCTGCTCAAGCTCGTCCGGCAAGCATCAGAGGCAATATGTGTCCTTGCTGATTTGCAGAGAGCGGTTGCATGACGCGCAACACAATAGCTAGTACTTGCCATCATGTCGAATATGCGTGTCGCGAGTGGTCAGGGAAAAGCGGTTGTTTGGCCGATTTGTTTGCATCAGCAGAGTAAGCGCTCATGCGCAAGCAAGCGCCCACCACTAAACTCTGGAGCGGATCTGCCTCTAGCTAGGCTCAATCAAGCCTATGGGTGCAACGCCCGAGCATTTCCTTCAAATCAGCAATCACTACCGGACGGTGTCATTATGCAGCTAATATCAAGTATTAACGGATGATACATCTATAGAAACAGAGAGCATTACTTGTCCTCTACCATATGACTTTGCAGCGTGTACTACTGGAAACGGGAACGTCCTAATAAATCTATCCAGTGTCCCAGCCTCCATATTTCTAATCAACGGCCCAAGCCTTCAAACTTTCAATTCTCCCAGCATTCCTCGCTTGATCTCAATTTCATCCCTAAGCATGGCCACCCGACTGTCCAGACGACTGGATAGATCGACGGAATTCGGTGACAGTGCGAGGGCCTTGTCTAACTTCTCGTTCGCATCTTTCAGCACTTGCAACCGTTGATCACGAGAGGCAGCAGGTTCACCCGACGTCGACGACCGTTCTGATGCTTCCATCTCTTTCAGGTCCAAGACTGCCAGCTCGAACCATGCGACGCCTCCAACCCAAGTGCTGATTTCCACCTTCTTGTGCCCTTCTACGGCGTCCTCGAAGAATTTACGTGCCGGCTCAAAGTCGCCTAGACTTCGATGGACAAGCCCAAGAAGAAGAGAGCGGATGGCAAGCTCGTCCGGTGTTGTTAGGTCGGCATTCTCAGAGGGAGCCGACGGTGACTCCGAGGAAATGTACTGGCTTTGGATGGTGACGGGTGGTGTGAGGGCCGACCATTCTTCAATGTGTGCCTTTGCAACCTCTGGTGAGATCCTTGCATGTGTATTCCAAACTGCCACGGAACAAAGTCAGCTATATTGCGAATGTGATGCAGAACGGCGAAATCACAGATCGAAATTTCCTCCACTGGACTGATCTTCACAACGTCGATGAGTCTCTCTGCGCCTTGAGCCGTCGCTTTTTGCTTATAGAACTCCACTACAATACACAAATCAGTATATGTCAGGTCCACGTCGGGGAAACTTACGCTTCTTGAAGATCAAAACCTCCGTTGGGGGAGGTTTACCACCAACTTTCCCTTGCCCCTTCTTTTCTGACAAGCCTGGTATCGCATCGAGAAGCTCCTGCGCTTTGTCCTTGTGTCCGGCAGAGAGGTAGCAACCGGCCGCCAAGAAGTAATATGTTGCGTGGGACCTGCAGCAGGCGAAAGGTCAGTCGCAAGGTTGCAAAGGCTGACAGTGAGAATTCGACTCGCCAGTTGTTCAATTCGGTCATACGAATGAACATCTCAGCCGCTTCCGTATACTGACGACGTGAGAGATACACCCAAGCAAGCTCGAAGACAAGCATTGTATCGGCTTGTCTGAACGCCGTGTTCTGAGCGTTCTTGCTGGCCTCCAAACCGCCGACTAATACTTTAGCCGCTCCCTCAGGGTCACCCGCCATCCGCTTGATCTTGGCCTCGTTCAGTATCCACAGGGCACCGTTCGGATATCTCTCCTTCATAGAGTCAACAATGGCTGAATACTGACGCAGTATATGGGTTTCATCGGCCTGATACCCAGAGAGCAGAAGGACGATCCCGCGGTAGGTCATGAGCACGAGCCTAGCGTAGGAGTGCGTGAGACGCGACAAAAAGACTTTTCAGCACTGTAAACTGACCCAGCAAATACAGAGTGAGGATCCTTCCCTGCTGCGCTGACAGCTAGGGCTTGAAGAGCCAAAGCTCGATCGTGCTTGAATCCGAAGAAGCCCACCAAGCTTTGAACTTTCTTCGGAAGAAGAGAGAACACGAGGTTGAACAGGCCATATCCTAAGAAATCGAGGGTCAGTAAGATAGACCCACTGAGCAAACTATATTGAGTACCCACCGAATGCAGTTGCACACACAATCATATCTTCGATAGGCCCATCGGGTGGAAAAGAGGTCTCCGTAGGTACGGTCAATGCGTTCGGAGTGGAAGTCCCGCTGGAAGTCCATCGTCCGAAGAAACTTGAGCTCTTCTTTGGCACGAGTGCAGATGATAATGAGGAAGACGACGCTTTCGGTTTGAGAGAAGGTTTGATTGCAGAAGCAACTTCCTTCAGGTCTAGTTGGGAGGGTGCACGCGACGGACCCGGCGATGCAGCAGGAGTTGTGTAGCCTTCGAGGCCGGAGGGGAACACGGTTTTATAAAGCCTTTGAACAGGACGGATAAGAATGATTGTAATAGCAAGGAGTGAACAAGTGATACTTCGTAAACTTTGAATGCGCGCTGGGAAAGTACGAAGTTGGATTAAATTTCTAGTCCCAATAAAGAATAGCAATGCGGGCATACCTGTTTAGGGAGTACCTGCATCCAACAAATGAGTGCGTGCTTTCACCAGGAATTGAGATACTCACATGCATTGAAGATATCCCATGTACGATTCACTGACATAGCTCTTCAGGGCCCAGTCTAACGAAGGAACTTTCATACCACGCACCTCAAAGCATGGGTGATTCCCAGCAAGATGACCGCGTCCGCATTCAGAATTTCCATCTCCAAGCCCTCTGGAAACCTGCATGGGGCAGCTCTGGGCTTTCCTGTCTGTTTCCTTGATGCCATCTCCGCCTGAGCGAGTATCTTCGAGGCTTCCGTCATCTGGGCCGTCTGCCACAAGCAGCCTCTCAGCCAGAGAAAACTTATAGGAATGTTGACAACATAACGTACCTCCATCCCCAAAGCAGCCTCCAAGAATACACAAGCCGCCATTCCAACCAGATGGAAAGGAGAATCATCAGCTCCGAACACGGCCTTGGCCTGAACGACGTCATTATTGAACAGATGGTCAAAACCTTTAGTCGCTGCCTGAAGTTGCTGGACGTTGTCGGTGGTAGCGGTCATGGTTGTAGTGGAGGAGTTACGAAAGCCCCTAGCACAGAGTCTATGACACGGCGTCGATTTGAATGGTAAGGACCTAGTTTATGAATGTTGACTACATAAGCCGGGGTGAACGGCCATATCCCGCGGCCTCCAGCCCAGAGCTGCGCGTCGCCGCGTCCTGAGTAAAGTACGCAGTAGATGTAGTCGCGCAGTCTTGAACAAAGTAGTGGTTCGAAGGGAAGAATTACGATTGATCAATTCGACAGCCAAGTATGTAAAAGGCCAAGAAATTCGCTTCGGTACTTCAAGCGCTACATAACGATTCAAACTCAGAATGTCAAAGAGTAAGTGAACAATAAGATAGGCCGCAAAAAAACATTAGGAACGGTGAGCTTGAAGGTTTTGGCGACGTGTCGAAAATGAAGGCGAGTAGGACGATTCCCCAAGGAACCATAAGCTCTATACATATTCACCCCGGACCCTGAAGCATCTTTGCCTTTCCTTCTCTGTTCCAACAAAATGGACGCAATTATCGGCGCTCAGTCATCCATCATCGCATAGCCGTCGACGTCTCCCAAGACCTCAACGCCATCTTCTACTATTGCAGCCGTTCGACTGCGACTGCGTTTCGTATTCGAACTATTTCCCAGTTTGTCCTTGCGCCCTCGATCTGCTGTAGAGTTCGCGTTTGCCTGTTGATCGGAAGTTTGCTGGGGAGGTGGAGGTGGGGGCGGGGGTGTCGGAGCTGCTATTTGCGGAGTCGGCCCAGAGAAATCTTTACCCGTCATCCGCGCGAGGGTCTTCATGTCTATGTAAAGTGTGAGCAAACGGCAAAGCCCCTGAAGCATAAATATTGCTTACCGACCGGAATACGGTTGTTTAGGCAGTGATTGATTCGACCAGGATCTCTCTTGTCTTCTGCTTTAAACTTATTCTTGCACGCCTTCCTATCTCGTCCCGGCAGAACATACGAAATGAGCTCGTAATTCTCGCCGTATTGTGCGAGTGCCTTGAAGACTTTAGACGAGGATCTGGTATTGAGGGAAATGGACATACGTCGTAGAATAGTTCTGTCTCCTCCTTGCTCCACCTACTTCCACGAAATCGCTTTCCATATGTCCCGGAGTTGACGAACTTGGTCATGTCGCTCTCGACGACCTTCTCATACTCTCCCTCTCCTTGCTCTCCTTCGACACGATCCACAACCAATGACTCTTCATCGATTATGGTCTCACCGTTGGGTCCGATGCGCACTTGAACATTGAACCGTGAATGTTGCAAAGATTGGTAGTCAAAGCCCTCCGGATCATTGCTGACGACTATAGGCTCTTCCGAGTCGGGAACAGGACCCGGAGTACCTGACCCTCGATATGATGACGACCGCGAACCCTTTCCAGCTTGAGAGCCAGAGGCTCCGTCACCCTCTTGATCTGCAGCTTTGTCCGAAGGCTCCTTTCCCTTTCCAGCGCCACCCTCATCTTCCTCCTCAGCTAATCCAAACTTTTTCCTTTCCATCAATTCTCTCATTCTCACTCTTCTCTCTCTCCTATCTCTCTTCCATGCCTCGTGATTACTCATAATTTCCGCCGCCTTGCTCGACACCCTTCCCTGCCCAGTATCTTCACACAAAGCCGCCATGGTCATCGAGGTGGGGTCGATTTCTGCTCCGGGATCTGCAGTCTCATCAAATGGGGGAGTTTGAGTCTTTGATTTCGATCGACGGGGCTTCTTAGGTGCCGGCGTATTGGCAGGAGAAGAACTAGGGGAGTCATCACCATTCGGGGAGGGAGAGGATTCTGCGGGAGTGGATTTGCGAGCTCTTTTCTTGGGTTTCGTTGTCGTTGCAGAAGCTGGCTTTGATTTCGTTTTGGTCTTTCCAGCTTTCTTCTTTGGCTCACTGACCTCGGTGTCCTCCCCACCGTCAGTTACACCTTCAGCTCCCTCCGTCACTTCCCCATCGTCTCCGACTACCGCAGTGGCACTCTTCCTTTTTCGTTGAGTTCTCCTTGTCCCACTACTTTCACCGATAGCAGAACCGTTGCCGTTCGTAGTCTCTACCGGATTGGTTGAAGTTCCATTCTGGTTTAAGGCGGTAGTTGATGTGGAAGGAATATCCGCCGATGTTGAGTCGTGCGCGTTGGTGGTAAGCGGTAGTGGTCGGGATTGCGGTTGCGGACGAGTTGGAGACTTAGACGAAGTAACACCCGACTCTCTTGTCGTGCTCGCGTTTGCTGTAGTTGCAACCGGAACTTGCGATAGAGGTCGAGCGCTCTGAATCCGTGGAGGAGCTGGGGCAGGTGAAGGTACCGGAGTTGCATTTGTGCATGAATGTGAATTTAAAGGTGGCACAAACTGAGATGAAGGGGTCGGAACTAAAATAGGCAGTGAATTCGACGGTAAGATGGTCGGAGGTTGCTCTGGTGGTACTTCGATAGGCGTTGGTGCCGGTACTGAGGCCGAAGTTGGAGTTAATGTCTGCTGGGAAGGGACTGAAGGTTGTGCATGCTGAGAATTAGCATTATTTGACTGAGTTGACGCTGACGGCTGTGGAGGTGGTGTAGCAAGGGTAGTTTCTGGTCTCGGAGATTCATTAACGTTATTTTGGCTGGGGGCGGGTGTTGGTCGGGATCGCTGTTTGGCAAGAGGTCGAAATATCGCGTTCCCTTTCTCTGTCAGAATGTGGACAAGGAGAGAGCTCACAAGTTATAAATCGACCGAGGAAAAAAAATATTTATCACTCACGGACGCGGCTGGTCATGGTGGTGGTTCACAACAAAGCATTGTACCGCGTCAAAGCGCGTCACGCATTTTTTGACTCATCCCACCACGGCAAGTGATCGTTTCAATACTTCGTTCTTTCGATTAAATTTACAGGTAGAATCACTGGTGTTTCTATTACATCTTACATACTAACAGTGCGATATGGAGAGCATTCTGTGGGTCCAAAAAGAATTCGCATTGGACGTTTGTCCAGACCATTAGAGATGTAGCCATAGGATTAAATCATAAAATTATGCAACGATGGATGGAAAAAGTAACAGAATCCTGAAGAATAAAAATAAACAACGCATACCGACGAAGAACACGAGCCACAATGGAAATCCAAGCCTGGAGAAAAACAATCACATTGCCTCTTCGGCTTGTTCAGCTTGCTCTTTCTCAAGCTTTTTCTTCATGGCGCTCACTGCAAGCGAACCCAATTGTCAGGCCAGAGCATTCAGGGGTGAAAGGGTATCATACCGTCTCTGGAGATCTGCCCAGTAGACATCCATCCGGTAGGGAAGCATGTGAGCATCTTCTGGTAGAGGACCTTGCGCAAGCCTTGTTCGCTAACTTGCATGACCGAGCCTTCGAGATTACTGCCGGGGTAGAAGTTAGAGTAGGGCGTCCCCAGAAACAATGATCGCGACCTACTTCTTTTCATTCTCAAGTCGGCAACACTCATTACTCAAGAGTACGAGCTCCCAAACAATGGCCTTCATCGTCTCTGTTAACCTAAACTTCTTCCCGGGAGGTTGCGCGTCTTTGTTGCCTCCAGCCCCCTCCTTGCCAGCTCCGTCCGCAGTGCCATTGGCGTCAGGGCCACCTGCTCCACCGTCCATGTCCACATCCATATCTTCAGCGGAGGGATGTCGCGTAGGGGCGTTGGAAGCTGACTCGTCCCCGTTATTTGTAGTAGTGTGAGCAGCAAGAGCTCGCGCTTCAGCCTTGGCCTTCTTCTGACGCTTGTCTGCAGCACATGAGGATGAGTCCAGATCAGACGAAAGACAGACGGGCACATACCCCAAGCAGCGCAGCTTTTCTCCCACTCCTCTTCCGCCCGCACAAAGCCTTCATCCGCATGGCGTTTCAGTTCTTTCAGAAGGACCTCTTGACGCTGAACAAGAAGTTGGGTGTGCTCCAGAAAGACCGTTCGCTTGATGAGTTTACTCATCGTGAACTTGTTGTAGGGAAATAGTGTAGGCATGAGATTGAAAAAGTGTTCATCGTACTCGTCCAACTTGATCGCTTGTATTGCGACCTGGGCAAGCAGCGGCTTGATACTGGGCGGGAACTTGCCCTTCTGTTCCCAGTTCTCCGAAGCGATAGCGCCTTTGAGTGTTTCCAGGGACTTTTGCAACTCTGGATGGAAGCTTGTGATATCCACAACCTTCCGTTTCTTGCCACCTTCGATGACAGTGTTATAACGTTTCCGCTTTTCTCCAACCTTGGCGAACTCGCTGCCATCTCCATTCATGCTCGAGCCGTGATCTCCATCCGAGTCATAGGACGCCCCGGCCATTGCTGAAGGTGACTGACCAGGGTATGGAACTGGAGGTTCGTGCAAGGATAATCGACGTAAAACGCCTGCGCTCGGACCCATAGCACCACCACTGAGGGCTTGCCCTAAGGTAGGACCGGTGAACGGTGGGGGATGTGACGGTGTACCCACTTTGGATTTGCCTGGGGCGTGACTGCCATGATGATTGGGTTCGTTCTCGCTGTCCGACATGAGGGCTATCGGGGAGTCTTTTGTTCCGTCGTGTGCACCCTGAGCACCAGATGCCGGTGCAGACGATGGGTCATGATTGGGATTGACTTGCAATGGAGGCCTTCTGGATTTGGGCTTCTTCGTTGGAGATTTTGAATTTCTGAAGAGAAAGCGATTAGTTTACTTTTGAGTAGGGGTATAACACGGAAAACGTGCGTGTCCTTCATCAACGCAACCTCCCCAGACGATACGTAGAAGCCCTGCTGCTTCGTCTGTGCAAAGAATGTCCGTTCATCCAACGCCAATTCCGAATCATCGATGAACGGGTCTGAGACGTCGTAGTATTCCGCTGCCGCGCTCTTCTTCTATGGATTGGGATACAAGTGTCATGAGGGCATGAAGATGAAGAACGAGAATGATGAACAAACAAACCTTCTTTTTCGGCTTCTTTACGTCTCCTCCGGGTGCAGCAGGCTGCGGCTCAGGCTCCTCCTCGCTCTCACTTGTATCAGCCCTCTTCTGTACGGGTGTTGGCGGCCTCTGACCCGACTCGCGTGAAAGAGAAGCGATGTCGACTTGATAATTCTCAGGGCCTTGTAGCTTTATGTGAAGTCGAACTGTGGTCAACGTCGGGGGTGGCGGCGGTGGGGGTGGTGAGGGAGAACGAGGTGCGACATTGGCTTTGGATTTAGGCTTGACGGTTGAATGAGGTTTTGAAGATGCAGGGGGTTGATTTGGGGGTGAAGGGGCATTATGAGGATGGGAGTCACCACCAGAATCGGTGTTGGTGGTCGTTGGATTAGGAAGATCAGCAGATGCAGATGCAGATGGCGACCTAGAATGTGCAGAGATTGGTTGGTCGTCGAGAGGAGGAACTTTTGGCAACGAAATTGCCTCCATAATACCCGAAAAAATAAAAATAAAAATGTTGAACCTCCCAGCGGAGGAGCTTCAGAATCAGAGCGGCGATGCGCTTAGCTGGCTGTTTTGCTTCATTCTAGGGACTGTCTACTCGGAAGTTTCCTTTTTTGTAAGTATTTGTCCACGCCTTTTGCTCCCATCCCGTCGGCTCCCACAACCTTGGGCCGTACCAATGCGATGTCGCGACCATCAAAGTCCGTTTGTCCGTGCCCTGGCCACTAAGCCACATCCAGAAAACAATCCTCTTTCGATGCAACTGCGACAATACAAGTCGCAACGAGCTCTGTGAACGTCACTGATGGGCCTATTCGTTTGCTCCAGAATCTAGCCAAACCTTCGCGCGTCGCGGCCCGCGGTGGACTGCATTCTCCTTCAAGTTCAGTGCGGGTTGATTGAATGCTGGCAGTTGGTACAAGCTGGCAATTCCACCCAAAACACACTGAAGAGATTGGCTGCAATAGCAGCATCTCTCACATAGGAATTCACTCAGTTTCAAAAACTCCTGGCTCTGAACTTACATCGAAAAGCTGGGGCCCCCTCGAGGACCCAGAGTGTTGGGATTTCTAACCACGGAATGCTGGCCTTATGGCGGCAATAGCGGGCTAGTAGGATATTCGCGATGCTAGGGCCGTTGGTGCTCGGTTCAAGGTGTCGCCTGGATCTACCATATACTAACTTTGTTCCGTAGCGGTTTATCAGAATCCTCGTCCAAAGTTGCAAAGTACACGTCGCGGAATTGTCCACTTTCACTCCACCCGTCACCCCTCCAGGCAGATACATCTCCTGGGTGTCACTTGGATCGGTATCGCTCGCCTGACGATGCCGGACGGGCTCGCCATCCGCTCTGAGTCTTTGTAGGCTTGCCCAGGAGACTTAGGACTCCGGCACGCAGTTTCCTCGAGGACATGCATGAAATTGTGGACGCAGCACTGGCGTCAAGTTATTGAGGCGGGATTCATCTTAACACGCCAAAACCAAGTGACCTGTACTATTGACCAACGGAGGCTGCTTAGTAGCGGATGCAGTGGGTGTTGTCAGTCGCTGGCTCCCAGCGGGAAGATGCTATAGTATGGTATGACTGGGCGGACGCTGATATCTATCAACGTGGATTTTAGGACATATGGGCTTTGATCTCATCAAGCGTATGCCACTCCGGTTATAAAATTGCTTTTGAACTTCCCCGCTATCACTCGAGCTACGCTCGGCGGAAAGAAGCGAAAAGACGCTATTTCAAGTACGCAGTTCAATTTTGACTCACTAGAGAAGAATCGGTGAATTCTCGAAAGCGTGGGAAACGTTTCGCTTATTTATTGAATTTGGGGTTCGGACCGGGCTTGACGAGGACTTATAGACGACGATGGTGCAGCAATGATCGACAACAAGGTAAGCTTGTTACTATATTCCCTATTTACTGGTAAAAAGGCTAAAATAATGAGCAAGTTAACAGGAGCTACAAAGGAAAGTATCGTTACACCGCAAGCTAGTAGTACAAGGCTGAAGGTACAGTGGTTCCACAATCGTTCCAAATGATACAATGCAAAAAGTGGGGGAAAGTGAGTCGCTAGTCCTTGATAGATGGAGATAGAGATTCTCGTATGTTCAGGCTCTTAGGGCGCCGGGGAAGTGGAGTAGGTGGACGATGTGTCCGAGTCGCTGAAAGTCCTGCTCCTGACCATCATCTCAGCCAGAATCTGAGCAGCTTCTTCGTCATCGATGGGGGGTTCAGAGTACAAAGTCTCTTCTTCCCTCTAATGAAGATGGTCAAGCTTGTGAGCATCTACTTGAACCGGATCATAGAGAACGATCTTACCATTGCATTCTCCCTTTGTCTCTCGACCGCTTCTTCTTTCTTGGCCCTCACGATCCCGTGGCACAACGCGCGATGCTTCAACCAGAGTCCAGGATAGTAATCATTGCGTCGGTCCAACCTGATGAAGCGATGACAGCCCAGACAGAACACGCTCTTGGATGTGAGTCGCGCCCTGTCACTCCACGGATCGTTCTCTAACTTCGCCTTGCGCTGCTCCTCCCGGTCGAACGTGTCCTTGCGCTTCCTCGACTTGATCACACCAGAGTTACGTCCAGAGCAAGAATATGAGTAAGGCTTGCTGTTCTGGCGTGTGTTGCGAGCGCGACGGCTGTCTTCAAGGAAGGAGGGAGGAACTTTGATCGACATCATGTCTGTCTGCGCGGCGACGGGCCTAGAGTCAGGGGATGTCAATGACTAGACACTAGAGACTGGAGGTAAATCGACGTACTTGGGGAACTGATTCTGATCACACAGGCTAAGAAGCTCTCTGCATCCAGGGAGTTTGTTGGTCAGAGGCATACTTTCGACGGTAAGGTTCAGAGAATGTAATGGGAGGTAAACCCAGTGGGCGGTGTCGAATGGAAAAGTACTAGTTACTATATGGCTTAAATCGACGAGAACAACAAGATCGAAGGTGCTCGTGATGTACCTCCATCTTGTTGAATCTCTTGTTCTGACGCTAATGTCTCAGACTGTTTTTCTTTAATCCCAGTCAGGGACCTCTTCGTTTTTGTACCTGTTACCCAGGGAGTGGAACTGGAGAATAGGGTCACCCTTTTCTACGGATCATTGTATCAGCGTCAGTGTTTTTCGAATCCTGGAATATGTGGTCTATGGGGGCTCACGAGCTTCATCCCGCGTACGAATCCAGGATGGACAAAGTTGCTCTCGCAGTCCAATTGCGTTGTACTTGCTTATATGGCCACGTTGGGACACAGGATTTGGGCCTCAGAGTCCCAACTTATGACACGGTTTATGGTGCAAGTGATCATCATCCAGTTATGGAGAAAAAAGGGGAGCGCAGTAGTCCCGTAGAGAAACGACTTCCTCGCACTCGTAAAAGGGGGCGCCACCCAAGGTGACTCAGAACACAACGCAACCAAGAAATCGGCGGGCCCCTACATTCCAAGCCAGTTCAAACTCTAAATTTATCCGTGATGGTATGTCACAAAATGAAGACCATCTGCGGAGGCGGCCCACTAGCAGTCAGCGCTTCAGCCATTGACCTAGGCTCTGTCAGTCCGGCTCCGTCGATGCGCTTAAAGAAGGCGTACACGGAGAGCCGATAATCAATCACTGCGTTGAATTTTAGACCTAAATTTCGTTCCGGTTATAGTATAACAGCGAGGGACTCATAAGATATACATACATACATGTTGACAATGCAAGGTAACTCTCGATGAGGGAGCGCTCTTCTGGGCTTTGATTCTAGAGGGACACTCGCTGACAACCCGTTACAGTAGATTGAGCGCAGGGGATTCAGGGTCCGGTCAGCGTGGGTGCCTGGACGCACCGCCACTGCCGAACCCCGCTTACATACTTGCCCCGCGTTGCCGTTGCCGCAACAGCCCACGAGTACTCGAAGGCCTGGGCTCTTTGCTGGGAACTGTCAGTATTTGCCTCTTTCTTTCCAACCACAATCTCGCCTTTCCTTCATTTTCACTTGTAAACCGCGGTCAAACCGCCTTGCAATAGCACCATGGCATTTGACATGTTCACCATTCGCCTCGCTCTTGTTTGCTACACCTTCGCCCTCGAGATCTTCCATCCCTTCGAGAACCTACCCATCTCCGATGGCCTCCGAGGATCCCTCGTCTGGCAGACGACATTCTTCACCCTCTGGAACGGATACTTCTACATCATATACTTCATTGCCTTCCTATTCTTCTTCGCCCTTTTCGCTCTCATCCGCCAGGTCATCTTGTTCAAGATGAAGCGTAACCCTCAATTCCGTGAAAAGGTCGAAAAACGCAAAGCCCTGGTGGAGGTCAAGCGTGCAGCCAAAGCCGCCGAAGACCGTGCCAAAGGGAAAACTCCCGAATCCCCGCGCATGGTTTACGCCAAAATTGGTGTCAACTTGATCCTCTCCGTCATCATGACCGTGAACTGCGCAGTCTGGAACCGGTACACGGATGCCCCTTCTGTCTTGGACGGGTCGCTCGCTCGTTTCTACGAGATGGCTACCCTCTCTGCCCAGATATTTGGGTATGAATTGGCAGCGTTGGCGGTGTTCTTCCCGGTCATCATCGCCATCAAGGCCTTCTGTGGTCGTTGCCGCGCTCAGCGGGGTGCAGCTACCGGACTCCCCACTACGGTGGAGACTACGGAAACTAACCACCGTCGGGTATCGATGGACGAGAAGGTTTTGATTGACCTCTCGGATGGAATGGATTACGTTTCGGAGAAGATGAACTTAAACCAGGTGCCGTATAAGGATGAGGAGGAGGCAGAGTTGAGGCGACCGTTGTTGTAAATGTTTTTTCTTTCTTGCTTTCGGGCTGGGTTTGAACCACCTCGTCGTTTTCATTCACTGAACCTATGAGGTCACTTATCCAGTCACTTATCTTGTTGTCATCTGTAAATAGGTGGGATTCACAGCGAACTGCACAGGTCATTGCAGTCAAGCCCGTTCCTGTATCTATACCTACACCCGTTCCTATTTATTGCTCTGTGTTAAGTCCAGTACCACATGCTACTGAAAAGGCCACGACGAAGTTGATGATCCACATTCAGGGTGAATCTGAAAAGCTGTTTCACGCATAGGTCGGGTCTTGAGGTTGTCTGTATTCCGCTCAAATCCACAACGATCAATACATTCTTAGACCCCCTACGCGAAGACACAGGTCTATGCCCGCTGGGTATGTGGTGTAGAGACTTGTGGCTAAATTCTCTGTCCTTGAACCATCGAAACACGGAAATTCTGGAACGGAGACGCCACAAGGTGTGCAAGTAAGCAGAGGCCTTTCTAAACCAGTGGTCTTCAAGCTCCGGCTTACTGATGCGCGGCATCACCCTAACTGTAACGCAAAAGAGCTCGTAAGTTTCGCAAGCTTGCAGGACTTTTGACCCAGCACGAGACAGTCGGCTGAACGGCCTCTAAATTGCGCGGATGAATTGTGTCGATTCGATCTGGCCCACAGAATTGTTGCAGGCGCCAAGAGTTGGGCAGGAGGAGATCGAAGAGGAAAGATGGATTACCAGGGATTGTAGTGGTGGTGAGGCGGACTGATAGTAATTATCTTTTGACGTGTACGGGATTTCGTGCTCGTAGAACGCGCTTTTACCATTGGCCTATTGACGTTGACCTGGCATTGGGGCTTATACCACTGCTTGAAACAAGAAAAACGCGCCCTTTGATGTTGAACAGCCAATGAACCCCTCAGCACAGGCAGCTCCAGAGATAGAAGAACAAAAGGACGAACTAGGAGTATGTTGTACGTAGATACATCCTGCAAACCGTGTCGACGCGTCTGCCAGACAGAAGTAGTTCGTGACGCTCTCTGCTTTTCGACTGTAGGAGTCTTGTAGAAGTTCATTGGCAAGAGATAAGTATACAGATACACGGCATGAATTTTGTGCTGCGAGCTGTTCCGACTCTGGACCCCGCGAGGCAGGCTACTGGAATGCTGGGAGCATCAAAAAATGGCCATGGGTCAAGAAATGGGTTGAACAGCTCGTCGTTTTACTTCGTGTGACATCACTGAGATTATCGTTTGAGGACGATGAGAGGAGCATGCCCAGAAGTAAGTACTCACCTGGTCAAGCCGCTTGCTTCATTTTTTCCTCCTTGACTTTTTAGAGTCCTTCGGTTTCGGAGGTTCTTCTTCTGTTTGTGTCGGAGAGTCTGGAGCTGAAGCACGGGCTCTTTCCTTTCTCTTTTCTTCCTCTGCTTCTCTCTCTCGTTCTTCCCTTGCCTCCTCCATTACCTTGCCCAGTCCATCGAGGAACTCAAGCACGCTCCCAAATCCTTGTATCACGAAGTTCATGCCCGCGACGAAGAAATTCACGTAGAAGCCGAACCAGGCCAGCGCTTTGCATCCACGTAAGAGTTGAATGAACACCCACTTCAAAATGTAGTAGGCGTATTTGCTGGCGAAAAAGTGACCGAGAACGGCAGCATAGTAGCCTATGCTGAGGTATATCTTGGATGTTCGAGGCAGTGACCGTGCAAGGTACAGAAACAGGAAGGCCGGAATCGCCGCATAGAAGATCGCGGAGAAAGTTGTATTGGAGATTGAAGGTATCGAAGGTATTGAGAACGGGAACATGATCATGAGAAGCGATATTCGAGTTTGGGTTACAACCGTCAACGCGTCCAGTTGCGGGTAGTGGGCGCCAACCGGACCGTTCGGCGTTTCATCTCTCGCGATAACCCGACATTTTCTCACACGCTCTTTATTCTCTCCCAGCACTCCTCCAAGTCTCAGATAGTCCAGACGAGGCAAAATCTTATACTTACGCTGTTACACAAACGCAATGTCAATATGGAATGTCCCCTCTATATAAGAGCGGTGTCTAATTTAGTACGCTATACCTCAACCCATGTGCCCGAGCGCAAACATCAACTTTTACTTTGATCCTACGGCCTAGTACTATTGTCACTGTGAGTATCCATCATGGAATCACGGTCAACTCACCCCTTTGTGGAATAACAGTGCTTGTTCCCATCTTTCTTGGCGCTGCATGGTGGTCTCCAAAACACGGGAAACGTGGTATATGGGGCGCTGCCCGAACAATGATCGTTCTCACCCATTTTCAATGCGGGAATGGCAGCTAAAGTCACTTCTTGATCATCTACCGGTCTTTCCATACAGGACATCTGAACACAGGACCAATGAGGTGACTTATAAGGTTGGCAGATATTGTTCACTCCGCTTCTTCGTCTATTCGTCATGTCAGGCGCAAGAGTGGACGATACTCGAGAGTTTATCTCGCTTGGTGATTCCGAACAGGAGAAAGCCAACCAGTACCATTTTCGCGCTACAAAAGACTCTTCCTCTTTATACATCTCAGAGCTCGATGGCATCCATGATGGACTAGAGTCCCCGACGGAAGAAGAACGGCAGACGCTCCGGAGGGTGTCTGATAGTCTTCCTTGGAATGCCTTCTGTACGACACTGTTTATTATAGAATTGCACGAGCTGACTCCGGTATGCAGTAATTGCCATTGTGGAACTGGCAGAGCGATTCTCGGTATACTTCTGGCCATCTCATATTTGTGTTAGCTCACGGTATTGATTTAATCGGTTTAGTTTTACGGCTGCACTGTCGTCTTCGTGCGTTGATTCATTGCGATTTACGATGTGAATGAATTGGGGGCTTAACGTTTGACCTCTGTAGACCAACTTCATCCAACAAAAGCGTCCACCGGAATCATCTACTGGAGCGGGTGGAACACACGGCCAGTCGGGCGCTCTGGGATTAGGACAGCGGGCGTCCACTGGGCTGACAACTTTTTACCAGTTTTGGTGACTATCTCGCTGAGTCTTCTCGTAGATAAGTCATCTTTGACTCAATGCGCTTGCCAGGGTCTATATAACGCCTTTGTTTGGCGCATACGTTGCAGACACATACCTTGGACGGTTCAACACCATCTGTGTAGCGCTTTTCATTGCTCTCATTGGGCACATCCTCCTTATCGTGGCTGCCGTACCCGGTGTGATTGAGAAACCGAGCGCAGTTGCACCATTCATAGTTGCAATGGTTACTATGGGACTTGGTTAGTGTCCTACTTCTAGGCAGATTCAGCGTTGGTTGACGATTTTGGTTCAGGTAGTGGTGCTTTCAAAGCTAACATCTCCCCCTTAATCGCCGAGCAATACCAGCGCACAAGGCTGTTCGTTCGAACGGAGAAGAGCGGCGAACGTGTTATTGTTGATCCAGTTCTAACAATCACCCGCGTGTACATGGTAAGGTTAATTGTCTGGTTGGTTTGATTCGTTTCGCTGATACTCCTGTAGTATTTTTATCTGTTCATCAATGTCGGTTCCTTAATGGGCCAAATCTCAATGACCTACGCTGAGAAGGTTGGTTTAAGTGTTTCCCTCTGAGCGTGCACCGATCTCATGGCGTTCTCAGTATGTCGGCTTCTGGCTTTCGTTCACTCTTCCGACAGTCATCTTTTTGCTCTGCCCGCTCGTTCTTTGGCTCGGTCGTAAGCGCTACGTTCGATCCCCTCCCACCGGGTCGGTCCTCGCGACTGCTCTCAAGCTCTGGGGACTGGCTTTGAAAGGCAAATGGAGCATCAATCCTGTCAAGTCGTATCGCCAGCTCACTGCGCCTGGTTTCTGGGAGGATGTCAAACCTAGCAAGCTCGGTGATGCTAGACCAGCGTGGATGACATTCGATGACGCATGGGTAGACGAGGTCAGACGAGGACTGGAGGCGTGCGCCGTATTCTGCTGGTATCCCATCTACTGTAGGCTCCAACATCATCGTTCTCAACATCTACTGACATGACTTGAACGTTTGCTCAGGGCTGACATACAATCAACTGAACAACAACCTTACCTCTCAGGCAGCTACGATGTCTACCCATGGTGCTCCAAATGACGTGCTATCGAATTTGAATCCCCTGGCCCTCATCATTCTCATTCCAATCTGTGATATTTTCGTGAGTCTCGAGTTCAACGCCGCTGATCTGTCCTGTAACTGATGTTGATGAACAGATATATCCAGCGTTCAGACGAGCTGGTGTTAAATTAACATCTTTACGGAAGATTACTGCTGGTTTCGCCATCGGTGGGGTGATATAACGATGTCATCAGGATAACTTCACTAATCGAATTTAGGTTCCGCGGCGATGATTTGGGCTGCTGGTTCGTCACTTTCCTCGCTTGACCTTCTATTCTTACGGCCCATCTCGCAGTTCTCCAACACTACATCTATAAGGTGATATTACCGCCTTTATCTCATCCCGTTATACTGAACATTTGCCACATAGACTCATCCATGTGGCCATGCTGCCGCCACTTGCTCACCGGACCCGAATGGCCACCCTACGGTTTCACCATTGGATGTCTGGTCACAGACTGGGTCGTGCGTTGCTGTTTTCGTCCTCTTTCGATCTCGTAACAGATCCCAACATGCAATGATAGATACGTTCTCATCGCTTTCAGCGAGATTTTCGCGTCGATCACAGGTTTAGAATACGCCTTCACGAAGGCTCCAGGAAACATGAAATCCTTAGTCATGTCGATATTCCTCTTCACGGCGGCACTCTCAGCCGCTCTGGGGGAGGCGTTTGTTCGTGCGTAATCTCGTTGACTTCCTATACACCAGGTCTCATCTCACGCTTGGTCAAGCACTTTCTACTGACCCATTACTCGTTTGGAACTATGGGGTCATGGGCGTCCTCGCAGGCGTGGCCGGGATTCTTTTTTGGTTCTCCGTTTCCAATCTCGACAAACAAGAAGACTATTTGAATAATTTAGGTGATGAAAGCTATACTTCACAGCCCGACGAGGAACTGCGGGAGGCATAGTAAGGTTAATATCAATCGCATGTAAAGCAAGCATATTTCTTCCTTATAATGAGCAACGAATCTCATGAGCCGCGTGCACTTTCCAGACTGAATTACGCTACTGTTGCGGATCGCGCCTAGCCAAATCAACAAATGACTGATCGGTATCAGGATCGTTGCCACTGGCCCCTATTCTTATCGAACCTACGAGCGGATTCCTCGTTATCGAATCCGGCAGACACCACACCTTGGCTGTGTCAGTGCTACCTTACGATGGTCACTGTGGGTAAGCGATGTTGAAACTGTCTGCTGAACAAAAGAGTAACTTCGTCAATCCGGCATCTCGATCACTGGCAAGGCTCTCGATTGCGGTATAGCCACCGTCCACGCGTCAATGACTCGGAGCAAACCACTCGGTCATTTAGGACAGCTCGAGAACCTGGCCTTTGACCATGGGCATGGAGGTGAGCGAAGCGTAGGCTGTGGTCGCGTGGCGGACTCGACACGAGGTAGTCATCAGGCAAGGCTAGTGGACCGTGGATGCAAGGTGGTGCGTTCATAGCGATCATTGTTCGCATTATACATCGAATCACACACGAAGCCGCCGACAGTGGAACCTCGGTCATTACAGTATAAAAAGACGAAAGAACGCTACTGCGGCCTCGTTCCTTCGTTTCCATTTGACAGCTATGGCGGAAAGTCCCCAAGCACGCGATTCTAACTCGCAAACCTACTCTCCCCTTCAACGGCGGAGTCATATGAGCATTAGCCCTCGGCTCAGCACCAACTCATGGGGGAACATTGCTCAACCAGAGCCAGGACGCAGAGACAGCCACCAAACTCAGAACGACCTTCCGCCTCCTCCACAAAGCCCTCGAAGGGTCGCTCTCCGTGCAATAAACCCTGATGACGATACGGTCGACATGGTTGAAGATTTTATGATGCTTGACCCACACGTATCGGGCAACTATCACAACGGGCCTGCGAAGCTCAAGCGGGAGCACCGCGTGAACAAGAAAGGTTTCGTAGGCCTCATGAGAGGACTTCGAAGATTCACTGGCACTGTGTTCGGCTACGGTGAAAATCAAAACGCGCGTGGCCCGACTGCTCCCCTGGAAGTCACACATACCGGGAATACTCTGCCTCTTTATGTCTCTAACCCTTCCAGTCCTGTCACCACTCAACGCCCTAATCGTCCCCTTCCCACCGCTCCGCATCCTGATGTCGTGGATGGCATACCTCCTGCGCTTCTGCCAGGAGTACGACGGCGCCCCCCTCCACCAGCATTTCACGTTACACCGCCTCTTCCTGTATCGCAAAGGACATCACATCACTCGGAACACCCATCCATATATTCCGGACCTCATGTCGAGCGGGCATTGAGCAAGAGTATCGCCATGCCTGTCCCTGAACTTGCGCAGCCGAACGAAGAGATTTATACTACCCCTGGACCCTCGCGGCGCTCAACCTCCCACCAGTCTCATCTAGAACGCTCTTCTCATCCGACGCGCATTGATGTTGATGACCAAGGCACGATTGGAAGATCGCCTTCTGTACTTTCCCCTGCCCGACAGCCAACAATTGCAACTATCCCCCCTACTCCGAACCCAGAGCTACAATCACCGCCTCGAGATCGCCGTTCACATCCCACATCCATACCGGTGCGTCCACTGCCTACCGAGGACTATCGTAGGATGTCCAAATCTATTGGACATCATACGGCCGGCTCCTCAATGACCAGCTACGACCCCTCATTCTCGACTGAGCTTAGTCCGGCTCATGGATTCTTTTCGACGCTATGGCACATGCCCTGGGTTTCACCAGACAGGATAACGGTTGATTATTTCCCTGGGATGAGCCGGGGCGCTTGGCAGTGGAAGAAAGTCACAATGAAACCCCAAAGGTCGGACGAGAAGCCAAAAACCACCGTGGAATACAAGCCGTTGGCTAAAGCGATAAAGTCATGGTACACAGGCATTCCACCGGTGTCTCGCGACTCAATGCCGAGCTGGGCAAAATCGGGAGGCGACCCAGAGGCGGGTGGAGTAGATCTCCTCAGCTCCGGTACTGTGACCAGTGCTACTAGATCCTCAATGGCGACCAGTAACGGTGTATCTCCCGCGCCAAGAGCCCGGAGAAAACGTTTCTCTTTACATCGCGATCGAGACAGTCAAAGGCTTTTTTACTCCCCTAACCAGTATGCCTTCACGGACATGGACTTGACCTCGACACCAGCAATGAGAGCGAAGAGAAAATTAAGGGAGGAGCATCGATCCAGACACACCAAGCAGTCGTCCAGTACCACTCGCCCATACGAGCGTCGGCGAACTAGACATCGGGGAGCACGGACGACTAATTCGCCCCCGCCAGTCCCCCCCGTTCCACCCGCTGCCTATATGCACGGTTATACGCCGTATCAGCCCTCCACGCCTATATACCTCCTACACAGTACTTCTCTTCCTCAAGGACATAATCCCAATGTTTTCCCCCACCAGCCGCCATCTCCCGAAACCCATGCTTATCAGGGCCAAGGCCAGCAACCGCTTCTCTCCCCTTTGTTCGTGGTCCCTGCCATGCCTACAGTCGTCCCATACCAGGGCGAATCGTTTGCTGGTTCGACAGGTACCGCTAGCCCACCCGGGATGGCAGGAAGGGGTGCTGGTGGCGGTCATGGACTTCCTGGAGCAGCCAGTAATTATCCTGGGGGGTTTGCATTCCAAGGAGGCATGTCGCCTGCGTCGCCCGCAGCCCACGCCAGTTGAGAACGTTGCAGTACTACAATCTAATTTATGAACTCGGTGATCACTCCATTCCCTACATGAACTTTTATTTAAAATACTGCTGGCTGGGTGCTTTCGGAAACATTTTTACCTATCTCTGTACCCTTTCATTGATGTCATGAGGACATATTACTATCATCAAAACATCCATCTGGCGCGTTGCACAAGCTGGAGGAACGTTCGCAATCTGTGTGTTCATGTTATTCATAATGTGGTTCATAATGTGTACCGGAATAACGGGCTCCTGCAACGATGGTCAATTGTGTCTCTCTCAAATGGGTGTCGAAGAGATCGCACCTGTCGCCCATGGCTGCCAGCTGGTCATTGGTATACTTCTCTCTCCATTCCTCTTCGGTCTTTAAGTCTCGCGTGGTATTGATCCTCTTGTAGATGAACTCAAGTCCTAGGGCTGCAAAAATACCAGCCGCAGCGAAGGCCAGGGAGGTACCGTATCCTGATGGATACTTCAAAGTCAGAGTCAGTATTGGGATCTCAATCTCAGAAGGAGTTAGCCACACTCACGCTCGGTCTATATTCCAGCGTCGCAATCGATTAGTTCGACGCGTCCCTCAGGTGAATCATCTCACTCACCCCTCGGATTCAACAAAGATATAGCTCCCAATGATTCCACCAAAGTTACCCATGCACTGAGGAGGCGTCAGAGTCAGACCGAGGTGGAACAGGAGCACTCACAGTGATCCATGCAATTGCTAGGGATCGTTTGGCGGGGCCGGCTTGATTATTTGAATTCCACGTTTGCGTTGCAGGAGGTATAGGGTAAAGCCCAATGCAGGCAAAACATACGGCGACTGAACGCGGGCGTCCATGTTCAACATCCTCATGCCGTTATTAACCGCAAGAAATGAACGTACAGTAGCATGGGCCGATATTGGACGTTATGCGGGGTGCAAGCGGGAAGAGGATGGAGTACCCGATCACAATTATGAATTGTGCGGCCACAATAAAGGGCATACGCCACACAACTCGGTCAGAAAATCGACCGAAGACGTAGGATGATATGGCACCCTGTCAATTCTCTTTTAGCATGCAGAGGATGAACACGAACCAATGCTCACAATAGTATACGGTCCGATAGTCATCAACTGAGCATTCGCAGACGTGAAACCCATGCCTTTGATGATGGTCGGCATACTGAACTTCAACGCATAGTTGGGGACCGTGGAACTGCAATAGACCAATCCCAGTAGATAGATCTGCCAGTCGGTCAAAACGGACCACAGAATGCGCCAGTTGAACTTGTGCTAGGTCGATGTAGATCTGTGAGGCTCAGAATCGGGATAGATGGTTGGGTTACTCACGGATTTAGCGTCAATTTTGTGCCCACCATTCTCCTGAACCTTGCGAAGTACCAAGTATTTTATCTCTTCTTCGGTCAACCAGCTCGTAGATCGGGCGGGCGTATCGACGAGAATGATGAAAACCATGATACCCAGGATTACTGTCACTACACCCTCAATCAAGAATATCCATCTACGTTCGTAAGTGAGACCGAATTCGCCGAACAGAGACGATAATCCTCACCTCCAGCTTTCGAGACCGGCCAAGCCACCCATTTTTGCAATCGCGAAAGCCAACAGCCCGGAGAAAGCCCCTGCCGCGGCCGACGCTGTGAACAGTATTGCAATACGGGTTTGTAGTTCATTCTTTTTGTACCAAAGGCTACAAAGAAGAACGGCACCTATCGCTTTCGCTCGAAAGGAAGTTCGTATGCGATTGAAGCGGCCTACTCACCAGGGAAGAAACCCGCCTCGGCTAAACCTATAATGAACGGAATTAGGGGGACGAGACAGTGTGAAAAACAAAGCGAACCTAGTAGCAAACGAACAGCCAAAAATTGGGCGTACGTCCTGACTACGCCATGGAGTATCATAAAGATACCCTGCTAGGGAGTTTGCTTCAATACAACAGCGCTGAGCACATCGTCGCTTACCCAAACGACGGTCAATAGACCTATCCAAATGCTAGGACGATCCTTGAAGTACCGAGAGAGAACGGCATTTGCGGGAATTTCTTGTGGAAGTGTGGAAAGACAAGTCAGAGGGGCATGACAAGTGGTAAACGGCTTTACTCACCAAAGAGGATGTACGGAACAAAAAACACGCTTTGTAGACAGGGACGGAAGATCAATCATGTGATGTCTCCGGTCGCTTGGGGTAACTCACCTGAGCGCAACATTGTATTGTGTGGGGCTCATTCCCAAATCCTTGTCTAGACCTTCGATCTTCGTGTTCCCTGGCAGTGGAACCTGCCAAGTTAGCGATGTACAAGGTCGTGATGACTGGACGACTCACCGATATTGGTACGGTCTGTGCGACGAATTTAATGAGTGATGGAACGTCCGAGTGAGTCCATTGCGAAATCTGCTTTAATGGGAGAGAGAAACCGCACCAATGTAGCTGGCCAAGTAGAGAACCGTCAACATCGGCATGAGTCGTATATCGAGCCTCCGCAAAATACTTCTTCTCTTTTCATCGGGGAAAGTGGCGAGGAATTCCACCTCATCAGGCTCAAGGTCACAATCGCTCTCAAGAACATACTCGGTGGCTTGAGTCCGCGGTTTCTCTTCGATGTCCGACATGAGGCTGAGGTCAGGGATTGGAGGAACGATGAGTTCGAACGAGGATCAGACCTTTTTATTCACGATTAACTTCCCATTATCCGGGGGCCAAGACTTCAACTTCAGGGAGAGGGCGCCAGGCTCCAGCACAACTTAGTTTCCAGCTTCCATCCGAGGTCAGAAGGGGTCTGTTGCTCTCACGGCCCGTGTCATCCGGTTCCTGGTAAGCGGGACCCATGGCTTTACATGGCTTTCTAAAATTCTCGTGAGATCGCTCAGAAGGTCCGTGATTTTGTGCAGGGTCCTATGTAGTATTTTGCATCCCTGGGACAGCTTGGGACAGCTGGGGACCTCCCCCAGCCTCCTCAAGCTGGTGGTAGAGACGGGCCAGGGACACACGTTACGTCAAGCCCTTCAACTCCCCAATGTGGTAATTTCTATCCCCCTGTGTAAAGCAATGCAACTATCTTGAGGTATGTTGTGCCGAGCTGTGGGACACGTTTTAATTGCTTCGACGACCATGGTTGCCCGGCAGTTCATCGTTCTCCTTTTCCTGAAGCTTTTCACTCTCGGTGAGTCGTTTCAGCACTGCCGAAGTCATTCATTCACTCATCGCTACGATTTCCGTCAGTTCAGGGACAAACATTCACTCTGAATGTTGTTGAAAAGACCTCGTACCCTTTCGCTACTCCAGGGAATACCCAAGAGTTTGAAGCTGCTGGAACTGGCACAGATGGGGCGACAACTCTCTTGGACCGCATCCGGTTTAGCGAATACCTAGTTGTGGATGACTCAGCCTCGACACCATTCCTGAGCACAGCGACGGCTGTCTCGACTTTCACCCGTGAGTATAGTAGCCAATTCCTCAGTGTCCACATCCCCATATCAAGCCATTTTCCTTCAGAAACATTCGTAGCAGCAGGTTCTTCTGGGTATCAGATCATCTACTCACCACAAGAAACCGGGGCTGTCGCTATGATTCAATCTTGTTCATTCCAAAATCAGGAGAAGGGAGAGTGTGTGGAGAAAGATTGGCTGGTGGGACAGTCTTCCACGCAAACTACGACGTTTACTGGGAGAATCGTGCCGTATTGGACCGTAACGCAACTAAATGCTGTGTCACCCACAAGCACGGCAACCAATCCTCAGACCACCGCGAAGTCTGGCAGTGATAGTAATGGAGGCAATCAGGGGAACTCTGCCCTCTCAATGAGGATCTCTTCCCTATTGCCAACGATGGCCGTGCTTTTAGGTATCTCCATGACCATGTAATTGATCTTTCGTGCATCGAGGCGTACGGTACCAAATATACGATCGATATCAGTGAGGTTCACTCAGAATACTGGAACGTCGGCATGGGAGATTTTTTGCATGCGGAATAAAAGTGATACATAGGTCGAGGGAAGAACTAAGGGGCATACCGACGATACAAAAAACAGACCGCTTGATTTTCTCCCCCTGGCCTGACATGACCCATCCAGCGACCCCATAGGATAAATCCAGCCGTAAGAAATGTGCTCATCGGCCAGCACCAGGGACGTTTCTCCTCTCCCTTCGAGGACCACGCTCGACTTGGGCGGTAACAGGAGCAACGACGTTGACAGGGATGGACTCAAAGTTGAGAGAACGGAGCATTTGCTATTGGACAAAGTGAATGAGCCTCCGAGATCGCATTGCTCAGTGGGATAGAAAAACCTTGGTCTCTTCATCAACATCGAGAGGAGCGCCACCGTTGTCGAGGGCCGAGACTTCGGGAACGTAGTTGTCCTTACGCTCACGCTCTTCTTCCTGGAGCTTGAAGGAGATGCCACGAACGGGACCCTTTTGGATACGCTTCATCAAGTGGGTGGTGAAGCCAGAGATCTTGTTGCGAAGACGTTTCGAGGGAACGACAGCCTGCGATTGGGTCTTTCAGAGCTACGGTCTTAAGAAGATATCCTGGCAATACGCACAACTTCATCAATGATCCTCTTGTTGGTGTGGAAATCGAGAGTGAGACGAGGGTAGCTGAAAGGTATACCAATCATTGTCAGATCCAATTGCTTCTCCCCAACATCCAGGACTCCGACACGAACTATTTCTCAATCAAGACTCGGGAAGCCCTCTTGGTGGTCTTGGTTCTAACACGGCCCTACAGCGCAACGAACGTTCAGACCATCAGCATTGTCTTTATTTCTAGCAGAGAGTAACATTTCACTCACCATATTGTCGGTTAAGTCGTTGGTGGTCTTGAGGGATTTGTTTTGCGCGACTTGCGGCTCTGAGGATTTACGAACCGTCAATACACTGACACAAAGTCTGGGAAAATTTCGGAACTTTCCGAATGTGTGGCTGTCCCAAACTGTGCAGTTGTCCCAAGCCACCGTCTAAATTACCTAATCGATACCTTGAAGGAAATTTCGGTAGTCCCTCTGTCTCTCGCTGTCCTCCTCCTCAAGATCCCCTCAAAAGGTACTTATCCTCCTCGTCGCGCTCGCTACGCTCGGTCTACGGTCTCTCCACAGTTGATCTCGGCAGAATTGCTTGGGATATGAAGCTCTCCGACAGCCCGTTTGACTCGCGCTTTCTGTAGCGCGACACTCAGACTGGGTTTTATATGTTTGCTCACGCCATGTTCTTTGGAACTTGTAGGAACCATACTTGATTGACCTCTTCACGTCTTCAAAATGGTTCGCGTATCCGTTCTCGTGCGTACATGGTACTTTTATCATGATGGCTACAATGAGCTGAATTAGATTGACACTTTCTAGAACGACTGCCTCAACAACATCGTCAACGCTGAGCGCCGTGGAAAGCGCCAGGTCCTCATCCGACCCTCCTCGAAGGTTGTCGTAAAATTCTTGAGTGTCATGCAGAGACATGGTGAGTGTTACTGATTAACCACCGATGCCAACTCCCCACCCCTACTGTATACTTCGTTTTCATATCCCCAACTTCCCCAAACCATCCACTCGGAGTGATATAACTACGATCGACGAGGCATTCTCTCTCACCCGCCCCTCGTTTTAACCCTCCGAAATACAAATGCACTTTCGTCTCGGAAACCAAACAGCTCTACCTGCCTTCATCTTTATGGTGGTCGAGTTCACAGATGAGACCACATTCTTTCGTGTTATATTTATATGTTTCTCTCCTTATCCCGCTTAAATCCTGTTATCTATCTATGAAACTAACCGTTTCAATCTTCTTAGGTTACATCGGTGAATTCGAAATTATCGATGACCACCGTGCAGGAAAGATCGTCATCCAGCTCAACGGTCGCCTCAATAAGACTGGTGTCATCTCTCCTCGCTTCAACGTCCAAGTGACCCAGATCGAATCTTGGGTCAACTTGCTCCTTCCTTCTCGTGGTTTCGGAATTATCATCCTCGTAAGCTGATAACGTTTTCGCTTTTAGTGTGGATGCTTATACATTTACTCTGTGCTTTAGACTACCTCATCCGGTATCCTTGACCACGAAGAGGCCCGTCGCAAGAACGTCGGAGGGAAGATCTTGGGATACGTGTACTAGATAGTTACTGTTGGGATATGTGATGCTTCATGCTTTCCTCCTCATGTATACTCTAGCATGTTATGACCCAAAAATGTATCCTTCTGGTGATATCCTGTTACCTTTGAAGCTTGACACCCGTAATGAGAGAGTAGGTTGGAGAGTAACTGATACAATTCCAGTATGCTTCATGGAATGAGGCTTAGGCCTGTAACTAGCCTGACCTTGACGAGGAAGCATAATGTTTGCCATCATCAGGTAGGGACATGCTTTGGGTCCGGAGAGGGCCAAAGATACGAGAGAACGGCGCGAAAAGATTGCGAAAGCACCCAAGAAAATAAATGTCTCGGGAGGGAGTCGAGCCCTCGGCTTCTCGGTTCTGAGCCATTAGGCGCCACAACGAGATGATTTAACCACTAATCGACCAAGACGTTATCACAACGGCATCTGGTACAGTATACAACATCAAAACTGTTGAGGATGGCAAACTTTCTGTCCGATCCTGAAGCAAAGTACGACTCCAACCACGGTTTACCTGCGATATATGAGAAGGCGGAAAAGCGGCCTGTGCACTTACGCGTGTATGAAAAGGTCCCATGGTATTTCAGCTTCTCATAGAACCTTCGAGTGCTGTCGCAATCGGCAATCCTTGTCATTAGAGACTGTATTGCGCCAAAGAAATGAACTTTGGCACCACGTAACATTCAACTTCTTGGAGAGGGGCTTGAGGTAAGGGAAGGTCAAAAGGAGACAGGTTTCATGTTGGTACTGAATACGGAGATGTAATTGTGCGCGATCAAGTGCACTTGCGCAGTTATAGGACCTCTCAAAGGCATTCAACCGCCAAGCAGTATTGATGTCTGAGGCGACGGGACTGTCAGGTGCCCCACGGCATAGATATCGCTTGTATACGATATGGATAGACTAAACAGGTGGGATGTACATAGGCGCCTAGTCGCCACCGAGGTGATGACTCTGAGGGAGATAACGGTTAGCAGCTCCGTCGACGTCGCGGATTTGCTTCCTCGAATTTGATCAGGGAGTCTTCGTTAGGAGGTCACAGATCCAGAGGAAACAGCAGGAAGCATCAGGCTTTTTTTTGCGCTCAGCGACGACGGGAACTCGAGCTTGATCAAGATGCATTGAGGCATACTAGACCCATCCTAGAAGCAGCGGTCGGAGTGACAGTCCTACCAGTAGACTGCTGCTTGACATTGGGACGACTTGGGAAGCATGGCAGCTGCATGCACACCGGCCGGTGCGAAGCAAAAAAAGACTGGCTAAAGGTGGCAATTTTAGCAATTCCCACCGGGTGCGTCCTCTGAGATCGCTTGAGAAATAGCACGCTCAGCCGCTCCCCCGCCGCAGTTCATGTTTGCATAGCCTTCAGCCGGCAGTAATAACCGTTGATTCGATGCGAGCTGAACGTTACACTGCAGACTTGGAGGGATGTAGTGTCCAAAGTTGGATGTTGACACTTTGAGAGGAACTTGAACATGAAACCCCCTAGGAACGCCCAAGTGAGCGCTTGTGTCGAGATCGTACTTACCCTCCGTAGATAGCACCGCCTATCAATGATGACATCATGACTGAATTACTGGGCAGAGGTAGCCTGAGATAGGTAGAGACTTGGTAAATCTCAGCCTGGAGTCAGTTCATGTGAGGATTTGAATAAAATTCGGAAGGCAAAGCCAAGGGAGGGGTCTTGTGCAAAATCGCAAAGGGAAGTCCGATTCTAGACAACTTTTCTACGAGTTTCGTGAGGTTTCGTGCCAAATTCGGACGCCTAAAGTTATGTCCGTTTCCGAATCGGGAAGGTGACGGCGTTCGCACGGCATCCGGAACGGACGAAGACCGTTCCTGGCGTGTAAAAATTCCCAATTGCATTACTTATCTCTCAGCTTGCCCATTGACGGCCCTGCCCTCTTACTTGCTTCTCCTCGTTGCCCTCCCCGTTGTCGAAACTCTCCTTGTCATTGTTGTCTGCGATCTCGAAGCGTTTTGGCTCGTCGACAAAAGGCATCTGAGGGCTATTGGGGTCACGTTTCCTTATAACGCCTTGTCGTGAAGACACCAACCACATCATCCCACTTTTCCTCGCCCTTTCTCTTTCCCTCCCATCATGCCAGCGAACTCAGGTAGCCCACAAAATCTCAATCTTCTGCACGACAATGCCTCGACACCCTCCACGAGTTCTGATGAGACAGGAAATCCGTTCAATCAGAATACCATATCACCCTCAGCCTTGTCGAGTACAGGAAGTCTGGTCTCACCAAATAATGGGCAGGGTGCTCCTACGGGCTCACAGGGAAGCAGGGAAGCGGTGAACAATGCAGGTGTTGCCGGCCTTGGAACTCGTGGAAACAATGGAGGTGCTATGCCACCGAGAGAGGGCATGCCCAACTCATCTTCGCGACCAGCGTCGAGAGGGAGTTCGATGCACTTCAACGGCCAAAATGTTCACCCAAGAACATCATCGAACGTCTCCTCAGGCCATATACCAGGCTTACCGACAGGCTTTGCTGGTTCTTCGATGCAACAATTACCTTTGGGTTCCACAGGTTCCATGGTCTTGTACCGGCTTGCTGATTCACCTCACACCCATACAAGCGGCCTCCCTTCGTCGACGCATCCAACTAGTAACCCACAGTCCGCGGACAACTCGAACAGGAACTCTAATGCGTCCGACTCTGCCAGTGCCGCACTGATACCTCCCACAAATCCCTTCGGCGGTGGCAACGGGTCCAATCGATCGAGTATCATCAGCTTTGGGATGGGCTATGGCGAAGACACGGACAGCAGATACCCTAGCCTGCGTGAACACCCTTCAATGGGCTTGCTGAGTGTGAGAAGTGACGGAACAGGGACTTCAAACACTGGTAAGCGTTCTGACTCTCCCTAAGCGTCGCTTAACATCTTAATCGGGCGCTTTCAGGCTCAGGCTATGGTTTCGGCGGTCTCTCGCTGAGTACTGCTGCACGTATTGCAAATGCCGAGTCGCAAACACCCTTCACACATCATCCGATCCATCCTCCTCTTTCAGCTCCGTCACCTACACATTCTCCCTCTCTTGGTAACCCGCGTCCTCCCTTTGCTAGTAACAACGGAAGCACACCTGGGACTCCTACCTCACTCTCTTCAGCACCATTGCCTCTGAACGCTCCTCGTGGTCTCATTCCGTACGCTTATGATCCAGCTGTCGACTCGCTTTTGCCCGACGACGAGGAGGACGTTTTGCACGACCCTAACGCATCCCCAGAAGCTGAGAAAAAGTTGCACTCCCAAGGCGGCTTGTTATATCATAATGGGAACCGGAAGGGTGGTAACTCGTCTTGGTCTTGGAGAGGGATTTCGAATTTGGGCCTACTTGGCATGGTCTTGTTGGCCTTGGTAGCTTTGTTCTTACTGTATCCGGTGGTCACCGAACTGCAAGCACGGTGGGTTCTTTTTCTATCTTACTCTCGAGCTCGAGCCTAATCTCTTTGGCTGTCCTCAAATCCAGGGATCGGAACAATGCAATTACTGGCAACATTCAGGTGAACGGTACTGGTCAAGCACCAGTCTTGGCTAACGTTAGGGAATTGGTTGACAAGGATACACCTCAAGATGTGAGTACCCATCCATGTGCCCCGAATCTATATTTACCTAACATCTATCAAAAGGTACGGACTCGTACGGGCTTCGATGGGGAGGAATACGAATTGGTTTTCAGCGATGAGTTCAGCGAGGATGGTCGGACTTTCTGGCCCGGAGACGATCCATACTTCGAGGCAATGGATTTCTGGTATGGTGTCACGGGAGATTTGGAATGGTATGATCCCCAGCAGGTAAGCATGATCGAGCCATCTTTTCTGCTCGTGCTCATTTCGTGTGTTAGGTAACGACACGCGATGGCGCGTTGGTCATCACGATGGACAGTGCCAGCTCGCCAACAGCTGGCTTGACGCCCGGTTCAACAGCTCCCTTCACGCCGGAGCAAAACCACAACTTGGCCTACCGAAGTGGAATGTTGCAGACTTGGAACAAACTCTGCTTTACGAGTGGGTACATTGAGATCGCCGTAACATTACCGGGACAGGTGAAAGATATCACTAACGCGGCTATCACCGGCAACTGACGAAACTCGCAGAACGGTCAAGCAGAAGGTTACTGGCCCGGAGCATGGACCATGGGTAACTTGGGACGACCCGGCTATAGGGCTACCACCGATGGGATGTGGCCTTACAGGTGAGCGACTAGACATCAAACTTTATCTGCGCTATTTGCATTTGCGTTGATGCTGACCTTTCCCTCTCATTAGTTACGATGCTTGCGATGTTGGCACCTTCCCCAACCAAACCATGAGGGACCAATCTGGACCGGCAGCAGCACTTTTCAGTGACGCAAGTTGGCCTGAGTACGACAAGAAGCTAAGTGTTTTGACAGGGCAGCGGTTGAGGTATGGAATTTACATGAAATGTTGACAACACACTGATGCGATGTCCCACATAGTGCTTGCACCTGCCCGAATCAAGATCACCCAGGCCCTTGGCTGTCGAGGGAAAACAGATATCGCGGTCGTGGTGCTCCAGAGGTGAGTCATGGATCTCTGTTCTCCGACGTCGCTCATGTTTTTGCTACCGCCCCCGCATTCTCACGGCCATGTAGATTGATATTATCGAAGTCCAGAAAGATAAAGCAGACGATCCGGTGACTGGGCTAGAACGAACTGGGAACGTTGTCAGTCAGAGTGTTCAGTTCGCTCCGTTCAGCCATGACTATACGATTGTCGAGGTAAACATACCACCTTATTTTCGTCGTTGCGCCGGGGCTCACAGCATATGCTCCAATAGAACGCGAACACCTTCACAGTATACAACGCCAGCAATACTTATGTCAATACGTACCATGGGTCTCCATTGCAGCAAGCTGTTTCGGGCCTAACCAAAGTTCCGGCTGAAGGGTACCAAGGAATGCCCAACAAACGGTATAGATGATTTCCTCAATGTCGAATTTCAAACTCACAACCGCTGCGACGTAGATTCGTCACTTACGGTTTCGAATACTGGGCAGACAACAACGATCGTCAAAACACCCACATTACCTGGCAGGTTGATGGTAAACCATCCGTCACTGTCAAACCCGGCGCAGTGGGCCCCGACAAGGGCACCACTGGTTCACAAGTGGATCAACGACTGACACCGGAGGAACCTATGTCTATTATTATGAACTTGGGTATAAGTAGTGAGTATATCTCCGCTCTGGTCTCCAAATGAAATGAAATGCTAATGCCCCACAAGGAAACTGGCAACAAATCAAACTCGAAACTCTAATGTTCCCCGCCGAGATGACTTTCGACTATGTTCGTATCTATCAACGCAAAGGACATACCAACATTGGGTGTAATCCTAAGGACTATCCCACGTCGGATTATATCGGACTGCATATGGATCAGTACACTAGTATGTCCTCCGCTTTTCTCGTTCTAGTTTGCTCGTAATCTGACTCTCCTTAACCTGCGCCTTTAGACCGCAACGCCACACTGTGGGAGTACCAAAAGCCCACAAATCGTCTTTACGACGGTTGCTCGTAGACAAGGAATCAAACCGCGAACGCATGGACGTTGTCAAAATTTATTGTGTTGAACGCTTGGACTGACTCTTTCTTGATTGTACCATTTCCGTTCCTCCAATTACACTTCGTACCTTTTCTCGATCCACCATTCGGACATGTAAGTTAAAACATATACGATTCCCATTCATTCCGATGCCAACCACCGCACAACCCTTTTTATATTTATCTTACTATCGACTCCTCACACTCACGTTCTTCTTGTTCCTTCACTGGGATATTGGATCTGAGTTCCTTAATCGCTCGATGTGGGCAGTTGCATCGGAAATGCTTTCAGCCTTACGAATGGACTTGCCACACTCTTTTCATGCCCTCCTTATCGTCGTCGTCTCTGCAGTAATTTTAGCATCCATAGACTCACTTGCACATTCATTCCTTGATTCTTTATCTATATACACGCGCCAGCACACCCTCCAAATGTGTATGAAGAAGACTGAGACGTTCGGCAACCTCCGAGGTGGGGTTGCGCTCCCACCATCATCACCGCTCTCTACCCTCATGAGCACACTCTCCCGATTTGATACATGTTGCATTTGCAACAGAACCGCGTCAGAAGCCACAGGACAACTTCAACGATGTTCTCGTTGTAAAGCCGCCCACTATTGCGTCAGTGATCTATGCCACTCGTAATATGAAAAGCACTGGATCCTCATGCGACGATTGTACATCACTCTTTCTCCTCATTCTTTAGGGGCAAGCCTGCCAGAAGAGATCCTGGAAATCGCATAAGAAAATCTGCAAAGATTCTCCTGACCTTCGATTCTCTGAGCCGTCAGAAGGAATTCCCGGCGTTCGTCTCCTCGGTGGATTCAACTCGCCCTTCTGGCCAGAAGCGAAAGTCATCTCTCCCAACCACCCCGTTTGGACGAAAGGGTCGGTCTCCCCGGTCTCACAGATTGTGGGGGTCCCTCTGTTGATATATCGAGAATTGGAGGAACTCGAGTTGGAATCGCCAAATGATCCCAATAGAGATAATCAAGCTGCAACGTTCTTGATGATTGATCCTCAAACCGGATTTGCGTCTCCTCGATGGCAGAAGAATGTCGGGCCTGTAAGTGCTGCTGTCGATACATACATACGTTGGTGACTGGCAACGTTGACTTTGAAACATAGGTAACTGTCGCTCGCGGAGACCACAAACCTCTCTCAAAGATTGCCCTCGAGATGATATGGATGTACTGCGACCGCATACTGGACGTCTTTGGGGACGACGGCAGCACGCCCTGGAATATGTACACAAAAGAATCTTTTGACGAGTTCTGCCAAGATTATAAGGAAAACGCTCTGATGAATGGCCGCCGTGTGGCGGACTTCAATGCACAGGAAGTGCCCTTGTGAGGCACGTATTATAGGCATCCTCAGCATACTATGATTTACTCTCTCATCCTACATTCGTTGGAGGCAAAATTTGCATGTGGGCTCAACAATTCAGAAAACGGTACGGCAATACAACGATGCAAGTCAGGACGTCGTACGTGGTAAGTCTAATGGTACCTCGATCGTCATCTATCCGGAAACCCTCACAAAATACCCCACATCCTCCTTCTCCTTTCGCCTGATGTAAAACGGTGACTTGAGCGGACTGCAGACACGTTGATGGGGAGAAGGCGTATACACAGGTGGCGATTGCCCGATGGGAGGGGTAGTAGGAATCGAGAACTCGGGAAGATTCTTCAACAAACCAGGCCTATCGCGAGCTTTGAAGACACGTTGATGTGGAGCAGGAGGGGGAGAAATGTGAATAGTGAGAGGGACATTCCGAGCGTGAGCACGCCTACGCGAGTCATCGACTTCAGGGGTTTCCGTCCTGTCTACAGCTGGCGCCTGAACAGTAGATTCTGGTATGACAAACAAGGATCTCTTGGGGTATTCGACTTGCGCGGTCGCATTGAAATTTTTGAGAGGATGCAGCGTGTGGGGATAGTACTTGACAACTACAGGCGACGTGTGACTGGTGGTTTCTCCAGAGGGACTCGTGCTACTTCCTTCGACGGAATCGAGCGTATGGTGAATTGACTTCGCGTTTCTTCTCGCCGAAGGAATTGCGATTGAGATCGGAATAATACGGATAGGTGAAGGTGACGCCGACGAGTGATCAAAAGGTGTTAGAAGGGCCGGAGTCTCGTTGTGAATCATAGAACTCGGAGGGCCGTCCATAGGCGAGACTGTTGATGGTAGTGGAGAGATCCTGGGCGGAAGTGGAGCAGGCGTCTGAGGAGTCGAGGGTAAGCCAGATGCCACCTGTAGACTCAGTTTCAGTTTCATTTAGACCACAGAGCAAAAGCTCCTCGACGTACAACCTGTGTTGTAGCTCCTAGACCCTGGAGGGAGGCATCTGAGAGACTGAGTTTGCGTAGATCGGGCAATAAAATCTTCTCGATTTGATTCAAGGCGTAATTATCGCTTGCTTTTGACTGTTGAGTATCGCTGGGCATGGCCAAGGAGGTGGGTTGTAGCGAGGAAGTAGCGAGAGGTAGAGAAATAAGCTGTAAACTTGCGTCATGGTTCAGATACTCAATCATATCGGCAAACACCGAGCTCAAGGCGGCAATTCCCGTGCATTGAGTTGGAGCCTAGGCAAAACTTGAGGCTGCAGGTATCAACCGTTTGTGGCGCCAATCTCTTTGATCATTCGAGGAGCAACGCAAACTAGCGATATTTCGTCGAGCTGAGTGGCCCACTTCCTTTTACTACTAGACACGAAGAGTTTTTGGGGGGTAAATCGAAGAGTTCAGCCTTGCCTCCGAGTCTGTAACTAATCATAATAAAAGCGGATTCGTTCAGATTAATGATGCATATATCAGAAATCTACAAAGGCCGGGAAAGAGGTCAAGACTGGAGCTAAGATACCAACGAGCGTTCCGAGGTTGTCATGATACACGAGTGTGAATACACAGAAGATAAGGGATATAAGATGGTAAGCAGGTAAGTCGAGAAATGACATAGAGATAACTATAGGTAACCAGGACGAAGAAGGGGATTGGTAAGACAGAGTCGAAATTGAAAGAAAGATGAGTTTTGTATGGCTACACGTTGAAAGCACAAGGAAAGGAAGGAATCAGAGCAAGACAAGGAAGCGCATATAGCCTTGAAGAGGAACGCGAAAGATAGAGTCTACGACCAAGAACGGCGAAAGGGAGGGAAGAAGAGGAAAAGGCGAAATCAATCAATCAATAACCTCAAAACGGCTCCTCTTCGCTGCACGTTGCTGCTGCTGGTCCATATCTTCGCCCGAGAAAGGCCTCTTCTGGCCCATCCCAGACGATCCGTCATAACTCCCATTCCCATCCATTCCTCCCATACTCCCACCCATCCCCATCATACTCCCCTCAAACGTCTCGCCGTTCACCAGTCCCGCGAGGATAACGCCGTACTGTTCATCGCTCAACCCCATTCCAGCCAGAGGATTCGCTGTCATCCTCTCCATACCTGCAGAACCACCGTACCCATCACCTTCCTCATATCCAGAGCCTGAAGAGGGGGCAGGGTTCGTTAACGAAAGCCCACTGCTATTCGTAGAACCGAACGGTAATGACTGCGCTGGCGAAGAGGAGGAAGAGGATTGTTGCTGAATGAGGTTGTTTGCATGAGACGTCATCGCCATCTCAAACCCTGCGTCAGATAAGGGTGGTATACCAACTGAGCGAGGGATCCCGCGGGACATTTGTTGAATGACTTTGAGATGCATCAGATGTTTCTACGTGAAGGAAAGTAGAGAGGATCGTCAGGAAGAGCGAGAGAAGAGGGGCAAGAAATGGGAGACTCACCTCCAGCATATCCAGCATTCCTTGTTTGGTGAACGGTTTCGGCAGAACATCGTTCATGCCCGAGGAATAGTAAGTCATAACCTCGTTCGGCTTCGCATTACTCGTCATCGAAATAATAGGCGTCATCAAGTCGAACTTTCGAATCATGGATGTCGCGGAAACACCGTCCAGTTTGGGCATGACAATGTCCTATCAACGCAGAAGTAATTAACGTTGAACAAGAGAGATACATTTTTGGGACTTACCATCAGCACCAAATCGTACTTTTCCAGGTTCATCTTATTCACTGCTCCCACGCCATCAACGGCAACGTCGATGTTGCATCCAAAGACTTGTAAAAACTTGCTCGAAAGTTTCCGACTCACAGCGTCGTCGTCCACGAGCAAGACACGCGGGGAGACGGTCCACCCAGGGACGAACGTCGAGCGGCGAACACTGAGTTTCTTTGGGCCAGACGACGAGGCCGACGCAGAGTTGGGGGAGGAAGCGTTATTTGACTGAGAAGGCGGAGACGACGCCGATGAGGATGGGGCGAATGGACCGCTGTTGGTGTCGCCCACTCGAGACTCTTGTGTACCAACCAACCCAGCCAACCCATTCGAGCCGTCGAATCTGTTCCCATTATCGCCGAAATTCCAGCCACTACTGCCATCGGCGACATTCTTGGGCATTAGATGTCCCACTGTGTAGATCTCCAATCCCGTGTGGTCGCCCATGTTCAAGTCCGGGAAGGGCTCGTACAGCGACGGCGTGATCATCGACGACGCTGGAGGTGACGTCGAGCTACCACCACCAGAAGACGAAGACGGCGACAGCTGCGTTTGCGGTTGTATCTGGTCTGAAGCACCTGAAGGCGAAGTAGACGAAGGCATAACCATCTCCTCTTGATCTTCTCTTTCGTCCTGTCGTCCCCCATCTTCCTGCTTGAGACCAGGCACGATAGGGGTCGTTATGGACCCCCTCCGTCTCAAACCTTCAAACACATCCAGACCGCCAGCCAACTTGGCCGCGGCGTTACTGAGAAAGTTTGCGCTGGCAGGTCTCATTCGCTGAAGCTCTTCGATCCGCTCCAGGGCTTCTTGACGAGAGGTTATCCTTACAGGCGGCGTTGGAGGTGGCTTCATCGCGTCCATCCCACTTCCACTTCCACTTGCACCCGCTGATGCTGAGGAAGAAGAAGCACCAAACCCAGTCGTTGAGTTGAATTGCGCACCACCCATACCCATACCAAATGCGTCCCCGCCGTTGGCGTTGGTATCAGTGCCAGCAAGCCCATTCCATAACCTAGATTGAGGTCGCTGAGGGTCTGTCCCTTGTTGCTGTTCGTTCGCCCTCCGACTCAGCTCGTTCATCTTCCAAAGGGCTGCCCTACCGACACCTCCCATCCCGGTTCCTCCCAACCCAGGTCCGTTCGCTCCAAAGCCTGTATTCGAGCTTGAGCTAGCGGCATAAGGTAGAGACTCAGAAGGAAAGATTGAGGATAACGGGGGTTGTTGTTGTGGCTGGAGACTAGGTAACGTGGGAAGTGTGGGTAACGAGGGCATTGACGAGGTAGATGCAGAGCCGGTCGAGGCCGACGTATGGTGGTCCAGAGCTGGTCGCTTTCCTTTGCCTGGACATTGGGAGAAGGTCGAGGAAACATGGTCGTATGTGAAAGCGGATATGTGTGAATAAATTCGTAGCCCAGAATCCAGAGTCCAGGTCGAGGTCGAGGTCGCGGACGAGATCGGAAATGAATTGAGTGGGTTCCAGAACACATTGGCGATTTTCGATTTCGTTACAACCAGATGTTATTAGGTGTACAACATTGAAGGGGACGGGAAATAGAAAATAAAGCAAAAGACAAAGTCAGTAGGTCTCCCTTTCAATAGATAGGAAAGAAAGAGGGAAAATGGACGGATACATTGGCAATTCAAGCAAAACCGTTCGTCGAAATTGATACATAGAATTGTTGAAGGGGAAAAGGGCGATTTCAGTCACTTCCTACTCACCCTCTCCGCCTCCTTGTTGGTTTGCACCTCCGCCTCGTAGAACCCACTCAATCAGACCTTGCATAACACTATCTTGTTGAGCCATATTCCGTTGAAACCCGACCATCTCAATGAGGACCTATCTTGCCGTTAGCAACCCAAACCAGAACGTAAAAAACACATGCGGTCTCACTTCATGGTAGTTCCTTTCTAGGCCACCTAAATTCCTCTCGAGTCCCCCAATATTCCTCTCCAAACTCCTTATATGCGAGCTTAGCTCTTCGTGCGAAGCCGTTAAGCGGTCGATTTGATTTTGGAGTGCGTTCACTTGGTACCCATCTACTGGTCCCTGTGTCGATCCGTAATATGGACCGGGCGACCCGCTTCTGCTCCCAAGAGGACGGGTGGTCGATGCCGAGTTGTTGTTTGAGGTGGACTGTGATTTACGGGATGTAGGAACTTTACGTTTGATGTTCTCGAGAGCGTCGCGTCGGTCGGCATGGAAATCTGGATGTCGGAAGGTCCAGGCATGTTCACCATAGGTATTGTCGTCTGTATTCTTGACCTACACCCGGGTGATTAGTGCTTCCATCGAAAACTCGAGAAGAGAGAGCTTACTTTGTGAAAGTCGTACTTGTTGAGCTGCCTCACAAAGCTCGCAAAATTCGAGTGCTTGAAGAGACGGGGTAATATTGACTTTGTGAACTCGTTCATGTCCTGAATGTGATTAGCGTGGTTTCAGCATTCCATTCACTTCAAAGGCGGAGAGGTTGCGCACTTTGACGACGAAACAGTCTCCTGCGGGACCCCATGACACTATATGCTGGAACGATTTGTCCTCGAGCATTCTATTTACAGCTCGTCAGTACCGAATTGAATACTATCAACGAAAGAAAGACTCACTTGTACAACTTTTTGACAAAGTCACTCGTTGAGGGCATCGAGTCTTCCATCGCGTCTGTCTGTGGTGGTGGTGGTTGCTTGGAGGAAGAAGACGACGATGAAGGCTGAAGTAAAGGGAGAATATGCTGAGGCTCTCGCTTGATATTAGCTGAGCTCTGCGTGGGCCGCGGTTGTATGGGCGTATGCTGGTGCTGGTGAATGTGTTGCTGCTGCTGCCCCTGCCCTTGCCAATGATGGGGTTGATGGAACTGAGATTGTGACTGCTGAGGATAGGGATGCTGCTGCTGGTGTTGGCTAGAACCCCAAGTCTGTGTCTGCATCAGCGGCTTGCTTGTGATGGTATAAAAGGGTCTTCCAAGGGGGACGTGTGTATACGCGCGGGCCTATCCAAGCGCAACCCATCAATCTGTTATTAAATTCAAAATCGTGTCTATCCCGGTCCGTTCCCCGGTACTTCCGGCGACATACATGGACCTACAACCTCCGACCGCTGTGAACTCACTACGGCTTAGATCGACGGTACTATCGAGCCCGAAAATTGAGCTTTGGAGCTGTTTCTGCTCTAAGAATCTTTGGAAACAGACTAGGAGAGTAGCGGACAGTCCAAAAGGTCTGGACAAAGGCCTTGCACAGGCCGGTCTAGACCTCTCCAGGCCCAACCCACGCTTCTTAACTGCCGTATAGAAGCCGAGAGTCTAGACCTTTCTCGCCCGCGGCAGTGCGGAAAAGTCTAGACCTGCCGCCCGGCATTCCTTCCTCTCACCAATATACATGCAACTTTTTACCTCTCTTTCATGGCTACCTGGCGCAATGGTAGCGCGTTTGGCTTCGATTACCAGACGGCACCAAAAGGTTGCAGGTTCGAGTCCTGCGGTGGTCATAGCTTCTTTTTTTGCAAGTTCAGATCTGGACGTTACGGTGATAACAAGAATTTAGCAGAAGTCTACATACACAAAAGTTAGTTTGTGCTTCAGCTTCGTAAAACCTTACCTTTCGCAGGCTTCTACCGCCAAGAAAGCTTGTTGGACCATTCAACTTCTCGAAGGTCCTTTCGAGGAATTTCCTTCTGATTTCCTAGGCCATTAGGCTGTCAATCAATCAAGGGTTCAGAGGCTCAAGTTACACCCGATAGTCCAAGCGACTCTATTGTGCTCAGGCACATCTCAATATCCTTAAAGTATGTATAGAACGATGACTCCACCGAGGCCCCACCCTAGCCACTTCAGCCAGTAGGGCGCTGTAGGGCGGGACGAATGAGTTGATATCCTTTACCCAGGTAAGCTTACCTGCGTACTGGAGCGGTGAGCCAATCTGACCCATTCCGAATCTTGTGTAAATCTCTTCTCACAGCTGTGCGCTCAGCTTGCTCTTTTCTCCATTCGTATGACTGGACAAACACCGACGGTGAGTACTTACTAACGGCTCCGGAACTTGTATTCCTACATTTTCCGTAGTGTAAGGCACATCAATGAGGTCAGTTGGAGACCGGCCTAGCGTCCCGTCCCTTCGGAAGCTCTAGGCCCACGGAGAGAAGGGAAGGTTATAGGAGTTGAGGGTGTAGAATGTGGCTCGCTGTAAATCTGGGAAGCTAGCAGAGAAAGGCCACTATACTCGCGTCCTCGGGCACCAGTCCCCCTAGTTGCAAGCCGATGTCACTAGGCTGTGATAACTTGATTTCGCGTGTTAGTCTAGCTGTGGCACCAGGCATCGGCGGATAATGCTGCGAGATGCTACCCCAGATCAGTATTTAACTTAGCACCAGCTGCGCACGATGGTAGAGATCGATATACCCCACCGCCGCTGAATAGCCGCTGAACATCCCTCTCTCTTCTGCTTCACGCCTGCGTGAGGACGGTGGCCTCGCACTCAGTTGGCGAGATATCGCGAGGGCATTCAAATCTCAGGCGAAATTGCTGTCCTCCGGACGTCTGGAGACAGCTGGAGACAAATGGCCGTCCCCTGGGAGTGTGTGAAGACATATGGTCAGTGAGCTCATACGAAATTAGAAACTCGGAGGGACCTGTGGCGAACGCATGATGGAGAGTCACCATGTGGTACTTCAATTTTATGAATGCGGGATTACGAAGGGTAGCTTTCCATTTGGAGCGTGTCGAATGTCGACTACCTGTATAACGACCCTACTATTGGTTAGGTGTAGTTATGGAGGCTGTAGAACAAGGACAAGCCGAGCAAGTAGGTCAGAAGGAGGAGGCCAAAACTCCCTCGAAACAAATGGCGGCGTAAAAGCGAGGCACGCGCCGGTTTGCGGTATTTTTCTCTGCCAAATGACCCTGCACATCTCGCGCACCGTCCACAAGCTCAGGAATTGCAGCCAGATGCAGCCCTGGCCAGACCCTGATGGGACCGTGGAAGGGCGGGATACCAGGTTACTCAAGAAATTGACGGTTTCGAGTTCCGCAAAATCCAGACAGCTTGACGTCCGACAGCCACAACCTCCGCCATCTTGCATTATGCATGCTATATTCTGAGTCTCAGCGAGCAAGCAATCATTGCCAGTACATCTTTCTGCTGTTGGTAGCTCCCCATGGGGTCCACCCGAACCTTATCCCCACGAATAACCCCAAAATGGGGCTGTATTGAAACGGAAAGGAGAATGTGACTAAAAAAAACCTCTCACATGGCCCAAAACGACCCTGACCATATCCATCGTCGCACATCTGCACAAAACTGCAACAACTTGATAGCTTGCCGTATTTTGATGGATCATTTGAATTTTGAAGGTGATACATCTGGAGCCCCATGACTCCATAGCCGGTTCAACGGCGCGCAAGAGCTATAAGAATCTCATCCCAGGACAATTCTCCGTGTTTCCCTTTTTGCCTTTGATCCCACCGACCAGGCGAATTCTTCATTATGGGAGTAAGTGTTCTGTGCTTTTCTTGTTTTTCGTGGGACTGACTGTTGTGTTCTGCCTTTTATCATTTACAGTACAGTGCTCGCATCGCTTCGAACCCGGTATGTCGTTTTTTTCTCGTGGAGGAAAAGTCAGTAGATGGCTGATATCAACTCGTGTATAGTATGTGGTCGGTTCGTTCGCATGTATCGGTGGTGGTCTCTTCGGTCTGGACATTTCGTCCATGTCCGGTGTCCTGACCAACCCATACTACCTTAACACCTTTAACCACCCCGGTGAATCTGCTCAAGGCGCCATTGTGGCTTCCATGCCAGCAGGCTCCCTTGTCGGGGCTCTCGCTGTGGGTTACCTCGGTGACTACCTGGGAAGGAAAAAATCCATCATGCTTGCGGCTCTCATTTGGGTCGTCGGTGCCGTTCTCCAGTGCGCCTCAGTGGTATGTTCTTGCACCTCCTTAGCCTAAATTTAGCGGTGTCCTGATCTGTCACTAGAACCGAGGAATGCTCGTCGTTGGACGTATCATCGCTGGAATGTCAGTCGGTATTTCTAGTGCCATCGTCCCTGTCTACCAGTCCGAAATCACTGCCCCCTCCATCCGTGGTCGTCTCGTCTCCCTTCAACAATGGTCGATCACATGGGGTATCCTCATTCAGTACTTCATCCAGTTCGGTTGTTCCGATATCGAAGGCGTTGCTTCATTCCGTATTCCCTGGGGTCTTCAGGCGATCCCCGCCATCATTCTCTTCTTTGGAATGTTCTTGTTCCCAGAATCTCCCCGTTGGTTGATGGACCACGATCGGGACGACGAAGCGCTCCAGATTCTGGCTGATGTGCACGGAAGGGGTGACAAGAACAACGAACTTGTCAGGTTGGAATTCGAGGAAATCAGGCAACAAGTTATCTTCGAGAAGACGGAGGGAGCCAAGTCCTACCTCGATCTGCTCAAGGGAAACAACCCGCGTCGTGTCATGCTTGGTATGTCGCTGCAGATGTGGTCTCAGCTCACTGGTATGAACGTCATGATGTGAGTGGTTTCTGTCTTCTGGACACGCGTCGAAAGAGACAGTCACTCACGAGTTTGTTTTTTATAGGTACTACATTACCTACGTCTTCCGTGGTATTGGTCTTGTTGGACGTCGCGCCGGTCTCATCGCTGCTTCCGTCCAGTACGTCCTCAACGTCGCTATGACCGTCCCCGCCATTATCTACATCGACAAGTGGGGTCGTCGTCCCATGCTTATTGCTGGATTGTTCTTCATGGGCTTCTTCCTCTTCCTCGTCGGTGGTCTCCAGGGCGGCCTCGGGAAGTGGGGTGAGGTTGACGGTGAACGCTCTTGGATCATTGAAGGCCATGACTCCGCGACGAAGGGTATCATCGTCCTCTCGTACTTGTTTGTGTCTAGTTTCGCCATTACGATGGGTCCCGTATCCTGGACGTACCCTGCCGAAATCGTGAGTAGTGTTTTACTCCCAGCCCAATCATTCGTTGTTGACTGAACCCCCTGTGATTCTCAGTACTCTCTCAGGATTCGTGCCAAGGCCGTCTCGCTCTCCACCTCTGCGAACTGGATCTTCAACTTTGCCCTTGCTTGGGCTGTTCCTCCCGGTTTCGCTACCATCGCGTACAAGACCTACTTCATCTTCGGTACCTTCAACTGGGCAGCCCTTATCCACGTCATTTTCATGTTCCCCGAAACTGTTGGCCGTTCGCTCGAAGAGGTAGAGGAGATCTTCGCACAAGGACACGCGTTCTCCGCCTGGAAGATCGGAAAGGATGTCGGAAAGAAGACTCTTGCAGAAGTCGTCGACAAGACGAGGGAGGTCGAGGGCAAAGAAAGTATCGAAAAGTCATCCGTTTGAGAGCCTTTCTACTTTGCTTCTTCAATGAAGCTCTTTCTTTGGTTTTCATAGTGCATTCCCGGATGTCTGTTTTTTTACGAGGTTACGACTTTGTAGGGTCATTCTTCCAGTCTCCTTCACTAGCTTTTTTGGCCATCCAATTTCATGTATATGTAGCTCAATCTATATTTTTTTACCCTCTCACATTCTTCGACCGCCACGAGTTTACGATTGACGGTTTCATCCGGTATCCGGCATTGTCGAAACCGGACGAGCGCTTTACGCCTCAATCCACCTTGAGCTTGAGCGCTCAAACATGCACAGCATTTCTCTCGCTCCTTCATTCTGCGCCACGATGAGCCACCATTGACCACCCGCAAGCGTTCGCGATAATACGGTACGACGTTAACGAGTCGGTGAAAGTCACTCTAGTCTCTTGACCCTAGGGACTGGTCAATAATGGAGTCTTCCGTTACGGTTACCTCGAGGAGCGGACTGTTCATAAATTGTATTACTGACGGGCCTCCTTATATCATCGGGCAGCTTGTTGCCTCGGGGGTCTGGGAGCGCTAGACACTGCAATATCGACCGACTCTACCCACGTTTGAGAAAAATGTAATGATGTCTTCCTCGGTTCTTGAAACTCGTGTGTTTTGCGCGCCTTGACATGAGGGTCGAGAGCAACGAGGCGGGCGCTGACAAAGACACGCGGTCACCGTCAACCTTGGCTCCCAACCACGACCTGCTCGCTGCCCATTGAGCACCTTCAACCTGCCCCAGGACCAGCATCCACCTAGCCCTCCGCCATGACCAACAACCAGCCTTCAAATGCCTGCACGAAGTCCGTTCCGAGCAGTTCGAAGCACATAAAACACCTGTTCCGACACACGGTGTCTTCTTCCGACCGGCACGACGTACAACAGTATCTTTTGGACTCGGAGGCAGAATTATGTCGCTATCAGGCTGAAGTCAACAGACTGAAGGCGAAAATCACTATGGTGGAAACTAGGATGGGCGGGTTGAAGAGGAAAATACGGAAATATCGGACCCTTCTGTCTCCGGTATACCGACTGCCGTCGGAAATATGGGCTGAAGTTTTTCTCTTCTTCTGTGAAGGGGAAAGCCTTATACCGCTCAAAACACCGGCAGTTATGGTCGTTTCAAGGGTGTGTGGTCGTTGGAGGGATATCGCCCTGTCGACACCCCGTATCTGGTCGACTATATCCTTGCGGTTTGAGGGTTGGACGAAAGAGAATGGAGGAAGATTGGATCATTTACAGAGCCTCCTTGTTTCATTCCTGCAGCGTTCGAAGAACATGCCGCTTACAGTTAACCTCAATAGCCTGAGGGTCGAGAAACAGGACGAGATTGACGGGGTGGTCAAAACTTTGGAGGGTCTTTTGAATCACTCTACTCGCTGGCAACACCTCGACTGTACCCACTCTCTTCTGGCTCTGCCCGCTTTTCAGAGCCTTAGGAATCGACTCCCTGAGCTGAAGAGCCTATATGTCGAGAGTGGGATGCGAGATAATTCCAGCTCCCTCTTTCACGATTGTCCTTCCCTCGCATCTATTAGCATCTCACCCGACTCCTGGTCCGACAGTGACTTCCCTCTGCATCAGATGAAGACGTTGTCATTGCGTCGCTCGTACGCCCCTGCTGCTCTCGCCGTTCTACGGTCGTGCACTAATGCGTATCAGTTAGAGATGCACTCAATCGGAGGCATGAGTAGACCCGACACCGACCACATCATCCTTCCGAAAATTCGACAGTTGACGATAACAGCTGAGAACGAGGAAGATGCAATGACCGTTTTCCAATTCTCCACCCTCCAGTCGTTGACCAGTCTTGAGATCCGAAGGTCCTCGGTAAACTCAGTGGACTGGAATCGCTGGGATCTAGGACCGGTCAAGGACTTCTTCCTTCGGTCCTCCTGTGCACTCACGTCGCTCAAGATTGGGAGCGTACCTCTCTCCGACGAGGAAACAATCCAACTCTTACTCCTCATGCCTACTCTCACGAACCTCTCTATCGAAGAGTACCCGAAGCATGGCAAAAACAAGATCGTCACCGACGCTTTCCTGCAGCTTCTCTCCTCAGACGAGGATGAACTCGCGTCATCCTTCCTTCCCTCCCTCAATCACCTCGACCTTATCGTACATCTTTCGTCTCTCCACATACCATCTCTCATCCATGCCATTGCCTCGAGAGCACCTGATGATATGGGCAATATTTCGGAGTCTTCGTGCGGCCTCAGGTCGGTTACGCTTACAGTCATGGCTAAGGAAAAGCCGGATATGTCTCCTTTCTTCGAACTGCAGTGCTTCGGAGATGCTGGTTTACGCATGAACATATTCCACAAGACGATATGTTGAGCGGGCGAGGAATTCGATTGTGGCGGGCAACATGCCTAGACTCTAGTAAGTCCGGTGTCATACTCGACTCCCTGAAAGTCGCTCAAGGTTCTACATACATAAAGGTCTCCGTCGGTGTGTTTTCGTTGCTATCCTTGCAGACTGTATTTTTACCAAATGTTGTAATGTATCATACTACATATATATATATTATAGCTAGTACGGCTACAGCAGATGATTATAGCAGAAGTACAGCCAGGCGTTGGATTATCTTATCCCCCCCTGAAGTCCCTTGTGGCATGGTGTCGTCAATAGTATGATCTGGAATACCGAGATACAATCAGTAGCTTTTAGACGAGGGTGAAGTATGTCTGAATGCCAGTCGAGCAGATTTTTACCCTCAGAGTTACATTTCTCGATCGTGAGTATGTTCGACAACGGACATTCAGGTTTGCGATTGATAACGGGTTCGGGCTCGTCCAGACCGGACGAGCGCTTCAGCCTCCGATGCGCTTCGGTCCGGCACCTATAGCTTCCGCTTGAGCGCCTGAGCTAGCACAGCATTTGCTCCCTCCTTCATTTTACGCCACGATGAGCAAGCAAGCATCTGCAAGTCCGCGATAAGACGGCACAACTTTGAATAGTTGGTAAAATCATTCTGGCGCCAGGAACCGGTCAGTACAGCCGCTAACAAAATTGTAGATAGGTTTCGAATTTTTTCTCGTTCCGCGCCTTTGTTTATGGTAAACACAAAAAACCTATAACGGGCCTGCGTAGCTACCTTAAATGGAAGCTTCGCGTCCTTGACTCCACCCCGCCTCCATGCGCCCTCGTCGGGACATTCAGTCGAGGTGGAGCTGGTTTGTTTGGTATAAACAAAGGCGCTGAACGAGAAAAAAAGTAAAACCTATCTACAATTTTGTTAGCGGCTGTAATGGAGTCTTCGGTTACGGTTACTTCGAGGAGCGAACTGTTCATGGATCGTTTTGCTGACCCTCCATCCGGATCCGAAATACGCCAGGCAGTAAAGGCCAGCTCGGGAGTTTGGGAACGCTGGATAATAACGACCGACTCCAATTACGTTTGGAGGGATTGTCACAATATTCAAATCTCCCATGGTGTTGCCTTCGAGATGTGGCATGCGACCCGTCGTTCCCTGGCAAGAAGGCATTCGTGGCATCGCATTGCACCCAGAATTGAGGTAAGTCATACAATCCCACCCCAATCACGCCTGGCTGAATGTTGGGTGGCAGGTTGAATTGCAGAAGAATAACATGGGCACATCTGGCAGAAGAATCGAGATGCAGGGTACCACAGGACCATGTGGAACGCCCCTTCGAAGGTTAGCGTTCCTTTCTGACTTTCTGACACCCCTCCACCCCACAAACCCATGACCGGTCCTAACTGGAGCGGATCCAACCAGATCCAACCCTATCCACCAAAGTAACACTGTCATTGATGAATTTGCTCCCCTGGGATTGCGGGACGCACAAACCTTCCCGTGGAACCAGTATCTAGGACCAAAATAGCGTAAGGCACTATCTGGCCTTGTAGAGCCGCGATAACTCATTTCAATTCTAAGTTCTTCAAACAATATCCAGCTCCGGATCTGGAGCATGGGCTGCATCGTGAAGCATGTGGTCTCATGTGGCTACTCGCATCGAAATCACCCGAATTATTTTTGTCGCTATAAATAACTCGCGATCTGGCTTTTTCTCTTTTCTCCCGTCCCCCCATTTCGACCTGCCCTCTTACCCACGACTAGTGTTCAATCGCTAGTTGCTCTTCCTTTCTCCGAAGTCTATTAAGAGAATCAGAGACAAGTCAAGGACAATGGCAGGAATCGCTACAGCCGATGCGGACGAGCTCATTGCCGTCAGCCACCTCAAGAGGGATCATATCCTCGACGAGAAGCGGTCGCATCCCTCTGTTGACGATCACGAACTGGACGAGGCACATGAAGGGCTCGAGTTCCCTACCGAGGAAGAAAAGGCTACGCTGAGGAGAGTGGCTGATAGGATGCCTTGGAACGCTTACTGTGAGCATGTGCTTTAAAGTTGTCGTGTGCCATCATCTTGTGCTCAACGTTCTAAACAGTGATTGCAACTGTGGAAATGGCGGAACGTTTCTCGTTCTACGGATGCAGTGCCGTATTCGTACGTCGAAGCCACTCTCATCTTGTATGACGCTTAAACGTTGTTCCTAGACCAACTTCATCCAGCAGCCGCTTCCAGATGGCTCTCATACCGGTGCTGGCTTTACAAATGGCCAATCGGGTGCTTTAAACCTGGGTCAGAGGGCCTCGACAGGTATCACTACCTTCTATCAATTCTGGTACGTTTCTCTACACTTTTCTCACCACATGCCAGTATTGACGCCTTCTCGTCTCGCCTCCCAGGTGCTACGTAACTCCACTTTTCGGCGCCTACATTGCGGATACCTACCTCGGTCGCTACAACACCGTTTGCTGGGCCATTCTTGTCACCCTCATCGGACATATCCTCCTCATCATCGCTGCTGTTCCCGGTGTCATCGAAGTCAAAGGCGCCGTCGGATGTTTTATGGTTGCTCTGATCGTCATGGGGTTTGGGACGGGAATGTTCAAGTCAAACATCTCCCCTCTCATTGCTGAACAGTACAAGCGTACAAAACTCTTCATCCGAACCGAGAAGAGCGGTGAGAGAGTCATCGTCGATCCCGCTATGACGATTGCACGTGTTTACATGGTCGGTGTTTTCTTCCTTGTGAGGAGGAACGGTCGGCGCTAATCCGCATCCACAGTACTTCTACTGGTTTATCAACTTCGGTGCTCTCATTGGTCAAATCGGAATGGTTTACGCGGAGAAATATGTCGGGTTCTGGCTTGCCTTCACCCTCCCCACCGTCGTTTTCCTCATTTGCCCGTTCGTCCTCTGGTTCGGTCGCAACCGTTACGTTCGCTCCCCGCCGACTGGTTCCGTGCTCTCGAAGGCCCTTCGTCTGTGGAAATTGGCTGCCAAGGGTCGGTGGTCGGCGAACCCCGTTGCCACCTACAAAAGGCTCAGGGCTGACGACTTCTGGGATAGTGTTAAGCCTTCCAAGTTGGAGAGGGAGGGTAGGAAGCCTGCTTGGATGACATTTGATGATCAATGGGTCGATGAAGTCAACAGAGGATTCAAAGCTTGTGCTGTGTTCGCCTGGTTCCCCGTGTTCTGTGAGTTTCCATTACAGAGTACACGAGGAGTCTTTCACTAACTGGGGTTTTCGGGCAGGGTTGTGTTATAACCAGATCAACAACAACCTGATTTCTCAGGCGGCCACCATGTCGCTGCATGGCTTCCCGAACGACGTTCTGTCGAATATCGACTCCTTCATTCTAATCATATTCATTCCCATCTTTGACCTTGTGGTGCGTAGACATTGCGTTCAATACGCCACATATCGGTAGCATGAACTGATGCGATATCTATTTTTAGTTCTATCCGTTCCTCGCTCGCATTGGTATCAAGTGGACCTCGCTCAAGAAGATCACAGCGGGTTTCTATACCGGCTCTGCTGCGATGATCTGGGCTGCCGTCATCCAGGCCTACATCTACAAGACCAATCCTTGCGGAAGTTCCGTCGCGACATGCAAAGTTAATGGCGAAGACGTGACATCCACACTCAACGTCTGGACCCAGAGCGGGAGTTACATGCTGATCGCCTTCAGTGAAATCTTCGCCTCCATCACGGGTCTCGAGTATGCTTTCACCAAGGCCCCTCTGAACATGAGGAGTCTCGTTATGGCCGTTTTCCTGTTCACGAGTGCTGTGGCAGCAGCTTTGGGCGAAGCCTTCGTCGCTCTCGCTGAGGATCCCCTCCTTGTCTGGAACTACGGGTCCATGGCAGTATTGGCTGCGATCGCGGGAACCCTGTTCTGGATTAGCGTCAGGAAGCTCGATGCAAAGGAAGACGAGCTCAACGAGATGCAGGGGGGTCATATTGATGTTGCTGCCCATGAGCATGATGTCAAGTCAGACAAGGCATAAAAATACTCATATGTGTGTAGGATTTAATAGGATTTGGACGGTGTACTCTCGACTTGGTGCTATTATGCGAATCTAGTTTTTTTTTTTTTCGGTCAGTCAGCACGACTTTCTTGTTTTGTTCCTGAGGTCGGTCTCAGCTGTTCACCGATGGGTTATGGAAGATGCGAGTCCGAGTCGGATTGGGTCGGGGAATTCATAAGTAGCAAGGTCGGGAATACACGCGGGTTCCTGCAGGAACGCTACTGGAGGAGTCGATTCAGAGGACAGCCTCACAAAAACGGCACCGGTCAGGAACGTATATTTTTTTACCACAGCAAATGTGGTAGCGCACACTTGACTCAACCTGAGTTACCTTGCTTGTCAAGGTCTCTCCCTGCATGAATTAGATTTTCCCATGCATTTTACAAATAGGTCCAAACATACTCGATAAGATTTGTGATAACTGGAGATGGTTTATCTCTTTGATCAGATAATTTTCTCCCCCCGCTCGTCGTCGGTCATCGTCGCCTGTTCGACGTTCAACGTCGTTCGACCCCATAGTATTGGATTGTCAGATTACTGGACTAAAAAGATTGTTCAATGTCACCATGATTTTCGTGACAAGCAAGGTGGCAGCCGCGGCACGCGCGCCTAACGAGTACTCGAGTCCGTACGGGATTCGGCGCTCATGGTATAAATGCGTGCACAGGCGTGTACCTCTGAAGTGTACCACCACCAGGAGAGTGTTCCTCGGTCGATGAATCAGTTTCCTTTGTTAGGCGATGGGAAAGGTCGCTTCAAAATTCAAGTGGTGGGCAATAGTGGTACGTCCTGCCGTATTCTAAACGCTCGAGTATACCATCTTGTGTATTTAGGTTCTGGAAAGGCAAGCAAGTCTACTTAATTATGCTCTCGACATTCCATGAATATTTTCTGTTTACTGTAACAACCGGAATATCAACAACAGACGACCTTGGCAAAGCACCTTGCCACCGTCCTCAAAGTCCCTCACTATTCTCTCGACCGTATCTATTGGCAACCGGGATGGAAAGAAACACCGCCTGACGAGTTTCAGGCCAAGTTGGAGACTATCATGCTCCAAAATGAAGAGACTGGGTGGGTCCTTGACGGGGAATATACGAGAAAAGGAGGTTATGTAGTCACCGAAGCTGCCACCGACATCATCTGTAAGTCACCCAACTTGCCGCCAAGCTTAATGGGAGATCACTTAACTTGGTTCGACTCATATTCAAAGGGCTGGATCCTCCCCTCCTTCTTTACTTCCCTCGTATCGTTGTTCGAACATTTCGCCGCCTATTTGGCCTTCAAGAGACCTGCAGCCCCGACTGCCCGGAAACCTTCCACGAAGTTTTCCTCTCAAAGGAGAGCATTCTTTGGTGGTGTCTCAGTCAGCACAGATCGACGCGTAAGAAATGGGAAGCGGAAATGCTGAACATGGGACTCGGGGTGAAGACTGTTCCGCCTGAGAAGCAGAGGTTGCAGAGAATCGGAGGATGGGGGAGTCAGTTGAAGCTTTGGCTTCGTAGAGTGGAAGCCTTCGTCGAGCATGTTCGTGGATCCTAGGAAGTAGGGCCTTGTCTAGTTAGGTTTTTGATGAATCTATATTGATTTATGCGCCCGCACGTTTTCTAAAGGGTCCTTTTCCCGCCCGTTAGCTGTCCCACTAACTTTTGATTCCAAATCGACTTGATTACAGCCTGAAACCCCGCAGCCTCGAAGGACTTAGACTCGAATCGAACTCTACAATCAAACGCTGAAAAGGACCAATTTTTTGTCAATCTTCGGACTGCTACGCGACATATGACACCAAAAAAACACACGCAAGGCTCGGAAGAGAAACCCCAGGTCCGCTTCCTTGCCTTGAGTGGCACTACAGCCAATGGTAGCGGGACTACATAGTACTAAGTATTCTAACGTAGAGTACGTGAGGTCAGTAATCAGAACAACGGGTGAGCGAAAGAGGAGGAAACGCGGAGGTGATAATGAACACATAAGAGGGGACATGAGTAAGGCGACCTCGAATCTGAGATACTAAACAGGTCTACAAGGGACACATGGAGTCACCACAAGAGGAGACAAACAGAGAGAAAGGAACGGAACGGAAAAGCGCGAGCAAGAAGGGGCAAGCATTAGGACAACAACACAGTAAATAAGTATATATATGGTGCAAGGGCATCTAGTATGTACGAGAAAACGTATGTGTACTTTTTCAACAAAGGGAATTATGAACAAGATGCGAAGGGGGGGAAGGAAGCGCTGGGTAGGGGATGCACGATGGTATATCGCGATGCCAGGATATACCACTTACAATTGTGTAGGTTCGATGGCTTTTGATGATTATGAGGACGGATGAACGCCCGATGCTGCCCAATGCTGAGGTTGCGATGGTTGCTGTTGCGATGCGGCAGCCTGCTGAGCGGCGTACTGTGCCCTCTGGTGCTCAGCAAATTGTTGCTGATATGTAAGGTGAACTTGTTGCGCCTGGTTATACGAGATGTGTGAGGGCAACTGATTTGACTGTTGCGCTTGCTGTTCCTGCTGCTGCTGCTGCCCCTGTTGCAAAATCGCCGTCGATGTCGGAACCTGTTGTTGGTGATGACGATTGGGTGGCGGAGATGATGCCCTACTTCCCGCTCTAGAATCGCCCTTGTTTGCCCTCCGTCTCGCGCCATGATGATTGGGTTTGTCATTCTGCAAGCATTCATGTACTCCGCTAGCCAGCATCGACAAGCCCTTCAGTCCGTGCTCGCCGCTGTGCTGATAGTGGTATCGGAGACCGTTCATGTTTTTGTATCTCCGAGGACAATCGCCGACAGTGCAAGCAAAAGGTCGCAGGCGTTTCTCTGCTTCACGTTCAAGTTCTCGTAAATCAGATTCTGGAAGGAGAGACAGGTCAGGTAGGAGGTGATGGGATCCTTGCGCGAGCGGGTGAGGTGACGCGGGCTGAGATAACGATGCTGATGACGGATAAGCTGAAGGAAGTAACGGAGAGGGGAGTGCGGGAGTGCCATCCAGAGATGGAGAATGCAATGTGGATGATGGGGCCGAATTAGCAGCGGAAGGTCCATGTGATGATGAAGGGGAAAGCCGTGAGGGGGTGGCAGGCTCAGAGTCGATGCCTTCCGTGGCGGCGGCTTTCTCCTTTCGTTTTCTCTCCAAAATCGCCTGAACGTGTTCGAGGTCCTTGGGAGGGGCAAAATTACAGGATCCGTGCGTAATGTGGTACTTAAGACCTGGAAATAGAGATTCAGATATTGGAGCACCATGACACAACCAATGAGAGCAGCCTACCGTTGGCCTGCTTGTAGCTCTTATTACAATTAGGTTTGGGACACTTGAATGGCTTGGATATCAATAGGCTTGACGTCGTCGATGGTCGACCAACGTTTCCGGCACGCGGGACTCCATTCTTGCCTGACTTGGAAGATCCGGGATTGGTAGACGCCGGTGAAACCGCGGCACCGGAAGACTCAGACTTTGCTGGCCTGGGTGGTGAAGTTGTTGAAGGGACGGGGGAACCGACTCGGCTGTGACCAGGGGTACTCTCTGGTGTTCCAGCATTGCTGAACAACATAGCGGGGGTGACGCAACTCTCCTTCGGGGTTATCTGAGTGGGATTTGGATTGATACCGTCCATCTCGAACTCCATTCCATTATTCATGGACATCATATTCACGTTGACCGTTGGATTACGTTCCACGCTCATTGCCATGTTGTCGAATGCCCCCTCGATACCAGCGACACCTGCCCCTGGCATGCCAACGGAGTAATCAGACATATAACGGCGGTAGGCATTGAAAGGTTCGCCAGCACTTGGGGGTTGTGAGCTGGATGCTCGAGACGAAGGAGGAAATTGCGTGAGGTTCAAGTTCAAATTGGGGCGAGTTTGCTGAGGGTGCTGGGAAGTGACGTTCGGGCCAGAAGGATATGGATTGGGCCCGCCAGATCGGCGAATGACTGTGGTGGTGTCAAAAGCGGATACCGGTTGTCTGTTCGCAACGGCATGTGGAGAAGGAGGTTGAGAGGTGTATGGAGAGCTTGGGTTGGTGCTGTAAGGGGTGGATGTGGTTTGCTGGGCTTGCTTGTCGGCATATGGGAAACCGCCTGGGTATGCATCTGCAAGCGACGAAGAATTTGAGATGTTGGCATAGGCAGACAACGGTGTCGAAAGAAGGGTTTCAGGCGGTGAAGGAGCACCCGATGACTGAGAGGAAGCAGGAGAAGTCGGTACGGCCGGGACCCCCTCCAGCTCCATGTCATCAGGGTCGACAGGCGTTGGGTAATGCGTGGGCTGCTGGTGCTGTTGCTGTGGTTGTTGTGGTTGTTGTTGTGGCTGTTGAGGATACTGCATGGGCTGCTCCGGGTTGGAAACCGGATGGGCTATCGGCTCAAATGGTACTTGTAATCGCGTTTGTGGTACACCATTTGGATTTGGGGGATCAACGACAACGATGTGGACCTGTTCAAAGTGCTCCAGGAGAGCGTGGAGATCGGTGAGGTGAATCCCACAACACGTGAAGTTTCGACACTTGTTCAGAGCGTGAGCACATCAGCAGGAGAAGTGAACGACATGGACTGGGTACTCACCATCTCCTCCTGCAAGTCGAATACCTTTAGCGCGTCCTGCACTTGGGGTTCAAGATTAGCTCCCGGCTGCCTATGAACCAGAAAGATATGTGAGCCTAAGACATGTTGAAAAGCAAGTGATACGGACTCGAAAGAGCCTCGGATTTGGTCCTTCATTGGACTGCCAGAGTAGAGTCTGCCACCGAAGCTATAGGAACCACTCCGCCAAGATATGGGAGAACCGAGAAACCGGCGCGTGTAGGAAGCTGGATTGAAGGAGCCATTGGCAGAGCCGTTGTAGGAGCCAGTCGACATGGGATAGTCATTCTGAGGGAGGGCGATGGGCTGAGAGGTGGACATTATTAGAGTGTAGAAGTAAGTAGTAAGTAGAAGTACAAGTCGAAGCCTGAAGGGTATAAGTCAGCGCTTGAATCAGCTCGCATCATGACTGCGATTATCCAATCGAAACTTTTGTTTATGCTTGTTTGCCGAGACGGCCAGACCCTATTCCCACGGGTTCCCTCGCCCCGGAACACCCATAACCACCCATTCTCGTGTGCTTGGAGGCCACAGTACATCATTCTAGTAGGTTCCTTGCTGCTCTACACATTCTCCACTCGCTACACCCTGCGTCCTTATTCTAATCGGCGGGACACTAGGTCTGGGCACATCCCGGACAAACAGGGATATCATCAACCATTCAACCATTCGGGTGTGTGTTTACCCGGGGCACCGTTCCTTTACCCGACACAGGATCGGACATGAACGGCGTGTTTTACCCTCCAGCTCTTGGTCGACCTCCGCAGCCAGGCGACGGGCACATCTCTGTTCCCCGGAATCGCTCGTCGCACTGCTTGCGCACTTGGTCAAGACAGAATGGCCTTCCGAACGACCAGCTTTTGCTCATGATCTGTGCTGTCGCCGATGTCGGAGGATGATTCGTCATTGCATTCATGCGATTCGCCGTTCCTGGTGGAAGTGGATATCCAAAGGTGCTCGTGGGGCTATACCTTCCTATCTTGTTGTCATTCCATGCGAATCGCGACGTAGAGAGGCCATGAAGGGTCATGAGTATCAATTTGGCTCTGGGACAGGGGAGCACGATCGGAAACTACTCGGAAATGGTACCAAAATGGTACCGAAGGTAGGGGCATGAGGCTCAACTCCTGGGCAACCCCAGTCTTGTCCCAGTCTCCAAACGCCACACAAAGGACGATATACTAAGGATCGCACTAAGTGCCCCGCGTCAGGGGGTCCAGGTTACTATATTCAACTATCGATCCCGCTTTGAGTTTAAACATGAATACTTATAGAGCCCCAATCATTGATAACGCAATTGGTACGGGTTGCAACCACTCAGTGTGGCATCGGTCGTTCCCGCCGCCACAAACTCAACTCCCTGGCGCAGGCAAAGACTTGTCGAATGCCCTGGTCGCCAACAGGAGTGGGATGTGACTTGGATGCAACACGGAAATCAGGGACAACCTCCGGAAGCTTCGACGGAGAAAGGGAGGGGCTCCGCGACGTCTGGTTTCTGTGGCCTGCGTGCATCATTTGGACATGTACATTAGTGAAGGACAAGGAAGTATGGTGCTATATGGTACATTGAAAGTAGTCAAGGTGTACGACAGAACATGGAAGCGAGCACAGAAATGTCCCTGTAACGTATGTACATTTTCTGCTTGAAACTGAAATTCACATTGGTGAGAGGATACGAAATCTGTTTGGAAGGCCTGGCATGAATATGAAATACAACAATCTCTTCCTTCTCAATCTTTTCGAACCCGAAGAGAGACATAGAGGCTAGAGAAGTAGAATGTCAGTCAGCTTATCCCATCGACAACCAAGAGAGGAAAACGACTCGAAGCCCTCCGCGTCCCGCACGGGAAATTCAAGGCGAAGGAGTCAACGAATAAGGGGACCAAGGGAAACACCACTCACCCAATCCTATAGATCAAGTTGATCGAGACCAGAATCGCAATCCACTTTCCGTACGATATCTCGCGGATCTCCAGGTAGTTAAGCACATCATCCCCGGAGACCGTGCACGTTATGGGCGTCGATGATGGATAAGCGCATTCGCATGCGTTCGAACATTGGAAGGTCAGTCCACGGAGATCAGACTGGAAATGTCGGAACAGCGTGTACATATCAGAGCTCCGTTATCACAGAGGAGATAGAAGACCTGGGTACTTACGTTCGTGAGCAAGTCGAACGCGTAGTGTTGGTAATCCATGTAGTGGAAAGAATAGAACCAGAACCTTGGTAGAGATCGGGCTTTGATACTGCAGAACTGTATGTTAGGCCGGTCAGAGAAGGGTCCAGGATGTTGTGGCACGTACAAGTAACCCCCAACACTCATCCAGAAACCATTCAAGCTGATTTCCGGAAGATTAAGCCAAATGGGAACGGTATACAGATATAAAAGGACGTACAAAGCACCGATTGCCAATGCTGCGACAAAGACCGGCAGCAGAGCAGCAACTATCAGGCACTGCGTCTCAGCGGCGAAAATCGTGAGATACAAGAAAGCCAAATATCGGAAGAATGCAGCCCCGCCTGTATGGAGGCCCTGTAAAGTAGACGGGTGAGAAGGATTTAGGCATGGAAGTGACACCACGTACGATTGCCCAATAGCTGATGAGGAGAAACACCAGTGTACAACCCAACATGAAGGGTATGTTCACCATTGTATTGGCGAGTACGAAAGGCAGTGTAGAATATAACCCATTTTTCTTCTCGCGGTAAAAGACCGATCGTTCTTCCAAGACTGAGAAGGGTTCGGATGTCAGAGATGTCAGAGGACAGGATGAATTGACGAGACGATTAGAAGCGGCGACCCACATGACGGTATTCCGGCGACGGACATCTATGTTCGGGAACATATCAACAAAGTTGAACGGGCATTCTCAAATCGAAAGAGACGTGACAGGAGGAACGCACGAAAGAAAGGAAAGCCGCACTGTAGAAGTGCACTGAAAGACGGTCATTTATCGTAGAGTCATCGGTTCCCAGGTTGATCCAAATGGTCCTGTCAGATAGAAGAAGTTGAGGCGATATAGCTCAAAGCCGCAGTGAACATGAACGTACGCCAGCATCAAGCCCATTCCTAGAAAAGCCTGCGATTAGTTTGGAGGTCTTATGAGCAGAACGAGCTTCGTACCAGCGTACATTCCTACTCGAACACCATACGCCAATAGATTTCTTGCGTAATTGAGAGCCGAACGTTCAGAGAGGACGAGCGTGTTCCAGACCAAGGTGCCAACCACCCCAGCTTTCCCTAGATCGCGTCCCCCGTTTCCAATTCCCGAGGACATTGCTATCTTCTCCGGATATGGATTCGTAGGTGCAAAATTCGGATCGTCCGGAGAAAGGGTGGAAATGTATTGTTGTCGGAATTCTGTGGCTGTCGAAGTGCTTGCACCGGCGTTCTCGTTAGAGGCAGAGAAGTCCTCGTTCAAGAAGTTCATAGCATGTTCCGTAGGCGTAGACTGGTTGCCATCGGGAATGTTTGAAGGTTGAGATTCTTTTCCGCTATAAGTTGAAGGACTTACGAATTTATTGACCGGTTTACCCCAGCTTTCGAAGAAGCTCTCAAGACTGTCGACAGGACCCGAATAGCATACCTGCCCTCGAGAAAGCATGAGGAGGTTCGTGAATTGGGATATGGTCTCGAGCGACGGCTGATGTATTGTAGCAATGACTGTCATGCCTTCTGCAATGGCCAAGGTCCGAATTGCAGACACGACTTCTCGAGCTGACGTGCTATCCAGCTAGATAGAGAAAGAAAAGATGATCGGCCTGGTAAAAAGCTTCAGATGAATGTTGGACATACGCCAGACGTCACTTCATCCAAGAACAGGATACGCCTAGATGCGAAGATGCCAGTGAGCGATGAGCGGTGTCAAATAGTCGGAGGGGTTGGACTCACGGAAAGGTCACCATCGCACAGGCAGCGGTAACGCGGCGTTTCTGGCCTAGGGAGTCACAAATCCATTAGCCTTTATGGTGGGTTTCAAGAACCCACATACCTCCGGAAATTCCTCTTTGAATAGGTGTTCCAATTCGTTGGTCCGCACAAGTTGAGAGGCCCAAAGCTTTCAGAACGCGGTCGACCCGATTACTGACTTCTTTCCTCTTCAACAGTGGTGAACTGAATGAGGATGAACTCATCAGGACCGAAAAGGCGTTGATAGTAGAATGAAACACACTGGAGTCTGAGCGCGTACGAGACTGTCTCGCGAACAGTCAGCACGCCGAGTAACGCGTCTTCCTGTTCGACGAATGCAGAAAGCTTGTACATGCTATCTGCGTTTAGTGACCGCCCATTAAGGTAAGCCTAATCATCGGAGATCAGACGCATTTGTTAGCCCAGTCTGAGAACAATTCAAAAATCAACGCCCGCTTACTGCTGCTCCAGGTGCTGCGGTCTTCCTGTAAGCCATCAAGTCGAGAAGTGTGCTTTTCCCTGATATGTAGGGACAGATCGGGTTAGTGTGCGGCGAGGATATATTCAGGGACATGATAGACACTCGCCTGCGCCTGAAGGGCCCTACAGTACACAATCAATCAGAAACGAAACGAAAAACCAAGACAGAATAAATGGAATATGGGGCTCGTACCATGATAGCCAATAGTTCCCCAGGTTTAACACGCACGGAAATATCGTCCACCAATGTTCTCTTCTCCCCGCTCTTCTCGGATATATGATAGCTCAAGTGCTCGAAGGAGAGCACGGTCCCGTTCCCTGTCGAACTCGGCTTCAGGTACTCGACCAGAGCGATATCGTCGTGGCAGGAGGATGTCGGTGTGTGGCGATTGCTCAAGGACATGTTTAGAAAAAAGAGAGGGAGGAATTGGAACTCGAAGTCGAAGAAAGATACCAAGGGCGAGTCGTTATTTATACCTCGGGCATAAGCGCCGCAAGTTCTGGAGGGCCTGGAAGGAATTGACAAGATGAATGCTGGAATGGACTATCGATCGGAAGCCGGTGCAAGCCGCTCATTACTCAGGTTCTCACAGCCACTTTGGCATCCAGTGACCTTCAGTGACTGCTCTGACTGTAGCAGAAGTAGGGCTTCGAAGGGCTTTGATGTTCTCTGTCCACTTGACAGGCCAGAAATTTGCATATTCGGAGCACACATGCACATCTTGATGAGGAATCAAAGGAGATCTTTGTGATACCCACTCTGAATTGTGTGCATAAACGGGTCTACCGAGCATTCTAGAGGGCAGATTCCGAATTCAAGGCTTTGAATCTGTAAGCAATTCCGAATTGTTGGTGGCAGGCGGAGCATTGCGGGAATGAAGATATTCGGAATGCGGAAGACCCTAATGGTCAGTAGCCTCAAGCATGCCAAGGACGTTGCTGTGCTGCAATCTTGCATCGAGTAAAACTGAGGTCGAACTCCCAAAGTTTGTCCTCTATCCGCAGAAAAATCGAGTGGAACTATTCATTCCTTCCTTTGAAGCATAGACGCCTCCTCGGTGGCACAGATTTAGATCTCGGACCTCATGCCTCAGGCTTCAGGTCTCGAGGCACCGTAACCAGAGACTAGCCGGTCAGAGAAGGTAGGTAGCGGCGATTGGGGAGATGCACAAGGACTCAATCATGCGACAGGGCATTTTCCGGTTTTATTGCATCAAACGGCATGATTAGACCTGAGGTGGAACCAAGAGAGCTGTATTCTTGCCTAGAGAGAGCACAGGTAGTAGAACTACACGCACTGGTGCAATGTGTGGCCGGAAAAAAAATCTCAACACTGACAGGGTGATGGTGGTTGTAGAGCCGGAGAACGTCGCTGCCGGCCGGCATCAATAGTATCAGGGTGGCTCGGGTTCTTCCATCCCAACTTGAACTTGCTTGATGTTCCTCCAAAGGACTCTACTTCGTCTCTTCAAGCTCGCTCTTTACGCTCTTTTTGCCTGGCTTTCAGTATTAGTACTATATCTTTCATTACCCTCTCCAGTTCCTGACGATGCCTCGGTAATCGCCTCCCTACAATCAGGCCGAACAGTCACCAGGGTGTTCGCCAAGCAGTTCTTCCCAGCCGCCGACAGCAGACAATCAGTCATCATCGAGTTCAAGCTAATCCATGAAGAGTCTTCAGGTGCATCAACATTGCTTTTCGGTGGAGGATACGACCCTCTCGACAAGGTCAACGCTCTCTTGGAATCAGACCCCACCCCGAACATCCCCATCCATTATTCCAACGTATCTTTGGACGACTTTGGCTCGGACGCCGTTCAAATTTCACCCGTAGTTACATTGCCTATCCCCTCAGGAGACATGGATGGCTTGGTCCCTCCATATGTCGCCACTGCCGATGCAGCACTGCTATACTGGTGGACGAGTCACGACGCAACCTTGATTTCCTTTCGAGTGAGGAAAGTTCCAGAGGAGAAATTGGTTGAGGTCTGGCCTGATTCGGGTTACTGGTATGGTGACCACGACAAGGTGAGCCCTCCTTCGCTTTCAATTTGACTCTGCTGAATAACTTTGTAACGATCATAGACGGGAACCCCATCCGGATCCCAATTTCCACTCTTATCCGTGAAGTTCGACAAACCCGAGAATCTACCCAGCTTCTCGTTCCCTCCATATCCTTCTTCCTCGTCGCCATCAATCACCTACAGGCTACGACTCAACGCTTTACTCTTTCTATTACCACTTGGTGCGATAGGAATGCTTCTCTTCTCAGCATTCTCCGGCATATTACATGGAATACTTGAGCTGGTCTACCTGATCCTCAATATAGCTGCCCTCGGATTCGTATGCGTCGCAGTGTACGGAATCTACTGGTGGATCAAGAACGAGAGACCTCGGATGTCAGTGTCGCTCACTGATGTACGGGAGGTTTTGGATAACACTTTGGACAATGTGAGAATGAGGTCGGAAGCACGAGAGCAGGAGGGTATCGACCTGGAGGCACAGAATTGTGAAAGAGATGGTGTCGAGTCTGTTGGTGCACAAGATCAGGCGGCTAGTAAGTCGCCAGAGAACCCGGCCGGTGAAGTTGGAAACGTAGCGACGGGGGCTGTTGGTTAACACTGATCTGATTATATCTTACAGTCACTGGGTAATGGGATCAATGGGATCATGTTACACTGCTATCCACCAGAGAATCCTTGAACTAATATCAATAGTTAACAGGGGTCGCTCAAGTCTTGCTCCTAGCGGGTGACCCTATTCGCACGGCGACGCTTCGATCGCTCTACAAAGGTCTGTACATTGGGTTTGGGTCAAGCTAACATGGTAGACGAGGGAATCTGACCTTGAGACTAAGTTCGTGATGTTGTGAACGAGACGTGGGAAGGATGAAACGCGTCGCATGGTGCGGCTCGCGGACACAGTACTGGCACTGATGAACTTAATTCTCCAATAGATTTCCAGTATCAGGTCAAATTGTACATAGTCCAGGTCTATCCCGGCTTTGACTTGGACTCGTGGTCAAGTTTCAGCGTTCGGCTTCCGAACATTAGCATCATGGGAAGGCAACTGAAATGGCGGAACGAGCTCTGGCCTCAAACGCAGACCCTTCCCTGTCATTCAAATGGTGTTTAGCTCTTCAAATCCATACGGGCTCAAAAATCATGTCTTGATGATTGGTTGTTCTAGATCTCTATGTCACCCAGAGCTTCTCATCACACTCGGCTCTATTTCTCTCTCTCCCGGCGCGTTTCCGTGGCAAATATTCATGACCTTGTGGTTGATCTCGGGAAGATCATTCTTCGTCCGTGATGGTTCAGAACGGGAGCCTTCTCGCTAGAGGAAGACCTCAACAAATGCTGGTTCTGAAAGCTGATGAAGTCGTGCTTGTGTTCCAGAAACGAATAGGATATGTCGAGAATGTACATGGATGTATCCAACGACAGCAAAACGCGTCAAAACTCCATGAACGCTCAACTACACGTTCGTGTTTCGACGCGTGCGTTACGCCTCCTAGCCCCAGTTGGAGTACATACGCAAGTACGTCATATGTTTTCTGCGTGTTTGAACCCTTTCTGCGCAGCATTAAATTTATCACCGGGGAGGAAGCAAGCATTGGCTTGTCGTCGCGAGTAAGCATTTCTCGTCCGAATCATCCCAAGACGAGTCTAAGCCTCTTCGGTACCACGATGGTTCGCCCTCTGGATCAAGAGTTTGTACACAGCTTCATTTAAATATGCATGCTTGGATCTCCACTCCGACATGGGGTGAATATCTTCAATTATCGGTGCCCATGCGTTCCTGGATCCCCGAATCACTGTTGTTGCACATGAAGCTTGTTGACAATTGAGAGTTAGTTATATTTCTGGCACTACTCAACGCCACATTCAGGCTTCAAGGGTGTGGCTTCCTCTCGGAATTGGACCAGATGCCGGGGCGAAAGGATTCGCTCCACCACGAGTCCACCACGAGTCACGGCGGACTCATGACAACCATGTCTTGGAAGGATAATATTAGTTACGGCTACCAGGAGGTATAAAAGCTCACAATAGTCCAGGCATTTCCATCATCGTCTCGCTCTTCATCCCTCCTTCCTCGCACCAAACAGCAACTAAATACTCCTCCGCCAACTAACAACATGATAGGACTCCTTGCTTTTGTTACCCTGGCCGTCGCTTCAGGCTCTGCCAGCGCTCGTACTTTCACTGTAAAGAACAACTGCGCCTACACTATCTGGTGCGTGGGCATGTTTATTCACGTCCCGGCCCTCACTCATTCTCTACCGATGCCGCAGGCCTGGTGTATGTGATCGACAAGGACCTGCTCGTCTGGTACTAACCCCATCGTAGATGTTCACTGATCCCAACGTCGGACCCGCTCGTCCCGATCATGCTACTGGGTTAGCCTATCCTCTCTACATCTCCGTACGGCAACGTGATACTAACTCGTCTCCAATGCTGTAGATGGGAAGCCCCTTCTGGTAGCTCCGTCCAGTTCAACGTTCCAAATGACTGGAAGGCCGGACGTATCTGGGTGAGACGCTCTTATGCGCTTGGCGAGTCGATCGAGCTATGACACTCATCGCCATTCGACCGAATACGAGTAGGGACGTACAAGTTGCGACTTCTCCACCAACCCCGGACCCACCTCGTGTGTGACTGGTGGATGTAACGGTGGTCTTGAATGCGCCGCCCAAGCTGGAACTGTTGGTCTTATTATTACATTATCTTGTCTCCGTGCGTTGACGATGACCTCCGACATATAGGGCGTACCGCCCGCTTCCCTCGCAGAATGGACTTTGTCTGGGGACGGAAATCGAGACTTCTACGATGGTGAGCAGGAGCTACAGTTGTATCCACCGCTATGCTTACCATGGTCTATCAAGTTTCTCTCGTCGACGGTTACAACTTGCCGATGGCCATCACGAACAACGTCGGGTGCCCTGTCGCTGACTGCCCCGTGGATTTGAATGCAAACTGTTCGTTCGTTTCACCTCAAAAGATCCTAAAAGTCTGACTCGTTTTGTGCAGGCCCAGCTGAACTTCGTGGTCCTGCGGCACCCGATGGCAACAACGCTGGATGCAAGAGCGCTTGCCTTGCGAACCTCGACGGAAACCAAGGTACGTCTTTATGACTTCAAGTAAAACTTGCTCGCTCCAACTCAACTCGCTCGCCCTCTAGCCGACTCCGCCAATTGCTGCAGCGGCAGCCACAATACTCCGGAGACCTGCCCCGCTTCCGGCGTTCAATTCTACAGCTACTTCAGTCCGTACCTCCCACCGCGTTGTCGATGACCCTTCACTGACCACTCAATGACAGAGGATAACTGCCGCAACTCCTACGCTTATGCTTACGACGAAGCCAGTCAGACCGCTCTCTGGACTTGCGATTCCGGTTTGAATGCCGATTACACTCTTACTTTCTGCCCTTGATTGGCTGAACCCGAATAAGGAAGACGAGGTTAATAGGTTGACTGTAACAAATTTGTACCCTCCAATATACCACTTGAACTACAAGATTGTCCATTTCCGTCTCTGTTGGTATATGCAAGCTTCTATCTAAAGGGAGCTGGGTCTGGTTTGTGCCATGGCCCATCTGGCCGCTGGTGGGCAAGTGGGAGGCACCCATGGGTGAGCCTCCCGGGCGCCGTCCCGGGCCGGCGGAAACATGGTCCGCTATGATGACTATGACGAGGCCTTGGTAGATATTTAACCAAGCGACCGTCTGCATGATAGGCCTCCGAATTTATTTCCCTCATCACCCGCACGAAGAAGGGCAGCTTCGCGTCCAAGGATTCGAGTTCTTTCGAACGTGCGTGAGTTTCCCTCAACCAACGCGGCAAATTATCGGGAGGAGTTCGTCGAATAGCTCCTCGTCTGTTCCCTTCTCCTATGGCGATCCTACGCGCCCTCTTCAGCAGACGGACACTTGCATATGCATCCGGTGGTGCTCTTTTAACGACGGCTGGCGGATACTGGTATCTCAACTCAGGTCCAGCTTACCCATCTTCGACTCTGGAAACGCGACGGCCACCCCCGCCATGGACGCCGCCATCGAGGAAAGAAATGCTGGAGAAGCTGAAAGCGTCTGGCGCAATACGTACTTTCTCTGGAAAGCCGGCTTATGAAGACGATGAATTCGATCTCTTGATTGTGGGTGGAGGAGCGACGGGGGCCGGTGTAGCCGTCGACGCTGCAACCAGAGGTCTGAAGGTTGCCTTGGTTGAAAGAGATGATTTCGGCTCAGGTGTGTGGAAGTTTGTGCCTCCACTACTTCGACCTGGCTGATAGGAACTCTTAGGAACGTCGTCCAAGTCAACCAAGCTCGTGCATGGTGGTGTCCGGTATCTCCAGAAGGCCGTCATGGAGCTTGACTATGAGCAGTACAAGCTCGTACGAGAAGCGCTTCATGAACGAAAGATATTTCTGGAAACCGCGCCTTATCTCTCCGCGATGCTGCCTATCATGCTGCCAATCTACAAGTGCGTTATTACACACGTTTGAACGTTTTAATCCCGCTCAACTTTTGTTAGATATTGGCAGATTCCATATTACTATTCGGGTTGCAAGATGTACGATCTCCTGGCCGGAAAGGAAAACATGGAATCCTCGTATCTCATGAGCAAAGGCAAAGCACTGGAGACCTTCCCCATGCTGAAAAGTGATGGTCTCGTCGGCGCGTTGGTTTATTATGACGGTGAGGCAGGTTATGGCCAACCTTGTTGAGCACGCTTCTTATGTCTGTCACCAGGCCAACATAATGACTCTAGGATGAATATTGCCCTCATCATGACGGCCGTGAAACACGGGGCTATGGTTGCGAACTACACGGAAGTGACACAACTGCACAAAGATGGAACTGGAAAGTTGAATGGCGCTCGAGTTCGCGATAATCTTACTGGAGAGGAATTCAACGTCCGGGCCAAGGTCAGAACCTTCGTGCAGAAGACAAAGCTTTTACTGAATAACGTTTCGACCTTCTAGGGAATAATAAATGCGACTGGGCCGTTCTCAGATTCTCTGATGACCTTGGATAACCCGAACCACAAGCCCATTGTCCGTGCTTCCTCTGGCATTCATATCACCTTACCCAACTACTATTCACCGCGCACTATGGGTCTTCTTGACCCAGCTACTTCTGATGGTCGGGTGATCTTCTTCCTTCCATGGCAAGGCAATACTATCGCGGGTACCACAGACGCGCCCGCACCCGTTGAGAGAGATCCTGTGGCAATGGAAGAGGAGGTGCGGTGGATTTTGGAGGAAGTCAGGCGATACCTCAGCCCCGACATTCGAGTGCGACGCGGCGACGTGCTGAGTGCCTGGAGTGGACTTCGACCTCTGATAAAGGATCCGTCTGCTAGTGAAGGCTCTACACAAGGTTTGGTCCGGAATCATCTCGTTTATGTGAATCCCTCAAGCCGACTGGTGACGATCGCCGGCGGAAAATGGACCACCTATAGAAAGATGGCAGAAGAGACGGTTGATGTTGCGGTCAAGGAATTCAGGTTGGAGGGGAAACTCAAGACGCCGAGCTGTGTCACGGAGCATGTTAGGTTAGTGGGAAGTGACGGTTGGAGCAGAAACATGTTCATTGGCTTGATTCAGAGGGTAATTCTTTGATTCGGGTCTATATCTTGCATCGTCAAGCTGACCGGGGTTTCCAGTTCGGATTAGAGACGGAAGTGGCGAAGCACCTTTCCGAAAATTATGGTGACCGTGCCTGGACGGTTTGCTCATTAGCTGAACCCACCGGTGCTGTTTGGCCTGTTCATGGCAAACGTTTACACCCTCAATACCCCTGTACGTGCATTGCGTTCTCGGTGCTGTGTATAGCTTACTCATTTGGACCATTCAGTTATCGATGCTGAAGTTCGCTACGCTGTTAACCATGAATACGCTCAGCATGCAACGGATGTTCTTGCGCGTCGAACTCGTTTGTCATTCCTCAACGTTCGTGCTGCCTGGGAGACGCTTCCGCTCGTTGTGGACATAATGGCCCAGGAATTGGGCTGGTCGTACTGGAGAAAGAAGGAGGAAATCAAAAAGTCCGTGGAGTTCTTCGAGAGCATGGGACTCCCTCGCGATGCATGGGAGGATCAGAAGAATGGATCCCCCATACTAGCATTACCCGAACCAATCCCGAGAGGGACAGGGGAACTCTTTTTGGCTGAGATTCGGAAGGTTTGGAATGGCGTATGGAACGTGGCTGGCCTTGTCGGGAGCGGCTTCGGTGTAAGTGTGGCTGTCGCGAGCTCCCACCTTCCCTCCACATTCTCGTATGCAGATGTACACACATACAGTCGTGCATTGTTCGATGCAGGCGAGCTCACGGCGCTGGAACAAATGTTCAGCCTCCGAGCGAAGCCGTCAGCATCTAATGCTCAAAAAGTGGCTCTGGCTGAGGTTGTGGATATGCTCAAGCATGTGCCGGGGTACGAGCAGATTAGCGTCAAGGAGCTCGACTATGTTCTCGAGGAGGCTGGATTGAAAGGGAGAAAGGAAGTTGATCTTGACGAATTTGTGGAGGTATGTCTTCCCGACATACGCCCTCATCTCTGTTCGCTAACTGTCATGTGAAGATATGCGGTAACCTCAAGGAGGTCTCGCTTGCGCCGGAACCTAGCGCGAGTACGTTGGCCCGGAGGAAGAGGATGGCTATTCCCGTTGAGAAGAGTGGAGGTGGTGTTTGATACCTATCTGAATAATTTATTTCTTTTTCTTTGTGGATCGAGGCTGCCCGGGGGATGTCTGTATGTATCTTGCATATTTGGGAGTTCACATGTTGCAATCAATATCTGTTTGACGTTAAATAAGAAATTGAGGCACGAGCGCTAGACACTGCGTACCCTTTTGGACCCTAACCCATTTTGAGTTGTCATTGTCACTCACCTTCTCAACCTTCCTCGCACCCCGTTATTCGACCTGCCCACCCCGGTATAATAGCCAGGCTTATGGGCGAGAATCCATTGCAACTGGAATCATAGGAGCCCATACCATCTACCTCGACGTTCTACCTCATCTAACTCGGAATACTGTCAATCTGAAGGCGGACAACCACCACATTGGAAGACTAAAATTATAAGTAATGTCATCGTCCTCTTCTTCTCCGTCACCCTCATCGAGTGCAGTGACGATCCAAATCCCCGGGAAATCCATCTTAAAAAAGCCTCCTCCGCCCCAAACCTCTCTATTTTCACGTATCACAAGGTTTCTGCCGCAGTCGCAAGCTGGCGGGTCTACATTCGGTATCAAATCTTCAACGGCGGGTGCTGGTGGAAACGGAGGAAGTGGAAACGGAGGGAACGAGAACGGTGTCGACGATGGACGACCATTGAAGCGAGCACACTTTATTCTCCCGCAAATCGCTACAGTCTATCCTATTTCGAGCGCCAACCCCCCCTACATGCCGACGCTGAAGGAGGAGAAACGGACGATTGAAGAACGGGAAGCAGAGAGAAGGAGACGAGTCGTTAGAGGCAATAGTGTCAGTCTCGGTTCTGGGACTGATGTCGACGATGAATGGTGGTCTATGGATAAGGTTGACAGTTTCTACAAGGAATGTTGTGCCGGGTGCGACGAGCATCCTGATCCCGCCATCAGCGCTGCTTTGAAGGTCCGTGTTCTCTCCATCTTTCCTTGCATCGATGCAAAGTTGACAGTTTGACGCAGAATGCGGAGAATACCAACCCACGGAGTGTTGACCTATCTGGCGTTCAGCTCACGTTCACGTCAGCTTCGATCCTTGCGGACGTATTCACAATCGAATGGGGTTTGAGGAAGCTGGTGTTCAGAGAGTGTGATTTGGACGAACACGTACGTCCAAAATTCATATCTGGATTGCTCATCTCTCATAGAACGAAACGATAGACCTTGAAACCGATCCTTCATGCCCTTCTCATACCGAATTCCCTTACCTTCCTTTCTGTCGCCTCCAATAGGCGGTTGAAGCCACCCGCATTCCGACTTATCGGGGCCTACCTCGGCAAAGTATGGCACACTCTTCAAACTCTGTTGCTGAGAACTCATGTTATTCGCTTCGCAGGCAGTATCCCTGCAGTTCCTTGACCTTTCGCAAACACCGCTGGATAAGAAATCCATCGAGTACATCGTTGCTTCATTCAGTCAACCTCCTTCCCCGGGACTCGCCTCCCTCCGATTGGATGACTGTTCCTTGAAGCCTGGTGCCCTTGATGTACTCGGTTAGTCCAGAATGCTCACAATCGGATGAATCACGCTAATTTTACACCATGACGTCTAAGCCAAGGTGGTCCGAACATCCTCCCTTCGTAACATTTCCCTGCGACACAACAAGATCAATGCAACAGGCGCGATTGCTCTTAGCGTCATGATCCGCGACTACCCTGATTCGATACCCGCTACTGGTCCAATAGCATCCCCCGCCTCTCCGAACCTTTCGTCACAGACCAGTTTCCCCTCATCCCTCCTCCTCTCACCTACGTCCAGCCAGGCCAGCAGCACCCTCATTGGCTCCGACACCCCCACTTCCAGTTTAACACCTTCTCCTGCATCTAGCGTGACCAGCCTTCCGTTAACCTCATCGATGACCCCGCATCAGCCGCCTCCGCAGCCCCACGCAGGCCCAATTTTACCTCCTCCTACACACCCCAGTCTGCAACCTATGCAGACTACATATACTCCATACGTGCCACGCTCAAAGCGAGGGAAACCCACTACTTCCTCGACCACACCAACCCCTGGATCACCCAATCTGGGAAACGTTGTTATCACTACTTCTGTTCGCGGGGGAGTTACAGCGGTTACAGCTAATGGTGTGAGCTCAGCCGTCGACAAAGTGACCAGTGCTGTCAAGGGCAATGGTACACGTACTGCTCAGGGAAGGGGTAGCTATAGTCAGGGACCAAGTGCTGCTCTCTTGGATAAAGTCCGAGCTTTGGACTCATTACCCAGGTTGGGGTCTTTAAGGACACTAGATTTGAGAGGAAACGATTTGAGAGTGAGTACTCAATAGTTGTGTTCAGTTACGGCGACGCATGTTGATTTGTGTCCAATTCCTAGACAGGTACCACTTATCTGGCTCAGGTTCTCAAGAGGAATAGAACATTGAGGGTTCTCAATCTGTCGGAGAACAAGCTCGACGTCGCATGTTTGGTGGCCATTGCCGATGCCCTCAAGTACAATACGTGCTTGGAAACACTCGACCTCAGTCGAAATCCTTGCTGTGGCTCTGGCTCCTCGAGTGGGTCCGGAAGTTTGACCAGGGATCGGGACCGTAGTCTCTACCGTGATACTGCTACCTCGCGAACGGACAAGTCTCCCTCGGATCTCGAAGGGATACAATCGCTGCGAATGTCTCTGACCCTCACCACCTCTCTAAAGCGACTCTTCTTGAGTTCGACCAATCTGAGTACACAGGGAGCTATTGCGCTGGCTGAGTTTTTACCAGAAAGCAGGAGTCTTCTTCATTTGGACCTGACGGGGAACCCAGACTTGGGAGTCGCCGGCGTCATGGCACTCAATGAGGGTCTGAAGAGGAATAAGATAGTGCGCTGTTTGGATCTAGAGGTACCTCCGGGAGCCGAAGAATACACAAGGTTCGTGTCGCTTACTGTTGTTGAACCAGGATCTTACCACCTTACAGGCTATGCAGGGAGATCCTGAACACCTGTATAAGAAACACGGAGGAGGCCGAGAGGGCTTCACAGCAAGAGCAAGCCCTCCATCAGAACGGTGGCAAAAGCAAAGCAGCGTTGTGGGGGATGATTGAAGAAAGCGAACTAGCCAAGTCTGTTCGAATGGCGGGAGACGAGGTTGGAATGGTAAGGGTTGTCCCCTGCATCCAAACTTCCTTTTATTGACCTTGGTATCCTAGATTGACACCGATGTCATTCTTCGAGCCCGCGGATGTATCCGGCAACTTCAAAACTTCCTGATGAATCCTCTACAACCTCTATATTCTCCTTCTATAACCACACCATCCACGCCACGATCGCCGGAAAACTCGGGCCTTTTCTCCCCAACATCTGCATTCGCGTCGTTCTCAATGCTCTCTGTCGGCGAGACCAAATCCAGCGACGGACACTCGACCATAACACCCCAAGAGTTGATCGACAAGGCACGCACAGTGACCAATGAACTCGCCTCCGTGATTGCACAAATCATGAATGGCGAAGGAGGCGAAGTCGAGCCTGAACGGCTTGAAGAACTCCTCGGTATCAGTGATGAATTGACCGAATCAGTGGCGAAAGTAGAGGAGTTCACCCGTAGTCAAGCTAGGCATCAGGAAGTGGGTTCTGGAGATCCGGACCCCAAACCAGGGCGTCTGTCCTTGAACCTGAAAGGTCTTGGACTGAATTTCCCCGGCGCGGATAACCAGAATCATGGCGTCAGGGTACCCGGGGCGCCTCCAGGTGGTAGTGTTACTCTGCCTTCCCATGATGATTCCGATTCGGACAACGTTCCGTCGCCAACGACACCAAAAGTTGACAAGGGGAAACAGAGGGCAGACCCTGAACCAATTGAGCATGAGAAAGTCCTCAGCCCTACCACTTCGTTCTTGGACTCGCCTACGGGCTCAGACGAGGACGAAGAGGAGGGCGAGATGGACAGGTTCCCTCCATTCCGTGTTCCAGAACCTGGAGAGGAAGGATATACACCGGAAACAGACCAGGCCCTCTCTCCCACTTCAACCGCCCGGTTCGTCCAACGTTTTGTGGACACAAGTTTCACTCTAACGATACTATTTTATAGGTCTAGGAACTGGGTGGAAGAAGAAGGGGAAGTCTTCAGGAAAGGTAATGTCCTTCTGGGCCCGGAGGAGATGGAGGGAGAGTATGCTGGAGAGGATCTTCGAAGAGAGGTCTGTCGTTCGTTCACTTTAATTTCCGACGGAAAAGCTCATCTAACCGGGAAACAGCTACTCGAAGCCACGGTCGAACGATCCGCACCCCGTGCTCTTAACGTGGACGAGTTTGGAGTGGAAATACCACCCGAAGTGACTGAACAGCAAGAGACTGTTGAAGAGCTTCCCGAGCCCCCGAAGCCGGCGCCTCGTCCATACGTTCCTCGACGCTCTTCCTCTGCCTCGATCATGAGTCTGGTTTCTCCCACCATTGAAAAGGCGGTGTCAACACCTTTACCCGCGTCACCGAGAGTGGATCCGTTCCTTCCAGCTGCATTGAGAAGCCCCACGCCAACATCATCGCTGCCCGGAACACCAACAAGGGAGACGAGTAGTCCTTTTAGGTCTTATTCCTTGAGGACAAGAACCAGCAACTCGAGTCTCAACTCAAAATAATGTAGTCTCGTCCCTTTAGTTATTCCAGGTGCATTATCGTCCTCCATGCACATTTTCTGCCATTCGCCGTTCTTCAATCATGGTACATCGCTTCATTTTCGCAACTTCACCTGCAGTTGAACTGTCCCGAGTATCCAGATACACATTTATTTGTAGCCTATTCGTTATAAGCATTAGACAACATACTAGTATTCGAGTATTTGAGTGTTGGGAATCAACGGAAGGATCAGGTTCTTGAGAGCTTCGGTAGACGGCCGTGTGAACGTGTGCCTTCCGTCATAATGCGGTCCGAAATATCAACTCGTGGTCATCACCAACGGCGACGTCCAAGGCACGTTCAACGTCGTCGACATCGATGACTACTGCTTTTCTGCAATCATGTTCGAGATTTTCTCTGTTTGATGCCACTTTGGATTCGAATAAGGAAAAAAATTTCGTGGTTTGGCGGAAAGTGAGTTCTGGGACATCCGGCAAAGTCGCCTGACCTGTCGACCAGAATTGCGAACGTAATACAGTCAAAACTGCGACTGCCTCTGTAATTTTTAATTGCCCCTGCTTGTCTGTGTTCAACCACCATCAACAGCCTGGTCACTCACGATGTCCTCGACAACTGCAGAACCTATTACCGACGCTACTCCTGCCACGGCAGAGGCTGAAGTCAAGCCTTCTGAGCCGGTTGCCGAGGCCCAGGCAACTGCTGCTGAATCCTCGAACGAGCCGACTGAGGAGACCGCCAATGAGCCGGCAGCGGCCCCTTCTGCAAGGAGGTCTAGCCGTATCTCTTCTCAGCCTCACAAGGAACCAGCAAAGCCTAAAAAGGCCCCTGCACCCAAGAACCAAAAGAAGCGTACCGCAGACGAAGCCCAAGAGGAAGGCGAAGGCGCGGAGAAGAACGGAACCTCCAGTAAAAAAGTCAGCTTTTTCTCTCATGAATTTCTCTCTATCCGAGCTGATAGCGTTCGCGTTTTGCAGACGAAGACTGTCGTTCCAGATATCCCGTCGATCGACATTGGTGATCCCCTTCCCACCCTCACGCTCAAGAACGAAAAGGACGAAGATGTGGATGTCTCCAAACTGGCGGCTGAGAAGGGAGTTGTGATCTTCCTCGTGCCCAAGGCAGATACTCGTAGGTCTACTTTCTTCTCGTTGCTTTCCTTTCGTTGCTCATGGATCTACAGCGGGATGCACTACTCAAGCTTGCGGTTTCCGCGACGTTTATGCTGAATTTAGCGGCGTTGGATATGACGTTTACTGCCTGAGTGCCGACACCACAACAGCCCAAAGCAAATGGCAGACGAAAGTGAGTTATTCAAAAGCATAAGTCGTATGATTTCTTATTCTTGCGTCCTCGTCCTAGAAAAACCTTTCGTACTCGTTACTCTCTGACCCTAAGCGCGTTTTTATCGCGGCCTTGGGTGCGGCTGACAAGAACAAGACCAAACGAAGCCATTTCATCTTCGAAAAGGGCACAGGCAAACTGGTCGACAAAAAGAATCCAGTCAAGCCTGCTGACAGGTGAGTTGGTCACAAATACCCTTTGGGTGGCTGCATCCCGTTGATACACATCCCCGGCGTAGTCCGACGTTGGCTATCGAGTTCATCAAACAACACCATGGTTTGCCAACCACGGAAGAAAACGGCGATTCCACCAAGATGGAAACAGATGCTGCCCCTCAAGATGCCAACGGACATGCTGACGCTCCCGCACCCGAGAAGGACGATGTGCCCGCAACTGAGAAACCCGAAGCGGAGCCTACCCCGATGGAGACGTAGTCTGCCTCAGACTTGTGGCTTAAATGAATTTTAGCTCGAAATTTGATTGCTGTCTATTGATATTTCCTATTATATCTGTTGTTCGTGTGTACATAGCAAATATCTGTCGTTGTTGTAGCTCAACTCGAGAGAAGATGAAGGATGTGGGTAGCACCGGCAATGTGCACATCGTCCACGGGGCGATGTAGGCATAGGTACGCACACTAAGTCGGGACTCGAAACTCGAAGCTTCATTGACATTAATACGCTTGGAAGAGACACGGGAGTAGCAACGCCGGCGATTGGATCATCTTACTGCCGATGTCGAGAACGAATTCATAAATGTACTAGGGCAACTTCTTCGTCAATACCAAAGCAACAGGCCATTCAACGGTGACTTCATCCTCTCCCCGCGATTCCGCTTTGCCGTCAATCTGAGCTGCACGTTCCATCAAAGATCTCCAGAACCGCACAGCGATATTGCCGTCTTCGCGCTTCGAGTCCTCGGGATGATGCTCCAGATATGTGTGCAGAGAACTAAAAGTGTCCAGGTACCCTAGGAGACCGTTCCATGTCGTCTTTGAGCGAAGAATCACGGGAAGGGTTTGGGAGGCGGGGAGATCTGGGTAGTAGGAACCTATAAAACGCCAAAAAACATCCGAATTGAGCCAGACCCTCCGTGCGTGAAGGTATTGTGTATGAGGGTACGAACCAGTGAAATAGATCCGATCCAAGTCGGTGAAAGACGACTCTGAGCCTGATACGTTCTTCGGTTCTGGGATGTCATGAAGGTGGTTTTGGAGGATCGAACGACCGGGTTGTTGCCAGTGAGGTCCCAGAGAGTTATCTGGATCGGAGCCTTGGGCGTACTCGGTGATTAGTGGCGTGAAGCTGGGATATTTGGGAAGACGGTAGTCCGAGTAGACCTTGAGACATATTCGACAGCTATCAGTACGGGACACGGAACGGAAATTGTGAATGATACCCAGAAGGCGACCGTGCCATAGGGCCGAAGAACACGAGAAAGCTCGGGCCATAACTTCGGCCAGTTGAACCAGTGTGCAGCTTGAGCTACGAGTAACAGAAAAGTCAGTTCACTTCAGATATACAACAGCTTCGATAGAGATGGACCATGACTTTACCTGCAATTACCAAGTCCGCACTTTCATCCTTCAAGAATCCGAGTTCCTCCGCAGAAGACTGAACGAACTCAATTTGAGAGAAAACAGCCGCTAGAGAAGTGTATTGTCCTCAGAAATGGGTATGTCTATAAGTGAATTCAGCTTCGCACAGTTGTCGCCAACGCCGTGTTGCTCTTGCAGTTGTTTCTTGGCCTTCGCTACCATTCCTCCGCTCGGTTCTACACCAATGATTCTCTTGAATGGAGTTAGAGCGACCGTGGCTTGTCCTATAGCACTCACAACGTGAAAATATACACCCAGAGATGAATCTGCTAAACATACCGGTACCACATCCGAGATCTACAGCTGTGTCGAACCTGGCCTTCCCTTGTCGGGCAAGTTCCGGAACTGGCCTACCAGGAAGACAAACGCCATTCTGATGGTACTTGAAGATGAGGTCAAAGAGAGCTTTAGGGTAAGTTGGACGCGACGCGGCGTAAACCGAGGCGTCAAATGTGGTCTTCGCAAAGGTAGCCATCGGTGACCTCGGCGATGGATTTCTAACTGACTCAGACCCAGGCTACGGATCTTTATACACCCTATTGCGATTTCATATGACTCAAAATTCGAGAATCTCACAAGCCTGCTCAGTGCTGCAGCATACGCATGAAAATTCATCGATTAAAAACCCGAACTATAGTCTCATAACGAACGTCCTCCAGGACTGCCTTTAACACGCCATTTCGCCTGACTAGTGCATCCTCGCAGAGGTTGACACCCCATCCCGAAATGATGACAACCAATGCTAGTTTCACATTCCTATTGCATCTTACAATGACTGCGTTCAAGTGCTCGTCGTTGTGCATAATGGATGAATAGGTCAGAGGCAATGTATACTCAGAGGCGACCTTACGGATGATTCGGCGGGCTCGATCCATCAGCTTGGTATTAGAAGCCTTAACATCAATCATCTGGGTTATCAGGGCAGAAAAAAAGAATGCATAGATGGAGGCTGCCAGTGAGTGGGGGAGATCCGAAGACGGGGAGAACGGTTAACTCACGAGGTTGCCATAGGTCTTCCCTAGCTTGATGTGAAGACCGGTGGAGATCATGTTCAGAACCTGGGTGAGAAGCCTTCAACGGAGTGCACAACGGCAAAGAATCAAAGCAGCGGGAACGCACCATCTTAGTTGCAGTACCCGCTTTCATTCGTGTGCTTCCTGTGATGACCTCGGGCCCGGTTACGGGGTCGATGAGAATTTGGCAGTTCCCTTCCGTTTGGACTTGACTCGGACGAACGCAGACTACTCCAATAGTGAGCAGGCCGCACAAACGAGCGTGTTGCAGAGCACCAAGAACATAAGGAGTCCTTCCAGAAGCAGCAACCCCGATTAGAGAATCGTTCGGTGTAGGTGACAACGCGTTGAGATCTGAAGTGCCATTTATTCGAGAGTCTTCAGCACCCTCAGATGAAGTTCGCAAAGCAGAATCCCCTCCTGCTATGAGAGCGACGAATTGCTTTGGATCAGCGGTGAATGTGGGCGGTAATTCTGCTGCATCGAGTACTCCGAGCCTAGGAAAATCGACTGCTTTAAGAACGGACAAATGGGCGAGCCTATCTACTCACCTCCCACTGGTACCAGCACCCATATAAAACAGCCGCCCTCCAGCTCTGATTCGCTCCACGATCCCGTCGATAGCCTCCGCCACTTTTGGTATCACGTCTGCGACAGCGGCCGCAACGAGTGCGTCCTGTTGGTTGATGGCCTGGCAAATCTCTTCTGTGCTAGCTTCGTCTATCTTCTCCGTTTCGGTATTGTTTGCCTCTGTCGATAGGGATGAAATTGGGGGTGGCTGGTCCCATGGTGTTGACTCGTATGAATGCAAGTCCATACTAATAGTCGAAAGACAATCGCAGATATGTGCATCGGCCAATTCCGATTTGATGTCGGCAGACTCCCTGTGCAGAGAATATCAAATGACCAGTTTGCGAATACTCACATTCTCTGTCCTGAAACTGCTGGTGAGTAGATGATATTCTTCAGCGCGAGAACGCGAGAAGTAGTACAAAACACCCGGTGCTTCCCTGCCGAAGAAACGCCTCTCCACGACATGGAGAGGCACGTTGAACGGTCTGGGACCGTTGCAGGATCGCCACATGTAGACATTGACAGAATACCTGTGTTCGTCTCTTTCCTGCGGTGGGAGTACTTGATAGTAAGTTTCGTACAATGGTCTATTTGCCGGTCTAAATGACACCACATTCGATCCGAATCGACCTCCACAAGTGGCACAAACTAAGGAGATGACGGGACAAAAAGGGTAAAAATTTGTCAGACGGAAGTTTCGCGGCGCCTTGCGGCCTGATGGAGGCTTGGGTTGACACATGTAACCTTTGACTCGGTGTTGGCCGGTGCAGGCCGACATAAAACAGCACCACCTCAACATCCCTTATTCACGAACCTTCACCCCTCCAGACCCCCACATTGGGTTCGTCCAGGTTGGTCCTCGACATGTCCGAACTTCCTGCTTTTGAAATGGAAGGCCCACTCGCGAGCGTCCTCCAGTCCTTCATGTTCCTGTTCAACTCTATTCGACAATACCTGCTCGAACACATTGATGTCTTTGCACCGATTGGAATCATCCAGATCGTCATCATCTCCTGGATATGCGCAATCACCTTCATGGCCGGATTTCTCCTCATCCTTCGACGGACAGTCAAGTCGATAAGATCCAAGAGGTCCCGGAGCTCTCGGAGACGGCATGACTACGAATATGATCTAGAAATGTGCGAGGGAGGACCTTGTCGGGAACATGGGTCACAAGCCGTTCCGGTGTATGTCAGGTTAGGAAGGGAGAGAAGTCTGTCACAGGACAGCGCAAGCAGAAAGGGCCAACAGTACCAATATGGTATGTTGGTCCCTGTCCTGATTGAGGGACGTGCCCACGGAGATTAATGGGCTACGTGTTACTTCAACACAAGGTGCGCAGGTCATGTTCAGCGTTAGCAGTACTTTCTCTGACCCTTTTCCATCTAGCTACAGCAGCTGCATTCTTCATGGTGATGCGAGTAACTCACTGGAAGCCAGCATTACGGGATTCACCGTACAACCACCATTCCATCCTGTACCAACCATTTCAACGTCCCAAATCCTCCCTGTTGTTCATCTGGCATTGCTCTGCCACCCCATTCTGCGTTATAGGTGTACATTAGTAGGGTTGCATTTTGCTCTTGTATCATACTGCTCTCATTCCTAGCTCTGTAATATGATGTCGCTGTACCACGTCCATTTTAAACTCAAGTCTCCCCTCGCCCCAGTACATCCTGAACATCAACGAAGATGGGCTGGCCCTTGACTCTGGACTGGATCTGAGGCTGTAGTTGGTCCGAAGTTGGTCTCTTCACCGGGCCACGCATCCGGGCCCTGCGCATAAGCAAGTATCATAATGAAGCTTGACCAATGCACCCCGGGTATTCAACCGACTTCACAACGACGGTAATCCGGCAAGACGTAAAAAAAGGTATGAATATTGGTTCGGATGGGTACTAAGCTTGCATCATCTCCCGCTGCGCATCGGCCGTATAAATAAATTTAGTGATTCCCATCGTCGTAAGTAACACTCAATCGGACCCGACCCTTTTTCATCCTTCTACCCCGATGGACGCAGCCAGTGACCCACAGAAGACACGTCCAGCCGAACGAATTTGGTGGTCCAACGCGGTTTTTTTCTTGCTTGTTCATGTCGCTGCGGTTCTTGGCGTGTTTTGGTACCCTCCAAGGTCTGTGCCAACCAAGACGCTCGTGTTGGCTGTTCTGTCGTGGCAGTTGGCCGAGTTCGGGTGAGTTGGCGCTCATTAATTTTTTTCTACGCGTTTATTACTGTCACTAAACGCGTGAATAGGATTACCATTGGGTACCATCGGTTGTATTCGCACAGAGCATTTCGCGCAAGCACTGGAGTGAGAATTGTGTTGGCAGCACTCGGGGCTTCAGGATTCCAGGGTTCGATCAAGGTGCGTCCGTTTTGCTTACCTTGTGTGCTGTTGGACTCGTTTGAACAATGTTTTTCTAGTGGTGGTGAGTGCAAAAATCGCGTTGTTTATGGCTCGGAATCATTGGAAACCGACTCTCCAGGTGCTTGCGGCATCGACTTCACCATGCAAGTTATCTGGTTTCGTTCCCTGCAAAATTCGGCTTACACGTACTTTAGCGGTTCACCGATGACCCCGTGCACGATCCGTCAGTTCCAGTCTAATATGAACAGCTCATCCGGGCGGTTTTATTAATCCGATGACAGGTATGCAGCTACTCGAGGGCTGCTATTCTCTCATATGGGTTGGATATTCTTCAAGCCCAAATACGAGAAACTAGACCTCGTAGATCGGGAGGATTTAGAAAAAGATCCAGGTGCGTTTCTGGTTTAATTTACCTCTTTATTCGTCTTCGGACTCTCACCGGCATACATATCCCATCAGTGGTTCGATTCCAGCATGAACATTATGGTAACCCATCGACGGCCGCTCTCCCGTTTTTTTGTCATTACTGACGCAATTCGCGCTCCCTCAGTCCCGCTCGCCCTGTTCTTTGGGTTTGTTCTGCCAACAGTCATCGGTTGGCTGTGGGGAGACGCGATGGGCGCGTATGTCTGGGCTGGTTTGGTAGCTAGAGTGGCCGGTGAAACATTTTATCTCCGTGCTAATTGAGTACCAGCGCGACCACTTACTTTTTTTTGCTTTGTTTCTTCTTCATCCTTCAGTTTGGCATTGCACGTTCCTCGTCAACTCGTTCGTGAAAATCATTCCTCTTCCGGACAGCGCCCATATCTCAGGCTGATTTCTCCAGACTCGCTCATTGGGATGGACTGCAGCCTTATTCTGATGAAGACACTTCCCGCGGGAACCTGGTGCGTCGCGACCTCTGTTGGGAGTTTGATCCACGGGAAATTTGAATTCTCCTTTAGATATTGGCGCTCTTAACATGCGGCGAAGGAAGCCATAACTTTGTGAGTCCCCCTTCGATATTATATCACTCTGGACTCATAATGTGCTTCCAATCCAGCATGTAAGTAGTCCTGTCGTAGCTATACGAAACAGTATCTCTATTGATGGTTCGGCGGCATAGCACGCTTTCCCCCATGATTTCCGCTCTGGTCCTTCGCGACTCTCGTGGGACCCGTCAAAGTGGATCATACTTGCTCTACACCGGCTGGGTTTAGCCAACGGTCTTCGAAGAGCAAGGGACGAAGACATGAAGGAGGCATTGGGATATATGCATCACAAAACCGTTCATGGAGTACCACCTCTAGAAGAACAAGAGGAGGAGAAGCAGGCAACGGAGTGGACCATAGACAAGGCGATAGAATACGCTTTTGAGCAGCCTGACTCGAGAAGGAGATCCCTTATTTTGGTGGCTGGATGGGTTTTAGATGTCACACGCTATCTTGGGGAGCATGTTCGTCTTTCATTTCATTCTTCTTATACCTCGAAGCCCGGCGCTGAAAATGTTTTCTCTCACAGCCTGGTGGAAGTTCGTTGTTGCGTTCTTACTCGCTTCAAGTTGAGTCAAATGGAGAGACGTACCAATGGAAGGACGCGACGTGGGCTTTTGAAGGAGGCTTGAACAATCATTCGAGAGCGGCGGTGCGGAGGATGAAGGAGTTTCGGGTAGCGAGGCTGAAGAACACGGCAGCCTGAGTCCAGTCGCCAGAAACCTGCCCACGGTGTTCTTGGTGTGTACAGAAATCGAAGAAAGTATAAGGTATTGTAATCATATCCAGCGCTGGCTTCGAGGTATTAGATTCACGTTGCACAAGCTCTCACGTTAGACGATGTTAGCCCGCCTTGCCCGAAGCAACATGGGAATGATCCAACCTCAATCGGTTTGGTTCAGCATGTGCTCGCGCCCGGTTTGTAGAAGTCGGATACAGCTTGGATGCAGCTCCCGTTGCACCGCGGGTCATCGACGATGGTACGCTGATTTTTACAGCTTGGGGAAGCTGCCGCAAATCGCGACAGAACCTATATGCCCATCGTATCTTGTCACTTTTCGCTTTGACGTCCCGGCGCTGAGGCTGGCGACCTTGATACCACCGACGTCATACGACGAGGGAGATCCAGGTCGGGAAGGTCTCTGTTCTATGTTTCCGGCGCGTTGGTTGGCGTTTTTACGTTCAATCCAAAGGACATGGGCGGCCTCGAGGTCGCCACGTCGGACTAGTATCGTCGTTCCAGCTGCCAACGTCAGAACCGAAAAAGTAATCGCGGCTGGGAAGGATTGTCAATCAGTATCAGGGTGTTCGGTGAGTTCATACTCACGGAGCACTGTGATCGCTGCTTTGTTCAGAGTCAGGCGCGGCGTGATGAATACTCGCTCGTTCTCTACACGACCGCCGCCTTATCGAGATGATAGCCATCGGGAATCTCGGAATTTAAACCCGCGAGACGGGAGTCTAGAGAAGCGTCTCGAGGTTGCTTTTACAGCTGTTTACCCTCGTCCGTGCAGGGAATTTGTTCTGGGAATGATAAATTAGTCTGGAGAAGATGCGATGAATTACGTTCTGCACTGGGACTGAACAAGATACTTTGATAATAGTCTAGGGATTGTAGATGTCTTGGGAAGAAAGAAAGTGCTGTAGCGCATAGAATTCTTGTTGCTCAGGCGTTCATCACGGCCGCTCCCTGATGGTCCACTAATATGGGCTAGACCCCAAACCCTTGAGAAGAGTGGAATCCGACTGCTAGGGCCGACACGGACTCTCGAGGCGTGAATTCAGTCGTAAACAGCTATCCGCAAGATGAACCGTTAGTTTCACGTCGGTTGGGGAGTCAGCGTTGATACGAGTCTCCGAGCTCATCCCCTTCTGGCTTGGAAAAGATACGACTTCGGCCCTGCAGATGCTTCCGCAGAAGACGAGACGAGCTAGTGTTCAATGAGTGGGGCGATTGGCTGTGCGCCTGTTTTTCTTTGGAATTTCTTTGTATCTTCGAATCTTTGAGGTACTTTCCCGCAGCGGCTCATTGCTTTTGAGCAGAGTACCAAATACAGTGATGTAGTACCTAAACAGAACAAACCAGTCATAGTTCGTGAATGAAATATCTCGCTTTGCACATAGGATTACCGAGGTAGACATGGCCGACTTAGTACGGGTCGGATGGTCTGATCAGGCTCTAATAGTCGATTGTAATTGGCTGTATGGGAATGGTACAAGTCGTCTATAAATAAGGATAGGGTATAGTAGGGAAAGGCATTCAATAAGTTGTTAGAAGGATGAACACGAGAACAACTTTGTGATACTATTATAGGACGTCCATGTAATCTTTGCACCTGTCTCGCAATCGGAGCCAGCGCCCTCCGTTCCACTCTCGTACTCGAGACCAGCCGTCATGGGCGGCCATGCTCTCGATCCAGATCAGGACAGAACATAGCGCGAAATCGGCATAGGAAACGTGATATCCCATAGTGCAAATGCCGTCGCCGTCGCCGACGTTCTTGTCGAGAACTGAAGCAAGGAAATCAAACTGCTCCTTGACTAGCATCCATGCTCTTTCGCGCTCGGGCCCAGGAGGTAGAGAGTGGGCGGGAGGAGCGAAGTGGCTACGTTGGTTCAGGTTGCGGTGACTGAGAGGCACCATAATCGTCAGGAGAGGTTTCGCGAACACTTCCTGGATGTAATGAACGAAGAGTGTTTGAAGAGCTCTTGTGCCCTCCGGAAACACCGGTCGGGCGGGATAGAGCGACTCGAGGTACTCGGCAATATTGTTCGGGTTAGAGAGGACTGTGGGCGCAGTTGCGTTTCGCGTAGGGTCCACAATCACAGGAAGGGTGAACACAGGCCTCCCGTCGCTGCGGTAGGAGCTGGGTGGAGCACCAATAGAGTGAAGCGTGGCTTCTATGTCTGGGAACTCGACCCATACTGTTCGATAACGAAGACGCTTGTAGTTCAGGATGAATCTAAGAGTAGATGATTTAGGTGCTGCTCTGACATACTCACGATGAAGACGGCCTACCTTATGCGCCAGATATTGGGTGCCCAAGGCTGAGGAGTGTGCCCTGGTATATCGTATAGAGTGATCATGGGCGTAGACTTGGAGTAGTGTCTAGACATGTTGACGTGCAACGGTGCTCTGGTTTGTGGTCTCGCATCTCCTCGGTGGGTGAGTTATATACGCTAATCCTGAACAAAGTCAGATACACGGTAATGTTTTTGCCGGGGATAGTGATGCAATCGATATGCGGACCTGTCCTTGTCCGTTAGAAATCGCCGCGAAGTGCAAATCTGGATGCACGTTCGGTGGGTCCGAGCCAGGCTCCGAGTCATTCAGAGCCACCGGGTGTTGAAACCAGTCAGCCGGAATCATATCGAGAGCCAAACCCAGCCAGTTGAGATGGGTAGTAGTAAGTAGGAGCAGAAAATGATTGAACGCGCATACCCTCTGAAAGCTGTGAAACATAGACAGCTGGGAGCTGTAAAATAGATGCCTCGCGGCCCACAGTACACGTAAGGAAATAATTGCTCAGAGCTTTGACTTGGTGTAACGTCAATATACGTCGCCTCGGGACTGAATACTACTTACCTCGGTGGTGGGAAAAGATCAAGGAGGACTTTCAAGACTTCCGAGTCAACGACCACAGCTGTAAACAACTCCAAAGCAATCATACCGGCAATTCGGTACAAGATCGGCGAAACTCCCTACAAGTCTACTCTGACAATGATCGCTTCCTTTTAACTTCCATCCCATCCCAATGTCTTCCCCGGCTTGGGCGCTTGACTCCATCTTATGAGGACATTGTATCAATGTGTAGTCGGTATCTGATTCCAACCGTCGCACTTGGAGTCTTGACGAATTTGAAACCTTCAACTTCATTCTTCAGACGGACGCGGTTGTGAAGTGCGGGTGCACTACAAACACACAGCCGACTTAACTATTTATTTTGGACTAAAGCACTGGAGCTCATATCGAGAAATAGGGCAGGTCAGTAGAGTACAAGGGGCGGTACTTGCAAATATCATACCCCAACAAGATCATGCAAGAGTTCAGCACTGGCCAGTGGAACCCAAAATAGTAACTGGCTGTCGCTTGGGCTCATCGTCAGCGCATCAATAATCAAGGAGAGCACCGGAAATCGTGTCCTTTAACTCCAGCAATCAACTAAGCAAAACCAGTCCATTCTGGTACCCAGTCGGTAGTCGGCGTATAATAAATATATGATAAACATTAGTATGGTGAGGTACGGAGTCTGTGCTATGATACAGGAGTCTAGATCTCTAGTCGAGCTTGTTTGCCGTAGCATTTACTAAACTCGAAGTATGGTGAAAGCCGCGCAAGGACCAGTGTAATGCACTTTCGGACAAGCCTTGTCGCGTCAACATCTCAATGCTCGCTCATGTAGGGTCTGCATCTTTCCCAGAGCCTTTCCCATCTCCCTCCGTTCCAACTTTTGATCCTTGGCCAACCATCGTTCGGGGACATTCGTTGAATCCAGATCAGCACCGAACACAAGGCGAAGTCACCATACGAAACCTCATATCCCATCACCACAGTTCCGTCCCCGTCGCCTATATTTTTCGACAGTATGGAGGCCAGGAAATCGAATTGCTCCTTGACGGCCAACCACGCCTGTTCGCGTTGCGGCCCCGGCGGAAGAGGCTGCCCGGATGAGCCTGACCTCGAATATAGGCCGCCGTGGGGCCTCAGATAATCTTGGCTACGACCAGGGAGTTGTTGATGGCTCAGGGGCACCATGATGGGCAGAAGAGGTTTCGCGAAAACCTCTTGGATGTAATGGACAAAGAGTATCTGTACGGCTCTAGAGCCGGGAGGGAAGACAGGACTCGACGGATACGTTGATTCTAGGTACTCCGATATCGTGTTGGGGTTGGAGAGGATCGTTGGAGAAGTTGGGTTCATGCCAGGATCTACGAGTACCGGTAGGGTATAGACGGGTCGACCATCACTGCGAACGGAGCTGGGAGGTGCTCCAATGGAATGCAGTGTGGATTGAACGTCCGGAAACTCCACCCAGACAGTACTATAACGGATGCGTTTATAGTTGAGTATAAACCTACGACTCCTTCCTCAGACATCGAACAATCAACTTTGCGAAAGAAAACTTACCTAACCCTCCATATGTTTGGTGCCCATGGTTGTGGGCTTGGTCCAGGAATGTCGTACAGGGTAATCGCGGGAGGGACGTTTGCCCGAGAATGTTTGGACATTGCGAAGTCCCACCAGGAAGATATGTATGCCTCTCAAGTGACTCTCTTTATGTATGGGCGATCTCTGAGGGCGCTACAGGTGCGAAAAATTTGATAATCTCCCGACCATTGGGTGGTAGAAATCTTGTAGAAATAACATCTTTTGCATAGGAGAATCATCGCAAGATTTCATCGACCCAGTATTCGAACGAATCATCTTTGGTAATGTGATGTTAGGGCCAGACTGTGCTGCGGGACGTCAGTGGTGTTATTGAGAACGGGTCCGACTCTTGAAGCCGGTATTATACCAAACTGGGATGAGAAACCACATACCTCAAACACCTCAATCGCGGGCCTGCTTTGATCCTAAGTAACTGTGTAAAAATCCCAGCTTGAAGTTGTGGTGCGGGGTACAAACATCGAGTGGCCCAGAATTGGGTGATTAGTATCTTCAACATTTGAATACATAGCCTTGATGTCACGTTGGGCGCTCTGAATTTGCTCTGAGTCGAACCTCAAGGATTCAATCGAGCTCGAATTTCCCCCATCATTCATTCAACTTCACTTTGGCTGCTATAGCATAGCCGTGCACTGGTGAATACTTCAAGAACAGAACGATCAAAATACAAACGCTTGCCAGGTTTTTACTGACAGATCCGAGTCCGAGCCTCTTTTCGTCTCTTTCGTCACTCACGGACGTGCGTTTAGACCTTTGGGTGCTACAAGGGACACCATAAGTAGCATACTTGATCGCCGAAGTGACGCAAATGACTCGCCTTCGTTACAATTGAACCTATTCGCCGGATGTATACAAGTTTCGAAAGAGACTATGCCTTATATGTAGCACATCGACGATCGAAGTGCTCAGCATCGCTGTAGACGTTGAGCTCACGATGGGGTGGCTTTGAGTGGCCTGCCATGGTGAGCACCTGGATCAGGGCCCCATACACTAAGCTGGATGAGACATAAGGTCACCAACAACTACTCATCATAACACGGGACTGTTAGCACTTAACGAATGCGAATTCAACCAGCGTGCGGCAGCTAGCTCCCACTGTCCAGTGACACGAAAGTTCCTGACTTCACGGATATTCCCCGCGGCTAATCGGGACAGGGCTCGGATAAACAGAGTCAAACGCGTCCCAAAAACCAGCAGCTCTACTACCCCTCTCGACTTCCAAAAAATTCCAAAAAAGGTCCGCGATCAAAAAATGATACTGTACGAACAAACTTTAGCTTGTGATGGGGGGTATTACACCGTGATACGGGACCGTTCGAACATATCCCTCCATTTTACGAAACCCTCGAAAGGCACGGTTCCGCATATCTTCTGGGTGATTTCATGCAACTCGTCCAGGCACTGCCAGGGGACTGAATGAGGATCATCAAAGCGGGAGAGACATCGTATCCCACCTGAAATAGTTGAAAGGCCGCGACCACCGCTGTGGCATAGTACATGTAATTCAAGGAAACCATCTGTTCTGTGGTGACAAAAACGTCCGTCGAATGGCGGTGGTTGTGATGTTGGTGATGGTAAAAGAGTCTGCCGACTAGTCGTTGATGAAGGACCTCGTGTAGGGGCTCTCCAGTCTGCAGAGATTGGGACAGCATCGAGAATACTGATATGACTTCGGTAATCTGAAGAAACACGTATCAGACACCGCAAACATCGAGCGATGGGGGCTCACAAAGTTTGGATTTAGAACCCCAGTACGGTGAAGGAGCTTGAGGCGCCACTCGTGATCCATGTAGACAAGAGCATTGGCAAGCTAGGTAGATGGGCTGAATAACGAGATTGAGCATAGATTGTAACCAAAATATTCACCTGCGCGAGGGGAGGTATCATCTCAGCTTGTTTTTCAATCAAACGATGGTAATCTTCTGAAGGCCATCTGCCTCGTATGCTGCCTTCCCACTTTGCAAGAGCTGTGAGCCCTCTGATAGTGTTTACCTCTTCCGCAAGGCCAAACAAGCGCTTCCGAAACTCCTTCGTCCATAGGGGAGAAGGGGAACCATGTTTGAGCGGGTCCTGGTCTTCGCTGTCACTGCCCTTTCTCTGTTTCGAGGAACTATCGTCCGAAAGCCAAGTCGCCATAAGGAATGCATATAGGCTTGAGATACCACCAATAAGCGACGCATTACGCCTTCGAACGGCCTTTCGGCCAGATTGAGGAGGGAGCATCATGATGATGAATGATGCGCCTGAGCCTACGGACAAGTGAACACCACGCATCCGACATCAGATCTCACTGCTCACCGATCGAAACAAGAACAAAACGGCGCCATGCGACCTCCCACCCGATGCCTATGTAGAGGGAAGGGACCCGTCAGACGGATGCAACGGGCCGCTCGTTGTTCACATACCAGGGGACCCGTACGACACAAGATGTCCGTCTACCCAGGAGTATCCCACGATCAAGGCGTAAGTGGCCTACCACCCGAAGAGTCAGCGCAGGTAAGATCCAGACCATTCTCTGACTACTCACAGCAGCTAGTAGAATCCCTGATAAGTATTGAGGTGGCGCATATATCCGTAGGAAAACCACCGGGATATTCCACAAACCCACGGCTGTAGCAAGCCCGTAAGGATTTCCATTCCCGTGTCCGTTCCCTGTCCAAACATGATGAGCCACTAGTCAATGGGTGAAGAGATAGAATGAGAATTGACCCATATACCACGCAACCAAACCTAAAACAAGTCCGACAACGGTTCCCATTAGTCGAGTGACGAGGTTAAAGATCTGATCGGACGCGTAGATATTCATGGTGGTCTGAGCCATAATGAGGGCCCTAGCGAAGACTTCTGTTCATTCTGCATGAATTCAGTGACATTTGCAACTGACCATAAGCCCTTCTGGACATAATAAAAATCTTGGGAGCGGGTTAACTGAAGGGCGTGTTGTACTCAATGAGCCGGTTACTCACTGGCTGAACGTCTGAAAACCGCAGGAAGCCAGAGCAACACTGAAATGATTGCATATTTGAACACAAACTGGACATATCACCCCTTGAGACATTTGACAACGATCTTTAACAACTGCGGTACTTACCATCGCCTCCGCAGTCTTGGTCCATTGATAAAATGAGTGAACGCCGTTCATCGTTTTCTGAAAAACATTGGTCGGTGGCGCACTGTCAGGATCCTTTTCTGTTATGCTATTCGCTCAACTGTCGACACGTAAAAAGCAAAGGGAAACACACTATAGTCGTTCAAGTCCTGCATTTTGAATGTTTCTGCCGGAGACGTATCCTCGCCGGTCACCGCGACATCATCGCCATCCCGTTGCCGGACAAAACTGCCCAGCTTTCGCAACCCTTTTGGTGCCCACAGTCTGTTACGGCCTCTCTTCGCCATTGTTCGTTGAACCGTCTCCATCAGAGTCAACGTACTCTCGCTCATAGCGATCAAATTTGATCCGAATACATAGGATATGAAGAGATTTCGAAGAGGCACCGAACGGCCCTCCGATGAGGACAAGATCTCGTCACTGAGAAAGGGTTTGAATGGTTCAAGAAGTATCATTCGATCAGACGTTTTAAACGTCGTCAGTTCACTGCGAAGATGTTCGATACAGGCGTCGAGTTCTTTGGCCAGAGATTCGTCAAGGGGAGCATTGCGGCTCCATCGGTGCTTGTTGATGTTCTCGAGATTTTTTCGGGTACATTCCACGCCATCCACACAAGCCCGGCGCAGAGCGGCCGTCGATTGCTCAAGAAGGGGGAGAATATCCACAAGGCGAACACTATACTGTTCTTCTACAGCGATGTTGGATTGCTGAATGTGTCGCAAGAGATATGCATCGTTCGACCCTCTTGCTGATGTCGAATTTCCGGTGCGAGTTGAAGCCGGACTGAGATCGTCAGCACGTGCGGAGTCTTGCGCGTTTCGTTCAGCCAGATTGAGAAAAGTGCTGAAACCCGCTGCGGTATTGGGTGAATAGATGTCCCGGCAAAAAGAATCATAGTGCCGCACTGACCTGTGCGAGTGACGAGACCAAGCATCGGTTCCAGTATGTCTTTGACATCGTCGCTACTCCATCGGCCCCAGCTGAACTCCAGGGAGACAAATCCCGCCAGACCTTCCACTGTGCATCTTCGTTATTGCGTGTCCATTCCTCAGACAAGAACGAGAATCTTACATTGTTTTTGGTTCCCTATCAAAAGGGACCTCAACCCCTTTGACTTGACGGCGATTGGACTGTCAGATGCACCGAGGTCTGACGGGGAGGATCTTAGAATGTCCTCCTGTAAGTTGACGATATTGCAGACTCGATCCAATTGTTGGCATATCGCGCTCAGGTAAGAGTGGCTCATCGTTTCTGGGAAAACACAGATAGTGACGATGACTGCAATGCCGGCATAGCACCCGACCGCCTTCAAGAACGAGCTAAGGATCGTGAAACGCGGTGTCGGGAATAGAGGGCCCAGCGTCTGCAAGGTTGTCAAGAGATGGGAATGATTTCTCGAAATGGTACGCACGCAAAAGATATCGATGCCTATCGTGCCAAAGATGCTCAGAAATACGAGTTTTGGTGCATAGGCCCTCATGAGTCCAAACACAAAGGCGCCGAAACCTAGAAAGCAACCATAAACGACGGATGCACTGAGATAAGTCAGTCGAATATGCTGGCCGAGAGACTTTGGCGGGGATAGCCTCACCGAACATCCAGGAAAACGCCACTGAATACCGCTATGGTTTGTGCCAACGATGGGTTCGCTTGATATTCCGGATTGGAAGCGATGCTGAAAACGACTGGTCAATAGGATCATAGCATGACCAGGAATCTTGAGCACCTTTGCTGAACCTGAGCCGAGGCGGCCTGGAGCAAAGCAGGACTCCGAACTGCATCAGCGGCACGCATGGCTGCAGCACCGATTCCCCAACCCATCAAAATTCCAACGACAAGAGTCGATATCATCTGGGCATACTTTTGGGTGAGCAGGTTCATTCTGGAGAAGACGCAACAGACCAAACATACGAAAAGAAATAACTGGACAGGCATGTTCGGAGGGAGGAAAAAACTGGACAGAATAGCGAAGAAAGCCCTGATAGAGTCAATAAGTCCCCGCATTTCTCAACGCCTTTCACAAAGCTACTGACGACGTCCCCAGAGCTTGCAACGAAGCATTTGGCAACATAATCACAACCGCAACCCATGATGCGAGCCAACATCTGAAAAAGACCTTGAGTGCATGAGTTGAGGTGATATTGGAGGTGATCCAGGTGGGTAAGGTGAAGTGCTTCGACGTTCTAGTTTCAGGATTTGTACGGGTGATTTGTGAATCATCTGAGGAGGAAGTAGGTTCTTTGTTGGAGATATCGGCCTCTTTGGTTTTGGACATCGAGGAGGGGATGTGATCACACTCGTTTCATTACATGACTGTTTGAATTCGGACTGGTCCGTGCGCCGTCACGATTCCGAGAATGACATTGACAGCGGAATTATCACTAATTATCAGCACGTGAGCACGGAGCTATTTTTGTGTCGCCTATTAGTTCAACACCTGATCACACTGGGGCAAAAAAGCATAATTCATGTGGTATTATTCAATCTTTATGCTGAATTTATTCTAAAAAATGCCAAATTTGGAATAAATTCAGCATAAAAATCGAATAATACTACGTGCATTATGTTATTTTGCACCCAGTGCATGACAGTGAATCTACCTGGACTAAGCCCATAAGTATGAGTTGAGCTTCAAGCTTCGAAGCTTCAGGCACAGGAATATAGCCCCTGGAGACGGCTCGCATTCCGAATCACTCCTCAATCCGACTCAGACTTGGACCTTCCGAATCTTTGGCAGGTTTCTGTGCAGTATGCCCATGGCCAGTGATCGTCAAGACAGACCCAAGCGACAGGATTGAGGAACAGTTCGACGATGCAGTGATAGTATAAAGAGAATTCTGGGAGAACTACTGTAACTTGCAAGCCACTTAGTAGATTGGAATCATCGGCCGTGGAGGCGGGGCGGAATAAGCACGGAATACGGACCGGTTCAACTTTCTCTCTTAATTACGAAGTTCTCCGATACTTCACGACCAACATTTTCTTTCTCCCCCCATCATCATGACCACCTCTCTTGACTATCTCAAACAAACTGGGACCGTAGTCGTCTCCGACTCAGGAGACTTCGAATGTGAGTCTTTCTAGCAAACGCGCTACCTACAGTGGACGCTCATCAGGATCGGGATACGTGTCTCTCAGCTATCGACGTTTACAAGCCACAGGTATATGTGCTCATACAGCTCTATCATCCAGTCGATTGACCGAACATTATTAGGATGCGACCACCAACCCCTCTCTCATCCTCGCGGCAGCCAACAAATCTGGATATTCGCGACTGATCGATACAGCCGTAAAAGTTGCCAAAGAGAAAGGGGGTTCTTTAGACAAGCAGGTCGACACTGCCATGGATAGGCTGGTGCGTTTTATACCATTCGAATTGTCTAGCGATATCTGATCAAATTCAATCGGTGTAGTTGATTGAGTTTGGCAAGGAGATCCTTGCAATCATCCCAGGTCGCGTATCTACGGAGGTCGACGCACGGTTGTCATTTGACAAGGAGGCTACCAAAGCCAAGGTAAGTCAGTCTATGACCCCAAACCGCGGAATGCATCAATCCAGCCCGGACGCTTTTTCACAGGCTAAAGAACTCATTGCTCTCTACGAGTCCGTGGGTATCAAGAAGGAGCGCATCTTGATCAAGATCGCGTCGACTTGGGAGGGTATTCAGGCTGCTCGCGAATTAGAGAGAGACGATGGCATTCACTGCAATCTAACTCTCCTGTTCGGTTTCGGCCAAGCGGTTGCTTGTGCTGAGGCAGGTGTCACTTTGATTTCGCCGTTCGTTGGCCGTGTGAGTCGCGACAATCACTGTTAAGCATGAGGTGTCCCTGACGAATTTTGCAATTCATAGATTCTGGATTGGTACAAGAAACAAACCGGCAAAAACTACGAGGGCGACGAAGATCCCGGTGTGCAGTCGGTCAAGAAGATCTTCAACTACTACAAACAGCACGGCTATAAGACCATCGTCATGGGCGCCTCCTTCCGTAACGTCAGTTGGTCTCTGAGCATCTCCATCTCGATCCTGTTTGTTGACCACTGTTCGATGTAGACCGGAGAGATCAAGGCACTTGCCGGCGTCGACTTCCTCACTATCTCCCCGTCACTACTTGAGGAGCTCAAAAAGTCGACTGATCAGGTCCCCAAGAAGCTTGATGCCAGCGCTGGTGAGTTTCGCATGTACAGTCAGATCTTTTCACCTGGTAACGTCTTTCACGATAGCTTCCAAAGACGAATCCATCCCCAAGGTCAGCTTCATCGATAACGAGCCAGAGTTCCGCTGGGCCCTTTTGCAAGACCAAATGGCCTTTGACAAGCTCCATGAGGGTATCAAAAAGTTCGCTGAGGATGGCGAAACTCTCAAGAACCTCCTCCGCGAGAAACTGTCCGCTTAAGCATCCTGAGTGCAATTAGAGATGGGTATCGTATGATTCGTGCTATAGATCTGTTGTATGCCAGAGGAACAAATTCAATGTAATTATACTGTACCTGTGTTTACTGAGTACTGAATATCCATGTGGGTGGCTCATTCTCAGAAGAATCGCTATGCGCATCGACTTCCACTGAGTCCGTGTGCCAGTTGCATCTCTTGACGGGACCCGGGTATACTGTTCTGACTTCCATGTTCCAGCCCGTTGTACGTACTAATCTGCTCACGGCCATTGCCGACGTCCTCCAATCCGTTTTAGTGTTCAATTCAGCTTCAACTTCAACATCAACCTCTGCTCCCCTTCAGTGCCTTTCTCGCGCTCCCTAAGCGGATGTCGACGCCATCGTGACTGTAATCAGAGTTCGTCGAGGAGCCCGGTAAGACGGCACCTCACACACTTTTGCTGTAATCTCAGTTCCTCCCGAATACATTCAGTGCCAGAAAAATGATGGAGAGCGACGAGGTCACCAGGTCATAGACCAAGACGGAGCCAGTTGACCTGGATTTGATTGGAGATTTGTTCTTGTTTCATCCTCGTCGCAGAGCTTAGAAGTGGACGCGGTCGTAGAGAAGGGTTGAAAAGGGGAATCGTTATGAGTCGATCCAGAGGCATAAAGTGAATGCAAGTGATCGTTGCAGATGGTGTATCCAGCGTGAGTGACTTGTGCTTTCCGCTGTCTATCTTGGTTCATTTCTCGAAAGAATATGTGGGGTTTGCGCTATCTGCCAAGGTTTCGCGATACTATTTGCCCAGAAACGCCGAGCTCATCGTTTGCTCGATTAAGCTATCACCTCTCCCGTGCAGCACATGCACCATCAGGGCCTTCGACACGATCTCCAAGCCTGGAGAGGCCTGAAAAAAAAAACTGGTTTACAGGATTGCTGTTGAAATTCCAACTTCTCGCGCTTCGCGCTCGGAAGGTATCAGACCCGTCCTGGCTGCCTGGCGTAATCCGTTTATGCCCCAAGTGAGTGTTTGGGAACCATGTAATTGAAAACGTCTTTTGACACCAATCATGGACGCACAAAGCAGCTTCTACGACAATCTGCTCCTGACGTTCCCGAGATGTCACGTACAAAGGTCGATTATAGGAGCGATTTCATAGGACTTCATCAAGGCACCCACTTTTGAGCTCTAACGTATACTTAGTCCCACTACTCAGTCCCACTTCTCGAAACCAAACTCGAGATAGAAGGCCAGCTTTCGAGGAGGCTTCTGGGTCAATTTTGCATGCTCGTTCTGCAGAATCATGCACAAAAGACTGGGGCTATCGACGTTATCGCCGGGTTTCGCGGTCGCGAGACTTCTCTGAATGTTCCTGAAAGATGTCAAGATGATATGGTCGTATTCACGAAACGTATCAAGAAAAGGCTGGAAAAGCCACTTGTCTTGGTACCTCAGGGTCTTCCGTGGGATGCACATTTTCGGGAGTTCCAAGTAGTCTCTCAGCCCTTGGCATCATGTGGAAGAACCACGACCATGTAGCCTAGGGCATATCAAGTATCCCGAAAATCAAAGCTCCGGCGCTGTACAAATACCTCCACCAGATGTGGACCGTTCTTTCCAACCCGCCACCTTGGTTCCTCCGTCACTATGGCAGGCCTACAGGCAGACACTCCCGTCGACTTCGCTGCCCGTTCTGAAGTCGCTCATAGGGAAGCTGAGCTGAAGAAGGAGCATCCTGAAATCAGCGACATGTCTACTGACGAGGTACACGTATCCGATGGCATTCACGGTGGGTTGGAGTTCCCCACCGAGGAAGAGAAGGCGACACTCAGGCGGGTCTCCGACAAGGTCCCCTGGAATGCTTATCGTGAGTTCGCACAAACTCCCAATTCAAGCAAACCACTAATTTTGCATCCGGTTGTCTAGTGATTGCAATCATTGAGATGGCTGAACGATTCTCTGTGAGTATTCCTCCACCGCATTGCTTAAATGAATCTTACCTTTCGCCCATTTCGCAGTACTACGGTTCCACTGTCGTCTTCGTAAGTCTTGGCCTCAAGTTCTCTGTCGCGTGACCGCTTCAATTAATCTTCCGATGCAATAGACCAATTTCATCCAACACCCTCTTCCGGATGGCTCGAGGACAGGTGCTGGTGGCGCTGACCTTCAGGCTGGTGCACTCGGAAAGGACCAACGGACCTCCACCGGCTTGACTACCTTCTATCAGTTCTGGGCATACCTATGTCCACTACTGGGTGGGTACATAGCCGACGCTCATCTCGGTCGCTTCAACACCATTTACGTTGGTATCGCAATTGCCATGCTTGGACACATCATCCTCATCATTTCTGCTGTCCCCGGAGTCATCGAAAAGACAAACGCAGCGATGGGTACGTTTGTGGTTGGAATGATCGTGACAGGCCTTGGTGCGTAGCCTCAAATTGTCTGTACTCCACTCCCTCTTAACGTCCTTTTCCTCTCTCCGCAGGCACCGGTTTCTTCAAGGCAAATATCTCGGCCTTGGTCGCTGAACAATATCGTCGGACGAAGCTCTTTGTTATCACGGAACCATCTGGTGAGCGTGTCATTGTCGATCCCGCTCAAACGGTCGCCCGAGTCTATATGGTGATTCAAATGTCTTGACAAAATCTAATAATTACTGATCATACTACAGTATTTCTATTTGTTCATCAACGTCGGCTCCTTGATTGGACAAATTAGCATGACTTACGCCGAGAAAGTGGGTGTTCCTCTGCGTCGTATTTCATCCTCCCCTAATGAATACCCTCCAGTACGTCGGTTTCTGGCTATCGTTCACGCTCCCGACCATTGTTTTCTTGCTTTCCCCCATAATCATGTTCATTGGCCGCAACAAATACGTTCGCTCGCCACCAACTGGATCTGTGCTCGCGACAGCCCTCCGACTCTGGCGATTTGCTGCTAGGGGCAGATTCAGCCTTAATCCTATCAGAACCTATAAGAACCTGACCGCCGATGACTTCTGGGAGAGTGCGAAACCCAGTCGTCAGCAAACCATTCCCAAGTGGATGACCTTCGATGATGTTTGGGTCGACGAAGTGCGACGTGGGTTCAAGGCATGCTCCGTCTTCCTCTGGTACCCGATATTCTGTGAGCTGTTGTTGAATCCTCTATCTTCTTCGTGTGAGCTAACCGTTCGACGACAGGGCTCACCTACGGACAAATCAACAACAACTTGACATCTCAAGCTGCTACTATGAGCACTCATGGTTTACCCAATGACATCTTGTCAAACTTGAATCCCTTCACCCTTATCATTGTCATTCCCCTTTGTGATTGGTTTGTGAGTAGAGCTCGACTTTGTGCTACTGAGCAAGAATAACGGTTTACGCGTCCAGGTTTACCCCGCGCTTCGTCGGGCCGGAATCAGGTTTACTGCTCTCAAGAAGATCACTGGTGGCTTCTTCACAGGAGCCATGGCAATGGTTTGGGCTGCTGTGGTCCAGTACTACATCTACGAGGTGAGACTTGTGGGCGATTCGAGACATGGGTGGGCTCTGATGACAATGATTATCCACAGACCAGCCCTTGCGGCTACGCTGCCGCGGAATGTAAGAACAACCCGTCCCCTCTCAACGTATGGATCCAGACTGGATCGTAAGTCTGCGTGCAAGCCTCTATATGTTCGTCTAACTCAAATCGTTTTGCAGATACGTCCTCATCGCCCTCAGTGAGATTTTGGCGTCCATTACTGGTTTGGAGTATGCATACACCAAAGCACCCAAGAACATGCGTTCGCTGGTTATGGCCTGTTTCTTGGTCACAAGTGCCTTTGGTGCTGCAATTTCAAATGCCTTCCTGCGTGAGTTATCCCTCCTCGGGTTTGCTGGTCGGTCCCTAACGCCGCGCTCTATCTCTAGCTCTCATCGAAGACCCTCTGCTCATCTGGAACTATACCGCGGCAGCTATCCTCGCCTTCATAGCGGGTACTGGATTCTGGCTGTCCGTGAGGAAGCTCGATGCTCAGGAGGACGAGTTGAACGCTCTCGCTACTGGGCAAATGCACCAGGACTACATTCCTGAGCATTCCGAGAAGCACTAAGTAGTTGTGCTTGAGCGTACGATTTTCATGTTTTTAGTGGCCGTTTATGTCTTTCAATGGATATATGCTCGAAATCGATGTCTGCGATTACACATGTTAGTTCGAATGCAGGAGCGATCTATTCATTCGTCGTGATCTGTTATCTTGCGGCCTATGGAAAACGGCCTTCGACCGGCCGCAAGGGGATCACTGGCACTGGGGAAATGTCTCTTACAGGTGCTGTGTATCGTACGGATCTTGCGTCCTCGAGTTCCTTGTGCTTTTCCGATGTACCCTTACTCCAATTTCAGTCCGTCCGCGCGCTGTCGTCCTGGCATATCAAATTTGGCACGAGAACTGTACTACCCAAACCGGGAGCGCTGGAGTGGCAGTGGGCAGTCTCTTCTCTTCATTGTTTCGAGTCAGATACGAATGACTCTACAACAACTCAAGGGTCTTCTTCGTCACATATTGACATTTAATAACCACGTACGCCCACCAATCGCGTAGAGGTGGGGTACTGTCACAAGGCGCTCGTGAGATTGGGTCGAAGGCGCCGAGGAGTCATTTGTAACCCTAACCTCAAAACTCGTTCCCTAGGGACAGTCTGAGTAGCGGTCCGCAGGGCGACAGGATAGGCGCTTAGAAGATTGCCTGGTGTTCTGCACGAGCATCCCTGCAACCCCCCCACCCATAGACGGCCAATATTCCAAATGCCACGCACGGCTTAATCTCCACCTTGTTCTTTATTATTCTTCTCAGCTTTCCTTTCTCCTTGGGATTCCCAGTACCGTATCATGTCCAATGATACCCAGAAGGCCGACCAGATAGCCCTCCATTTCTACACTAAGCTCTTCTATGTCGTCAATGATGCAAGAAATATCGCGGAATCCAACCTGAACACCAAGATTGACAAATGGGTGAGTCCCTTTGAGCCTATCAAGCCTTATATGAATCTGAACTCAGTCTGGTATCGTCTCATTGCAGTTCAACCTGGAGACTCCCGACTCGGATCTGTTTACGAAGGAGGCTCGAGAACCCTACAGGTCCCTTTCTTCATCTCCACCCCCGCCTCCTCTCGAGATTCAGGTTCTGCTCACAATTCCCGAGTTGACGAATAACCAAGTACTTGTCTATCAAGCACCGGATTCATCCAGAGTGCGCGTCGATCCCACACCCAAGTTTATCTTGCTCGAACGTTTCGTTCTCGCTTTCAATCCTCGCGACCGTCGCGATAGCCTCGACGCGGATGAACACGTGCATGTAGCTCTTCCTACCATCTACAAACACGGCATACCTCTCTTTAGGAGTCTCTACAGCCTTTTGCGCATCTTGCCGACATGGAAACTCTGCAAGCGCTTGCGAAGGCGGGGTATGGCCCAGATCAATCGCGGGAATGGATTGGGCGTCCAAGTTCGCGTGCGTGAGGCTGTCAATGACAGGATTCTGGAATTCGGTGAGAAATTCACGGCTGAACAAGTGATGTTCATGCTCACTCGTATTCACAGATGTACCGCCTTCCTCATCGTGCCCTCCTCTGGCAACAAGTGCTCATGCATTTCCATCCGTGCCTCTGCCCATGGGAACTCTGACGCTCACTTCGACCTACCTTTCGACTCCAAACTTCAAAGTAGACGAACTAGAAAGTCTCCTCAGCTCAAACTTCATGTCCCTCGACGTTGGTCCGGAATTCACGCCTACTCTAATCAAGAATCAACAACGAGATTCGCTTTTGTCTACACATGAGGGCTCCCCAGGGAGTTTACCTATGCGAACGTCATTACCTCTTTCTCCTCCACGCGAAATTTCCCGCCCTGCATCACGAGTAACACCCGCCTCTACATCACGACCAGCATCGAGGGCGACGCCAGAAGATGTGGATGCCATCGCCGACCGATTCGTCCTACCCTCGCGAGCTGCCTCGACATCCTCCTCACCCCCACCTCAGTCCACTCAACGAGTGTTTCCCATCACACGCGCCACAACAACCACCTCTACAACGACATCCACCCCTCTATTAGCCGCCGCAAGGCTTCGGAAAGAATCATTGCAACGACCGTTGTCCGACACTCACCTAACGAGTCCGCAAACCGCGACCTCGTCCCATCCATTCCCAACTTCTTCTTCAGGATCTATTCCACCTCTTCAAACAGGCAACGTTGGCGGGACATCGCAAACATCCCCGATCTCGGTGCGCAGGCCAGGAATTAGCCCTGTGAATCCCTTCAAATCCAACACTGTCATGGAGCGCGCAGGCGCCAGTACAAGTAGCCTAGGTCTCGTTGGCACCAGTGGTTCGCCATCATCGTTTTCTTCCTCGCTGAGAAATCAGGTGGGAGTGGCTGGAGCATCACCGATGAGCTCGACGGGGTTGCCTTCCCTCCCGAATTTCCCTCGCGTAGCTGGTCCAGGTAGTAGTGCGGGTGGAAGCGGCACTGGCAGTGGGATTATGGGGCCTGCCCCGCACTCTCCTGCTCCGGGAAGTAGCTTTGGAAGTGGAGCTGGGGCTGGAGGCAGTCGACCATCCCCTCCGTTTGCTCCATCGAGTTTGGGTGATCGAAGTGGAGGAGTTGGCACGGGCAGTGTTTCTAGCACTCAGGGAGCAGGAGAGATACCTGTGCCCACCACACGCAAGAGGTATTCATCCTCGTTTGGCCATCGATATTCATCTGTTGGTTCAGGAGGTTCGGGAGGGAGTGGTGGAAGCGGGGTGGTCGGTAGTGCCAGAGATGCCAGTCCTAGTCCGAGGATGCATTTGAAGGAGCTTGCACCGATACAGACACATAGCAGGACAAGTAGTCTGGGACAAATGAGTATGAGAAGTGGCGTCGGGGCTGGAGACAAGGACAGAGAAAGAGAAGGGGTATGTGTCCTCAATCTATGTTCCGGTCTTCGCAATCTGACTGTTGATCTCTAGAGCTCGTCTTTTTTGGGCACAGCAACGGATGACGACGATATTTCGGTGTTTGTCCAGGATATTGATGCACGAAAGCCATTGAGCGGAAGGTCACGAATTCTTGCCGGGCGTGAAGGGGAACTACCGTCCCGCAGCTCAAATACTGGCCTGAGCGAAGGCAAGGAAGTCTCTGGTCCCGAAGGCGGAGTGACAGAGAGGGACCGGGAAAGGACCGTCAGAGAGCACGAAGTACAGAGGGAGAGGAGAGGGGACCTGCCGCCATCCTTTTCGAGTTCTGCCGCTCGACGCCAATCAAGTACCTACAGTTCAGCTTCGACTGGTTCGGGTTCTGGCACTACCATCGGTGCTGCGACCATCCGCCCCGTATCTGTTGCTGCCGAAAGTTCAGATCGTACTGATCCAGGGATTACGGGGCCTTTACCCTCCTCCCCACCAGCTGGATCAGGGCCGATGTTGACAACCGAGACAGAAGTGGAGGAGAAGCTAAGGAGAATGAACGAAGCTTTCATGGCCAGCCTCGAGGGACTCGGGGGGCCACGAACGACTGGCAACTCTACGCCAGCATCACCGTCACGTTCATCTCGAAGGCCGTCAAATTTTTTAGGCGAGCAGTCGTCTGGGTTGGCGTTGGCATTGGGATCACCGGTCTCTCCATCTATTGGGGCTCCTCATGGAAGCAGCATGAGTAACACAGGCAGCCCACTGCATCGTCAGTTGCAGCTGGTCACCCACCCTACTTCTAGTAGTGCAGAATCCGAAGAAGTTTTAGGGAAGTTGGAAATGGGAGGTGGAAGCGGGTCGAGTGGGAGATGAGTTTGGGTGGTTCAGATGATTCTCAACATTGACACCATGCGCCTCGGAGCTCTTCTGGCATACGTGTTCTGTTGAATTGGAACCCATTCATTTCAGCTTTACTACCGCATGTTCACTCTGCTGACCTGGCCGGGGTTGCTTCCACCCGATCTGCTTCGCCGGCCTCCACCTTTCCTCCACCTCTATCTGTATGGCTGTTGGAGACTGTGTTTGTTGACCTCGTTGTCACCTGTTATTCTGTCATTTCTCTCTTTCGAGCTCAGCACCTGTATCTCGTGTTTTCGCTTCTCTTTATTTTCTTCTTAAACGTCTCCGTTGCCGTTGACCCTACCTCTTCTGTCTGTCTCTCAGGAACCAACTAACATACCACGATTATCACTGCAATATCCTCTCTGACCCTGTAGCACATATTCTCTCCCATTATTACTTCATTCCATCTCGTCCCTCCCGATCTCTCTCTATATGTTAGTTATATGGCTGTCGTTATTCGCTCGCTCGCAACTAGCTATTACTTGTTCTTCTAGATAAACATCTACTCCTGTTGTTTCCTTACTCAAAGTGACGGGTCTAGTTCGCTTATCAGAACGTGAGTTGCAATTGGTCGTGTGCACAGAATTCCGACGGACCGATGATTGCCGACGGCAAAAGGTGAGGTAAAGGTTATTTGCGTTCTTGAAGTTCCTATTACCTTCGCTCACTCGTTGCCTCCCACCCCCTCAACGAACTCGCAAAGCGAGCTTGTCAATCACTCATGAAGGCAGTTTGCCATTTAATCTTTCATCTCCTTGGCGCATTTGCGCTTCCCTCTGCAGTGTATGGACAGCAGCGACCGTTCCGCTACCCGTTCCAGGAGACAGCTGGAACGCTCCATAAATTCGACTTGAACCGTGTCGCCTTGGATATCCTAGCGCTTGCAGAGACATACGACCTCGATGTCTGGCATGTTTCTTCCTCTCAAGCTCATATATTCGTTCCTTCCCACCAGAGGCCCGATATTAACTTTGAAGGACTACCGGCGATCCTCCAAACCGTTCCGCATGAAGTTTCCTCGATTCCTCTCCCCTCACCTCACGTATCGACGAGCCCAATCTCTTGGAACGTATCGAGTCTGGTTAACACTACCTATCACGCGGCTTATCATCCTCTCTATGAGATCGACTTATTCGTACGTCAATTGGCGGAGGTCTTTCCTGATAAGGTTGAAATCGTGGGACTGGGACATAGTGCGACGGGAAGAGAGATGCTGGGAATAAAAATCTCTTCTGGTCCTCTGCGAGGCAAACGGTTAGAAGGAGAAAGTACGACTGAAGGATACAAACCACCCAAGAAGGATAAACCGGCAAAGAACGCGTATTGGATCCAACTAAAAAGCTGGGTTTTGTTATCACTGGGGCTCAACATGCCAGAGAAGTGAGTTCGAGCGTGATATCTCTTCAACGAGCTACTCCTCACGATGACTTTGCAGTGGGTTGCAACGTCGACCGCTCTTTACCTCGCGCATGCTCTTGTGGCCAATTCATCAGAGCCTCACTCCTTGGTGTCGCTATTGAATGTATATGTCAGTAAGCACTGTGACTAATACATGCTCACTAGCTCAAACGACGCGATTGCAGGACTTTTACATAGTTCCCAGCCCGAATCCCGACGGATACACGTTCACTTGGGAAGGAGATAGATTTTGGTACAAGAATCGCCAGGCCATGGGACCGAGAGAAAAATGTGTTGGTCTGGACATGAATAGGTATGATTGCGATACTCCACATGTTCTGGACCCGTCAACTGACCCCATCCAACTAAAGAAATTGGGGTTACAAGTGGAAGCCATGGTCCGTCGGGGGAGAAGGCGTCATTGAATCAAATCACTCGGTCTCCTCTCAGAAGAAGAAGAAACCACAACGACCTCCGGCCGATCCCTGTTCGCACTGGTATCCAGGTCACAGGGCGTTCGAGTCGCCCGAAGTGAACAACGTCGCAAACTGGGTGGGCACGCTGCCCAACTTAGTGGGATTAATGGAGCTGAGAGCATATGGACAGATGCGTGAGTACGAGCTCTCCGAGTGAAGTCATCTCTGACTCTTCGTCGTCCATGTAGTGTCCACGCCCTTTTCCTACAGCTGCAATCGCTACCCTGCGGACCTTGAAGACCAAACCGAGGCGGCGCTTGGAGCAGCCGCCAGTTTGAAAAGCGTACATGGTACGGAGTTTGAGGTACGCCTCCAGATATCTTCTCTCTTGTCTCATCCACTCAAGTGAACATCCCAGACTGGCGCACTCTGCGATCTGCTATACACTGCTCCCGGCAACATGATCGATTGGATGTATAAGCGGCTCGGTATTAAATATAGCTATGTCGCGCATTTGAGGGATACAGGGACTGTAAGTCATTCCACCTGCTACGTGAACGACGCATCCCAACCCTGACAATCCCACATGCAGTACGGCTTCTCCCTTCCTTCTGACATGATTCGACCAGTAGGTGAAGAGACGAGCGCTATGGTAACGTACCTTGCCAATTTCATTGGTAAACAGATGAAACGCTTTGGGTGAAGCTGAACGATAGTGTGGACGGCGCGGATTGTTTTATAGTTTTTGGGCTTGGTGGGCTCGGACTGTAACTTGATATCCTATGTACTTGTATCATCATGGTCATGGTGAGACCATACTAGGCAGGGCCATCTATAAGGATTTGCGCAGCTCAACGTTGATGCCGGTAAGGTTATTCTTCTGGATAGGTCTTTACGCGTGAGGTCGATGACGAGACCATCGACAGTGGTATCGACAGGGAGAACCAGGGAAGCCACCAATCCCCGCGAACGACGTCAAAAATGGTTATTTCACGCTCTTTGATCTCACGACGAGGACGCGGGGAATCGACCGTCCCCAGACGTCAAAGAGTGCAGAGTTGCTGACAGTGACAGCTCTAACTCCCCAAGCTGGTGGTACTGGGAGGACCGGGGGTACCTTGTGTCCGCGGTTGGCGCTACCCATGGAGTGTTCCTACTAGAGTCTGGCTGAGCGAGCAATCAGGCCTCATGCTCGGATTGGAAGGCGAGCCAGCAGAAAAATAAACGAGATTCGTTCTGTGACATCTCAATGCAAGATTGAAGAGATTGAAGAACCTTGAGTTAAAGCCTTTATTCGCGAAATTTAGCATGCAGTGCGCACGGACCAAGCACGTGGCCACAAGGCGATGCCCTCACGTGCTCTATTAATGCTACCTCCGAGCGATACTGCGTCCAGCGGTGTCCACTACACAAGCCGCGTCCATGTCCTCATAAGTGGCTGTATAAACATCTCTTCTCGTCTGTTTTGCGTGGTTTCCTCAATACATCCTCAGGCATCTGACTCTATTCATGCCCAGCCTCTCCAGTGTGTTAGCAAAGGTTTGTTTTCTTCAATTCATTCGCTTCAAAGACCCAGAGCCTGATCATGATCAATTGGTGTTCTTGTAGATTGCTATACACGGCCAAATTCTCCTTATTTACCCTGCGGCATTTGAGACCCGAGAAGAACGACGTGCGTATAATATCTCTACATCCCACTCACCGCACTGAAAGCTTCTTTTTCGTCAGGTACAAACTATGCCTTTCCTTCAGATTTGCCATACGAAGATGTAGAGTTAACGACCTCAGATGGGGTGAAGTTGAAGTGCATGTTGTTACGTGCCGAGAAGAGAAGTCGAACGAGTGTCGAGTCGCGCTGTAGCCGCGCCACTGAAAGCAGTCGTAGTCGGGATCGTGTGCGTGCCAGTATCCTCCGTCCAGGCGTGATTCCTGATCATTTGCGTCATGTCCACAGCGAACAAACGCTCGAGCCACCGTCCTCATGTTCCATGGCAATGGTTCGTCAAATTGCGCAATTCGGGACCTTGTTGTATGATTCATATGCACCAGCACCCACCCTTCAGGTTATCACATCTGGCATCATGCTTACAGCGGGGTGAAGTTCCTTGAGCTCGGTTGCGATGTTCTGCTGGTCAGCTATAGAGGGTGCGTTACCCACGTCAAGCCGTATGAACAGTGGACCTAATACTGGCCTTGCAGTTATGGAGAATCAGGCGGTACCCCGTCCGAGAAAGGTTTGTGCCAAAACAGCAGACCCTGGACGTGTTTCTGAACATCCTTCTCCTCCAGGACTTAAGAAAGATTCGCAAGCAGCCCTAGACTATGTCGTAGCTCATCCAGAACTCAACAAGAGACCGATAGTATGGTTTAATGTGGACTGGGACTAGGCTCATCGATTGATCCCCTCGTTTTTTAGATCGTGCATGGACACTCGCTTGGGGGTGCAGTTTCCATTGACCTTGCTCAACGAAACCCGGACAAGGTATTGTCTGTTGACTGTTGTCGAGAGCTCTTATGAACCAGATACCGAACAGATTCACGGGATTATCCTCGAGAATACGTTCTTGTCTATTCCCGCGGTTGCAAAGGACCTCCCAGGGATTCGCCATCTCACCTTTGCAATTCACCAAACTTGGGAGTCACAGCGTCGAATTGCCTCTATACCACGGTCGATACCTATTCTAATGTTCTCTGGGCTGAAAGACGAAGTTGTGCCAGCTGCACAGATGGAGAAATTATGGGAAATCTCGAGAACGAGACGGAGAAAGGCTCAGGAAGAACGCGGCTCGTTTTTCGGTCTCGGGAGTAAGCTGTTCAAGAAGACCACAGAAGAAGAGGCGATCATTACTGAAGATGATAACACAACTATGGACATCTTCAAGATCATTCCCGATGGCACCCATGGTGAGCTTTGATCTATGCTCAGGTAGCTTGATTCTGGGCTGAAATGCGCGCCTGGGTTAGCGGATACTTGGATTCAACCAGGGTACTGGGAAACCGTTCACGATTTTTTGACGACTTTACGTCGCTTGACGAAGTGAAATAGTCACATTTGCTTTGGATCTGGATTTGGATTTGGACCTCCATCTCCAATGTTCGCGTCAATCATTCAACTATACCCACACCCGCTTTCTATCCTCTCCGCCGTTATAGTATGAGCTCATAGATAATATTAATGTGCGCCCTATCTTCTTCTATCCCATGTGAGTGCCTCTGGCCGGCTTGCAGGTCCCGGGCACTCGGGTTAAGGTCGCGACTCACCATACTCGACGGACCGTCCGATTGAGATAAGTGTGGTGCTTGATAAACGTTCTTGGAGACTTTGTCTCCATCAACCCGAATCGAATTTCTCGCGGTAGAAGTCCGGCCTGTATTATTATACCTACCCCTTCTGCATTTCTCACCAGCTGCTATATACGTTCGCCAGAAACACCCGAATAGGTAAAGGATACTCCGCAATATCGCAAAGACTCATTGCGTGGAAGACAGTATTGAGCAGGCAGGTGGGCATCGAGAGATAAGAGGGGGGAGGGGAATCTTGGAGGGGAATATGTATGTAACCACACATGCCAGGTATCGCATATCAGTCAGAGCTTATTGGCAAAGCGTCTAAGTTGAGGGGGTAAACGACGGTAAGGGGGGGAGTGAGGGTAATTATACATGGTACAGAACACAAGATTACACGGCCGGAAGAAAATGAAGCACTGGTATGCATGAGATGGTAATAAGTTGTAGTCGTAGCTTTCATAAAGGAGAGGAATTCAAGCAAAGCCCAAAAGAAAAGAAAAATCAATCAGTTGAACGATACTTTCCAGGCCTTCGCTCGGTCCCGGTTGAAGAGACTCTCAAAGTCCTAGTCTAAGTGAGCAACCTGCTCTCTGGCTCTCCCTCTAGCTTGAGGGGAACCCAATCCGACCCAGTCGAACATCTTCTCCTTCGTCTCCCTCGTGACAACACCAACGCCATACTCTCGATACTTCCCAACCACTCTCTTTCGGTAATCACCAATTCTGACTCGATAATCGTTCAAACTACCTCCCCGTAGGGTATAGAGCTGAGCAAGCGCTCCTCCCTGACGGACGTGTTGACTATGTCGCTGAGTCTCGGGATTAGGGACCCTCCAGCGGCTGAAGCGAGTCCTAAGACGATGGTAGTAGTGCTGAGCCACGTATGTGGCGGGCTGAGGATACACATGTCCAGGAGGTGCAAAAACGGGATTCCGAATGGCGGCAAGCGCCTTGCGAGCGGAGGAAGGGGAGGGTGTCGAGACTTGAGCCGTCTCATTGGTTGCATTGTACACCTTCAAGTTGAGCTCGACGGTGTTGTTGCCAACATTGGCAAAAATAGATTGAGCCAACTTCGCTTCTCTGGCTTTCTTTGCCCTCCTGACGAAGCCTTTCAAGCATCCGACGAACCAGCTAACGTGTAGCGGAAGGACGCCTAGTAAGATTCCGCTTATTGCAAAGGAGCCGCGCGTAACGTGTTGCCTAACATCAGGTAGAGCATATGTGATGGCGAGGATGATATGGAAGAGGATTCGAGTAAGGAAGAACACCACGGCAAAAAGCACGTTGGAGCGTGTCTTGGGAGCGAGTATGGAGAGACCCAAGATGAATGTGGGGAACTGGGTATGAGGTAAAAGTTAGACGGGGCTGCAACGGGAAGTAACACATAATATAGAATCGGGGTAGTGGGAAGAAACAGAATCGAGCCGTTCACTGACCTCCATGAAAGCTGCCAAACAGAAGACGTGGGGCCATGCCTGCCTGATGGCAAACTCAACGATCCCTACGTACACGATATGATGGACCCATCCAGTCAGGAAGTTGATTTGACAGCGATAGTAGACGATGCCAGCAGTGAGATCGCTTGAAAGAAGTCAGTTGAGCGTTTGAGAACCAGAAACGAAACGAGAGGTCGTACGCGAGTAGGTAGCTCTGGAAAAACCTGTTGGCGACGAGTGCCAGTGTTGTTCGTGTCTCTACCCCCTTGAGTCCCTCTCCTGCGTCCCTCCAGAACCTCCAGCCCCGTTGCGACTCCAGACTGCCCGCTATAAAATCCCACAAAAAGGGCAGACTGCAGGCCGTCATCACAGCACTAGCAATAGTCGTGATGATCCAGGAATTCTGTTTGGGTTCTGGATACCGAACAGAAAGCAGACGGTGAAGACCGACAAGGAAAATGAAGAATGGGATCAAAAGACCCAGGTCGCTGGTCGTGAAAGTCATTGCCATACTTCTGTCGGATATGGTGGGTGAGTCGACAGGGGTGAAGGCCAAGTAGCTGAGTTATAAGTAGCGCAGGAGCTGAGCCAGGCTACACAGCGAGAGTGGTGGGGAAAGAGGAACCCGAAAGGAGGTGATAAAATAGCGTCGGGTTTTAATGACTCCTTGCGGTGGTCAGTAAGAGCACGTTCGTTTGTTGGGCATTGAGAGAGAGGAGCTTGGGCCAGGTTAGCAACTTTTAGCGCACCACTCATTTTTCATTTTTCTGATCAGGCTCCTGTTGAAGCGACCGATTGAGATAACCACGTTTCCGTTGAAGGGTCGACGTGCCACTGCGCTGAGGCACCAACGTGCGCAGGCAGTTCCCTCGACTCTCGGAGGCTTCGCTAGGCTTCGTGAGAGTCGGAGCCGTGGTACAATCCCACCACGGCATTGGAAGACCACAAAGGGAAGATATTGTCAAATGCTCGACAAGGGCGATGGTTCGTATAAATCCCAATCCTGGGAATGAAGCCGAGGTAACATCAGCTAGAGTTAGACGAGGTTGAATACTTGCTGGGCGCTTGCCTCGGTGATGGCCGAGCTGAGATCGATCTGAGTACAAATCAAGCCGAATCACGGCATTGTGCCAGACCTCCTCAATTGACCATGTCCACTGTCCAGGAGATAAATCGATAATGCTCGAGACTGTCCGAAGTCATTTTGCATGGGACGCAGCACTGGAGTGTGATTGGGGGTGGCCTTGATTTTTCTGTGTCTTGCGTATTCGCGATCTATTGACTGATTGCCCATGCAAAAACTCTCCCTTTAGGACGACAAGTACCACATTGATTTAGCGACGAGTACCTATTATGAAGGTCTTCTAGGAGTTCGCCTTCTAAGTTCTGAATATCCCTAATAGATCTTGTCGACAAGTTCCGGATGACTGTCGATTTGACGGATACACACCTCAAAACGGGCTCCAGACTCAATCTTAGTGCTCCAGGACGTGATCCCTCTTCGACAACAAACGGTATCGGTACAACTAGCGACGTGTCGTCCTGATGTCATTCTGGTCTAGCCGAGCAAAAACATTCGTCCTGTTGCCCGCGATGCTGCTCTAGCAACATGTATCAACGCAAGACAAGACCCAACTCCACGGGACACGCTGGATGAACTCGCCGTCCTTTCAAAGACCCGCAGGACCATCCGTGTGCTCGATATTGAATCTTGAAAGGGACATTCATCCGTGAGAAGGCGGGAGAAAGGTCTGCAGTAACTACACACGTACCTGGTCGGATCGTACTTGGCGTATGTTCTTCGCAGATATTCATATTCACCATACGTTCGGAACACCTCTTGCCCTTTGGCGCACTCGTTGATGTACAGGGGTATGCCAGGCGTTGCAGGGAAACTGGAAAGCAAAAATGTTCAGTCCAGATACATACAGGTATGAATTCGTACGATACTATTACTTGCTCACCTTTGGAACCATTCGGCACGTGCAGCATTCAATTCCGCCAAATCATGACTGCGAGCCGCCTCAGGGTCCACAGTAACCTGGAATTGAACGGCGTTATACCCCCCTAGGGGAGGATCAATTACATTCCCTCCACGTCGCCGTCCAACTTCGATTTGGTGATCCAGGACGGGAGTGAACGCGAGGACTGTACTGTTCAGGAGGTCCTTAAAGCGCCCGGTGAAGTCATGCGTTTTTTGAAAAGCGTCTAAATAGCGACTAGTTGAATCATCGGAGCCAAAAGCCGATGCGCCGAAGTATTGCCCTAATCTCTGTTGAGCAGGACTTTCAGCCAATAGCTCTGTTATGTCCGCGTATGACATCGGCCCAAGCGAAGGTGACGACTCTGATCTTGGGAGCGAGAGGAATCGGGAGAAGGTTTTGTTGAACAGTCGCTCTGTTTCTTCCGCTGTAAGGTTGTCATCACCACCATTGTAAAAGATGTTCGCGACAGGTATGGTTGTGATATTCCTCGTGCCTGGCATAACAACAGAGCCGACATATGTGAGGCTAGCTGAAGGGACTTGTCACTTCGATCCACGAACAAGAGGAACCTCAGACGAACCTGCATTGGGATCATCGGTATCTCGAATATAATCAGCCACAGCGTGAAGAAGATCGTCCGTCGCTATTTCTGGGTACTGTTCACGAGGGTAAAAACTCATTCAGTCTCTCCATATCACCCTCCACAATGGAAGGACGTCGAATTCACCAAAATCACACCCCCGAACCACCGTCTATCCTGCCGTGTGCCGGTGCGAATAGCCGTGACTTCGTACCGAGTAACGATTCCCAGTCTATTTACGCCCCCCTTCATCGCCTTGAAGAGATCGCCGTATTCGTTGTCGACTGTGGCTGTTACTAGACGTCCATCCACGAGAACTACATCGAGTTCGACGAACGTATCGGCTCCGAAGCCGTGCTTTGGGGAAAGGAAGCTAAGCCCTCCGCCCAGAAGTAGACCGGTCCCCACATCACTACTATGATTGAAAACCGGCACGGTAACAAACTAGGATCTCGGACACTCACTTGACCCGTCCCCCGACCGGGGCAACACCGAAGGGCTCCAGCGCATTGATCGCGTCTCCCCAACGAACACCGGGAAGTAGAGTTATTGTCCCCCGCTGAGGGTCGTATGAAACACTATCCATGAAGGTGAATAAGATCAGGATTCCGTTTTCGACGCTAGAGACAGGTTAATCGTAGTTTCGAGTACATATCACAGAAACGAGGAAACTCACTTGTTCCATCCCTTCGCAGCGCTATGGCCCCCTGCCTGAACAGCGTAGTCGACGCCGTGCTCGTAAATCGTCCTCATAGCCTCTTGTACGTGAGATGCCTCGCGGGGGAAAACGATACATGCAGGAAGAAATTCATTATTGAATTGGTTCCATGCAGAGCGCGTCCCATTGTTATATTCTGGGTCCCCGGGAATGACTACAACTCCTGAACTAAGTCTACGCTGGAGGAAATCGCATGCTAGCGACGCGTCCACGTCGCCGGAGCTCGGTGGCCCCACCACTTGGGCATTAGCCAGAGGCAACAACGGAACAAAGGATATTCCGCAAGGCCAGCAGAGGGCCAACGCCAGGGAGACAAAAACTGTGCCCAAACCCATCGCTCTGTGTCCTGTCCGTGGCTTAGCGAGAACGTGAGATGATGAGAAAGGGAGTAGGGGAGGTCAAAGAGGAGGATCGCGTTGGTGTGAGAGTCCTAAACAATAAGTATGTGTGAAATGGAGATCCTAGCCAGATCCGAAACCGGAATTGTCAAGTACTTCTCGGTGGTCGTTTGCCGAAGATGAATTATGTAGTGCAGTTCAACGGCCATTGGCGTCGGGATGTGCCTGTTATGATAATCTCCTTGACGCGAGTGCGAAAAAAGCTTGTTTTCCATCACATTGTCTCCCGCAGACGGAAGGGGGTCTGAAGACGGTCGCGGGCAAACCGGACACAGACTAAGAAGGCCTGTGGCTCCAACTGACATCGATTTACCGCTGGCACAGGGATGGCATGAGGAGAAGGCGAGATGTCAGAGAAGATCAGCTGTTTTCTGCTTTCCTCCGGGTAGAACTTCTTGACCACATCGAGCATGTGGACACACAAAAGAGGCACAATGACAAGATACTTGCGTTGAGATATACAGATAACGAACTAAGACAGATAGGCGTTAGACAGTGAGACGAATAGTGTAGATAGGCATGTCGTACGAGTGGAGAAGACTGCAGGCTCGAAGTTTGTGGCAATTGTAGGGACAGCACCAAGCCCGCAGTTGTCAGCATTTGTGTTATTTGTTCAGCCCATTCAATAGCTTTTTCAATACGCCGATCCTAGCCTGGACAAATCTAGGGCAGACGAGAGAAATAATCAACGACATCGACATTGAATTTCAAGGGGCGGAACATATCAATCATACCCACAGGATTATCCATTACACGGGTACGTTCCACGGGCTTGTACTAATAGCCTCAGCCGATCTCAATTGTGCTGGGAGGAAATCTGCGTCCAGTCATGATCAACAGAGCGCTCCTCGGTAAGCCCCTGGAGATCGTTGTTCAGATGTCAGACAAACGCACTAAGTAATTGAAGACGTACGACCACCAGCAACGTTCTACGTTCACCGCCGTGTCCCCTGCAGGAGTTGGCCAGCGAGCCCCCTCGATATTCGGCCGATTTGGGAATCCCAAAGTCTAAAGCGGGGCCGCGTTCGTTGTCTTACAGAATACATTTTAACCGTTAGCGATGCATTTCCGTCGGAGCCACATAACAATGATAACATTCATCCAGTCTCTCGTCGGTTTCGGGGGAGTAACATCAGGGCTGTCCAGATGGATAAGGCGGGATTTGCTCTCAAGGTGCCGTATGGCAGGAAGTTGATATCTGCAAACGGCAAAGTGACTGAGTTTTTGAGTTATAACCTGAGACATCGAGAACCTAAGAATCTGTGCCGTATCTAGAAGAGTCACCCTCGTAACGTTACGCAGGGAATTTAGGTACTGTTAACTCCTGTTAGACGGGACGTCGTGACGAAAGGTAACGTTTAACGCACCAGAATGAGCCCGCATCTCTACTACCGACTCTGGCTGAGTCTGATTCACGGAGAATGGTGGGCACGCTGGGCCTCATACAGACGCTTCGGGGAGACGCGACTAGTGCGCGCCGCAACGGCAGCTCACCCTGCGGATGATAGCTTCGCATAGGTTCGCCGAATTCATGAGCTGGACTAAATCGGCCAGCTGACGAGTTCTAGCGAGGTAATTTCTCGACCATGATGGGGCTGATGCACTGAGATGGTCGAAGTTGTAAACAAAGGGCGCGTCGAGCGCGTAATTCGAGCTGGTCACGACCCTGTCACAACTTCTACCATGTTGACTGCCAACTGCGACTTACGTCTCGACTTATTTTGGGTCATTTCGATTGCCATGCATTTGCCTCGTTGTCGATTCAAACTCTTCCTAGCTGACCATGGTTGCCATTCAGAGAGGGTCTACGTGTGTATTTGTGCTATTTTCCGGACGAGCTTTTGTATCTGCTGACATCCCGGACACACAGTAATGCAACCATTCAAGAAGTCATCATACCAGCAGCTATCTACGATGGAGGTTACTCCGAGGCCAAAGAAGTTCGGCTTCGAATATCGAATGGTGGTGCAGGCCAATCGGGTCTCATTGGTGCCTTCGCAAACGCCTACATCAAGTTTTGTGTCCAAGAGAAAGGGATTGACCCATTCCGGGTAGGGAAGGATATCTGAGTGCTATACTTCCGCTAAATATTCTCCAGGTTGCTTGGTATCTAGGTGATACGACTCAAAGTCTGCATTACCTTGCTTTGAAACTGGTGGATGTGGCTTGCACCTACAATGCCGCCGCGGAGCAGCAGTCTATGAACAGCGGTGCAGCTACCCAGAGGGAACTCATTTTTCTGGTACGCGCGTATCATTTCCCTACCCAAATGAGCACATGGTGATTGAAGAAATTGGCTTAGGATCACTTCTATCTCGTTGGGCCACCGAAGAACCCTGCCCAACTCTCGCCGCGTAACGATTCGGTCCTCGATATGTTCAATAAGATTGTAGTATCGGGCAATGAGGATGCTGTTGTACGTCGCACTTGGTTTTCTGTGTGTCCAAGGATGACTTGTAATTGAGGAATATCCCTCGTCCCTATAGCGCCCTCCCGATCCAAATATTCGTCCCACGACAAGGTTCCTCTCCAGGTACGACAAGAGCGCGACCAACATCAAGGAGAGCGAACTTTTTATAAAGATAGGCCAGGTAATGATATTTCGATTCCGGCGCTTTCAGAAGGCTCAAATTCATGCCAGATTCCATGGGCGTATGCGTACTCGACCTGGTACCATCAATATGCACGATTCCCCTTGCAGGCCTTGGAAGCAGCATCTCTACTGGCCGAGTACACTTTAACCGACCGGGGGACGTGGCTGTCAACCACCCCTTGTGTCAGGGATAACCTAGTGGTTTATAAAGGTGCCGGGGGAGAGGGGGAGGACGTTCTTTTGAACCCCTGCAACGCTCTGCTTGCGTCCAAGACCCTGGACAGAGAAATCGCAGGTGGTTTTATGGACTGGGTCATCCACGAGGATGGTGGACAGCAAGTCATCAGAGATTTCAAAAAGAACGGGGAACAGCTTTATACTACGAGACCGAAGACCGATAGGTCGGCTTCATGATCGAATGGCCTTGACCACAATTCGGCCCCACAAGGTCGAAGGTCTTTCGTGCCACTTACTTATACTACTTGACCGGAGGCCGTGCTCGATTTGGAACTGCTAGTGCCATCTGCCAGCGCCCTCGTTCATCTTTCTGTCGGTAGGAACCAGGGTTCATCAAATATCATGGGATTGGACTATTGCTTTTTGGACTCACCTTGACTAATATGTGCCCTGCTCGATAGCAGGCTCCGATTTGATGCAGGTCTGTGTATGTGGAAGAACTTTTTGTGTCCATAAGCTCCTTTCGAGAAGATCTGAGAGAGCAGTGTGGAATGTGGATACCGTAACGGTCCTCCGACCTTTGTCGGTGCTCAGAAAGGTGAATTGAGGAGGACATAAATCAATGTTAAATAAGCAAAAAAGAGAGAAGGTCTGTTTTTGTGAATTGGCGCTGTTCAAAGGCCCTTTGATTACCTCACCCACCCAACTTGTCCACCAACGTTCAACTCCAACAACCAACTCGCCGCCAGCGGTTCCAGCTCACCGAGCTCATTCCATTTTCTTCTATCTTTTTCATCAGTCACAATCCATGGACCCGAATTCGCATGCTGGAAATGATAGTCCGCCGTTGAGGTCAACGCTCTTGGGCTCATTTCTTAATAGAGGCCGACCACGAAATTCATCCCAGTCTCATACGGACGCTCCAAGAGAGCTCTCCCCTTCTCCTCCAACTCATAATCCACCTCCATCTCCAGGAGCGGCAGCAGCAGTAGCCGCAGTCGCAAATTACACTAGGATACAGCCATCGTCATCGAATCAGGCAGGCTCATTGGGCCTTTCACACATGTTACGGAGAAGACGTTCAGCAGGTGCAATCAACAACAATCCTACACCAGCAGTACCGCCTGCGATGACGACTAGCAACTCTACGAACACTCGTGCCGTCGTCGTTTCTTCACACCCGCCACCGTTACCACCTGTTTCACCAGGAACATTTCGAATCCGTCTCGTACCTCACCTCGAATCCCGCCGATCCCTCAAATTCGAGCCAATAACCCGTGACTTGAAACCGACTGACCCAGCTCTTCGAATCGGTCGCTTTACGGATCGTTCTGGCTTGGGTCTATCAGCGGTCAATGCTCTTGGCTCCAACAAACTTGCATTCAAGTCCAAGGTCGTTTCGAGAGCCCACGCGGAGATTAGCGTCGATGCTAGCGGGAAGTTCTGGATAAAGGACACGAAGAGTAGCTCGGGGACCTTTTTAAACCATATGCGATTGAGCCCAGCGAACGCCGAGAGCCGTGCCCATCAAGTCAGAGATGGTGATATCATGCAGTTGGGTGTTGATTACCAAGGCGGAACAGAGGATATCTACAAGAGTGTTAAGATCAGGGTAGAGATTGGAAGGGAGTGGCAAGCGAGTGCCAATGCATTCAAGTACGTTGTTTTAGCCTTTTTCCATGTGTCGAGTTAATCCTTATCCCTATCTAGCACAACCGCTATCAGGAACCTCAAGACACTAGCCGTCAGCATGACTGCGGGTGCTGCTGCTCGAACTGCGTCCGGAGCCCAGAAGTCATCTGCAAAGTCCGCATTCCCAGATTGCTGCATATGTGCGTTCCTACCAGCGATCTTTCGTTGTCTTGCTACCCATCACTCCCGAGCCATCGCTAATCATTTTTTTTGTTACCCAGGCCTGTTTGGTGTCACGATCCGTCAAGCTCTCTTCATCGCCCCTTGCTCCCACGCATTCCACTACAAGTGCATCCGCCCCTTGCTGGAGAATCACCATCCAGCGTTCTCCTGCCCGCTTTGCCGAACGTTCGCAGATCTAGAGGAAGATGTGGAGGTTGAAATCGAGTACGAAGAAGAACCAGAAGCCGACGATCAAGAAATGGCAGATGAGTCCGCCTCGAACGGAGTAACACCAGCCACAGCCAATCCTGCAGCCCATGGCGCCGCCACGGTCAATGGACATGGTGATGGTGATGATGGTGAGGACTCGGGAGTAGAAGAGGTTGCAAATGCTCTGCGGTCAGCCCCGTCCCCTCAAGTAGCCGCTGAACGAGAGCGAGAGCGGGAACGAGAGCGGGAAGCAGGCGCGGAGACCGAAGTCGAATCGGATATGGTCGCTGGAGGGAGTGGCACTAGAGTCAGACGACCCATCCGTAACCCCCGTAGACGACACTCGCGGGCTATGAGCTTCATGGATGAAGGCGAGGAGAACTCTTCCGCTCCTGGTGAAGGCGGGCCTTCCGTCAACCCTTCGGAGGAAGAGCTGGAACTTTTGGAGGACAGTGCTGAGGACGAGGGTCATAGAGTTCCTAATAGAGTAAATGGTGGGGAGCGTGACGCAGACATGGTTGACCTTCAGTCTGCCAATCGCGTTCCATCAGGTTTTCGCGGAACCCCGGAAGACGACGACGAAGATATCATACTCATCGACGCCACTGCCAATGGGCGCCCCTTGAGCGCTGGGGACGCTAGTGGAATGAGCGGCGTTGAAGGGGGAAATGAAGAAGGTGTCGGCGCTGGTGGGAAGAGGAAGCGGTGAGTTGTGACTGGACTTTTCTTTTCTTTCCCGTCCAGTCAGTTCATCCACTTGCTTACTTGACCTAGGTCCAGTATTCTTTGCCATTGCTATCTGTTGTTTGTGTATTGTACCAGTCTATCGTCGTTATTACTCCGCAGGACATCACCTTCCCCCGTTTATTTATCTATTCTATCTTGTGTGCATGTTTCGGTTTCCCTCTATTTCCACTCTCAATTCTCTGCCCACTTTTTTCTTCACGTTTTGTTGCAGCTTCTTTTCTTCACAGTGATGTGTGCAAGATTGAGTGTCGGCATACAGCCACCCGTATCACAGCTGCAGCTACGTTAATCGTCTCCTACATTCTTACACTTCATCTCGCATGCTCCTTTGCACACATACTTGTATAGCTATCATACGCGTGGTTAATCAGAGGCAATGTAGGCCCTCACCGAGATCTCGATAGGGCTCTTATCACGAGGTGGCGAGCGACGAGGAGTCATGCATTCATGGGCGAGCGAGAAATCAGTCAATGAGCTTCGAACAACGCATGGAACAAGAGATTCAGACTTCAGGATACGTACTCAGACTGACGTCCGTCGATGGCGAACAGAGCCAAACACGACTTTGATTTCGCGATCGGCCGGAATACCTAGCAGATACTACTGTACATGTATTAGATTGTACAACAAATGATAAATAATCCTGATCCCAAAAAGAGACTATCAACCTTGTGAACGGTAACTGGTGAGGTATCACAATAGGTCTTGAGGAAATGAGAGGAGGGTAATCGGGTAGGGGCCAAGTACCGTTGTGAAAGGGAAAAGTTCGTATTTTGGGGACGCAGGCCGATAATCATATAGACTGATCGCGAGTTGTGGATACATGCATATACATCGAGGGAGGTTGACTGAGATTTTTGGGTGGGGGTTAGGTGAATGAGTACGTAACGTGTTGAATTGTGAACGTTGGCATTGAAGGATTCGCACGAGAAAGGCATTCTCTTGACCACTTCATGTCCCAACACCTACAGCGATGGGAACCCTCGGTATGACGTGCGACAGACTCAAACGAGAAACGCACACCTCAAAATGGCTTGGGGGGAGGGGCCTTAGCGTATAGGTGAGTTGGAAACTGTGGCAGGGCTTCCTGTCCCCTACATCAACATCCAACCTCCCATCGCGGGAAATCTATCGGCTTTCGGCGAGCGGAGACGCAGATCGACCTCGTTTCATCTTTCTTCCAGTCGCATTGGGAACGTCGGAGCTCGGTGTCTGGTATGCATACGTGCTGTAAAGCGAATATCCTCTGGGAAGAGAAGCTGGGGGACCTTGATAACATACACCGTAGCCCTGGAACCCCGGCGGATTTCCTAGCCCATTCAATTCGTGTCGGTGGTCGGATATCGAGCTTGGTTCATATGGAAGGGGTAGGCTCCAGGTCGACACCGGTTGCGATCTGGGGACTTCGGGCACATGCCACTCGCGTTCGGGGGATGGCCCCCTCGGATAAGGAAGAGGGGGAAATTGCTGTTGACGTTGCGGGTGATGTGGAAGGTAAACAGAATGGGTTTCGTTCGCATATGACTGCTGCCTGTGTGGAGCGACGATCCTGGCTATGAATGGCCCTTCGTTGGGACCCTGGAAATAGGTATCTGCTCTGAAGTCTTGTTGGTGATGGGGGCCGAAATCTTCTGCGCCTCGCTCATTGAATGGGAGGTATTGTGGGGGTAACTCGCTTATTTCAGTTCGCGATCCAACAGTGTTCTCGTCCTCATCGTGTTGTCTAGACCGTTCCACGTAGCCGTTCTTTGGCTTCGTTCCCCTCGATCCTTTATTGGCTTTTCCGGGACCCCTTCGTCTAGGGGCCACGTCGTAGATGCACACCTGATCTTCCCTTGACCGACACTGGAAGCAAGATGGTCGATTACCGTCGCAACGTATTCTCCGCTCTGCGATCAAGAGATGAATAGCGTGTCTAAGGAGACGGTGAATGTAAGGCACTTACTTCGACAGAAACCGCACGCTATCAAAGTCTTCTTGGTCTTGTTGGAAGGATTTGATTCGCTGATTGTCCGGGAACCTTCTGATGCGGAGTTGAAGGTGGACGGACCTCGTTCTACCTCCTCAAAACTTCGCATACTTCCTCTGTAAAGACTATTGTCTATTTCGTCGTACGTCCGGATAATATCGCCTTGGTCTCGCGAGACGACAGGGTTCACAGACGAGCGGGGCCAATCCCTTCCAGGAGGACTCATTATATGTGTGAGATGATAGTCCTTGTACGAGCTATCCGGCGAATGCGACGACGAGGAGTCGTTGAACACCTGGGAATAAGGGCTGTCGGGAGAGACGGGCGATTGTAGCATAGAAGATGCTGGGAGACCTGTATGATGGCAAGCGGAGTTCGTTGAAGGAGGATGAAAGGAACCGTAAGTACAAACGAATCGCTTTTACGCCCTTGATAGGATGGATTTGACATACCATTTGGCTGGCCGAAGCCCGTACCTGCTCCTATGCTATCTCTTCGACTCGGACCAGGGCCTGGACTACTTGGAATCGATATCGCCGGATAGGCTGCAATCTGACCATGACTGTACGTGTTCCCCACTCCTTGTGCATAAAAGACCGGATCGCTGCGAATCGGCGGGCGCATTTCAATCGCACTACTACCGCTCGAAGAGGTCGTCGCGAGGGGTTCATTGTTAGCGTAGTGCGACCTTAATGGCTGCTGGTGGTGATGCTGGAAGCCCGTTGACGACATCGTTGCGGCTGTTGGTGACGACGGCTGCTCCTGGCTAGCTTGAGAACCCGCAGAAGCCACCATCGAATGTCGATAAGACTGTTCAAGCGATGAGAACGAACTGAGTGGGAAGACAATCGAGGACTTGTTCGTCTGCCTACCTTATCAACGCCCGTCCCAGAGACGGTGTCAGGATACTGCACTTCGTTTTCATTGCCATCTTTGCTGTTTTCGTCCACAACAACATCGTCGCGGTCTTCGTCGGTTGAATAAAAGGTGGTTCGAGTGCCGCTGTCTCTCGACGTTCGACCTGATGAAGGACCGGTGTAGAGATGGGGAAGGAGGCTGGACGGCAGCGAGCTGTTGGGACCGACGTTGCTGGGGCTGGCAGCGTCAAAGGTGTGTTGGTCGTCGCCACCGACAGTCATGACGGAGGTATATCTTGGGCGGAAGAACACAAATAACCGACTGCTCTCTACACTCAAATAGTACCAGACACATAGGAGCGCTAGGGAGCGCTTTCTGCCTTGAGTTTACCAGGTTTCAGATCATCTCAGCTGCCGAGACACTACGCACAGGACAAGCCCAGACAGTAGCTGGTGCCCTGTACTCCTTTGCGAGAAAGCTGGATGCAGAGGCACTCAGCAGTCCTGATCTCCGGCTCTGGATGTTGGTGCCTCAGCTGGCTCTCTTGCCCCCTTGTGCTTGTTTCTCGCAGGGGCGCACTCTTGAGGTGTCCTCTTGATGCTGGTCATATGTTTATTTGATTTTCCAATTCACCCCTCTCCTTCGGCACTCTCTCCTTCCTTTTGGGTCAACTCACTCGATCTCTCGAGTCTCCGCGGGTGGTCTTTTCGAAATTATCATCCGCGCAGCGCGTCTGGAGCGCGACGCGACGTTCGGGACTCAAGCTAGCAGGTAGGTAATTAATTCAGCTAGGTCGCGTTTATTATTCAACGATTGACGGAGAGACATAATAACTTGGACAACTAATCCGAACCATTGCTAACTGATGCAATCAAGAGAAGGTAACTTGACGTCCTTCCAAAGAGAAGTATAAACACGATCTGACATGTACTCTATATCACCATCCAAATATCATATCAGACACTTGTCCTACGATCCCTTTGCCAGGCGTCGATTGCGACGGAGGCGGGGCTACCGGATTTACTCGACTAGGCTGAGGGGTTTTTGGTTGATCTCCCCCGCCACCCGGCGCTGTCCTGCGGAAGGCAGAGCTCGACGGCGCCAATTTCAGAGGGGTTCCAACTGTAGGTACACCCACGGGAGAAGTACTTGGTGGTGCTATTTCGTCGACTTGCATTGCGTTTGATGAGCTGGACGAGTCTGGCAGTTGACCTGAATAACCCGTCCTCAAAACTGGCTGGCCAAGGATAGCTTCAGCCTGAGCAGGGTCCTAGAAGGAGGTCAGGTGAGGTGTTTGTAATGCTACTTGGAACCAAGAATGACATACCGCCCATTTCGCACCAACCATCCAGCTTCCACCTAGTATCTCTCCATTTTTACGAACGGCCCGCATGGCGTCTCCAGCATCGTTATATCCTATCCTGAAGCAGTTCATAATCTCGCTATTGGATTCCGCATCGGTGCTTTCTCCAAGAGATTTGAAATATTCAACAGTGACGCTGTACTTGTCAGGAGGATACCCGAAAACGACAACATAAAGCGGAGAAGACGTTTGCTGATTGAGTGGGGTTGCTGGTGTACGTGAGCGTCTGAAGAACGGTGAATCAACATTCTGAGAAAGTATAGACAGGTCAGCGTGCATAGGGCAAGGAGATTGAAAAATGTTTACTCTTGGCTGTGTCCTCGCAGTCAAAGAGTTGAAGTGCACTTCGTTGGGTATATCATTCACGGAAGACGTGGGAGGTGCATCTTCATCGGGTAAAGCCTGTCTCTGTCGACTCCTGTAGATGGCCGTCAAAACAGAGTCCCCCGTGGAAGAAGGTATGCGGCGTACCTGGTGCTCTCGAACATCGAATCCATACCAAATTCTGACGTAGAACCTCTGAGAAGAGAGTGATTCATCTTAGCTTTCGTCGGAACAACCGGGACTTCGTCAACGCGCTGATTTCCTTGAGGTGATGCCTAAACAGGTTCAGCCCGCGTCAAGCCACCGCAGATATTAGTACGAACATTTGCCTGTGAGGCGGACTAGAGACAATAAGTCAGATCATTCGCGACCTGATAAGAGGAGACTATGGGCGTACCATGAGATAGCCAGGCTGGTAATGGCTTCTCGACTGAGATAACGAATCCCCGAACGACGACGCGCCTAATGACCCTCCTAACGATCCTCCTGCATTGGTGCTGCCCCAGGCGTTGAGATTGGCGTTGTGAGAGCTGGTCGAGGACGACATTCCAGCCACTGAGAACGTTGAGTTGTGCATTTTAGTGGCAGCGAGGACCGTGGTGGTGGTGGTGGTGGTGGTGGTGAGCGACTTAGAGGGAGGAATTTGCCTTTGTTAGCACTGGAACTTCACGTGGTGGGCGCGGGCATTGACGCCGTTAGCACCGTCACCTCCCCGAGTCTCGCACGGTAGGCTTCAACTCGTACTCTCAGCATCACTGGCGTTTGGCGTCACTAAAGGCACTTTGGTTCCATACAAATTCTAGATTGCTCATTGTATGCAGAAGAATGATTTATCCAATGCACCGGTTCAAGCCTATCATCGGACGACGATGGAAGACACTCGACGTACAGGAGCCCTATTCAAGTTGAAGGCCATTGAAGGCTCTATCACAGTGCGGGGCACTTGGCGTTCATCCAATCTATCACCTTTCGAGTCGGACCGATATCATAGGCAGGCTTCTCGAAAACTCAATCACGTCGTATCTCCCTAGGTCACCATTCAACGCGAGATTTACGGAGAAAGACATTCAACTGGATCTCTCCTGGAGTTCCGACGTCGATCCATGCTTCCGCTGACCTCCCGATTACCTTCCAGGCATCCATATTTGATTTCGAAACTTGATCTATACCTTCCTTTGTAACTTTTTTCCCTCCAGATCGCTGACAACCCCGACCATAGCCATACTTATGACTGTTCATCCGCGAGGAACACTGGACAGTAGGGAGGTCATTGGCATGCCACGTACGCGGACTCAACGGGCAAACTGCATCCTTCAGGTCCTCAGTAAAGTTCGTAAACGTCCTCTTTTTCCTTCGTTTTTGTCCAGTTTAACTAAAGACGGTGGTGGATTTCATATGGCTATGCTAGCACTTTCTCTAGGTTCTCTGGGACCACAGACCCTCCATCATGCTGTAGCTGAGAGCTTCCGAGAGCTAGTGTCAAGCATCCTGGAGCTCTTTCGATGGGGATCTGATACTACCGCCACTACTCCGAACGTTATGGACCGCTCAAGAAAGGCGGGGTAAAGCTCGGTCGCATAACCGATTCACTATTCACCTGGAGATTTTTCGGCTCTCATGGTACCGGAGGCACTTGCAGGTATTCGCCCAAAGTGATAACATGATGTCGCTACAAACCGTGTTTGATAGTGGTCGACTTGTGTCGCCTCTATGGCGCGTCATCGGCTGTACGGCTGGCACGGATGATGTTCTCTGCGTTCGCCTCCGCTTCGGAATATCTTATCTGCATTGGGACACCATACTTCCGTTCCTATTCTTATACTCCGGCTTCCTCAGTTATTTCTGGACGCAGATACCACCCCACGCGTTCTTTGGCGGTGTTCGCGTTGGTTTACTAGTATTCTATTGAAGTACGTACCGTGTCAGTCCCGTGAATGCTGTTGTCTTATCGGTTTAGATTTTATCAGATAACCAGATATGCCTTGTTGGGCCACTCTCTAGCCTGGCTGATGCATCTGAAGGGAGTATGTATAGGAAATCCAGCATCCTGGCTCTATGAACGAGACCGTGCGACAATGAGGGCACCCGATCCTACTTAAGCTTAATATCACTCCAGCTCTCTGCGTCAGGCTCACAACTGAACCCCTGCGCTCACTCGATGTCCTCTTCCGCACCAGATATGCTTGTTTTTGGCGGCGACAACTCTGTTCTCGCCTCCAAACCCAATCCCGACAAGACGATCCGGATTATACGAACGGACGAGTACCCAAAGCAGCTTTGCTACTTCCTCATCTCCTTTATCTGCCTCGTCTCCCTTTGTCAGTTCGCAACTTGGGCTATCAGGAAAACGTGCCGGGGCAGAAGCTCTCTGGGAGTCGATAACGAGAAAACAACTCCATCCTCTTCCAACACAGCCGTACAATGGAGACGATTGCCTTCCGCTGTCATGAATCTCTACCGAATTGTGGTCTTTCGTCACACCGTTATCATAGGATCATACAGCCTCAACTTGGCGGAACTAGCATTGACGTGCATGTATATCATCGCGCTCTTCACTTGGACTTTCGTCAACAGTGCGAGATGTTCGTTGCGGCATCCCTATTCATCAACTTAACGTACCCTGTTTACAGCAACTACTATCGCAGGCAAGGCGCTAGAAAAGACTTACTGGAATAATCGCGCCGGGGCTCTGGTTGCCAGTCAGCTTCCGTTTGTTACGGCTCTTGGAACGAAGAACAATGTGATTTCCCGTAGGTCTCCTCAACTATCATCTAGTAGTCTTCGATCTCACACCTGTCTCCAGTAATCACTGGTGTCAGCTTTGAGAAGGTACGCTTACCTCATTTCTCGTGCATGTGGTGATGAGCTGAGCGAACGGCCAGCTAAACACCCTTCATCGGATGGTTGCACGGGTAGTCTTTGTCTTGCTATGTGTGCACGCAGGCTCCAGGGTACGTCCTTTTATCAAGTCCTTGACGTTGTCTTGACCATTCCTGCCAGATCGAGATGGGGTCGGTTTCATTTCATTCTTTTTGGTAATTCACCTGACGGCTGTTTACAACAGGTTATCTGAATTCATAGAAGAGGACTGGCTGCATATGGGAATGACAGCCGGCTCTGCCTTCGTGATCCTTTGCATTGTGTCTCTGCGCCCAATCAGAACGAAGTCATATGAACTCTTCTACTATACCCATCTTGTGCTGGTCCTGTACGTCAGTCCCAACATTCTTTTGTGGCGTAGCTGACCGCGTTCCAGTCTCCTTCTAGTCGGCGCGTACTACCACACTCACGAATTCGGGTGAGCCACGTTCGTAGTCATTTGAAGTGTCTGGACTTACTTTTGCTTGCAATCCAGGTTTCATAAACACGTCTGGCCATCCTTCGTGATCTGGGGTTTGGACCGGTTGATACGAGTACTTCGCCTGCTTGTCTACAACCATTCCTACTTTGGCTTCGGAAGAAGTGCCGAAAACCTAGATGCCAGCGTTGAGCTTTTGTCCCCGAAGCTTGTCCGACTCACTTTGAAGCGGCCGCCACATTTCCATTGGTCCCCAGGTCAGACGGCGTTCCTCATCATACCTGGCGTCTCCACGCTCCCATTTGAGGCGCACCCATTCACCATCGCCAGCTTTGATTCTGGATTATCGAAGAGAGAGATAGTTGCGAACCCTCAAACACCATCCGAAGGCCCGGAAGAAAACAAGGTCGTAGCCGCCACAGAATCGTTCTGGAAAGAGCTCGTCTTTCTGGTGAACGTACAGGAGGGATTCACGAAACGCCTCGCCGAACGAGCCGCCAAGGGTGGTAACGTTAAGGTATATGTCGATGGCCCGTACGGAGTGTCCCCCGATGTGACATCGTATGACACGTCCGTCTTCGTTGCCGGTAAGCAAGCCACCGACCTTCGTATAACTCCCGTCTAACGTCCGGATTTAGGTGGTTCCGGGGTTTCTTTCACTCTGCCGCTGCTGCTGAACACTATTGAGTCCGCACCACTCTCATCTATATTCTCATTGTCTCTGATTCATGTTAACATAGGGAAGTCTGTCGAGGGAAGAGCCACTGTCAACGAGCTGCTTTCTTATGGTGTATTCGTAGCGCAGGTCAGTGGGCAGGTCATTTTCACGAAGAATTTTCTGACCCGTACGATTATAACTAGATGACATCCAGTGGATAAGCGAAGCTTTGTGCAATGCTCTCCAACTGGCACCGCAGTCTCTTGAGATCACGATCGACATCTTTATCACACGTCCTAATTCAGACATCGCCGTGTCCAACCTCAACTACGCAAGTGGTTCCAATAGTCCCGACGAGATTACGCCATCTTCATCGAAGAGGGACCTGGCGAAGGAGCTGGCAACTTCGACTTTCAGTCTCCTCAGTCAAAGCGGCGTGAGAATCTCTAACGGCCGGCCCGATTTATTTACCTACCTCCAAGAGGTGGGCGAAATGACTCGGAATGGACATATGAATGTCAGCGGTGAGTATTGTGGTGTTCCTCCGCGTGGGTTCCTCAGGAGCTGATGGCTTTCCTAGTCTGTGGATCACAGTCTATTGCTAATGCAGTCCGGGGGGCTTTATCTTTCTCGGTGGTGGGCCCCCGCAAAGTTCTTAAGGGCGGAGCAACTGTGACTTTACATGTGGAGACGTATGGGTATGCTTGAATCGCCCTGTGCGCCATCCTAATGCTCCCACGTCTCTTCATACTCATGTACAGTAACACTCAAGCCGTTGGGGTCCAGAGGCGGCGACCACTATGCACTACTTATGGAATAACGAGTATCAGGTGCCATACACGACTGGCTGAACGATCCAACGGGCTTAATGTCCTTCTGTGGACCGTACCAGTCGTCCTCTGTGACCGATCGAGATCAACTCTGGCTAAAAGGCTGATAGGCAAAAAGCCATGAATTCAAGTAAGTAAACTTGAGTCATTGGATAATGGAATGAATTGTATGATTGTCTTGATGACCTATCATGGTCAAAGCGATTCCTTACGGGAAGCAGCTTGGGTCGTGGAGAAAGCCATCCTGAGTCCTCACAATTCACAGGCCGCAAGGCTGAATTTAACGAGCGTAAAAGTAATCTGGGAAATTCCGTGTGAATTCAGTACATTTACGGCCTCTAAAAAAGAGCTGCTTTACGCCGGGGAATTTCCTCGTTAAGTACATACTTTCCCAAATGGGAAACTGAAGATTTCCCGTCCGAAAAAGTGGCTGGGAACTTCCCACATTCACGGAGGGAAACCTACTACTTTTACGCAAAAAAAAACTCATTACCCGAAGAACGGGCGATGAGAGGGCAGAGCTCATAATTGAGCTTGAAGTGTGTTCTGGCCTCTTATATGGGTTACTATGAGCTCTCCCCTCTCATCGCCCGTTCTTCGGGTAATGAGTTTTTTTTTGCGTAAAAGTAGTAGGTTTCCCTCCGTGAATGTGGGAAGTTCCCAGCCACTTTTTCGGACGGGAAATCTTCAGTTTCCCATTTGGGAAAGTATGTACTTAACGAGGAAATTCCCCAGCGTAAAGCAGCTCTTTTTTAGAGGCCGTAAATGTACTGAATTCACACGGAATTTCCCAGATTACTTTTACGCTCGTTAAATTCAGCCTTGCGGCTTGTGATTGCGGGTTTATCGGAGATCGAGACTGGTGTATTGCCGCAAAAAGCCGGCCACGTGAGAGGTGCCTTTAGCACCTTCGGAATCGTTGATTGCCCAGCTCTCGCTCAACATCGACACCCCAGTACCTTACTCTCGTCAAGCCAGCCATTCTCCCTTGTACACCATTGTGGTTGTTAGAATTCTAAGCGCCGCTCGGAACCTCATTGCTGCGGAGCGAACTTGCGAGAGCCCACGTAACACGAATGACACACTAGTCCGATCCAACCTCACTGTCGTGTGCTGGAAATATACTTCGGGAAGGATCCGCTACGCTCCCTAGTATTTATAGTGAAGCAGAAAAGTCATATGGGAATATTGCAGACAGGCCAGTCCTCGTGTAGCCTACCCCTCTCTCATGCCATCCACCACACCAGAGAATGGTGCCCACGAATACGATCACAGTCAAGACTCCGAAAACTCGAAAGCAGCCGCTGGTCGTGGTCACGCCAAGGAGGAAGGAACGAGGGACTCGGAGCGGAAACATGACTCGATGACCTCATCTGACGAACAAGAAGTACTGGTAGTAGATTGGGATGGTCCTGATGATCCAGAAAACCCGAAAAAGTGCGTTTGATAGTGTTTCGTCGAGTAAAGTTCAGAAGGTTTCTCACTCGAATTTGCTCCACAGTTGGACGTACAAGCGGAAGTGGGCCGCCACAGCTATTGTGTCCCTGTTCACATTCATCAGCCCGGTATCTTCATCTATGATTGCGCCCGCCTCATCCAGAGTTGCCGAAGAGTTTGGCATCACGAGTACGGTAATGATTGCTATGACCACTTCCATCTTCATCCTGGCCTATGGTGTGTCCGATTCTAATTCATCTTCCGCTCTTTACCCATTGAAATTGAATACCCGGTCTCCAGCCATTGGCCCACTATTCTTGGGTCCACTTAGTGAGATCTACGGTCGTTCTCGCATCGTGCAAGGCGCGAATCTATTCTACTTGGGTTTGTAGCCTTTAAATCTCCCCGGACGCGCGTCTGAAAGCCCTTCATAGTGTGGAATCTATCATGTGGCTTCGCACAGAGCGAAGCACAGCTCATTGCGTTCCGATTCTTGTCTGGTCTGGGTGGTAGCGCCCCTTTAGCTGTGAGCTTTTCCCTTCCTTGCTAGAAGGGCACCCGTCTGACCAGGAACCGTGCAAGATTGGCGGGGGTGTACTGGGAGATACTTGGGCAGCTGAGGAGAGGGGAAAGGCAATTGCCGTGTACTCTCTCGCCCCGCTGATGGGACCCGTAGTTGGGCCTATCGCTGGAGCTTGGTGAGCCACTGTTTTCGGGCGTGTAACCGACCAGAGCTTGACGCGTTAGGTTTCAGGATTGCCCAACTTTCTGACTGGAGATGGGTGGTCAGTGGCGATTCTTCTGGACCGTGAGTGACTTTACTGACATCAAATCAATAGTTCTGGTCGACCTCCATCGTAGATGCAGCTATTCAGATTGCCGGACTGTTTTATCTGAAAGAGAGTATGTTACTCGTCTAGCTCCTTCTGCACATACCATAAACTTCATTTTTGCACTTTCAGCATATGCACCAGTCCTCCTAGAACGTAAAGCAGAACGCATCCGGAAGACCCTCAATTCCGATTCGGAGAAGGGCCATGTTAAGAAAGTCCGTACCATTTACGACGGGGAGCATCGAAGGTGGGACTGTGAATTCATCAGTTATGATAAAACTATCCTCACACTTGTGCGTCACCTAGGTGGAGGGCGATATTTGCGAAAGCCATGACGCGGCCCTTCGCTCTTTTTGCTCGTGAACCCATCGCACAGGTCATTGGCCTCTACATGGCTTACATCTATGGAATTTTCTACCGTACGTGGCGCGGCAATTGCCGAGACCCAGATGGCTGACTGTTGCCACAGTTTTCTTGACCACTCTTCCCGACATATTTGGGAGGATATACCAACAAAAACCTGGAATTGCAGGTATAAACTACCTCGCTTTAGGTATTGGCTTGACAGGAGCTTCACAACTCAATGCCCGCACTATGGACAAGATATACATCAGGTTGAAGAACAGAAACGGCGGCGTTGGTAGGCCGGAGTTCCGTGTTCGTAAGTGGTCGTTCCTACTACTGTGTTCAAGGAGCCCGCAACTCAAGTTTGTGAAGCCTCCATGATCATCGGGTCTTTGTTCTTGCCCATCGGGCTTTTCCTCGCTGGGTGGGCTGCAGAAGCGGAGCTCCATTGGGTTGTGGTCGATATTGTGAGTGCTTCGTGCTGCTCTTCCCGGAAATGAGCTCACTACGTCTATCCAGGGCCTTGTTTTTATTGGTGCTGGGGTGATATTGAATTTCCAAGCAATGCAAACCTACGTCGTAGACTGTTTTACCCTCCACGCAGCCTCAGGTACGATTTTCCCTATACAGGTCTGAATACATCTGACAGTTCAACTCACGTAGCGATGGCCGCCGTTTCTTGTTTGCGATCCCTCGCCGGTTTCGGTTTCCCGCTCTTTGCTCCAGCGATGTACGATGCATTAGGGTATGGGATTGGTGCCACTATCCTCGGAACTATTAGCATAGTCATAGGATGGCCAGCGTAAGTGGCTCTTTTGCTTGCGATGATTCGAAATGACTGATGTATGTTTGTGCAATATGCAGGCCGCTCGTGTTTTGGAAGTACGGAGAAGCAATCCGCAAGAGAAGCAAGTACGCCTCGGAATGAAGCGCACGAAAATAGACTTGAATGGACTTGAATGGACATCACGAGCTGTACGAGTCGCACGATACATCATAGATTACCAGAGCAATATCAGAGGACCTTTATGAATACATAGATTCTTTACCAACTTGAGGCAAAGTAGCCACAGGCGAGCGCTCTGACCTGTGAGCTCAGTTATCACGTGGAAACGGTACATGGGTCGTCCAATTTCCGGTTGCGTGAGGTCACTCAACAGCAAGGCCGAGTCTCAGTCTTGTTCTACTACTCCCACATCAGTCAACAAAGGAGCGCTCGCCTCAAGCATCCTTCTGACGTTACCTGTCTCTTCACTATCGAACACCGATACAGAACTTGCAGCGTTTTAACGCGTCTCTACTCAACAAACCTTTCCTTTCCACCGTGTCATCATGTCTGAGCCGGCAGAGAAAGCAAAGATTCCTGCTACTGCTGCCGTGGTCGACACCGACGACGATTTGGACGAGCTTGACGGTGAATTATTCGCTCACTGCGGGGAGCTAATCACGCTCCGGGTTTGCTGACCTCCTTTTCGGGATTATGTATAGATGTATTATCGGAATTCAGCGCTCCCTCGAAGCCGTCCCAGCAACATTCTTCGACATCGACAACTGCCCCTACCTCGGAGAAACCCACTTTCGGTCGCAAGAGAACAAATACTCGTGTCGATCAGGCTCCCGTGTCGATACCAGGGTCGGGAGTTCACTCGAAAAGTGGACTGGATGCCACAGACGAAGTCGATGAGAACCTTCTTTCGGATGAATTTGCAAAGGAACTGGCGAAGGGTATGGAGGAACTCATGAAGGACTACGTGGCTGGCACTACAGAGAGTGGTGATAGCGATGAGAACGATGATGAGAAGCAAAAGACGGAGAAAATGCTGAAAGCTGCATGGGAAGCTATGCTTGTTGAAGGGATGAATGACATGGTTCCTGGTGGCCCGGCTGGCGATGCTCAGCCTGCTCCGACGGCTCCAGAGCAGGGGAACAGTGCAGGGAATGACTTCCAATCGAGGATCAAGCAGACGATGGACAAGCTGAAGGAAAGCGAGTCGAATCTCAAGGTGAGGCAATCGATCTATTATCTCTTGACCGATATACTATGACATCAACTCGCATTAGGCTGGCTCGTCAGCAGCCCCGGATACGTTAGAGGGTCTCCTTCAATCCTTGCAAGACCTGGGACTCGACAATGAAGACGACTCCGAATTCAATGGCTTTTTGGAAAACGTAATGGGACAACTCATGACCAAAGAAGTCCTATATCCACCTCTGAAAGAACTGAGTGAAAATGTCCGTTTGCGTTTCGTTCGACTCTCCTCGCCTTTTGTGGCTAATGCATTGCCAGTTCCCGCCGTATTTGGCACAACCGCCCGAACCCCTCAGTCCGGCAGACAAGGAACGTTACGAAGCTCAATTGGTAGCAATAAAGAAAATACTTGCAGTATTTGAACAACCGGCATATGACGATAAAGATCCGGAGACATCGAAAAAGATAGTAGACCTGATGGGGGAGGTACGTGCCAACTCATCACTATGCTCCGTTTCAGCCGACTCAACGGGTCCACCAGTTGCAATCCCATGGATCCCCTCCCGAGGCTGTGATGGGCCCGCTTCCTCCAGGACTGGGTCTGGGTGAAGACGGCGCACCGGAAGGTTGTGTGATCGGATAGGACCACCGAACCTACTTTTGAATAGCTATCATCTTTTCTACTGCTGTATTTTAATGGGCTTTGGGATCTGGACGCCTTCTCGAACGTATTCTCAAACGTACTCGGATGAAATGGAAAGCCTTTAGTACTTGAACATGATTATTAAGAAAGCGAAAGCAACCTAAAAATACAGACAGATCCAGCAGGTGGTTTTAGGGATGTGTTCCTCAGCAGCTACATGGTAGGTTAGTATGTATAACCTATTCACATGAACGAATGTAAGTTTTAGCCCAGTGAGCGGGAGGGATAAAACGTACGAAAGTGGGGGTTTTGTTTGTCGGTGTAATCTTGTTCAGCGAGCTGAGCTCCTAGCTCTTTTGTCTGTTCCGGAGTTAGTCCTTCCGCTGCGGCTGCTCTATCTCGACGCCGATTGAGGAAAGTAAGGTAGAACCTCCAGAATAGGATACAGCAGACTGTGCGGGAGTACGATAAGGTTTCGGATATGAAATGAACTCGAGGTACTCACACTGCAATCCTAAGCAGATGGCACAAGCGATGATAGCTGGGACATATCTGGGCGCATCTTTTGCTCGGAAGAATTGGGAACCAGCTGAATTACCGGCGCAGTACCCGACGAATAGGATACTGGAGACGATGGCTTTCTTAGTACGACCCGCCACATTTGAGGGTACGAAGAGCCAGATCATCAAGCCATTGACGTTCACAGTGACAGTCTACTCAAAGCCTGATTAGAGTTTTAGGGCGCCAGACAGAATTGTCCTTACCATAAAGTACATGCCAAATTTGATCCAACGGTAGCTGATGTCATTCGGGAGGAGAGCCATGGCAAGCATACCGACAAAGCCTGGTACGATTGCGAAAAGCTGTGGGTCATCAGTGAGCATTTGCCTGCCGCTGCAACAGGCAAGCTTACCATCAGGAAGAAACGGGCATTAGGATACCGACCGCACACCCAGCCGACGAACAAGAACCAGATAATGGAAAAACCATCCCGAGGCAAGTTGTAGAGGATGGTTTCGAGAGCAGTGAACCCAAAACTCTGGTACACAAGATTTCCGAACTGCCAGAACTTGTCAACCTCCGACGCGACTGAATCGAAAGGATACAACGAACAGAAGTTATACCACCGTTCGGAAGTGCAGCGAGGACGACGCTGAAGAAAAGAAACCAGGTGGACGGATCTATGAAAGCTTCGATAATCTGGTCCTTTTTCCATACTCGACGTTTGTGTGCGTCAGTCCCGGTGCGGTTGTTGACAATCCGACACTGCACTATCCGACGTTCTTGCCGGGACAACCACGAAACTTCACGTGGCGTTCCAAGTAGAAACCAGCAGAAGATAGAGAGAACAATCGTTATAGCACCGAGGAAGAAGGAAATGCTGAGAGCGGAATAGTCAGTTGTAGGGAGTGAGATTGTGAAGTGGAACTTCACGTACCCTTTCCAAGGAGCCAGCCCTCCGTGTTTCTTTGCATGATCACCGATGGCGTACATGCAAAGGTTCGTGATGATTCCAAAGCCCGCATTGGCGGTCCCCCAGATAACAGAGCGGCTAAAGGATTTTCAATCGCCGATACCCCGCAAAGTCATTTACAAATGGTGCTTACAGTGTATGTTCGCTGGTTTTGTACCACGTTGCGATGATCAAAAGGAAAGACGGCGAGATAGTGCACTCAAAGGCTCCTTGGAGGAAACGTAACGCCATAAGGTCTGCGAAATTCCTGGCTGTATAACAAAATTTTACACGTCAAGATTCGGCGGGAGGTTCGGAATTCGAAGTGGACGCACCAAAACCGGTGGAAAGAACGATTACTCCCCAAAAGAACATGAGCACGGAGAGCGTCTTGCCAACTGATACCCGTTGCATCATATAGCTACTAGGGAACTCGCACACCCTAGGTTGGTAGCCCCATGTCAGTGGGACATCAGATAGTAGGTTGGGGAGATTGAGCGCACATGTAGGAAAGATAGAAAATCCTACAGTCGGTCAGCGTCGAGGAAACCACTGCGACCATATTCCGAGATTCAACTTACGTCGTCAACCTGGGAGTGCGAGCCGTGTGCATGAGTTGGGCAGCGTCGTGTATGGGCACGAACCACTCACCAAGAAAACTGTTGCCCGACGAGATGGGTGTCCTCGCGTATCCCAAACAGTGCTTGGGTTGAAAGCCCGGTCTTATCCGCCTGTTGAACCCCATAGGCCACCCACATTAAGGGGAGAAGGTAGCGATCCTGGAGGGAGAAGTGATTTTGAGTCAGAAGCAGAAGCGAAAGATGGAGGTGCACTGACGATCTTCCTACGAATAGCCCGGTATTGATCCTCGGTATAGTCTGATTCGCAGAGGAGGTCAGCGTCATTGAGCGCGTTGACATTTTCGACGTGTTTCTTTTCGTCTGTGGAAGCACCATTGAACGACATGAAGACAGCCTAACCGCAATGAACCCAGGAAAGGGGGGGAGGCTATAAACTGCTAACCTGGTGTGGGGTTGGTTCAAAATATGAAATATATAGGTCGCCAAGCGTCTGACGGTCCGGACAGCTCGTATTACCGAACGAGGTAATTGTCTCATCTAGAATCTGTGGACCCTATGCGCGATATCGGCACGACGGCCTTCCGCTACTAGTAGACATCTTAACTTGAGTGGCCGCAAGACTTTGTAGGGATCTGAGGGTTACAGTTTGAACTCTCAATATCATTGGATGCTAATGATAGGCCGTCGACGTCAGAAGGGACCCTCTGTTCGGGCGTTGTTAATCGAAACTTTCGAGTAGGGGCGGGATCTCAGTTGACTTAATAAGCCAGTACCCTATTCACAAGTTCATACAGAAGAGGGAGGAGTGGGATGGTGCCTTTGGAGTCCATGTGTTAATGATATCGTACTGAATTCCCAGCTATTCGTGGCTACTGGGCGACACCCAAAGCCCGCTGAATGCTTCCTTGCGGAACGCTTGGCAAAGTAACAAGAAAGACAAACACCTGAGTATCGACATCGTCACCCGCATCGAACGGCACACCCAGTGAAACGCCATGAGTGCTAATAAAATCGTTGTCGGCCTGCCGGGGGAGAAAGGGTAAAAGAATTTTTTCGTCAATTCAAAATCACAGATAGAGTTTTGATGAGCAGAGTTACTGACCGCGGTGAAAAGGAAATAATCATCTGGGGACTCTGGGTCTTCCACAGGAGCAATCGCAAGAGATTCCCACTTTCCATCAATCAATTTCTCATCGAAGTCTCCCCCTGCGCTCGAGGAGAAATAGTTGAGCCGGAATTCGTGGGATTGGGCTTGGGAGGAAGGACGGCGGACGTACCATTGTGAAGACCGAACCTTGCGAGCTGCTTGTCGTCAATATAATCGACGAATGAAACGTAGGTTGCAGGCACGATGCTGCCGTCGAGTACGCCCCCTGGTGCCACTGGGTTCGACGGGTCATCAAATTTAGTCCCATGGATGTCTGTCGCTGCAGCTATGCTGAAAAGATCTGCCTGTCTATATGGAAAATTGAGTCTGGAGAAACACTTCAAACTCGGGGCCCGTTTGAACCGGACTTACTTGTATTTCGATTTACTATCGTCGTTACCGTGGCCCTTCCCGTCTCTTGAGAGGGACAAGAAAACATTTTCGCTGACAAAGTGAATCTCGCTAGACGCTCGCGTTTTCCCTTTGTCATTGCTGATGGGTAAGGGAACAACCCATTCACCGACGAGCGCAGGTCGTACTGAACTATCTGACACGTCGTAGGCAACAAGCCGGGTGTGTCGGGAAGTACTGTCATCATCTCCGCCATCCTGTATCGTGGCGGATTGTAACATGGCGTAAAGAATGTTCTTATCAAAATCCATAGTGAGTCCTTCGAATCCTGGCAACAGATTGAGCCGACCGGTATTTGCGTAGACAACCGAGAATCTGACATACCTTGATTAGGAGTACGGCCAGTTGCTGGATTTTCTTCCGACGTGAAATTGAGATTGCCGTTCTTATCTTTGGGAAGAATAGCTGCAGGGGGTTGAATGGTGCTGATCAAGTTTCCATCGGCTGTGAAGTGATAGATGTAGGGACCGTATTCGTCGCTAATCCAATAACTGCGAAAAAAAAACCAAGTCAGAGCATGAATGGCCAAAGGGGTAATGTGGCTCTGACCTTCCGTCAGCTGCAGCGACCAGCCCTTCCACGTCGAGAGACAAATGCGAATAATTCTGGCTCGGAATGGGCATCTCGGGATCTGCGTCTGCTACCCCTGGGAACCCATTTTGCGCGGGACGGACGGCTAGTCCATCGAGCCCCGAAGTCTTGACTCCGTTGCGCTCAAACATGAGCGTAGTCGATTTGTAGGTGAGCTCCAGTGTCTTCTGGGCATCGTCGAAACTGAGCTTCTTTGACTCTGTGTACGGTGTCAAGACAAAGTCAATGTCATGTTGGCGCGCTTGATAGTCAATAGTGGTTTCACTGGGTTTTTATTTAGAGTCAGGAACGCTGGGACGAGCAGCGAGAGAGAGTATGATCACGCACACGTTGAAACCGCGATCGGGACGAACGACTAATGTTCCCGCGTATGTCCCGTCCGTCTTTTTAGTCCAAGTACCCCGTTTGAACGCGATGGCGCTTCCTATACCGCCGAGGGTATCTCCAGTCGACTCCCTAAAGTCGGAAGGTATCCGACCAAACCCGACTAGCCCTTTGTTCACGTATTTAACCCCGTCGAGCTTCACAGAATCATCACGAGCACGGAGTGGTGATGCGAGAGACGTAGCGAAGCAGGCAGCAATCACAAGGAGTCTTGTCGCGGAGGAGGATTTCATCGTTCCGGAGTGCCTCGACCTGCAAGCTTGGGAGACAAGAACCCGACATGAGAATATTCCTTTGCCTTTTTATGCGAGATTTCGGATCCCCCCAAAAATAAACGTTCGTGCCCAGCAGATGGGTACAGAGGTAATCATATGGTGCGGATGATGCCAGAAGTGGAACGTGTCAACGTCAAGAGGCGTACCAGAATTGAGATACTCGAACTATACTCACCGGAGTTACTCTTGACGGGTACCGGCTTTAGCTAGGCGAAGAGGCGATCACAGAACGCGGGGATGTGGGCTTGGGTTACAGATCGACAACGTCTTCCATTCGTGATGATCTACCTTCCAAGGTTCTTGTCTTGCCTCGGCTGGGAATAAGTATTGCGAAAATCCCATCGAAATAGGGCATGGGTGAGAGGTACAGGCGTTCGAGGGCCGTTCAAATTCCATCCGCAGTTAAGAGACATAGAGGCGTTGGTTAATTGGCACACGACCAACATATACGACTAGCTTTGACTGTCTCGCGGCGGTTCCTGAATCCCTGGTTCCTACTAAGTATAGAACGATGCGGGGGAATTGAACATATGGCTTGGCACGCCTTCATTCCGATTTGCTTGCTCCTGGTGTTCTAACTTCTGAGCTGCAGCGAGTCGCCAGATCCAGAGACGGCGGTTGAACGTTGGCTTAACGGGACTTTGCTTTTGTGTACTACCGGTGCCTAGTGTTCTCACAGCTCGGCGTGAGCGTTATTTTTGTATAGAAGTGTGCAACAGAAAAATGCGGATGCCTAACGTTTCCGGGCCTGAAAGAGTTGGAGCTGAATTGAGTTTTCGCATATGTGGCCATCAGAATAACTCACGGGAAGGTAGGGTGTCCTATTTCTGCTGCCAAGTTTTGCGACGGAGGGTTATTATTAGGATAGCCAGGACGATGCTGCAAACCCATACGAGCAGGATATGCGATGTCTCGCGTGATAGGCTTTTGAGCTAGGTTTGAGATACAGTGAATCCTCCAGGCCTCGAGATCAAGAGGCGGTGGTGGGTCGATGACGAGAACGGAAGGTTCCTAGTTCCTACAAAGTATAGAACAGCGCGACTAGACAAGTGTATATGGCTTGGCACGCCTCGCGAGACTTAAAGTTAGAGGCGGCGGTCGACTTTTTGCTTTGATGTACCGGTTCCTCGTTGTTCTCACAGTGACAGCTGGACGTGAATGTTATTTTTGAAACAGAAAATGTGTCCAGCTGGCTGCAGGATAAACGTGACGCCTAGCATTTCAACGTAGATATGTATGGGCAGCGGGCTTGTCCAGTCAAAAAACTGAATTGAATATTCATCAGAATGCTCACCAGTTACATATTTCGGCCCCCCCCGGAAATTCCGCGATGCGAATGGTTTTTTTGAGTCAAGTCTGAGATGCAAGTGATTGGGCTAGATAGTAGAGACGGGCTGGTGGTCGAGAAACAAGTTGAAGGGGACTCTGCACAGAAAAATTCGCGCCAAGCAACCCCGTGACTCTTTGCGCCATCGTGACCCCAACGAATCACGATGACGCGATCCCATCGCGTCGCGTTTGACATATTTCCCACGCGCATGTCATCGCCCTCCTACCACCACCACCAACACTCCCTCAGCCTGCCCCCCTCCCGTCATGGACCCCAACACGACCTTCAACAGCGAACGAGATACCAACATATCCAACACACACCAACGCGACCTCGCTACAAAAGAATCCCTCATCACCATGTGGAAACAACGAAGCGAGGGAATGGAGAAAGCTCTCTTCGGGGAGCGCAACCTCACCGCGCGGTTGACAAAGCTGCTTGGGTTCGAGTCGGTCGGGGAGGCGGTGTTGTTTATCGAGACTGCGAATGCTGGTTGTGCTAGTTTGAGTTATCGGGATTGTTTGGAGAGGAATGGGAATGGGGAGGTGGAGGTGGTGAGGGAGAGGTATGAGAATGAGTGTGGGGTTGTGAAGCGGTGAGTGGGTTTCGTCTTTTTGTTTCCTCGTTGAATTTGATTCGATTCGAACCTTTTAGGGAACTTGAAGAATGTACAGCTCGACTCGAAGCGGTAGAGGCGGAGAAGAGGGCGTTGGAATCGAAATACGACGACCTCGAACGGACTTTCAAGAAAGCCCAAGCGAAACATGTACACGACAATGCCAAGTTTATCAGATGGAAACACTGGTTCTGGGGTGAATGGGAAATCGACAAAACCCTCGATGAGAACGAACTGGCGAAGAAATGGGCGATGGGGTTTAAGCGAAGACGGAAGGTGGTTGCGATGCGGGGACAGGAGGTTTTTGATGATAGTGAGTTTCTTACATTCTTGGCTGGGCTCTTTCGGACTGAAATGGTATGCGTACTTTATAGTGCCCTTGAAGAGTGATTTCGAGGTGGATGAGTCTCCGGTTAAGGGATCCGACGCAACGACTCCTACTTTGGTGAAGCCTTCGACTTCGACTGCTTTGCCACTCACACCGACTACGAAGAATAATTGCGCTCTGCCTCCTTCCTCCCCGGGTCCTTCCTCTTTAAACCCTCGACGTGACGATTCTTTGTCGTCAGATACAGAAGGTAGTTCATCATGTTCTTTGTCCTGTACTTCTTCTTCTGAACAAGTTTACCGATAGACCTTCCCATAAACCGTCTTCCCAGACTTCTGGCTCAGTCACGGAAGATGATTCACAACCACTTTATGGTGAGTTGGGGTATACGTATATTCTAATCGCGTATTGAGATTGACGGTCTGTTTAGCCCAATCTACGCCTATAGCGAAGCCCCCAAATCCTCACGCAAGCCCATCGAGATACTTAAAGCGAACGCAGGGCTTTACAGCTAGTACCTCTAGACACGACGCAAGCCCACGTTCCTCACCAATCCCTGTCCCCGTACGGATAAAGGAAGAGGAAGAAGACGACTCATCCGGGCCAGCTAGGAAACGAAGGAGAGTCAGTCCCGGAGCGAGCAAGAGGAAACCCAAACCGTTGGTGTGGAGTCCTTCACAGATCAGGATGCCGCCTCCGGTGTCGACGACGCCTGTGGAGGTTCCGAGGATTAGGAAGAAGTTGGGTGATTATTCTGCGTATAAGGGGCGTGGACGGTATGCGAGGTGAGTTTTTGGGGCGGGGGAGTCTAGCTTGGGCTTATGGCTTTTTTTTTTTACTAATAAGAAAGAACGATAAAGAAAGGGCATTGAACGAGATGTTTGAGGTTGATGCGGATGTGAATCAGGGACGTGATTATCAGTTTGAGGAGGTGGTGAGGGGGAGGGAGAATCGGAGGAAGATGGCTGCGGGGGATTGTGAGGAGTGTCGGGAGGTGAGTGTTGAGTTTTATTTTTTCGGTGCGAGGGTTGTGACTGAATGTGGACTTCTGCTGCTTAGTATTATAAAGCTATTGGGCCTAGGCCTGATCGATTGAAACAACCGCTGTGGCGTTCGCCGGTGAGGGAGAATAAGAATCCTAGTACCTCGTCGTCGTGTAACCATAGACGTGCTGGGACTCCTCCGTCGCCTTCACCGAGTCATATTGACTCGCATAGACAAGAGATATCTCGACATCGGTATAATTGGGAGAGGGCGAAGACTCCGCCTGGGTATTGGAATATTGGGTTTCCGGATACGCAGGAGGTGGAGGATTATAATGAGAGGGCGAAGGACATGCACCGGGAGAAGTATAAGGCTGTTGAGAGGGAGGCGGAGAGGGGAGGTGGGAGGTATAAGAGACGATGAGGTGGGGTTTTTGATTTGTGTTTATGGGAATTTTGTGGACTTTGCGTTGTATTATAGTTTATACGATATATATGTGCTTGTGCATACTTATCACTGTGGTGGGCGACCGTGGGGAATTTTTTATCTCTAGTCTTTTCCTCCATCACGCTCGATCGCACATTGTTTATTCTCTCTACGCTACGCATTCATTTTCTTTCTATCGACATGGCTAGGACAAGCACTCGTGCCTCTGGTGCTCATCGCAATCGCAAGTCTGCGTTCAATCCATTTACTCCTATGCGCAAGCTATTCCTCAAGGTGGATCACACTCAAGCACCTCAACGCGTCAGAAAACGTCGCACAGTACAATATAGCGGTTCAAACGATCCAATTGTACCTACACCGCCCTCAAGTCCCAGTCCCCCAACCCACCACGACCACGCACCCCCAACTCGCGTCGCGCTCCAGAACGAAGACGACGAGATGGACGCGGTGGTGATCACCGCTCTCGATAGTGTCCCTTTCTGTTGTCACGAAGAACTCCTTACGATGACCCGTACCCAACTCGTTGCGGCTGCTGAAACGCTGAATGAGAAGCTTCCCGCGATTTTATGTATTGATGTTGGGAGGACGGTGACGGATCGGTTCATCCGAAATTCTATCGAGGTTTTGGTTGGGATTCGGGAGGGGAGGGTGGGGTTGGGGTTGAAGGCTCGGTCGTTGTTGGGTGATAGCGAGGATGAAGAAGAGGATGAAGAAGAAGAAGAGTTGGAGATATTGGTGAATGCGAGTCCGTTGGGGCAGCGTGGTCGGAGGAGTAGCGTGTATGGATCGCCTTGTGCTACGCCTAGGCTATCGAGGTTAGTTGAGGAGGAAGAGGAGGAGGAAGAGGGCGATGGAAGACCTTTGAAGAGACGAAGGGTAGTTGGGGTGAGCGAGGATGTTGAGATGAGGGAATCTACGCCTCTCAGGAACCGATATGGACAGCTTCAGCGTCAGCTTCAGGAGTCGCCTACGCTACGCAGGAGAACTACAAACTACGGTCAGCGTCGAAGGAACAGTGACCGGCTGGGATATCGGTCTTCGTCGCTGTCGATTGCTCATGGTCCACTTTAGCTATCTATCGGCCGACTATTCATTCTCGTTTACAATCTCGGGTCATGGCCATCCCTATAGCGTCACAAGGGAAACGAGTGCCATTTATTTACGAACAGAATCTCCCTTCTCAGAACCAGTTTTCACATGCTACTCCACATTTTTCTTTTATCTTGAATTAGAACATTCTTCTGATGAAGATACATAAGGGCACATAGATCTTGCACAGTGCAGCCCAGTGCGGGGAAACGCGGATTCAGATTGCGGAAATGCGGGGTAGATTGCCGACTCAAATCAAAGGGGCTCCAGCCCCGACGCTTAGTCCCGCTTAATAGTCATGTGCCCGCGTCATGAACCGCTTTATAGCACGACGTCGTCAGACAAACCTTCCCCTCATTCCCCTTTACTCTCTTGCTCATCCACTTCCAGCTATCCTCTGACGCCGCTAACGACGGTGAGAACTTTTCCCATCTGTTTCTCACCTTCTCAGCCTCGGCCCCCCCTATGGGAACGAGGCTTGGATACTTCAGCATGCTCGTGGCATCACGTTTAGACGGGTTCTATTCCCTGTCGAGCACACAACTGCTGATATGTCACCCAATTGTCTCATATAATAAACCCAACAGGATCGTTCTTCTGATCGCCTTTTCAACCTCTCTCTCTCTCTAGACTCACGCGACAACCTCCTCCCCCCAACTGTTGCCAACCCTCTCTCCCCCCCTCAGCGCAAGATGTCCAAGACGGAGACTCAGTCAGGGACCCCGATGGGCCCATTGAAAGCGAAGAAGCCGTATCCTTTCTGGCTTGGTGGTGAGTACAACCGTCTCCACTGCGTAAGCATTCATGAGGGCTTACGATCTCCCCCTTCGACTTTAGGTGTGGCTGCGACGATAGCTGCGTCGATAACGCAGTACGTCTCCCTAACACGCATCCGAACTTGATATACTCATCGCACACCTCAAAAGTCCCCTCGACCTCACCAAGGTCCGACTACAAGCCTCCGGTGATAAACGAATGTTGGAGAGTATAAAGAAGACACTGAGGACTGCTGGTACGGGACGTTTTTACATCATATCGTCGCCCCTTGCCTTATCCCCTTCCCATAACTTTAAGGCGTTCGAGGCCTCTTCGATGGAATTACCGGCACGTGGATGCGTCAAATGTCATATTCGATGTGTCGTTTCTGGGCATACGAAGAGAGTAAGAAGTTGATTGGTGCGACGAGTAAGGATGCGCCTGCTTGGAAGTTGGGGCTTGCTGGGAGTATGGGTGCGTCATACCGTCTTATCCTCCTCCCCCCCCCTTGGAGCTAATTTCTTCTGTTCGTAGCCGGTGGAATTGCGGGGTTTGTTGGGAACCCAGGAGGTACGATCGGCTCCCCCCTACACTTTTCAAACTCGATAGCTAATTATGAACGCTATCTTTCGCTTCACACATAGAAATCGTGATGGTCCGTTTACAGGGTGACTTTGCGAAACCACCAGAGAAGCGGTTCAACTATAAACACTGTTTCGATGCGTTGTTCAGGGTGAGTGGATTGTGTGCACTAATCGGAAGTGCCTGACACTTCTCTCTCTCTCCCTCTGCAGATGGTCAGAGAAGAAGGAGCATCCTCCCTCGCTAGAGGTGTAGGCCCGAACGTGTTCCGTGCGATCCTGATGAACGCCAGTCAACTGGCGTCGTACGATTTTTTCAAGGCAGAGTTGTTGAAGACGCCGTATTTTGAGGATAATATTGCGTGTCATTTTACGGCTAGTTTTGCTGCTGTACGTGTGTGCTCCTGAGTATGTGTGTGTCTGTGTTGACGAGATTTGGGTAGGGTACGGTTGCGACGACGGTTTGTTCGCCGGCGGATGTGTTGAAGGTACGTGATTGCTAATTATACTATCGCTCCTATCCTATCTTTACGATGGCTGATCCCTTCCTCCTCTTCCTCCTATAGAGTCGTATCATGAACGCTTCCGGACCCGGATCTACGGTACGTTCACTCCCCTCTCAATGCCTCTCCTGTGCTCAATACTCACATCCTTCCCTCCCCTCAGTCAACTATCACAGCCATCCGAACTGCGATCAAGACCGAAGGCCCAATGTTCATGTTCAAAGGCTGGGTGCCCGCGTGGATGCGTCTCCAGCCGACGACGATTTTGATTTTCCTCACGTTGGAGCAGTTGAAGAATTTGGTGGATGTGAGTAGGAGGAGTGGGTATGATTTTGTTTGAGTTGAGGGGGGAGGAATAGTGGGGGATATCTTGAGACAATGGATGCTTTGTACATATGTAGAACGAGCTCGGGGTGTTTTTGTAAGATTTGAGAGAGAGAGAATACAGGATTTTTTGTAGTTTATGATTTATATCGCGAGTGGGACTTGTACATGTGCGTCTGGACCCATCTGGACTTGTATTGACTCTGAGGAGATCACTGGGAATTCGCTTATTCGAAGTTTCGTTGCCTGCGGGGATTCCGGTCAACACAGGGCATCGAGAGAGAAAGATCGACACTGATTAGGCACCCACCCCAAAAGGCCAAAGCGTAACCACCGTACTCGACTCTACACACACCGGATCCTCCGGAGGATTCTCAGCGAACAAATCCCCGCCTACAGGCCACTCGATACGACACGCGGACGCTGTGATCCGAGTGGGTGGGTTCCCCGTGTCGAATATGGGAGAAGGGAGTTTTTCGCCGGGGAGGAGGGGGCCGGAGTGGAATGTGAGTTGGGTTGGGTTGAGAGCGTATTGCCAGGGGGAGATGGGGTCGTATTCGAGGTCGATGGCGCGGTTTTCGTGGGGGTGGATGGAGAGGAGGCGTTCGGCGCGGTGGACTGGGTTTGGGGGTGGGGGAAGGGGGAAGTGGGGGTTAGTGGGGGGTGGGGAGGTGGGGAGGTGGGGAGAGGGGGATCTTACTGTCGAGTGCGTAGTTGAGAGGACCTCGATGGATAGCTATGGATCCGTGTGGGCGGTTTTCTGTGGGCGTTTGTTAGGTGGGGTGGTGTTTTACTAGAGGTGTGTGCCTACCGGTGGTGATTTTGGAAGGTACCCTCAGCTCGAGGCTGGTATTTCCTTTCTTGACAGATACTTTCTGTAACCCATTGACTGGTGATAGGCTCCCCTCTGGACCGTGGTTGACGGATATCGATCCTTCTGAGACCCAGCTGGGGATACGGATGTAGAAAGTGAAATCCTTCGTGGCGGATATCTCGTAGTTCAATACGTCGCCAAAGGGGTACAGAGTTTCTACGGAGACCGAGACGTTGTTGTCTTGCCAGTGTATTGTAATCAGCCGAGTAGAAAAGATAGTTGGGCGGAAGGGGAAGACTGACTATTAGCGAGCGTGACGTGCGTATTGAAGGGTCCCAAGTATAGATGAACGAGCGATTTGGTGTCGTTGGTGGTGAGGAAGGCGTTGGTGATGAATTTGGGCCAGCCTTGTGGGAAGTTGACTGTGCAGCAGCTAGGAGAGGGGGGTGGCGGAATTAATACGTGTAAAGCGGTCGGATGGGAGGGAGCGTTTACGGGTAATTGGGCTCGAGGCCGAAGATATTGGAATCGGGTCTGTAGGACGAGTGGTTAGGGTGCATCAGTAGAAAGGATCGGATGTCCTACCCATCCTCCGGGAACGGATTTCTGTGGTGCGGGGTGTTGAGTGAGAGCCTTTGACCACAATCGGGGAAAGTATGAACTCACGGTGTCATATTCTTCGCTGCGATTTGGTTCTGCTGCTGCAAGTACTGTCGTCCCCACATATCTGGAAAATACGTCAAACCCAGCGATCACGGACTGATGCGTTCCAAGTACTTACTGGCGGTGATTGTAGCGGGCAACGCGTTGTAAGCCATCCGTTCGACCTGGTCGGCGAACTTGATGTCACCCATGACCTGAAAGAGATAGGAGCCGCTGTATATCGATGAAGGTGAGAACTTTAATGTACGGTTCCCCCGGGAATTGAAACGAGTTACGAGAACATGGCTTCCTGTATGTACATAGACGGAGGTTGAGCTTTTTTCAGACGGGGCAGACTGAGAGTGCACGTACCACTACTAGACACAACTCTGACCTGGAAGGCAAGAACTTTGAGTGACGAGCAGCGATTGCGTGGTTAGCGACTCACCCTCGATTTGCTTCCAAACCCGCGAGCATCTCGTCGGCTCCAAACGCACCTGAAGGTCGGCCATGATACTTGAACAAGAGGTCCCAGCTGAGACTGGCTGCTTCGAGGTCTAGGAAACGGTTCATAAACGAGTAGGAGTGAGGGTTGAAGAATACCGACCGGAAGCGTTGTGAGTGAATCGGTAGGTGGCAGGGAGGGCTTTGAGTCCCTCTGCCATGTTGACACCGTGCCACTAGATCATGTTTTTCAGGTAAATGCCTCGTTCGAAAAAGTCAGACTCGGGACCGACGTAAAGGGGTTTGTTGAAGGGGTTTGGAAGTCCCTCAACTGCGGTGGACTCAATACGGTGAGGGAGAACAAACGCTGAGACGGCTTGCCTGGGCCTTTCGGAAAGAGCTTCGATGGACGTGAGGAGGGAGACAATCAGGACCGTAGGTCTCGTACCTCTTCTGAAAAGACCTTCTCCCAAGGAGCACCGCTCCATTTCAATCGTCGCATCGTGTCGACTAGGAGTTCTTCCTGTCCTCTCGGGTGTTTATCGTACAACCTTTGCGGATGGTTATGGCGGTACGGGCGGAGAATACTCAGAGTACTGTCTCACCATTGCAAGGCAATCACAAAGTCTTCCCATCGTGTCTCAGCCCATTTATCGACTCCTTCTCCGTTCTTCAACATCGTGTTTGCGAGTTTCACAAACTTGTGCAGTGCATTGACCACGCGCTCCGTGGCTTCGGGTCTGTACTCGATCAATTGAATTGCGCCGAAGAAGAAAGGGTACCTATGAGAGAGAGGGACTGTCAGGTTTGAAGAGGTGTAATGGTACACGAGGGGGACGCACCTTCCCCACAGGTAACGCGGTTTACTCGTCCCAACCTCCGGACCCAGCCATCCACTGGAGTCCTGGTGATCCAGGACGTAGTCGAGGAATTCTTGGGTTTTCTGATTGATGACAGTGTGGTTGACGAGGATGCCGTTGGGCACCATCGCGTTCTTATAATATGACATGCATAATTGAAGCCGGCGGAAAAAATGGAAAAGAAACGGAATGCCGGAAAACTCACAAACCAGTAGCTCCCCGCTGCGAATTTCTATTTTCAGGGCGGCTAAAATTTTCCATCGAACCATCAGATCACTGACCTTCTTCTAGGTATGAATAGTACGCGTCTCCTCCCACCCAGTCAGATTTTGACACCCTTTTCCACGAGTTGGACATGCTGTTGATGTATCGGATCGGACAAAGGACTCACAAATCGTAGAACTCGTGCATGTGCCCCGCAACGCCATCCGTTTGGACTTGAAGCTGGGGGCGTTACACGTGAATCAGTCATGGTGTGTAACTGAACGCCGAACACCACAGGGACTCCGAACCTGTTCGTATAGCCATCCTGAAGGCTTTATCCCTCCTAAGGGAATGTTCTCGAAAGCCTTGGGCGCTACTGTAGGTGTACTCCTTCAGTAGACTAAGACTTGAGGATCGCGCCCAACTCACATTTAGCCTGGACGCCGCTGGCAGCGATGACGAGCACAAGAACAGTGCCTAGTGCGCACATCGGAGTAAGAGGGGAAACCTTATAGTCCTGATAAGGATAACAAGGATGAGAAATGAATGCTTGAGCTAATCGCGGGTACATTATAAGGAAATGAGCAAATAGACATCATGACAGTGCATGTTGAAAACGCGGCCCTGTGAGGTGTGAGAGCGCTGACGCTGCGTCTTGCCTTTCGCCCCCATCTGACCTAGGTCCAACACGAGGCAGATCCGCTAGGTACTCCCGGCAGCGGCCTCAAAAACACGAGGCTCACGCGTTGAACGTCCTTAGACGTCTCTTGATCCTCAACTACCACGATCCTAGCTCAGCTTCGTTGCTGCAGCCGACGTCGAGCTCAAAAAATCACCAAAAAAAACCATAAAAAATATTCCATTCCCATTCATTGCGACGCGTTACATCCCGTTCTCTACGACGTGCTATGTTCTTTTTCTCTCGTTCACGTTCTTCACGACAAGACACTCCAGATGATCCTCATTCGGATGCGAACAATGACAGCAATGTCCCTAACGCAAACTCAGAGTCTGCTGGTGAATCTCCCGTAACTGCAGAACGGGCACCCGACGACGACGGCCGACCTTCATCTTATTCTCCTGCTCAAATGTCCGCGTCCAGAGATTCGGAAGGCTACCCTTCATGGCTTCCCAAACGACCCCCTCCGCCAGCCCCAGCTTCCACTTTCCATTCGTCTATTGGTTTTCCGGAACCAGGTCAAGGTGAACAAGCGATGATTGGTGGGCGCAAGCCGACACCGCGTTCAATTCGGCTTGTCAGCCTAGAGGGCGGTGACATGGGAGAGAAGGAGGCTGGTCAGCCCGTCATTCCAGGCGGTCCAGCGCGCCCTCGAGTTTGGTCGAGGGGTGCCGTTTCTGCACTGACACCAACAGTTTTCTCTGGGGCCTTCCCGCCAGACGCACCTCAACTCCCTCGGATACCTCAACCCTACTTTCGTTCACGGAGCGTCAACATGGACATCTTACGAAATCCCTCCATCTTATTCCGAATCTACTTCTACCTCTTTCCCGTCTTGCTCTTTGCACATATTCCTCTGCAAACATTTTTTGACTTCAATGCTGTATTTATACTGATTCTGTGAGTCTTGAGCTCTTCTCCGTCGTATTCTTCTGACACGGCCACTGTCGACAGAGTTGCGAAACATCCCAACCCTGACGCGCCTGGCGTCCCTGGCTCTGGCAGAAACTGGGCGCTGGGTGCCGCGGCATACCTCGCCTGCTGGCTTGTTTGGATTGTGGTGGTGTTTCTTGTATATGAAATCATTTATTCTTTCGTTCGGAGGTGGCGGACCAGTGCGTTGTTTGTTCTGTGCTCTCGATCTCTACTCATTCTCTATACTTGCCGACAGAGCGACCTCCAGTCTTTCCCATTTACACATCTTCACCCGCGCGACACCTTGCTTCCCTTACCTCGTACTCAAACTTCTGCTTTCTCCAACACATACGACTCTCCGCTTTTTTGCCCGCCCGAGGCGGTTCGATTCGCGACGGATTTGCGGAGACCCTATATTTTTATTCTCAGAACCTTCCCACTGTTGCCTTGCTTCTTCCACGGGCAGGTCTCAGCCTTGCACTCCTTTTGGCGTTTTGGACATCGGATCCGAATGTACTCTCCTTAGTCGGTCAAGGCTTCAAAACAGGCAGAGATGGGACATTTTTCCATCAAGATGGAACGTTAACCGGTTACGCCAGGGGCGTGCTTGCAGCGAATGTCGCTTGGACAGTATGGAGAGCTTTGGTTCTTCTCTTGAGCTGGTCAGTTCCCGATTTTCAAGAAGACCCTCGCGGCGCCTTCGTTTTTGTTCGTTTTCCCAAGTTGCGATGCTAACGTTACCCTATCGTTCATTCGATCTCCGCAGGATCGGTCTCTGGATTCTCTCAGGACAAGCTTTTGGTGGTCTTTGTGGTCCTCGTTATCGTTGGGAGGAGGAAGACATGCGAGAGAAGAACCGTTCGTCACTTTACAGCCTCGGGGATAACAACTCCGAAACGGCCTATTATGACCCCGATTTACCGCTTCCATGGGCATGGAAGGAGAGGACCCGTTCACGTATATGGGATGCCTATGAGTTTTGCCTCGTTTCCGGCAAATCTTCAGGGAGATACGGAAGTGCACCTATGGATCCGTTCGAAGCCTATCGTCAGGGATATGGAGAGCCTAAGAATGTCACAGGGTCGCCCATGTCGGAATCTCCTGGTGGATTTGAGGGCATGGACCGCTTGATGGCCGCTGTGGGGTTGACGCCAGCGCCAGCTTCCGCTCAGCAACTCAAACGGAGTGTGCTCTCAGACGATTTCTTTAGAAATCCCGATCCCGAGCAGCCAGTTGCCAGCGGTAGTGGGTTGAAGTCAGGTAGAGCTAGTCCTCCGCCTGCTGGAAGAGCGACGCCGCCAGAGTTGGCTGCAGTTATACCGAAGGTTGTCCAGAGGGCGGCTAAGGAAAAGCAGCCGAGTCACGGAGGTCCGCTGATGGAGTTACCGTATCCGTTTATGGCAAAAGGCACTGCGCAGGTCTCAAATGAGGATGTAGAGGCGACGAAGGATATAAGGATACCGTTCCCGCCTTCGCCATCAAAAAGCCGTGCTGGCACTAGGACAGCAACTAGTAGGAGTGACGATGAGGGGGAAGACGATGACGATGAAGAAGAGGAGGAAGAGGAAGATGATGACGACGCAGAGACTGGCCTTGCGACGACGAGCTCGGACCCTTCGTCCTCCTCTGCGCGAGCCTCAAATTCTATGTCCTCTCTAGGACTCCCTGTCACCTCTAGATATCCATTCCAGTTCCGTCATCCCACCACGCGAGGATCTTCTGGTTCGCATATGACTTCTCCCTCCAACGGACGTTCTACCATTGATTCCAGGATCTCCCGACAAACACGTTCGACGATGTCGACTGGCAACCGCGAGTCAACTGATTCTCACTCGCCTCGGTCCCAGTATACTACATCAGATGCAGCTAGCCCGTCAAGCGTCGGTTGTCTTCCTATGCCACCAAGGCGACAAGGAGGACGCGGAAGGGCCAGGGATGCGGGCCCTTCTGTACCTTCATCACCGAGTATCGATTTCCCCCGTGCTGGAGCCTCGAGAGGACGTGTAAGGGGTCGTAGCTCGGTGGGTTCTGGAGGGCACATGGGCCCGTACGGCATGTCCTCACCCGAGCCCGGTTTGTATAGTTCAGACCTGGATTATGAAGAGGATGATTTAGGGGGAGAATTCGATGAATCGTTGATGATGGAACAGCCGGAACCTGAGGGGCCACATGAAGCAGACGAGGGCAACGACGTTGTTGGACTGCTATCGGGGTCCCGCGGCCCCAGTCCGCGCACTTCAATGACTGGTATTCGCCGTAGAGCAAGCAACAGTTTTGGATCCACCCGACCCCCTCGGTTGAGCCTCCCGTCCGGGGGAGGAAGCCGCAGCACGAGCAGCAGTGGATCACGGTCAGGCTCGAACTCTCGAACCAATTCCCACTCGGGATCATCGTCCGGGAGGTCTCGCGCGGGCTCGATGACTGGCGCAGTGCGTTCTCGTACTCAGTCCCTTCTCCAGACGATGACTTCGGCGTCACGTTCGAGCTTGGACCTCGTTCAACATACTGTCACGCGTACAAGAGCTAACTCGAGTATGGCAAGACTGGAAGAGGATTCCGATAAGACACATTCGAGATCTGGAAGCAACTCGTCTGCGATGGTCAGCAGTGGTGGAGAGAACAACACCTTCGGACATCCGATTCCCCGCAGGCCCCAGTGGCAGCAGAGGGAACAGAGAGTGAGCGAGGAGGACGAGCCCCCCACACCTGGTGTCGCTCACATGCAGGGTGTTCCCGAAGTGATTGAACCTGAACCGACAGCCCAATCCTCTTCGAGGGCGCTACGAGAAACCAAATCCAACCTCTCTGTTCATGCCCCATCTCTCCATCCTTCTGAGGCCACAATGCACAGTCCTAGTGCGGGACAGACCAGCCAAGGCGAGCCTGCCGGTGGTTTGGCCATTCCCGGTCGGGGAGAGAGCAATGAGAGTCCTGATGTACTCTCTTTGCAAAGTAGCCATGCAGATATCAGTACTGCCGCAGCGTCGTTTGTGACTGCTCCCGCGACCATTGCAACGACGACTGACGATAGTGGAAGGACGGTGTCAAGCTGGCCAGGTGACTCGCATATGCTGGATCGTCCGGATGCAGCATGGAGGCCTGCATGAGCAAAGTTTAACCTTGCTGCGGCCACGGCTTGCCTTTTCCACAACGATGCGCTGCGACTCCCTTACGCCATCACGCCGACACGACTGCACGATTCATCATTGGAGGACCATAGAGATTGTATTACTTTCTTGGATGTCTGTTGACTGAGATCGTCCTCTCACGACTCGTAGATATCTGTTGCATTACTGTTTATTGTGGCATATTGTTATTGTTTCTCTGCTCATTCTACTACCTCATTACTTTCATCTACGTCTAACACATTTCCCCCATCTGTACCGACCCTTTTAATACATCAACTTGGAGGAGTAATCGGATTAATGCCAACCACCTAGTATACATCACATATTTCACGCGCATCCTCAATGTATATACTGGATTTTCTTTTCTTGTCCTCATTCAATGTCATGGCATTACATTCAAGCGAGTTTTGCCCTCTTCGTCGCGCTGTAGGACTCCGAGAGTCCTGGGCATGGCGACGCGGGGCTTGGGTAGCTGTCACAGCTGTGACATGCCTTTCATCTTTTTCCAATCCAGTTCAAAACGGGCAAGTTGGTTTGAACAGACATGTCCTCGGCTTCATTCATCATGCATCAAGTCGTAAGTCTCTTCTCGGCGCGCAACGTCACAATATTGAACCTCGAGTCTTCGGGTCTCAGCGGTCCTGCAGTTCCAAGTGCCAAGAGACACCGCATGAAGGGTATTCAATGGCAGCACTCTACATATCCGTTGAGAAAATTTGGCTGGTGTACTACTACGGGGGCGCGAATGGATTTTTGAGAGGAGCTCAGGGAAAAGCACGAGCTGGAGTCGGAAGGTGGCGGTAAGAGGGACTTTTGGTAGGATTCTCTCTGGTACCCGGAATCCGGCTTGTCACCGTTGTCCGTCTTGTTTCGATCGATAATAAGGGCTTGACCTAGCTTGACTAGAGAGAATCTTGGGTAATGCCAAGCTGAACGTTCCTTCATTTATCTTCCTCGTTCAAGGCGCCTCAAGGAGAAGGAAAACGCGAATATTTTCGACAGCGAGTATGTGGGGGTGGCCCCTCACAGTCCTGCTCTTGTTCCTGGACCCAGTCTCTTCAACGTTCGTAGGCGAACGGCGAACGGAGAGTGGTTTGCATATCCCTCTGTATCAAAGAAGGACAAGCTCTCTAGCAAGGCGTGCTCAAGTTGTGGGATTGGGTGATTATTTCGACGTGTGAGTTTCTTCACCTCGCGTACGACTTGATCTGACATTTCTTACAGAAGCTACAACGCCCTGCTGAGGATTGGGAAAACGGAAATACCGTTGATCGTTGGTGTGTCGCGCTTTGACTTCCCCGTTTCGCACTCGCTCAACCTCTGCCAGACACTGGGTCCTCCGACTTATGGGCTGTATCTGACGCTTGCGCATCGGAACAATGTCTATCGGGCACGAGCATGAGCACTATGAGATATCAACAAGCCAGCTTTCAATCCACAGGCCTGGACGTCAGGCTGCTCTATGGCGATTCCTTCACTGGCACCTATGCCTACGGACTCATTGGGCAAGATAGCGTCAACCTGGCCGGATCAGGAGTTAAAGATCAGTATTTCGGTGCTATCAACAGTACCAATACCTCTGTACTACAAGTGGGTTCTTCTGGGATATTTGGGCTAGGATTTCCTATCAACAGGTGTGTTCTGCTGACTCAATTGGTTGGCCACAGGCTGATGATCCAAGGCAGCGCTATATGGATGGAACTTTTCGAGGCAAACTACGTTACTCGCAACAACTGGGGTACGGAGGACCATATTCAAAAACGCGCCTACAACCGCTTGAATTTCCCTCCTATCAGCGATCTCGCCCGTCGTGATCTGTCCTCCCTAAACCAGCTGAAGACGCGACAATCACCTACGATCTCTGTAGTTGAAGAAATTCTCTCTAGTTGGGATCTTTATGGCCCATTCATCACACGGCTCATATCCTCGCAAAAACTGTACCCAATGGCTACAATTACTCTCCAGAGAAACACGGTCGACGTAGGCGGGAACGCTGGGCTTCTGAGCATTGGTGAATTGCCATCCGGTGTGAAGAACGATAGCCTGACTTGGGTCCCGTTGAGGACCTACGCTCCTGAACAAGGGGGATTGGCGGCACCGCCGGATTCTCCAGGGGAAATCTACCCAATTGCCTGGGAAATCCCGCTCGACGATGTCTACTTGGATGGGGAAAAGATTCCTCGGTCTACACTGGCCTCATCGGATATATCGTTCTCCGCCCTCGTCGATACGGTAAGGATTCTACGAAGTGGCTAATGAACGATTTGGGCTGACCATCTGACAGGGAAACTCGCTCATCCGAGGACCCGCCGACAGCATACAATTTATCCAGCGAGCGATAGGCGGTGGAAGTCGCTTCTCATGCAGCACACCTCATACTCTGTCGTTCGAGATTGGCGGGAAAATGTTTCCCGTCGACCCAAGGGATTTTATCTCGCCGAAGGATAACACCCGGCAATGCGGAATGAACGTTGTGGCCACGGATACTCCTCATGAAGGCGGTGGATACCTGTTTAGTTGGAGTTTGGGTGACCCGTTCCTCAAAAGGTATCGAATATCAACATCCTCCGGTCTTTGCTCAACCGCTCACTCTATCCAATGTAGCGTTTTGTCGTCGTACTACTACGGAAACCTGACGCATCCATCTCAAGATCCTCCCCGCCTCGGTTTCCTATCCACTGTCCCATCTGATGCTGACGATCGATATATGGATGCTCTCAGAGCCGCAAATGAGGGTAAGAATCGCTTCCCAGGTACGTTTTGCACTTTCTCGGACTTTTGCCATAGCCTGATGTTGTCATAGCGTTTGCAGAAGCTCCTCCCACCGGGACACCCCCAGTTTTTGGTACGAACTCAAACGGCGTCCCTATGGCCCAGCCCACGGACAGTAGCACATCAAGGAATAATGGAGCTCCTCCCGGACCTATTAGGCGGATTGGTCTGCCCTCATGGGTAGGCAGCGTGTTTGTGGCGGCAGGAACTTACCTCTCGGGATGACAGATGATGTTTATCTCATCGCCCTCATATTGCATCAGTGCACACTTCTTACTTCGCATAATCATATACTAAGCTTCCACCAATCTGTACCCTCTTGACCCATATCTGGAACATTTTGTATCGTTGTTTCATTCCTTGTGAATGACATATAGATAACCTATTCGTTTTTGTGCGAAGCCTTGTTGAGGAAACTGCTGGAAACTATTGAAAGTGCTCAGGTGACAACGCGGGAAGCTCGGGCCGCGCCCTGAAACGCGTTTAAATACCACGTGATGGGAAAATCAACAGAAGAACATTGTTGAATCCATTCGACAGACGGACGCGTCTCTTCCGTTCTTACCCTCATCTCCCCCCTCTCCCCTTGACAAATTTCCTTGATTTTCTTCTTCTCTCTATCGACACAAAATGCCTCGTAAAGCAACTGCGACTTCTGAAGGAGTGACTGATACTGCGGAACCCCGTCGTTCGTCAAGAATCAAGGAGCAGCCTAAAACCGAACTGGTGGAGGTGAAGAAGGCTCCTGCGAAGCCACGGTCGAAGAAGACAGACACAGCTAAGGAGGTCAAGGCGGATGGCGAAGATAAGCCAAAGTCCACCAAAGGAAAGAAACGAAAGGCAGATGAGGATGCGCCTGCTGAAGGCGTTGAAGGCGACGATAAGGCTCCCCCGGCCAAGAAGGTGAGACATTTTCTTGTCTTTGACGGCTCCAGTCGGTTATTCTATCGAGGCGAATTCTCTCTATGCCTGTCGTGAGATTTCTGACGATAATTTATAGGCCAAACCGGCCTCCAAGGCCACCAAACCAGCCTCTAAGCCAGCCTCCAAAGCCAGCGTCAAGCCTGCTTCAAAGGTCAATGCCAAGCCAGTCTCAAAGGCGGCCAAGCCAGCTTCTAAGGCATCCGCTAAGCCGCCATCGCGTGCAAACTCTGCTAAACCTGCGTCTCGTGCAGGTTCGAAGAAACCCTCATCCAAGGTCCGTTTTCTATCCTTTGCTGCTCTGTGGCGATCTTCGTCATCGACTGTGCATCCTCGGACCTGCCTTCCGCACCTCGGCTTGTTGTTATTCGTTGCTTTGTAACTTCAACTCACTGTCGATTTCCAGGCTCAGGTCGAACCGGCTGCTGTTAATGCCGCCAATGCTGAACCATCCATTGCCGAGGAACCAGAAGCAGAGGCCGCTGCGGAAGACGCACCCCCGACTGCTGTAGGACTAACTTTTTCTCTCAAAACTCCGTCAGAGCTAACCGGCCTATGTTTCCAGGCTTAGCGGTGCAGCCCAGTGTCTGATCTTGTATCTCACTATCTCAACGTGTATCATCTTTCCGACCCCCATCTCGAACCAAATGGAGGCCTTCCTTTGATCGATATCCCTCCCGTTTCTTTACGTTGAACTTATTCGGTCCTGCTGTCGTTGTTTGCTCTTCTATCACTTGTGACATCTCTACACTTGTTATGTGTTTTTATATAAAGTGTACTCGTGTATGTGTGCGATCGTCATGACATCAAAGGTAGCTCGTACTTGTCCATATAATGCATCCCTTTTACTTCGAATGTCATACCCTCCGACTCGCCTCCCTCATCCAACTTCTTCCTCTTCCTTCCGTCTGGTCTCCACTTTTTACCTATGCGAATCATCCTACTCTTGCGCTGCGTATGCCGTTCGTAAACCCCTGCAAATATGCTCTTTCCTTACTGTATGTGTGTGATCACTGTGATGCTATTCTATGCTAGTGGTGTAGTTCCGACAAGCAATGTGAACTATGTGAACTATGGTACATCTGCCCTATGACTTTTTTCGTGGGCGAACAAAAAAGCATAATACATGTAGAGAACGTCGAATCCCAACCAGTAAATCCACGAGAAAGAGAAATGCCAATCTCCGATAAAATGAATGTCGAAGGCTGGAACACTGAAACACAGGATACTCCCACCAACAAATGTAAAGGCGCGTGGTCCCGTGGGCTCAGTGCTCAGCTCTCGTCGTCGTCTGATAAGAAGAATGTCCGTGGCTCAATAATTTTGACTTCAATCTCATCTAATTCGAGCCTCTCACTCTCCGTTGATACCTGGAAAACCACAGTGTCCGCCTCGTGCGAAAACGGTCGTGTCAAAGAGGCGGGATCGATATTCATGTGAGACAACACGTTTGCAATGTTCGTGTCACTCGTGTCGTCGAGGTGAATATCAATGTTTCGTAGGTGAGGCCACCCCCCGCGTTCCCGTTCCACAACTAGATTCATGATTATCACCTCGATGTCGATGACGGAAAGTCGGCTGCCTCGGATGGAGAGTCTCTCAAGTTTGCCGCAAGGGACTTGTGAGCACGGGGGGGTGTTCGTCGATAGAGGGCTAGAAATGATCGAGCCCGAGAATGGGTTGATGAATATAGGCATGGTGTTCAGCGACGACGGGGACGGTGATATGAGACCGGAGGCCCACAGTTGAGTACCCAAACCACGGGGTACAATATGACCGAAAAAGCCACTAGCGCTGCCGAGCCGACGAGTTGCAGGAAGTAGGGCATGAAGGGCGTGCATGGGGGACACCATACTGCTCAGAGTTAGGTATTTCAAGTTGGAAAGGGAAAGTAGAAAGGGTTTCAATAAGGTCGGATCGGTTTTCACTCCCTTTAGAGTGAGCGCCTCCAAGAATGGGAATGGTTGACTCGTGAAAATCGTGGCCCGTCGTTGCCGGTAGGGGTCCGTTACGGAGGAAGGCCCCGACTCTGAAGTGGGTGCAGGCGCCCTATACGAGGACTGGACGATGCCGTCGCCGTTATGAGCGGTCGGCAGGCTGGAATTAGTAGGGTAGCTGCGTAACACATCCTCTCCATCGCCCGTGGCAATATATCTGAGAATGTTAGTCACATCTGGTTCCTCGAGGTCGCCGGGATGAGAAGCGTCTTCGAGGGTGAGCCTTGTGACATTGGGGGCCCTGAAGAGACCCAAAATCTTTCGACCGTCCAAAGTAGATCGATACCCCAGGTTTAGCTCCTGGAGGTGAGGTAGCAGTATGGGTGCCTCGCTGTCTATTAAGGAGCTCCTTCGTCCCACGGGCAGCTGTTTGACCTTGGATTCATCAAAAGCGAATCCAGAACCGTTCACCACCAACTTTCGGAGTAGTGGACAGGATGAGAGTATGCTGGAAAACTCCTGAAGAGATGGTCTGACGTCGAGACTATGGGAAGAAAGTTCTAGGCAGAGGAGGGGAGAGATGGACTCTGTACAGACTAGAGTCGGTACAGACGACCAGCAGACATGAACGCCGCGAAGAGTAAGGGTTCGCAAACGAGGGAGGAGTCCAGGACTCAGCGGTCGGTTGGGACTGCTTCTGGGTTTCAGAAATAAAGGGTGTCGCATATGACGCGGTTGGAATTGGGGCGAATGACTGATATAATCGTTGCAACGCATGAGAGTAAGGGATTCCAGCAGGGGTGCACCAAGAGTGGTGAGCGACTCGTTGAGCATGTTCAACGCCGCATACATAGGTGCCCAAGTGTCCGTTAGAATATCGATCGAACGCCAGCGGGATATATGTGGGAGGAGAAGGGCAATCACTACCGACATTGTTTGAGGAGAGAAAGGAGGAGTGTAGTCGCCCGTGTAGTCGTCAAAGTTGGGGATCCTGAAATATAGATGAGTATTGCATGTCAGGCGGAAGGGAGTTCCTAGGGCGTACTCAGGCTCGCAAAAATCCCATTCCATGTCCCGTGCATCAATCAAGATGTCGAGAGGATACTTCCGAGAGAGTGAGAGATACGATGTAACATGTGAGGTGTTTAGTACGGATCTGTAGTCATCGGCATCCGATACACCTTCCAAAGAGCCAACAGTGACACAAAGGCTCGTCCATAGCGCAGGTGTGTTCAGAGCAATAGTCCTCCAATGCCTGTTCACAGCAGTGAAGACGAGAGGAATTTTTACGCTGTCGACATTGAAGCTGGTCGATTCCTGGGAGTCGTCAGAAATACTTGGGGAAGAGTGGGTTCCAAGAACGAGAATATAGGAGAGGAGCTCGACTGGAAGGCGATCGACAGGGGTTCGGATTGTCCATGCCATTTGTTCGATAGTGGAGGCCTGTCGAGGTTGAGCAAAGGGGAAGTTTTAGTAAAGTGCCTCGACGCACCGGTCTAAATAAGTATAGAATCACAAAACCTTTCTTTGTTCAGGCGAACATCTGAATCAACCGCGTATTTGTGATGTAATTTAGACTGCTTGTTGTGTTCCGGGTTCGCGGGCCTATCACCTCTCAGTCAACCTTTGAACTGAGGCAGTCGAAGCTTGGGGAACGAAAAATAGGAAAAGACTCCCAAGGACGGTCACCAAGGTCAGAAGAGGGAGGAGAACGGAAGTAAGGGGGCGGGGATATGATATACAAAGTTCGTGTCGCAGTGACCTCTTTCCAAATCAGTCGGAACAAAGGACTTCGCATTTTGGAGATAACTGATCTCGTATTGGATCTGCATCCCTTTATAATTTCACATACTTTCACATACTTCACATTTCACGCGGTGCATTCCCCATCGGCAATCATTCGCGCTTTGCCGAAACAAACCAACGCCCATAAACAGCACTCAAAAGGAACTTGAAAAAGGACCTGGGAGGTACAATTACCCGCATTTCGTGTTACAGCATGTCTTTTCCGCATACATACTCTTCCAGGAACGAGGGCGAAAAAGGACACTAGCGTTTCAGCGCCGGTGCCGCGTCCGATAAAAATGAACGAAATATTGCGAAGACGGAGCCATCAAGTCCAATATTGAGCGAAAGATTGTGCGAAGGGGCTTTCACAAGGATTATTAGGTAACCAAGACAATAAGATACACAAAACAATCGCAGGATAACTCACTAACGTTCCCTTGAAAGCCATCGTTATACAATCCCTGAACCAAACACTTCCCCGCTATCGTTGCAACCGGTCCCGACAACCTTTATGGCGTAGACTGCATAAAATCAGACGGAACCATTTGTGAGAGATCCATCCCATCAGCGTCGCCAAACAACAGCATGTCGGTCGGAGAGAGGAAGAGGTGTGAGTTCTCTCTCAGCAAGCCTGAATTGATAAAATCTTCCGTGTTTTCAAGAGAAGACCCTTGTGTCGGAGCAATAAACTGCGATTGTGGATCTGTCGATGTCCCAGCCAAGAAGGGTTTTGTATCAGTCGTAAAAAAGTCAGTTGGTGAGAAGGCTTCAGGGCTGCTGTGATGCGATTCTCCGCTTTGACTGGACCGGGTGATGGTCGATACAATCTTTTTGCGTACAGGGCGAATCCACGCAGGCCTGGAATTGTCTTGAGGATTATCGGCTCGTGAAGGCTCCAGAGGAATTTGAGTAACTAATATTCGGTCAATGAAGGTCCGAACTGAGAATAACACACTCACGTCGACAGAACTCTTCCAGTAGGTCCCCAGATCGCAGCCCACATACATATCGTCCACTGAACCTTCGCAAGAGACCGACGCACGAACGCAGTGCATCTAGGCCGGGTGAAATGAGTGGCTGCATCGCCTCAGACTTGCAACAGAGCAGGACGGCGACCAGAGTCCTGCCGGCTTGCGTTAGTTGGTGTATGACATGAACACCGTCTTTCAGTAGGGCGAAGTTATCAACATGGTCAATGTACAGAATGAGGTTTTCAATGGGTTTCTTACAATAAGTCATCAGTCCTTTCCCTGCTATGTGTGCATGCGTCGCTATGATTTGGAGTGCAGAGTTATGGGCTGCAATCATCGCTTCCCTTTCCCCATCGCTTTGTCGTTGTTTCTGCTCTTCGTCGCCTGCAGAATGCAACCGTTCGCCAACTCGATGAGAAAAGCGATGGCGGTAGATCAACAACCTCACAAAGTGCTCAGCGCAATAGAGCCTTTCCGCCTGCGTAAGCCGGATGATATCCTCGCTTGCCACTGTTTCAGGACTTTGAGACCAGAGCGAAGGTATGCTATTATGGATCTCATCCAATAGCATCTCCTCCTCCCTCAACTCGTTCGACCCTTTCGAACTCAAAACCGATGCCACCCTCCTCATGAAAGGAGAGGACGCCGGTCGAGGTATCGGAACATCCAGCACTGACTCAAGCACCATCATGATCCTGAGGTAGTAGATGAACGCCCCCATCCTACATTCCGTACCCGGCGGCGGGGTCCCGATTCCATCCTTCGAGATGTATTCATCATCCACAGGTGCTGGCTCGCTCACGTCACAGTCCCTCAAACGTATGATTGGGGGTCGTCCGAAATGCGCCGAAAGTTGCTTGTCCCATGTATAAACACACCAGAAGGTGCGCTTTCGTACTTCGTCCTCGATCGGGTCAAAGAGATCGTAAGTATCAGAGGATCGATGGAGTCCAGCATCTATGGAGATGGTGACGGCTTCAGAAAGGAGGGCGGCTGCCTTGGAAAGTCGACCTAAGCCAACTGCATAGATAGCCGCGACGAGATCAGCCTGTATGGTGTAAAGGGTGGGACGATCGGCAATGGGTAATATGCGAAGTTGACCCAGTAACTCAAACCATCGAGTACCTGCGGTTATGCCGTTGTTGGGAGCAGCTCGTGCTCGAGGATCGTCCACATGTCGGGAAGCTAGACAACATATCGCAACGATGAATGTAGCAAAACCGGGTTCTCCCCATTTCTGGGGGTTGCCGTAGTCCTACGTGGCGAGTATGTAGGTATTCTTTATTTAGAAACAAGATGGAAACTCACGGCGAGGAAGGTCGGGATATGCAGGAAGGGGAGAATGTAATATGATGTCGAGAGGTAACATTGAACAAGACTAGAACGTATATTAGCCAAGTAAGTTCACCCAAGATATACGGGAATATGCTACTTGCCTGTCCATAAGATCCGGAGGGATGTGACCCGTGATCATTCTCCACAGAGTTTGAGGGTTTACATCCATCCGCTTTGACGTTCGATTTGGGAACCACTTCGGCCCCGCGGGCTGGGGAGGTGGCGACGGGGAAGCCGTATTAGGTTCCGAGGGTTCTGGAGCACGCCGTTCGATTAACAAATCCAGGAATGGGAGGCCAGAGGTCTCGCCCTGCCAACGAGTGTAACCCTCGTCGTCCGTGTAAAGATACGAATCTGAGATCGACAGTTTGGCCACTTCTTCACCGAGCTGATCAACACCTGAGCCGGCTGCGCTTGTATTCAGGCCACACATGAAGGACTGGAATGTAGTTGAAGGGCTACTTTTCTGATCGTCTAGGTTCGGCGATGGGGCGAAATGTGTTGAAGGATTTGTGAGAGGAAATACGTGGAGGGAAGGGGGCGGTATACCAGACGGAAAAGCGGCGGTGGGGGATGTAGGCGATAGCCCTGCTGCCGAGTCTGGCAAAAGAGACTTTATAGAATCGAGAGTTGCTGAATTGCCTCCCGCGGCAAAAACTGCAGGTGGTATGGCCTTGATCAGAGTTTCCAGTTGATGCATTCGATCCTCCAGTGTAGCAGTGCGCCTAAGGAAACGTTTGAAATATGACTCGAGTCAATGAGATGAATGGAATGTACTTCGATTTGTGAGGGTGAGTACGTTTTCCCGGCTCTTCGAATGTACATGCTGAATTCGCAGCAAGACAAGCTTGGCAGGGATGCCCTTCATCACATTTTATTCGCCGTCGACTTGAAGGTTGTGAATGTAATCAGCAGATTTTCTGAGAGCTACAATCGGACGTACCGACAACGGTCGCATGCCCTATTATCGAGAGCCTTCAGTGAATTTCCCAACACGCAAACCTTGTCACATACCTGCTTAGTTTGAACCTTCTCTCCTTCAAAATGCTTGACGCTGAAGACGAGCCACTCTGCTCTGGAGATTCTGAGGTTGTTACTGGCGGCATGACGGAGTTGTGGAAGATGATTCGGTTCAGCGGCACAGCTTGAGCCGTTGCCGGAAACCTCCTCGACAAATAATTCACACGCCCTTGCGAAAACTGGATTGGAGTCTAGAGATCTGTTCATTACCGTTTCGTTACTAATAAACATCGCTGGGGTATTGTGAGATAAATTAACCAATGCTTGCGAGCCCCCATGAAATATGGTATCCGTGTTGTTGCGGGAGAGAAGAAGGAAAAGTCCACAAAAAAAACGAAGGAAATGTGTGCACTATTGAGGAAAATGAAGAAAAGAGAAACTAAGATCAAGAAAGATATAGGACGTATCCAACTGTGGCGGGTTCAGAAAAATTAAGCTAGCTAGATGTAAATGAATCGGTGCGAGGTAGGCGGCTCTGAGGGTGAGGATTTACGATATAGCATGAAATGAAAAAGTCATAAAAATCTAGAACCCGGGTACTTAAACCCTAGTACGCTCTGCCGCCGTTCCACATTGCGCTCGTCCGTCTATCGTCGACTTGATTATAGCGGGACTGGTCGTCGTCGGGGAAGTAGCCTTGAGAGCCTTGTGTGGGATGTAGCTGATGGTTGACGGGTTGCTCCCATATCTCATCGTTGGCAGTGGCAAACGTCGCGGCGCTGGCCGCACTGGCCGACCTGTCCCCATGTCCGTAGTTAGGATGCGGATGATCTCCGCTACTGCTTAAAGGCGGACTTCTGACTCGCATCTCAAACGAGCCGGGTTCGTAATCAGCATATTGACTGCCGCCACTGAGACGCTTCGCGTAATCGGGGGTGGACGGTGCTTGTAGGGTATCATGGTGTGGGGAGGGTAATGGGACATTATGCAGAGGCGCTATGGGAGAAGAAGGGGCGGAAGCTCTGGTCGCCACGCTTCCACGTCTACTCGGAGGAGGCGGCGTATTCGTGATGGTTCCGTCTGCAAAACGATATTTAGGGGAAGGCATTGGCGATGGAGGTGGAATATCGGAGGCTGAGTAATAAGAAGCACGATGAGGCGAGCCCTGTCCTGGGGATGGCGATAAAGAACGGGGAATGAGCTGCTGCGAGGAACCGGGTACGTTTAAAGCACCGTGCATGTCGCTGTGAGAGGGTGCAGTGCGAGTAGGAGCATAGTCTGGTTGGGGGGTGCTCGTCCTCATAGGTTCGTATGGGGTATGGATCGACAGTTCCGACCCGGAACGCTGATGGAACATGGGAGCAGCCTCTAGACTACTGCTGCTGGCATTCTGGGCCCGTCGGTTCCTTCCTTTGCGATGCTTAATCCCGAGCTGATCTTTGAGGTCACCTGCGACCCACGCCTCTCGAATAATTTCCTTGTCCAATGGGAAATACGCCGAAGTGATAAATTTACAGAGGAATCGGGGTGCTTGGAGATGCATGAGTATGACGATTTCGATGCTGAAACACTAACTCACCAAGCGCGACAGCCGTTGCGAAGACCACAGTTGTCCAGAACGTCAACTCGCCAAAGAGGATCGTCACCTCATCGATAAAATCTGAACTGAAGAAAAACGAATAGACCACAATCCAGAGTAGCATGACTATCGTAGAGCCGAACACCACAATCCATGTAATCACCGTCCAGCTGAGAAAGAATTAGATGAAAGGATACCTGAAAGAAAGGAAGGCTTACTAGTTGGTGTTCAATCCAACGAATGTGTTGGCCGCGAAGATGGCCGCCACAGAAACAGTTGTTCCAAACTCTGACAAAGATTCCAATCCTTTGCCGTTCCATGACACCGTCAAACCAAGAGTCCAGACGAGGTACGGTATGAAGAACACCACGGCCGACTGATATAGACCGTCGCACATGTATGCCCAAAATTTCATTCGGGTGTATTCTAGGCCCCGAATCCCTCGGATATACAACTGAGGGAATGCGAGGGCTGCTTTTGCATTGATATCTTGGTCGAACGCTGGAAATAGTGTGAGTAGTGCGTCATGGGTAAGAAGGGTTGTCCAGGTACTTACCTCCCAAGACAATGACCGGTAACGAGGTGAATACAAGATTGTACAACAAGATGAAAGTATATTGATACAGATAGGTTGCATCAAAGCTTGTGGAGAGATCAGTCCGCGAGAAGTGTAGAAACAAGACGAAGGCTTACTTATTGAAGGGCAGGTACCAGAACATTGCGAATGTCCAGATAACGTTCTAACGAGAGAGTTAAAGACGAAAGAGGACGACAAGACGCAAATGGTCCTACCTTATAGAAGAAGTTACTATGCATGTCGGCAACACGTTGATACGACCAGCGTCCATGAACGAGAAGGAGCTTGGTGAGGAACCGGAATTGACCAAAGGCATAATCGGCAGACATCGCTGCCTGAGAGCCTTCCAACCCGAGAAGTCCACATCCAATGTTGGCTTCTTGGATCATCGCAACGTCGTTAGCACCATCACCAATTGATAGTGTCATAGCATCCCGTCCTTCTTTGACCTGAATAGTGTGTGAGAATCGATGGAAGAAACACTTCGAATACGTGGCACGAACCAGCTTCACAGTGAGGGCCTTCTGAGCCGGTGAAACACGACAACAGATCACGGTCTCGCATTGGGTTCCCAGGTTGAGAAACATTGGCTTCAGCTCAGGCGTGAGGGCGTGACGCAATGTATCGCCGTCAATAACGACAGCAAAAGAGGCCTGTGCACCCGGGACAAACCCTCTCTTCCGTGCGTCCCAACTTGGTGGCCCATGGACAGATGCTATCTTGTTGAGTCCTGCCTCAATTTGGGACCGTGCTTGTTCCAGCGAATCCGCGGAGATAATCATGAGTTCCATGTCGTTTTTGAGCAGGTTGCAACTATAGCCGATTTCGATGGCGGTCTGGAGCTTGTCACCTGCGTACAAGGTCAGGTTTGAGACGATCAATGAGGTAGGGAGCGGTAAGACTCACCGGTCAAAATCCACAGCTTGATGCCAGCTTTGTGAAGGGTCTCAATGGCCTCCGGCACACCTTCCTGCAATTTGTCCTCCAAAGCGGTCGCGCCCAGAATTTGGAGGGAATGTTCCACCAGTTCATTGGCCTTGTCAATCTCCTCGTCCCGATTTTCGATGGCATTGGTCGCGTTGTCGTAAGTTCTCGCCCATGTCAAGTATTCGTCCTCCTGCAGGTACCGATAGGCAATACACAGAGTCCGCAAGCCTCCGTTGGCGAACGACTCCATGTCTTTGCTCGTTTTCTCCTTCAGCACCTGATCATGGTCTTTCGCCAGCCTCTCGTAGATGACAGAGTCGGCACCCTTGCAATACAGAACCAGCCTTCCATCCGGCACACGAGCAACGACGCTCATCCTCTTCCGCGTCGAGTTGAACTCCAAGACCTTCAGGATTTCGTACTGTTCCTTCTGACCCATGACCTCGATTTCAACCCCGTCCTTTCCTTTATGCAGAAAAGGGAACCCAACGTCTCGGGCTGCGGCCACCAGCGCAGCCTCATCCGGAGACTCAGCCTTATACTCCAAGTGATGGGGATGCTGGCGGTCAGGACGGTCCGCTAGCACAGTATGGCAGACAGCAAGGGCTCTAAAGAAGGCGATAATCTTCCCTCGCTGCTCGCCCTGTTTGTTGGCCAAATCCTCAGCCAGATGGGGAGAAACCAAAGTTAACTTGTCTGTTTGCATATACCGGTTCTTGAACGTCCGCTCCATAATCCCAATCATCTGTTGTTTTAAAGACGCCAACTTTTCATTGATCTCCGCCGGATCCAGCAGCTCAGAGGATGTCCCTGTGCGTTTCGCAGCACCTCTTTGAGCCTCTGTGATACCTTCGCCGTAAGGAACGCCGTTGATTGAACACTTCTGGAACTCCATAACGTTCTGAGTGAGGGTGCCGGTCTTGTCGGAGAAGATGTACTCGATCTGACCCAGGTCGTCCGAAATGTTCCAAGTCTTTGGAACGCAAGGGGCGTCGAGAGGTGCGTAGTACATATCGATATCTTGGGAGATAAAATAGGCCTGGATCGTCTTGACGATTTCGATGGAAATGTAAAGGGATATGGGTACAATGTTCTGGAAGGCAATGAGGCAGGATCTATGATACGAGTGAGTAAATCATGAATGATGGGTAGTTGGCTGACACGTACACGAATGTTATGATCGCGTTCAATATTCGGTTGCTAGTCGGATCGACACCCTGCTCGAAGAACTGAGAACTATTGCCCAAAACCGCGTCTTGAATACCATTGTTGATGGCAGCGATGAGACACATCAATGTGAGGAGGACGAAGTTGACAATGACATTGAAGTTGGTCTCTTTCTCGATCTTACTTCGTTTGGAGGGAGTTTCACCACCATTGAGCATGATCTTCGTGTCGGCTCCTGTGAAGACGACCAATCCAATGACCCATTCCGTGTTCCGAAGTGTGCACCCACGAAGAAGGAATTCGTTGATGGTGACTGGGTCCTGTTTCCGTTCCCCACTGACAGCGTCTTTGTACCGTAGGATTCCATGATAGAGATAGAGGTTTGGATGAGGTGGCTCGGAGTCGAGTACGAAAGAGGACCGTTCAAGATCATCCTCCGAAGAGATTGACATGGTGGACTTGACCGCTTTCCGAGGTTTGAGATTCGTCTCGCCATCCAAGTTCTTTGTCTCCAGGTAGCACATTCCGTCTGGATCAGAGGTAGAAAGGACAATGAAATCCGCGGGAACCTGTTCGTTGTCTCTGAGTAGTACCACATCTCCTACGTCCAGTTTCTTCCAAAGAGTCCTCTCCCAAACCATGGTGCCATGGGAGCGTTTCCTCGGGTCAACGACACCGGCGAGACTGGTGCGAGACTGGTCGTTCTGTTGCAAGCTAGAAAGGGAGTCGTACTGTCCCCATTCGTTGGAAGTACCAGGAACCTTCGTGGAAGTTTCCGAAACCGATGTTCTCGAAGGATCGTTGGTGGGTGGATAACTGTGTGAATCGATGCTTTGGATGTCGTCCAGTCGCCTTCCCCCTGCGCCAAGATTCACTTCGAAAGCACTATTCTGGCTGTCGGTAAGAACGCTCTGAGAAGATTGGCCATGATTGAGCATGACCCGCATTCCCTGCCCAGCTTCGCCCGCCTCCTTATCCCTCAATCTCCGAACTCCCTTCGTGACTTTGCGAGGGTGTGGAACCCCAATGAGCCTCTCCCACCACGAACGAGGATCAGTGGGCTGATTCACGTTGCGGAAAGAGCCACCCAGTCGAGTAATCGCGGAGGTGTTGACTTCTTCGTCCAGAACCGCTCGGCGGTAATCTTCGATAGCATCTTTGATGGCACTGGCAGTGAGAATGAAAGCCAGAGGGAGGATTGAGATGGCACCGCTGGGCGAGTCAAAGAGGTCAACCACTGTGATGTTTCCGTAGGTGAGTAACCAAGGCTTTGAGCAGAGGAAATTGGGACAAACCTTGGAGAATGACAAGCGTCAAGAAGAACAGATTGGCAACTCTGTTGCAGTGAAAATCTGGATGTCAGATAATCGAAATAGAGATAGTCTATGCCTCTGCGTACCGACGGAATTGTTCATAAAGATTCTTGGGTATGAAGGTGATGATGGTGTACTCTTTCGAGGGTTGTCAGGTCAAGGGCACGATAGGGTACTCGAGATGCAAATTACTCACTTGTGGTCCTGACTTTATTCCTCTTATACCGTGCTACTGGTTCCCCCTTGTTATCGACCTCGAGGTGTGCCAAAGGATGGTTAACGTAGACATTCCGCCGTTCTCCTGGTACCTCTGTGGAAGGAGCAGCGTCTGTGGGAGGGGGCTCTGGATGCTTCTTCTCTGGATTCCTGCGGAAAAAGTTTCTCCTCTTCTTGGTCTTCCGTCTCTCTGCCCTTTGCTCCGAGCGAATGGATTCTGCGATAGCAGAGGCCGCTGTTCTGACTGTCCTAAGGCGAAGTTCAGGGTCTATTGTTTCGTCCTCGCTGTCGGTATCTCGGTGGTTTGTCGAGCGTCCTAAGAACGACATAGTCGGGTGAGAGACTGAGAAGAGACTCCTTTAAATGAGGAACCGAGAACCAGCACGGCGAAGGGAATGGAAACGAGAGAAAGGTGGCTGTCAATGGGCGCTGAAGCAGCTGTGCAAAGCGGCGGACTGCTAGGCTGGCAAATTCTGCGGAAAATCTATTCATTACATAATCGAGGCCCTGTCATGATCGCATTGGCAAAGATTGGCAACTCGAAACTCTGCCCGAGTCCACCACCACCGCGATTCACCAATCTATAGATTCCTATCGAATCAAGTCTTAGAGGCCCCGATTATGAGGAATTTTTCTTTTTGTATAGTCTGTCCGCAGCTTCATCGATTCCAACGCCGACAAGGACTTTTCGGCATCATTCGGGCACGAGCCCTCATCGCTGTTCTTGGCAAACATTCTCCTGTACGGCCATTGCCAAACGGACCACCCTATTAGGGGGATTTATCAGGTCCGTGATTCCCCAGATACCTTCAGTTCCTGTAATGAAGTATCGAGTTCAGCGCATAAACGCATAAACTCTTCGCCATACTCCGAGCGACATGAAAACCTGGAATCCTCCTTCCTTGTTCTGACGGTAACTAGGACCTTGGCTCAACCGGGATGATGTAGGAACACCAAGTACTCCAAGAGTTTACAGCTTGCTGCTCGCTCCCTCTGATTAGGGGTCGGCTATGGGAGGGCCCGATGAAAAGCCCTGTAGACCGGGCAAATACGAGGCATTGAGGGGCGAGAGTTGGATACCGATCCGGCCTATCCAACGACGACAATGACAAGTTTAGAAGATGAGTGTCTGAACACTCAAATACAAACACGTGCGGGGAACAGTCCAATAGTTTAACCCTGAACGGGTGTTGTGTTCACTATAGCTGTCTGCCTTTGGGAGACTGGGTTTAGCCGTAACCGTCCGAGCGAGCTTCGAGGAGCAGTTGATTGAGGCGCAGGGTATACTTGCAAAGACGCTGATCATGCGTCGAAACACACACGTCTAGCAGGTCTACTATACCCTATTCCATCAACGCCTGTAGGCTCCGACCGAAGTTACCATGAGCCCCCCCCCCCCCCCCGCACACCCAGAGTCATGTCGACGGATCTTCCCCCACGGCGGTAGGAATCGGTGCAGCGTACCGACCGTATGTGCCTCAAGCAATTTCCAAGCCTATCCTAAGTAACTAAGTTATCTCTACGTTTTTTGCCCATCTTACCCTACTGACGTGTGCATACGGGAATGCGGGAATGGAGTCGACCAAGAGTCGGCACTCATCAAGCTCTAATTTACCAGGAACTCACAGCCCAATTTTCTCGGCGGTGGCGCTCAGTTGAAGTCGAAGAGAAAGCCGTGTGTGAGGTCTCAGGTCGCGTGCAGATTGTGTGCGTTCCCTGCTCCTCCGCCTTGTGCTTGAATCTGAGATGCATTGAATCATTCAATCCTTAGTTACTCCAGCATTTCCGGAATCCATCATCTCTCAATATAAGGCCCAAATGAATACATCTACATCAGGAACCCGACCAACAGGTCCTCCTGCTTCCGAGCGATGAGTCCATTCACTATCCATTCTGGCCCTGAAGTCTTTTCGATATCTGGAGTGTACGTTACATACGCAAAAGCGATAGCTGCCTTATCGACGCTTGATACGCTTATCTCGTTGCGCCGGCGACCTACTTACCTGAAGGAAACTGACCTTCCTGTCTACCTATGTATGGAAAATACGTCTCTTCGGCGATCCAGCAACCTGCGGTAGCTCAAGCAAAGGTCGAGTCAAATTATGTGCAACAGTCGTCCCTTGTCAAGTGACCCCGCTCTCCCCCAATTTTGTTGTCCACGTCTCAAGAAATTCATCAATCCTTCGTAACACCCAACACATCAATAATGTCGTCCCTGGATCGGTCTCATGGTGTCCGACTGGCCTCTCTCCGCTCGTTTGGGATTATCATATTTGTATATCCAGCCATATCGCGGGCTCTGGAGGCGTATAAGGGTGCAGAGAGGCTTTTGGAGCTCCGTAAGTCTCAGTCGTTTCACCATCGTGCACAGACAACAAACTCTCGGGTGTCCTTTGCAGCCGAGTGGAGGGCGTGTTTTGTGGAACGGAACCTGAAGGGTGAATTGGAAAGGGATTGTTTGGTTTCGGTTTAGGGCTAGGGCGTTCCCGCTTCTTATCATAAAGCATGCGGACTCTGTCGCTTGGTTTTTCTTGGGCCACCGAAGGGGTAATTGGAAATCACGATACATATTCGGTTTTTGGAAACCTCTTCAAAAAACTCTGGTATATAAAGCCCAAACCCTCGAGTGGTTCAATAATCCTCCCTGTGGTCGCCCCCTTCCTTCAGGTCGAGATGGATCACCCAAAGGAGAAGTTCGACGACACCGCTAGCGCTTCCTCTCAGCATGTCGAATTTTACGATCCCTCCAAGGAATCTGTATGGACTCGTGTCGGTCTCAACTCGAGAGTTTCAAGCGGGCGCCTGGTCCTACTGGGTAAGTGTCAATCCTCCTCCAGGACGTGCTAGGCGTTGACCGCGTCTTGTTCGACCTTTAGTGGCCAGGTTGTCGCGGGACAGGTCTCTGAATATGACCTAGAGAGGCTGCGAGCAGAAGGCCCCATGCTTCAACAAAAAATGAAGCCCCGGCATTTGTCCATGATTGCTGTCGGTAGGTGAATGACCACCTTCCTCAATGGTCCGGCATTGACGCGCCTCTGTCAGGTGGTAGTATTGGTACTGGTCTTTTCGTTGGCTCTGGAAATGCTCTCCGTCTTGGCGGTCCTGCTGGTGTTTTGATTGCATGGATCCTGATTGGGGCGATGTTGATCAACGTTACCCAGGTTTGTTGCCACACCCCAGATTCCAGTCTTTTCCCCGCAATTGATGTATCTTAATCCCCCCTTTAGGCCCTCGGTGAAATGTCTATCGTCTTCCCAGTTTCTGGTGGTTTCTACACACTCTCCGATCGGTTTATCGACTCAGGCTTTGCTTTCGCTATGGGATGGAACTACGTGCTTCAATGGATCGTTATCGTGCCTTTAGAAGTCAGTGTTGCCGCGACGACAGTCAGATATTGGGGGGACGCCGTTCCAGTGGCGGCGCTCATAACGATATTTTGGCTCGTCTTGAGTAGGTTTTCCTGCTGCCCTTCAAGGAACATGGACTGAAGCATTTCGTCCCAGTCTTCGTCTGCTTATTCGGTACCCTCGGCTTCGCTGAGGAGGAGTTCTGGAGTTCTTGCCTGAAGCTATTCGTGGTCATCTTATTCGTGATTATCGGAATGTTCGTCAATTTTTTTCCAGATACCTCATCGCTAGTTTTCTCACGGGTAACTTAGTATTTGCATCTGCGGTGGTGGACCAAGCAATGGTGAATACACCAGTTACCTTGGTGGTAAACATTGGCAAGACCCCGGAGCCTTCGCCAACGGGTTTAAGGGTGTCTGCGCAGTCTTTGTCACTGGTATGTTCTCTTGGCTTCAGTCATTGGGTCACGGCTGACGTCTATGACCGCAGCTGCCTTCTCTTTCGGTTAGTTTTCCATCTCAATTGCTTTATGTGTTCCCTGACATGTGTTAATTAGCCGGGACTGAGATCGTCGGTCTGGCTGCTAGTGAGACCCCCAACCCTCGTGAAACTATGCCTGGTATGTCGAAATGTTTAGTGCCAAAGGTCTCGCCTGATCATTTTTGACTCTAGGTGCTGTCAAAGGAACCTTCTGGCGTATTGTACGGCCCTTCCTTTGCTCTGTCCCACGAGTTCTAAAGATCCACTTCTAGACTTTGGTCTTCATTACCTCCCTTACGATTATCGGTCTTCTCCTTCCCCACACCGAGCCACTTCTCTTTGGCGGCAGTGGTGCTAGTAAGCTTATGCATGATATCGAGTTCCGCTACATAAATTTCTGACACCACATTATCAGATGTATCGCCCTTCGTCATTATCATGAAAAAGGCTGGCCTCAATGGCCTCGACCGTAAGTCGTCCGGGTCCGTATTGTGAGAATGCTAACGAGCTTTATAGACCTCATCAACGTGACGATCTGTATTTCCGTCTTGTCCATCGGTCTCTCCGCTGTCTACGCTGGTTCGCGAACCCTCGTCGCGCTCGCCGAGAAGGGCTATGCTCCCAAGATCTTCACCTACGTCGACAAATCAAGTCGTCCTTTGCCGGCCGTCGTACTCTTCCTCGCCACCTGCCCCCTTGCATACATTGACACCACTGAAAAGGGAGGAACTGTCTGTGAGTTGCATTAATTGCATGAATCTCCATAAAGCCCGCTGACCTACCTTCCTTCAGTCAATTGGCTCGTCGCCGTCTCCGCTCTCTCAACCATCGTTACTTGGATGTCCATCTGTATTTGCCAGTGAGTGGCCCGCTTTCATCTTGCTGTTTTTGTGTCAACAAGAATATTTCGAACAGCATTCGTTTCCGTGCCGCCTGGAAAGCACAAGGCCACTCTGTTGAGGAGCTACCATTCCAAGCGTTGGGTGGTGCTTGGGGATCCTGGTTCGGTGTGATCATGATGGTTATCGTCCTGATCGCGCAGGCCTACGTTGTAAGCTCAACCATCAGCTCATTGTACCGCAGGTGTTGCGAACTTACGATTCATAGGCAATCTGGCCCCCCAACTTTGACGGCTCCGAAGGAGACAGAGTCGAGAGCTTCTTCATGGCTTACCTCGCCGCGCCCATCATTATCGCCTTCTGGGTTGCCGGATACGCCTGGAAACGCCAGCGCCCCAGGCGTGCCAGCGAAATTGACATCGATGTACGTGATTTCTCTCCTGTCTCAGCGCCTTTGCTGACGATCGTCATACCAGTCTGGCCGTAAGAGTTGGCTTACCGTGGAGGAAATGCGCGCGTACCGCGCTGAGCGTGCCAAAGCTCCCTTCCATATCCGTCTCTACCGCCTTCTCTTCACCAACTAGGGTCGTTGTTGTATATCTGGCTTGTCATGGTGTATGTTTACCTTGGTTCAAATAATGATAACATTCAAGCTTTTCAATCTGTACACCCGTCCGCCACTCCGACTTAACATCACGGTCATAAGAAGCAACGAGAGCTCGATTACAGTATACACAGAAGTAAAAGGGTAAAAAGAAACAGGTATTTAGCGAGTGTGTCATACACAACCAATGTACACGAAGGCGAAATCGTTAAGTCCAATCGAGCAAGCTCGATGTCCCTCCGTATCCTGATCAGGATACCTGTGTTGTTCCATAGTCTCTTGTCCTTCGAGACTGCCATCCCATGCCGACGCTCAGCGGGACATATTCATCCAAAAGAGCATTTTCGTCGTCGTACGCGTTGACCATGGTGTCGACGTCGTGTTCAAGATCCAAATCCTCTTGAGCCCATTGTACGAGTCTGTTCTCGCCCACCCGGAAGTTGTGTGGTCTTGAATAACGACGCCGGGATCTAAATTTCTTGGAGATCGTCATAGGACTGAAGTTGACATTCATCTGCGGGATGGAAAGGCCGTTCATGCCAGAGAAGTTTGGTAGGGATAGACGGGAAAGGTGGGGTCGTAGATAATGGTCGATGATGTGGGTCGGAGGATTGTAGATGAAGTAGCACGTCGTGAGCAACAAGACGCTGAACTTAGTTGTCAGATAAGTCAGCGACGATAGACAAGAGTCACTCACCCAATGACAGATACGGTGAGAGCTGTGGCTCGGGCAGATAGCCGAGGCTTCGTAGTAGGGTCTATCAGGTTCTCAGAATCACCGTCCTCTTGATCGGTGGGTGGTGATCCTGAGTCCTCCGCCTGGGTAGAGTATTCCGGAGGATGGTTGATAGCGATCGGGCAGGCGTGATTGGTGGCCCAACGGAAAGAGTGTATGCCGTCCTCTTCGGTAAGGAACGTGGGTGCGCTGTTGGATACCTATCGTCCTGTTAAAATAGCATAACACAAAATAGCACCCAATGACCATACTTGAGGAGAGGTGGGATCACATATGAAGTCGATTACTGCGGAATGGATGATTCCATGATGGAGTTCTTCCGAGATCTGGATCCGGAGGCCTAGAGGACGGTATTAGCTGGAATGTGAAGGCCGTGATGAACAGGCCCCTACCTGAATCTTGGACTTTCACGATTGGGAGAGTCGGGGGGTACGATGCAATAGGCACAGCTCCACGCGAGCCTGGCAAAAATCAGTCGATGCATTCGGTATGCGAGGATCACTTTGTTCACCATTCAGACATATCCAAGTATGCTCAGGGCACTGAAAAAGAGAAGGTTAAAACGGTCAACCCATAGCAGTAATCTTGCCACATACAAATTTCCGCTCTTTACTTCCAAACGGGTAGAAAAGATAGCCTGCTACGGAGAATGGTGGGTGCTGTATGATGGGACAGAGATCGTAGCTGTTTCCTCCGATCGAAAATTTGCAAGTCGGTGAGTTCGAGGTGCCATCGGTAGACAATGCGAACGATAAAAGAGGGTAAGTGAGCAGATATGACAACCACCTGAAGGCCATGATGGAAGAAAAGGGCGAAGAAAATAGTGTGGAGACTGTACCCCACTATTATAGAGCGGTACCATCACGCAGACAGCCCGTTCGGCATGCTCTACGGGGAAAAGCGCTTAAGCGCTCAGGGACCGAAACTCGTGATTGCCTGAACTCTGGCTTCACTTCGGCTTCACTCTGGCCCACCGTGAACTCGACCAAGTTAATGCCAATGATGTTTTTATCGAACTCGTCATCAACGTTCGTCACCCTCCGAACTCTACTCCCATGTCGGCCTTTCGGTGCAAGATTCGTTGCGAGGTCAATTTGTTCCTGAATCGTTCGTCTGATGATCATCTTTCCGCTAATTGAGGGGGGAAAAGGTCGACACGGATCTCTCACACCATCGGGATACTTTCTCAAGTCTAATAAGCTACGAGGCCGTGAGGATTCGAAGCTCAAAGCATATGAGTGGCTCCAGTTGAATCAACATCCTTCCAAGTTCCTGCATCACAAGCTCAAGCACAACCCACTCGCGATAAATCAAGCCCATTACTCAAGGGCCGTCGCTTTATAAACTTTGTTCGTGAACTTTGCCACCAGTTAAAATGCTTGCTCTCACTGTCGTCACAGCTCTTGTTGGCAGCGCGTTGTCTCAAAGAAATCGTGGAACGTTTGTGAGGCGGAAAACGGGTCCGAAATGACGCTACTGAATAGAGTATGCGTCCGCAGATCCTGATTTCCTCCGCAGGGATGTCGCAGAAATGGCAAAGGTGGGATCTTCTGAGTTTGGGCTACTCGGGTGAGGACTCACGTCTTAGTACATCACAATGGTACGTTAAAAAACGGAAATATAGCTACCAGTCCTGCGGTGGCCTCCAAACCAATACGGGGGGCGTTCTTGTCGACCCGACGGATGTCGCGTTCGGTTCTGATGCCTTTGAACGCGACGGGGACGTTCATACAGGCAGCAAAACGCAATGGAGTTACGATCGACCTCACTCTTGGCTCAACTAAGGTGCTGGCGTTCCGTTCAAGCCAGAAGACGTTGATCAGGAAGGTACGCTCACGTAGTTGGTCTTCGGCTCCCAGTTTCTGAACACCGGGGAGTCTTTCGACGCCCCGTTACCTGTGATCTCGTTATCGTCCCCATCCGACTTCGCCGACCATGATGGGGTCATACGTAGCGCGAGCACTACTCAAAGTTTCTAGTCGCCGCTGTCGGTGCACAACTTGCAGAAGGCGAACACTCGTCTTGTCTCATGGCGGGATTGGAGAGCTTTTAGCGGAACCAAGAGTCGGGAGACCCATGTGGGAGGATAGTATGGAGTTCCAGGCTCAAGTATGGTGAACGCCCAACCTTGCCAGTGCTTCCAGGACTGACATGACTATAGTATCAACAAGGCCCTTCCTCCCATGCCCTCGTGCCGGCACGCAAGTGTAATTTCCCGGTACTATTACTCTCCCTACATTTTGGATGCCTGGAGTGGTGAAATGACCCCTGTGGCTATCCAAGACGTTACGGACGAGAGGCACATACCTGGCTACGCAGCTTGCCATCCATCAGACTGTGCTCTTTGTCGTGACCTCGGAAGAAAGTTTTGAAGGGGTGTCGGCTCCTTCAATGTATCCAGCACCGATTCGGATGTTTTGCACTTGGCTCGTCGTCAGGCCTTCAGAGCCCGAGATCCGTTCACTTACGGAAGGGCCACAGGAGGTCGTGTTGTCGAACGGTCAACAACAAACCCTCAGTATCTCACTCGAGGGCGAAAGTAAACGAGAGTTGACGGGCTGGGAACTCAATATCACAGCCTGGGCGCCACCAGAGGACCTGAGCCAGGTTGACCCAATCCTTGTTCCTGAGCCGACCATCGACCTCAGTCAAGGTTTGGTTCCCTGGGCACAACTTGATGGACAGGTGAACACCTCGAGAGTTGGGACCTACATGCAGACGATCTTTGAGTGGGCTCATGGCAAGATTAGTAGCGTGGACTTCCAGCTAACTTTGGCGTTGTGGTGCATACGTTGGGGGCGTAGTTGAATGGCAAGGTGCTTTTTATGGCTGACCTCACGCGTCCGGTTATCAAGATCACATCCCTTGTGCGTGAGGGTATATCTGAACGGGTGTCGCGTTCACTATAGTCTGCCTTTGGGAGACTAGCGTGAGGGGACGATATGTGCTGCACGTTGATGCTACCAGTACCCTGCTAAATGCTACCTGTTGCACAGTATCTTGACTCTGCATCTACAGGTTCCACAAGTGAGGCCTCTGGGTCCATCGCGCCTCAAGACCGGACGAATGCCTCCGCCTAATCAGTACTATTGCTTGGTAGTAACTCCTGTCCGCCTCATTCCATCATACGGTCGTGAAACGCTTGAATTCAACACGTAAATACTTACGGAGTCTCTTACCCTTGAATGTGGCATATAACATCTTCCTAAAAGCTTGAGGCTTGGCAGATACGTAGAGATTTGCGGGCATGAACGGCGCTCTGACCATACCAGGTCATTGAAATGAATACCCATGGACATCAGCGGAAAGCCTTCTGTCTGGCCTTGTGACATCGTTCTTATCTGAAAGGTCGCATTCACCTAGTTCCAGTGGTCGAACTTAGATATGAAAAGTGCAGGTCCCATCCAGGATCAAGCTTCATTATCAAAGAAAACAGCTTGGATGTCACTGATGAAACAGCCGGAGCACGGGCACCGGGCCATACGACACATCGTGAGAAAATACCTCTAAAAGAGGATGGACTATGACATAACTTGTGCGCTTGACTCGAAAGTAAAAATATCTCTACAAATTGATTTGCCATGCCCCGATTATCCTCTTTCTTTGTCCTTCCATGTCCGACAAAACCAAAGGCAAAGAAGCTGCTGGAGCCAGCGAGAAAAGCAAGCGGTTGGTATCAGCAGACTCCAGCGATTCCCCTAGCTCGACCTCGAGACAGTCATCATCGTTGTTCGCGGTTCCTGCGAGCCTCCAGTGGATTCCTGACAATTGGAAGTGGTCGAATATCAAAGTTGTCCTGCGATGTGCAGTTGCTGCCTGGCTAGCTGTGGTTCTGTTCGTTATCCCTCCGGTAGAACTCTATATGGGCCAGGTGCGAGTTTACTTCAATTATCTTTGTTCAATGTAGCTCACAACTTCGGTAGGCGGCCTTCCTGATTCTCATAGGTGAGCGCACCCCATTCTTCTTAATCCACGTGAATTTGCTCTAAGATCGCTCCCAGCATCTATATTGTCGCCTCCGAGTGATCCGTTCTTGATTGTCATCGAACGCGAAGTACTCATAATTGGTTTGGTCGCTTTAACTTGGGGGTGAGCGAGGGTTTCTTTGTTGTTACTGCAGAAGTAAACTCTGACACCAGACCAGTTGGTGTTGTCTAGGGATGCGTCTCGCCGATTTGGCTCGTACCAATCGCCGACCTGATGTGAGTCTGGCGGCTGCTATTACGTCAGGAGGGCAGTACCTCGAAGCTGGAGTTCGTCACCTTTCACCTCTTGTGCTCGGGATGTGATTATCTTACTATCCTCGCCATAGCCGACAGTCATCTTAGGGCTGTTCGTCTTCATTGGCACCGCTTGCCTCTTGTATATTCGAGCAAGAAAGGGTCCTGGGCCCTATCTATTCGCGTCCATTCTTTCGTGCATTTGCCTCAGTACGTTCGAATGACATCTTTCCTTGCATTATCTCTTGACTAAATGAATTATAGCTATCTCTCTCACGACCGCAGCCCTGATTCCGTATCCTTACTACAGAGTAAGTTTGCGAACAATGCTGAGTACATGTAGCTCACAGAGTTTCAGATCGGTCAAGCTATAATTGTCCCCCTAGGATTTCATTCAGTGATCGCCGTCCTTTGCGCCATGTTACTATTCCCTCAAACCGTGTCTGCTCAATTCACTGGACGGCTACACAATGTTTTCACTCCCCTCGTACGCTCGATCGATTTGCATCGAGAACTTCTCAGAATGTCGTCCTCGTCCCCTGACTTTGCTAAAACCGGCAAAGCTCTTTCAAAAGTTGTGGCCGAAGCTGAGGCCGCACTAACGCCAGTTGCAGTTGCCGGTCGCCTCCTACCCACGGACCTCATCTACAACAGATTCGCTCCCATGGACTATAAACCACTGCACAACCTCGGGAGGAGAATGGCCGTGCGTGCCAATGGAATGACTGCCTATTGGTCCATAATAGACCCCTTAAGAGAAAGATTCCCTGTAACACCTGGTCCATCAAGACCGGGGACCCCCGGAACCATGACGCCTGTGAGGTCAAGGGTGGCGTCCAACCATCCTTCGCGGGCACCCTCCCCCGAACGCACTCCAACAAACGAAGAAGGGTCACACTTGGGTAGAACAGTGACAAACCTGGATGATACTGATGACACAAAGCCGCATCATGAAACCCCCACATCGACTCCCGCAACACCGGCGATGAGCTTTCGCAGATCTCATCACGCGCACTTCCACCGGTCCTCCCATGGTCACCACCACCATCATCACCATCCTCATAGCCATCATCACCGACTTCTCTTCAATGCGCTTTCCCATCTTTCCCTTCCTCGAATGCACCATAAAGAGGATCATGCGGTTGGTGTGTTCGAGTCACACCGTTACTTGGACCTCGAGGCCACACATTTCTATGACCCACGTAGCGAGTACTATACGGAGAAATCGAAGGAGTTGTTGAACGAAAGTTGTGACGCGCTCCTGTTGAGCTGCCGCGAGTCTCTTGTCTGGATGCAAGGGTGGCTGATGAACTCAAGGAAGGGACGATGGAATTTCTGGTCGAGCAAACAGTCCAAAGAAGATGGGTGGAAGAAGAATCTAAAGGAACTGCAGACGTTGAGAGACAAGCACGAAATATTGTTGAAGAGGTTTAAGGAGACAGATAGGTGAGTGATTACAGCGATGGCCACATCTTTTACGACCTTCTCATGCCTCCCTCGATAGACATAGGGTCACGGAGCCGTGGAAGATTCTATTCGAGTTGAAAGGGGACACAGATGTCGAGGTACCGAGTCATCGCTACCTCTTTCATTGTTATGTGTACCAATATCACTTGATGCGGTTCTCTACCATGATTCTGGACTTGGTAGGTCGCCCTCTTGTCACTGCATATCTTCAATTCTGAAAAGTTTCCGTAAGCTCGGCGAAGTTGTCCGATTGGAACAAGAACGACGACACAACCGCCTGTGGACACCCGTTTCCCGGATGTTTAGACGAGGGAAATGGGAGCTCACTGACAACGCCCTCAACTACGATGAAGAAGATCCAGACACAGTTCAGGGAATGATGCCGGGTACTATGGACGATCTTGGGTTACCTCGTCGAAGAGACCCAGACGCTCTTCCTCCGCGGAACCCTTTTGAGTGGATTGTAAGCCACCTGTATCGATTTGTCGCCGGGCTCGGAGGCGGCAATGCGTTATATGCCGTGAAGGCTGGAATACTTACCAGTAAGTGTTCCCTTCGAAGTCGCTTCCAAGGCCTACCCTCACTGACATGATTTCAATCGCAGCTCTCATGTGCTTGCCCTCCTTCATACAATCGTCTGCCCAATTCGCATACAGTGAGTTTCCTGCATCAAAACTTGTATGCGCTCATCTCAATCCGAGGCCTTCGTAGATAATAGATTCGTTTGGGCAATGTGAGTGTTTCTACGCCAGATCTCTCGTCCCGATTTAACGACTGCGTATAGTATAATGGCTCAGTTGACACTTGCCCGGTTTCGAGGTGACACTACCTTTGGCCAAGTAGTCCGTGTGATGGCTACTTTCCTAGGAGGTATCTTGGGCATGGTCCTATGGTGGGCGTTAGATTCGCACACACAATCATTCTCTGAACTCACGCGCCTTCTGCTGTCGCATAGGTACATATCAGCCGGATCGGGCAAAGGCAATCCCTATGGGTTAGCAGCAGTCTGCGCTGTGGTCTTGCCGTTTCTCTTCTACCTGCGATTGCACTTTCCCGGACCACCCATGACTGTGCTCATTTTTCTCGTCACTACCTTCCTGGTCAGGACTCAATCATTTATGATGTCCTGGCGCTCAAAGCTGACAGCCTGCGCAGATCATCGGTTATTCTTATCAAGACGCACATATAATCTTACCTGGAAATCCCGGTGTCGGTTGGGACGTTGCATGGGTTCGATCTCGCCAACTTTTTGAAGACAATCAGACGATCACTAAACGTAGACTTCTAGCGTCGATTTGTCCTCGTTACTGTCGGAGTCACGGCTGCATTGTAAGTCGATGGATTTCGTCCGGCGGGCCTGCGGTTCTCTCACTCTCACTTCAGCGTATTTTCCTTCTTCCCACCGTCATATACAATCCGGAGATACCAGCGAGCCACCCTTGCGACAACTAGCTCCGAAATTGGTGCAGCATACTGCGGGATTATCTCGTACGCAACCTCGAGGGACCCCGAAGAGGACCAAGAGATTGTGACCGCTTTGGTGGCGATCCGAAGTAAACTCAATCGTTCCGCCGTCCTTAAAGCAAACGCTATATACGAGGTCAGTTCTTGTCTTCCATTTCAGGTCGCCCTGTCATTGATTCGCACAAAAATCTAGTTTTCACTGCGGGGAAGGTGGCCAGCAAAACGTTACCATAGGGTGCTGGAACTGCAATTGTAAGATGGTCACTTCGGATGGAAGCAAACGACGGCTCATCATCATCCAGACAACTCACCTATACGCTTTCCCATTTACTTTCTGTCATCGAGCACCTCGAGCCTTCATGGACGCGAGCGTTCTTGAGTCGGACGAGATTCTCCGACCCCAACTTCCAGGGAGATATACTGGCCGTGATAAGTCAGCTTGTTTATGCTCTTGTGAACCATGTCGTGGTTGACGAAACATTGTCTTAACAGGTATGATATCGACTGCCTTGCGAACGGGCAGTCCGTTGCCCCAGATCACGCCATGCCCCCTCGTCAATCGATTCATGCTCAAATATCACGGGCTTAATGTCGTCCTTCGAGACGACGAACAAGATTACGGGCTACCGCGAACCCTCACCCCCGAGACGCTTGAGAACGAGCAGTACATGTACGTTTCTTTGTCCTTGTGGACGTCAAGCAGCATCTAATGACTTTTCCCTCAGGATCTTCTGCGTTGGCGTATCTGTTGCATTCGGTCTCATCACGCGTTTGGACAGACTGATGTTGGCCGTGAAAGAGATCGTTGGGGAGGAGTATCATATACACGGTGTGGGTCTATCAACATCGCGAAGTATGGGCGTTGAACTGGGACCGCGGACGAGTACTATTCCTTATAGGGTTCCGGAGAATGTATGATACGAGTCGAGTATGGATATCTAAGTTTGGAATCGCAAGTTTGTGTTGTTGTTCGAGGATTGAATGAATCTCGTTCAGACGGATTGCTCTCATGTTCCCGGCTCGAATAGGCTTGGAATAGACTGACTCTTGAGCTGACTCTTGCCCGGAAGGCTTGCAGCTGCGCAGCTCAGGTTGGCTAATGAGTCAGGCGGTCCAGGTCGCATGTGGTGATGATGATGTCAAAGCTTGACTTATATATTTTTAACAGAGATGGTTGTAAAAACTACTCAAATAGATGTTACAGAGCGACATTTGGACGGGCAAAGCCACATAACCCGGTACAATCAAGTCTATCATGAGCAACCAGCTTCAATGGGGAAACAGTGCCCGAGTAACCCTGAAGCTTGAAGGAGCCTGAAGGCTGAGGAGCTCAAGGTGGCAGAATGAAGAGCACTTGAAGAGCCCCCACGCACCGCCACCAATGCACACCATGTGGCCGGACACGGTGGCAATTGCAAAGTGACATCTGCAAGACAACCGTACATTTCAACCTTGGCGTCCAGCTCAAGTGGAACTCTGACCTAAACTCCTTCCTTCACTCGACTCTCTTCACATTTCCTGGCTCGTTTGGGTGACACAACGTACGCGATAAGCAAAGCAAATATAAATTCAACCCTTCGAATTTTCTAACACAAAACCCACCGCAGCCTCCACATTCCTTTACATTCAACATGTCGACTTCAGGCGAAGGAGAGGGCACCATGGAGGCTCTCTTTCAGTCATTCGCGATGATCATAGTTTCTGAGATTGGGGACAAAACATTTTTGATTGCAGCCATCCTCGCCATGAGCAATCCTCGATTCGTCGTCTTCACTGGCGCTTTTGGGTCCTTGGTCGTGATGTCAATCCTTTCCGCAGCAATGGGACACATTTTGCCTTCCCTCATACCTCGGCGATGGACGCAATTGGCGGCTGGGGTTCTGTTCCTCGTCTTTGGAGCCAAGATGATGATGGAGGGTCGACAAATGAAAGCCGGGAATGAGAAAATTCAGGAGGAAATGAAAGAGGCGGAAGAAGAGATTGAGGAAGACGACGCTCGGCATGATGGAACAGGGGCCGCAGAGGATGGTAATGTTATTCCCCTGGAGGAAATCGAAGAGGGTGGAAGGCAACACAGAAGTGATTCCGCTCGGCCTCAGAATAACTCATCATTCATGGAAGGAGCACGCAACTTTTGCAGCTTTTTCCTTGGGCCTGTATTCGTGAAGGCGTTCGTTTTGACCTTCTTGGGCGAGTGGGGCGACAGAAGTCAGATTGCAACGATCGCTTTGGGTGCTGCACACGTACGTTTTACTTCCCTCACGAACTTGGACGCGTCTCAACAACAACTGACCCCTACTTCAGAACGCATATGTCGTAGCTGTTGGAACTATCATCGGACATTGTTGCTGTACTGCCGCAGCCGTTGTCGGCGGAAAATACATATCAACCAAAATTTCGGTGAAGCATGGTACGTTTAGTGGTACTTTTTCAACCGAGTAGCCTCACTCAACCCAATTGACAGTTACATTGGGCGGTGCCACACTGTTTCTCGCTTTCGGGATCGTCTACCTGTATGAATCGCTGGTGGCTTACAACGCAGACGAGATAGCGGACATACACGTAGTTTGATTCCCATACTACACTTGTACACCTATTCCCTATAATTATAGACGGACATACGGACATATCCTCAATCTTCCTGAATGATATCTCAGCAAAATCTTCACCAAGTAACTCGATCGGATTTTCCGCGAAACCCCCTTAGCTTCGTATCGCTACCGCGACACAACAATGCAGTTTTTGTTCTCCAGACGTCTTGACACTCTCCTTCAAACCATCATGAAGGTTATCTGGGGATAAGGGATATTCATCTACTTCCTTCTCGTCCACTCTCGCTCCTTCCCCGCGCCAAGAGCTGATCGCCTCGCTCAAGTACGGCTCCGGCGGTAGGACGAGAGACATCCGGGACAGATACTAGACGTAGGGCTAAACGACACATGTTGCGAACACAAGCTAGATACAATATATGGTACAGTAACATAGCATAGTCGAAACCAAGAAGCAGTATATAGGGAAGATCAGGGGTGCACAAACGCAGCAACATAAGTGAGATATACTCAGGTGCATGCATGGTCACATATGAGAGCTGAGGCTGGTCAACGGCTGATTCGTATGCCAGCCACTCTGCGGCGGGGGCTGCCGCGGCGAACGCAGTTGCTGGTTCTCGGGTTGGTGGTGTGTACAACCCGAAGGCAGAGGGGACACATATGACGACACTCCCCCATCCACGTATCCTCCTCCACTGTGACCACCTGCGTCAGCAGGTGTCCCGAATGTGTCGACATTTATCCACGTTGGGTAGGCCCCAGACAGCCCAACAAGATCCATAAGTACAGGAGCTTCCGTCGCGAATATATCCTCCATCAACTCATCCGTGTTCCCACTTCCAGCAGAATCGTTGGAAACAGGTGGCGCTGGGCTGAACCAATAGCCATGGCTTCCAGGACTTATGTTGCTGTCTGTCCCTGGTGCCGATGGTAATGCCGAAGTCGAATTCTGATGAGAGCGCGTGCTGTTTCCCTTTACGTAGTTTAGTTGTCCACGGACGGGTAGACGACCAAGCTCGTCGCTGCGAACAGGAAGGGAGAAGAGTTGTTCTTGAGTGGCGTGTATCTGCGAGCGAGAATGTTGTCGCATATGGTGTTGAGGGTGAGGCTGACGAGGTTCGGGACCGGGATTGAGGCCCAGAGTCGATGCGTCGCCATTGGGTTTACTGGGGTCGAAGCGGGCAGCACGGCTCGGCGAAGTAGCGAAGGTATTGGGCGGGGTACCAGAGCCAGGAGACATCCTGACCTCGGAAGTCGGACTCCCCTGAGATTCTGGCGAATTCATACTCTCGGAAATCGGAGGTGGTACTGGCAAATCTCCAACTGAAGCTAACTGGCAAAGGATGTCCCTAGAAAGCAGAAGATCTCTAGTGTCATTTGCCCGAAAACTGCGCGATGCATACTGACCACATCTGCCCGGAACCGACCCACTGACTCTCGCAATCCCTCAAGCACTTCATGCATTTGTGCACTTCGGTCATTTCCCTAGCCGGATCGGCAGACCAGCCTGAGCGTTTGCTACTCCAAAGGTTGAGTAGAAGGATTATGCCTGATGTGAATGCCGGTGGCTACGTTGAGGACAGCGAACGAAGGCTGGAGTCAAACAAAGTTCATCAACATAAGGAGGACCTCAACTGTACTTACCGCGACCCATGGCAACGCGAACCCTTTCCTCTGTCTTATTACTTCAGCAACATGGCTACACGACCTGGCAGCGTTCGTGCAGATGGCTAAGGAAGGGAATGAAACCTGAGACCGTTGTTTCAACGGCGCGATAAACGGACGATGGACAAAGATTTGAAGCTGGTAGTAGTGGGAGTGTAGGTGACCAGATTGATTGAGCAAGAGGTCATTCGCTTGGCCGGGGTCCCATCGAACTAGACGCGGGTGAAGAAAAACATCAGATTTCCACAACGAAATTAGAATCCTAGACTCATAACGCACGATAGGAGGGTAGTGAGTCTACCCATTGATTCAAGGACGAATCAAACATGGCCACGGCCCTCTGTTCCCATTGAGGTCCAGAGAGACCCGATGAGAGTTCCGACTTGCTGCTTGGGTACTGTGATAGAAAAGCGAATAGGAGTGAGTCCTGCTCTCAAGAGGTGGACGATCGTAGTGACTAACGATGACGCGTAACACCATACCCAGGATTCTCATGAGCTTGATAAACAAGTTAAATTGAGTGACATAGGACACCGTGCCGGGGGGCTGTTTGAAAGCTAGGTCCGGATCTGGGTTTTCCCAATATTCGTCGTCACACTCTATGGGGAGGTCCTGATCGAAGCTGTAGCGGTGCGTTGATTAGAGTGACAATTTTGAAGACGCACAAAGCATACAAAAGTAGTGCTTACTCCTCGTCGTGAAGTGAGACGGGCTTGCCCAGGGTTGCGTTGCTGTAGACATCGAGGCAAAATAGGCACCTGATAGCCGATAACAACACTGCTGCGTGAGCAAAGCTGGTAGTTTTGGACACTTTAACGCACCAGAACGCCCTCTTCAACAACTCGTCATGCACGGTTCGTTTCCCACTGACAGATCTCCGATGTATACCGATATCGACGGCGAGCCTGACTCCTATGTCCGCCGGCAGCTGCGGAGCCGATGTATCTTTGAAAAACATACAAGTTAACTGAAGTTGTATTAGCATGGAGAACAAGATCTAGAGCCCTTTCTAGCGAGACTTACTGCACACATCTGGAGGTCATATAGCGTTGGTATAGCCGAGAATGCTGGTCGGAAGTATTGCACCTGGCTGAACCAGTCCCAGCCGGAAGATAACGTTGACTTGGCGCCTTTAGCGAGAACCCTCGGGTCTGAAGAAAACCTTGAGGCGTTCGCGCAAACGAGGAGTAGAACAGCGCCGAATGGGAGGTGTTGTCGGTGTAAACCTTCAGCGACTTGGCGTTCAATGGTGGGTCGGTGAAGGAGAGGAAAGATGACATTTAGAACTTTGAAGTAGACGTCAATGAGAGATTGGAGGAGGTCGTCCTCGGGGAAGGTGAAAGAGATGTTGGGGAATAAATCAAAATTTTGCTGCCACTAGGGAAATAGCCACAGGAAAAAGGGCATCTAAGCACACGTACTCCCCAGACACGGGATGAACTTACTTCTGCAGAAACCCAAAATTCGGGTCGGCCAAATGTGTTGGGGACGAGACCGAGATCAATAATATCCGACGGGCGACCAGTTGTGTGCTGGACGAACGAGCGAATCAACATGATTTCACTCGATCTTCCATAGTAACGGCCACAAGGAAATTGTTTGACGACTTTGTCTGAGAGGGCGAGTTCTGCACTCTCTTCTTCCCAAATCTCCTTGTTCTCTTGTGTGTCAGGGAAATTGGAGTCCCATGCTGCGAGAAGTCGAATAGAAGCGTCGTAGATCTTTTCTCGTTGTTCTTCAGAAGCGTCCCTGAGAGAGGATGAAATTGATCCTGTTGGGGCGTCTTCTCTGAACTAGTGGCTGCGTGAGAATGTGAGACGTGTTTCAGGAGAATGAGACCTACTTGTCGAATGAAATTCTCCATCTTCTTCACCCGCTTCTCGAGGGCGTCGACATAGCTGTAATCCCGATAGTGACCATTGAGCGATCCAGAACGCCCAAATACGAGCGAAAGACCAACTTTCTAGAGTACCCGCGTCTCTATGGACAACGTCATTTCATGCCCACAGAACCTCCAGCAAAGAGCCGCTTACCTGGGGATCTTCAATGTAGGTGCACTCCAAATTGCCGGAAACACAGTTTGAGCATCTCAATCCTATTTCACCACCATCGCCTGGTAAAATCCAAAGAGATTTACAGCGGTACCACCAGGATTAAACGAGGCTAGAACTCACATCGAACTAGGTATCTGGTGAGTGATTTTTAGAGTACAAGAAGAGCTCATGGACGTACCCTTTTTCCGCCTGCATCCATCACAAGGCCTTTGACCTCTTCTTCTCTTTGGGACCTCGTCGCCGTTGTACATAGTACTGGACAAAGTTGGACGTCAAAGCGTGATTCGAATGGTCTCTTATGAATTGCCTTGGTCCAACCGGTGAGGGCGAGGGAACGTGTTCTCAGATTTTACCGCACGGACATTGATAGAAAAACCGTGGGGGCTACGTCAAACACCCAAGACGGTTCCGTTATTGCTGTCGATCCATCCGCATCTCGAGTCAAACCGAGCTGGATTTTGACAAAAAAATTGCAAATAGTATGCTCTAGGATTGTTTCCAATCGAACAAATCCTTGTTTTTCGTTACTATGCGGTGCCAACTCGGATAGAATATCGCGGTAATACCATCGATCCGACCTTTGTTTTCTCTCCAGAATACATCATGACGAAACATCCGCGAGCTCATCCTTCAACCCAAATTCCGCCAGTCCGCCGGTCTGATCAGTGGCCCGCCTTGCCTTCTGGTTTTCTAGGTCTGAAAATCCCGCGCTCCCGGACAATACGGAGTATCTTCTCAACATTTTCTGACGCGCGATCATGCTCGGCACTCTCCAGCCTCCTCCGCCCTGAGTACAAAGACCCAGATGTTCATCAGAGTCCAAGTCCAAGTCACGAGAACATCTACAACTCACCGACGATCGCCCAGTTTCTTGTACTGGGTATCCTCAAGATCTCGCATTCCACTTCCCATCCACAATGCACGCTCAGCGTAGCCAGCCACACGCGGTACATCGAGTACGAGCTGCCGTTGCTTCCGTCGCCTCCTAAATTCAGTTTCCGCGTGAAATCGTCCGAAGACTCGTCCCCAGGTAAGGAGTAAGGCGGTGTGGAAGAACGTTCGTATCTCGAGTCGAACGTCCATGCACAGCAAGGGATCGATAGATACCCCGATGCAGAATAGAGCGTGCTGATGACGGGAGTCCATGGTGTGAGTTCGTCTGCGTGGTTGGCGATGATAAATACACCAGGCGGGAAGTAAGTTGAACTGGCACTGGGGGAGGTCGGGTCGAATGCGTGAACGTGAAGGGCTTCCTGGGAAAGAGGCGGGTATGAAGACCATGAGGTGCGAGCACGGACGTCGATACCGTAGCCTTGATACCCCTCACTGATGAGAATGTGTGTTAAGAGTCCGTTGCCGCACCTATTTCAAGAATTGCAATTGAGTATTCCCATTAAGTGGCTTGGGGAGGGTGGAAAGACTTGCCCAAAGTCAATAAACCCTCCAGGTGGACGTGGCCATCGTCTCCAAGGTTCATTTTCGTCAACTTCGTCACCCGTTGGGCCCTCCGCCGTAAACGATTTCTTCCACAAGAGCATCAAATAAGTAGCAATACCAATATCCTGAAGATGGTTTTTATTCCGTCAACATTGAGTTTCATCACGATGCAGTCAGAAGAGTCTTATTCACTTCGAAGACATGCTTCAGAGGATCGGTGACTTCTTGCCAGGTATCTATCAGACCCTTATGTCTCTCCCGCATGATCAGGTAGAGATCCTGATACTCTTCCCGTGGAACAAGAACATCGTGTTGAACTCGTTTCTGGTAATTTGTCATCGCGCCCCATCCATACCGATGGAGAGTGTCGAGAAGGGCTAAACATGTGCGGTAGAGCCTTGCGTTAGGGTCTAACGAAGTATTCGGAAGAGGTACAATTTCGATTCGGAGGACGCCTTCGTCTCCTTTTTGAAGATAGCGAAAGGCAAGGTGCGAAACAGTGGGATGGTAGTAAGGAAGGGGAGATTCGGGTGTCGAGATTGGGGTCAAGACCAGAGTCGTTGGCGAGCTATCGGTGTCGGCTGAATGTTCCTCTGCATCATGGTAGAGCGTACAGTACTGCTCCAGCGCAGCGTCTCGTCCAGGTCGCCGTGGTAGGAGTTTCCGGTGTATGCAACGCGACTTGTGGTAATTTTGAAGGGACGGTACAGTCGTTGGAAAGGCTGCCGTATCTGTGATATCTGAGAGCGTCTCGGAGCGTAATATAAGCGTCGAATTGTACTCTGGATGATGAATTAGCTGCGATGTGGCTATCTCGAACTATGAAGGGCTTTAGAGCACAAAGTTTATGTGTGATCGAGTTGTGCATACATACCACCTCCATAGGAAAATTTGCAGGACAAGCGATCAGCGGTACCCAGCTGTCACTGGAGACTTTATCCTGCAATTTTGGGCTTTGTATGCCAGTTATTTGACATGGTGAAGGCTCGAATCGTGGTCGCGCGGAAGATGGGGCCATGTCAAAGTCATGGTCGAAAGCAAGCGCGGCCGTAGAACTTTCTCTACTCCCAACGCTCATCATGAATAGGTATGAGAGCGGTCATCGTCCACAATGATGCTACTGAAACGTCTCAGAGGTCCTATTATTCTAGTAGGTGAATTTGTTCTCGCACACTCGTTAGGGTGGAAATTCAGCTCGTCTGCTCTGGACGGTTAGACCATAGATGAAGCCGAAGTTCGTCCCCTGTTCTGTCGTCCGGTCCGTCTCGTCTCACAGTGCCAAAGTACCTTTTAGATCAGCTCGTACGTCGATATCCTGCTCCGAGCTACGAAACATCGTTATGAACAATTACAGCAAGCCCCCTCCCTCCTCCGATGACGATGAGCTCCTTGTGAAGCTCCGGCGAAGGTTGAAGGACTTGTTGACCAGCCTCCGCGAGGGCGCAGAAGGAACGCCCAAGTCACAGACACCACCAGTCGTTTGAGAACGATCGACATACAGTAACAGAATGTTACATAGGTGGGAATCCATCCTTCCATGATTTCATACGCTAACCTAAGCCTTCTGCGGGTTGATCAGATCCAATGGAGCGTCCTGAGTATATGCTATGGTATATAAACGTCTGTGTATATGAGGTTATAAAGCAATTATAGATGCGTAAGACGGTCGTGAAGCAGAAACCAAGTTCCCTTCTCAGTCTGAAAAGAGATCGTCCTCGTCAGCAGCACCCATGAAGGTTGCCATCTCCCTCGCCCTCATAAACGACCTCTCTTCCCTTTCTCCTTGTTCTTCGAACACGCGACATTCGTCTACGAGCCTCCTCAGCTCCTGCACATGAGGTCTGGTCAATCCTGCCCCGGCGGTCTGGAACTTGAATTTACTATTGCTGGGTTTCTTGGGACTATCGGGCGGTGTTGGGGGTGGAGGGATTTCCTTGACCATGTCTCGCACCCGACGAACGTAGGGGCGAGTCTCCTCAATTGACAAACGGGGTCGATTACGACGTTTCGAGGGGGCTCCCTCTTTCTCCTTCCCTTTTTCCTTCGCATCCGTTTTGGAGGTCTCCGAGTCATCATCAGAGGGAGAGAGCAACGCCTCTGCTACTTCTTCCTCTTCATCTTCCTCCGCCTCCTCCCATCCCTCCTCTGCGCTCGCCCAATCACTTTCCCAGTCCTCATCTTCTTCCTCATCTTCGCTGCCGCTCTCGTCCTCGTCCTCGACAGGAGGAGGCAGCTCTCCCAGTTGCCCACCAGTACAATCTTCCAAGCGTATACCAAGCGCAGCACACCGATCATACCACCTCTCCCATCTGTGCATCCCCCCGCCTGCACCGAACGGATTAACAGACGAAGAGTGATTCAATACAGCAGTGGCTTGGGAAAACACCGTAGCCCATCCACCTCCTCCGTCATTAGCATTCGTGCCAGCAGCCGCCTCAGCGACATCCGAACCATCGCTTGGTCCACCACTTCGTTCCAGTTCTTTGAGAACACGTCCACTTGCAACTCGTATCCGCTTCAACGAAGGGAACTGTTCCTTTGCCAATGCCGCAAAGTTCATGTCGTTCGAGCGACGGATGAAATGCGCCATGAACCCTCCACCCCCGCCTTGCGCGTTCAGTCCCGAATTGAACGCGTAGGTCAACCCGTGTAAGAGTATTGTATGTATATGATGGTGAGGTGCACCAGGGAGCGTAATCTGTGCCTGTGCCTGCTCTTGCTGTTGATTCTGTCCCGGAGGATGGTTCCCAGGCCCCGGAAATCGCCAATCCGCATTGAACCCAAATGTCCTTAGCTGAGTGCACGTATCGAGAATCTTGGCAATGTTCAACTCGGGTTGAAGAGCACTAGCCTGGATATCGAGGAACCAAAGCTTCTCACCAACACCTTCCCAAATGTTGTCCCCCTCCCCGGCGCTGATACCACCGACACTTTCACCTCCAGCGGTCCCAGAAGTTCCTCCGCAGAGAAACCCGACGAGGTCTGGCATCTCCACTCTTCCACTACCCACGTCGACGGATAGAGCTTTGAGCTCTGGTACATCCCAGCCCCCACAAATCATCTGATCCATCAAAGCTCCGAACCGACCACCAAGGCTGAGTTGACGCAGTTTGTTGAGTGCGATATGTAGTCCTCCCAATGAACCAACTTTCACGTCTTCTTCACCCTTGGGCGGACTAATGTGCACATGTGCGACGACTCAGATTACGTCTGACAGAGTCGAGCGTCAATATGAGGTGCGACAGCGATTCGTAGGGGACTGCATGGAGATGTAACGTATGCAACGTTTTGCGAATGGGTGTGCTCGTAATCGCTTGTGCCAGTGACGTGAACGCGGAAGGGGCAGGAAACAATGAAAATGAGGATTGAGAGTCAATGATGAGGCTCTGGAGACCTGATGTATGGGTGAGGAGGAAGGAGAGTGATTCGACGAGGGTGTCGTTCTGGAGTTTAGCGTGTTGCACGAATATGCGTTTCGTGAAACGGCTAAGGATGGTTTCTTCTTTCTTTTGTTTGCCTTTTTCGTTTTCGTTGACTGTGAGATTTAGGCTGCGATTGAAGCGGGGGAGGAGAGCTGGATTGTCGAAGGTTAGACAGCGGTAGAGGTATGGGCTGACGAGGTTGTTGAACCGTCTACATGACATCCAAAGGGCCTGTAAACGAGAGGTCAGCTATCTGAACGACCAAAAAGCTTGATGAGCGTACTCTTTTGGTGTCCCAGTTCTCTTTCTGAACAAGAGCCAATGCCTCTTGAGGCGATCTGAGAGCCCACTCCTTCTCCTTCTTAGAATCATCGATATACCATGCATATTCTGAGCCCGACGTTGGTAACACAGGTTGAAGCAGGATATCCTCCTCCAAGGCCATTTCAAATATCTGAATCCATAATTCGTCAGGAAGGCGTCGTTCTATCGAGTCTGTGTTCATGAGAAGATGAGAGTTCGTGACAGAAAGGTTTGTTGAATTGCTTCCGTGGGAACAAAACGCGTCAAGAATCTGAACTCGACGCGTCGTGATCTGACGGGCCGCGAGTCTCCAGCCAAATAAACCAAAATCTCAACCATGGACGACTCCCCACCACCACCACCGCCAGAAGAGAGCACCCCGCCACCGCCTCCCCAGACTCACACCGGGTCTCCGACCGATTTCTTGAAAGGAGTTGTGGGGAAACGCGTGATTGTTAGGTTGAATTCTGGTGTTGACTATAGAGGTAAGTATTGCTTTTGTGCCAAAAATCCTAACTATGCACTGATCGTGCCGCTGGGAACCAGGCATCCTCTCATGTCTCGATGGGTACATGAACATTGCGATGGAGCAGACTGAGGAGCATGTGAACGGAAAAGTCACTAATCGATACGGGGATGCGTTCATTCGAGGGAACAATGGTGAGCAGACCAGTCTTGATCGCCCACCAGCCGGCTTGAACTTGATCTTCTCCCCCTTTCTTTCCCAGTGCTGTACATATCGGCAGCTGAAGCCCTGTGAAAAGGTGGCGACTCGACTCATGATCAGGTCTTGTCAATGTACCTCGATTCGGATGATTGCAATCAAATTTGTTGTTGATCCAAACAGTTTCGATTCCTGATATCTCCCAGCCACACCGCACCACTGCTTCAAGAAAGTTTGTAAATAGAGGGATTCCACGCGTCTGGCATGAGTTCCCATCGCACGAAAGACCTCATCTCCCTATTCGAAGCTTGATCATTCTCACCTCAAGCGCATGATTGTGTATCCATCACGGCTGAAGATTATAGCTTTATATCTTACTAGTCGCATAGGCTGTAAGGGCTCGCCCTCTATTCCTCGTTGACCGCCAGCTTTGACTTCTGGTTCTTCGCATCATGGACGCAAGCATCCTAAAACTGCTCGATGATCTACAACTCGTCTCGGTAAGAACCAATATTTCTCCCTGTGTACGGAAGGTCTGAAACAAGTTGATTTCCAGTACTTCCATGGTTAGACGTTTCACCCATTCACAACAGAATCGAATCTTGACAAAACACTCAGTCGCCAGCGTCGCACTCCTCGTCTACGACTACACTCTAACATTTTCAAAGGAAGTCAATCACGTCTGGACCTCTGCTGGGACCCTTATGAGGTGTATCTTGCTTCTCCAGAGGTACTTGCCTCTGGTGGATAATGGGGCGGTGTTGCTTCTACGTAGGTGACACGGTCGTCATCGCATAATCACTTACCTTTGGATGGGCTTTGATAGGACACTTTATACCACACCCGAGTAACAAGACTTGTCGGGTATTATATAGTACGACTGGATGTAAGTCGCTGGTCCCACTTGTACGTGCTAGCCTTGACCCTTCAATATAGGGATGTCCTCCGGTGGAATAGCCTTATCAGAGAGTAAGCCACGAATTCTCGAGTCTTATTCTGTACAAACCGAGTACTGAGCGCTTGAAACCTTTCTAGTGGTCCTAACCACCCGCGTCTGGGCGATCTGGGGCCGCGGCAAAATCTTCGGGACGCTTCTGTTGGTGTTCTTCCTTGGATGTTGGGCTCCCAGTATTCTCGTCCAGTATAAACTCATCCAGAGCGTTCAATGTGAGTACGTAGTAGATGATAGATTTTACTTCCGCTGACCCTCTCGACCTCCCAATAATCAATAACGAAAGTCGCTCAATCCATGCCGATAGTAAATGAAAGGGGATGCCTTGTAGAGTCTGCGAAACCGTATGCGTGGATATGTTGGGGGTTGTTGATGGTATACGAAGGGGGTCAGTTCTACATTGCATTGCGCTAGCGGGACCCCACTGACGAGTTTTGAGTCAGGATTGCTCCTGCTCATGATATTTTCTTGCTTGAAAAGTTGGTCTCCAAGGTTTGTCTGCTTTCCCGCCCGTACTCACCGACGGAACACGATTTAGACTGCTTGAAGAGTGCTACGAAGGGTAAACTTGCCAAGATTGTTTATACCGATGGTCAGTTTGGTGTTCTTCGATAGTTTTCAGAAGCTGATGGAAAGAGGTAATTTTGTCTCCTTAGGTATCTTGTACTATATGTACCTCTTCGGTTCGGCACTTCTCTCTTCAGCTGTTCTCTTGGCCACCGCCCACTTACGCCGACATTGTACTTTGTAGGTCTATCTCTGATCAATCTCGTGGTCATCCTTTGTTTCCCGGTGAGTTACACCGCTCGTAGCCGTACGTTACAGAGGAGATCCTAATCTATAACGAGCAGGGCAGTGTCCTAGTCGATCTGTTGGGATCGTGAGTTTTACCACCTTACACGGGAATACGTCGAGAATCTAAACGCTTTTGATACTGTAGACTCGAAAGAGTGATGTACCCTATACTCACGAGTAGGGTCATCTTTCACATCCGTGCTCACACATCTGCGTCTACATCTGGCAGGGGTTCGATGGGACGACATTATCCAATACCCGCGAGTTCGACTTCAGCGTTACATACGTTACAGTTACAGGAGGGTGATATGGTGCAACACGATGTACATGAGGATGGGATTGGGATAGCACTCTAGAGTATACTGTTCTGGTTCTAATCAGTGCTTGGGATAATGCTCCTTATCTGGAGAAGCACGTATGTACACCTTGTTTTCGCTTTAGAACAAACCTCGTGGCGAATGGCGACCAGATCACTACCGAAATAGCTACGTAGAGTAGGGCGGTAGGTGTCTTTGTCTCTCGTTCGGCTCCTCATAACTCTGTTTTGTAGTGACGTCTCTCGCAATTGGAGAAGAATTGGAATACTAATCGTGAGGGAGGGACTGCTGATATAGACTGTAACTTTGTGAATTAGGCTGACAGGTGACCGACTTGTACCCGTCCCGTGTCTAAAGAGCGCGTGTGCTGCAGCTTAGATACCTTTTCCGTGTGGCTATTTCCCTAGTGGCAGCAAAATTTTGATTTATTCCCCAACATCACTTTCACCTTCCCCGAGGACGTCCTCGGGGAAGGTGAAAGTGACGACCTCCTCCAATCTCTCATTGACGTCTACTTCAAAGTTCTAAATGTCATCTTTCCTTCACCGACCCACCTTTGAACGCCAAGTCGCTGAAGGTTTACACCGACAACACACCCCATTCGGCGCTGTTCTACTCCTCGTTTGCGCGAACGCCTCAAGGTTTTCTTCAGACCCGAGGGTTCTCGCTAAAGGCGTCAAGTCAACGTTATCTTCCGGCTGGGACTGGTTCAGCCAGGTGCAATACTTCTGACCAGCATTCTCGGCTATACCAACGTTTTGATCAACGGGTACTTAACAAAACGTCTTTTCGTCGTAGCGCGGTGGTTCGAGCCTAGGTCTGAGCTTGCCAGGCTACTGAGATTCAGAATGAGGCGAACAATTCGATCATGTGATCAACTCTGAACTCATGAGTCATTGTGGCTGCACCTTCGCACAACCTTGCCTTAAACCAACATATCTCTTTCCAACCCGCGCGTCAGCGCTTCAGCAGCCGTCTTTCCATCTCACTTTCCTTCCATCATGCGCCAGCCTAAATTTCCAGAAAAGCTGCCCATTGATTCACCCCCCAGTCTTTACAGCAAGACCTACCCATATTACAAACTTGCAGTAGCGGTTTCTCTCAAAGAGTTGCGGAAGAAACTCCCAGATCTCCGAATTTGTCGCGATAATTATAATACAGCCACAGAGGCCGTGAGACATTACATGCCAAAGTATGCGGAACACCCTACGCTTCCGTACGTTCTACGTTTTGCCCTTCGAGCACACCACTCTGACACGAACCTCTGGTACTTTGGTGATTTTGCGATTTCAAAGCAAAGTCATTAGAATGAGCTACATACCGCACCCCCCAAACACAGAAGGCGGCGTCACCTTCTACCTAGTGTCCAACCGGTCGCAAAAATTATTGGACATGAGCAAGGACCAGGAGTATTTACAGCAAGTACGAGATGTTCTCGACCTTGATGCGGATACGGAGTTTTTCTGGAAACGGTTGGGGTCAAGTTGAGGATGGATCCGCGTATCGTGTATCGCGTACTATCAAGAGGGGGAAGCTTTGAAAGCTCAGATTCTCACTTTGCCTTGGACGGATTGGTACTAGCGGGTATGAGCCGAGTTCTGAAGGCCGGAGCCACACGAAAGCTGACGACTGGGTTTTATCCCGCTGAGAGCAGGTTCATCGTGGCGTCCCAGAACCCGCTCGGATTCTTGTCCGGCTGTGATGGTAGATGAGATTGGGATAGCCCTCTGGATAGAATACAACTACAACTTCCACTCGATCCCTTCTCCCGCCCGATTCCTATTTCTCCTCTTGTAGACCCACCTCAACCAGCCCACCAATACCGCTCCCAACAACGCAAACCCCGCATTCGTATAATGTCCTGTCCGATATGCCGGAGCCTCCTCCGCCTTGTATATATAAACCCCAATTATTTGCCCTACTCCACCGAGCGAGACATTCAATGGTACCGCAAGTGTCGCAGCAGACGTCGATCCACCCAAATTTGCTGTCAGCCATGAAAGTAGGGGCGGTATACTCGCGAACGAGAATGACACCCCTATGCAAAGGATAGCGTATTTGGCTTTGAACGCCGTATGAGCCGGTAACGCCCCTTCGAGGAGGAAACATACTCCAGCAATGAAGAGCGAGAAGCCCGCGCCGATAGACCGAGCGTTGTATCGGTCTGATAACCACGATACGAGGACTGTTACTACGAATGCGATGGCGTAGGGTGGGACTGTGAACAATTGGGCTTGGAGGCCTGTGTATCCGAGGCCGGAGACGATAGTTGGTGAGAAGAGGGAGATACTGCTGAATGGCACTGAGATGGTTATGTATACGAGGTAGTGTATCCATAATCTCCAATCAAGGAGTGTACTGCGTGTTTCGGCCCAGGAGAGTTTGGCATGTCCGAGAGATTGGGAGTGACCTTGGAGGCGCGTTATAGCGAGATTTCGTTCCGATTCTGTGAGCCAGCCCTGGCCTCGAGAAGATTCGGGGTAGTCGGGGAAGAAACAGAATACGAGGATTGAAGAAAGGCAAGAAGGAATTCCTTCGATTATGAATAACCATCTCCAGGCTTCGAGTCCCGAAATCCCGTTCATGGATTTTCCGATCCCATATGCGATCGCACCTCCAAACGCACCGGCGAGGGTTGCGCAAGCGAGGATGAGAGAGATTCGGAGAGCTCGTTCGTGAGGTTTGTACCAGAATGTGAGGAAGTAGACGAGACCGGGGAATAGCCCAGCCTCAAACATGCCTAGTAAGAACCTGATAGCTGTTAGTTGGGAGAAATTGTGCACGAATCCTAGACAGATTGTCATGGCCCCCCAACCGAACATCAACAACGCGATCCACCGGCTCGGTCGGAACCGTTTGAGAAGGTACGTCGAGGGCGTTTCGAAGAGGATGTACGCGACCAAGAAGATCATGAGGGCTGTGGTGAACTGGGAATTGGACGTTTGGGTGGATTGTTGGAGACTGTTGTTGGTGGATGCGTTGAGGAGTTTGGCGTTGCCGATGTTGGAACGGTCGAGGAAGCAGAGAAGGTAGATGAGCATTGCTGAGGGGACGATTCGAAGGTCGAGTTTGCGGACGAGACGACGTTCGTCAAGGTCTGAAAAGGTGCCAGTACCGGTGCTGCTTTCGCGGTCGAATTTTTCGTCCATCGTGGGTTGGGGAAGCTGGGGAAAGTTAGATGAGTTTCGCTGTATATAACGGACATTTGTTAGGTCTGCTGATGAGGTCACCGGATGAAAAAACAACGATAAGGACGGGATGGAGAGAATGGTCCTGGGAGAAGGTAATTAAGTCGCGCGCGGGCGTATTTAACTGGTATTCACCAAGTTACAACCCATATAAATAGTCCATGCTGCTTTTCTAATCCCGAGAGAAGTCACGGAAAGACAGTATAAGAGACCGAATGGGAGACAGAAAAAAAGCACGTTTGCCGCCGACTATTTTGGTAGCAATCTGAAAGCGTTCTGACGCGCGAGACGGGCGACCTCCCCGGGAGCTCTATGGGGTATACGCCACTCTTGAGTACCAGCTGACTCCCTAGGCTAAAAACACCAGGGAACAACACAAAATACTGGCTCGTGGACTCAACGAAGGTCCGGGCCAACCTTTCTTACCGGATCCTACGGGTTCGAAAATATTTTACATTCAAGTACGGCTATTTACATGTCCAATACAATCGTCTCCCGACCGTACGGAATGAGGCGGAGAGGGGCCACCAACCCATAGTGTTGATTAGGTAGAAGCATTTGTGCAGTATCAGTGCGCAATTGACCCAAAGATCTCACTTGCGGGGCCTGCGAAAAGGAGTCAACATGGTATGCCCACTGCTATTCACCAACCAAATCACTCACCGCGTTGACAGCATTCAACAACGTACTTGCAACATCCACACGCAGCACGTTCGTCCCCTCACGCACAAAAGACGTGATATCGACAACCGGACGCGTCAAATCAGCCGTGGGCAGCACCTCGCCATTCAACCACGCCTTCAACGTGTGCACTACAACCCCAAAGTCGAGTTGAATGCCTACGCCACCGTTTTTGTCGTGAGCCCACTCAAACGTCGTCGTGTAGGTCCCGACTCCCGAAGTGTTCGCGTGTCCTTCGAGTTGATCCCAGGGAACCAAGCCTCGGTGACTGAGGTCAATGACCGGGTGGGGGACGAGGACTGAATCGACCTGACTCAGATCGGCTGGCGGTGTCCAGGCTGTGATATTCAGCTGCCAACCCGTCAACTCCCGTTCGATTTCGCCCTCCAGCGAGAGATTGACCGTTCGTCGTTGACCATTCGACAACACGACCTCCTTTGACCCTGCCGTAAACGAACGGATCTCAACGTCAACGGGCCCCAATGACGCGAATACGTCTGAATCAGCACTGGATATATGTACTGAGGGTGCTGACACCCCTTCGAAATTGTCTTCCGAGGTCACAGCAAAGAGCATAGTTTGGTTAGCTGCTAGTTGCACGCCGGGGATGGTGATGTGTCCCTCGTCCGTAGCGTTCCAGATAGCCACAGGCGTAATATCACCACTCCAGGCATCCAAGATGAAAGGGGTCCCGGTGGCTTCCAACGTGAGGGTAACATTGATAGCGACCTCGTCTTGGTTGTAAAGGAAGAAGTGGGAGACAGTGGAATCCTCATCCCGGCGAATCGTATAAAGCGACGCAGACGATGGGTCAATGTGAGCGGCAGGAGAAACACCCAACGACTCGAGCGCACCAGGAACGGCTTCCTCGTCATCTACGACTCGGACGACAGGTAACGCAGTGAGTTGCTGCAATAACTGGTTCACTCGTTCGCTCTGGGTACCGTCCACGTCAAACCCCGGGATACCAACTGGAACACCACCGGCGATCACAATGGGTAGCCCGTCCTCTGCGAACTCTACTAGCTTCTCCGCGGCGTCGACGGTGACATTTTGGATGCGGCTTAGAACGAAAGCCTTGTACGCTGGCCCCTCGATAGCGAGTCGCCCATCCGAGACGGAGATACCTGGTAGTTTGAAATTCTCCGGACTGACATATTCGTATGTGTACCCATCAAGTATGAGGGAGTCGCTTGGAAAAGGAGATACAAAGTACTGGGTGAGATTGTACGCTCTCCGGTAGAGCGCGACATCGACTTTAGGAACACCCGATTGGAGGATGTACTGATGTCGAGCCAAATAGGACATGTACCCATCATAATGGTTCCAAGCGGGCATTCGTGGACCGTGCATATCCGCAAAGTCGTATCTGACAGGGGACATGATTAGGAGTCAGGACTTGCTTGGGGGAAAAAAGACAAACGAACGAGAAAGTGCACAAGCCAGGCCAAGTCGTTTCGGGATAAGCCCCACTATACGAGTATCCATGGATCACCAACAGATTGACGTACCCTGCAAACTGTCTTTTGCTGTCCTCGAGCAATTGGGCCATGGTAAAAGCCATTGCCCGGCCAAATCTAGCTCCTGTTTCGCTTGAGAAGATCGGGCGGTTTCCGAGGTGTACACCTCCGGAAAGTTGCCTTGCGTAATCGATCAGGGGGAGAGCGAGTGATTCGATTTCTGGAACAGCGGGGATTGCAGCACTGGCACCAACGTCGAGTTGGAAGTTGTATGCTGGTTGATTGGAGAATTGGAGTCCGATGGATGCTGCCCAGTCGTTGAAAGCGAGCATGTACTCTGCATATAGAGAAGTCTGGAATGGGTTTTTGTGTCACTGGGAACTGAGGTCGTAGTAGGAAGCTAAGTTGCTCGCTTACGAGGGTATCCCGATAATCTTCCGTTAACGCCCACGCATTGGTCGTTCCTCCATAGTCAAAGGTCTGGTTGACATCGACACCTTTCGAGAATTCACCATCTACAACAAGTAGAAGCGTGCGTAAGCAGAACACACACGATACCTGGGGGAAAATCACACTCACGCCCCGGTACAAGTGCATGAAAGACAGGAAGTGCCTTATTAACACTATACCCGTGTCGCTCCTCAAAACGCTTCGCAAGATCAGGCGTCCACCATACCTGAGTCTTAAACTCCATACTATCCTGCCACATGTACCCCCCAACTCCTGGTTCCGCGAACAGCTCTCCGATTCCATCGCGTGATAAGATGTTCCGTTCGATAAAACTGGAAGAGATATTGGCGCCTTTGGCAGAGAAGTGATCGATGACGAATGAACCCCATGAGCCGGGCTTGTCGTCTGCGGACCCGTTGAACCCCCCACGAGCTTCGGGGAATCCGGAACGTCGGTAGTAGTATGCTAAAAGGACGGACTGGGATGTTCCGTCTGATTCGGGAGTCCAAGAGACGGTTGCAGAGTTCTGAACTTGGTCGGTGAGATCGACTACGGTTGCAAAGTCCAGAGATACCCTCGTCGCGTTTCGGTCTTGGCCTTTCACGAGTTGTGCGCCAATAACGGCGATTAGGAACTTTTGAGTCGTGTTTGCGCTGCGTATGATCCCTTCAGCGTCGACGAAGGGGATGATGACGGGGTCAGGTAAAGGTCCGTCGAAAGATTCTCCTGGGTTTAGAAAGTGAGACCCGAAGACTAGCTCTGTGAGCATCCCTTCTTGATCGACGTCTTCTGGTTTGACTGGGACGCCGGCACCTTGGTTGGGGCCTAGGGTCAAGTCCATCGTGAGTCCGTTGTCTTTCGCGGCTTGCGCGAGGGTTTTGGTCACGTCCAGGAAGGCGTCAGAGCCGAACGCGGCGTCTGTTGGGTCGATGAGGGCGTCTCCACCATAGGACTGGTAGCTATCGGGATTGTCAGCGGTAACCAACATAGCAATTGAAGATGGCCTCACCTGAGCAGTTCAAACCCGGAAGACCCCACTTTGGACATTTCAGTGACGTCCCTGCGGAGGACTTCAGGATCTACGAATGAGTCCTGTATCCAGTAACGCCATTTTGGACCTGTTTTTGGGTTTAGGAATGTTCCGCGATCTTCAGGTTCTTTGGGGGATAATGCAAAGGCATTGACAGCGATAAGAATAATGGTGAGAGCAAGCATCTTTTCTGGTTCTGGGTGGAAGAGCTCACCGTGATGGACGTAGGTTTATAAATTGGGACTCGGGAGATGAGTTCCGTTTTATTGTGGGTGTTGATTCAACTTGAGTCGCTTATATGCTTTGTTGCTTCGAGTCTGCATGTGAGTAGTAAGAGTGAGTGTCAAATGATGACGACAAGGGGCTCAAGCACCGATGAACCATTCGGAGGTATACCGACCATGAAAACTTCGACACATTTGTTTGAACGAAACATATTTCCAACGCAATACCGATGACACTTGAAGCTTGAAGACCTTCCCCCAGTCCCTCTGATTGTCACTCACCCTACGTTGGCCGGCTTTGGGAGCCCGAGCAAGATCCCATAATGTAGATATTCGTGACTTGCATGTATTGATGAGTATTGAGGTCAAAGCTTGACCCAATTCAGATTACGCAGACGGATGCCCAATCCCGAGAGGCCCACATGCGATGGATAGACACTGAGAGTGGGTGCAGAGTTTCATACTATTCTGTTGACACCTGATGTGGTATGGAACGGGGGAGATATGGAAAGGAACGAGCACAATGTGGGAAGGAAGCTGAGAGGGTATGGGAGTCGCGGCGTAGACCACGAGCCTGGGAATTGATCGCCATCAACGAGCGATATCATTGGGTGAGCGGCTTGTGACAAACCGTGACCCACAATTCTCGTTCGTTGCCCGATACAACGGGGGGAGAAGGTAAAAATCCCAGAAAATTCAGGTTCAGTTTTCTCTACCAAACACAGACTCGCAATTATTGTGTCATGAGAAATTTGCGGTAGGTATGGTACAGAGGGCGCGGAGAGAAGAAAGACAGTTGTGGTCCACTCTTTCAAGTCTATGATGAGTAGTGACTAAATACCAGCTGACGCCCTGAGCTAAAAACACCAGGGAACAACGCGCCACTGGAAAACACTGACTTGGGGCTGAAGGAAGGTCCGGGTCAACCTTTCTCACTGACACCTACAGCTTCGAGTTCTCTATCTTCAGGAAAGATTTTATTGCAAGACACATTCAAGTACGGCTATTTACACGTCCAATCCAATCGTCTCGCGACCGTATGGAATGAGGCGTACAGGGACCACCAGCCCATAATGCTGGTTAGACAGACGTATCCACATAGTATCAGTGCGCAATTGACCCAAAGATCTCACTTGTGGAGCCTGCAAAAATGATCATACACGGGAGTCAACATCATAGTACGCCCACTGTTATTAGCCAACTAAATCACTCACCGCATTAACAGCATTCAACAACGTGCTCGCAACATCCACACGCAACACATTCGTCCCCTCACGCACAAAAGACGTGATATCGACAACCGGACGCGTCAAATCAGCCGTAGGTAACACCTCGCCATTCAACCACGCCTTCAACGTGTGCACTACGACGCCAAAATCGAGTTGAACGCCTACACCACCGTTTTCGTCGTGAGCCCACTCAAACGTCGTCGTGTAGGTCCCGACTCCCGAGGTGTTCGCGTGTCCTTCGAGTTGATCCCAGGGAACTAAACCTCGGTGACTGAGATCGATGACCGGGTGGGGGACGAGGACGGAGTCAACCTGATCCAAGTCAGCTGGTGGTGTCCAAGCCGTGATGTTCAATTGCCACCCCGTCAGCTCCCGTTCAGTTTCACCCTCCAACGAAAAACCGACGGTTCGTAGTTGACCACTCGACAACACGACCTCCTTCGACCCTTCCGTAAACGAACGGATCTCAGCCCCCGACGACGAGCCAAGTGCGAATACGTCCGAATCAGCGCTGGATATATGTACTGAGGGTGCTGCTACCCCTTCGAAACTGTCTTCCGAGGTGACAGCGAAGAGTATAGTTTGATTAGCTGCGAGTTGCACGCCGGAGATGGTGATGTGTTCCTCGTCCGTAGCGTTCCAGATAGCCACAGGCGTGATATCACCACTCCAGGCGTCCAAAACGAAAGGGGTCCCGGTGGCTTCCAACGTGAGGGTGAAGTTGATAGAGACGTTGTTCTGGTTGTACAGGAAGAAGTGAGAAACAGCGGAGCTCTCGTCCCGGTCCCGGCGAATCGTATAGAGCGACGCAGATGGCGGGTCGATGCGGGCGACAGGAGAAACACCCAACGACTTGAGCGCACCAGGAACAGCTTCCTCGTCGTCTACGACTCGGACGACAGGTAACGCAGTGAGTTGCTCCAACAACTCGTTCACTCGGTCGTTCTGGGTCCCATCCACGTCAAACCCGGGGATACCAACTGGAACACCACCGGCGATCACGATGGGTAACCCGTTCTCTGCGAATTCCACCAGCTTCTCCGCAGCGTCGACGGTGACATTTTGGATGCGGCTCAGAACGAAAGCCTTATACGCTGGCCCCTCGATAGCGAGTCGACCACCGTCCCGAGAGACGGAGACGCCTGGTAGTTTAAAGTTCTCCGGGCTGACGTATTCATATGTGTACCCAGCGAGAATGAGGGAGTCGCTAGGAAAAGGAGATGGACTGTCCCGGGTGAAATCGTACGCTCTGCGGTAGAGCGCGACGTCGACTTTGGGGACTCCGGATTGGAGGATGTATTGGTTTCGAGCTAGATAGGACATGTACCCATCGTAATGGTCCCAAGCGGGCATTCGTGGACCATGCATATCCGCAAAGTTGTACCTGACAGTGATGAGAAGTCAGGACTTTGTAAAGGGAGCTGGGGGGGGGGGGGGGGGGGAACGAACGAGAAAGTGCACAACCCAGGCCAAGTCGTCCCAGGATAAATCCCCCCATATGAGTACCCGTGAAGCATCACCACATTAACATGCCCCGCGAACTGGTTCTTGCTGTCCTCAAGCAACTGCGTCATCGTGATAGCCATCGCCAGAAATAGCCTAGCTCCCGTCTCACTCGAGAATATCGATCGATTCCCAAGGTGTACACCCCCAGAAAGTTGCCTCGCTTGGTCGATCAGTGGGAGACTGAGTGATTCGATTTCTGGGACGGCGGGGATGGCGGCACTGGCAGCGACGTCGAGTTGGAAGTCGTATGCTGGTTGATTGGAGAATTGGAGTCCGATGGACGAGGACCAGTCGTTGAAAGCGAGCATGTACTCTGCGTATAGGGAAGTCTGGAAGGGGTTCTCCGTGTTAGGAAATGAGATCGTGAGCAGGAGAGTTTGCCTTGCTTACGAGAGTATCTCGATAATCCTCCGTTAACGCCCATGCGTTGGTCGTTCCTCCATAGTCAAAGGTTTGGTTGACATCTATACCTTCCGAGAATGCGACACCTATGTACAACAAGTAGAAGTGGCGTTAGTACGCATTTTTTTTGGGAAAGTGATCACACTTACTCCCCGGTACGAGTGCATGAAAGACAGGAAGCGCCTTATTCACACTATACCCATGTCTCTCCTCATACCGTTCCGCGAAATCAGGCGTCCACCACACCTGAGTCTTAAACTCCATACTGTCCTCCCACATGTACCCCCCAACTCCAGGTTCCACCAGCAACTCTCCAATACCGTCACGAGATAAGATATTCGGTTCGATGAAACTCGAAGAGATGTTGGCGCCTTGTGCGGAGAAGTGGTCAATGACGAATGACCCCCACGAGCCGGGCTTCGAGTCTATGGTCCCGTTGAACCCACCACGAGCTTCGGGGTATCCGGAACGTCGGTAGTAGTATGCTAAAAGCACAGACTCCGAGTCTGTGTCGGGAGTCCAAGATACAGACGAGCCGTCCGTAACTTGGTCGGTGAGATCGACTACGCTCCCAAAGTCCAGAGACACCCTCGACGCATTCCGTTCTTGACCTTCTACAAGCCGCGCACCAACAACGGCAACCAAAAACTTTTTCGTCGTGTTCGCACTACGTATGACCCCTTCTTCGTCGAGGAAGGGGACAATAACGGGGTCAGGTAGCGGTCCGTCGAAGGATTCTCCTGGGTTTAGAAAGTGAGAGCCAAAGACGAGCTCTGTGAGCATGCCTTCTTGATCGACGTCTTCTGGTTTGACTGGGATGCCGGCACCCTGGTCGGGTCCCAGGCTGAAGTCTATCGTGAGTCCGTTGTCTTTTGCGGCTTGTGCGAGGGTTTTGGTGACGTTCACGAAGGCGTCGGAGCCGAATGCGACGTCTGTTGGGTCGATGAGGACGTCTCTACCGTAGGATTGGTAGCTGTCACCGGGGTATGTCAGTGGCGACGATCCACAACAGACAGTAAAAGGTGCTTTCACCTGAGTAGTTCAAACCCGGAAGACCCTACTTTGGCCATTTCGGCGACATCCCTGTGGAGAGCTTGAGGGTCTACGAGTGCATCCTGTATCCAGTAACGCCATTTTGGACCTGTTTTTGGGTTTAGGAATGTTCCGCGATCTTCAGGTTCTTTGAGGGACAACAAAAATACGTTGACAAAGAGAAGAACGAAGGTGAGGGCAAGCATTCTTTTGGTTCTGGGTACAAGTGCTCAGGCTCACCTCTTATAGAGGCCGGACGCTCGGGAATCCATCATCGCGAACAATGGGGTGTTCTTGTGATACACGAGTGTTGATTCAACTGGAGTCACCTCATATGCTTCGAATGCCTCGAATCCGTACTTGCCCAATGCTTTCCGGACTCGAGAAGATCCATGACGACCTGTTTATACCTTGATCAAGATCACCAGACGAGAAAAGATTTCAGGAACGAACTGACCCATAGAGTTTTTTCACCGTGAAGCCGAAGCGTGAGTTTGTACAGTAAGAACGAGTGTCAAACGATGACGACTCGGACAAGGGGGCCCGAGCGCTCATCGACAGACCATTCGACTCGGAGGTGGTGGGTTGACGAGGATTGGATGCAGTCTGGTTGTACATAAAGGTTGCCTGCTGATAGGGTCACCGGGTGGAACGGGATGTGTGGAAACATCCTCAGCCTGGGAAGTTGAACAAAGTCGCGTTCGATTTGAACGGAATGTATAGGGTGCAGCGCCTACATACGCTTCCTGGAAAGTTCAAATGCGTATTGATTAGTAGCACAATGTGAACGCCAGTGATGCCCACAATGCCAGAGAGCACGGTGGCAGAGGAGACCTTCAACGCAGTCCAAACCCACAAAACCGAGAAAGGTGGGTGAGCAGCGTCGAGTCTAGGTGCTTGTATATTGACCGGGTGCAGTGGCGATCCAGTTCAAAGCCGTAGGCAACGCGCCTGTTATGAAGACGACCAAGTTTAACGTGACGGCGTCGAACCGGTTGTGTATTTTGCTGTACTACGTTGTGTGCTATATCATCGGTGATGCGCCCATTTGCCATTTGGTGGTGGAGGTCCTTGAGGGTCGGAGAAACTTCTAGAGTCGCGCCAAAAAAACTGACCTCTTTTCCCTTTCCACCTCCCTCCCAAAATGTATCGTACTCGCCGTGAGTTCTTCCAAAGTTTCTTTCCAAAAGAATCACAAGTTTAGTTGATCTCGTGTGGACTGTTCAGTGGTAGTTGGACGGCCCAGACCGGGTCCATGGCCAACCGTCTTGTCCAATTCTCGACCTCACGCTCGGTGTTGAACGAAATCCGATCCAACGACCCGGCCAACCCACTCAGACCCACAACCACCTCCAACTCCCCTGTCTCCTGCTCCCCAGTCCAAATGGCGTCAATTCACACACATCCTTGGGCGAACAACACTCGTCTTCTTACTCGGAAGCACAGGTCTCTTCATCTACGTCACTCAACGCGAACGCCAAAGGGGGAGGGACCCAAGTTTAGAGTGATTGGGATGGAGCAGTTTGGGAGTGAGTTGGTAGGGATTTATTTCTGGTTTTGTTCTTTTTCCCTTTTTCTGTACCCAGTACTACTATTACTTATACTAAGTAAAACGACGGTATGGTTTTGTTTTCGTATGATATGTAAAAAAAAAGAAAGACATGTATGTATGTACATCTGTGTATCTAGATTTGTCGAGTTGTTACCATTGGATTCATGATCCCGCCTGGGTGGTGAAACGTACTTACTGTATAAGTATGACGAGTGATAGAACTCACAGGTGCCCTCGGAAGCGGTCATAAAGTCCTGGCGAGGGCTTGAAGTTGTATCGTCGAAGAGGTGGCACTACTACTTGTATGATGGCTTGGACCGGCAGGATGGATACACAATACCAGCAGGAGGGAGAGAAAGTGCTATGGGAGGTGACTCGAAGATATCTCAAACTCAGCCGAGGTGTTCAAGTCGTGATTGGGGAACGAGGAGAAATCGAGCGGCAGGAGACTCGAGAATAGTGCGGGACCTCTATGTTGTATTAGCTCACGTTCACTAAGTTACTCTATGACGAAAAAAAAAAAAGGTCCATACGTGCTTTTTAATCACGGGAGAGGTCACTGCAACAAACGCGTATGAGAAACCAACCGAGCAACAAAAAAGAAGGGTAGACTCACCGTCCAAAAATCTTGGTCATAAGCCAATCATTCGCCACCAGGACCCTGTTCCTCAACGAGAACAACGTACTGATATACGCACTCCTCCAAAACAAGAAAGTCATCACGCCTCCTGTCGCAATCTACAAAGAGGAAGGAGATCAGCTCAATACCCCTGATCCAACTTGCGTAGGTACTCACATTCCCATTTGCAAACGGCAAATCCGCAATAGCCTTATCCGATCCAATATACGCCAAACTTCCCTGATGGGAATAATGGAACGGCCTCAACTTGATCTTGGCCAACTGCGCCTTGGTCGCGTCAATCTCCGCAACCACACTGTTCTTCTCCTCCGGTTGAAGAATCATAGCAGCGCTCCTCTCCAACTCTCCCAACTTGGCTTCCAAATTATCCCTCTTCGCAATCTGTGCGAATACACGAGCGAGGTACGATCCTTGTTGAGAAGCGACCTGTGCCGTGGGGGCGTACGACGTCGAGGTACAATCCCCAATCGCGAATATCCCCTGTTGTTCAGCCCCAACCATCCTCAGATGATCGTCCACGGAGATCCCCCTCCTGTTCGTCTGAACCGCAGCGAAATGGTTCATCAAATCCTGTGAAATCTTCCTCGACTTGTTACCCCCAGCCCAGACGACCATCCCACAAGGAACCTCCTTGACCGACTTGTCCGGCATCTGCAAAACGACAGCATCCGGTTTAATCTCCTTCACCATCGTCTTGGTCAACACCGCAATCTTGGACTCTTTAAACGTCGACTCGGTATAGTCAATGAGCTGTTTACTAAACATCGGCAACACGGAGGGTAACGCCTCCACCAGCGAAATCCTGACTCTCCCCGCCAACTCGGGATACCACGATTTCAAATCGTCTTCCAAGAAATCGTGAATCTCGCCGGAGACTTCGATACCTGTGGGGCCACCACCGACGACGACGACGTGGAGGAGACGGTCGATTTCGTCTTCGGATTGGCCGGGGAAGGCGGCTGTTTCGATGCAGTCTTTGAAGCGGCGTTGGGTTTTTTCGGCGTCTTGGAGCTCTTTCATGAAACAGGCGTGTTGTTGGACGCCGGGGATGCCGAAGGTTTGGACTTCGGCGCCGACGGCGTAGACGAGGTAGTCGTAGGGGATTGTGGTGTGTGTGGTTTGGCCTTTGATTTCAGAGTCGTCTGAGGGGAGGGAGGGGGTGTGAGTGATGTCATGGGTGAAGTGGGAGATGAAGTGTACCTTCAAAGGTGACTGTTTTGTTGATTGGCTGGGTGGAGTTAGTAGGCGAGACATGGGGCAGAGGAATACGCACATCAACACTCTTGGCTTCTGCTTCAATAACTCTGACTTCTCTGCTCTTGTGCCTAGCCAAATAACGCGTGGGCTGGAGAATACTCTTCGGACTGAGTGTTCCCAAGGCTACACTGGGCAACAAGGGAGTGAAGAGAAAGTAATTCTTGGGACTGATCATGATGACATTGTATTCCTCAGTGTCGATGGTCTTGAGCAGACTGGTGGCGCCCCATCCGCTGCCGAGAACGACGATGGTCTTTTTGTCGGGTGATTGAGGGAGTTGGGCGCCTGGGTGTCGTTCGCGTTGAGTGACGTAGATGAAGAGGCCTGTGCTGCCGAGCAAGAAGACGAGTGTTGTTCGTCCGAGGATGTGTGTGAATTGACGCCATTTGGACTGGGGAGGGGGAGAGAGGGGAGTTGGAGGTGGATTGGAGGTGGTTGTGGGTTTGAGTGGGTTGGCCGGGTCGTTGGACCGGATTTCGGTCAATACCGAGCGCGAGGTCGAGAATTGGGCAAGACGATTGGCTGGACCCGGTCTAGCCCGTCCAACTGCCCTGGCTACCACTGAACAGTCCACACGAGAACAAGTCAACTTGTGATTCTTTTGGGAAGAAACTTTGGAAAAACTCACGGCGAGTACGATACATTTTGGGAGGGAGATGGAAGGGAAAAGAGGGCGGAAAAACGACGTCAGTTTCTTGGCGCGACTCTAAAAATTTCTCCGTCCCTTATCTCTTATCGTGGGAACACCACCGTCAAATGGGCGCATCATTGATGATATAGTACACAACATGGTATAACAAAATACACCGCCTATCATCCCCACGCAGGAATCGTACTATTCATCTCAGTCACTCACTGAACCAGGAAAACAAGACAGAACTCACCTATAGTTCACGATAAGCGCCTTACTCTCTCCCACAGTCGTAGCAAAGCACTAGCACAACCAATTCAGCAACATAAATTTGCCCAACTCTTCTACTCACATTAAACAAATTCGACACCGAATCGTCCGGCACAGGACAAAACGCCATGTTGATATACACGTACTGCTTGACCTTTCCGAATCAACACCGTTACCCACCCAAAACTGTATGTACTACGCACCAACGACTCTGATCCCCTATACCCAAGCTGCGTCCTCAGAAATTGGATCACCGCTCGAAACCGATACGACGCTGTCACGTTAAACTTGGTCGTCTTCATAACAGGCGCGTTGCCTACGGCTTTAAACTGAATCGCAACTGCAAATAGTCAACATACGAGCCCCTACACTCGACGCTGCTCACCCACCTTTCTCAGCATTCTGCGTTTTGTGGATTTGAAGCGCGTTGAGGGCTTCCTCTGCCACCGTGCTCTCTGGTATTGTTAGCATTGCCTGGCAAGAGGTGTCGGTCCTGTGGACATCACACCGTACTACTAATCAATAGGCATTTGGACTTTCTAGGAAACGTAGGCGATGCACCCTATACATTCCATCCAAATCAAACTTGAAACGAGCGCGACTTTGTTCAACCTTCCCAGGCTGAGGATATCCCGTTCGACCCGGTGACCCTATCAGCAGACAACCTTTATGTACAACCAAATTGCATCCAACCTTCGTCAACACCCTCTCGAATGGTTCATCGACACTCGGAGCCCCTTGTCCGAGTCGTCATCGTTTGACACTCGTTCTTACTGTACAATCTCTCACACGTTGGCTTTTTCGGTGAAAGTACTTTAAGGTTCAGTTCGTTCCTGAAATCTTTTTTGTCTGGTGATCTTGATCAAGGTATAAACAGGTCTTCTCGAGTCCGGAAAGCATTGAGCAAGTACGAGAAAACGTGAGGATTCGAAGCTTTCAGAGCATATGAAGCGACTCCAGTTGAATCAACACTTCTGTATCACAAGAACACCCCATTGCTCGCGACGAGCGTCCGGCCTTTATAAGAGGTGAGCTCTTCTATCCAGAATCCTAGAACCAAAAAGATGCTTGCCCTCACCATCATAATTCTTCTCATTGTCAACATCTTTGCATTATCCCTCAAAGTACCTGAACATCGCGGAACATTCCTAAACCCAAAAACAGGCCCCAAATGGCGTTACTGGATACAAGATGCATTCGTCGACCCTCAAGTTCTCCGCAGGGACGTCGCCGAAATGGCCAGAGTGGGATCTTCCGGGTTCGAACTACTCAGGTGGTCCATCCTCCACCGTCATCAGTGAAATCAATACCACTGACATCCCTCCCCCCCCCCGCCGACTAGCTACCAATCCTACGGCCGAGACGTCCTCATCGACCCAACAGACGTCGCATTCGGCTCCGACGCCTTCGTGAACGTCACCAAAACCCTCGCCCAAGCCGCCAAACTCAACGGGCTCACGATAGACTTCAGCCTAGGCCCGGACCAAGGTGCCGGTGTCCCAGTCAAACCGGAAGACGTCGATCAAGAAGGCATGCTCACAGAGCTAGTTTTCGGGTCTCACTTTCTAAACCCAGGAGAATCCTTCGACGGACCGTTACCTGACCCCGTCATCGTCCCCTTCCTCGACGCTGAAGGGGTCATACGTAGTGCGAATACGACGGAAAAGTTTCTGGTTGCTGTCGTTGGTGCGCAACTCGTGAAAGGTCAAGAACGAAATGCGTCGAGGGTGTCTCTGGATTTCGGGAGCGTAGTCGATCTTACCGACCAAGTCCAAACGGATGGCTCGTCTGTATCTTGGACTCCCGACACAGACTCGGACTCGGAGTCCGTTCTTCTAGCATACTACTACCGACGTTCCGGATACCCCGAAGCTCGTGGTGGGTTCAACGGGACCATAGACTCGAAGCCCGGCTCGTGGGGTTCATTCGTCATTGACCACTTCTCTGCACAAGGCGCCAACGTCTCTTCGAGCTTCATCGAACGTAACATCTTATCCCGTCAAGGCATCGGAGAGTTGTTGGCGGAACCTGGAGTTGGGGGGTACATGTGGGAGGATAGTATGGAGTTTGAGACTCAGGTGTGGTGGACGCCTGGTTTTGCGGAACGGTATGAGGAGAGACATGGGTATAGTGTGAATAAGGCGCTTCCTGTCTTTCATGCACTTGTACCGGGGAGTAAGTGTGATTTCCCCCCCTCAGAAAAAAAATAAAAATTGTATGCGTGTTCTGCTAATGCACACTTCTACTCCCACTTGTTGTACATAGGTGCCGTATTCTCGGAAGGTATCGATGTCAACCAGACCTTTGACTATGGAGGAACGACCAACGCATGGGCGTTAACGGAGGATTATCGAGATACCCTCGTAAGCGAGCAAAAAAGCCCAAGTCCTCTTCTACAACCTCATTCTCAACCTCATTCATCATTTCCAGACTTCTCTATACGCAGAATACATGCTCGCCTTCAACACCTGGTCCTCCTCCATCGGACTCCAATTCTCCAACCAACCAGCCTACGACTTCCAACTCGACGTCGCCGCCAGCGCCGCCATCCCCGCCGTCCCAGAAATCGAATCTCTCAGTCTTCCCCTGATCGACCAAGCGAGGCAACTTTCCGGGGGTGTACACCTCGGGAATAAATCGATATTCTCGAGTGAGACGGGAGCTAGGTTTGGCTTGGCGATGGCTATCACGATGACGCAGTTGTTGGAGGACAGTAAGAACCAGTTTGCGGGGCATGTTAATGTGGTGATGATTCATGGGTATCCGTATGGTGGGGACTATCCTGGGACGACTTGGCCTGGGTTGTGTACTTTCTCGTGAGTTTTTATCTTCGTCAGTCCCCCCCCCCCCCCCCCCCGGGCCCCTGACCTTGCGAACACGAAGGTACAACTTTGCGGATATGCACGGTCCACGAATGCCCGCTTGGGGCCAGTACGATGGGTACATGTCCTACCTAGCTCGGAATCAGTACGTCCTCCAATCCGGAGTCCCCAAAGTCGACGTCGCGCTCTACCGCAGAGCGTACGATTTCACCCGGGACAGTCCATCTCCTTTCCTAGCGACTCCCTCATTCTCGCTGGGTACACATACGAATACGTCAGTCCGGAGAACTTTAAACTACCAGGTGTTTCCGTCTCTTGGAATGGTCGACTCGCTATCAACGGACCCGCGTACAAGGCTTTCGTTTTGAGCCGTATCCAGAATGTTACCGTCGACGCTGCGGAGAAGCTGGTAGAATTCGCAGAGGACGGGTTACCTATTGTGATTGTCGGTGGTGTTCCAGTTGGTATCCCCGGGTTCGACGTGGATGGGACCCAGAACGAGCGAGTGAACCAGCTGATGGCAGCGACTCACTGCGTTACCTGTTGTACGAGTCGTAGACGACGAGGAAGCCGTTCCTGGTGCGCTCGAGTCGTTGGGTGTTTCTCCTGTCGCTCGTACCGACCCACCGTCTGCGTCGCTTCATACGATTCGCCGGGACCGTGACGAGAACGCCACCGTCTCTCACTTCTTCCTGTACAACCAGAACAACGTCTCTATCAACTTCACCCTCACATTGGAAGCCACCGGGACCCCTTTCATCTTGGACGCCTGGAGTGGTGATATTACGCCTGTGGCTATCTGGAACGCTACGGACGAGGAACACATCACCATCCCCGGCGTGCAACTAGCAGCTAACCAAACTATGCTCTTCGCTGTCACCTCGGAAGACAGTTTCGAAGGGGTATCAGCACCCTCAGTACATATATCCAGCGCTGATTCGGACGCATTCGCACTGAGCTCGTCGTCGGAGATTGAGATCCGTTCGTTTACGGAAGGGTCAAAGGAGGTCGTGTTGTCCAATGGTCAACGACGAACGGTCAATCTCTCGCTGGGGGGTGAAATTGAACGAGAGTTAACGGGGTGGCAACTGAACATCACAGCTTGGACACCACCAGCCGACCTGAATCAAGTCGATTCAGTCCTCGTCCCCCACCCGGTCATCGATCTCAGTCATCGTGGTTTAGTACCCTGGGATCAACTCGACGGACACGAGAACACCTCGGGAGTCGGGACCTACACGACGCCGTTTGAGTGGGCTCACGACGAAAACGGTGGTGTAGGCGCTCAACTCGACTTTGGGGTCGTAGTGCACACGTTGAAGGCGTGGTTGAACGGCGAGGTGCTTCCTACGGCTGATTTGACGCGTCCGGTTGTCGATATCACGTCTCTTGTGCGGGAGGGGACGAATGTGCTGCGTGTGGATGTGGCGAGTACGTTGTTGAATGCTGTTAATGCGGTGAGTGGTTTGGTTAGTGGGCATACCGTGTTGACTCCCATGTGTGATTCTTTGTAGGCTCCGCAAGTGAGATCTTTGGGTCAATTGCGCACTGACACTTTGCGAATACCTCTGTCTAACCAGCATTATGGGCTGGTGGTCCCTGTACGCCTCATTCCATACGGTCGCGAGACGATTGGATTGGACGTGTAAATAGCCGTACTTGAATGTGTCTTGCAATAAAATCTTTCCTGAAGATAAAGAACTCGAAGCTGTAGGTGTCAGCGAGAAAATCTAGATACACAGGCGTACATACATACATTTCTTTTTACATATCACCATACGAACAAAACAATACTGTGGTTTACTTTACTTAGTATAATAGTCGTGCTTGTACAAACGAACGTAACAGAAAAAAGACAACAAATTCAGAAATAAATTTCCACCAACTCACTCCCAAACTGCTCCATCCCAATCACCTTAAACTTGGGTCCCTCGCCTTCCCCACCACCACCTCTCGCACCCCACTCACTCCCCTCCCCGAACTCCCTCTTCCACGCCCTACTCAGACCCCCTTCCCAAGCATACAACTCGACCTTCCACCCCCTCTTCAGCGCAGTCCTCACGCTTCCCAAGAACCCATCCTCATTGAACTGCCCAGCATTACCGTCTCCGGTAGCAAGCACAATCGTACTCCCCTTCGGAGGGCGCCCGTCAATCGAGGCGAGCGCTTGATGTAATTTGAGTTGTAACAGTTCGTCGACGCCTTGTTCACGGTATCGAATACGTCCACCTGGAGTGGACACGTTGGATCCGTTGCCAGGTGTAGACGGGGACAACATCGCTGCGATCCCGTTCCGCAGTTGGAACGGTTGTTGTGTGCTTGTACCTTGCCCCTGCTCGCTCTCGGTAGACGTACCGCCCCCAGCGGAGAACCCACGTTGGTGGCCTCTCTTTCTCGCTGCTGGCGGTGGGCCGTTCGTATTGGTGTTGGTGTTCGATACGCCAGTATTTGTGTTCGAGTTCGTGTTCACACTCCCAGCTCTCCGCCTCCCTCCCTTCTTCGGTGACGCCGTGACTACATCACCACCACCACCACCAACACCACCAACACCGGTAAACGACCCAGAACTCACGCTCCTCTTGTGCCCCCCAATCCCCGGCCTTTGCTGCTGCCTCTGATTCTGATTCTCCCGATCCATGCCATCTCCCATATCCGGAACCCTTGCAAAAACCCTCACCTCAAACCCCAAAAGCTCCGCACTATCCATCGGTTGGTACAAAGGCGAAGAAGTCACCAATACCCTCCGACTCACAGGTCTTCCTCGTTCGAGGATGAGCGTCAGTGCGGAGTGGGAAAGGTGTTTGGGTGGTTTTGGGTACGGGTATGTATACGAGGATGAGGACGGGTGGTTGTCACCCCCGGAACCAGCCCCGTGTTGGGGATGTTGACGGGGGTGTCGTTTGAGGTAGTTTAATAATCCGATGAGGATGTTTGAGCTAAGCGCGAGAGAGGTTAGGAAAGAGATTCGTGAGGGGGGGAAACAGACAAAAGGAAGGACGTACTGATCAATAAAAACGTGAATTAGCCTCTCCCCTCCTCCTCCTCCTCCAATCATCGTCGTAGGGGTAGCACCCCTCGTATCAACAAAATTTCCAAATATTCCATTGCCCCCAGATCCACTCCTAGCCCCATTCCCCGACCCAGACCCGGAATCCTCCCCAGCCCCACCACCATCGAAATACGACTTCTGAACCGAAAGCGGTCCATATCCAACGCTCCTCAAAAACTCTCTATCCTCCGGGAACAACTTTTCCAATTTCTTCCCCAACGATCTCAACTGCCCAACACGAGGGTTGTCTTCCGACACAACAGGCGCAGCGACGATTCGAGATGGAGGTCTCAACTGGGGCGTGGAGGATGCGTGCTTCAGCCTGGGATTCGCATTCGCATTCGATTTCCTGTTCGGCTGCAGCTGTTTAGTGATACCACCACGCGTACGTTGACGAGAAGGTGTAGATGGGGTGGATTTGAAGAGAGATTGGTGTCCATGGATCGGGCGTCGGGTGTATTGTTGGTCAAAGGAGGAAGAAGAATCGTCTGCGTCCGCATCTGCGTCTGCGTCGTCTGCATCGGCGTTGGCGGACTGAAAAATAGTACTGAGAAGGGAAGGTGTAGATGCAGACGCCGTGTACGAAGAGCCAGGTGTGAATGAAGGATTGCCAGATGTAGTAGATATTCGTGTAACTGAATGAGCGCGAGGTGTTTTTCGCTTCCTACGTCGTTTTCTTCGGGGTTCTTCGAGAGTCAAAGTTAGCTTGTGAAGGCAGCGACGATAAAAAGGGAAGTTGAGACTCACCTGAACTGAGCGGTACAGATCCATTTATACTGACAAGCCCAGCCTCCCGCTGAGCGTTCCACCGTTCCCGCTCCGCAGCGATAAACCGCAGAGCTTCATCCAAGAATCCCAACGACGGTTGTTCCTCCGAAGCTTCTTGGAGACTAACATCCCCAAGGTCAGTTGATTGCTCGCTCTGACTTTGGCTCTCCTCGTTCGAGTTTAATTGCATTTGGTCCAAATCCAGATGGAGGTCGTGAGTTGCAGTCGTAGCATCAGCGTCGGCGTCGGTATTATCGTCGTTGTCGTCGTCGTAAATCTCATGTCCAAAACTCAAATCGATGTCATCTAGATCTTCGATTTGAACAGACCGAGGACGCTCCCCCTCCGCGTCGCCGCCTCGTGAGTCGGAGAAATCTTCATCGTCGGCGTCTGGTTCCTCGTCGTCATCGAGCGTCGTCGTAGGGATGGGTATAACACGATGAACCGTCGCCGTCATCGTGGGGTTCCCAAGTTCTCGTTCTCTGTCCGTCTGTGAATGACTCTCGGTATCCGTACCGGTGAAATCGCCCGAAGCGAGATACGAAGCGATCGGTCTATGAGCCCATACGGTGGAATGAGCTCGCTCTTGTTCTTGGTCTTGGTCCGAGTCGAGGTAGCCCGTGCGAGATGATGATGAGTTTAATGATGGCTCTAAACCCTGTTGTTGTCGGGCGCCAGGATAGGCATGTGGATTAATAGCTCTCGATGGGAAGGAATGGAGATGCGTCCAAGCTCGTAGAACGGCGGTAAACTGGCCGAGATCGGGTACCTCTGTCGAGTTATCAATCAGTACAGGAGAAATAGATAATCCCTCCCCCAACGCACCTTCTGAAGTGGCCTCTGAAGGCACGGAATAATTAGATGAGAAAGGACTGACTGGAGTTGGCGAACTTGTCGTCGTAGTCGTATCCGAATTCGACCGAATCATTAAAGATAGCTGAAGGTTGTTTATGTTTTATAATATAGAGAGAAAGAGAAAGGTAGGAAGAAGCAAAACGAGTAGAAGGAGTAGTAAATGAGGAAGGAACGTGTAATTGTACCTCATGGGTTGGCGACGGTGCGCTTTGCCGTCTCAGGGACAATGGACATGACGTGACTCGACTGATGTCAGCATTGGCGCCCATTGAGCGAGCTAAGCGCTCGTTGACTCTCATTGTCCGAGTCAGATTCGAAGCTGGGGACAATAGCCAAAGGCGACAAAACGAGCGAATAAAGGATGACTGCCAAGATTCCCAAACAATGGTTCTTTTAATCGATAGACCGTTCACATGGTATACAATGCACGAATCTTGAGTCCAATAACCCCTCCCCTCTTCCATCCCACCCTGGTATTGTTGCACGGCAAACAGGACATCTGAAGAGAGTATAAGCAACAGATCTTATCGCAAGAAGCAGAAACACCCACCTCGCTCCGGCTTCTTCAGGCCCAGCCATTTGAGCCCTTTTCATGGAAGATTTGACGGCCGCAAAGAGGCACGGTCCACAGCAAATGTGGCCACAAGGCGTTAATGTCGCGTTCGTCGGCGGAGAGAAACATATCGGGCACGTGTAGTCTGCGAGTGTGGCCTGAGGTTCGGCTTCGACTACTGGGGTGACAGCCCTCTTTTCTTCTGTTGTTGTAGCCTTCTCCTTTCCCTTCGAATGTGTATCTGTAGATGCAGGAGTGAGAGGAGAATGACAGAGATCGATTGGTCCTGCTGCAGCGCTTGTCGATTGGACAGTGTTTGACTGTAATGGCGGGGGATCGGCATTGAGAATTCGCGAGAGACTGGGGCTCGTCACTGTTCCTGTTGGTCGTGGAGGAGAACTTTGGGATGGTGGGGAATTTACTGTATCCTGAGACCCGTGTGTATGTGCAAATTGAATTGCATCTCCGAACGACGTCCAATCATGCTGCTCTTCCAATATGGGAGCAGAGGCGACCTCTTCGTCTTCTGGTTTGTAACCTTCTGTACCAGTAACCGAGGACGTTGAATCAAGTTCATCGGTAAGACTGCAACTCCCGCTTTCACCGCTGCTTCCTTCTTCAAACTCCGCATCCAGGTCAACCACTTCACACGAGGAACCAATGTCGAAAGTTGGTTCAGACTGGCGACGTTTGGTACTCCTTCTCCTCGACCTCAGGTCCTCAGGATGACGACGTTTAACACCTCGTTTCGGTTGGGTTTCGTCCAGGGAACTTGGGGGCTCCTCCACTTGGCTCACTTGACTGGACGAGGCTTCAGCGTTTTGGGGTGTTGCCATCTCTCCTCCAGTAGACTGTCGATTCGGATTTCGACGAGATACAAGTCTGCGTGTTATGGAACGAGACTGGTATCGAGGTATGGGGGTACGACTGGTGAGAGGTGCAGGTAAAGGTGAATCATCAGGCCTTTTCATCTGCGGACCGTTGAATTGAATGGGTGTGGTTCTAACCAAGTTTGGACAGAATCCAAACAGAGTGTCAACAGCGCGTTACGTCATAACGCGTCGCGTATCATTGACCCCAAGTCGAAGGCCTCAATTGTCGCGTTTTTTGAACGCTGCCAGTTGAATCTGGAGTACACTGCTCACGTATGATGCAGAGTTGTGGAGGAAGATGCAAAACGAAGGTCTCTAAACGTTTCGCCGTTTTTAGTGTCACATCTGGAAATCCAAAATTACGATAGATTGCCAATACAGTGGGAGTGTGTGTAGGTCATTATGCATTGTGTAGACGATCGCGAGTATAAAAGTAACCGGGGGTCAGCTTCACCACCACTTTCGAGACCTTCGGCACAAGAGATCAACAAAAAACGACTGATCATCACCGAATTCCAAAGCCTGATAGTTGAGGTGTGCGATGGGTATGGGGTATGCTCCATGCGAGGTTCTTAGAATCGAGTGGCATGCCGTGCAGGCTCAGAGACCGCAATGGAAGGAATGTGCATCTCCGAGGCCGTAGCGTAGGATTCGATAGTATCATGAGATTCAACAGACATGGAGATCGATACGTTGGATAGAGAAATCGTCGACGAGCCGTAAAACCTTGAGCTTTGAGGCCGAGAAAGAGCTGGGGGAATCTTTGAGGTGTCGCTTGCTTCTGCTCGACCGAATGTAAACTTGGCCAGCATCGAATAGACAGAATTGCATCTTGAAGTACTGGCAAGCATCTTCGGACCGTGTGGAAGTGAAGTACTCTGGATCACCAGAAATCGTCAGTCTAGTCATTTTTGAAGAGAAAGTAGAGCCTCACCTTGGTCGTGGTACTCGCGCTGTCCTCAAACGCCTGACTTCGACCACCCAACATTGAACCCCGGTCATAGTGCTCATCTAGTCGAGACGCATTATAGAGGGACTGAAAACAATCGTCAGAAGATGTCGACATCCAGCAACACGCCGCTCAGCGAGTTCCCAGAATCGCTTACAATAAGATCATTGACCATCCACTTCCGATGAAGTGCCTCCTGGAGTTGCTCCGATAACATCTCAGGGTTCATTGTCGGACGGCGCCCTTGTTCCAAGTCGACTATCGCCGCTGCAATCGTAGCGCTAGCAGCCGGCGTAGCAACCGCCATCGCAGTGCGTGCGTCCTCTCCGGCGGCTCGCCCAGCGGGGGCGGATTCTTGAGCCGAACGACGGAAAGTTCTTCGAAAGAGGTTAAGAGCTACAAGCAGAGACACAGCAGCCAGGAGAATAAGCGGGCCACGATCCAGAGGTGGCGAGTGGATGAGAGAAGGGGTTGAACCAGGTGGCGAGGACATGGGGGTGAAAGGAAGAGTACTAGCGCCTATAGCCAAGCTTACTTCTCAAGATCCTATGGCACACAAATTGCACAATGCAATGCGCTTGTTGAGTGAGTAAAAGTACAACGATTGAAGTGGGTACAATACGCTAGAGCTAGTAGTAGTACACAGTAAACAGAGATTACAAGTCGTGACGAAGAGAGAAGGACAATATGGTACAAGTACAAGTACATTTGGTACACGGGTCACATCCGAGTAGATTATACGGGAATATGTAGGAGAGAGCGATTCTTGCACGACAACATGAAAAGACGGGAGAGCATATGTTCCAAGGTTCGCACCCAAGGAATAAATAACGATAACGGCGAGTTCAAAAAGACAGTGAGGGGAATCATACCAGTGGTGCCACCTTGGTCTCAATTTCCAACCCAGGAATGCACGCTCTCAGTACCTGCTCGATGCTTTCGGACCACGAGCGCACCCGTGAAGATGGAGGCGCTCGAATCTTGAGCTCGCGCAAAGACCAGTCAGCGTAGTGGCGGTGTTGCATAGCTTCGTGGGCCAACCGACAAGGGGTGGTGTAAGCCTGGGCAACATCGACAACCTTAATCTCAAGCGTCGTGAGCTCCGGAAGTGCCTGAGCGAGAATGTCGAGTAGTCTGGGCGACAACGCTTGGACGCGAAGTGAGAGGGTTTTGATATTGAACAAAGAACCAAAGACGGATGTTGGGCGGCAACATGGTGATGATGCAAACGACATCTGGGTGGGACTATAGAGGGACGTAAAGTTGTGGAAAGACACGGAAGCTGGCAAGCTAAAGATCATCTTCAACTCGCTCTCCGTCAACGCGCGATCGGTTAGCACGAGGGTTGAGAGCTGCTCCCCGAGCACGGAGAGACACTTCCGAAGTGGTGCCAGAGAGCACTTAAGAGGCCGTAAAGGGACCTCAAGGGTGTGAAGTCGTGGGTATGTCTCGTTAGATCCGATATCCACGTTGATGCTTGACCCGGCGCTGCTGTCCACTCCCACACTAAGGTCTCCACCTGCGATGCGGGCCAGGATTCGTTGGATCCAGAACTTTGCACCGGGGGGCGGTTGCTCTGTAGGGGGCGACGCGCGCTGGCACTTTAGACGTAACTCCTCAATGTGATCTCCATGTTTCTTAATGAAATGCTCCATGGGCGTCAAGGAGATGTCCACCTCAGCGCCCGGGGAGGCAGAGACGAATGAGGGAGAGGAGACGTGATGTCCATCAGCAGGAATATCCAACGTGAAGGAGGTCAGATGTGGGAACATTCCAAGGCGGTGGAAGAACCTATTGAGATCAAGATGCTTCGAATCTGGTGTTGCGGAGACGTGCAACGCACGAAGGGTACGCATCGTGTTATTGACGAAGACGATCAACGAGTCGAGGTGGTCGTTGATTTCGCCTGCAAGCATCGACCCCGTGTGCAGGTGCAGCTCCAGGCAAGCAAGCTTGGGCAAATGAAGCGGTGCGAGGCTGGAGATCTTCTCCATAGGTACCCTGACGGACAGCTTGGTGAGGTTCTGGCGAAGCTGACCGTCGTGGAGAACGGGTCCTAAGAAGGCAGAGAAGAACTCAGGATGGTAATTCGTTCCAGGAGACCACTGGATTGAGTACTCCTCCAGATGCGGCAGACTGTGCACCGTTTTCCTGACCAGCTCGATGTGCTTCGCAAGCTTGTGCTTTAAGTGGGCTGAAGCACGCTGAGACGGGTAGTCGGAGTCGAGAAGAGTATTGATTCTATTCCGAAGCTTTGCACGCTTAGTACAGAGCTTGACGGAGCACGAAACAATCCAAGGCTTGATTTCCACAGCACGGACATGTTGACCTAAACCCATGCTTGGATTCCTAGGTTTTGGCAAAACTGTAAGCCTTGACGCGCTGGAGATACAGATACAAAAGTGGCATACCCCAAAGCTCGAAGGCGCTCCTTTGCCCTCTTATCCCAATCGACAATTTCAATCCTCCTGTACTCAATCTCCTGTGCAATGAGGCGGAAAGCACTGTTGACGGAGCGCAATCCTTTCAACTCTTCGTTGGAGAGGTAATAGGCAATGCACTTCCAAACATCGAAGGGAACATAGGGAGTCATGGTCTGTGCTGCGGTTCTGGGGGAAACCTGGGGAAGCGTTAATGATAGCACTGCCTATTTTTATAGAATAAATCAAGTTATTTTGATGCGCGAGGCTCCGTAAAATGACTCATTTTCAGAACACGTGTAGAGCTCTCAAACTATCCTTCATGATCATCTGTCGAATGTTGCGCAGCAGTGCAGAGCAGCAGGGAGAGGTAAGTAGGTAGAGGTCCGTCCCGATTGACGTCTCCTGGATCCTGGTGTTGCCGTACCCGCAATAGGTATCATTCGTGCTTAGGCTGCGTTCATATTCCGCCTCCTTGACCATCGTGAGTACGGAAAACCTTGAATTTTGGGGATTTTGACATCTGTATGCATTTTGGCAGAGCTACGGGTCGTCGAATGCTTGAAGATGGGGGTTAGTGGAAGAGTTGAAGCTCGATTACCTCACACCATTATTAAAGTCAGTGCTTGGTCAGTGCCGCAGCCTTCGATCCAACATGGTCCAAGATTATCTCAGTTTGAAGCTGTACTTACGTCCGTTTGGAGACCTAAATCATGTTGTTATCATCAAAACGAGACCATTTGTGTTCTTGCCGGCCATGTTGTTCACCTTTGATTCACCTTCAGACCAGTACTTCGCCGTTCACCAAACAGGTGTCACTGTCATCCTAAATTCACGTTATCCCTCCAGGCTTCCAATGAGCTAAACGTACCATGCTCCGAGACTCGGAAATCGGGGCTGCTGTCTTCTCCATTCTTCTCCCATGAAGCTCAAAGGGAGCCGTCAAAGGCCTCGAGGGTCCTCGTCAACCAATAGGGATGAATACCAGCCATTTCTATCTCAGCCGACTCTCTATATTCCAAACCCACCACCCACCGTCAAGCTACAGAGTATTGCAGCTGCCTTGAATGGATATGGAACATCCATACACTCTATATTCTTCATCAGTGTCAGGCAACGTCCAAGGTTGGGCAAGTTTTCGGGGCGAAGTATGAGAAGAAGGTGGGTGAGGGTAGAGTTCCCCTCGACTGAGATGGGTAAGTGACGCGTCAATCCCCAGCTATTTGCTAAGTCCGAATGCCTTTCTAGCTGAACAGGCGTATGTGACCCTCCATCGTAAACCAATCCCCGGGGTCAGCCCACAGGTCCTTTTCAATTTCCGTTTCACGCCCTATTTCCCTTCCGTTCCGTGTGATGTAGTCGCAGCGCCCGCGAGTGCCGGGTCATCGAGGAAACGCTTGGGTCCCCGAAGAGACACGCTCGAAGCACCCTCTGGAACATGCCCCGAGGCCAGAAATGTGGACGTTATACCGCCAGTCATGGTGAACGGCCTTGAGCAAGATCCCACTGACGTGGAATGTTCCTCGTCTTTAAACCCTCCGGCGAAGAAACACAAGTATATCAGGGGCACCGTGGAGTACAGAAGTCTTTTGGAAGCCCTGAAGCTCGACAACGAGTACGAGAGCGTAGATAGTAACATCAGTCAAGAACCTGAGCAAACCGACGGCTACTTGGACACCCCCGAACGAGGTGGGCAAAGGTCGTTTTTTTCTTTCCTCTGATCCTCACGTTTTGCCAGTACTTTACCCGATTTACGAGGACCCCGAAGGTGAATGCGAGGAGGACGTCGACGTCTGTTCCGATACCGAGTCCCTCATTGAAATGGCTCACAAGGTTCGATTGCACTCCCTACCAGCATCGGTGGGACAAAGCTAACCTCTGGCTCTTATTGACATCTAGTTCAATGCTCTCGCCGAGACTCAGCATGAGGTACACCATTCTTTTATCTAGCCTTTTCTCTAACGTAACTCACTTTCCTTTCCGCAGCTGGATTCTGCGAGCATCACCGCAGAGCCCGAACAGCTTCCCGTCCCTGCCCTGAAATCCGACCCACCCACGCCTACGCGATCTCTCAGGTGCACAAGTTCGAACATTTTGGCTTTCGCCGAGGCAGTCCCAAAAGTTGTGCACACCCCTGCAGAACGAGAAAACTCTCAAGGTTATCAGCAGACGGTGACATCACCTGAAGCTCAGGACTTGATAGACAGTCAGACTAGCACAATCAATTCGCTTCGGAAGGACTTCCACGACCTTCTGAGAGCGGCCGACAGCCAGACGCTCATCATCGAAGGGCTCCGTAACCTCATCCGGCAACTAGAGTGGGACAAAGCCGACCTTGTGGGGATGGTTGAATCTGCACGAGAACACGGCACTCGGCAGATGAAACTATTGCAAGTTCAGGTCGAGGAGATGGAGACGCGCATGGGGTTCATGGAAGCGAGGTTGAATCTTGCAGAGACAAAATGTCGGATACTGGAGATGAACGGAAAGCGTGTCAATGGCGAGAGCTTGTCGGAGGAAGTGGAACAGAGGGAGTTACCAGAACTGGAGGCGTCATGTCAACGTTTTGCTGATATGATCGCTCACGATGCTCATCACAAACACCTTGCGGCCCGGCGCGAACGTGTACGACTGCGCGAAAAACTCATAATCGAGCAAGCTAGGAGATTGCGCGAACAAGAGGAACGTCGGCAAATCGTAATACAGGAAGAGGCGGCTCGGAAAGCCCACGAGACCGAGGATCGACAGAGACGAGAGAAAGATCGTAGGCGGAAGTTGCGAAGGGAGCAGGCTGAGGCTAGGGAGAGAAAAAGGTGTCGGGAGCGGGACATTGAGAGATGGGGTAAGGGAGAATGGACTCCTTCGAGTGCGTTAGAGAGGTTCAAACTTGTTCTGGCGGAGTTCGAGACAATACCGTATGCCGACGACCAGCCACTCACCACGGGCGCTGTCCCTTGGCCCATTCTCACCGACCCCTTTGAACTCGACCCCGAGGACTCTGGGGACGCCCTCGAAGAACTGGAATGGGCGATGGTGGAAACGTTCTTCAAAGAGGTGGTAAATTTGGTTGACGGGCCAGAATACAGGAGTCTCCTTGAGCGGACGAACTTGGCGTTTCACCCTGACCGGTGGAAGGCCAGAAGATTGTTGGATACGGTGGTGAACGAGGATGTCAGAGGATGGCTAGAAACGAAGGGAAACATGGTGGCGCAAGCCGTGACACCATTGTGGAGGGAGTCAAAGCGAGGTTGAATGTGAATCTATTCGCGTGCCATGTAGTATACACATAGGTGTAACAGTCCAACATTTAGCTCATTACAAGAGATTAGGAAGTAAAACGAATTGTACTTTTAAATTAGTTGGGCGTTGGGATACCAGCATACTCGTCGTATCCAAGAGCTAGGTTGAGATTCTGCAAATGTGTGGTGAGCCTATTATCGAAAAAGAGGGTACAGAAAATTTCCTACTTGGAGACATTGCGTTGCAGCACCCTTGAGCAAGTTGTCCAATCCTCCTACCACAACCACACGATCACCTTCGCTGTGAACCTGAACGCCACCAACAACCCAACCGTGTTGGTCTGCGATGTCGAGAAGTGCCGGGACTTCCTTCTTGATGGTGACAAGTTTCTCCCCCCCATACTTCTTTTCGTAAAGGCTGATGATATCTCTAGCAGAAAGCTTCTCGCTAAGAGGCATAGACAAGGTTGAGATGATTCCACTGAACCACGGTGTCACCGCCGGGATGAAGGCCAGTTTGATGGAGGAACCGTTCGACAAGCTGGATAGGTGGTGGCCTGCCTCACGCTCATGTATATGGTCGGTAAGAGAGTACGGCTTGACGCCGCCTGCAAGTGATTCTGCGGTGACTTTGGGTAAGCTGACGGGGCGGCCGTCAGGGTCGGTTGATGGAACCGTACCCGCCCCGCTGTACCCAGACAAACCAAACACTGTAGGCCAAGCTCCGGGCTTGACATACGGGACCAAAGGCGCAATGAGCATCTGGGCGGATGTAGAATAGCATCCTGGGTTCGAGATACGTTTGGATGCACGTATGGCGGATCTTCCGTAAAGCTCTGCGACATGATATGACAAGAAACAGCAAAAAACAAGAGAATTTCATTGAATAAAAACCTGTATGATTACACAGTGGCAGAAGGCGCCTCACCAGGGAGTCCGTATGTCCAACCATTCTCGAACCTATAATCCGCACCGAGATCGACAACGACACTTCCTTCAGTGGCCCGCTCCTTTGATCCACGGTCAACAGCATCGACGAAAGGTTTGCATGCACCGTTCGGTAGCGCCATGACCCAAGCATCGACCTCTCCGTCTTTCTCCATCCTTTCAACGTCTTCCGGGGACAAGTTGCTGTAGTCAACCGCTGCCTTCTTATAGCTGGTGAGGGGGTAGCCTGCCATCTGCCTAGATGAAACGTGGGTCAAGTTCAGGTAAGGGTGTTCAGAGATCAAGCTCGTCAAAGCTTGTCCGGTAAACCCCCTGGCTCCGATAAGACCCAAACGCTTGATCTCTGTGGACACAGGTGTGTTGGAGGAGCCTGCTGAAGTTGCATAACCACGGAAGGAGCCGGGAACACTGCGCCTCGCCAACGTGGAGAAGGGTCGAGCGCCTCCCAGAGCGGAGGTACCGGCAGCCTTGTGAGGGTGAGCAGATGGGCCCACCGGGAGGTAGGACCTATCGATGCGTCCTTTCGCCTCAAAGTCTCGGATGATCTTTTCCACCTCCTTGACGTCCTGAACTCCATACCAGAACAAGCTCTTTCCCGCGCGAGTGAAACTTCCGTCAGCACGCTCAAAGTGCCAAGACCGATTCTCGTCATCGACCTGGGCTGTCCAGAACAGGCGCCTGTGATCCTTCTTGATTGCGTTGAAGACGTTGTCCACAACGTTGTTCAAAATGCCGCTTCGGGATGCGAGGAGTTTCGTCATCACGGGGGTTTCGCCGGCTGGATGAGAGACGGTGGCAATAACGTCCATGGGCTCGTCACCATAGATTGTGTAGGGAGTCTTCTGGAGCTCGTTGAGGACGCCCGTTACGCTCTGCTCGCCGGAAAGTACTTCAGGGTCGCGATCATGGACGACCTGGCGGAAGCGGTCGGCACCGATTCCTTCGATGCTATCATGCTTGAAGAGTTTGTAGCCACGTCGAATCAGCGTTCCCGCACCGTCGTCGGTAAACAGTTCCTTCTGAAGGTGAGCAGCAGAGATGACGGCAACAGAGGAGGTTCGGGGGAGGTAGTCCAGAAGTTCCTTGAATTCACGAAGCTTGAGCTTGGTGCCATATTTGACCCATGGTTCTTTCATGAGGGTGTCATATTCCTATTGACGCGGAGTTACTTCGAGTTGATATGACAAAAAGATGCGTGAAAACGCACCTCGTCAAGGTTAATGACGCTAATTTTCTCTCCGGTAACCCCGTGGAATAGTCCACCCTTCTCGTTCAGGAACACAATTTTCATCGGCTCAAACTCTTTGGCGAGTTCTCCTGCTGCAATATCTGCATTGACGTTGAGAATTTGGCCGTCCGAGGATTCCGCCAAACTGGTGAGGATAGGAAGCGCTCCTGCACGGATCGCTGCTTCGATGGGGCGTTTGTCCACTTTGGTGATTTTGCCGACGAGGCCATACTTATCCTTGTCCAGGTAATCAGCCGTAAAAACACCGGAGGTGATTGGACGGGCACGCGTTCCCAAGGCCTCAAGAGCGCCAACAAGCTTCAAGTTCTGCTCCAAGAATACTCGACGTGCAACTTGCAAGGTCTTTGCGTCTAATGGAATCTCCGAATTGAGAACAATTAGAGACGATAAGAGTTTGGAGATGGACGTACCGGTCACACGAATTCCGTCAATGTAATCTGGGACAACTCCCGCCTGTTCGATGAGTTGGTTCATCTGTGGTCCAGCACCGTGAAGCACAACTGGGTACAAGCCAACTCGGTAAAGGAAGCTAAGACTGAGAGCGAGCTCATCGAGGTTGTCGAAAACGGCACCGCCAACTTTGATTACTGCAAATTTCGCGGGCTGAGAGGGATGGGAAGAAGATGAAAAAATCCGGAGATGACGTTCGACTTCACGTTTGGAGCCCAAAGAGTACAGCAGTCGGGTAATAGTGTCCTAATAAAGATAGTTAGATCTTCGCAATGTGAATAACTCGAGATACGAACTCTGTCGGTCTGTGCAACGGACTGGATGGTGCGAACAGAACCAGGCTTTCTTGCCTTTACCGCAGTAAGGGCAGCCTGTCGTTTTACAGCGACGGACCGCCTACCAACACGAAGAGTCGTGTTAGCTACGGATAACATGGCGGTTGGAAGGAAAGATTGGGAGTGTATGTGGTGAAATAGGATGCGCCGGGTTTATGTATATGTTGAATTCGAAATCTCTGCGATGATTTTCCCAGCCAATGACTCATACACAAGTGTAACTGCTGCACTGGTGGAGCCTAGCCCTGCTTCCTGCTGTTATATTGCGATTCATTGAGCTATTTCTACGCCCCCATTCGGATTCTGCAAGCTGTAATTATGCCGTTGGTTGGCTAAAAAGCTCTCAAACGTCTTCGAATGCTGCGGCAAGTCCAATTGCAAAACTCCCTCTTATCTTATCTACAGTCAATCTTATCTGATATTGATCATTGATTATCTGCAACCATAAAAATACATCATTTCTTGGGACATTTTAACTAATCACTGCAAGTACAAACTATATACCAAAATGTGAAGGTGAAGAGTAGATACACGGAGAATAGATACCATAGCATGTCGTGTCATAAAACTCATAATGTTCATCACTGTCAGGCGTCCTGCATAGGCTGTTATATTATCTATCAAAATGGTGTCAATGTCCTGTTGGCTGTTCGAGAGTGTTCACATATCCCGGTCAGGATCGGAGGGTGGCCTGAATACGCTACGCCAGCTGTTTCTTGTTCGGCTCGACCTCCGACGTCCCCTCGTTGGACTAGTACTTGCGTTGTCTTCTGTAGAATTCCGCCCAGTACCAGTAGCATTTTCGTTTGTCGAGCCAGCCTGGGCATTGGTTTGTGTGTACGCGCCGTGGGGTATAGTGAAGATATTTCGAGGGGGTAGGCGTGGGTTACGCGTTGTAGCTCGAGAACTCGATGGCCCTGCTTGGGTTCTGACGCACTCTCTACAAACGGGGCAGGTGTTTGCTCCCTTCAACCATTGCTGTTGAAATGAATCAATGTCATGAGTCACGTATGTGATCTAAAGGCTACACACCTCTAGACAAGGTTTATGCAGCCAGTGAGTGCACTCCGGGAGCTTGAGGACCTGGTCGGTTGACTTGTACTATTAAGGATAATCGTAAGCATGCGTAAAACCCGTGGGCGTTGAGCAACACGTACATCGTCCAAACAGATCGGGCATCGTTTATCGGATTCATCGGATGCCCAGTCCTTGTATAATGCTGTCTCCAGGCCAGAAATGATATGATCAGGTGTGGCCCGTGTCTTCACCTCGCCGAGAGCACTTTCGAGAGAAATCAACGTTTCGTATGAACCATCGAAGTCCTCGTCCCGCTGCAGAAACAATTGGGTCAGGAACCGAAAACAGCTCAAAATAGAATGGCAACTCACCATAAAGTCTCCGAGGCTGAATGTACCCCGACCAGTCCTTCGTCTCAAAAGGTCAGTGAGTGTGACAAAGTCGTTGTCGGCGTCGCCGTAAGTGGGTCGGTGTCGGCCCAATCTTGAGCCAAACGCTCTACCTCTTCCAAAGGGCGGCGGTCGTGCTTCTGGCATCGCGGAGCGTTCACGGCGTGTAGGAGAGTTACTGGCAGGTCGACGTCTGTGAGGAAATCCTGGCAGCGAAACAAATCCACCCATGTCGTCCGTTATGGAAGCAGAGGCACTGTTGCCTGAGGTAGCGCCGCGTGGTCCACGAGGGAAGTGTCTGTCTTCTATTGAACTTCGATCACCATCCCATCGACCGGGCCTGTCTTCCTCCAGCGTTCCCCAAAGGCCGGAAAGCACTTGAGAATTCCCTCCACCGCTTGCATTGGCTTCGGCGGACTCTCTTCGTTGTCTGTGGTACCGCTCAATGAGTTGTTGAGAGCGATGGTCAGAGAGCCCGTCTTGTCGTAAAACGTGCAAGGCATGGTCAAGTCCCCGTAGTTCGCTGCTCGTACTTTCCGAAAGAGATGGCTCAGGGTCCGGCAATGCAATATCCAACCTTGAATGACTAGTGAGGTGCCGGTGGAGATCATCGGAAGAACGGGGCTGTGGGTCGGCTGCGGTAAGCCCATTTCCCAGAAAACGGCGGCGTTGTGCGGCTCGGAGGGTTGGTTGGGTGCGACTACTCTGCGTGCTTGGATGAGGTAACCGGTCAGTCGAGTGACGGTTGCTTTGTGGTTGGCTAGACACAAAACGCTCTCTTGAAGTCAGGTGGTTGGGTACAGCCTGAGGCAGCGCGCGGGAAGAAGATACTGGATTCTCGAACGGAAGCGGAGGGATAGAGGGTGGATTTGAGTTGCCGTATAATCGACCACGCTCAACAAGCCTTTGCAGTGTATTTCTATAAGGCCCGGGCGCAAAGCCTTGCAGGTCGATGCCCCCGTTGCCAATAGGCCCGAAGGAAGCGTGACCTATGTCTTGATTATCTCCACGGAACCGGGAAGACGTTGGAAGCGGTAAGTAGGGAGCAAACTCAATGGGCGATATGGGGGAGGGAGATCGTTCGAGGCGAGGTACTGCAGCTGAGTTAACCTCATTACGAGTGTCCAGAGGTGGAACAATTCGAGTAAATGCTGGCAACGCGGGAGACCTGGAAAGAGGAGATACGTCTGGGGGATCTTCAGAGTCGAAAAGAGTACTTCCCAGGTCAGGGGGGGTATCGAAGGGGGGTTAGGAGGTGAATAGACCTCTGATGTGTCAGTAACCATCTCGGCATCGAGATCAGCGGACGAGATGTCCGGCGTGTGGCTGAACAGCGAAAGCGCATAGTCGTTACTTGTGATAGTTCGGGCAATATCCGATATCGACGACGACTGAGAATCGAAGATCGCGGGAGAATCACGTCTCGACTCGTCGAAGGACGACCAACGTGGACTGCGGGTGGTGGGTGCTGAGTGATCACCACGCGAGGGACTCCGCGAAGGCCTCGTGCCGTAGCGTCTCGAGTAATCGTCTGAGAACCGAGAAACGTAGGCACTCTGAGCCTGCTGAGGTTCCCTGGAACGATCCCACGAGGGGTTGGTAACATCATAGCTCTCCATCAAATCATGCCGAGGAATCTCTGTGTTCAGGTACCATGGAGTGTTGTTTCTCCTGACATTGGACATGCCTTGTGTGGATCGGGAGCTTCGAGGATGGTGCACAGCGACGGAATGATGCCGACTCGGACGTTCGGATTGAGAGAGTAGCTCTGTCATGGCCCGTGGCATTACTGGAGGGCTAGGACTGCGAGGTCGATGATGAGACAATGGTGGAAGAACTGGAGACCAGGGATCCGTGTCTGTGTGCGAACCTCCCATGTTCCCACCTGCACGACCAAATGACGTCCTGGTACCAAGAACCTCGCCATCGAACTCGTCGTCAGAAGGGGGTCCCCAGTTGTAATCGCCAGAATTCGATGCTCGACGGAGACGATCAATGAGTTCGCGGTCGTTTCGACGCCTCAATTCAGCAGCATTCTCTGAGAATAGTGACGTAGACCCAGCCAACACGCCTGAATACCGGGATCTATACCGCCGCGGTCTTGCCGTGCCGGTAGAGATGTCTACACCAGGGATGTTATCACCAGGGAGAAAGAGATCAGGGAAGGACTGACCTCGATCGCTGGTACTGAGTGGCCGTGGGACGGGTCTACTCAAGCGTCTGGATGCACGATAAATTCTCTCCGATTCTGACAACGGTGTTGGATCGTCTTCATCATCTAGGTCTGCAAATGGATTGGTCCAGGAGAATCTCCATCTCCGCTCGTCTGCCCGTGATTGATGAAGGGGAGTCACGTTGGAGGTGGAGGGAAACACACCTTCTTCGTACGACCGAGCAGCAGTTTCCCTTGGATCCAGGAGGCCCTGTTCGATGTACCTTCGCCTCCTAGATTCTCCAGGTAAATCGCGTAGTTCAGACTCCGAAGTCTCCTCGCTTTCCCTCGCCATAAGCGATTCCAACGAGGGAGGCGCCCGGTGCTGCCTTCTCACGTTTGGTTCAGCATTAGCTGATGATCTTCGATTCTCCATCACGCGAGCTCGAAGTCCAGGAACGGTGCTCTCGTAGTCATCCACAGCACTTGAATACACACGGAAATGTGGTTCCGCATGGTCGTCGTCTGTAGCCATCCCACCGATCGCACCTGTGCGGTGAGAAGCCCTTTCTCTCCCAAACAATGGATGTTCGCGGTTTGGTGAGTCAGTATTATCGGTGTGTTCGAACCATCGTGCGAGGTCCGCACTGTTAGAAGTCGATGACGATTGTCGTCGCGGAGGTAGGGGAAGCTCAGGGCGAGAACTGCTTGGCGGGATGCGATAGGAAAAGGGATTCAAAGGCGTCGTGGGGTGAGTATTCAGAGTCAACGACGGGCTTTCCCTCGACGAATGGAGATATTGCGATGCAGAATTCTCCCTATTAGCCGGCGGGCGGGACGGCTGGCTCCTCTCCTGTTCCCGGTTCGGCATATGTACGTTCAGCATCTGCCTCCACGGCGATTCAGATCGAGTGGGTGCACTGTTGAGCGAGCCGCTTCGCCTAACGAAAGACGTCGAGGGCATGAAGGGGAAGGATGTCGGATGTGAACTTGAACCAGATGTGTCGCTAAAGTCTACACGCGGTGCCACGAAGCTTGATCTGTTCCTCAAACCGGAGGACGAGTCCGTTCTGGTGGGTCGCCGCATATCCAAGTCAAATGAGCTCAGATCGTCCCGGTTCAGTAACTGTTCCAATGAATCAGAAAGAGAGTACCGCCCGCCAGTAGGGTCAGCTGCAGGAATTGGATCAGGATCTGAAGAGCGAGACACGACGCCTGTCTGAGAAGATGGCCCTGTAAATGTTGTATTCAACGATCTTTGGATAAGAACCGCGGTCTGACTCAGGAAATGCTTACCTCGAGTGGCGATAGCATGGTATGAGTTGAGAACGTGGGCAGCAGATAAAGATGGGGTAGTATTCGTGCGGCCACCAGAGAGGGCGGGCGAGGGCAGACTAGCATTCTCAAGGAATGGCATCACGTTTGCGTGCAGTGGCGTCTGATCATCTGGTAAAGATAGAGGTGGGAGCGTGGGCGGGGGTGTTGGTGGGCGTGGAACGGAGGATCTTGGACTCAAAACATTATATGTCTGGGATTCCAGGTCATCCAGTCTCTCGAGAGACGTTGAATAGCTGTGTTCAGATGAGGTTGTCGATTCTCCACCGGGTGACTCCGACGATGAGGTAGGTTCTGTCAAGCCTTCTACTTCGTTCTGGCCGCCATTGAGAGGATAATCTGGCATTTCGATATCCTGAATATCGGGTGTCGGTAGTCGAGGAGGTTCAAAGGACATTGCCCCAAGTATGTGGGAAGTGACAGAGCGATTGGGTGATAATGCTGCTGTAGTTGACGTTGATGGCCCAGCTTCCGGCTCGTTTCCTTCAGACAGGCTTGTATCGCTCGAGCCTGATGCAAACGTCGACCCGCTGCTCAACGAATCACCCCCATCTGACAAACTGCTTGTGCTCCTCGGTCGTTTGTTTCTCTCGTTCCTGCTGCCGCTGGATCCTGCGCCATGACTTCCACTACTGCTACTACCCGCTTCAGCATTGCCTACAGGGCTATCCAAGTCGAATCCAAACTGGTCAAAGGATCTCTTGAATGAAGTCGTATTGGTCGGGAGCGTAAGATGAAGCTGAGGAGGATAGCTGGACGACATGGAGGAAGAGTGAAAGTGCAGAATAAGGCGAAAGGGACGTAGTGAAGGTTGCCAGTGTGGGAACCTTTTACAAATTTGGCAATTATGCATTTTGTACTGAGTGCTCTTCGGCACTGGCTCGCGACTCTCATGACCCCTGCCAAACCGAGCTCAGGCTGTTCTCTCCTCATTCTGGTTTGATACATTCAACGTCAAGACGAGTTAAACTTTTGTCAATCATGGTATCTACACGTCTTTGCTCAAGAACACGCCGAGTTACATTTGTTTTGGGTGCCTCATCTGCTCAAACCCTTCTTCGGAATTTCAATATTTACACGCGGCGGTTCTTCAAAGCGAACGACACGAAACTGAGTAGGCGGCTTAGGAGAAGGGGAAGACGTAGACTCTCGCGTTCGGCGGCTCAGGCAGCCAAGGGGTATCTGAGCGAACGTGGTAAGTATCAGTTGAAGATGTCATACCAAGATACAGAACGATTACCTCTATTGCAGGCGGCTTTACCACCCACTTCAAGAAAAGAAGGATAACGAGGCAAATGCTGGATATTGAAATCAAATTCATGCTGGAAGAGTGTTCACAGGCCGCCATATTGCTGACAATCACAGTTTGACCTGTCGATGCTGATGCGTCTATGTTTGTTGGATAGGGTGAAGGCGAGCGTATTGCGACATGAAACGAGGCGTTGATAACACCTTACTCGCGTAGGAGTTAGACTCTGTCAGTTGTAGTGTTGATCATGCTTACCATCCATTATCAGGTCGGTCTCAGAGCCTTCTACTGGCGTCTCTACTGCCTCAGGAGCAGCGGAATATAATATCCTTGTCCTTGTCCCTGTACTCGCTATCGGCACGGTCGACGTGAGGGGCCTGCCCTCCGCCTCTGTGGGTTCCGGTACTTCACTTCCTACCCTCTGGCTTTCTTGGTTTCTGTGTATACCTCGTCAGCTGGCGTGTACTTGCTCGGGAACGAACGAGTGCAACTTGCCCAACTTCATTGGCGCCACCTTGATTCGGCGACTGTGATGCATCCTTTACGCCTTCATCTGGGGACGGCAAGGAGATGCCTGCGTACTCCGATTCTGGGTCTCGCGCACCGATGTACGACTCGAGGTCGACAGGGGAAGGGTATTCTATATGCCTTATTGGTGAGGCAGCCACCAGGCCTAGGATGGCAAAGTCTCCTGAGAGGAACAACAATACAACGAGATACACTCCGTGGCTTGTAATGGTACGGTTGAACTCATCATCGATGTATCTGTTAGCGGAAAATTTAGTTCATGCCGGGACAGAAAGCGGGCGAGAGACCTACCCGTACATGCCTGTTCTGAGGGTTATGAGATGGCGCGTTAAGAAGGAACTCCTTCACTTGGATGTTTAAGAGTCTCCTTTTGGTGCTGTACAAAAGACTCGGAGAGCAGCAAAAGTGCTGACCTTCCGGTTACGCTGTGGGTCTATTCCAAGACACGACAGCAGATGCCTTTCACTACAGCTAACTTGCCCTTGTTCATTGATTGATGAAATACAGCCTTGCAACTAGACGGAGTTGTTGTTCCTACTTGTCTAGACTGTGTTGAACTCGGGAACAACAGCACGGGCTGAACAGAAATGGATTACAGCGCTGAGCGACCCTCGCGAAAAAACTATTATCATGAACAAAGAAGATAAGGTAGAGACAATGCCGAATCATAACGACCTAAATCTAGAACATAAAATCTTCTGTTGCCTGGAAACTAAGATGATGCAGCAACGAGCTTCTCGGTTAAGGCAAATGTTCCTATGATCCATGGGGTCATCCGGAGACCACGCTCGGCGATATAGACGGGATGGGATTCCTCCTGAAATGGGGCGGAACGGAGGAATGTCAGGCAACGAGCTGAGTGTAACGAAAGCGGAGCATACATGAGTGTGACCGTCTCGACGAGCTAATCTGGCACTCGTAGCTACGGGAGCTTTTGAGTCCTTGGTATGAAGCTCGAGATACCAATAGTCAGGATAGGCAGGGTTGGTCCCGCAGTAGATGACCTTCCACTTGTATTCAAGCCCATCCGGACCTTGGAAAATACGGCTTTGCGACCTGCAATTCAAACTAAATTCAGAAAAAGGCTCACGAAGACAAAACCAGTTGCCTACTCACGATGAACTAAGGAATGGAGATAAAAGGGGTAAATAAAAATGTCAGAACCCGATGGGAAAGGCGACAGCAATCAGTTTACTTACAGTAAAGTCGAACTTGTCCTCAAAAAGTTGCGAACAGTGGTGGTCTGGTTCTCGATAGTCACACTGCGGTAGAATAGTCAGGTTGAGGGTTATACATGAGGCGCTCGTCGAACTTGCCTGCTGCGTTCCATTGCCTTCAAGCCTGTCCCCTCCCACTCTACCCTCAGCATTTCTCTGGCCCCATCCCCTTTCCGAACGGAGAACGAATTCCGTTCCTCTACCGTTGAGAAAGCGACAGACCTATCACTTGAGCTAGGGCTCTTATTGATGTAGATAACCTTCTTTCCACCGCTGGAGGTCTCGATGGCTGGCTTTCTCCAGAGCCTTATAACATAATGATCAGGAATGATGTCGAGAGAGTTTGTCGAGTCACCATCATCATTGAACTCTGAGCCATCGCCGTATTCGACGGACCGAATGATAAGAGTGTTTGCCGTATGGTCGGGAGTGAAGGGCATCGTTGAGGAGAGCGGAAAGGAGACGCAGCTGCCGGACAATTCAGAGGTTAATATATGCATTTTCCCAAGACATTGTTCCTGGAAATATTCTGATCACCGTTGTACATCGGAGACACTCATCCGAGTCGCACTGTCGCACATTGTCGCATTACGATCGCATGGGGCCGTGAGAACGACCTTCCGTTCTGGTTCAAACAGCGGTGCCGTAGCTTGCTTACAGTTTACAGGCAACGATCACAACCTCTTTCAACCTCTTTCCTGTTCTTGAGTCTGCTTTGTGTCTGGGAGAATGGCGCTGCCCAAGGTATCTATTCTCCCAATTTTGACTTTGCCATACGATCTGACTATACCTCGTTAGCGAATAATCAAGGCATGTTATAGCTCCGCACACGAGTTGCACAACGATAACCCTTCGATTTCGATCTCACAGGAAACTGAACGTCTGGTAGCAGATCCCGCTCCTGGCATCTCTGCTGCACCCCACGATGACAACCTTAGATACTTCGACGTGACCATCGTAGGCCCAGAAGGCAGCCCATTTGAAGGTGCTCACGATTCGCCAAAATGAACGCGTTGTCGATCTGGAGATGTCAACTCAAATCGTTTTTGACAGGCGGGAACTTCAGTCTGGAATTATTTTTGCCTGAGGAATATCCCATGGCTCCCCCTAAAGTCAGGTTCCTCACCAAGATTTACCACCCCAATATCGGTGAGCTTCATAATGAGTCCTCCTCTCCTTTACTTCACGCTCACGAGCACTGCTTGGTAGATAAATTAGGAAGAATTTGCTTGGATATCCTCAAGGGTGCGTCATCGTACTCTCTTTGTATCGCTCCTGTTCGACTCACACATGCTTCCTCTGAATATTTCAACCGATTTTGAATATCATCGTGGATGATCAGACAAATGGTCCCCAGCTCTTCAAATCCGAACCGTACTCCTTTCCATCCAAGCTCTCCTGAGTGCACCCAATCCCGATGATCCCTTGGCCACCGATGTCGCGAAACATTACAAAGAGGACGAGAAGGACGCTCAACGCGTTAGCCGAGAATGGACGCAGAAATACGCATCGACCTAACAAGTCCCTCTCATGAATCGTAGATTGAATGAGCTGAAGTGGCGAAAGCGAAGAGTCATGTGTCGGTTGGTGCAGTATCTTACGAGCGGTTGTTCCATGTTATCGGTTTCCTTTCGAGCAATGCAACGATGTACATCTAGACCTGTTTAGAATTCCTTCCTGTCTCTACAGCCTTGTTGCTCGATGTGTCGATCGACCAAGCGCAAGTGCAAGATGAGTCGTTTCGGTTTGGGGTTACCTGGATGCTTTCACGTGCTCCTGTGGCCTGTGGGCGCTTCCTCACGCAGTGACGCAGGATATGAGGGCGCTAGTCTTCCCTCAATCCCTCTGCCTCTGTCATGACCGACCCCTCTGTCATCCCTTGACTTCAATTCGAAGACGTTGAAGCCTTTCAATACGTCTACTTATGTCAAGGAATCCTTTCATTCCTGATCCTGGGTCTCCTCCTTTCCCGTCACTCTACAATCCCAGAGAAGAACTGTTTGGTATTGGTCGCTTTGAGCCTGGCACAGAACACCAGGGAATCTATCTGAAGCAGGCTAGCGGTGCGCTCTACACCCATCATCTCTCTTGACGGCCACTTAACATTAGACTTACCCTGAACAGATGTATTTACCTTCACATTCTACTGGATCCTCATCTTCTATCTCCCCGCATTCGTCTTCTGCGGTTTTTTCGCATTCCTCAACTTGACATTCCCTCCTACAAGGAAAAGGAAACAGAGTCAGCGTCGAAAGTCACCCAACAAACCGAATACAGATACATGGGGCGGTCACCTCTCAATACCCTTGACTCCTCTAACCCCGTCGAACCGACCTAATAATCCCAACGACAATGACTACGGGCATAACTATCAGACCCTACGTTCAGACGTCGGTGTACCCCTTCTTCGACCCCCTTCACCTGCTTTCGTGCCCCAATCTTCACCTCCACCTCCTCGTCCTAAACCTCGGAAATCGAAAGAACGTCGCTCTCGTGTGACGTTCGCGCTGATCGTACTCGTCTTGTTCCTTGTAGCAGGGCTGTTGGGGGCCATCGTCAGTGCTGCGATCATAGGGTTCGTTCTACACGGAGTGTACAAGGCAGGGGGGTTCAATATGAGTACTTGGGTGCCGTTTGCTTGGGCAGCACTTCATACGTGCATTGGGATGCTAAAGTACGTTTCCTCTGTTTGATTTGCTTTTACGGTTCGAAGAGTTGCCAATGTTGTCTCGTCTTTGCAGTCTTTGGCCATCTGTTATTGCGTGGATATGACGGTATAGTCGGTAGATCTGTATAATATTTGGATTGCTCGTAATATTGTGCGATGGTGGAGGAACCTGCCGTCCAAGTTGGGTTCAAAATAACGACCAAGGGGAGTTATGATTAAAATCTGTCAGGCCGAATGCCTGTTAAAAAATTTATTACTAAGTTATTCCTGAGCTAAGACTACAAGTAAAAGCTGAATGACGAAAAACCAAAAGAGGGACCGAGACTGAAGGAAAGTGGATGTATCCTGTAGATGTACTATATCGAAGGAAAAGGAGATGTCCAATCTACATCAACGCGACTTATCGCGAAGACTTTCCAAAAACTCTTCGATGCAACTCCAGTATCCCCTTTGTGAGGTGGTATCGTCTGGAGGGTTCGAATATCAGAAACAACGTGCCGGGGAAATGGTTCAAAGGACTTACTATGCGACCCATGCTCAAACTCTTCCCATCTGGATTTCTCCACTGGATTCCTTTCTCCGCCTTTTGCCCCTCTCTGCAAAAACAATTCTCTGAGCGTCTTCATGTGTTCCTGGGGGACGATTTGGTCTTGAACACCGCTGAGCAGGAGAACCGGGGTGGTTGGGGGGATGAGGGGGACTTTGGAAGCGGAATCCCACTTTTGATGGCAAAGGAACGTGAAGGGCCCAAGGACAGGAAGCACGTGAGGTACAAGATTGGGAATCGAAGTAAAGGTGTTCTCTAAGATGAGTGCTTTGATCTGTGTGCACGTAGACGTGTGAGTTCCGGTGAAGGTTGCCATGGAACAATGAACTCACCTTGTCTGGATTGCGACTGGCAAGATCTATGGCCACCGCACCTCCGATTGACTGGCCGTAAATGATCTACAGCCCGCAGTGAGCACCACAAAGTTGGTGAAGAGAGTAGAGTCTCACTATTGGTGTTTTGGCGAGTCTGGGTTCGGAGGTTACGTAGTCGAGAGCAGTTTGGGCATCAACTTGCAGTCCCTTCTCTGAAGGCGATCCTTCAGACCCACCGTACCTGCGTTAGGAAACACAGGCGTCAGTCATGACGACAGCAGTATGGGTTAATACTCAACACACCCTCTATAAGATACCATCAACACGTTACAGCGTAGGTACATCTGCAGCATCATACCCAGCGGTAAACGATGCCCAAAGTTGCCCCCATTTCCGTGGAAGTAGACTATGGTCGGTCGACGCTTCATGATCTTGGTTGAAGGAACGTGTCAAGATAGCCAATTGGCAGGGAGGTGAAGTATGCAACGCACATCCTCGTCTGACTCTGCATCGTCATAGTTGAGCGGCGATACGGGGAGTTGCTTGAACCGTTTGGGTTCTGGGAGTTCTTTCTGTTGTTTCAGGAGATACGCCCGAATGAGGATTCCATCCGAAGTTCTAAGTTCGAGTTCTTCAGCTGCTAGCCCGTAGTCCTCCGTCGGTGTGTGAACGACTGAACGGAATGAGAAGACAGTCAGGCGCACGTTCCACTTCCGTCAGAGTTAAACCGCTCACTCACCTCCGTTATCAGGACCGATATTGACATATGCCGATGGATATATCAAATAATTTTGACCGTAATAGATTAGCCCAGCACCTGAAAAAGAGAGGTGAGTTTCTTGACAGCTTCAAGGCGAGATAGGGTATACCAATTGTTGCAAGGGTTCCAGCTGTCGCAAGAGATCCCTGTAAAGGTGCGATTGAGATGAATTTGGGCAGATATATGAGGCAAATGAAGTAGCGTACCTTGGCAAAGGTTTCGAGATAGGGAAAGAAACCACCACCTGATTCTGAGCCCGAACCACTAGGTGAGTCCGACATGATGATGCTGAGTTGTTTCCAGGCCGCAGCAAGCTTGGAGTGTGAGAACTGAATGAGGCAGTGAAAGTTATTTGGCCCTGCGTGGCCGAAGTTTCTACGCGTCGCGTCAGACACATGCACGCAACACGCTTGGGTAATTCTTCCTGCCCTGCCAGTCTCCAAATTGTGCCTCAGAGGATCCACGTCTATGCTCGGGGATTTTGTCTCTATCTCGACCGGCTATCTACTGGAGTCCATCGTGGAGTCTATTCAACGCCTACGAGAAGTCTACAGTTTTGTAAGTATGTAATTTCGCTCCTGCGTCGATACGTGTGGCGAGCTGCTGAATGGTAATAGTTCTCTGAACCTTCTCAGTAGCCGGGCCGTGACGTCGATCTCAGTCCTACCGCCAACTGGGAATTCCCTCTTATGCACGGCTCAACTCTTGGACGGGTTCCGGTTCGCGCAAGAACGAGATTGGACAGTCTGCCGCAACTTCGCTTGTGCGCAACTTCGCCAGGCCGTTCAGTCGCGCTCGCAGCCCCTCCGTCACCATCCTCGTCATGGACGGGTATCTTGAGTTGTGTTCCACATGGTTCCTATGGGAATCAGTCCTTATACGCGATCAACCAGGATCAACCTACCCTCAGTCCGCTCGGAGTACGACATTCCAAGGCATTCACCCACCATTCAATACATTCAGGCTCGCCAGCGGATCCGTGGATGCCAGGATATTGTCCTTGCTCCGCGCCAGTGTGGAGGACCTCCTCCAAGTTCAGGTTTCCGTTGATGGTGTTGGAGCAGCAACCATGCTACCTCAAGTAATCTATTCTGGCTCTTACCTGAAGCACCCGGAGAGGCCAGCTGGCTGAAGCGCTGAGCACCGATGTCCGGCTCATTTTACTGCTTCAGACCCTTTCAGACCATAGGACTTCCGTTGATGGAAACAAGCAAAAAATTTGATCGTTCAAGATGCTCCACTTCTTCTCACGTTGTCCTGCTATGACCCCCGTCTCCGCTAATCACATCTTTTATTTTTGGTGAGAAGGGGAACGTTTATCGTACGTCTCGGTTTTGGTCGAACATAGAAATAGAAAGAGAGGAGTCCTGGTCCGAAGGGAGTGCGACAAAAGCACGAATCTTGACGAATTATCCGTTCTTACTTCAAAACCCTGCCCACATTTTCATATCAATTGGATATAGAGTAAACGCGATCTGGCGCGATCTGTGGAGCAAACTCCAGGCAAGCGTGTTTTCACCTTTTCACACCTCCCGAAACCGAAATGTCCAGTTGACCCATTTGTATTGCTGAGAACCTTTTGCCGGCGCTCCTAGGCGTGTCCGAAATCCTATAAAGACCCACCACTCTTTTCCTCAATCCCATATCTCTCACCTCCTGTGATTTACTACAGCAAAGTCTACTAAGACTCTCAACGACCCCCCACTCTCTTTACAAACCCACAATCTTTTGTATATTCACAATGCGTTCCTTCTCCGTCATCGCTACCGTTGCTTGTGCAGCTCTCTCTTACGCTGCTCCCCTCGTCAACCTCAACCTTGACGCTGGTGTTCCTGCCGTTGCCAAGGTCGGCGCTAACGTCGCTGTCCGCCAGGACAAGGGAATCCCCGATGTCATCCAAGCAACCACCGTGCAGCTCACAACTGTTATTGCGCCTCTCAGTGAGTCTCACGCACAATCTGGTCATCGCCTCTATCTGACGCGTCTCTTCCAGCTTTCATCACCCAACAGAACGCGACTGTTGAGGCTATCACTCCCATTCTTAGTGAAGTGAAAGTCATTCTCGGCGGTGCCATCAAGGAGGTTACTGCTATTGCTGCCCCGGTTGCTGGTCAGGCAACTGGTGTTGTCGGCGGTCTTCTCGGTGGTCTCCTCGGCACTGTCTTCTCCCTTGCAGGACAGGTCCTTTCTCTCCCTGCTATCGCAGGCTTGCTCAGCACTCTTCTCACCGTGAGCTTACCGCTACTTCTTTGAAAGACAGCAAACTGATTCCAATTCTTCCAGGTCGTCTTCACTGCCCTCGGTGCCGTCCTCAAGCTTCTCAACACCGGCGACTTGGCTTCTCTCAAGCCCTTGCTCGTCGAGGTTGCTCAGCTTGTTGCCGACCTCCTCAAGGTTGTCCTTCCTCTCATTGGCGGTCTCGTTGCTGCCCTCCTTCCTTTGGTTGCCGAGGTCCTCAAGGTTGTTGATGCTCTCGGTGTCACCGACTTGTTCGCTGGCCTCGGTCTCAAGCTTTAAATTTCCTACGAAGTAAGCCGCACAGCTAAAGTTTGTCCTGCTCAGACGCTGACATCAAACCTCACAGTTGTGCACGGTTTTGATGATGTTTACGGATCGGCGCGCTCGATACCCTCCTATCGTGGTCGTTCCTTACGAATACACTATACCACATACATTTGAAGCCCTCTAGTAGTGCCAATTTCTGTCATCGTCACAGATAGTGTATTTTTCGTTATCTTTTGCCTCTCTAATTTCATTTTTGCCCAAAACTCTCCATGATCATCATTGAAGTTGTGAAAGTTCCATTCGGCTGATGCGCGGATCCAATGATCGAAACGTATCATGGGTCTAGTTCAAGATTCCAACTCGCCAGGCAAATTCCCAATTTTCTTGCCTTGATTCGCCCCTTCAAAGCCGCAACAGGAAGTATCTTCTGGCGACTTTTAGAACTTCCATATCATCCGTGAGCATCAGATGATATTCCGTCAACATGAGAGCGGTCGGTTAGTACTGAACTTCAAAGAGTTGAACATCTGTGAAAGGCTCCGTGTATGTTGCTCCACACCAAGACCTCCGACTCCCGAGTTGATGGCAACCGGACAGCTATGTTTGAATTTCCGAAACATTGGCACATATTTCAGCCCGGGGTCTAAATCAAGATCTCAGATATCCATAATCCGGGTATGTACCACCCCAGTGACAGCTTGTGCGTGTGGGCGGATGTGTATAAAAACAGATCACCGGGTACCCTATATTTTCCTTATCGGAAGTGTTCTCAGACGGTAGTGGAGCTCGGAACATCTTGAACTCTGATGGGATACAAATACATTATACAGCGCTCCATGGGCGTTGATTCCGAGCTCAACCAAGCTTCTCAAGATGGTATTTTTGTGAGACTGGTGCGATTCCGACTTCCAAAAAAGCAGGTAATTGCGCCTACGTGCGACCGGGTTTTGACACGCTTCCAAGCGAGAGTTCACGATACATACGTTGCCTTCGAACCAGGGAGTTTCGGAAAGTCCGATTGGACGCAATCTCGTTGTTCGACACCATCCTTTCCGCCGCGGGGCTAGCAGGGAGTAACATCTTACGCATAATTTTAGCTCCGCCTCACGGATGGAACTTGAAGGGGTTTAGGACTGAGGAACTCGCCGAGATATAGCGGCAGAACGTGCATTCTGTTATACGCTGGCTTCGTAGAGAGAGGCCATATCGGTGAGGGAGGTCAGTAAGGGTCAGTAAGGGTCAATAGCACCTTTCCGTCGAATACAACGTGAAACAACGTGAAGCTCGAGTGCAATCGAGCCTGAATTTGAGTTGGCCTGACTTCCAACCCTCAAGCAGGCTCTCGCCTTGGCAGACTCGTCTTCAGTTTTCTTCAGACTCAAGTCTCAAGATAGGAAGGTCTCAGTCCCGCCTAGCGACGTAGCAGCTTCTGGCGCTACTCAACCTAGGGCTTTCAATGGTTGGCCTTGAGAAACGGCGGTGGATCATCATGCTCGGCTATGTCCGAAGATTCTCGGGAATTGCCGACAGGAAACCCTGGGGCCTGAGCCCACGAACTTGCTACTTGCTACATACTAGCAAGATCCCCCTACTGCCAAGTACCGAGAGAACAGCATGATGGTATTGCGCGGAGAGTTGCCATGCCGGACTGCACTAGTCCGAATAGCCAAGAAATATAAAATACAAGTGTGGGTTCATCCATGGGGTCGAATGCTCGTAGTGGGTGCCAAAAACATTTACAGAAAGGGAAACCAAAGGAGCGTGAGGATTCCAAGAAAAAGACAAAAGCGAGCATCAAGGAACATGGGTATGTTGTGTGAGGTATGGCCGGGCGAATGCAAACTGCCCAACGCTAGGTGAATGAATAGTATCCGGACAACAAAAGCGAAAGCACGAAGGGATCTATGATACAATAACAAGAAATTCCGGGGCTGAGATGCAAGAAAGATCGGTAGTCGTAGCTGCAGAACTGAAGATGTCGGGCTTTAGACCGTCTCGCAGTCCGAGGAGTATGAGGCCAACGTCTTGGAGTGGTCTTGGGTTGGAGAGACACCCGACGACACGGTAAGTTTCCCATCGGAGTCCTAGTAGAGGCCAAAGGCGTTATACGTGAACGGAGAGGGAATGGTAGCAAAGATCAATGTCACAGTTACCTCTTCTGCGACATCGCTCAAATGGATCGAGAGCGACTTAGACCGGGTACGGTTATTCCGAGGGCGATCCGCTCGCCCTTGTTCGTCTTTGCCGCAATCTTCATCTGCCTCTATATCCAGCTGCTGCATACGGACAGTATCAATTTGAATAGATATACCTGCAGTGTGACGAGAGAGTGTCTGAGGAGGAGCGAGTATAGCATTAGTATGGGAAAGCTTGAAAGTCAAAGAGAGCGTACCCGACTAGCAGTCTCGCTGGTCGCAAATCTCAGCTCGTTGAAAAGCGTGCTGTCATAGTTAATGTTGTCCGCGAGTCGGCGGACGTGCGGACGTATGTTGAGGTTTGCAAGGAGGGAGTTGGCGTAGACTGCGGAGTCGGTTCAGCGGCGGTAGAACGAAGACCGAAGTTTGAAGCACTTACGTCGCCCGATACAGAAGAAAAAGCATATGTAAATGAAAGTGTTGGGTGCCGCAATGATCTATTAACGAAGGAAGGGTCAGAAGGGAGATTAACACGGGTCCGAACAAGCTTACCGAAATCAAGGAACCAAGAGCGCATGCGCTGGAAGCTTGTTGGTGAACAAAAACACGACGTTGATAACTGATTTTCTCTCTCACCTTGTTACCAGCCCAGTTTCGAGAGCGTAGACGCTCTAGAAGGGTTTAAGTGAGGACGCCGGGCTGACGGACAAGGCACTTACTAGCCTCCAGACCATTGTATCGGACCTGAGAGGTAGTGGGAGGTTCGCAAGTGTTAACAACCCGGACTAGACCTGGAACTGTACGGGAGACTTACTTTTTATATCCCGTCTTAGACCGGTATAGCAAATAACAGAGTGCCAGAGCGATGTAAACGTCCCCGGCGACTGCCAAAGCATTAACAGTGATGGAGAGACCCTGAGACCAGCAACAGTCAGAATGAGGAATCGTACGACGGACTTGGCTGGCGAACGCACCTTCAACATGCTAGCGAGCTCGGCGAAGGTTTTGACGCGTGCTAATCTGTGTAAAGATATCATAGTATCAGCACGGATGCTTCAAGTACTCGGAGCCATTTTTCACCGACCCGATTATCGCGAATGCTTAACACGGATGACTGAGATGAGCCACAAGTGTCTTGAGATGAGATGGACCGGAGAAACTCACAGGTGATGCATCCTATAACAGGGTATCAACGTCAGTATTCAACAAGGAAGTGGTATACATGTTAGGCACACCAAACTCGGCCAGGACCAAGGCATACGCTATACCGGTCATGACTTTGTTGCCGTTGCTAACTGAGATTGGAGTCAGTGAACAACGAATAATGGATCGCAGCCACATTGCGAGAGCGATACTCACGTCTCCAGATGCGAAGGGTAAGGAAGCTAGAGTTAACCAAGTTAGCGCGGGCAGAAAGCGGGGAAGCGTAGATTGGGCCTACCTTTGAACAAGGAGTGCAACAAAACCCTAAGGGCGGCAAGATGCTACTGAGTTAGTATAGTCAACGAAGCGGACATACATACTCACATTGAACAAGACCTCCAACTTCGGTGGCATGTGAGTTGAAAGACTCCGGAAATATGGCGAAACGTACCAGAAGACTCCTAGATAATATATGAGTTAGTACCAATCCATCCGAACTTGTAGATGATGAGGGCTAACCAAACCGTTGAGCCGAGCGCAGACGGGTTTCCGTAGTGCACGATAAGATATGTGTAAACTGGAGGAGTGGTCATTGCCAAAAAGAACCAACATCGTGTTGGTAAAGGAACGCACGGGTATGTGAGATGAGTACCATGTGTACAGTGTCGAAAAGAAGCACAAGAGCAACCTAAGAGACATAAATTAGTATCAACTAACTCGAATATTATGTATAGTAAACGCAGTACGAGTGACTTCATTGGCAGTCCATCCCGACGGTCTTCGGGCATATCAGGGACTGTGAAAGCATAGTAGTTCCATGCTTGCAAGAACGTAACTGGACTCGGCGGGGAAGAATCTTGAGTAGGGGTCGAATGTGCGTAAGAATTGCTATCTCACCTCCGTACAAGCTGCGAGTGATGGATCAATGCGAAGCTTGACTGGAGGGAGGAGGCCCACTTACATGGCAGCAATGATGACCCCAATCAACGCCGCCCCCATCCTGATGTTGGACCAACGGGAGGTCAGCGTCGGAAAACAGAGCGAACAAACGGAACTTACGTCTCGCCTATAACTCTGCTTGGGGGGAGCTCAATAACGACTGGAGACATACTGTATGTGCGGTAGAGTTGCGGGGTGGTTAGAAACCGAAGGGGAATATGGGGATGGGGAGAAGAATTGTCGTGGATGATGCGCTACAGGGTTAAGTACCAGAAATGCGGCGTGGAGAATGGGATTCTCACATAAATTCCCTAATTTCTAGAATTGATCAGGAACGCCATGTGTGTTCAAAGCGTATTACTAAAGCTTTACAGTAGAAGCCTCGGTGGAGACGCTAGCGGCTAAGCCTTGGTAGTAAGACAACGTTCTTTGAATGGCCTAATCGGTCATGAGAATGATCCCCTTGCATCATCAGTACTACTGATGAAGCGTCCCCGGACCTCAGAAGCAGCGATGGGTTGATTGAAGCCACTCCTTCGTTGGATTCTTGTGCGGATGCTCCCCGGAAGACCTACGGCGCTGGAAAAGCTCGGTGGGCCCCCGAAGGGACTTGAGGATTTTGTGGAATGTCAGTAAGAGTAACTTACCGAGATTGACGTGTACTTCTGACATCGCTTGTGTTGAAGGAAAAGATCGAATAACTCAAAAAAATCATCTATTCAAAACATGTCGTTGCTCGTTGTCTCAATCATGTGGAACGGAGTGCTTCGGGGCACGTAATACCTTGCTAGCCCGAAAATAGCAGGAAAGGTCAGGGAATCCTTGTAAAACTCCCGCTCTGAAAAAATTTATCGTTGGAATTTCGCTGATGACAGGATTTCGGGTCCCTCCCACAAGCAGTCGACTGAGGGTGCTCTAGTTCTCTAAGTCGTTGTAACACGCGATATTACTGAATGACGCGCAGAGCGGGACGGATGAGATGTCTTGATACCTCCGCGTTTCCTCCCCTTCCTCACGGTTCGGGTTCTAGGAATGCTGAAAGGTCTCAGAGTGGAGCGCAAGTGGTGGTTTCGATTGCGTTGATAGCTTCAGCTTAGTGATTTTCGAGTGAACTCTTTTCTCATCGCGCTTTGAGGCAGAGGTTCGCACGAGCTAGAACAGATTGATGAATTTGATCATACAGAGGTTCATGCCAATGGTCGCGGGCCCCATCTTAACCCATTTCTCGGCGCCACTTGACTGGCTCCCTTGCCTAGGCAATCTAGTGTTTTCTCGCGGTGTTCAAGTCGGCACAGTGAAGCTCCTGCGAGTGCTGACACTGAAGAGTAATTGTGTCAGGGTTCTTCAGCGAGTTCCGGTGCCTGCTCGACGGTTGTCGTTCGTTCTGTCGGTCGAACCTCAAGCCCAAAAGCCTCATGTCTTCATGTCGGAGGGAGATCCATCTTCCATCCAAACACGGAGGAGCCACCGTTGTCGACGTCGCAAAAGTTGAAGTTGTATCCAAACTTGTCTGGCGGGGACTGTTCTTTGCGTCGAATGGGATGCCCGCTGCTAGTTGGTGTAGGCTTGAGCACAGCTGAAAAAGGTAGTGACCAGGATAGAGAATGCGCGATATCCATAGCGTAGAAAGTACACGTCGTCTGTTTTGGTCAGACAACGCAAAGTACATTGACAAAGCTGTTGCACCGCCACATGATCGATTATTTTGATCGCAACGCAGCACATGGCCCGTGCGTTCGTATCGATTAAATTTTTATGACTATTTTCGTCACTCACCTTCTTTTGAAGCAACCTCCACGTTGACAACTTCAACGTATAGAACTGGAATAAGTAAAGGTGAGTAATATACAAACCCTCAATCCTTGTACACACCAAAAATACAAATAATCAAAATAGGCTAAAATATATAGTAAGGGGCCATGGAAAAGACGCGAAGAGGACACGGGCGGCGCCGTTGAGGCGAACAAGAAAGAGTCCACGATGGCGGGTCTCATAGCATCAAGCAACAAGAAATGTGAGAGTACCAAGAGTGGGGAATAGAGAAGAGGCGGGTAGCGAAACAAGTTGGGCGGAAAATGTGGGTCCAACTGAGCCATGAAAGCGATGGTCGTTCTGACGAAATCAAGTAATGTCCGTCGCAAAATAGGGCTTGTAGGACAAAATGAGGGTCAACTTCGTCGTTCTTCGACTTCGAGGCTTGGTACAACTTACAGAATTCATCCCTGGACCAGTCCAATAGCCCTCGCGCCAGCACCGGCGCCACCTTCCCAGCCAACAAACCTCTCTTTACCCATACTGCTAATACTGCCGGTATTGTTTCCGGCGAGGGACGGTTCAGCATCTTCGACCTTGACTATATGGTCATCCGCAACTACGACGGAATAATCTCCATCAAAGTCGGCAAAGTCCTCGTCATCGCCGTAAGACGACGGATAAACCTCCTCGAGTTCCTCCTCACCATCATCCCATGAAGCTCTCCCAACACCTCTCGACCTCGCCCACACGGAGATGAACAATATCCGCTTCTGCTTCCTATTGAGGAAGAACCAATGGGAGGACCAGAGTAGGGCGCCACGACTGGACCGTCTTCGGGGATGATATTTCATGGAGATGGGACTGGCAAGGGCATTCGACATGCTGTTATCACGAGGCGGTGGTTGGTTTACCCCTGAACTCCGGGGCGAGGACCACGACGGACGAGCCCGTAATCGATGGGGCATGGAGGGGTTATAGGGTGTGTCCGGCGAGTTCGTGGCACTACTGCTAGCACTGTTACTGGGGTGTATATGAAGGGGAGAGCGACCAGCTCGGCGACGAGATGCGTATAAAGAGTTCAAATGGGATGTTCTCGGGCTCTCGTCGATGTCGTAGTCGTCAAACTCGAATGTGGCATCCTCGTCCCACCGGCCCTTCTTGTTCAGCGATATTCCAACGCCATTGTACTCGTCTTCATCATCATCGTCCTGCAGCTCTGCTTCGTCGCCCGAATCGAAATCGCCGACAGCGTGAGGGTCGCTCTCGATCTCGGGTGTGTACGAGTAGACCTCGCATTCTTCTAAGCCTATGACGTCGTCCACCAGTCTGTACACATTGGGGTGCGTGCCAGCCACGATGGGAGGAGGGCTGAATGGGCTTCGGGGCATAGAACTCATGCCGTTCAACGTTAGCGGGGACATAGATGTCATACCACCCGCAACAAAGGATGACGAGGGAAACATGTCCGGCGAGTTGCTCGGATAAGTGCCATATGTTCTGGGTGCATTCATGCCTGCTCGATGAGGTGCTACTAAGGTCGTGCTGAGGGCGTTAAGAACAGACGCGCCGCTCTCTTCTCGGTTGAACTGCGCAGGCCGCACGTCCGAGAACTCATGGTCCGGAAAAGCGATATTGAGGGTGGAAATAAGAAGGTAGAGTGTTTTCCGAGATGAATGATTGTCGAAGGGGCCAAACGGTGTCATTTCGGGTTCGAGTAGAGTTGCTGCAAGCGGAGGGGAGTCTGAAGGGTGATGGTGATGGTCGTTAGAATAGGCCTCCTCGAGCGATTTGAATAGTTTCTTGTCGCGCTTGATGTTCTTGCATGAGTAGGCTTCCATTCGTACGTTTACTGAGCATTCTGGACCTTCGTGTGAGAGAGATTGAGCAAGTCTGCTCAGCGCTGGATTTTCGATATACTTCATGTTAGGAGGGTGAGTGTAAGCCTGAATACCGTGGCTATGCAACAAGTTACAAAGAGAAACAGGCTCAGTGACGCGGGGTCACCGGACTCCCGAAGACTTTCCTGTTATAGAGGCTATTCCGTCATCAAACGTGCAGTCCCCACTCCACTACGCCCGCAGTGACCTCGAAGACTCTTGTTCCTTGAGGAGTACACGTTCATTGAGAACATCAAACCCGAATTGTAAGTGCTTCGAACGTGTTCCGTCATGCTAGGACATTTAGCGTTCAAAGTTCAAGTCGCGCTCTGGCCATTGGGCAATTGAAGATATTTACTTAGGTATGCTCAAAGTTACAATTTGCGCTGTACTTCAGAAGATTATGGTAATGTGGTATGTAGATAATATACTTATGCATATGGTGAATGAGTAGTAAATCTACAAATGCGAATAAGAGATCCAAGAAAACAAAACACTCCTACTTCCCCATTTCCTGCGTTAACCTATCCTCAATCCTGTTTAACTCGTCCGCCATATCCGAATCCATTGAGATATCCAAAGCGGAGTAATTGGACGAATCCGCGTTGCCTTCATGAATATCGGGTCCATCTGAGTCCTCTTGGGTATCCCGTTTGGACGCCGAACGTTCCTCCAATGCCTTGACGATGTTCTCCTGCCTGGTACCTCCGGATTCCGTCCGTCTAAACGGGGCCTTGAAACCTTTGGAGCTTTGACTCAGATTGCTACTAGAGGACAGGTTGTGTCGTCTCATCATTCCTAGCATCGGAGGACCAGAACGTTTGACTTCCTGCAGTTGCAGTTGTTCGTGGATAACTGCTCGTGGAGGCTGAGGCTTGTGGTCCACACTCTCCCTCTCTTGTGGCTTTCTCGAATTGTTCAATCCTGGAACAACGAAAGGGCTGGGTGTTCGTACAGTCTCCTTCTCCTTCTTTGACGACGCTTGGCTGTTGTGTACACGGGGTCCTTGTACGGGCAGAGAGCCGTATACTGAGTCGTAATCAGAATTCAAGACGAAGTACGTTTCATCGAGCCATCTCCGGAGCTCGAACTAGCAGAGGTGGCGAGAGGCGATGAAGAACCGGCAAAAAAGGTCGAGGGAGAAGGCATGCTCGAACTCGAGGAAGCGGTTGGGCTGGACGCGTCGCTCGATCGTCCGGGTTTGGCTCTCGATGCTTCATCTAGACCGGAAGACAAAGCTCTCTTGATAGCCTGGTCTCGTGCTACTCGACTGGAGCGGCGACCATCGGAAGACCCGGACGCGACGGGTGGCTCGAACCGCGAATCACGGGAAGACAGAGCGGCATGTCGCGTCAATACCGGAGGAGTCTTGGGTTTTTCGGGCCGTGAAGGTGGTGATGGGTATGGCAGAGGTGGTGGTGGTAAATCCACATCCATAGACATTCCAGTCTGATCTGTATCCACGTCCATTCGGTTGCCATCCTCCACAGGACCAGCAACCGGTGACCGCTCTACACCTTTCCCCTTCCCCGTGGACACTCCGCTGTTCCCTCCTGCGACGACGGTAGTGGACCCCAGAGTAGCGTACAATCCACGCTTCTCAATTCGTCCGTCCACAACGCCGCACCCATTCCACGTCTTTCTCCTATCTACTTTCGTCTTCCCTTTGCCTTTCCCATTCACCGCTTTTCCGGTCAATTTCACGCTCTTCAACGACTTCTGTTTTATGTCCACATCCTTGGATGCTTTCTTCATGATGTCGGTAAGGTTAGAGTAAAATTTCTCTTCAGCTGATAGGGATGAAGAGGACGCTTCGGCTACGTTTGGTTCTGAGGTCGAGGATCGAAGGCCATTGTTATGGTGTCTCAACTTGTCGCAATCAGCAAGTGGAGGGCGTGCGCGAGGAAGACGGTGGTTCTTGGTCGGGACGACGTTCGAAGTTGGAACAGCCGGTGGTGGTTCTTGAAATACAGTTGACCTGACTCGATGGCGTTTGACTATGGGAGGCAAAAAGTTGGCGTCAGGACTACAAACGAACGATAGAACAGGTTTGTCACGCGCCTGATTGTGCCTCATCCCTCAAAGCTTGTAGTGAGGGTATCTGAGAGGATAGCCACCCGATATGGTCTTCCACGGGCTGTGACGAAAAGGCCAAAAGGTCCGGCTCGGTGGAAAAGTCAGAAGTCATCCATTCACCGTTGTCGACTTCTGGGAGGAGTGTGCTGGAGGAAGCAGCGCAAGGCTGCACCCGAGATGGTAGATCAGGCACTCGAAATGTATCCTTGGGTTCGCTTTTTACGAGGGTGTGAGAGCGATTCGAAGTGGATGGGAGGTTCTTGGGAGGTTTGAGGGGGCGTCTTGACATTTTAGCTGGTTTATATATCGGAGTGGTTTGTCAATGTTTTTGAGGTGAACAATCGAGCCTGTGGGCTTTCTTTCTCAAAGGCATCACCCTTTGTGTTAGCTTCCTTTATTGAAGGCCAGAAACGTGTCACATACCTTTCAAGAATAACAGACCAAAGGACTGTGTATCTTGACAGAGACAGAAAATCCTGTACCCACAACACGACACGTCAGGACGCTTCCCTGACCTCAGGCTGTTATAAAGTGAAGACAAAGACATTGACTAGCGACTTACAACGCGTCCTGAGATCTACGACGGAGTCCACGGCTGGCGTCGCGTTGATGACGGTAGAAAGAGAAGCGGGTTGCGCACAGACCCTGACACTGTCTAAGCGCGTTGAAATTCCTGGTCCCGTGATCCTCGGTTCTTCGAGAACTGACAGTGGCACAATTTACAAAACCCTCCTCTAGCAGAGCGGCCAGGTATACAGTTGTTCCTCACAAAGTCCGCTGCAGCCGTCGATATACTAGATCATTGTCTCCCGCAGCGTGACCCCGAATGAATATAGATTGCGTACATTATATACCGTGAACATCTATAAAAGCGCTCCCCGCCGAGGTTGTCAGGTCCCCATCATCAAGATGTCCTCAGTTCCTTACAACCTGTTTCACGCAATATCTCAAACACTTTTCGATTGTCTCCGCTTCGCTCTATTTCCTACCTTGATCGATGTCCTCAGGAATCCGAGACTTATTTTTCGCCTCTCCCAAACCTTCATGTTCCACCTATGGGGAGCATTCTCGAATGGCGTGGATGAAAACACACGCCCGATCAAAGAAGAGCTCATTCGAGCCAATTCCCAAGGCGTGGTACTTGACTTGGGCGCAGGTAATATTGCTTCTCAAATTTCATTTTACACAAGTCAGTCTCTCAACGTCAATCAACAGGGTTTGGGCACTCAATTCGTTATCTCGAACGATCCAGAGTGACTAGGTACATCGCTGTAGAACCTAATGCCCGCATGCACACGAAGATTCGCCAGGTTGCGAACGCCTCCGGTTTCTTGGAAGAGGACGGTTCCCTTGCCATCTTGGGATGCGGCGCTGGGGACGTCAGTGCCATTTTGAAGGCTACTGCAGGCGGGATTGATACGATAGTATCAGTCTTGTCGATGTGCTCGCTTACCGACCCAAAACGCGACTTGGAGCGCCTCGTTCGCGATGTGCTGAAATCTGGTGGACAGCTCATCTTCTATGAGCACGTTCTCAACCCACGGGACGATGTGGCTTGGTGGCAGGGTTTTTACGCTCCTGTTTGGAGTTTATTCTTCGACGGGTGCAGGTTGAACCAGCCAACAGATAAGTGGGTCGAGAACATGAAGAACACAGATCAGGAAGGACGCGAGGTGTCGATGTGGAGAGAAGGAAGATGTTGGGCGGACAAGAGGATCAAGCCAGAGCAAGCCTTGGTATGGCATGTTGCAGGGAGGTTCGTGAAAACGTTTTTGTAGGATAGCTAGGGATTTGGGTTCCGCAGAACGTGTTGCACGTATCTTATGGTATCTTGCACAAAGATCGAAGGCATTTGAACAACATGCAGCATAACACGATGAAGAATCCCCCCTGAGATCATACTCGAAGTGTATGTGCAGTGTTCTGCTTGGGGATACCTGTCTTCTTTGACTCGAGCTCACTCCGATGAAGAGCTTGATCGATGCCGGTTTCCCTGCGAAGCCCAAGCCATACGCAACGATGTCGGGAACTTTGTCGTCGCGGTTGAAATGGAATGCTTCGATCCAGTAGCCGTCCGGCAGAGGGGTGGCGACGAGAGACTCGTCGACATGATCTGCCTTCGAAGTGTTTACGGAGTCAGCAAGAGAGGAACAACTGCAGCACATATCCAATGAAAGCTATGTCGCAACATCTCGCGCAGTCGTCTTTATATATTCGAGATAGCGAGCGTGGCAGACCTCATACCATCTCAGCGTATGCTCTGGAGGAAACGCTATCTGTGACTAGTAGAGGTTTGAGAGGTTGAGGTTTTATATGGTCACGACTCACCATCGATTGGGACGACTCGGACATGGTCATGCGCGGCGACTGTTGTTGTTCTAGGCTTCCTTGTCCCAGATTTCTAGTTTTGACACGAGTACCTGTACTGAGTTCATTCAATATACTACATAATCATCCACTTTCACGAGTGTATACGCAAGCGGCAGCAGCGAGCGGGCTTGAGAGCCAAAACCAACGGCCAGTAGATCCTCGGGATTTCCGGGGCCCAAAGAGCTCGAGTCCTTGCACCTATGCGCCGTCAATTCTTGGTATATTCCTCGAAAGTCGCGAAGAAAAATCTCAAAAATCCCATTTGGCATTTTGTCAGGACATTGTCAGAGAATCGTCAGATTTTCTCTGAATCAAAAATTCCTGACAATACACTCTAATACCGGTCGAGATTTTTCACCATTTCACGCTGCGCGCATGCATTAGAGATGTCTTTCCAAGGAGCGTTAGGATCAGCAATGTGACCTCAACAACGTTCGTTTACGCATCGTTCATCACGCCCCGAAACTTTTTGGAGAGTTCGCGACTTGGATTTCACCGAGGCGGCCAGTGAAATCGCTTCCGGTCTTCAGCAGAGAATGACATGATGCAGCTATGGAGCTCCGTGGTTCCTGGAAAACCTCCAAGCTTACGACTCATGGAGAGGAATGGTCAAGTTGCCCGTGGCAGGAGAATTGAATGGACCAGGATGATCTAGGACGAATCTGAGCCTGGGGCAGCTAATCTCCACCACATCCTGAGACTCTTTTTCCACCGGGACTCCGAGGAGGCGGTATTCTTAGTTACTTAGTAGAACAGTAGCTATGATCTCGATGGAGAATCTTCTGTGGTTGCTTGAGATTATAGGATGTACCTTTCGTGACTTCGTCTGGTGTGGCTTTGTAGACACGGTCGATGTTTTGTTCGATGGTCAAGGCCCCGAACGAGAGGTCTGTTGGTGCTATTCGACGTTGTCGGTGCCCCCCGCGATCGATAAACTCTGACCAACTTCTGTTCTGACGTTCCCTAACCAACACTCAACCAACACTCCACGCTGAGAACTTCGGCGAGGTGGTCCATGCACATGTACAACTGCATAGCCATTTTATGTAAGCCCTTTGCCACTCCTAAATAGTCCTTTCCTCCCCACCACCACCACCTCACTTATTTTTACTTCCTCACATCAGCAGGCTCGCCGCTCGACATAATCTAGCAAATGACAGGCAACATCTCAATTATGGAGTCGTGGGTGACGAAATACCTTGGTTGGGCTTTAGGTTCAAGGGTGATAGGTGAGTTTCATTTTGTCATTGCGTGGGATTCTCACTTATAGCGTTGAGGCGGACTTTTTAGGGATTTGACATACAGAAATGGATGAACATTGAAAACTGCACAAGACAGTCAGGCAGTAAGGCGGCAATTGAGGCCTCAGGCGAACGGAGAGGGGCTAGAATACATGGTGTGTTCTATTTTCCTCCTTATTGATACTGAACTAATCTCCTCTTTTCATTGAAGTCGAAGACACCCCGAATGCGTAGAGCTGGCACCGGCTGCAGTGGCCGTAAGGCGTCGCTTATCCATTTCCACCTGCTCGTGTCGATACAATATTTCTGCAGACATACGGCGAAATCAAACTTTTGCCTTGACGTGAAGCACCCAAAGAAACAGAACCCGCGGCTTCGGTTGGTACTTGGAGTCTGGAAGGAGGATATGACGGGAGGCGGTGACCGAAACAGTGGGAGGCAGGTGTCGGGAATGGGAACTTGGAACGGGCAGGTGGCGAGTGGGTTGGAAACTGGGAATGAGGCCGGGAGAAGGGATCGAAGGGGGTAAATGGGGGGAATACTAGTACTGGTAAAGTATTATACCGCTGTATCCTGATAATTTGGCAGGGTGGCCTTGAATCAGTTCTTGTCAGTTCACGCCCTGCAGCACCAACGGAATCTTCATTGGACACACGCGAAGACAATCGACCGGGGTTTTCCGACCTCCCTGTCTGCCACCATTACACATATCGACTTTCGCTATTGACTGGTACGCCTTGCAGGAACGCTTAGTGACCTCGGTCGGAGAAAGGATCAGATAGCATCTAAAGGCCACCTATCTCATATCACCTCTACCCGCATCCATCTAGAGACTTGCTGGAGACTTATCAATCTCAACTCGCGATGACCCTCAGAGTTCTGTACGTGTCACTGTCCATGGCGGTGGCGCTAGTTCTTCATATCCACAAACAATGTCTTGTGGAATATGGACCATTCTCAACTCATTCACATTCGGAGCTGGCACATCCACGGTGAGCACATTTGGATATTCCCTTTGTTGCGGAGTCTCTCCAACGCCGCAGAAATTACTCGACGTCTTGAATGGATCATTCTCCTCGCCAGAACTATTGTACCCTTCACGTCAGTGGGGGTCAAACCCGCGATCCAGCTGACGATTCCAGGGCTGACAGCGTTGATTCATGGTCAATTCGGGACAGCGAATCGAGGGTGAATCGCCAACGGACTTTGACCTCTCCTTGAACAAGAACTTGATTCGCAACGGGCAATTGCTTTTTTCACTTTATTTGGTTCCCGTGTTGGCTCGACCTCAGAAGATATATAAACTAGCCGTACCTCTGCTCGAAAGCTCAGCGAAATTTCGCATTCTCCAACATGAGCAATCTTCCCCTTCACGAAATTCATCAGGATCTCGGTGTCCAAAAATTCGACGTACGACTGATGTTCCCTTCTTTCACTTGATGCTAATGTCATCCTAGGTCTGCATTGCGGGCTCTGGTCCTATTGGAGCTACTCTTGCTCGTCAGCTTGTCGACAATGGACGAAGTGTATGTCTCCTCCCTCATCTGTCGGTTGCCCGCTAAACATCCTCTAGGTCGTCATGGTTGAGATAGGAGACCAGTAAGAGTCAAGAAGTAGCATCGAACGCAGTCTAATAACCTTGTCAGGGATACGCGTATTCCTGGTGCCCACAAGAAGAACGACATTGGATATCAGAAAGATATCGATCGCTTCGTCAAGTAAGCTATTTTTCTCTACCGCGGTGTGTTAATCCTCAATGTCATGCAGGATGATTCAAGGTGCCATATCGACAGTCTCGATCCCTGTTAGCAGCACTGTGATGCCTACGCTCGACCCCTCAGCGTGGACAGCAGAGTAAGGGATACCATACCTTAGATCTCACCGTTACATGATTTTGACCCACGCATACAAGGGATCCTCAAAAATCGGTCATCTCGAACGGACGGAACCCCTTCCAAGCGGAGCACAACAATCTCCCGGCTCAGGCCGTCGGACGCGGTGTCGGCGGATTGAGTACTCATTGGTAAGTCCCCGTGATCACAAGGGCCTTCTCATGGGTGACCTACCTTTCTCAGGACGTGCGCTACTCCTGAATTCCTGAAGCGCAACAAGAACGATGACGACAAGGAATATGAATGTCCAGTCATCTTCACGAACACCGATGAGGACGACGCCGAATGGAAGACGTTGTATGATGCTGCTCGCTCCATTATCGGCACTTCCGAGACGGAATACGACGAGTCCGTTCGCCACAACATCGTGCTCAAAGCGTTACAAGACGCTTACCCCAATCGCGGTGTAAAGCCACTACCTCTCGCGTGTCACCGTCTCGCCAAAGGCTCTCCCTACGTTCAATGGCATGCTGCCGACAATGTGAGTCGTTCTTCCGTATGTGACGAAAATACTCTCTAATCTCCTCCGTCAGATTTTCGGTGACATGTTTGAAAAACCAGACAAGAAGAATGCCAAAGGGGTTCAGCGCGGTAAATTCGCTTTGTTGACGAACACTCGTGTCACCAAGCTGCATCTCAAGCCTGGCGGGAACACGGCTTCGATCGACTTCGCGTCAGTGCTCACTCAGACGTTTCTTTCGCTGCTCCTTCTAACTTCAAGCTTAGCGAGGTCAAAGATCTCTTGAACGAACGCTTCACTCCGGACGGTACTCAAACGAACTATGCCATCAATGCGAAGGTATGTTTCAATCGCTTGTCGTCATCTTTTCACTGGGACTAATCTTGAATCAGACTTTTGTTGTAGCAGCAGGTGCCGTTCCCACCCCCCAGGTAAGTGGTTCTGGCCTCTAGAGAGGTCATTATCTCATGATCGTCCAGATTTTGGCGAACTCCGGTTTTGGTGGCTGTCGTGATCAGAACAAGATCGATGACAAGGCAGGTAGGGATGCACCTTTGATCCCCAATCTTGCCCTTCGTATCACCGAGCAGTCGTGAGTATCACATTCTTCGAGTCAGCCTGTCATTCAACCATGGCATAGAATGGCTTTCTGCCAAATTGTGCTTCGGAAGGTATGTCAAGACCCTGATTTTCATTGACACCAAGCTGATCAAATGCTAGGGACTCGTGGAAGATGCAGGTCATACAGAGAACAAACCTCAGTGGTGGAAAGACGCTGTTGAGCACCACAAGCGTAATCATCCCAGTGATCCCTTACCAATGTAGGTTTAACTATTTCCCGCCACTTGTTTACAATGCCTTCTAACGCCTCACACCTCTAGTCCATTCCAAGATAGCTCGCCCCAGGTGACCATCCCAGCGTCGTACGAGGTAAGGCTCTCTCACTCGTTGAACCTCTCAGAACTGACGCGCTTGTAGCGTCCCTGGCACACCCAAATTCATCGTGACGCGTTCAGTTACGGTGAAGCGGGGCCTCTCGTGGATTCTCGCGTTGTCGTCGACTTGCGATTCTTTGGTAGGCAACACGGAGTAAGCAAGAATAAGGTGATCTTTGAGAACACGCTCTCGGACGCCTACGGAATGCCTCAGCCTACCTTTGAGTATGAACCCTCTCGCGAATGCGCGTTGGAAGCGTCTCGAATGATGAACGAGTAAGCAAAATTCTCAATTAGCTCAGCTGACACCGTCTGATTGAAATGTTACCAGTATGACCGACGTAGCGAATAAGCTAGGTGGCTACCTGCCAGGTTCCTACCCTCAATTTTTGACGTAAGCACTTAGAAGCTTTTACTCTCTCTTATCGCCCTGACCTATAAAATAGGCCTGGACTCGCGCCTCTTGCTGGCACGACGCGTGCCGGGCGGGGCGATCAGAAGGACGAGACCGTCGCTGATTATAACTCCCAAGTCTGGGACTTCGATAACCTCTATGTCGGTGGTAACGGTCTTATCCCCACTGCCTTTGGAACCCAGTGAGTGGTTGTTCGTCTTCAGAGAACACCAGAAGTTGGACTAATCTGCAATACGACCAGTCCGACGCTTACTTCGATGTGCTTGGCTATCCGGGCTGCGTGCAAGATCAACAAGGATCTCGATGGACAGGCTGCACCTCCAGACCCCAGCGCTCCGCTTCAGAAGACACCCGCCGATTGGGTCAAGTGGACCAATGATAAGAATGATCCAAACTTCCCGAACCCCAAGAAACTCAGAGAGCCTCATCGCCGTGTCTGAGTGGTCAAGTAACAAGAGGAGTGCCGAAGCCTCCGATGTGTTTGAACGTGACTGAATGTAATGTACTAGTGTTTCGATTTGTGTACCAATAGTGACAATGACAGAAATTTGCGAAGCTTTGAATTTTATCAGAAAGTCCAGATTGAAACCCCCGGCCTTTGCTCACAGGCTTGGAGCTTGGAGCTTGACGCTCACTGCCCGACTCCCGAGCTGGCTTCAGGTTGTATATGCGGGCAATCTGAGGAGAAGCAGATCACTGAGGTGCAAGCGAGAGGTTTTCCGCGAATAGGATCTCACAATTCGAACAGACGTACGAATTACGTGCAATCAGAGCCCGTTGAAGGGGTATAACGCCAGGGTGAGATGTACAGACCTAGCTCAAGTGTGCAGTTCGGAAGGTGTCGACACAGGAATCGAGCGCACGCCGCCTGTATCCTCTCAAAAAGCCTCTCACGAATAATTGGTATGGAATAATGATTGATTATTGATGATGCCAAGTAGCAAGGATGAAGCTGGAGGCTAAGCGCTGCGAAACAGGTATCCGGAGCCAATCCTGTGAGGATGTTGCGAGAAGGATCGGAGGCGGTGAGCACCGTGAACCGTTTGGGCCGAGTCAACTGACCGTTTCATCCTTGGAAAGATCCGGAAGGTCTTCCTTCAGCAAATAAACGGGTACGGTACAGGGGAGGATACCGCGGGATCTGGTATGCAAACCTGATATGAGCATCGGTCTCGGTTGCGTTCCCATGTACGCGACACGCACCTTACCTTGTATAGCTCACCCGAAGCCTTCAAGACCCCGCAGAGGATAACCATTCGATCCGAGAATTGTCTACTACTGCATATCGTAGGTTTGATGTCGAAGAAACTGACGTGCGCCCGGCGTCGAGATTTGGTTTACGATGCTCTGAAAGCCTGAGGGGGGGACGCAAATGAAACGAACGGCGTGTGAAGAATACGCTATGTCGAAGGGGGAAGTTTGTCGAGCTCAGCGCAGGGCATCGACAGGTCAGCCCAAGTTTGCGAGGTCCTCAAGAGAATGAATCTACTTGACCAGAGTCAGACAACGCGCCGTTTTCATTGATGTTCGTTGTGTTCCCTTCGATCGGACGATCTCCTTCGTCAATTCCAATCTTCAAGCAATCCTACACACTTTCCATGCGATGTCGTGAAACGATCTATGTAAGAACATATCTACACATTTGCCATGAGTTCTCGTTGTGCGTACAGGGTACGTGCCCGTCACTTTTCTACTACGAAACTCAATACTGAAACGCAGTAGACGGGAACTCGAACCTGGTTCAGTCTCATCAGTGAAAAGACCAGGAGACGGCGAAAAGACCACTCACGCCATCCACACATCGAACTTTTGCTCGTTGTCAGGGAGAGGCTTCTCCATCGGCAACTCCCACTCCCCAAACCTGCTCGCCAACCAAGCGTGCCATGGATAGTCGACCGTGTCGTTATCCCTAATCTTCGGCTTCGCTTCCCATCCTTCCTGAACTTTCCAAAGCGGTCCATGTTCGTGCATGTTAGGCACGACGAGGGGCGTACTGTTCTTCTCGACATGTTCTTTGGTGAGCTCGAATTTTTTGTCGAAGGTTTGATCATTGTCCGCGAAGTACCGCTGAAAAGGGCAGTAAGTGTGGGTTGAAGTAGGGCGAATGAGTGAAACGAACCATGCCACCGTTTCCGCCACCATTGGAGAGGCAGTAGTGGATTTCACAGAAGGACTTCTTTGCGTGGTTGTCTGGAATACACTCAGCGATCAGTCACAGCCACAGTGACACTAAGTCGCCAGACGTACGGAATCGTGCCTTTGCAAGACGGAAAAAGTCAGAGGTCAAGCTATGGGGTGTTTGGGGGAAATTCTACATACAGTCTCTCCAAGCCCGAGAGTCCATGCTTGGATGTGAACGACATTGTCAAACGAGTCGTCATTGAAGGAAACGTGGAACCCTGTAGCATTGTAGAATTCAAACTTGCTCCACGCTGCCAAGCATTTGATCAGAGCCCTCCAAGTAGAAAAAGAAAAAAGGGTAGTAAGTGAAATAAGAGACCCACATTCTTGACATCCTGGACATCCTGGACATCCTTTCGCCCAAGGCAGCGTCTCAACTTTGTTAAAAGGGAGCTGTACCACTCGTGGATCCGGTTCAACGTGCGGAGCGTTCAGGAGGATATTCACTGACGACACATCGCTCATCTTGGAGAACGGGCCTTGAGGGTAATTAATCAAGGGTTCGAGGTGAATGAAGACAGCACCTTTGTCTCCTGCTGTGATCGGAGAATTGACATGCGTCGTACGAGTCGATTTGGCAGCTGGGGCTATTCCTCGTGTCTCTTTTTGTCCAGCTTTCGTGCTGTAGGTGATCGTCCCTGACGAGATATGTAGAAGTGAATATAAACAACTCTCTGATACTGCATACAATGTTGAGACAGACCATATATGACCTTCACAGCGTCGGTTCCCTTGACTTTGAACGAATCTCCAGGGCGTAACACGACGAGAGTGATCTTCCTCCCGGCCAAGATCCAGAACGGCAGGGTACTTTTCTGACCAGATGGAAGGGCGTCCGGCCTCGGGATGCACAGCAAAACTTCGTTGTTGAGTCTTGTGACATGGATCTCAAGACTGCGAGTGCCGAGCGTGTTGATACGAACGCTTGGAGGGTCCGGGCCAGTGTGATAGTTAGGCACATAGTACGAGATAGAAGCGATGTCCTGCAGAGCACGTAAATGTTTCAAACGGCAGGTCAACTAGTACGAACATACCTCAGAAGCTGAGTTGGAGAATCCAGCGACCGCAAGGCGGGCCGCCGACTCGTTGGTAACTTTGAGTCGGTCGAAGTGGCCCTCATGGAGATTGCTGGGAGTATAAACATAGACACCTTGGTTTTGTACTAGATGAGAACGAGTTAGCTAGTGGATGTGCGCATGGGCGGTCATTCGAACCCTGCTTAACAGCTGAAGTATCATTAGACGACGGAAGGCTGAATAGACAAGATGTCCCAACTTACGAACTCCCATACATGCGATGGCAAACGAGCCATAAGTATTGCTCCCAGGAACCTGGACAGCTTTTACGTTGTGGATGGTCCCAGTATGCGATTCGCTGTTGAGAGGACCGAAGTCATCGACGACGACGCGTTTCCAATGAGACCTATCCTTCAACGCCTCCGCTCCCTTAGGAGCAGATCGACTCTTGATGTACACAGCGACCAAGTTACCGTGGAACCCCTGCGGCGAATCAATGTTATGATCCTTGTAGCATAACAGTCCATACCTACCTCGCAGGTAGCGATGTAACCGACCTCATCGTCGCCGACTCGGCATACATCAACGGATCCGGATCCCCAATATGGGTTTCCAGCTGACTGTGGAATACCTTCGCCGACCACGTTATGCTTCCAGACATGTTCCGTCTGGTCAAACCACAGAAGTACGATACCTTCCCTTCCAGAAACGAGAATCATATCCAAGTCACCATTGGTCTTAGGCAGGATCCTAACGTCATGAATTAGTCGAAACTGAGAGTCGAATGCAACTTCTTTCTCCCAACTCTCTGGGCCTTGGCTGTGATCCTGACCGTAGACGGCAGTAAAGACGAGGACAGGAGCGGGAGACGTCAAGTCGTTTGATTTTGGGATGACGGGAAAACCCATGACCTGGACGTGCTCGCTAGTTGTAAAATGACCGGCTGGCCCATCTTCAGAGTTTGGGCGTGAAAAACTATAAACGATACATGCCTTGCACTCTGGAACGGATTTAGCATCGTGATGTTGGGAATGTGATCCCGACCTTACCTGTGCATGCCAATAGAATTACCGATTGTCTTCTGTTCCCAGTGTTCACAGATTGACTGGGAAGATCGATTACCTGGATTTCGCAGCCAGATGATTCGACCGCCTGGGCCGTCTTTCTGGTCAGCACCCCAGAGCTATTGTGTATCGTAAAAAAGGTCAGCAAATCACATACTACGAAGGGTTTATATGCTATTAGTATCTCACATCACCCATGCTGGGTCCATAGCGGTCGCAAATGATGACTGGAGGTGATCATGAAATGAGGCTTCTGGAACGTACATCAAGCTTACCGTCATTATGACCGTCACCTGTGAGATCTGCAACGGTCATGGCGACCGGAAAGTCCAACCTTGCGATTTTGCTGACGTTCCAACCCTTGGTAGTAGATCTAATCGCTATGAGACAAATGAACCAAAGGTGAGGCAAAGGACATACTCAGCATTGAGAGGATTGATGAAGAGCTTGATTGATGCCGGTTTCCCTGCGAAGCCCAAGCCATACGCAACGATGTCGGGAACTTTGTCGTCGCGATTAAAATGGAATGCTTCGATCCAGTAGCCGTCCGGCAGAGGGGTGGCGACGAGAGACTCGTCGACATGATCTGCCTTGGAAGTATTTGCGGGGTCAGCAAGAGAGAAGCAATTGCAGCACATATCCAATGAAAGCTATGTCGCAACATCTCGCGCAGTCGTCTTTATATATTCGAGATAGCGAGCGTGGCAGACCTCATACCATCTCAGCGTATGTTCTAGAGGAAACGCCATCTGTGACTAGTAGAGGTTTGAGAGGTTTTACAGGGTTTTACGCGGTGACCGGTGACCGGTGACCAGCGATAGGGATGGCATGGTCATGCGCGACTGTTTAGCTTAGGCTTCCTCGTCCCAGATCGGCAGCAGGAGGAGGGTGAGCCGAAACCAACGGCCAGCTTAAATTCTTGGTTTTTTTTGGGGCCCAAAGCTAGTCCTTGCACCTGAGCTGTAAATTCTTGATATATTCCTCGAAATTTGTGTTGAAAACAAACCTAAAAAGTCGGCGCCATTTGGCGTTTCCAAGTCAGGACGTTGTCAGAGAATTGTCAATGTTCCTGCAACTGGCAGTAAAGCGGTCGGTTATTTCGAACACCATTTCACGTTGCGCCCATGCATCGTCTATCCAAAAAGCGATAGGGTCAGCAATGTGACCTCAAGAACGTTTGTCGTTCACGGATTGTTCATCGCTCCGAGTTCACGACACTCCTTTCCTCCCCACCACCACCTCTTATTTTTACCTTCTTTACATCAGCAGGCTCACCGCTCGACAACCAAATTAGCAAGTGAAAAGCAACATTATGATCTTGGAGTGATGGGCGACGAGAAGCTTGAGACACGGTTAGGATTTAGGTTCAAGGGTGATAGGTGACTTTCCTTTTGTCACTGCGTGTAATTTTCACTCATAGTGTTAAGGCGGACTTTCAGGGATTTATTCTTGCCTGCGAGCGCCCGCAGCCGTCAGAGTCAGCCTGGGGGAGATTAGGGATTTATTGAAATTACAAAAGACAGTCAAGCAGTAAGGCTGCAATCGACGCCTCAGGCGAACGGAGGGGACTGGCATACATGTCATATCCTCCTTATTGACATTTCCTCTTAGCCGGACAGCGCGCCCTTTTGATTGATGTTCGTTGTGTTCCCTTAGATCGGACAACCTCCTTCGTCAATCGCAATTATCAAGCAATCCAGCCCGAACGCGCATCACGCCCACTCGGAATGTTGAAGTTCGAATATGAGAGGTAACCTGAACATGTCTGAGAGCCGAGGGAATTAAGTCCAGAGCTACACAGATCTAGATCCCAGCCATACTTGAGCTATTTCCGGAGATGAAGAGGAAGAGGGATACTGTGTTCGACTAAGTAGACGGCTCTGGAGAAAAGGAAGAGGGAGGAAACGGGCGTGCGGCCCACGCGCTCCGGTGACCTTATTTATTGCCGGTGAGACTCGAGGACGCGTCGCGTCGGTTGGTTGTTCTTCACCCACCATCACGAACACGCACAACACGAGATAACAATAGCATGGAGGACGCAAAAATGGACGTAGGTGAATACTGAAGACAAAACATGACAAGCACCTGCCTCATCTAATGCCACTCTCCAGACAACGTGGACAGTGGCGAGGACTGGGTGCGACTTGTCAGCGCTCCTAGTGAAAAGCCCGGCTATTTCCCCGCGCGGTTTCAGTTATGTTTCGCCTGTTGGTCGACAAGGTTTTGATGGCAGTTTTTGACTCGACCGACCAACGACCGACCCGTGAATTGGCCCAGACATCGGCTCAGAAGAACCCATTGGACCCATTCCCAGGCTTGTTTTGGCTAAGCCAGCTTGACTTAGCACTTCCACCACCCGCGTCAACTTCGCGTCAACTCCATCATCTTCCTAGTCCCATGGCATCCCATCCCTTTCGTCAATATTTCAACTCAATCGACTCGATTAATTAAGTCAATCTCATACATTGACTTGGCTCTCTTTTCTGGTCGAATAGGATGAAGGGTGCTATTGGTGGAGCAGGAGAAGAGCCAAACTTGGGTCGATAGGTTTGTTCGTTCCTCTCGTTGTCCCTAGCTTGCAGCTGAGCACGATATACTATCATTTATCACCTCAAGGCCAACAATATCGGAAAATCTGTTTGTCAACGCCGCCGACGACGACGAGACATACTCACCCCTGAAGAGTCGAGCAACATCAGCAAGGCCGCCAGTCTGAAATCCTCAAAGATGGCCCACATATGAGTATACGAAGAATAGAGTACGAGGCTGCGATCTATACATCTTCCGACGCTGATACCTATTCGCTAGGATTATGCTCGTTACCGGATGCAATACAAAACTCGGCGTGTGGATCCCCTCTCTGCTCGTTATAGTTATACCCAGGTGTTGTCACGCTCTCTTTCTCTCTCCTTGACTTTGTTGCTGATATGCACATTCCAAAAGCTCCAGAATGCCAGTACGAGGGATACCCGAAGGAAATAGCAGGGAGAAAGCCAGGTTACGAAGGGAGCTCCGTTGTTTCAGTCCCAACCTGACCGTACCGTGCATGTCTTGTCTTTCGCTCGAGCTACTTGTTCTGACCTCAGTTTCATACTCGTAGGAAATATTGCGAGTCCAACACGTTGTCTTGGACCGGCCGTAGCGACATTTCGAAAGAGGCACCGGTTAGGAAAGCGGACGAGGGCGTGGGGCGACGGTGAGCGAGTAGGGGAGCACGAGACATTCCAGGGTATCAGTATGAACCGTCAAGACCAGAAAGAAGTTATTTGTCGTGTTCCGTGCTTTTTATTCACTTGCTAACATTCTCTACAGAGACGAATGGCCCAGCCGCCCAGGCAGCCCAGAGAAAAGGTACGATCCTGTACATATTCTCTTCCTTTCTGTTTATTGATTTGATCCACCCATAGCAGCAGCGGCATCCGAAAGCAAGAATTTTGAAGAAGACACTGGGTATGGAAGGGGACGTGCGTGGGGCGACGACGAGGGGAAGGGAGGGAAGGGAGGGGACGACGAGGGAATGGCAAACCGTGTATTGATACCATCCCTACTAGTCTGTATATCCGAAATGTTTTGATGATGTTTATTCTACGGAAACCCGATGAAACGTCCATTGATAACGTTCAGACTGTTGTTTTAGTTTCGCATATCAAAACCTACCGAAGTAGGGGGATTTTCATTCACGTCAGCAACGATGGTTTCTCTATCCTTGTCAAGAGAAACGTTGCAAATACCAGCAAGGCACTCAACAGCTCGCTAGATATGTCGAGTGAGGACGTCAAGCTCCCTTCTCAGATTTTCTGGCGACTCGCGGACCTAGGTGTTTATGCTGAAAGCAAAACAAAGATCATATATCTAACTCATATCATGATGAATCCTACACACTTTCCATGCGATATCTATGTAAGAACATATCTACATATTTGTCATGTGTTCTCGTTGTGCGTACAGGGTACGTGCCCGTCACCTTTCTACTGCGAAACTCAATACTGAAACGCAGTAGACGGGAACTCGAACCTAGTTCAGTCTCATCAGTGAAAAGACCAGGAGACGGCGAAAAGACCACTCACGCCATCCACACATCGAACTTTTGCTCGTTGTCAGGGAGAGGCTTCTCCATCGGCAACTCCCACTCCCCAAACCTGCTCGCCAACCAAGCGTGCCACGGATAGTCGACCGTGTCGTTATTCCTAATCTTCGGCTTCGCTTCCCACCCGTCCTGGACTTTCCAGAGCGGTCCGTGTTCGTGCATGTCGGGCACAACAAGAAGCGTGCTGTTCTCCTCGACATAGTCTTTAGTGAGCTCGGCGTCTTTATCGATGGGTTGATCATTGTTGTCTGCGAAGTACCGCTGAAAAGGACAGTGAGTGTGGGCCGGGGGAGGCCGAATGAGTGAAACGAACCATGCCACCCTTTCCGCCACCGTTGGAGAGACAGTAGTGGATTTCACAGAAGGATCTGTCGGCGTGGTTGTCTGGAGTATATTCAGTGATCAGTCACAGCCATGACATCAAATTGCCAGACGTACGGAATCGTGCCTTTGCAAGACGGAAAAGTCAGAGATCGAGCCATCGAGTATTTGAAGGAGATTCTACATACAGTCTCTCCAAGCCCGAGAGTCCACGCTTGCATGTGAACGACATTGTCAAACGAGTCGTCATTGAAGAAGACGTGAAATCCTGTAACGTTGTAGAATTCAAACTTGTCCCACACTGCAAAGTATTTGATCAGAACCCTCCAAGAAAAAAAAAGGGTAGTAAGTGAAATAAGAGACCTACATCCTTCGCTTGCCCAAGGTAGCGTCTCAACTTTGTTGAAAGGGAGCTGTACCGCTCGTGCACCCGGTTCAACGTGCGGAGTATTCGGGAGGATATTTAGTGACGACACGTCGCTCATGATGGAGAACGGGCCTTGAAGGTGGTCGCCTAAGGGTTCGAGGTGAATGAAGACAGCGCCTTTGTCTCCCGCTGTAATTGGAGAATTGACATGCGTCGTATGAGTTGATTTGGCGGCTGGGGCTATTCCTCGTGTCTCTTTCTGTCCAGCTTTGGTACTGTAGGTGATCGTCCCTGATCAGATATGTAGAAGTGAATATGAACAGCTCTCTGATACTGCATACAATGTCGAGACAAACCGTATATGACCTTGACAGCATCGGTCCCGTCGACATCGAAAGAACCCCCAGGAGGTAACACGACGAGAGTGATCTTCCTCCCCGCCAAAATCCAGAACGGTAGGGTACGTTGCTGACCAGCTGGAAGAACGTCTGGCTTTGGGATGCGCAGCAAGACTTCCTTGTTGAGTCTCGTAGCATGGATCTCAAGACTCTGAGTGCCGAGCGTGTTAATGCGAACGCCTGGAGGGTCCGGACCGGTGTGATATCCAGGCACATAGTACGAGACAGAAGCGATGTCCTGCAGAAGATGTAAATCCTTCAAACGGCAGGTCAACTAGCTCGAACATACCTCAGAAGCTGAGTCAGAGAAATCAGCAATCGCAAGGCGGGCCGCCGACTCGTTGGTAACTTTGAGTCGGTCAAAGTGGCCCTTATGGATGTCGCTGGGAGTGTAAACATAGACACCTTGGTTTTGTTCTAGACGAGAACGTGTTAGCTGGTGCACGTGCGCATGAGCGGTCATTCGAACCTAGACCAACAGCTGAAGCATCATCAGACAAAGGAAGGCTGAATAGGTAAGATATTGTGACTTACGAGCTCCCATACATGCGATGGCAAACGAGCCATAGGCATTGCTCCCAGGAACCTCGACAGCTTTGACGTTGTGAATAGTGCCAGTGTGTTCGCTGCTAAGAGGACCAAAGTTATCGACGACGACGCGTCTCCAATGAGACCTATCCTTCAAAGCCTCCGCTCCCTTGGGTGCGGATGGACTCTTGATGTAAACAGCGACCAAGTTACCGTGGAACCCCTAAGGCGAATTAATATCATAATCCGCAATGCATAACAGTCCATACCTCGCAGGCAGCAATGTAGCCGACCTCATCGTCACCGACTCGGCATATATCAACGGATCCAGATCCCCAATATGGGTTTCCGGCTGACTGCGGGATACCGTCGCCGACCACGTTATGCTTCCAGATATGCTCCGTCTGGTCAAACCACAGAAGTACAATACCTTCCCTTCCAGAAACGAGAATCATATCCAAGTCACCGTTAGTCTTAGGCAGGATCCTAACATCATGGATCAGTCGGAACTGAGAGTCGAATACGACTTCCTTCTTCCAACTCTCTGGGCCTTGACTGTGGTCCTGACCGTATGCAGCGGTAAAGACGAGGACAGGAGCGGGAGACGTCAAGTCGCTTGATCTTGGGATGATAGGAAAACCCATGACCTGAATGTCCTGGCTAGTTGTAAAGTGACCGGCTGGCTCATCTTCAGAAATTGGGCGCGAAAAACCATAAACGATACTTGCCTTGCAGTCTGAGACGGATTTAGCATCGTGATAATGGGAATGTGATGCCGAGCTTACCTGTGCATGCCAGTGGAATTACCGATTTTATGCATCTTCCAGAATGGTTGGGAAGATCGATCACCTGGATTTTGCAGCCAGATGATTCGACCGCCGTCTTTCTGGTCAGCATCCCAGAGCTGTCGTGAGTCGGGGAAAAAGTCAGCAAGTCACATACTACAAAGGTCAAGTAGATGCCATCTCACATCATTCATGCCGGGTCCATAGCGGTCGCAGATGATAACTGGACGGGATCAAGTATACAATAAGGCTTCTGGAACATGTATAAAGCTTACCGTCGTTATTCCCGTCACCTGTAAGATCTGCAACAGTCATGGCGACCGGGAAGTCCAAGCTTGCGATTTCGTTGACTTTCCAGCCCTTAGATCTAATTCCTGTGAGACACATGAACCAAAGGCAAGGCAAAGGTCATACTTAGCATTGAGAGGATTGATCAAGAGCTTGATCGATGCTGGTTTCCCTGCGAAGCCCAAGCCATACGCAACAATGTCGGGAACTTTGTCATCGCGATTGAAATGGAATGCTTCGATCCAGTAACCGTCCGGCAGAGGGGTGGCAACGAGAGACTCGTCAACATGATCTGCCTTCGAAGTAGTTGCGGGGTCAGCAAGAGAGAAACTATTGCAACACATTGCCAACGAAAGTATGTCGCAACGTCTCCCGCAGTCGTCTTTATATACTCAAAATAGCGAGCGTAGCAGCGCTCATAGCATCTTGCTGTATGTGTACGGGTCGCTCATCACGCCCCGAAATGGAGAGTTCGCGACTTCAATTTCACCGACGAAATTGTTTCTGGAGTCTTCAGCGGAAAGAATGACATGATGCATCTATGGAGCTCCGTGTTTTCTAGAGAGGAATAATCAGTTGCAACTTGCCTGCAGGATCATTGAATGGACGCTGGGACGAATACTGACAGCCTGGAGTAGGTAATTTCCGCCACATTACTCTTTTTTCATCGATTCGGTGTTGACGAGAGGCAGTATGTTCGACAGCTAGTAGAACAGCAGCAATGATCCATATGAAGAATCTTCTGTGGATGGTTGCTTGAGATTATAACTTATCGCCAATAAGTAGATTCGAGCCATGCAGAGGAGTCAAGACCGATGTATCTCCAGGATATGCCTTTCGTCTGGTGTGGCTTCGAATGCACGGTTGATGGCCCGGAAATTAGACGATGGGTCAACGCCCCTGACGAGAACTTGAAGTGCGTTGGTGGTATTTGACGTGACGTTGTCGGGTACCAGTGGGTACGCTCTGACACATTTGTTCCTGAAATCAATTGAAGGACCATTAACTCTGAGTTCCACGGAACTTCGGATCTGGAGAAGTGGTCCAGGTTCATGCCTGTCCAGGCCCGTCCATAGCCGTCTATGCACAGTGACAGTGACAACTTTGACATAGCTAAGCGCTTTGCAACTGCCCAAACCTTCCGCTCATGTCGCTCCTTTCCTCCCCACCACCATCACCTCACTTATTTTTACGTCTTCCAATCAGCAGGCTCGCCACTCGACAACCAACTAGCAAGTGACAGGCAGTATTATAATCATGGAGTCGTGGGTGACGAGAAGCTTGGGGATTTAGGTTCAAGGGTGACCGGTGGTAGGTGACTTCCCCTTTGTCAACGTCATTGCGTGGGACTCACTTATAGTATTGAGGCGGAATTTTAGGTATTCGACATACAGAAATGGATGAATCGATGAAAATCGCATTAAAGGACGGTCAGGCAGTAAGGCGGCAATCGAGGCCTCAGGCGAACGGAGGGGACTAGAATACATGGCATTTTCTATTTTCCTCCTTATTGATACTGAACTAATCTCCTCTTTTCATTGAATTCGAAGACACCTTGAACGCGTAGAGTTGGCATCGGTTGGCACCGGCTGCAGTGACCCTAAGGTGTCGCTTATACATTTCCATCCGCTCGTGTTGATACACCATTTCTGCAGGCATACGGCCAGATCAAAATTTTGCCTTGACGTCAAGCAGCTCAAAGAAACAAAACCTCCGGCTTCGGTTGGTACTTCGAGTCTGGAGAGAAGGAAATGATGGGGGGCGGTGACTGAGAGACTCAGAGTGGGAGGCTGGTGTCGGGAATGGGAACCTCTTACCCGCATCCATTCCTGGACCCTTGCTGGAGACTCATCAATATCCACTAGCGATGACTTCCCAAATTCTGTGCATGTCACTGTCTGTGGTGGCGGCGCTAGTCCAGGCTAGTTCTTCATATCCACAAGATATGTCTGGGGGTATATACCGTTATCAACTCATTCACATTCACCCGGGCGCATGCACTTTCACATTCGGAGCTTGCACGTCCACGACGCACACATTCAGATGTTCCCTTTTTGTGAAAAGTCTCTCCAACGCCGCTATCAGGAACCAATCGACGAATGGATGCTTTCTGATCACTCTTCTTGCAAAGATATTGTGCCCTTCACATCAATGGGGGGTCAAAACCTCGCGATTCAGCTGACAATTCAAGGGATGATTCATGGTCAATTCGAGACAGTGAATCGAGGGTGAATCGGCAGCGGACTTTGACCTCCCCTTGTACAAGAACTCGATTCGTAATGGGTGTTTTATCGATTGGTTTTGATCCCGTGCTGGCTCGAACTGAGAGGATATATAAACCAGCCACATATCTGTTTGAAAGCCCGGCACAATTTTGCATTCTCCAGCATGAGCGATCTTCTCACTCACCGAATTCACAAGGATCTCGATGTCAAACAGTTCGACGTACGATTGATGTTCCCTTCTTTCACTTTATGCTAATGTCATCCTAGGTCTGCATTGCGGGCTCTGGTCCTATCGGAGCCGCTGTTGCTCGTCAGCTTGTCGACAATGGACGAAGTGTATGTCTCCTCCCTTATCTGTTGGTTGCCCGTGTTTAAGCATCCTCTAGGTCGTCATGGTTGAGATAGGAGACCAGTAAGAGTCAGGAAGTGGCATCAGACACGATCTGATAACATTTTTAGAGATACGCGTATCCCTGGTGCCCACAAGAAGAACGAAATCGAATTTCAGAAAGATATTGATCGTTTCGTCAAGTAAGTTATCCTTCTTTATCGCGTTGTGTTGATTCTCAATGCCATGCAGGGTGATTCAAGGTGTCTTGTCGACAGTTTCGATCCCTGTCAGTAGCACGGTGATGCCTACGCTCGACCCCTCAGCGTGGACAGCAGAGTGAGTGATATCATACCTCAGGTTACACAATTTTGACCTTCGCATACAAGGGACCCTAAAAAACAGATCATTTCGAATGGACGAAACCCCTTCCAAGCGGAACACAACCATCTCGGGGCTCAGGCCGTCACTCGCGGTGTTGGCGGAATGAGTACTCATTGGTAAGTCCTCGCGATCACAATTGCCTTCTAATCAGTGACTTACCGTTCTCAGGACGTGCGCTACTCCTGAATTCCTGAAGCGCAACAAGAATGACGGCAACAAGGAATACGAACGTCCAGTCATCTTCACGGACACCGTTGAGGACGACGCTGAATGGAAGACGCTGTATGACGCTGCTCGCTCCATCATCGGCACTTCCGAGACGGAATACGACGAGTCCGTTCGCCACAACATCGTGCTCAAAGCGTTACAGGACGCTTACCCCAATCGTGGTATAAAGGCGCTACCTCTTGCGTGTCACCGTCTCGCCGAAGGCTCTCCCTACGTTCAGTGGCATGCCGCCGACAATGTGAGTCGTTCTTCTGTATGTGACGAAAATACCCTCAAATCTCCTCCGTCAGGTTTTCGGTGACATGTTTGAAAAACCAGATAAGAAGAATGCCAAAGGGGTTCAGCGCGGTAAATTCGCTTTGTTGACGAACACTCGCGTTACCAAGCTGCATCTCAAGCCTAGTGGGAACACCCCTTCGATCGCCCTCGCGTCAGTGCTCCCTCAGATGTTTCGATGGTCTTTCTAACTTCGAGCTCAGCGAGGTCAAAGATCTCTTGAGTGACCGCTTGACTCCTGACAGTCCTGAAACAAATTATGCCATTAACGCGAAGGTATGTCTCAATTGCTTGTCCTCATCTATTCAACGAGACCAATCTCTACCCAGACTTTTGTTGTAGCAGCGGGTGCCGTCGCCACCCCGCAGGTACGTGGCTCTGACCTCTGGAGAGGGCATCGTTTCACGGTCGTCCAGATTTTAGCGAACTCCGGTTTCGGTGGCTATCGTGAACAGAGCAAGATCGACGACAAGGCAGGTAGGCACGCGCCTTTGATCCCCAATCTTGCCCTTCGTATCACCGAGCAGCCGTAAGTAGCACATTCTGTGAGTCGGCCCGTTAATTGACCATGGCATAGGATGGCTTTCTGCCAAATTGTGCTTCGGAAGGTATGTCGAGACTCTGATCTCCACTGACACCAATCTGATCTAATGCTAGGAACTGATAGACGATGCGGGCAACACAGAGAACAAACCCAAGTGGTGGAAAGACGCTGTTGAGAAGCACAAGCAAAATCACCGCAATGATCCCTTACCAATGTAGGTCTAACTCTTCGCCACTTGTTTCCAATGCCTTCTAATGCCTCACGCCTCTAGTCCATTCCAAGATGGCGAGCCCCAGGTGACCATCCCAGCGTCGTACGAGGTAAAGCTCTCTCATTTATGGAACCCCTCAAAACTGACGCATACGCCTGTAGCGTCCATGGCACACCCAGATTCATCGTGACGCGTTCAGTTACGGTGAAGCGGGACCTCGCGTGGATTCCCGCGTTGTCGTCGACTTGCGATTCTTTGGTAGGCAACATGGAGTCACCAAGAATAAGATGATCTTTGAGAACACGCACGTGGACGCCTACGGGATGCCTCAGCCCACCTTCGAGTATGAACCTTCTCGCGAATATGCATTGGAAACGTCTCGAATGATGAACGAGTAAGCGAAAGTCTTGGTCAACTCAGCTGATGCCGTCTGATTGGGATGTTGCCAGTATGACCGACGTAGCGAATAAGCTAGGTGGCTACTTGCCTGGTTCCTACCCTCAATTCATGACGTGAGTGCTTATAAGCTTGTACACTCTCATCATCTCAACCTATCAAATAGGCCTGGACTCGCGTTGCATCTTGCTGGCACGACGCGTGTCGGGCGAGGCGATCAAAAGGGCGAGACCGTCGCCGACTATAACTCCCAGGTCTGGGAATTCGATAACCTCTATGTCGGTGGTAACGGTCTCATCCCTACTGCTTTTGGAGCCAAGTGAGTGATTGTCCATACTAAGAGAACACAGGATGTTGGAGCTAATTTGTACTACGACCAGTCCGACGCTTACTTCGATCTGCTTGGCTATCCGGGCTGCGTACAAGATCAACAAGGATCTCGATGGACAGGCTGCACCTCCAGACTCCAGCACTCCGCTTCAGAAGACACCCGACGATTGGGTCAAGTGGACCAAAGATGAAAGTGATCCAAACTTCCCCAACCACAGGAAGCTCAGGGAGCCCCATCGCCGTGTCTGAGTGGTCAAGTAACGAGAGGAATGCCGAAGCCTCCGATGTGCTTTAACGTGTCGGAATGTACCAATAGTGACAATGACAGAAATTCGCGAGGCTTTGAATTTCATTGAAAGTCCAGATTGAAACACCCGGCCTTTGCTCACAGGCTTGGAGCTTGAAGCTCACTGCTCGACTCCCGAGCTGGCTTCAGGTTGTATATGTGGGCAATCTGAGGAGAAGCAGACCAGTGAGGTGCAAGCGAGAGGTTTTCCGCGAATGGGATCTCACAATTCGAACGGACGTACGAAGTATTGCCCGCAATCAGAGCCCGTTGGACGGGTATAACTCTTGAAGGGTGAGATGTACAGACTCAGCTCAAGTGTACAGTTCGGAAGGTGTCGACACAGGAATCGACCGCACGTCGCCTGTATCCTCTCAAAAAGCCTCTCACGAAGAATTGATATGAAATCATGAATGATTGCCGATGATGCCAAGTAGCAAGGATGAAGCTGGAGGCTAAGCGCTGCGAAACAGTTATCCAGAGCCGATCCTGTGAGAGTGTTGCGAGAGGGATGGGAGGCGGTGAGCGCCGTGAACCGTTTGGGCTGAGTAGACTAATAATTTCATCCTTGGAAAGATCCGGAAGGTCTTCCTTCAGCAAAAAAACGGGCACGGTACAGGGGAGGATATCGCGGGATCTAGTACGCAAACCTGATATGAGCATCGGTTTCGGTCGCGTCCCCATGTATGCGACACGCACCTTGGTTTACATAGCTCATCACAAGCCTTCAAAATCCCGCAGAGGATAACCATTCGATCCGAGGGTTGTCTACTACTACATATCGCAGGTTTGATGTCGAAGAAACTGATGAGCGCCCGGCGTCGATATCTGTTTTACGATGCTCTGAAAGCCTGACGGGGGGGGGGACGTAAATGAAGCGAATGGCGCGTGAAGAATACGCTATGTTGAAGGGGGAAGTTTGTCGAGCTTAGCGCAGGGCATCGACAGGTCAGCCCAAGTTTGCGAGGTCCTCAAGAGAATGAATTTACTTGACCAGAGTCGGACAACGCGCCCTTTTCATTGATGTTCGCTGTGTTCCCTTCGATCGGACAACCTCCTTCGCCAGTTCCAATCTCCAAGCAATCCAACCCCAACGTGCATCATGCCCACTCGGGATGTTGAAATTCGAATATGAGAGGCAACCTGAACATATCTGAGAGCCGAGAGAATTGAGTCCAGAGCTACACAGATCTAGATCCCAGCCATACTTGAGCTATTTCCGGAGTTGAAGAGGAGGAGGGATACTGTGTACGACTAAGTAGACGGCTCTGGAGAAAAGGAAAAGGAAGGAAACGGGCGTGCGGCCCACGCGCTCCGGTGACCTTATTTATTGCCGGTGAGACTCGAGGACGCGTCGCGTCGGTTGGTTGTTCTTCACCCACCATCACGAACACGCACAGCACGAGATAACAATAGCATGGAAGACGCAAAAATGGACGTAGGTGAATACTGAAGACAAAATATTACAGGCACCTGCCTCATCTAATGCCACTCTCCAGACAACGTGGACAGTGGCGAGGACTGGGTGCGACTCGTCAGCAACGATGGTTTCTCTTTCCTTGTCAAGAGAAAAGTTGCAAATACCAGTGGGACGATCAACAGCTCGCTGGATATGTCGAGTGAGGACGTCAAGGCTACCTTCTCAAATTTCCCGGACTCACGGATCTAGGTGGTTATGCTGAAAGCGAATCAAAGACGTATCGCGCCACTAATGACCGGTGCGACTGTTGGTTTTGCCTACCTTCTTGAGTGCTTTACTAAGATAATCTACCAGAGGAATCATCGTCCAAAAGCTCGTCGAATACATGAGCTTCAAAGCCCATTACAGCAAATCGAAGGACGATGTGCCCGTAAACGAGTTTATGGAGAGAATCCCGCCTGAGATTGTACTTGAAGTGTATGTGCAATGCTCTACCCTGGGAGTTCTGTTTTTTCCGTATCGAGGCTCACTCTCCTCCTACCAGACTGCTCGCTGCTGATTATCACGAATGTGAGTGCATTGTGTGTCCTTTCCTCATTCAATTCCAAGCTGTCTTCCTCCCGACAGTGTAGATATGAGCTTGCCGTCTCTCAATCACAGTCTTGTGAGAATGAACCAGACTTCTGGCCCGACTTGATAGCTACCCTAAGCAGTGTCACGCTGCAGGCACTCACAAGGTTTCCTGAGTTTGCAAATGTGAAGGGAATCACTGCACAGCCTCGAACAGCTGTTGAGACAAGTCCGAATGGTGGAAGCAGGTAATTGCCGAGAACGGAAGAGAAATGCAGTTCCCTTTACACCTTCTTTACATCCTTACTCGTTGACTACCACCTTCACCGGTTTCGCGGCCTTCAAGTAGTTCAATTCACAATTGTGTTGATAGATCTCCTCCAGCGCCTACCTGAGTAGGCCCTAACACTACCAAATATGACAACCATTTGAACATCTCCCCTCACCGTTGCAGCACTTTTCACCATCATTTATTCGTATAATTCTCTTGCATGGACATCCGCCAATTTCCGGGATACTTGCAGTCGTTACATGAGGCTTCTACATCCTCGATACAAGTAGAACCTCCCCTAAACACGACAGGGAGGCAGGTTGCTTCGGTATGTGGCCCTTTGGTCAACCGTGATCAAATTGAAACTGATTTTCGCCTGTTAGGTCCCGCCACCTGCGACCACGAAACCCACCGATGAGCAGTTCTATGTGAACGATACTGCAACTGGCACTCTGAAGCCAAATCCCGCGTTCCTGAAGGAGCATTTCTTTCGCGAGGGACGATTAACCGAGAACCAAGCGCTGTTCATTATCGACCAAGCCACTATTCTCTTGAGTCGAGAACCCAACATGGTCAACGTGAAGAGCCCTGTAACAAGTAGGATACCTATTTACTATTCATAGTGAGGAACTCTTATCTTTCTTTTCAGTTTGTGGAGATATTCATGGCCAATATGTGGGTTGTCATTCGTGCGCATAAAGCTCTTACTCACAGTTGATTAGTATGATCTCATGAAGCTATTCGAAGTTGGAGGCTCTTTGAACGATAACTGTTATCTGTTCCTCGGAGATTATGTGGATAGAGGATGTTTTGGAATCGAAGTGTGTAACATCCTAGTATTCCCTCGAGCTTCTACTCATCCCTCCAACAGTGTTTGCTCTATCTGTATTCCTTGAAGCTCGTTTACCCCAACAAGTTCACCCTACTTCGCGGAAACCATGAATGTCGTCACCTCACTGAATACTTCACCTTCAAACGCGAATGTACGTTTCATGCGACCCTTACACGGCAATCTTCCATTCAACATTGACAGAAAGGTCTCCACAAGTATTCATCTCGTGTCTACGAAGCGTGTATCTCCTCTTTCTGTGCACTTCCTGTCGCTGCTGTTGTCGACAACAAGTTTTTCTGTGTTCACGGAGGTCTTTCACCTGAGCTTCGTACGCTGCAGGACATCGCCGGGGTTTGCACACAATCTCAATTGTGGTGATCCATCTTCTAACAATATCTTTTCTTTGTAGATGAACCGCTTTCAAGAACCGGGTTCACATGGCCTCCTTTGCGACCTCTTGTGGTCAGATCCCGTTGGCAACTATGGACATGAAGAAGAACCCTCTCAGCACGCGCCACCTCTACCGCCCGGAACAACCTATCTTCCCAACCAGACCAGGGGCTGCTCTTATTTCTTTACGTATGAAGCTGTCTGTCAATTCCTCGACCGCAACCACCTCCTGGGCGTGATTCGTGGTCATGAAGCACAAGACGCTGGGTGAGCTGCGTTCCACTCTAGCGGTTTTACCGACGTTGACACTGGTCCCGTAGCTACACCATGCATCGGAAAACACCCACCAAGAAATTCCCCTCCGTGATCACTATCTTCTCCGCCCCCAACTATCTCGATGTGTACCATAACCGCGGGGCGGTTATCAAATACGCAAACAAGAACATCACTATCCGTCAATACAACTACAGTCAGCACCCGTATTGGCTGCCGAACTTCATGGATGCGTTCACGTGGAGTTTGCCGTTCGTGGGTGCCAAGAGTGAGTTTTGCCTTCCATTGTATGTTCCGCACCCGGTGGCTCATTCTGCGATCTTAGTCACGGAAATGCTGTTGGCGATTCTCAGTATCTGCAGTGAAGAAGAGTTGACTGAAGATGGAGACTCCTCATCTGACGATGACACTCGGACATTGGCGGGAGCAGCGATGTCCCCGACGGAGTATCAGGCGAGGAAGCAACAGATCAAAAATAAGATTATGGCGGTCGGCAGGATGCAACGGGTGTTCCAACTCCTCAGGTTTGTGCTGACTTGGATTACCGTACTTCGATCTGAGTCCTCACCGCTGTCCTTTTGACCAACAGAGAAGAGTCAGAAGCAGCGACTGAACTTATGCCCTCCGACGACCCGACTGGAATAGGCGCAGTTGGTGCGAGGATAGGGCCTGATGCGCTCGGCGTGCAAGGTGCGAGGATCAGTAGGAATATCCACAACTTCGATGAAGCGTACGTCTCCATTTATCATATATCATGGCCTTTGTCTTTATTGATTGAACGCCATGGATAGTCGCCGAGTGGATTTGATGAACGAGCGATTGCCCGATTTTACACCAGCACAAGATGGAGCTGGCCCGACAATATTCCCTCCTCCGAGTATGCGGACGTCACGGTTGGCTGGAGGTCTTGAAGGGAACGGACATGAGGGGCTGACAATGGAATATCTCATCCGCAAGACTTTGGAGGAAAACACTAGTGAAGATGGCGTTGTTGAGAAGCTCGCAGACAGGATTGCCAGGGGAAGGAAAGTCACAGGAAGGCCTATGCCCCTGAAGCGGTTCGAAACCACTTGACACGGAAAATGCGACCATACTATACCATATAATGCGGTCGATCTAGCTGGTTCCGGACGGTAAACTCGATTTGATAACGATGTATTTCAGTGCAGTCTTGGATTAGTAATCATGAGGTTAATGAATATACTGAACACTGTAGCAGTCCCGATAGCCAGTACAACGCCACCAATCCATGCAACTTTCATGGATGTAACGTCTGCGTGAAGAAACACGATAACATCGTAAGCAAATTTTGCACCCCGTCCAATGACGCTGCTGTTGCAGTAGCAGCGATCGAAGAAACTAGTGAATTGGAAGATGCATGCCATCATCAGCCATACGGCATTGAAGAAGGCGAGGACCTTCCCTAGTCTTCGTAGGAGAATGGAGGACCAGGATAGCATCTGATGCTTGAAGGGCTTCATGTGTGGTCTTAACGGATGTGGTGGAGGAGCTCGGGACGCGTAGTGAGCGAAGATGCTCGACAGTACCAGCATGGTCATGACCACAGTGGAAGCCGCTGCGTATATGAAATACGCGCCTGAGCGACAACCAAGTCCCGTAGTCGGTGTGAAGTAGACTGTCAACAACGCGGCGCCGGCAGTGCCCCACTGAAGTCCCAGACCGGCCAGAAAGGCTAGAATGATCTTGTTCCATACACCGAATCCGTAGGGATCTGGTGTTGACGCTGCCACTGGTACGCAATATGTTTGTACCTGGAAAGAAGACCCCAGACGATTTTCGGGTCGAACCTTCAGAGAGCGCTTTCCTTCGACCCAGTCCACGTCCGGGTTGACAGGCTCAAAAGAATCGGCGTGCCTTGTCGCCTCTGCAAAGGCTGCTGCGACTGTCTGGACTGCTTCCGTCCAGGCGAAAAGGCGCGCGTAGTTGAACACCGGCACACTGATGTGCTGGTCAGCATGGAGGGTTTGTAACTTGTCACAGTCCAGGTATATGGCCCGCTGGTTGCTCATACGCGAGGCAGGAATGATCCTGTGGTCGTAGGTAGCAACGTGGGCAAGATCGTTGGCACGATCCAACATGGTCGTGACCCTCTCGCTATCGCATTTGGGTGATATCTGCAGCCAGGAGATGACGATTGGTATCAACCAAAGCCAAATTGATCCTACGCCCTGACCGTTAACCTCCACCGTCGCTTCGACGTCGTCTGTGAAAGAATCAATGATGGTGAAAACGTAGGCGATCACAACCCACGCAATAGAGGAGGCGGCGGAAATTGACCATGAATGGGTGTACTCCAGCCAATGCACGAGCTCACTCCACCACTCGTCGTTTTCTGGAAGTACGACGAGCGAAGCCAGAAGACACCCGTCTGGGTTGATGCGCAGCGGTGACTGCTGTAAGCTGTTCAATACGCGGACGGCATGCCGAGAGTTCGGGTAGGTGTAACGGGAGAATAAACGTGTGAGCCATCTCCCATTGAGAACTGTGATTACTATAGAGTAGGCTGCGATGGCGGGTGAGCCGACGGTGAGGAGCACGGCGAGGAGGTTGTGCCATCGGTCGTGCGCACCGAATGGCAGTTGGGAGAGGAGGGCAAGGTAGGGTAGTAACCATGCGCTGAACTCTTGGGCAAATTGCGACCAATTGAATGCGGTCGGACCTGTTCCACATTTCTCTACGCACACTTCGTATGGGATTGCTGTCGCGTCGCCCACATTTGTGGGAAAGGCGCCATGGTTATCCATCCCTGCATGAGGGCCGAAGGTATTGTTTCGAACGAGGGAGAGGCATTGCGAGAAATCGGTAGAAGCAGCTGTGCGGCGTTGGAGGGTGAGGAAGAAGAGGAGAAGAGGCAATCTGAGCAGCATTGGTGAATGCAGGTCGGAAGTGCGATAAGAGCTTGTCATGCGGGGATGGCTATTTAACACAAGTTATCTGGGGTATGACAGGGAAAGCTGTTAAATGAGACAAAGGCACCAATGTCGGGAACGAAGCCTTCATGATGCGCCTTTACTGGGCTAGTCTGAGTGTGTAGGACTAGAAGCTGTTGATTGAAGTACCTTGACCCACGATTGAAGAGTTGGCTGTTCCTCTCGAGCTTGTGCAGTTGGGAAGACACCTCCGCCGGCTAGGTTCATTTTCCCGATATTCTTCACAGCAGATACCCAATATTCGAAGGCGATGGAACTTGGGTACTGAGTGAATGAATGTGAATGCCAGTGCCACTGATAGATCATTTAATGTGAATTCAAGTTCCACAACACGCGTTATCTGAACGGGAGCGGTGGGCTCGTGATGCCGCAGCCGTGTATCAGTCAAGTTGTTGGTCGGCGTATGGTCGGCGGTTGCATCGTGAAGTGCTTTACAGTAAGGAACCTAGGAGGTTGGAGCGGGATTTGAAGCGGCAGTGTACCAGCGGCATTCAATCAAGAGAACAGCTATCTGGTAAGGGGTCACTTATGTGAATGTCCTGTGAGAGAAAGATACGAGCTGACCTGAATCACAGCCCTCATACGCTTCCGAGTCTTTTCCTAATCATGGTTCTGAGTGAGGTGCAGCGCGAGATGGTACCTGTTCATGCACAAGAGTATTTGGCATTAGACGCTCGTCTTACTGTGAGTTCCCAAGCGCAGCAAGCGCCCAATATCGTGGTCTTTGCCACGCTACCGATACAGCTCTCCAGTTCACGGCTGTATCTCATTCTCACATAACCCCTCACGCTTTTGATCCTTCGATTGCTAGTTGCATTCGAGGAGACACTCAAACATGCTTTCCTCTCCCCCACATTGGAAAACAGCCTCTCCTTTAGAGCACCTCATCGCTCGAGCTTGCGATGTGACTCTTCCCGAGCCCAATTACGCGGTCAATCTGGAGGTTGCAGATTATGTCAATAAGAAAAAGGCCAATTCGTGCGTGTCATATATACCATAACCGCTTTTTGGACTCATCCAGCTGTTCTCCTAGTCCACGAGAAGCAGCCATGCTGATTGCACATCTTGCCAATAACCGAAACCCCCACATCGCTATGCTAGCCCTGACGCTCCTCGACACTCTGGTTCAATCATGCGGATACCCTTTTCACCTTCAGATATCGACCAAAGAATTTCTCAACGAATTAGTTCGTCGCTTTCCAGAGAGACCGCCTCCATTCCCAAATGCAATCATGTCGCGTATACTTGAGTTGATCAATGGATGGAAGGAAGGGATATGTGCTGATTCGAGGTGGAAAGATGATCTAGGGAATATAAGAGATATGCATCGACTCCTCATGTTCAAAGGATATCGATTCCGCGATTTCCCTCGTCGGCAACAACAGCAGGAGAACCTTGCAGCTGCATCGGTAAGTGTCGCTCGCTGGCGCAGCCCCATTGTTCACTGAGTACTTTGGTCGCTCAGAACATCAAAACGGCAGAGGAGCTGGAAAATGAGGATCGCGAAGCACAATCTGCGAAGTTGCAGGAGCTCATTCGTCGAGGCACCCCACGCGATCTTGCCGCCGCCCAGGAACTCATGAAATCCCTAGCTGGCGCCAATCCAGATGCAAAGCCCGACTATCGAGCGCAAGCACTGACGGAGCTCAACAAACTCGAAAGCAAGGTGATATTACTGAACGAGATGCTTGATAATGTGGATGTCGAGAGAGGGGAAAAGTTCGTGGCCGGAGATGCGTACGATCAAGTAGCCAATATCCTTGCAGGTGCCAGACCAAGACTGCAAGGTTGGATCTCAGATGCAGAGTCTCACGACTCTGAATCATTAGGTGAGTAGAAACAACCGCTTGGGGTATGGAGATTCTCATCCCTCGAATAAGACACATTCCTCCAAATCAATGATCAAATAAATACCGTCCTTAATCGCTACGAGGCTTTCAAGAAGGGCGATTATGCTGCCGCAAGAAATCCGATTCCCGAAGAGCTTTCTGCTCAGTCCTCCAGTACTGGGCTATCATTAATTGACTTTGATGACGCTCCACCCACTCAAGCATCCCCATCTAACGCTCCCGATGACCTTGCTGGGCTGTTCGGATCGTCGCAACCCGCCCAGTCATCGAATCTCATGCAAAACAACGGAATGTTTGCAATGCGGCCGGGCGGTATGAGCATGGGAATATCCTCACCACCACCTGCCCAGTCGACCCCGACGTTTTCTCCTACTCCAGTAATGGCGGGAATGAACACACAGAACAATCCCCTCTACGGCAATACTTCGATGTCTCCCCCCGCAATCATGCTACCTTCTACTCCCGCCAACGCGGGCTCACCGCGAAACGGAACCCCAGGAATGTCACCACCGGCGGCCAACACAGGAAACTATGGAGGGATGGGCTCGGCTTCGATGGGTCAGTGGGGAATGGGATCGAACTTTGGCAATGTCGGCCAAAATCAATCACCCGCGCAGCCGCCGCTCTACGCCTCTCAGCAACAACAGGCGATGCCATCGCGGCAACAGAACGCGCAAACATCAGGTTCTGCACAGTCACAGACCTCGGCGTCAGGAAAGGATCCATTTGCAGACCTCGCAGGATTGTTCTAGTAGTTAGATACGTTTTTGTGGGTTAATATTCGGATGCATTCTTTGCGGCTCTCTACCTAACTCTGAGTGATCAGAACGATGTGAGATTTCCTTGGAATCTTCGACAACATGGCTTACTTCTCCCGTCTCCTGAATGGGCGCCTAAGGGTACGGCTAACTCGGAGTCACGCCTGAGTGACCGTGACGTATGAATTAGGTCTTCGCCTCGTTTGAATTTCGCCTCTCTCGCGAAAACGACAACTTTGAATCCGGTTGGTTTGGTTGTTACTCACAATCACTGGCTCATTCCAGCTCGATCGTGGTAAAGCTTTTATACTACACTCTCTGCTACACGATCCTTGGAGTACCCCAAACCCTAATTCAATGTCGACCGCGAAAGCCCGCTCGGCACACGCAAAGGCCATATTGGGACCTGAACTTCACGCCCGTCTTGCAAGCACCAAGATACTCTTAGTTGGAGCTGGTGGCATAGGATGCGAGCTATGTATGTGTCCTGCGCTCTCATTTAACGCGCTTCTAACCTTGCCTTTCGCAATGCAGTGAAAAACGTCGTCTTGACTGGTTTTGGAGAAATCACGCTTCTCGACTTGGATACTATCGACCTCTCCAACCTCAACCGTCAGTTCTTGTTCAGGAAGAAAGATGTGAAGCAAAGTAAGGCTCTGGTGCGTCCCCTCCGCGTATCACGTTCGGATTTCAAGCTCACTCTCCCTTGTAATAGGTCGCGGCGCAGTCAGCAGCTCCATTCAACCCCGACGTTCGAATAAAGCCCATCCATGCTAATATCAAGGAACCCGAGTTTGACGTTCAGTGGTTTAGAGGCTTTGATATTGTCCTCAACGCGCTCGACAACCTTGGTGACTCTCCCTCTTTTATGGTGGCACTTTGAGGATGCTGATATTTGCTATCAGATGCTCGGAGGCACGTAAACAAGATGTGTATGGCCGCTCAAGTTCCGTTGGTCGAATCCGGAACAGCTGGGTATCTCGGACAAGTTCAGCCTCTCATGAAAGTGAGCAAATATCTATTCTCTGACCCCCGTGTGGAGTGCTAATGAAACGCGATAGGATGTAACTGAATGTTTCGACTGTGTTCCGAAACCAACATCAAAGACCTTTCCGGTCTGTACCATTCGATCGACCCCCAGCCAACCTATACACTGCATCGTCTGGAGCAAAACATATCTTATGGGGTTCGAGTTAACTTCAACCGTGTCAATAAAACCTTCTGACATTGCTGTTTACAGACAGCTGTTTGGTGAAGATGAAGACGCTGGGTCAGAATTGGACGATGCGGAGAAGCAGGGGGAGAATGGTGCGTTATCGCTTGAACCACCATAATGTGTGGTTAACCTATCGTCATCGCGCAGCTCAAGAGATAGCTACTTTGAGGAAAGAAGCACTTGCGTTTCAGGCCGTCAGACAGGCTCTTCGGTCACCAAACTCTAAGGATACCGCTGCAAAGATGGTCTTTCAGAAAGTGAGTTATACCACTTGCTTCCACCCTCCCTAAATCTGATCCATATAAGATATTCGACTCGGATATTCGCAACCTTCTGGTTATGTCGGATATGTGGCGCACAAGGACCCCTCCAACTCCGCTAGATTTCGAGAAAATCATGGAAGGTTCCTCAGACCCGCCTCAAATACATAGCGAGGCTATGAACGCCTCTGCAAACGGATCAGATCCCATACCAAACGGGCAAACTAATGGCAAGGCTCCGTCCGGAAAGGGACAGCCAAGCCTGAAGGACCAGCGGACACTTTCCCTCAAGGATAACTTACTGTTATTTGTTTCGAGGTACGCGGACTAGTCAAACCTAGGGAGCATGCTCGCAATATCTTCCCTTTAGCACCGAGCGACTGGCCGCGCGCCTGCAAGCAGGGGAGGAAACAATATCCTTCGATAAGGATGATGACGACACGTTGGACTTCGTGACCGCTGCGTCCAACCTGCGTTCGACTGCGTATGGTATACAGGTGAAAACGCGGTGGGAGGTGAAAGGTCTGACACCCTTGAACCTCCGCATGAACCGTCCTCCTGACCTCTTCATTCAGAGATGGCTGGGAACATCATTCCAGCAATTGCTACCACGAATGCCATCATTGCGGGTTTAATTGTCTTGCAGGCACTACATCTCCTGCGCAGGTCGTACGACAAGCTGCGAAACGTATACATCCAATTCAAGCCAGCGGTGCCTTTGAGCACTGTGAACCTGTCGCCCCCAAATCCTGCATGCGGTATCTGTCGGGACACATACACGAGTGTACTTTGTGACCCATCGAGGGCGACTGTTGGTGATGTGGTGAAGGGTGTCCTGGGAGACGATGATAGGGAAGTGAGCGTGTACGAAGACAAGAGGGTCCTGAGTGATCCAGACTGGGACGATAACAACGACAGGACCCTTGAGAGCCTCAACGTCACAAGAGGGAACTTCCTGTCAATAGTGGACGAAGAGGGGGAGTGGGGTACGATATCCGTTGCCATAGGTCTCCTCCCGTGCGTGTCATGCTCTCAGCTTTGGTCCGCAATTCATCTCACTGACCGAGACATACAGAGAGAGTCATCCAGTGGGCGCGTCTCCCTTCATTCTACCTGATCCTCTACCGCGGCCTCCTCGTAAGGAGAAACCAAGTTTACCACCACCACCCTCGACACCGCCTCGGGCATCACTGAAGCGTTCCGCACCCGATGATAGCGATATCGTTGAGTCTGAACCAAGTGCCAAGCGGATGAAGGCAGACGTCCTCGCAAGCCCGAGCAAGAAGCGGAGACTGGAGGAAGATGGTCTTGTCTTGATGGACAGTGCGACTGATGTATTGGATGATAACGTTATTGAGATTGACTGAAATTGCTTGTAACATCGTCTTCTTGCTCTTGCTCTACTCTAGTTACTATATAGTATGTCCTATATTGCTTTCACAGTGCCAGTAGTTTCGGAAGAAGAGACACGCCGTGACCGATCAGGTGATTGTGACATTTTCTTTGACAGTTGTCTAATCTGAGTTAAATCTGAGACTCCAGGTCAACTCCAGGTTGGAAGGCGACGACCATTATCCCACCCGTTTGACCTCCTTAAGGTCTACCTCTTACGCCACGGATCTCTTTGTGGTTGCCTTCTATAACCTCAACGCTCGTTCGTCATTTTTGACCTTATGGTCGCGGTTACGGTCGACAGCTACGCCATTATTTGTCTCGTCGGGGTTTTCGTCGTTCTGTGCGTCTCTATTCTCGGTATTTTTGCAGTTTTGCGAGACCGTAGGAGACACGCGAGAGCCCGCAGCAGGCCCTCTTGCCGTCCTCCTAGAGTTGGTATCTCGATCTCGCCTAGGACAGCTCCAAAGCTTTTCACCGCAGAACTCTCAAAAGTTGCCAGCTCTGGGAAAAGGCTTTCGCCGGGAGAGGTACTACATCATTATGATCTTGAAACTCGCATACTGACCAAGAGCATAGTCGCATCCTCTTGAATTAACTTCGAACGCCCGGATCGACTCCCTTGCCTCCTCTACCGTTTTATCTACCTACCTTTCAGCTGACCAGCGCGATCCATCTTGGTCTCATCGTTTCCCAGAGATTAGCTTTCCCTCTCTTCGCTCTCGGAGTCTTTCTGTTCCCGACATCTCCCTTCTCGCTGGCCCTCGAGTCGGTCTTCATGATACGGACAATGCCTTGGAGGAGAGAGCACTCCTCGAGGACCATCATTTTCACCCCGTTATACCTCCATCGAGTTCGTCATTCAAAACTTTGCACTCCGATGGTTCGAAGTCAATGGAAAACAAGCAGAGCCCCACGACTTGCGTCGCCGAAGGGGCCTACGACTTTGTGGAACCAATCCATTCGAGGAGCAAGACCATGTTCTGAGACTGCGAGGAATCCCAGAGTGCAATCCTGTTGTGTTGCGGTCCGCAGATAGTTATTGTCTCCGCCAACCCGTGGTCAAGATTCTACTTCTTGGTCGGAACGTCCGTCGAGCACCTGGAGTTGGTCTCCGAGTTTCAAGAACACCAACCCAATATCATTCCAACCTCCTCTCAAGAAATTATACACTAGGGTCTAGAATACAAGATGATAAAGCACTGTTCATTGCATGTACTGGTAGAATGGGGATGTCGCGCGAAACCTTCAGACTCTACTCGAGACCTCCGGCTGTGGAAGATGTTGTGTTCCTCCTGGCTGGGCTACGCCAGGGGGTGGATTTCCTGCCGAGAAGATTCCTGAAAGCGCGTGTGCTATGTCTGATGACGTTCGTCTGGGTAATGGATTCGCCACGGATGGTTTACTTGACAAGTTCTCGGACGAGCGGCTTGCCAGTGCGGCTCGTGATCTCGAGGACAGATGACTGGACCAGAACGAGTCATACGTGAGTGATGCTGTTGCAGCTGTTCCGAACCTAAAGGGGTCGGGGATAGCAGGAGATGCCGTTGTGGTGGGAGGATGGCCTTGAGTTGGTACCGCGACGGTTCCCGTTTGAGTGGGCGTCAATCTCTGAGAGGAAGCGAGGATTGAAGGAGACGGAGGTGGTAGTGGGCCATATCTTGGTGCATATCCGGCGGGCGCTTGCGAGGTCAGGAGAGCCCCGTACTGTTCATGAATTCAGGAAGGAACAGAGGGCTAGAAAAAGAAGGATACTCACATAGCTTGTGATAGGGTAAGTCGGAACAGTATCGTGTGCCGTTTTCTGTGCAGAGGTTAACTGGGGAACTGCCGAGAATGGTAAATGGTGTGTTTTTGACTCTGGGGCTGTTGTAGTCGTCGCCTGGGCGGGGTCAAGGGTATAGGAGAAGGCTGCAGAGGAGAAATCGAGGCATCTTCCGGAGTGGCTGGTACTGTGGAGGTTATTGTGGAGGTTACTGTTGTCTGGGGTTGGGGGGTCAATGAAGTTCCCTCGGACGCAGCCTCATCGGTTTGCATATCGTCCTGAGAGACTTCTTCATTTTTCTGCTCGTCGCTAGAATTTTGCGTGGTACAGGAAGTTTGTGAAGACTGTTGAGTGGCAGGCGTAACAGGGCAGGTCATAATGGGTAGATCTCTAAGAGATGGACGAGGTTTTGTATGTGAATGACGAAAATACAGGTTTTCGACCTCGTTCAAGTTTTGCTTATGCTGAGAAAAGCGAATAGGGAAATCAGTTGAGTTTAAGCCACTCGTAGGGAGTGAGTCCTGACGTACCCAGCCATGTTCGACTTTCAACCGAGCATACTGCAGACGTAGTTGAAGTTGACGAGATAGCTAGATTCGAGACGTCAGAAAGCCTGCAGACCCTGGAAGAGATCTTCAAGTTGAGCGAGCACTTACATGGATCACCTTTGCTCTTTCATAAGTTATCTTCCGCTTTCGATCATCTCCTATTGTCGTTGAGGGCGTTGATGCGACCATATTTGAGCTCTTTTTCGAATACGATTGTGAAGAAGGATTGAGACGAGTTAGAGAGACGAGCGACCGCCTGGCAGTCGCCCAGGCAAGTTGATGGGCTGTTTCATTTTTGCCTGAGCGAGTAACGTGTTTCCACACGTGACTGGTAACATCAGACACGTGACTAATCACGCGCTGCGACTCGGAAGTCTCGGTCCATGGAGTCGGATGGCGCAAGGAGCGGTTACTCAGCCGACGATGCCAGAAGAGCATTTGCTTGAACACAGTCCTATCCTTAGAATCCATTTTTACACCCTCCAAGCACTCAGGCTTCTGTAACACAAGATGCCTCTCCTTCCTCCCATCAACTTTCCTCGATGGCTTGCCGAGAACGGGCACCTTCTGCAGCCGCCAGTCAACAATTTCTGCCTGTACAGAGGCGGTGACTTTGTCTTGATGGCGGTAGGAGGTCCCAACGAAAGAAATGATTATCACGTAAATGAAACAGAGGTGAGGAGTTTCGCATTCTCCGTCAGTACACTACTTACCGATTATATTCGATCCAGGAATGGTTTTATCAGTACAAAGGAGGCATGATTCTGAAAGTAATTGAAGATGGCGAATTCAGAGACATCAGAATCGAAGAAGGGGAGATGTTCCTGCTTCCAGGTGAATACTCACTTTCTCAAAAATACATATCAGTTTTCTGAAGGAACGTCTCTTTCGAATCTGTCAGCAAACGTTCCCCATAACCCCGTGAGGTTCGCGGATACTATAGGAATCGTAATGGAAAGGGAGCGTCCTGAAGGGTCACTTGGTGCGGTTCACTTGCTTGGACCATCTGGACAGTTCTGAACCCACGTTTATCAATTACAGACCGACTGCGATGGTACTGTCGCTCCGCAGCCCATGATACCCCCACCATTATCTATGAAGAAGCATTCCATGTCACGAATCTCGGGACACAACTGAAGCCTGTTATCATGAAGTGGCAGCAAACCGAATCGCTTAGGAAGTGCAAACATTGTGGTACGGTAGCGGAACCCAAGTAGATCCCGCTGTATATCGATAGGGCCGACTAAACGACGGGTTTTCTTCTACGCTCTCACCCTCGGCCCGCGCCACAATCTTCAGTCCTTACCGTCTCCCTGCGTTGAAGCTTTTTGGATCCGACTCGGGTTGTTTTGTTACACGCCAAAAATCTGGCCGCGCTATTCCAGATGGAGATTTGATGGTTCTTGAGTCGAATAATTTTGGCACCTGAAAACGTATCTTCTGCAGGGGTTACGTTGGGGGCGGAGGCGTTAATGAACCTTTCTTTCATATCTCGGAACTTGTTCGAAATCTCATTCGAACCCCTCATAACCTATTTTTATTCTCGTGTCTAAGCCTTGCTTATCACCCGCGATAAAGCTATGGACCGCCTAATTGATGAGGCCTCAAGGCTCAAGGCTCAGGGCGTATCATAATCGACAACCTTCCCACCGCTCACTCGACACTAGCTTTCCGCTTCAACGGTCCGATCCTGGCGAAGGTTGACTCGCCCAATTATATTCCTTGGGTCGATAGGCGTGTAGGTACGCATTCACGCTGGTACCACGGCGCCTGTGGCCCTGTGTCATCCCTTGTTTTCAATCAATCGACTTGGCAAGGAGCCGCAATCTATCGTGAGTCCCGAGCTGCCTGTCAAAGCAAAACTCTTCCGTGTGCTCAACTGTGCTCGACCGCAATGCAGAACACTTCAACCCTGACCCTCGCAGATTCGGATCCATATAAAGTTGGATCTCGGTCGAAGTATACCTGGTGATAGTATCTCACTCCGACACTTCTCCGAGATCGTTTCCGTGTTTTCTGAGGAATGCGAAACGATAAATAGGAGAAGTCGAACCGGGGTGGCGCGCTGCGGCCAAAGCATCCCAGGGAATGGGTGGCCATGGGTTCTCCATTTGTGTGGATCGGTACGGTACTCGTGTTTTTAGACGTCCCACCACAAATATGTCTCAACGGAGTTCCGTATCTTCTCAAGGTCCTTTGAACAGACAGTTGTCCAGGAAAAGCAAATTGAAAGGTAACTTCCGTCAATATCTCTTCCCGACTTCCGCCTAGGTCGCAGCCTCCCGATTTGTTTGGACGGGAAGAGCTGATTCCAATGGCACATTCCTCGGATCTAGATATCTTGACGGGCACACAAGAAGAGCGGAAGCGTTCAAATCATGAACGATATCAGTGGATCAGACTTGTGCGTCGCAACGCTATCTTTACGTGTGGAACAAGGACCATTCGGTGAGTGTGAGTTACAATATTTCTACATCGTGTGGTGGTACGATTACAACTAGTTATGAGTCCTTGGCTCTGGATTTTTGCTCAAGTTCGAGCTGCTTACTTTTGTATAATTACACAAGTATTAAGCTCTAAATGCAGTCGTATTCTCGAAGTCGGGCGAAATTAACTGCTCAGTCGGTGATCACCCGGTCACCACTGAAGGCCACCTGGGTATACAGACGAAAAGTCGAGACCCGAAGCTGCGACTTCGTGAACCCGATATGTTCCTAGCAAAGTGTCGAAAGACCAATCTAGACGTGAACTGGTCAACCAAGTTGTCACAAGGGGGAAAGTCAGGAACGTACTCTGATACTGATCTGGTGGCTGCTGATATTGTTGTAGCTGCAGAACTTGGGAAAGAGAAGAAACACCACCTTCGGCGGATGGTGGGACATTATTCAGGACGGTTTGAGCGTGGCCTAGACAAAGGCGGAATGACCCGTCAGCAATGCGCGATCAAACGCTATTGATCTGCCAAAAGAGCCTACTCGGTTCATGTTGGCCTTCTCTTCTTATAGGACCCTCAGTCAACTTCCGCAGCAGGCCCATGTCCGGCATCGAAATGAAACGATGGGACTTCTCCGATGTAGCGGCAAAGTCAACTTTCGACCACCCGCGACCGCTTGCTCGCTGTTCCAAAATCTATAGAAGACATGAGTTACAGCCGAACCGTAGCGAAGAGGCAGCTCAACCTACACCGATAACGTAGCCCAAGCCGCTCCAGTAATTCTCCATTTTCTTCAAAGCCCTCAGTATCGTAGACAGGTTCTGCTTTACAAGTCCGCCGATGAACTCAGACTGAGCCATCGCACCTTGGCTCGGCCTCATAGTCTCATGTCCACTGAACTCTGAAGCCTCGAGTCCAAGGGCTTCCATCGCCTTTGCATCATGAACAAAGGCAACCCCAGCGATGAAGAGACACTGGTTGATAAACGGGCAAGCGCAATACGACCGATCGTCAAATAAATCGGCAAAAACGAGGCAGTCGACGATTTGCCTCGACGACGACAAGGCGAGCTTGATCGACCTTCTCAACTCTGGCGGAGGGGTTCTAGTGTGGTCCCTACCTAGTTCCGGATGGTGAAGCAACGCAAGAATTGCGTTGGCCCAGAGGTGCAGAAAGAGGAATGAACCCTAAGGCAAAAGTTATTACAGTGAAGAGGCTATACGGATGAATGAGACTTACGCCTCGATGGTGAGCAGCCTGTGCGCGAAAATTATCTACCGACCAGGTCAGACTCGGCGGTAGCTGGGCGACAAATTCCACCAGACGGTGGTGAAACGATTCCAGGGTCTCTCCGCCGACAGGCCTCTCCGACCTCATCAAAGTGGTTGGATTGTTATTGTTCTTGTGGGATAAGTTGACGTCAGAGTCCGGTAGTTTGGCGAGAAATAAGCTCACCATGCAATTGGCGATGTGACCCGCAAGGACAAACAACTTGACGATTTGAACATACGGAGACAAGACTTGTGGCGTCGCGGGGTTGGAAGATGGTGTCCGGCCTGCCAGGTCCATCTCATCCAGAGCTGAGACTTCAACAGAATCGCAGGGAATAGTCACAGCTCTGCCGGTCCCAAAAGCCAAAATGCGATCCTTCGTAACATAAGAGTGGGCCGCGCGAGCGCAGACAGGAACGAGCAGGCTCACCATGACGAATAGCGACCAAAAGAGTACCTTGCCGTTACAAACGTCATCCATCAGAATGACATTTGAATCTTCACTCTACAGAAAGGTGTCAACAGGAAAAAGTGAATTTCCGGATGGTTTGGAGCGAAACCTTGTGTAAACCGAGATCCATTGCCATCCGGATTGCGAGCCCCAAGAAATTCTAGGGATTACAGGTCCCTGCATGTCAGGTATTGTTCCGTGAAGTGAAATTGAGAACGTCATTACCCAGAGGCCACTTTCAGAGTTCTGCGTAAGGCGTTGCTCAGCGACGTACCGTGGAAGTCTAGATCGGATACGCACCTCGCCAAATTCTGCCCATGATAGGATTAAGAGTCCGGCGACAACATCGATTGATGGAAGACGGAGTAGGGGTAAAACGAGCTTCCATGCGGCATCAATGAATCGTGAAGGTCTGGTCGTCGTATTCGGATTGAACCTAGAAACCGATCACAGGGGCAAGATTGTCAGCCGAAAATAGACGGAATTTAAGTGAAACGACTCGTACCTAGCCGCTACCGCACACATTGCAAATCCGAGAAATGCAGACATGGTGTCAGCCTTGACCCTTTCCTCAACTTTGTCCCTGCTCATGAAAGGACAATGTTCACCAAAGTGGCTGAAGAAGGCATCCAACATAGTAGTGTCCAACGGCGGAGGTTTGCACGAGATGTCGTCAAGTAAGCCATCTACGGAGGATACAAGGCTTTCATTGCCCGGCGAGTGTCGAGACGACCCTGTGGGAGAGCTAGTGGCCGAGGGCCGCTGCGAGCTTTGAAGGGTAATGACTATGCGGTTGAAACCAGGATGTATTGCTGTGCATCCCGTCTAATTGGAAGTTCAATGATATAGATGAGGCTCGCGGGAAAGTGATTGAGAAGCCATTGAGAGACACACCAGCCGATACTAAATAGAAAACGAGGTCAGTAAACCGATCCTTTTGCGAGGGGTGATCGAATAGCCTCACATAGTGAACTTTGAGGGTCTGACTCTCCCCTGGGTCCCCTTCTAGAAACGCAACGCGGTCCTTCAACGAATGAACGACGTCTCCGAGTTGAGGTGGTGTGGTCGTATTATGAAATACCTGTTCCTGGGTTGGCAAACCACTGTTCGACGGTGAACGGGACGGGTCCGAAACCGTAGGAGGTTGCGTATAGGGAAGGGGTGGTATAGGAGGCTGGTCACGGTACTTTGAAGCATGATCAAGACCTTGGGAGTGAGGGACCAAGGGAAAGGCGGCGCGCGGGACGTGGTGCTGAATGTGATGTTGCTGGGTAGAACCAGGATGGGATCCGGTGTTGTACGTTAGCGGAAGTCTGGGCTGACAAGGTTCCGGAAGCGTTGGAGGAAAGAAAGTACTGGCCGACTGCTGAGCTTCCGCATACTGGTAATTTGTTGTTGGGGATGCTGGTGAGCCTTCGTCACTACTATAGGTCTATTCAAGAAAAGTTGAGCCAGCGTCGAGGTGGAGAGAAATGTCACTCGCGTTAGGATGTTGGTACGTCTGGATATTGGGAAGGTCCTCGGTTCGAAGACGTTTGGTGGGAACTCCGCCGCGACACAGCTGCAGGTCGTAATTTGTACCTCTGCCTTGATACGCCCTTCCCTCGGCTCTGGCGCGTTCTCGTTCTGCATCCTCCATTTCTTTGCGTGTTCTCTTCCTTTTCCTTCCAGTCGGCCGTACACACTCCACGTTTGCCTTCGTGCAAGCAGTACAAGATGGCTGAACATCGTCGCACTTTGCCTTTTTCCCGCGACAACGGAAGCAAGCAAGGAAACGAGAGGCTACTTGGTATCCAGGGGGAAGCGATGGGTGGACGGACGGGCTTGATTCGGACCTCGAGCTTGCCGAAAGCGTTGGCGAAGAGTCGTCGGCGACGATGCCTGTAGTCGTTGATGACGGCGAAGGATGGGTTGCTGTAAAATTGGATGAACGATATCGATGTTCCATGACAGGTGTTGAGAAATTTATCGGCGGCGGAACCAAACAGTCGAGCGGATCCAAGATCGTCACCAATAGTGGGGTTTAGGCCCAGTTGTAGAGGAAGATTGTCGGTGACGTTCGAGTTTATATTGTATCCAACGTCGAATGATGGGTGATGGAGGATGAGAAGAAAAAACACATCAAGACATACGATTCTGATGGCGTATATGGGGGGTGGTCGTGAATTTCCAATTTGCAATATTTCCTCCGTCGATCTCCTGACGGTAATGGCGGTTTTCGCTCCAGCATAAAATGTAAAAAAGCCATCCCGATGAAATTATTCTTGGAGCAGAGCGTTGGGATATGTACAGACAACCAGAGATTGGGAAGTGGGCAAATGGATGGCCTATCATGACGAAAACAGCAACACACAGCGCAGCGAATCAACGCGCCAGCCGTCAGCAGGGAGCGCATAAAATGTTTAAGCACTCACAAGGGTGCCTAATTCCATGGAGTTCTCATGCCACTGTGGGATAACAGGTGGTTCACAATTGAGGAACTTGAAGGTATACTGGAAAATGTAAGTGACCGATTTTCTTTATGTTCCTCGAGAAGGTTTGAGGGGAAACAACCCTGTTTAGTGGGCAGGGATCTAAGGTTTTGGAGTGCAAGCCAGCCGTTGCGAAGACCTACGAACCGACCGGCTACGGCGATGCTCTCAACTTCGGACCACTTGATGTGGGGGCCTCGCTGGGCCTCACGACAGTGCTGTCGTTACCTGTTACGAATGACCGTATACAATCTTGGTAAGTAGCAATCGACCTTACTCAACTCACACATAGTTCTCGAGTCGCTTCCCTTCAATATCTTGGCCCAAACGGATAACTCTAGTCTCCAGCACTTACTATGGACCGTGACGGACAAAGAGTGAATTACGCACGCCCAAGCAATTGCGACGGAACACGGGGGGAAATATGGTGGAGCGTACGGTTTCCTCTGAGGCTACAGGCTCTGGGAAACTCTGGGGAACGATTATGTGTCGCCAAGCACAGGCAGAGGCTCGGCACGGTGTCAGATTGATGGAGAAAGCCAGTGAGTATACGCACCAATCCTGTTTGCTTAGGCCCACAAAGCTTGATGAGAGCATCCAAGGCTCTTGTCCTGAGATTGATCCATTCAGTTATTCGCAGCTTGCATCCAAGAAGGTGGAGAGAGTGGAGCACCGACCGTAGTCCATCTGTCACGAAGCAGCATCCAGCTGATAGAGCTGATACGATACCGCGGAACGGCAGGCTCAGTTTTGAGTAACGTGTTTCTTGCTTGCTTCCTTTCCATCATCTCCCTCCCGTTCCATTCGAGGTCTGAACAGGTTTCAACTCCGAAAATAAACGGTCAAGCTATAAGGTTGAGTTGCCTTGGTGGTCACTGTTTCTGATCACTGTACCGTGCCAGGTGTTGCTATGCAGAGTGCAGACCGTGTGTTAGAGAGGAGACTGTCCCTAAAGCCAAAGGTATGTAAAGTGTCTGAACCTCATTACCCTTATTTGTAACTTTCCTGACTGTAATGTCGAAGGTGGGAATCAAGCGAGCGGGTACTCTCAACCACGACGGCTTCGGCACAGTACCTGATCCGTGCGTCAACTTTCATTCAAGAGCGGTCAGCTGACTCATTCTGCCCCAGCTTTGCCCCACGACGTCGGACAGGAGACTCATGGATCAATGCGATATTGGCCACTGCTCTCTTTAGATGCTGGCATATTCTCATCTTTTTCGGTGCCTGGGCTACCTTGATCAGCGTTCTTAACCATAACGGCCATAATCTCATCATTCAACCCACACTGCTGACGGTAATCGGTACCGTCCTGGGTTTTGTTATTTCCTATCGGACGACCTCTTCATTCGAACGGTACAATGAAGGCAGGAGGCTGTGGTCACAGATTATCCTTGCTACTAGGACTTTTGCCAGAACGGTGTGGTTCCACATCCCGGGTTGGTTCTCTTGGATTTCCCGTGTCTGAGCGAGGTATCTGATCACGACTAGCTTAGATCCCCCCGCAACGGAAACAGAGAGTGCTGAGGCTCTGAGAGCACGAGCAATGATAGAGAAAAAGACCGTGATCAATCTGCTGGAGGCGTTCAGTGTCGCAGTAAAGCATTATCTCAGAGGCGAGGATGGTATTTACTACGAGTAAGCGAAACCCTCGCTCCCTATCTCTGCTATTCACTTCAATCTGTTGTACAGAGACCTATATTACTTGGTCAAATTTCTACCTGCATATGCTTTGCCCCCAGGTTTGCCCCATGCGACCAACGACCTCTCTGCAGACGCACACGACAAAGAAATTTCTGCGACCTCAACCGCAACCCACCCATCAGAAGGCGGCAATACGTTTCTTCATCGAAGGACACACGAGGACGACCAGCATTTCGCCGAACCTACAGACATAAGCCTCCCAGCGCCCGCGACTGCCACAAAGCCAAAGACGAGTCGTCGGACAACGTTTCTCCAACCGTTTGCTCGAAGTAGTCCAGTACAACGAAATCCGTCCGCCGAATCAACCACCAAAGTCGATCGTGACAAAGTCATATTGTCTCGCGCTGACGAAGTGTACCTACTCCCATCGAAACTGCCTCCCAAATACCACTACTTCGACATCTTCCCGCTCTCTCTATTGGTAGATCTCTTGACCGATAGAGGCAGAACGGTGAAGGGCAAGAAAGCCGCGAAGCTAAGGGCGAAGATGCGGAACAAAGCAATATCTCACAATCTGCCTTTGGAAATCTCGTTATACCTGGTAACGCCTCATTTCACGATTGGGTTCGTGTCACTGAAATCCAAATAGAGCTCATATATAGCCGCTTTGCAAGAGAGAAAGATTAATGAAGTTCCGACTACGAGTACGTTTCGCTGCCATGGATTTATTACCGGCCTTCTGATGACGATATCCTCGCTGATGAAGATACACTGTTGCTTTCACTCAATCAATTGGTCGACAGTCTCACGGGTCTTCAGCGTATACTTACAACTCCTATACCCTTTTCGTGCGTTCTTCAAGTCCCCAGGCTGTTCTCCGCGTGTTGTGCTGACAGAAACATCCTTCACGTTCCGTTAGGTACTCAATCCATCTTTGGGTCGTCACTCTCATCTACTGCTTCGCTCTCGTAAGGGCCCGTTTTCTACCCCACATTGTCCACATTGAGTCCACTCATCATCACTTGATAGCCCCCGCAAATTTGGGCGACACTAAGATGGATGACGATACCGGCTACAGTCATTCTGGCGTTCATCTTCTTTGGTTTTCTGGTGGCTGGCGAGGAAATTGAGAGTGAGTCGGTCCGCTATTACCTTCCGATGCGGCAGCATCTCGAAATCCCGTTCTGCCCTTCCCCAGTAAATGGCTGATGCCTTCGTCCATCTAGATCCTTTTGGTTATGACAAGAACGATCTGGTGAGCTCGAGTCATTTACAATGTCGTCAGCAAGTTCCGTGCTAACCATATATTCAACGCGTAGAATTTAGATCACTTCACACAAAACATTATTCGTGAGTTCACCGTCTCCTGCTGACTCTTCTATGCAACTTAGTATTTGAATGTTTCGCCGCGTGTCGGTGGTATGTTAGGGAACGAACTTCATGCTATTACTTCCACCCCAGCACCGGATCCCGCCAAATGGGCGTTCGCCGCGGAGAATGACTTGGTGTTTGCTCGGAAGTTCCACTCGGATGAAAGGTTGAGCCCGCAAGCGTGGATGGGCAAGGGCTACTATGAAATGCAGAGAGCACTGAAAATTTAGTGCGTTACGACCTGGAAACCCCGTCAATAGATCGTGGCCTCGCCATCACTGTGTTGTTTTTCTATTGTACCTATGACCTATGTATCATTCCCCTAATATCACAGACCCTGATTTCATTTTTGACTGGCACAAGACGGTTGAGGTCAGTGATATATTTGGCGCTTTGACCGAGGGTTGAACTCGGGGGCAACCCGGCAAAATCGCGCTTATTCGTGCCTTGTCGTGCTGATCATCGATGTGACTCGACCACGTCGTGACTTCAAAATTTATGAGGCCCAAGTCAGGACTTGTGTTCAATCCACGACAAGGGAATCTCTGGCACCAGCTATCGACATCTCAGCACACATTTCACCCGTGGAGAAGATACCTCTCAAAGATGTCCTCGAGTAGCATCAACAAAATTGCTCATCCGTTCGACAAGGCCAGATTGGAAGCGTTGCTCAGTCACCGGTTCTTTTATGCGCCTGCTTTCGAGATCTACAACGGTTAATCCGTTTTCTTTCATCGTCTTTGTTCGTCATCGCTGAGATTGACCTTTTTTCTCTTCTCTCTGCCCATAATAGGTGTTGCTGGTTTATACGATTACGGTCCTGCGGGTTCAGCGTTGCAAGCAAACATCATTGCAGAATGGCGAAAGCACTTCATCATAGAAGATTCCATGTTAGAGCTGGATACAACCATCATGACTCCGGCACCTGTATTCGAAACCTCGGGACACGTCGCACGATTTGCCGATTGGATGGTGAAGGATACTAAGACAGGTGACGTTCTGCGCGCAGACCACCTGGTAAAGAACGTGTTAGAGGCTCGGTTGGCCGGTGATAAAGAAGCGAGGGGTGAAGCTGCAAAGCCCGCAGAGGATGACAAAAAGAAGAAGAAGAAGAATGTCAAAAAAGTCGCTGTGCGGCTGGCAGATGATTTGGTGAAGGAATACGAGGTTATACTAGCCAGAGTGAGTTGTGTACCTTATGTGACTATTATTTTCACCTCACCATCGCTTTTCCCCAACCAATACCTCGTAGTTGGATAACTATGGCGGACCAGAACTTGGCGAGCTCTGCAGAAAACACGACATCAGGAACCCTGATACTGATAACGAAGTTTCGGAACCACAAGAGTTCAATCTCATGTTCACTAGCAGTATCGGTCCGACTGGTAAAGTTCCTGGGTGAGTACTGCTACGCTCTCACTCGCATCCCACGGGGCTAAGCCTCGTGCAGCTACCTTCGACCCGAAACAGCCCAAGGGCATTTCCTCAACTTCTCTCGTCTGCTTGATTTTAACAACGGTCGCGTTCCTTTCGCGTCGGCTCAGATCGGCCGTTCGTTCCGTAACGAAATCTCCCCTCGTGCCGGTCTGCTGCGCGTTCGTGAGTTCACGATGGCAGAAATCGAGCATTTCGTCGATCCGTTGAATAAGAATCACTCCAAATTCGGCGAAGTACGCGACACCGTGCTTACGCTTCTTGATCGAGACGTCCAAGCTGCAGGTGGCACACAAGTCGTGCAACTGTCTGTCGGAGAAGCTGTCGACAAGGGTGTCATCGCGAACGAAACTTTGGGATACTTCATGGCTCGTATCTATACCTTCTTGCTCAAGGTCGGCATCAACCCCGAACGCCTCAGGTTTAGGCAACACATGTCGAACGAGATGGCTCACTATGCGACGGACTGCTGGGATGCCGAAATTCAGAACTCGACGGGTTGGACTGAGTGTGTTGGTTGCGCGGATAGGGCCGCATACGACTTGACCGTTCACTCCAAGAAGACGGGCCATCCGTTAGTCGTAAAAGAAGCTATCGAGCCGCCCATCGTCACAGAAAAGGACGTCCCCGTGTTCAACAAGAAGCTTCTCGGAGGCACCTTCAAACGGGATGGACAGACCTTGCAACATCATCTGGAGAGTTTAGCTGAGCCCGAACTACTCAAGGTGAAAGAAGAGCTGGCGAAAGGGTAAGGATGCAACTCTGGAAATCTTTCATAATACTTACAGCTCCATGATCAGAAAAGCGAGCGTGACAGTTGACGGCAAGACTTTTGAGGTTACACCCGAGCTGCTGACGATCGAGAGGAGAACCTTCAAGCAATCAGGTAAGGGTGACCAACTCTCGTACCGGCCAGGAGTGAACTCGTGCTTTTGCAGTACGTGAATACACACCTAACGTCATCGAACCGTCGTTTGGACTGGGCCGAATCCTATATACGTTGCTGGAGCATAGCTTCTGGTGTAGAGAACAGGACATGGACCGTGGTGTAAGCTCTAAAGTGTTCGGATTGATAGGGCATTGCGGCTAACTTAGGATTTTTTCCGTTATCCTCCAGGTCTTATCTCTACCGCCCCTCGTTGCTCCGACCAAGGTCCTGATTGTTCCAATCAGTGCAAAAAAGGAGTTCGAACCTCTCACAAATGAAATCTGTACGTCCATACTTTGCCGTTTCTTTCTCCCCGAAGGACGAGGGGTTTACGCCTCGCGCCTTTTCCACAATGATGGATCTTCTCTTTTCCTTTTCTTCGTTGCAACTCTTACCCCGCTCGGCAACTCGCTCACCTCATTACCAACGTGATTCTAGCTGCCAAACTGCGTCGGGCTGGTGTGTTCTCCCGAGTGGACGACTCTAGTGTATCGATCGGGAAACGATATGCCCGCAATGATGAACTAGGCACTCCCTATGGTATTACAGTTGATTTTGCCTGTAAGTCCTACCATAAACCGCCTCTCTATCTGCCTTCTGACCGTCTCTTTTTTTGTCTCGATGTTTCCCCAAATAGCTGTCAAGAATCGTACTGTCACGCTCAGGTCTGCACAGGATTTCTTTTTTTGCCTGTGTCAATCCGTCAAGTAACTGACACCTTGCTTTAACCCAGGGAACGTGATACTACCGACCAGAGAATTGGGCCCGTTGAAAAGGTCATTGAAACCGTAACGGAACTTGTAGAGGGTGGGATCGATTGGGCGGAGGCGTGTCAGAGATTGCCTGCCTACGATGGCGTGCAAGCCGTAGATTGAGGTCCTATTTCAACCGTAGTAGAAGAGAATGAATGGATCGACTTACTCACAGAGCAAGTCACAGAGAGGCCGAGTCGGTATTGTAGCCAAGGCGATCTTCAAAGGCAAGAACGAGTGCCTTCGGCCGCACCTTCGTGATGAATGGTCAGGGAAGTAAAGGTATTTGTGTTCGACCTTCAGGATCATCTGGACATGGAATACATGTGGCGCCTGATCCTACTCCGAGCGTAACGGTGTTGGTAGCTGAGGATTATCTCATCGACGACCAATATGCTGAAACATCAAGGTGATGGCCGAGTGAATGTGTCGACTCTGATCGAAATCCCGCTGGACAAGGTTTGAGCAAAGGCATTGGTGAGCGATGGTGTCGTAAAATATATGTCAGATCTTGAAGGTACCACTGTAAGTACCGTCAAAAGGTGTTCTCTTTCCGCTACAGGCCGAACGGACGCCTCAAACACCCCTCGTATGTTCGTGAGAATTCCATGGCCCTGGTGAATAAAGTGAATAAACTTTCGGGATCGGACCTTTTTGACGTCGAAAATAAATTGTAGTAAGTACGTGTAAGTCAAAGTTGACCGACCCCACGTTCGGAACCGGGAGTCGAAATTGGACTGGACTTTCTGGTTAGAAAGGACTCTTAGTGATGTGCATATGCGACACGACAGGGGAGGTTTCACGGGGGAGATCAAATCGACAACATCCAGGCTGCGCGTACCATTTGTGGGGAATGAAAGAGGTGCCTGACCCGAGGAGGGGTAGACCGATTCATACGTCTCGGCTCTTGGTAAACATCGAAGTTGGGCCCTGGCGGTCACGGCTGAGAGACACAAGTGCTGACAACTCATAGTAAACGCTATCCGGGGGCTGAAACAGTGCGATCTTCAGCGCACAGACGTATGCCCAGAACCCTAGAGTGTGGTCCTCGGGGATACTCTCTTGGTGCAAGGGAATAGGGCACGGATAGGAGAAGGATTAGCTTGAACTGGAAGTGTCCATTTCCAGGCTTCGAGGTGGCTTCTCAAGAATGAGTTTGCGTCCACCCAGTGATTAAAGGGCAGGACATTAAAGTTTGATCGGAACACATAATCGTCAATCGAGAGTCTGTAAAGGAACCGTGAATAGAGTCCTGACTCTCTGGTATTCCTACTCAACTTGCATGCTATCGAATGCCATCTGTGGACGCGAAGATCATACTAGTCATTCTCCGGACATTCAGTAAAATTACGCAAGCTCAAAAGGAGGCTCGAAGCAAGATTGCATGGTCCGGCGCAGGAATTGCGTCGCAGAGCAGCGCCAGGTTCGACTTTAACGTGTGCGAGTTCACATAAGTTTCGCGATGATGCGTTTGCTCAGAGACTAGAGTAGCTCGCAGAGGGCACGTGTTGGACGTCTTGACTCGACATTCTTAGTCTATAGTTCCGTGCGACCTACGAGGAAAGATGATTCATTGGATGAATCATAAAGTTCAATAAGTGCTGATGCATGAAGGAACCCGAAGCAAAAACGTGGTCGTTCATCTCATCTATAAGCTATGTCGGCGTCTTGGGTATGCGGAGTCCGAAGCAAAAGGGCGGTGAACAGCAGTCCCGAGTTGACTCGACGTAGCCTGACTGCTTAATTACTCTTGGTAATGAGTGTCACTCGATAGATGCCCCAGATAGTGTCAGGTCAGGATATTTCGTTTGGGGGCGGTTGAGTGAGTAGCTGGTGCAGATCAAACTGGGAGGTGAAGGTCCGCCGCAAGGTTCAAATGGAATGCAGGGGCATGCAGGCAGAAGGTTTAAGATTTCCGTGCGCGGAAGAGCGAAACCACATAGCACTAGGCAGCAGACTGAAATGACAGTTTCCCAGGTCAGACGGGACGAAATGAAGGGAACAGGAGTCAGTGAATGGGAAATGACCGGTTCACCGTGATCCAGCAGGGATTGAATATGTTGCGAGAAGAATAGAGAGAAAACATGGCAGATCGGGGAATGCCGGGCAGATATATCGAGGGTGGGAAAAGATCGGTTTAATGGTCCCCAAATCTGGCGGCTTATCGTGGACCTAAGGGGAAGCTATATCTGGAAACGGAGATGCGAGTTATTACGACCCTTGAGGCATGCTTTGGTCCATTTAGCGCGGTTAAGCTCATGTGAAGATCCAACGGCAACCAGGCCACCAGGCGAGCAGATCACGTCACGTCACAGCCGAGCGGGCAACTTGGGATGAATATAAGTTGACCCTTGGACGCGCTCATTTTTCTTTTCCTCACTCCTCCGTCTCCTCCTTTCCTCTGTTGTTCAACGACACACCGCACGATTTCCTTCATCTCTCTACACCCGTTCTATTCTTCTATTCCGTTCTCTCTCTTTATTGCGGTACCTTCACTCTCGGCGACAACACCAGGAAAAATCTAGCCATGTCTACACGCGATAGCAAAGCCAGCATCGTTGCTTTTCCTACCCTTTCGTGTTCCTTGAACTCCCTTCCGAATGCCACAAATCTTCAAGGGCTACCTTTACATCCGAGCATGTACGCTCAGAGGGCTGCAGAGAGCGAGGCAAAGGTATGTTATAACGATGACCCTCGATTCGCGACTCACTAACGTTCCTCTGCAGCTACAAAAGGCTTTCCAGTCGAAATCCGGGGTGTCACCCCAAAATATGCAGTCGGCATTATATTCAATGCCAGTGCGTGGCTTTCTTCCACTGTCTAGTCTCCAGATGGTTAATCCTACCGGTCTCCATTTCTCTAGCCTTCCTCATCAACCTGTGATCACACACTTATGATGCGGAAACCCGTGAGTCCCTCAATTCTTGTTACATGGTTGACTTACTCATGACAATCATTCATTCTAGCAAAAGTCAAAATGAACTGCAATAGTTCTCGTCTTTCGTTCCTGGCCTCTCGTTTCCATTACATCTGCGTATCCGGCATTCATCACATAGAGTTTCATCTTCCATCCACGCGCTTATTGGGACTTTGTAGATATGGTTTCTACGCACCACTATCCTTCACCAACTCCGCTAGCAAGTCTAGACGCTCATCTCCCTACCTCCTCGCGTTCTCTGACCCTTCGCTCTGTCCTGCTTTCGTGCTGTTCTGACACCATCTGCATCATTTCATCCTCATCATTCATCATCTCATAGACGCATTATCTCTTTCTTTCACTTACACATGGTTCCTCTGGGTCTTGTCGGTCCTTAAACATTCTACATCTAGGGTCCTTATATATTATACCGCGAAGTTTCGAATATAGGTTATAATGATTGTAGACGCTTTTTCACTATGTCATGATCACTTCACCGTGAAAGTGCACTCTCAACAAACGAATAAGTCATGCCTCTCCGCAAACTTTCGTCATTACCCTGTATCCTCACGGTTTGACAAGACCATGCATGATCAATTTCGGTCAATTATACTTTTCACTTCGTTTTGATTGGGTTTGCTCACACATCGATATATCCTCAGGACCCTGATGAGTGCTTAATGGACTCGGTTGTTCATGGTTCTGAATCTCGATTCTCGAGTCCGAAGGCTTCCCCACTGTCTCGCCCGACCTCCCCGTCTAGACTTCTTCCAGCTCTCCGGCTTATACACATATCGGTGAGCGGATCCTACCCATTTGAGCTTGCAACGTTGATGAATAGAATGATGACAGGCTCTGAAACACATTCAGAGGTTACCTTGCGTACACGCGTTGCCGCCGTCTGTTGTTGGCGGCGGTCTGGTTCTACGCAAGCTCAGTGAACGGCCCGGGCTTCGAGTGAACACGGTTCAAGAGGTATCGATATCATTCCCCAGAAGGCCTAGCTCCGGGAGTGCATTCAAATACGGTCACAGAGGTACCATGCAACTCTGCGTTGAAATTGCCATCTATCAAGGCTTGTCCCGCTCACGGAAACTGAGTCGTCCAGAACCGCCGATGTATTAGCTGTATTGGCTCATGGAGTGACTCGTAACAAACCTGCGCCGAGGAGTTCAGTGCAGGGAGCTGTTGAGATCAACCTTAACGCTCGTACGTGTAATCAAGTATATGATATTATTCCTTACTGATACCGAGTTCCTGCACATCTCCTTTTAACGCAAAATGCCGGGCCACTTTTTCCTTCCCGTTTAATGCGCAGTGCGTATGTTGGGAAATTCCCTCAATCGGAATTTCCATGGTGATTTCTGTCCAAGTTCCTTGAAACCTTCTGTTCCCATCTTTGACGGCTCTTTGCCACCCTGCAGCGACCCAATGGTTTCGTACAGGCAGATACATTCTAGTATATGACTTGCCACTGGCGCGACCCCCACGATCCTTCAATGCGCGTCAAGTCAACGCTGCGTCTTCTCGTGCCGTATAAATGGGATCATCCTCGATCTTCGATGGTTCTCGAACTGCCCGTATATCTCTAGCACAGAACTCGTTATACAGTGCACCGACCCCTTCGCGGCTGGCCCAAAGGCCGAGATATCACATCAGCCGGCGGTAAGTCTCCAAGGACTAGCTATCAATATCTACTGGCGTCTACAAGATCTACGGGGGCACATAGGTTCGCAATGACGAATACATCGTCATTGGAAGCTGGAGTGAGTAAGAACGGGGACTCTCCTCCGTCGAGGGAGTCTGCCTCAACGAGTTCGCGGAGCCCTCGCGTTTTCGTGGTGAGCCCCCTCAGATTTAGGGCCTCTACGCAAGATACTGGTTCCCAACCGCGTGGGTCAGAGGACCAGATCCAGCGTGTGTATTTGCCATTACGCATCCCGCACCCTCCGGTCTACAACAAAGCTCTCAGACTGATTGGAAAGGAGGGTGCAGAAGGTGCGAGTGACCCTGTTTTTATTGTGCCTCTCCCACTCGTCGTCTGACTAGTACTGTATGCCTGAAATATCCCGGGCTCTATTGTCCTGTGACTACTACTGATGTAGTGGGACCGACGCAAAGTAGCATGTTTATTATGTTCAGGGAAGTATGCTTAGAATGGCATGGCTTGGATTCGGATTCAGACTCCGTGAACGACCCCGTCTCATCACTGACATGCGGTCCGCAACCGGCAACTCGGATTTCTCCAAACCTACTTAGATTTTTTACTACTGTGGCCCGATCCGTGGTGTTACGTTCCTGGCACAAGATATATTCGAGGGTGCGTATGCACGTAGATGCACTTATGGGTCCTCAGGCTCAAGTTGAACGTGCCTGGAAGTGTTGGGATTGGAGCGTCCGATCTCTCATGTTGGAGCATTTCAAGCCACCGAATGCCATTCGACCTTCAGCACCACATCGGGAGTTCACAAGGATGGAGCAGTCAGGTTCACAAGGGTGAGTAACTGACGAGCTTTTCTCCAACTTCCTCCGCCTCTTTAAGTCCTTTGTCTCGTAGCCACATTGTGCCGCTCTCGCTGCCCCTCCATAACAAACATAACAAATTTATCCTTTGTTAGTTAGAGATGCTTCTTTAATATATCGAAGCACAGGCCGAGGAAGATCTCGCTTCGTGATCTGGAGTCAGAACCTTCTGAGCTTCTTGATCAACTATGGACGTTTTGCCGTCGGTATTCAGGAGCGGTGCCCTTCCCTCCAGGGACATGGTTAGCTATCTATCATTAGACAAAGGAAGATAACAATCGATAACCAATATGATCCCCAGTGCCCTAGTTAATTCCCATCACAGGGACACTGACTTCGAGTTTGAATGTCAGAACACGGTCACCACGTACATCATGCGTGGCTGGGTGAACTTTGGGGTCGCTGTCTGGATCTGCGCCCCGCAGGAAACACGCATCAAACATGAGCTCACTTGACGCGTCGCGGGGGTGTACATGTATGTTCGAATGGGGGAGTGGGTTGTTATGAGGTCACCTCTACTTTGAGGGTCGTCATACATAGTGTTGGAATGGGGACCCTCCATTGCAGTGTTCGAAAGACGTTTTGCATTCCCTTTATGACGGAACGGGAAGTCTGTGGAATGTAGAAACTTGCGCAGATCTATCCCGTGAATGCTAATCCTAGTCCCTGCCACCTATCTCCATTGGTGACTTGTGGCTCAACTTCCTAGTATCGAGACTCCGGGAGGGCAAGTGTTGGACTTGAACACCAAGGATCGGCGCTTACGGGTTTAGGAGCGCACGGATGCCATTGGTGGCGTTGAGACACACTTGGATACGGTTACCGTCATGGAGTGAGCCTCCATTTTATTTGTAGTTAAGTGTTCTTAGAAGCTATAGAACGAACGGGTACTAGAATAGTTTGGTGTACATCCCGATTGTCGATGTCTGAGAAATTGTTAGTCCGACTACCCCCACCAGGGGTCGGCAACAAGTCGTCGCGGTGATTAGAATGCGGTCTATGCTAGGGGAATCAGTCCACGTAAAACTGTTCCGGAATAACGACTGGCTCAACCAAGCTAGATATACTTAGCGGCCGTGAGCCGCAACATCATCGAAATAGTGGATGACGCGGATGAGACGGAGAAACCATCCTGCGAGGCGGGTAGACAGATGGAGATATTTGGAAGATGGAGTCAAAAAAAGCTCGAGGCCTATCTTTTCGCAAGCGTCTCAAGGCGGGCAGTGCCAGTCTTGAGTATGAGTATGGGTAGACCTCCTTCTGAGACACTGCAGCGACCGATAAGTCCACCCGCCCGACCAAAAACTCTTGTACAAAATTGTTTCAGCCCTTACCTTGTACTTCCGGGCGACCTAAAGATCGTCATAGCCTGGCATTCCGCTTCGATGCCTATACCAATTCTTCGACTGGTCGGGGGCCCTCTCAATTCTATCGCATATTTCTCCCCAAGCACAGCACATTCCGGCCAGACCTTCGAACAAGCTGAGGGGTCTATCCGGAACCTTCATCCTCCCTTCTCTCGTAAAAGTTTCAAACTCGGTAGCAAGCTCTGCCAGGTGGGCAGCACGGGAAAAGTAATACTGCGAGTCTCGTTTGTTGCCATCATCAGGAATAAGAGCCATCGCGTCGGCAACCGCAAGGAGCGCGTAAATCGACCCTGCAACTCCATGGCAAAGCCCGATACCCTTGTGAAGCAGGCCATGGCGATATACGATGGATGCTCCCGCCCTCAGAGCAGAGACAATTCGTGTCTGTGTGGAAGGAGCGATAATAAATGTTGTCGCATCTGAGCGGGAAAGTCGAATGACCCTCGAAAGTAGCAAGAGACTCCCGGGTGCTCCGTGGCACCATCTATGGTTCAATCTCAATACAAACGACGTACGGGCGAACATATTGTGTAAAAAGGCTGCACTCACTGAACCAGTTCATTGTGTTCCTCACCCCTCGGAGAAGGGTCAATACTGCTTTGAGAAAGAGGAGGAGCTTTAGTGGGCCAGTTTCCCTGGCTATCCTGACGGGCAATCAACCATTCAATGGTTTCAAGTATCTCAGGAAGGTAATCCTGGATCAAGGTGACGGGACACAGCAATAGAACATGGAGGATTCCGACTGTCAGAAGCGACAGGGTCAGATGCCCATAGTAAAAGCTGACATGAAGTAGAGTAGTCGACTTACCTACACCGTGAGCAGCACCAAGGTAGCGTTTCCCGTGCCAGGACCACATGAGGGGCGGCGTCAATGGATCTCGTTCACGTATTGGTACAACTCCCGATGTGTAAAAAGACGCGCCGATTTTTCCTCGTTGGATGAGAGATTTGATGACGATCGAAAGAGAGTCGTCCGAGACTAGGTGCAAGAGTTTCTCTAGAGCAGGTGTCGAGGACCCATTGCTTCGAGTCCAGCCCCGGGAGGAGGCAGCGTTTCTCAGAAGGAGAAGTCCATAGAGGAAGCCAGCTCGTCCATATAATACCTCGGATCCATTATCGGAGTCATCCTCTTGTGTGGCAATTGTATGGATGACGTTCTGCAACTGGTCAACACAGAATGAGAAGGGTCGGTCGGAGAGATATTTGTCATCGATATGAGAAATAACCAGTACACAGAGGCCAGTTTGCGTCTCCAGGAAGGCCACCCTGGCAGGATCGATGGATTGTTCTGACAATTTCTGCATGCTTCCCGTTGATAGGGAGATAGCGTCACGAATGTAATCTAGTGCCTTGGCGTGCACGATTGAACGAATGGTTGGAAGAGAAGACAGAGAGTGATGCATTACAGCCAAGCCTAGACATATAACATGCGAGATGAGGTCGGAAGGAGTTTAGTCTCTGGAACGAACCTTTGGGGCCAGTGTACACCGAGTGGCCATGAACATGGTGACTGTTTTCTTGCAACACTGAGAGGTAAGTGGCAAGAGCCTCCTTGAGCTTTTCGCCAGTCGTTTTAATGTCCCTTGTCAAAGGTTCTTGCGAGTGTCGTATGTACCGAGCTGGCATTGGTCGAGGTTGGGTCGAAGTTGACCGTGAGCGTAGATCATGATGGTGACCAAAACGTCCCAGTGATGACGTCACGTGAGCCTGAAAGTGGCAGGAGACGATTCAGCATCAAGTACCTCTGATTCTCACAATACCTACATGCCTCGGCTCACGCGAGGGAGTGCCATCGAGGAAGCACCATCACGTTTCGAGCCTACGAGAAATGCCAAGTAGTAACGGGAATGGAACGACTTACTGATCGTCCTACTCCAGTTTGGTGATACTGCGGCGTCGAAACTGAAGATGAAAGGAAGAGTAGAGCAGTCATTGAGCTCGACGACCACCGGTACGTCCATCTAATGCCTATCATGATAGTATGAATGCTCGCACACCAATCAGAGTTAGCCCAGGGCAGGTTTTCATCACAGTGATCCTGCGTCGCACAGTCATATTAGGCGTATGTTGACCCGGCCTTCACAAAGGAGACAGTGAGAAAAAATATGGAACGCAAAGCACACACTCACCGAATCAGAAATTGCGGCTCAGCGTGACTCGGAAACAGGCTCAAGGTATTGGTGGATGTGGGTCCAAAATCGTAAGAAAACCACGTGATCATTGTTAAAACTTCGTCGTTTTTTAGCCTGGTGCCCGGGGAGGGGGGTACCGTCGTGCTCGGCTAATTTCAGACTCCGCCCTCAGGCGCTCAATGTAGCGCTCAGTACTACTGCTCAGTGACCGCCCCGGCTTGATCAGCTTACTGTGTTTTCAGTATCAGAGTGTAGTGCTTGAATGTAAAGCTTCAGAGACCCGTCAAGATGACAGGAGGGTCACGGCGGCTCCGTAGGTAACATGCACGACAGATGAAGACAAATGAATGTATCGGCATAGCTACTGGAGGCTTTCTTTCTGTTTTCTAAGTTGTTGGTTGAAATCGCTTTCATCAAAGAGTACTTCATTGAAGATACGGAAACGGAAAGTAACGTTTTCGTGGCTTTCGCGGTTGGTAGAGAGGTTCATTGATAAGATGTACTATCTTGTCAATATCGTTACTGAGCGCTGAGCGCTGCATTGAGCACCTGAGGACGGAGTTTGAATTTAGCCGAGCACGACGGTACCCCCCTCCCCGGGTACCAGGCTGTAATACGACAGAACGACTTATCTTCTGTGTTAGTATTACAGACGGCTAGCCAGGCTAGTCGTTTTTTGACGGCAAGACTTTCACTTATTTAGTGGGCGTGTAGCACGTTTCAGAGATGCCAATAGATAACATTTGAGCTTTTCAATGGCATCTGGACCAAAATCAACTCGGCGGCCGAAGAAATTCGCGTGTTCTCGGGTGCTGGGCAATGATTAGCTACAAGGCCATTGCCATCCGTTGCGGACATTGCATTACAGACGGTAAATTCCCGATCGACCTTGTGAGTTCATTTGCTATGAAAACAGTGGCATCGCATCCATTGATATTAGCGGCTAATTTCTACAAGCGAACGCAAGATGTATGAGATCAACCCCACGCTGCAGTCGTACTATCCGAACCGGGCTCGTGTAAGGCACATATTAAGGCAACAAAACTATGGAACGCACCTGTAATTCACTATGAGATGGTTGTCCGTAGCGAAAGACTGACCGGTAGGAAGGGAGTGAGTGAGTGTCGAGAATGAGAATCTCAAGTATGGACAACTTCGCACTTTGAACAAGTTGGAAACCAAGTCATCCGGTGCCGGTGAAAAGGCTAGATTGATATAGGTATGCTGCATATCAAAGGATGGGTGAGTGTCGAGGGCATCAAGTACACGAATTCATCGTACGCACCAGCGGTTCCGATCCTTTATACCCTAGCTGCTTTCTGAGGAATTGAATGACTGCTTGAAACCGATTGGATGCGGTGATCTTAAAAAAGTTGTCTTTCATTATGGGAGCATTGCCCACGGCCTTGAACCGTACGATGACTAGATGAGTAGATGAACTCGTCAGAGACGGCAGGTTCGCTGAGAGCAGACAAAAAAGAGCTCACCTTTCTCGGCATCTTTCTTCTTATAAACCTGTAGTGCTTTAAGGGCTTCTTCTGCGTTCTCTGATGTCGCTGGCATTGCCCATGACGGTACAGAACGATCTGGCGTCACTTCATCGCCGTGAGCCATCTACACGCCTAATGGTCACAGTTGTCACAACAATACACCTGTGTTCAAATTCAAACAGCGATCACGACTATGGTTTCCTACACCATCCACCCTCCAGCGTACTTCAAAATCTTCTTTCATGCGGCAAAACATCCTCACAGACAGGTTAATGGCGTTCTCTTAGGCTCAAAGAACGGTGAAACGGTGGAAATTACGGACGCGGTTCCCCTTCTACACCATTGGACAAGTCTCAGCCCTATGATGGAGATTGGACTCGATCTTGTACGTGGCCGTTCGAACTCGTCAGCTACATTTTTCTTGATTCATTCTGACAAGTTGGAAGGCAGGACGGCATGCTGAGTCGAGTGGACTTCAGCTAGTAGGCTACTATCAGGCCTCTGAAAGGTTAGATGACACCGCCTTGGCGCCGGTTGGAGAGAAAGTCGCGTCTAAGATCAAAGAATCCTTCAAAGATGCGGTTGCATTCGTGGTGTGTTGCGTCGAAGGACTCGCTTCAGCAAGGTACTGAACCCTCCATAGATTGACGGACCGCGACTGGGGTCCGAGAACCCCGCTTTGATAGTATGTTTCAAGGACCTATCGTTCCGAAGACCATTCTCACTGAGGCTGATAGCCTTATGTCACCCAATCATCTTCTACGTGGCGGCCTGCAAACGAATCGTCGGCTCCTTTCACGTCCAACTCGTCGTTCAAATTGTCTTCTGATGGTCTTCCGACACGTGCTGCTGAACTCGTTCGAGATAACCATGCCCAAGAGATATTCGGAGATTTCGATGACCATCTTGAAGATGTTACTATAGGTCGGAGCTCACCTGACGCCCCTCCAAGTTTGACTCATCTTTCCTCTAGACTGGCTGGGTAATCGGGAATGTTTGCCTCTCGATATATGAGGCCACGAATTGGGAGGAGTGCGGAGATTAAGCAGCCGTGCTAAGACTTCTCCTGTGACTATTAGCAAATCCCGCGTATGTTGAAGATACATACCATCGATAACCAGGTTTTATGGACAACAAGATTTGAAGTTGTGGTAGAAAATGACTTTCGGAAAAGCACGTCGTTCCCGGAACGAGGTCATCTTCCGATATTTGCTCTGGACTCAGACTGCGTTGCTCGCTCAATCCTCCCTTTATCCGGCAGATAAGCTGGGCTAATGTTTGATATGTCTGCTCATTTTCGAATTGAATCCTTATCTCTTCCCTCCTGACGGACTTAGTGGCGAGATAAGGTGAGTACGTTATTTGTGGCTATCACTCTTATCGCGGGGGAGCGTGTGGGGAAATTCAAAATGAATTATCTGCTCATGTTCTCGGTGTTTGTCTTTCCTTACCATCGTCCACCAACAACGATGTCTACCGCTGCGCAGGTGCTGCCTCAAGGAGCTGGATATGGTGTCGGTAAGCGATGTTCTGCCGCGAGCCGTTCTTCTGCAACTAATGTGTCGAGTTTCCAGTGATAGGTGGGACTGCATTGGTCTTATTCTATCATATCGCAAACTCGATATCTCTCCGCAGGAATCGGGTTGTTCTTCAGCGCGTTTATGCTGTGTCTTACGGCCCTACAGGCGCGGTATACCGGATACTCTCCCAAGAACTCTGAGGAGTTCAGTAGTGCTTCTCGAAGCGTTAAACCTGGGCTGATCGCGTCTGGTATCGTATCAGCGGTATGTATATGCTGAAATACTTTATCGAACCTTCGTGTAAAAATAACCTGTTTTCCCAGTGGACATGGGCCGCTACCTTGGTGCGAATGTTCCTAGCTTCTGGATCTGCCAACTTCTTACAGCACTTTCAGCTTCAAAGCAGTGCGGTTGCCTATAAATATGGTCAGCCATTCAGTGGGCCCCCGTAGCTGTTTGTTGACACGCCGTCTTATCGATCAGGTATCAGCGGACCATGGTGGTACGGAGGTGTGTTTGCCTGTTCTCGTATCGGGAATGGCCATTGAACTGTGGTTCTTCCAGCCGGTGCAACGATACAAGTTCTCTTGTTCGCAATGGTGCGGAACACCCAGTCTCCGTCTCGCGCGACGACACTGAACGATCACTCCAGTTAGCAGCCAAGCTGAAGCTCAATGCTCCCCATGCTCACACATGGCTTGAGATTGTCGGTGCTCGTTGGGGCAAGGTAGCACACCTTGTTTTCATGTTCTTTGGGTAAGCTGCTCTCGCGAGCGTTCTAGAAACCCATGCACCAACGCTTCGTGTTCAGAATGTCCACCAACATCATCGTGAGCTCCATGTTGATCCTCGGAGGGAGCGCCACTGTAACGAGCTTGACGGCCATGAACACTATCGCTGTAAGCAACATAGTTTCTAGTCGCCACATACCTGTCGTGATTATCATCCTCATTACCTCTTATTAGGCCTGCTTCCTGATTCCTTTCGGTGTGGCCATCTACGTCGTCGTTGGAGGCATGCGTTCCACCTTATTGTGCGACTAGTGAGTTTGCTTATAGTTACTCTCCTCCGAGTCCAGATTAGGTCTTAACCTCGTTATCCTTAGCACTCACACTGCCATCCTTTTTGTCATCATCTTCGTACGTTCCTCACCTCCCGATATAGGGAACCCTCAATAACGAGTGACATGCAAAGGTCTTTGTGTTCACGGTCTACGCGACAAGTGACAAGATCGGGAGCCCCGAACGCATGCATGAGCTCCTTGTCAGAGCTGCAGAAGCTGCACCTGTAGATGGAAACGCTCATGGGTCCTACATCACCATGCGGTCAAAGAATGGCTTGATCTTTGGTGTGATTAACATCGTCGGAAACTTCGCGACCGTCTTCCAAGATCAGGCGTATTGGCAAAGAGCGATTGCAAGCCGACCCGCAACTACCGTTAAAGCGTATCTACTGGGTGGGCTCTCCTGGTGAGCTGGCAATAATCAAAGAACATGCACAACATACTCAATTTTAATGTTCAGGTTCGCGATACCTTTTACCCTTGCAACAACCCTTGGTTTGGCGGCGCGTGCTTTGAGAGACGATCCAGATATGGCCACCCTATCCGCCGCCGACGTATCTGCTGGTTTGCCTGCGCCTGCAGCCGCAGCTGCCCTCCTGGGTCAATCAGGTGCCGCGGCGATGTTGGTCTTGCTCTTCTTGGCCGTCACCTCCGCGGCGTCTGCTGAACTGATCGCTGTATCGTCGATGCTGACTTACGATGTGTACAAGGTGGGTCAGAATGCATGTGGTCAAGTCCATAGAATTTTACTGAACGACTACGCACCGCATGCAGAAATATATCAATCCGAACGCCAGTGAAGCACAGATCCTGCGAATGGGGCATTACATGGTGAGTGTGGATCTCGTGTTCGGAATAACTGGCGTTGACTTGTCGAGCAGGTCGCATTTTACTCCTTGGTGATGTCAATCGCTGGATTGATCTTCTTTTATATTGGCGTCTCTATGGGTTGGCTATATGTGAGCCCTGTCTGCACCCTCGTATATCTATGGAGCTTACGCGCCTTTCAGACGTTTATGGGAGTCCTACTTGGGTCTGCAGTTGCACCTATAGCATTATGCATTACATGGAGGAAGGCCAACAAGTGGGGTTGTATCATTGGTGCTGTGGCCGGACTTGGCGCAGGTGTCATTGCCTGGCTGGTCACCACGAGTTCACTCAACGATGGTGTGATCAACGTTACGGTTCGTGCTAGCGAATGCTTGTGAGGGATCTGAGAACTAATTAAAACTCTTTTTGTTGCAGACGAGTGGAGGTAATGAAGATATCCCGATATGCCCAACTGACATTCGGTTGACATTCGTCGTATAGGTGACCTCGAGATGCTCGCCGGAAACATAGCCTCAATTGGCGTCGGGGCGATTGTTTCTACTGTTACTTCCTTGATTGTGGGTTTTATCTAGTCTGGCTCTATGCTGATTTCTAAGGAATGCTCTCCGATAGTGGCCCGATGATTTCGATTTCGAAGCCACAAGAGCGATGAACAGACCCAAAAAAACCGCTGGCTCCTCCAGGGACTCAAAGTCTGAATATGACGATGAAAAGAAAGGGGCGAAAGCACCCTCAATTTCCCTCGTCGCGTCCGTGGATGAAGACGACGACCTAGATCCTGTGGCTCTCAACAAGGCTTTCAACTTTGCTGCCTACTCGTCGTTGTCATTAGTAGGTCCCAATCGCTGTATGCTCCGGTCCTCTAGCTGATGTGGTCACATTAGTTGCTTGTCTTCATCATCCTCATCCCGTTGCCGCTCTTCTTCGCCCGAACTATCTACGGGGTAGGCGGGCTGACTGCGTGGGTCGTTATTGGCATCATTTGGACGTTTGTGTCCTCGTTCACTGTGGTCATCTATCCTCTATGGGAAAGCCGTCAAGCGATCCGAGAGATCAGCCGAGGAATGATCAAGGTCCGCAAGAAGTCCCCTTCTACTATACTCCCTCACTGAGTCTGGCTATACTGACGGCTTATTTACTCACAGGACATGTTTTCATGGGGTAGTGGAAAGCATGGATCGCATAACACGCCTACGACGGCGTAAAATAGCTCAGTACAGACCTAATAATTGTGTATTGTATCTCACCTTTGGTATATCGGTTCTCAGATATCTTCCTTGTTGTACTTCTCTCGTAGGCGTCCTCGGCGTGCCCTCAATCGGAACACGACGTGAATTTAGTCGTCTTCTCGCCCCTTCCGTCAATGTCCCTTCGTGGCCTCGTCGGCCCAAGTCAACGTATTTGACATTGACACTCGAACAGAGTCTTGGTCTCATGACCGTGAATATCGCGCTCAGGTGCGGTGTGCCGACCGCGTGAAAACGTCAGTCAGCTCGATATTCGCCACTTTCTCGCTAGTTCGACTTCTTTATGGGCCTTTTTTCGCGTTTTGAGTCTTGAGGCTGGAAGGTTGAGGCATACGTGCCTGTTGATGACAAAACGGAATGACACTCTCAGAACTCAGACATCCTCCAGGTTCACTCTCGACCACCATCACCGCCAGTGATTCTCCTGGATCCTGGTCCCTGGTCATTCCTTCAATCTCGCTCCTTTATCATGACTTTCCAGGCTCTCAAACGACTCCACTCTATTATTGGAGAGGCGCTGGACGAGATCGAACGCGTCTATACCGTGGGGAGCTCAGCGATAGACATGTCAGGGCCGCCTACACCTGCATCTTTACAGTCAACGTCCACGTCGCCACCTTCGCCGTCATCCCCATCCTGCAGTTCAGCTAGATTATTCTTTGGTAACGGATACGCCTCACCACCTCCTTCGCCATCGGCATCGTCATTTCCCTTCCATGTTTTACCCGACCCTATCGATTTTCCATCCTTGGATTCTCCTCACGAGCCGAACTCACCGTCGGAATCACTCACAGCTCACCCTGAGGTGTCCTCTGCGATCAACAAGATAGTAGCTGCCTGTGGTCAAATGAGTGCGACAGTTCAACCTCCGTTCTTGAGTATATGTGATGCGGCAATGGGGGTAGGTTCCTGTATCCCACTTCCTTGCAGATCGTCCACTTCTTTTACGTCCCTATTACGCGTCACAATTTGTTTCCCAATTTCGGCGCGATCACTCCTGTTCGTCGTCAATTTTCATGCAGACTGACTACTCCCTCAGTATCATCTACCTTCGTGCTTGAGACTTTTCGAAGCAACCCATACACCAGAAATTCTCAAGCAAGCGGGCCCCGAAGGTTTACACGTGAAAGAAATTGCTCGAGCGAATGGAGTGGACGCGACCAAGCTCGGTAGGTCTTGACCGTATCCATTTGTAACGGCCCAATGGTGACCTTTTGTCTTCAAGCTCATGTCCTAAGACTCTTATGCACTCACCACTACGTGCGCGAAGTCTCACCGAATGTCTTTGCGAACAATCGCTTATCGTCCATGATCGATACTGGCAAGTCGATCGAGAAAATCAAGGAATGGTATGTGAGGATGGATTTCTGTCGCTATGCCCCTGCGCTGAAATATATCCAATAGTCCCGAGAAGAAATACGAAGGAACAAATGGGATAGCTGCGTTCGTTGGACTTTGGTGCGCTGGGAGTGTCTCTATAAGGCCGTGGGTGCATTGAGTTGATGTGTTCATTTGTTACAGCACAGACGAGCTACAAAAGTCTTCGGCATACCTCACCGAAGCATACTTTCTCTCGCCCAAGGCCCACCTCAATGGAAAGGAGCCTACTCGTGCGCCTTTCAATTATGCTTTTGGATGCGAGGGCACCGATTTCTTTGCTTGGCTGGAGGGTCACGGAATACAGGGACAGCATGTCAATGGTCGTGCGCGCTCAGGGTCAATCAAGCTGGCTGGTATACTTCCGCAGACATTTCACGAACTCAAGAAACTGGATCCTGGTCATCAATACACTCCGTCGCACAAGAAGGGATCAAGCGATATCTTTCACAAGTCGCAGTCTATAAGTAGTCAACCGGAAAATCCCAATCGTTTCAGGCTGGAGAGATTCGGAGTAGCGATGACGGGGACAGATTCTTGGGAGGTTCCTGGCGCTGTTTTCAATGGTACGCCTATCTTCTTTTGGAGGATTACACTACTGATAGGAGTGCTCGAAGGGTTTGATTGGCACGCCTTACCACAAGGGAGCCTCATAGTCGACGTCGGTGGTGGAATCGGCTCCTCAATGATGCTTCTTGCACATGCCTTTTCTCGACCTCAGGATGAAGACGCTCTGGGCTTCAAGTATATCATTCAGGACCGACAAGTGGTTGTGGATATGGGTGAAAAGGCATGGAGAGCGAAGTGTCCAGAGTACTTGGAGCTCGGCATCGCTCAGTTCAAGGGTCAGTCTTCCTTGGTCCGGGAACTGCCTTCTGCCTGCTCATCGTCTTCTTGTAGTCCATGATTTCTTCACTCCGCAGCCGATCAAGAATGCTGCCGTGTTCTTTCTCCGAGTCGTTCTTCACGACTGGCCTACGGATTACGCAAGAGCCGTCCTTCTGCGTCTCCGAGAGGCCGCAACTCCGGAAACGAAGCTGCTCATTGCTGACTTTGTGATACCGCTGGCCTGCAGGGATGACTTTGGAGCAACCGCGAATGAAGATAGCGACGGGATTGAAGGAGTGGAAGGAGTTGAAACCCAACCGGTTCCTTCCCCTTTGCTGCCTAATCTCGGGAAAGCCAGTGCCAACGTGTATTGGATGGATCTAACGGTAAGGTTCCGGACTACGGCAAGTAGCACAAGTGGTTAACGACTTTGTGCCCAGATGCAAGTCACGTTCAACGGGCAAGAACGCACACTAAGAGAGATCGTGGCCCTAGCGCTGTCCGCAGGCTGGAAAGTTACTCGGGTAGTGAAGGCACCTGGTTCTCATTTCGGACATATCACGGCCACACCTACTCATATACCTGTCGATAAGGGCGCAGCGAACTCTACTCCTTCCCTCTCGGATGCTACAAAACCTGGTCAGTCCAAGGCGACCACGAACAATTCCCTCAACAGGCATCCCCACATTCTCGAGCGGTCAATGTCAAGATGCGGGACTCCCACTTTTGGCTCGAACAGGTTGCTTCCATCTTTCGAGGAGGTCAAAGTGAAACCAAGATTCGGTTTCGGGTACAAAGGCTCCGACAGACGAAACCCTAAAGTGATACCTCTGAACCCTGCACCGCATATCGCGGCACCTCGAAAGAGGCCGTCTCCGTTGTCCATTCCCATCTCTCCGTCTGTTCCTTCACGAGCAAAGATCAATCTACCTCTTCCACAGTCTCCGATCAAGCGTCGCCCATCGCACGCTCATCTCTCTCAGCTGTACCGTCCGCCGCCTCATCAGAGTTCTACCTCTCCAACACCAAATATCAATACTCGTAACCCTCCACCGCTTGTCCCTCTGTCACCGAGGTTACCTGTCTCACCACTGAGTAGACGTTCTTCATTCGCCAGTCTTTCCGGCGCCGCTGCGGCCCAGGCTGGGAACGCAACAAATCCTTCTATGATTCCCGTACGGCAACTCAGTGAATCCTCGATCTCTGTCCCCAGTGCCAATACTACTCCGCCATCTCCAACGATAACGCGTCACAAGCTGATCCATCGTCAATCTCTAGCCCAGCTCACACCTACTCGAAAACGCTCTGAGAGCGTCGTTACACAGCCTTCTGCAGCCGAAGGAAGGCCTCTTATGCGACCAGTTCATCTTGGCGATATCATGGCGAAGGAGGCTGGAACATATGCTAGAAGGGCACTCGACTTCAGTGAAATTCGCAGTGACGATACCGGGCCATCTCAGGATCCTATAGCAGCTGGCTGTTCACTACTGGATGCTGCCGTTCCTATAGAAAAAGGGATACTGAACCGACGTGGCTCTTCTGAATGATTTCTTTGGCTCATCCCTCGCCCCCATAAACTTCATTGGAGCTTCCCCATTCTTAACTTATCCTGTGAATTATTGTGTATCATTTTCTCGCTCGCACTTCGATTTTTAGAATTTGTCACAGTGGAATCTCGCCATCAATCACCTCTTTTCTCTTTTTCTTCTTCTTCTTTTGGCTTCTTATGGATTCAATGTTGGGTCGTTGTGCGCCAGAAACCTGTAATTGGCTTCTTGCTGAAGTCTTCCTTTTGTCTCGTTATCTCGCTGTCGATTTTCATTGTTTCGCTTTCATTGTTTCTCGCAAGTTACTCTTTGTATCCGTTTGGTAGTAATGTACAACTTCTGTAGGGGTAGGCTGAACGCATATACCGCGATCGTTTACGTGTACACACACTCCACTTTCTTGTGGAACGTCCTCATCCACATACTTCTGCCGTTTGGCTACCACTTCCTTGCTGTGGCGGTAGGTCCTCTTCTTACGTCCTGACTCATGGCAGACTCAAATCTTGTGTACAAGTAGGGCTTATAGAATGGAAGAGATTAGGATAACCCATTTATCCATCATGCTTATAGTATTCCAGTAGTGACCACACACCACACCTGCACCTATCTTTTGAAAGAACGCGGTCTATGACAGTTTGTGGGTTCACAATGCTTTCTGTCTTTGTTCCTGAACTAAAGAAGTTTTCACTTGCCTTCTAAAGCGATCTCCCCGAAAGTATTCCTTCCCTATTCAAGGCCAATCCGAACCACTGCCGTCCTCCGAAGCACCTCGCTCACATTGAACATTCGGCGCTATCCAGGAACAGCATGAGATGGCCCCCGAGTTGTCCGCGGACTCGTCGATCTGATGCTTCATAGCTTGTTCGTGCCCTCAAGTTTCAGCACAAGCATTGCCCATTATGCAGGTTAGCACGCACTAAAACAGCTCGGAATCAGATGCCCGCGGGTGTTCCGTTCTTTCCTTCCTCCATATATTCAATTTATCAAGCTCTAGCCTCCCCATTTCAAACGTTTGCACTTTCGAACCACGTACAACAGCATAAGGACTACAGCTCATTCGACTCCTGAGCCAGTCTGTGCGAAATTGTCGGGCAGGAGGTCTAAAACCACTACGCCACAGTAAAAAATCCACGAGTACCTTCTCAGATGCGCCTCCTCTCCGGAGGTAATATGTTGCGGCAGTAGCGGGATGTGGATCGCCGATAGAACTTCTCGCCTCTTTATTGGGTTGGGTCTGGTTTCCCAGCCCATCTACCTCCCACTTCTCCCTCTCTGGCCGTCACTGATGCAGGCCAGCAAGTTCAGGGTAGCTATCTGGTGAGCGTAATAATGTTCCATTAACTGCTAGCTGTTCGTTAATTTTACAGTATAGTGGTGGGGGCATCGGCGGACTCGTCCTCGCCCACTCATTGGCTAGATACCCTACATTATCGGTCGCCATTTACGAAGCTGCGCCTAAAGGCGCCATCTATGGTGCTGGAATAGGAATGTGGCCCCGTACATGGGAGGTGCTGAGGAAAGTGGGACTAGCAGAGAAACTCAAGAAGGTTTCGCTCTCCTTCCCGGCTGAGAACGATTGTGAGTCCAGTTGTAAACCGATGTCTTTGACATTACTCACTTCTTGGAATCGCTCACGCAGCGCTAGCATTTTCATTCCGGAAGAGCGACCGACGGGAAGGGATCGAGTTCTTTAACATGCAAGGCCGAGGTATGTCAGTCATACCTGCATCTGAAGGCTGACGTTGCCATGCGCTTACCGCGTCGCTGGCAGGGAGTATGAGGACATTTCATCGGAGTGACTTCCAACAAAAATTACTCGAACACATACCTCCCCACTACCGCGTCCAATATGCTAAGCGCTTGAAGTTTTTCTCGAGGAACCAGCACGGAGAATTGGATTTACATTTTGTGGATGGCTCCTATCATACCTGTGATCTTCTGGTCGGGGCAGATGGGATCAGGTCCCCGACCAGGGCCTGTGTCATACGCGAGAAGGTGGCGGAAGCTCGAAGGCACGGGAGACCGCGCGGGGAAATAGATGCATTGGAGGATTGTATACGTCCGCAGTTCTCTGGGTACATTGCCTATCGCTCAGTAATTTCGACACAGAGACTCCAAGGGACAGCATTGAGGTTCAAGTCACCCGTCATGGTGCGTGTCTTCGATGATTATACTCGGACTCGACTTCCTTACCAAAGCTTTGTGGCCAGTACCTCGGCAAGAACTCAGTTAGTCCCTTTCTCGTTCTTATTTTCAGAGATGTCCCATGCCTCTCAAGTCTATTCTTGCCTATCCTATTGCCCTAGGACAGATGATGAACCTTGTCGTATTTGGGTTCGACCGTGAGGCAGAGGGTTCGGTGTATCGTGGTCAGTGGAGCGAGCAAGTTGACGCCAGCGAAGTCTACAACGTCACTTCGTTTGAGAAATGGGAACCTGAAGCCCAAGCCTGGCTGGAGGTTCGTGCACATGTATTCAGGCTGTCAACGCCACACTTGACTTGTCGATGAATTCTATTCGTCCTCCAGTGTGTCCACAATCCGACAAAGTGGGCGATTCACACCGTCAAACCTCTCCCCACGTTCATATCCCACAATGTCGCGCTTCTCGGAGATGCGGTGAGTTCTCATCTTCCGCTTCAAATGCACCCGGTGAATAAAACCCCTTGTCTTTCTAGGCCCATGCTTTTACTCCACATCAGGGAACCGGTGCGGGCCAGGCAATTGAGGTATTTTGAATTTGTTTCCTCTGTCTTTCAGGCCACTCATGACTTTTGTCTTTGAGGATGCGTACGTCCTAGCAGAGCTCCTAGGTCACCCCCTCACCACTCGCGAAGCCATTCCAAGGACTCTTAGAATATATGACTCAATAAGGCGGCCATGGGTCCAAGAGATCGCCGAGAAAGCTCGCCTTAATGGACATTGTCTCGCGCTGGATTACGAGGGATTCGACTTTGACGATGCCTCACCTGACGCGTTAGCTGAACAGCTACGAAGAATGGGCGGGTTTCTGGCGGATAACTGGAGATGGTGTTGGGATTCTAGCGTACAAGAATCGTTGGATGCCGCCATACACCTGCTGGAAGCTGAGTAGGACGCTCGTTCGTAACTTGTTTTGTGAGGTAAACCTGGAATGATAATATTTATTACCGGATGTGGAGCGGACTGCGAGTCGAAGGATAGGTTGAGCCACCAAAGTACTTCATCGCTTCTGAACACTTCCTGTCGTTGGAATTCCTGGAAGCTCGGACGCTCAATGGTCATCGCCCTCAGACAATCGGGTCTGAACTATGTATCCCCACTCAGTCCTAAAGGCACAAGGAGTGAGCTACGCTGTACATTAGATAATGTCCAACAGTTTAGATAGAGTAAGTATATACTAGTCCGTGATACGTGAGCGAAAGAAGTAGCGCAACACTTGAAGCCCAAAACCCTCCCTCGTTTGCTAGAATTACCAAGCAAGACTTGCCACCATCATAGCAGCAGCAGCGAGGAGGGCGTTCACCGAAGTAGCCAGGGCACCGTTGCCATTGCCATTGCCATTGCCACCGTTTCCGGTCTGGGAGCTATCAGCGGAGCCCGCCCCGTTATCATTCGTCTCGCTGGCGGGGAGTGCGTCGACGGCGAGGATGGGCTGCTGCTCGATCTTGCCGGAGCCAACGATGACGAAGGTGGCGTTGCTGGGGATACCATTGACGGTAACGAAGACCATCGCAGGTCCAGGTTGGAAGATGTTGGCGTTAGGAGGCATCTGAGAGGTGTGGAGGGTAATGGAACCGTCATCATGAACGGTGTAAGTGTTGTTCAACTGGAGATACCGTTGTCCCATGGTCATGGAGTGAGTTGTCCATCCTGCACGAACGACGGCAACGGTGGTCTTGGCTGCAGCGTCGTTGGCCTTGCCGGAGTAGGAGCTGGCGGGGATGGTGATGTCAAAGGGCTTACCACCATAGGTAAGAGTGTTGGGGATACCGCTTGGTTGGGGACGAACGCTGGCGGAGAAGTAAGGAGGGTAGAAGACCTCTGCTCTGTACTCGGTGGGGTAGGCGGTGGTGAGGTTGACATCGACGTTGGGGTTTGATCCAGCAATGAGAACCGAGGCGTCAGGAAGGAGGATGGCGGTGGAGTGGTAGAAACGGGCAATGGGGGAGGTGTCCAATCCCTCGTTGGACCAGCGCTTTCCACGCTCAGCACTGGGATCGTAGATAGCAGGGCGACCTACGGGTCCGGCGGCCAAGGACATACCGAAGGGCATCTGACCGTAGGTGGGGGTTTCACCAGTCTGTTGCGAGTATCCAGCAGTCCCGTTGAGGGCACCGTTAACTACGAGTAGCTTGCCATCAGGAAGGGCGACGAACTGTCCCATGGTACGAGTCTCAAGCATGTCATCATCCTGGACGTAGGCTGCTGCAGAACCGTCTTGTGGCTCAGGAGTGATACGTTGGCAATCCTTTGAGGCAGGGTAGTTCCAGGTGTTGATTCTTGGCCAGGTGAAGTCACCCCAAGCCTCATCGGGCATATCCGTACCACCGCAAAGCAAGATCGTGGGGTTGTAGTTGTTGGCAGGGGTCAAGGGAAGCATCGCGACAGCACCTGAAGCAGGGTAAACACGGACAATTTTGCCAGGGAGATCGGGAAGTTCATGCTCGACGTTCGTCTCGGGTTCCCAAAGCACTATGGGGCCGGTCAGCTTGGTTGCTGCAGTGAACATGTAAAGGGAACCCACTGGTGGAATAGTTGGCCTGGACGTACATCCTTCCGGAAGGCATAAGGAAAGTGTGTGCGTAGGAGTTGAGACCGGAGGTCTTGAGCATGAACTGCATGACCTGAGCCTCTCCCCGGGATGGGTAGAACTCGTATGTGGGCTCGGAACCACCATGGGAGGTGGCAGGATCGTCGTTGGGGTAGTTCCTGTTGATGTAACCTCCATTGACGAAGCCACCAATGATGGCAACTGTACCGTCTCCGAGAGGCTCAGCCGCGGGATACCAACGCTGCTTCTGCATAGCAAGTTTGGACGCGTCGTCGAACCATTTGCAATCCTCAGAGTCCCAGTTGTCTGTACTCTTGCAAGGTTTGACGATACGGATGGCTTTGCGCCCATCGTAAACGCCAAGCCTGTCATCGAACGTGTCTTTCCCGTCTGAGGAGGGAGTATCACCAGGACCAATAGCCTTGTTGCCACCGAACGTGACCCAAGTACCATCGGGCATGTGTGATCCGGCCGCACAGAAAGCATTTGTCATACCGTCCATGAGGGTGGCTTTCCGCGTGTTGATATCCCTATACAATCCGTGAATACAGGAGCGTTGACGACATCGTCAGTTTTGACTCACCAAACGACGTTCCAAGCTGGGTGGCCGTTGATCTTAGCCTCGTTGTTCTCAGCCTTGTCCATAATGTACACTTTTTCGTCGTTTCCAACGAACATCTAAAAAAAAAGAAGCACGATCAGTTCGAAAATCGCCTGTAATAAATATCTTTAGCTCGCACCATCATCGCGCTAACAAGCGTGTTCCCCCCATCTTCAAAAGAACCTGGAGTGGCAGCTAGAGCTGCGGAGGTTGAGAGACCTAACCATAGCGATAGGCGTAAAAGAGTCGAGGACGTCGGCATTGAAGAAAAAAGTGCCTCAAGCTGACGAAAGTTAAAGAGTGAAAGAGACCCGGATGGGCTGCAACGAGGTGGTGGAGTGGATTTAAACGAGCGGGAAAGGGGATTTTAATGTACTGCCTCTGAAATTTCTCTTGTCGTTCTTAAAGGGAAACTTGCCAAGCCTAGAGCAGCCTAGAGGTTCGGCGTTACCTAGAGAAAAGTTGGCAAGTAGGTAGCTGTGGCGAACCGGAAGAATTGATTATTATACGATTTTGAAATGGTATTTCCTCCGGGATCTCCTCATCCTCTGGGTGTTGAGCCTTGAAACGGTTCAAAAGTTCACGACAGGATTCCGAAGAAGAGGCTGCGGGGAAAACACACCGAACATTATGTCCGGCAATGTCACGTGAGTAACTTACTAAGTGTCATGAACTACAAGTTGCCACAGCCAAGTCCTCGGCCATTCCTTATTCGTGGTTCCATCAATTGAAAAACACTCAGGAGCTCGAGTCTCGTCGCCGACGCTTCGCTTCGTGTAGGACTTTGAGCTCGCTAACGGTGAAGGGGCCTATCGAAATCAGGATGTGGACATCGCCTCCGACACGAACTGTGGGTCCAGCCCGGCCAGGTCGTTCACGGCCTTGTTCCAATTGTATAGGTTGATACTTGCCATGAGGATGGCAAGAACAGATTATTTCGTAACGATAGGCTTGGGCGCTCTTGGGCGTCGCGCCGGAACACTGAGGGTCAAGAAACCCAAAGAAGCCAAGATCACCCTCAAACTGAAGGGCTGTCTCATAGTGAGGACAACAGGACGAATTGCCAAACTCGATTCTTTTACAGAAGTCACTGAATAGCAGAACGAGCTATATACATCGCTCTACGAGATTGAATCGTCCATGAACCACTTGGGTGTACGTACGAGAAACGGGATGTAACAAACAGACAAGAAAAACATGCGGATAAGATGAAAGTAGCGTGAGGGAATCGGCGGGAGAAGGTACGGAAATGGGTGTCGTGTCAGGCCACAATGTCAATGATGCATGATGGGTCGTCGCGAAAGAAAGGTTGAACGAGTGCAGATCAGGCAGGCAAAAATAGATGGTACTACTAAAAGAGATTCTGGAGTAACGACGCGGTAATACAAACGGTAATTCTTGCTCAAGTAAAAGGTCATGATAAAGAGGATGCACACAATGGAGATGTAAATGGTCAGTGAAGAAAACCATTGGCCCTAAAGAAGCAGATAGTCCCATTCAAATGATGTAGCGAAAGAAAGGGAAAAAATTCAAGCGAAAGATAGAAGGAACAAGAAAAAACCGCACATTACATTCTCAGTAGTTATGATACCTTCCCTGTTGCTGTTGATATGGCTGAGGCGTACCAGCATGCTGCATTCTACCTTCTTGCGAGTACGGGTCGACCTCGACGCTCATGCCATTCTCCCTGTACTGATCGTACTGTCCGGGGAGATGGTGTTGACTCCCGTCCCACTGTTGACTTCCGTTATAGTCCTGTTTATAAGGAACGTATAACGAGGAGTCGTTCGGTACTGGTCCCTGGTAGTAGTTCTGGGATTGCTGTTGACCATATGGGTGACCACCATAGCCTCCGTTAGTCCCGTTGTAATCAGTTCCATAACCAGCGGAGGGAGGGACGGTGACAGGCGAAGTCGGGGCGTTGGACATTGAGTAAGGGGTAGGGGTGGCAGAAGGTGAGATGGGCTCTTGTCGGGCTCCTGAGCGTCGACGACGCGAGATGCAAATACCGACAATAGCTCCAATAATTCCCAATACCACAACACCGGCGACGATAAGAGCGATGAGCTTGCCTGTGCTCAATCCGGAGGTGGACTTTCCATCGTTTCCGGTCGAGGAAGGATTGGCGCTTCCGTTAGCAGAATCTAGACGCTGGCTGGCAGGCAGCACGGCGGCGGTGCGCAGAGGCTGCTCTTCAATTTTACCGGATCCGACCGTCACGTATGTACCGGTGGAGGGAACACCGTTCACGACGACGTAAACCCAAGCCGGTCCGGGCTGGAAGATGTTGGCATTCGGGGGCATCTGTGAGACGTGGAGAGTCAAGGAGCCATCCTTATTGACCGTGTAAGTGCTGTTCAACTGCAAGTAACGCTGACCCATGTTCATGGCGTGCGTGGTCCAGCCAGGGCGCACGACCGAAACATAGGTGTTATCAGCCGCAGAGTTGGAGGGACCTGAATAAGAGCTTGCAGGAACAGTTACATCAAACGAGTCACCACCGTATGTGAGGGTTTTAGGAATACCAGACGGGTTGGGACGAGTAGAAGCCGAGAAGTAAGGAGGGTAGAATATCTCGGCCCTGTATTCAGTGGGGAACACGGTGGTGATGTTGACGTCGACATTGGGGTTTGAGCCAGCGATTAGGACCGAGCCGTCGGGGAGAAGGATGGCAGTGGAATGGTAAAGACGTGCGATGCTGGAGGTCTGCAAACCAGCATTCGACCATCGGCTTCCTGGTTTGGCGCTGGGATCGTAGATGGCGGGTGTGCCGACTGGGCCTGAGGCCAAAGACATACCGTAAGGCATATTCCCATACAAAGGAGTCTGACCCGTCTTCTCGGAGTAACCTGCAGTACCATTGAGACCTCCATTCACGACGAGCAGCTTGCCCGTGGGAAGAATGATGAACTGTCCCATGGTACGTGTCTCGAGCATATCGTCATCTTGCTCATAGACTGGTGCAGACCCGTCGAGTGGCTCGGGAGTGATACGTTGGCAATCAGCAGATGCAGGGTAATCCCAGGTGTTGATCCTTGGGTTACCATAGTCTCCCCAGGCTTCATCGGGCATATCCGTTCCACCACAGAACAAAACGGTCGGGTTGTATTTGTTGGCGGGGGTCAGAGGAAGCATGGCAGCGGCGCCCGATGCAGGATAAACACGAGCGATGCCTTTGGGCATGTCCGGGAGATCAATCTCGGTGTTGGTTTCCGGGTCCCAGAGCACTAGAAGGAAAGATGGGCGACTAGGCAGCCAGAAAAAGTTAATGGATGCTAGCTTACTGGAGGAAACGTTGGCCTGAACAAACATCTTTCCGGAGGGCATCATGTACGTGTGAGCATACGAGTTCAGACCAGAGTTTTGATCATGAAATTCATGACCTCTGCTTTGCGTCCATTGGAGGGGTAGAACTCGTACGTTGGCTCGGCAGCACCACCTTCATATGCGGGGTCCTTATTGGGGTAGTTCCGGTTGATATAACCGCCGTTCACGAAACCTCCGATGAGAGCAATTGTACCGTCACCGAGAGGTTCAGCGGCTGAGTACCAACGCTGTTTCTGCATAGCCAGTACGTCGGGGTTGTCGTACCACTGGCAGTTGGAAGAGGCGAAGTTGTCGGATGATTTACAGGGGTTGAGAAGACGGATAGATTTGGACCCGTCCCAGTTCTGGTAAATCGCATCGTACTGTGCAGAAGCGCCAGAAGGATACTTGACGGAGCCCAAGTTACCACCGGGACCAATGGCACCATTCCCGCCGAAGGTAGCATATGAACCATTAGGTAGGTGCATGCCGGATGCACAGAAGACGTTGGTCTTGATATCCATGAGCTCAACCTTGTGGGTGTTGATGTCCCTAATTACAAAGCATCATCAATTATCCATTTCGAGGCGAAGAACAAGGCGACGCACCAAACAGCTCCCCATGCAGGATGACCATTGATTTTGGCCGCATTTCCTTCCGCCTTGTCAATGATATAGACTTTCTCGTCGTTACCGACGAACATCTAATGTATGGGTCGTCAGAGGAGGAACGGATGACCGTCAAGAGAAGGCGGAAAGACTGACCATCATAGCGCTGACTTGGGTGTTGCCTGCGTCGACAAAGGAGCCAGGTGTTGCTGCCAGCGTCGAAGACGCTAGAGATGCCAGCCCTAAGGCCAGCACAGATAAGGATTGGAACATTTCGGAGGGCAGGTAGGTGTGATAAAGGATGAGGGAAAAGGGTCAGGTTATGAGGAAATTGGGAAGACGTCGAGAGAGACGACGAGGTCGTCGTGGTAAACGATGGAGAAAGGGAAAGGAGAGGAAGGTTAGAGCCTTCAAGCTTTCAAAAAAGCGTTGGTTTGTTGGTGGTGGTTGGTCAGAAAGGACCTGTTATAGAAACCGGATGAAGCCGTTAACGTTGATGGCCTCAACAAAAAAATTCCACCCGCCGATCTGCCGGGACCCTGGCGTTCCTGATTCTGGGTGGCGACCCTTCATAAAATTCAACAGAGATCTGGTGATGTCGCTTTTACTGCTTAAGTCTCGACCGAACCCACGTAGCTGAGCTCAACCATCGCTGCTCGCACAAGGATGGAACATATTCTGGTCTTGAAATCTCTTCGGCAGACTAGCAGGTTCGGGTTTCAGGTTGGCGTAAATGCCCAGCATACCACCTCCTACGCGACGTCAACTTCTCCGAGACTTGTCAGCCGTGATGTACATATACATACATATTCGATTGTAAGCCTGCTCTGAAAATTTGCTTGCAAATCTTTGGTGCGTTCAAAGAATACTCTGCAATAAGTATCTGTCGGACCAGCTTCAAGCAGCTACTACTCAATCCCGGATCTTGTGTGCTAGCTCCTTAATCACAGGAGCAAATCGAACACCTTAGGAGTTACGGTAGCTCAGATTAGAGCCGTCCAGCCGTAGGCATCGGGTACTTGAAGGTGCTTAAGCATCGGATAGTAAAACAGATCGCGGGCTGCGAAGTCCGGACATTGGCACAATTCCGGTTGAGTGTAAGAATAGAACGGAAAGATAGATGTTCCATGCTGCAAAAGACCTTGCCCCGATCTTCGGGGCCTCGGGAGTTGAGATATGGGATCACTCGCCGTCTTCTGGGTCTTCTGGCGTAGCAGTATTCAGGTGAGGTGAGATCCTCTCTCTCGTGTCACAGCCGCACCACGGAGGCCCTTGTAGCTCAACTCTGAGCGGGAGCCTCCGGATATCACGGTGGTAAGTGGCGGAGGAGTTGGCTCACGCTAAAAAAATATGATCGTTAATCGAGTATGACGGGATAATATCAAGTTCGGTCTTGCTCAAAACGCAACGTCGTTATGGTCCCATAACCCTGTAGTCACAAGCTGTTCGAGCTATGCCGCTTCAAGGGACTCAAGAGGAAGAAGGTTGGAAGAAGGGCTTGCCAATTGACGCACGCGCCTGGGCGGTGACCAGAACAATTTCCCACGCACTGAAAAATTCGAGAGTGCGCACGGGCCACCTCGCCTTGAACATCAACGGTCACCAGTACCGACCACCCAATGGACGCCCTCATAGCTAAAGCCGATGCGATACAACCGCTGTCTAAAAAACGAAAGTTCAACCACAAAAGGTCTTCAGGCGGTGATCCAGGTCCATCTACCTCAAAGGCTCATGACCAGACTTATAACTCGATCGCAAAGAACACGTCCGTACCCAAATCTCTCCGGCCTACAAACTCTCTTCCAGATGGCGCTATTCCCAAGCACAATCATATAGCTAATAAGAAGCTGCGGGCAGAACTCGTGAGGACGTCTTCTCACATCGCGCATTCGAAAGCGATGTTGGAGGATGCGGAGTTGTTGTTGACTGGAGAGGCTGGCAAGATGGAAGTGGAGGGTGACATGGAGAGAACGTGGAGGGTTGGTCAGGCAGATATTGAGCAAGGAGCAGGACAGGAAGCAGCCAAAGGGCGGAGAGAGCTCAAATTAGAAGGCGGACCGTATACAACACGGTATACAAAGAACGGAAGGTTTGTTTTGAGCTTTTCAGTAACCGATAGGCCTGTTACTGAAGGCATTTTAGGCACTTGGCCGTTGTCGGGAAAAACGGGCATGCAGCAACCTTTGACTGGCAGACGGGCACTCTTCACACTGAGCTTCAGTTGCAGGAAACTTGTCGAGACATAACGTGCGTCATTCTTCTTATCGTACACAAAGGTGATTGTTGACGTCCATTGTTTAGATTTCTACACGATCATTCCTACTTTGCAGTAGCGCAGAAGAAATACGTTTTCATATACGATCGAGACGGCGTAGAACTTCATTGTCTCAAATCCCATATCGAACCTACAAGGCTAGAGTTCCTCCCTTACCACTGGCTATTAGCCAGTATAGTACGTGTCTCCTCATATAAGACTGGGTTGACGTTCTAACATATATTCCAGGGCAATGCCGGGTACCTCAAATACCAAGATACATCCACAGGCCAACTATTGGTGGAACATAGGACGAAATTTGGCTCATGTACAACGATGACCCAAAACCTACATAACGCCGTCATTCACTTGGGACATCAGAATGGTTTGGTGACTCTTTGGACACCAAACCTTCCTCATCCTGCTGTGCAACTTCTAGCCCATCTGGGACCGGTGAGCAGCATATCAGTCGACCCCAGCTCAGGAGGAAGATACATGGCGACGGCGGGTAAAGATGGTACGGTGAAAGTGTGGGATTGTAGGAATTGGAAGGGTACAGTACGGGAGTGGAGTGCCCGGGGAACAGGAGAACCAGAAGTCGAGTGGAGTCAGAAGGGGTATTTGGCTGTCGCCAGTGGTGGAAGCGTAAATGTGGGTGGTGTGAAGACGCTTCGTAAAATTGACCCCTGCTCATCGTTGTTTTCTACCTCCTCAGGTATACACCCCGCCATCAATCCACACACCATTACCTGGACATACACAACCGCCGTTATACCTTACACATCCTATCACAAGCCGCCCGTTGACTTCGTTGAGATTTGCACCGTTCCAGGATATCTTGACAATAGGACACGGTGCTGGAGTTTCGAGTATACTGGTACCGGGCGCTGGCGAACCCAATTTCGACAGTGCAGAGGCAGATCCATTCGAGAATAGGAAGGCAAGAAGAGAGAAGGAGGTCAAGAGTCTATTGGACAAGGTATGCACGGATAGCCTGGAAATTATTTTTCGGTGAAGCCTTGCTGACTCCCTCACAGATTCAGCCCGATATGATCAATCTGGATCCCGACTTCGTTGGAGGACTTGCGCCTGTCTCTAAACTTACCACTAACCAAACGCACAACGGCAAGTCCGCCCAGCCGGTCGACGTACCTTTTGCGCGGTTGTCGAGGATGGAGAGGCTGAAGATACAGGGCAAGGCGGACGACACTGAGGTCGTGGAGAGCGACGACGACGACGGCCAGGGCGGCAAAGGTGATAAGGAAGAGAGGGAAAGAAGGAGGATGAGAGGAAAGGGGAAGAGTTTGAAAAGGTTCGCCGTTTTCTCAGGTTTGTCGACGATGACACGAACCGCCTCTCCATCTGATATCTAGATACCTTCGAAAGCAACGGAAGAACGTTATCGATCCTGCAGCTGTAAGTTTCTATGTACTGGTTGATGGACATATTCACGCTGACCCTGGTTATAAGGTGGCTATCCGGGCCAAACTTGAAAAACAGAAGCAAGAGCGGAAACAGGTATTGTTGAAGAAAAAGGCAGAGGCAGCAGGTGTTCCTGTTGCTCCCGCCAGACCATCGGCATTGGATAGATTCAAACGTTCCGAGTCTTGAATGTACGATATTTGAGTCTCCCTGAGCTCTATGAACGGGGAGTGTTGTTACTGAAGCGCCGATTGTCCGACGAGCCTGGTAAATTCACTAGAGAGCACTAGAGAGCTTTTATCAATGACGTCAATTTTCTAAAGAACGACTGTCGACCATCCATATGCTCATGCTCCGTGCAATCGAACCGAAATCGAACTATCTTCCTTACCCCCATCATGACTGCAGCAACGGGATACGCAGCGGTAGACCAATATCGAGATGCGATCCAAGATCTCATCAACGGCGGTAACGTCGAGGCTGCTGTCTCCAAACTCACTCAACCAACTCTTGATGCCATTTCACGGACAACCCACGGGGGCTCTGACGGTGGGGACGATAAAGTCGAGGATACCCTCTGGGGTTTGTGGTCTGCTTTCGTTCGAGCAGCTCGAGAAACGCCAGAAGAAAAAGTCCATGACCGGCTCATAACCGGCCTCCAAACTATCAAATCTCTCCCACCGGCATTGGTACAGAAAAACGGTGATAAGGAGCAATACAGTATCTGGGATTTACGTGTTTGGGACGATCTGCCCGTCTTTGGGGCTGAGCTACGTGAAGAGTGGAACTGTACGTTCTCATTTCCCGACTGAAGTGAGAGAAGACTAAATCAGCCCCTCAAGACACCGATGAAGACGACGAGACCAAGCGAACACAATGGGCAAACCTCAACGCATTCGTTTCACGAATCGTTGTTGCTCAACTATCAGATTTCGAGTTGTACGCGATCTGGACTTTGCGGGATGCCTTGGAGTCCCCAGAGTTGGATGAAGGGGACGCATCCCTTAATGGTCACGTTCCCGCAGCGGCACAGTGGATCTTCATCGCAGGATCGCTGATTTATGAGAACGACAGAGAATGGTCACCTCCACCCAACCAAGGAAATCCTGCCCGTGGCGGTCCTTTGGCGCCGGATGTCAAAAAAGGTTTTAGCAAAGAGCGGTGGGCGCTTTGGAAGAAAGGCTTTCAAGCTGTGAGCAAGAATTCTGGTAGTCAGGTAGCGGAGGGGACGAAGGGGACAGCAACGAAAGCGTTGCAAAAGATGGAGGAGATTGAGAACAAATCGCAACGTTAAATAACATTGTGTTGTCAATGTCTGTGCATCGGTTTGAAGCATTCAACATATTCTCCCATGAGGCAAGCAGAAAGCACTACAACTTTACTAGAGTGAGCTCTTGGGACGCTGCATGGAATTTGTTCGCTCACCTAGTTCTCGCCAGCGTGCGATTTCTTTTCCCCGCCGCTGATGGTCATTTTCGCGACTTGCCCATCCGCATCTTGTATTTCTACCTCAATATCCTGGGGGCTGACAGTGTCATCTCCCTCTGTGTCCTTTTCATCCCCCTTCACATTCTCATCTAAGTTCATCATCTTCACTAACCAACTGGCTCCTTCTTCCCACCCTGAAACTTCTGCTTCAGCCAACGGTGAATGACCTGCATTATTCTTGATATCGATCAAGTCCACTCCAGGTCCAGTCGGAGATTGTATGAGCTTTTGCACGGCCGGTAGATGGGAATTTAGAGCAGCCCAATGAAGTGCTGTCGATCCAGCGCTATTTTGTGTCGATAACAACGATGGAGGGATGATCGGGAGCACAAAATCGAGAAGATCTATTTGAGAATATCTCGAATAAATTTCAATGCTAATGGTTGCGACATAGTGTCCGAAAGACTTACCATTATGGCCGTTTCCGCATATCATGTGTAGAATCGTGTTGGCGTTTTCATCACGGATAGATGAAAGTGGTTCATGTCCAAACTTTTTCACAAACTCTTGGACGTCTTCGAGGTCTCCGTATCGACACGATAAAAGTAGATCGTCTTTTTCTTCGTCTGTTGGGATTGGCATTATGAGCGTCAAGTAGAATGAGGAAATTTTTGGGATGACACAGGCTGAGACAGCCGGCCTAGCGTCATAATCCGGCAAAAGCCGGGCCTGCGATCAGTAAAAAGCAAGTTCGAATTGCCGCCACAACAAGTAAACTGCAAGCTTTCAAAAGGGCGCTGGAGTAGAACGTATCAGCGGCTCTTCGTGTCATCATGAGATAGCATCAGCTGGCTGGTCTGTGTCTTCTCTAGAGAATATACTATCGACACGAGCAATCAGCGACACCTTTGTCGTGAGGATCCTCCCGACAGGTACCCTTATCGCACAGATCTGAGTGGTCAGGCCTCGGGCGTACACATCAAGTCGCAGATCACTCAAGCTTTCCATCAAGTACCTCAGTTTCATTGGTCGCGTTCTGCACCACCTCCACGAGTTGGAAGTAAGTCGTAAGTATGATGTACACGTACGAACTGTCTGGATCGCTCAACAGCTTTGGTTTTCAATTCGAGTCGGAATGGTACTGAGAAGTACCAAAATACTCGATGAGAACATCCTGATTCACGTATGACGTGTGCTGAAACAGCTGTTGAATCGGTATCGTCGGGACTCCGTCAAATACACTCGACGTAGGCTCCTGGCAGCTGGCTTTCAGAGCCACGCTGCTCAGCCCTGAGTGTGCCGTCCGAGTTACTGCTAATGCTATCCAATCTATCGAACGAAGATGCTTGTGAACTCTCAACCGGAAGGGGACTGATTGGGACCGAGGACCCTCGACTTACAAATCACGACCGTGCAAACCCACATACCAAGAGAAAAGTCTTTCGAAGGTATCTACTCCCATACAACGTCAAGGACCTGGATCACCGCGGAATAGCCCCGGAGGTTTGCTTGAAGGCAGATCCCTATAGGACTCCCGTAGCAATGGTTGTTGGGAACTCCGACCAATGAAGTTTCGATTATTTGTAGTAGTACCCACCCCAACGTTGCCAGCTCACTGCTCTACGGACGCCGCTTTACTCCATGATCGTAGTACAGGGCCATACCTGTAGAAGATGAACGGAGAGGGGCAGCCAATCACCAGGCAAACAAGAGCCAAGATCGAGTTTCCCCACCCTGAGGCTGAGGTCAGACCAGCGTAACCCAGCGCGTTTGAAGTCTGCTTACCATCTCCGAGTTGTGCATACATCTTGTCCGCGAAAAGTGGGAAGCCGAATCCAGCAAATGCTCTGAAGGAAGATACACCCGCTATCGCGCTCGCAGCGTAGAGGGCATAGTTATCGACCTGTGGAGTCCTGGTGAGTGCGGACCTTTCGCGCTTATTCAAGTGAAAAATGTACCAAATAAGTCTGCACGCAAGTCCAGTTTCCACCTGATTCATTTTTGTCTCAGGACCAGGGACTCAAAAGAAAAGAAGCGGAACGATTCACCTATCCCCACAGAGTAGATAAACACACCCAGGTCTATGGAACCAGTATCAGTCGGAAAACGGAGGAGTGGAACACTCAAAAATGGGACTTGCCGGGAACCAACCAGAAGGTTCGAGCGTTTGCCGTCCATCCGTAGATCAATAAGCCAACCGGTAGAAAGGTAGCAGATACCATTAGCAGGGGTAACCTAGGAAGAGGAAGAGAAGACTCAGACTCCGCGTATCTAAAGAATCGTTGCGCGTACCTCATTTCAGGTGTACCTACGCCACCGTTCCTTGCTTTCAGCTTTCGGTAGATTTTGTTGAGAACTCTCGCGCCGACCTGCCCACCCACTTTGAAAAAGGGCTGTAAGATCCCAAGTCCTCGTGCAAAGGTATCGGAAGCCGTTCATACCGGTCGATCCCAACGCGATGGCCAGATAATGAACACCTGCTACTCCGGAGTTCTGACCGTACTGTTCCGTAAATACCTTGACAAAAGCTTGGGAAAATCAGTCATTCGTTCTTCGACGTGAATGACGTGTTGCGGAGCACTCACTCGTCAAGCTGAGGTAGAGGACGCCGTAAAGCACTGCCATGTAGAGTGCAAAAATTTGCACAATAGGTTCCGTTGCCAGGAATGTGAGGGGCTTGGCAATACCACGTCCCATCACCGCAGACCAATGACGATCTGAAACTTCAAAAACGGAGCGCAAGTTCGAGTTCCCAGTCTGCTTGCGAAGTGACTGCGCTTTTCGTTTGAGAAGCTCCGGCGCGTATGTCTCGCGAAGGAAGAACTGGATAGAGGTAAGCACGCGTAAGTTGAAAGAATGGGGAAATAGACACTCACGAATCCGGCAATCTGGAGGATGGCGTCGGCAATACTGACACTCCAAAACACCCATTGCCAGCGGCTCTTCAGCGCTATCCACCCGCCAACTAAGGGTCCGGTCGATGGGCCTACCAAGGGAGCGAGAGAGTAGACGCTCATCGCCATACCTCTTTCTTCCGGGGACCATAGATCTCCGACGACACCTCCCCCGACAGACTGAGGTGCAGCTCCGCCAAAGCCAGCTAAGAACCTGAACACCAACATCTGAGTGGGGGTCTTCGCAAAAGCGCAGAGGGTGTTGAAAACTACATGTGGTTGCCATGAGTTCAAACGAAAAGGTAGTGTGTGATGAACTTGATGAACTCACTAAGAAACCAGATGTTTGATACCTGAAGGATCACAAGTCGTCCGAAAAGCTCTGAAAGAGGTCCCCAAATGAGAGGCTGAGAGCAGAGTTAAAACACGACTGGGAGCCCAACAGAAAAACACCCACGCCCAGAGCATACGCGAGCACGAAGATAGATAAAGTCATGTTCTCTAGAATAGAGCCCGGCGGAATGCCAAGGTCTCTTGAAATTGCTGGCAGGGAAGGAGACGATATTGAGGACCCTACGGGACTAGAATGATTCCATGAGTTCGGAGAGGATATTCGCAGTTCTGTGAGTTGAATACCTTATGAAAGTGAACAAGCTGACGACTAGTGTCACCGTCCAGCGTTGCTTCTTGCTCCAATTTCTTGGGTTCTGGGGGTCGCCAGGACCATCCCAGTCTACAATGCTTTTGGTATCCCGGATCGACTCCTCTGAGTTGTAACCATCAGACTGCTGGCGACTGGATTCGCCATCCTTTTCCGTTCCAGTGTCGAAACTGGTCTCTTGATATCACGATGGATAAAAGTCACGTCAACGTCATTGAGCGGGAGAACTTCTGTGGCTCACTGGCTGAAGGAGGCTCTTGGGATGAAGGACGACCTTCAACATCATTTGCAGGACGTGAATCGGATAAAATCATAGTACAGGGGACTGGAATTTGAACACCTGGTCTCTGTATCCGGCCTTTTCATAAAGGCTGCCGTGGACTCGCTGTCCTTGTCGTGGGTAAGTCAAGTTTCGATAAGTGGTAGTAGTTTTCTCACATTGCTCATGTAGATCGATTGGTGGAACTACGGAAACCATCGTGGTGGCGCGTCAACTAGGACCCATCCCACAGGGCTCAAAACATCGGGATTTGACGAGTGGAATGATAGGATTGAGACATACCGCGTGGGTATTTTCACTATCTCCGCATTTACAATGAAGCTATGAAATAATGCGATGTCAGAAACCGAACGAAAGTCCCTCACGTTCACCTCAACCTGGCCCGAGTTGAAAGTTTGAGGTAAGAATGGTGGGAGGATTTAGGCTCCATTACAGTTCCCAGACTTCTCACGAGTGACGACGATGTGCCTACGTACGCGATGACCAGATCCGGCAATTCAGACCTTCATCATCTATTCGAAGTCAACACGCCTAAGAGCTCGCGAATCCACGGCGATAGTAGCCTTTGTTTATCTTGTTATATTTTCGTATTCTTCTCGGCGAATGGTAGCGAGATTCCCATTTCTATACTCACACGATCCAACAAATTCTTGGGGGGTGGGTAAAATTGTGTCGAAAAAAGCATTCTCTGGACGCAAGGTATTCCTACCCAAACCCCGAACGATGGAAACGAGACTCTATTTTCGTTTTAAGCTCTCTCGTCAGAAGATCAACATTTCCTCAGCCAATAAAAGTCAAGATCGCTTATTGCATCCGACTGGAATCTCTCTGGATTAGTCAAGAACTTGCGAAATACGGAAAGGGCAACGGTTGTTTGTAGATCATTCATGCGCAGCCTACTCCAAGGCCTACTCGTTCCGCTCGTTATTTTCGTGCACTCCACCTCCCAGACCGACATGATTCACCTTTCGTCATGTTCCGACACGCACATCTCTCCTTGGCACTCCAACTACCTACCTCGCCCAAAATAAACATGTCTTCTTTTGATGCGTCTCACAACCAGTCTGTCATCTATGTGATTAGGAAGCATGGAACGAGCCGGTCGTGGAGTCGACCGCCAGTTTTGTTGTGTAAACGAAAACACTCAACAAGGCAACCTCCAGGAACGATAGGTCTCTCCATATGGAGTGTCTTTTGGTAGAATGGTCCCGAGAACCACAGGGCTGCGTTAGGTGGGGACGAGAATGGGACGAATCATCGCACCCGGTGCAAGGTGGGTATTCGCTGGGCACTCCGCACTCGCAACTCACCCAACCAATCAGCAAATGATGAGAAAGAAAACGCTCGAACCTGTGTTGAGTGTCGGAGCACTCAAATCCATTCGTGGTATTTAAGGACCCCAACTCCTTGTCGATTTCTCAACACAAAGTCATCACCCAAGTTCTTTCCTCAAGCTGTTCTCCAGCCGTCAATAAACCATGCCTATGCTGTATGTTCTTTCCCTAGACGTAGCCTCGGACGACTTCTCATTCTGTTTTTAGAACTGACCCCTCCGTCAAATATCTTCCTTACACCGATGTTCCATTTCGCAAGGGATATGTTCGTCAGTGGCCTACAAAGCGGACCACCGAGGCTCCTCTGTGGCTCTCTACCGACCTGCGTGACGGCAACCAGGCCCTCATCAACCCAATGAATAATACTACCAAGCTAGAGCTCTTCAGGTAGGGCGTTCTTCCTTTCCTCTTTGATCATTGCTCAAATGTCACCTCCAGGCTCCTTGTCAAAATCGGCTTCAAGGAGATAGAAGTCGCATACCCATCATCTTCGGAACCCGAGTTCCAGTTCGTCCGGTCTCTCATTGAAAACAACGAGATTCCCGACGATGTGGCCATTCAGGTTTGTTATTCCTTCTTTCGTCGCCACTTATTCAATCTGATCTTCCTCATAGGTCATCAGTCCTGCCAGAGAAGATCTACTGGCTAGATCTATCGCCTCGCTCGCGGGTGCAAAGCATGCCATACTTCATCTCTATAACGCTGTTTCTCCGGTCTTTCGAGAGGTCGTCTTCCGGAATTCGAAGGAAGCAACGATCGACCTCACAGTCAATGCGGTCAGAAGCGCTAAAAAGCTTATGGAGGAAGAAACCGCGCGTTCCGGTAAGATCTTGCCTCGTCGATGTTTCGTTTACCGCCACTGACTCGGTTCGTTTCCCTTGCAGGAACTAAGTTCACCTTGAACTACTGCCCCGAGACTTTCTCCCAGACCGAGCCCGAATTTGCGGTAGAGCTTGCCAATCGCGTTCTCGAGGAATGGGGAAAGGCGACGCCGGAAGATAAGGTCTACTTTAATCTCGCTGCGACGGTCGAGTCCGCACCCAGTAATCACTACGCCGACTTGGTGAGTTCCTTCCCCTACGCAGTTTTACAAGCCCAAGCTGACCGTTCGCCAGGTCGAATACTTCAGCAACAACGTAAATCAACGAGACTCTGTCGTCCTCAGCATTCATCCCCATAATGATCGAGGTATGTTTGCACTATCGATTGGCCGTCGCCCCGTATCTTACGTTGTCCTCCAAAGGGACTGGTGTGGCGGCCGCTGAGTCGGGGCTCCTTGCAGGTGGCAGTCGCATTGAAGGATGTCTCCTCGGCAACGGAGAACGAACCGGAAATGTCGACATCATAACGCTCGCTATGAACCTGTACTCGCAGGGTATCTCTCCAAACCTCGATTTCTCCAATCTCCCCGACATTGTCAAGACTGTTACCAGATGCTGCGAGTGCGAAGTTCCAGTACGGTATCCGTACGCCGGTGCTTTGGTGTTCTCCGCCTTTGCGGGCACTCACCAGGATGCTATCAAGAAAGGCCTTGACGCTCAGGAGCTACGCTGGAAGAAGGTCGATAGCGCTGGCGAGGGAACCAAGCACTGGGCTATGCCTTACATTCCCCTCGACCCCAAGGATATCGGTTACGGATACGAGAATCTCATTCGCGTGTCCAGCCAGAGTGGCAAGTCGGGTACAGCTTACGTCGTCAAGCAGACGATGATGTTCGACATGCCTCGCCGGATGCAGGTGTCCTTCTACAAGGTCATCCAGGACGCCTGCGAGGAGTCCCACAAGGAGATGACACCTGCCCTCATCACCGAGACGTTCAGGCAGCACTATGGCTTAAGCTCTAAACCGATGGGACGACTGCATCTCCAATCGTGTCAGACGTCACTCATGTCTCCCTCGAGCCTCTCGGAATCTTCGGATGGATCCGACGAGGAGAGCGTGCTCAAGTTCGAAGGCCAGGTTTTGTGCGACAACGCTCTTCGTACCGTCTCAGGCGAAGGGAAGGACGTCATCGAAGCGGCCTTGGACGCATTGGACTCCGACCTCGATTTTGGTCTCTCTTTCGGCGAGACTTTCGACCAGACCCTCTCGGCTGACAATCTCCCTCAGCCCAAGACAGTCACATACGTCGAGCTCTTCCATCCTGGTTCTCAGCCATCGAAGTCCGGACTTGGCAGTGTATGGGGTGTCGGTGTTTCCTCAGACCCAGCAGTCGCCAAGGCAAGGGCGGTCGTCAGTGCTGCCAACATTCTGGTCGGAGACAGGAAGCTGCCTCGCCCCAAGATGGTATACACACCGAGGAAGGATCTCTCCGTTGCCCGAACCACCAGCGAAAGCTGGCGAGAGGTGATACTCAGGACTGGACACGGTATTCCCCCGACCCCCGAGAGAGAACTTCACTTCCAACCGTTGGGAACTTCATCTTGAACGGCTGAAAACGTAGTTTCTTTTGGGATGGACTTGAGGTTTCGTTGCTCGTTGACAATAATGGTCCTTGCTAACCACTAATCTGAATCATCGTGTACGATACTTGAAGCAATTCTTTAATCTAGAATTACTAGGAACACATGTGTTAATAAATTTCATTTTTGGCACACTATCCATTTCGAGTCCTCGACAGGGCCAGCAGAAAGAATACGGGACGGAATCTAATTCGCGCGAATTTCGCTCTGTCCACTACAATTTCCTGTCGGCGTAAGGAGTTTAGAACAGTGCAATACGTATATGCATGGCAAGACGTACCTTGTTGAGCAGCATTTGGCGTGCCCACGGAATCAATGTGTGAGATATCGCCTTCCTTTGGCTAATCTCCTGGCCAAAATCCTTCTACCGCCCTGGCTGCGCTTGCGAGCCAAAAACCCATGTCGCCTCTTTCTCACTCGCTGGGAGGGTTGATATTCCCTGCCAAACGAAGCAAAACGAGCTTGCTGCTGTTGCGGCGATGAAATTGGAAGTACTGAGGGGGATAGCAACGACTGCAGAGTTGCTAAAGATGAGGAAGTTGGACGAAGTCGGAGACAGGTCTGGGTCATGAAGGGTGTTATCCGGGGTGCTACATGACGCGACGACGGGTTCAAAGTGGACACTCGACTCGTAACAGATGGAACTTCTGCACGAATGCGGAGAGAACGCGAAAATAGTTGTGAGAGCGAAGGAGGGAGTCGAGGCATTGGTCCAAGTGTTGTCTTCCGGACAAAAAAAGGAAATTGCGCGGGACTTCTATTTTGTGCTAAATCATGTCCATAAGTGGAAGGTTTGTGGGAAATTTTACTCGCTTGTTCGGGTCGATCACTTGACCACTCTGCCACTGATCAAACGAGTCCATTGGTCAAAGTCATACTCATGGCGCCGTCTTGTTGATGGTGGACGCCAATATTGACCAAGGTGAATATGCACACCGTGGTTGTTACAACTACTCACGACTTCCTGAGGGCGGTGGTGGCCTGGAGGAGATGAAAAGCTAGATTCCTGCTTGTATTCGGCATGCATTGACCCCACTGCGTGGACATCACATCTTTGGCATTAGCGATCAACAACATAGGAACGGACGATTATCGGAGATAGGTTGCATCTCTGGTGTTGGTCAGAGTAGGTCACTTTTTGGATGGCGTAATGTCGTTTACCAGTAATCACATCGAATGTTTAGCAAGTTCTCTTTCCTCACGACCTTCATGACCTACTGCGGCGTTCTCACAACATGCTCTTAAGGGCGACTGGCGTTGCACTGATTGCATATGCCAACCTCCGGATAAAATGCAGGTAATCACTCGAATATAACATGAAGCAAAAGCTAACTAATACAAGTAACCCGTATCTTGCCATTACTTGTGAAATCGATGGTGGAGTTAGTACGGTAAAGCATAAATGATGGTGAAAAAGACGAAATGACCATGAACAGATCGTAGAAAAACCTAGATGGCTATTGGTCATTGATTGACCTCGAGATCGCCCAATGCAGCTCTCTCGTCATTCGTCGAGACCTTGTTGAACGCGGGAATACCAAAGCGGAAAGCACCGTCAGTGGGAACGTCCATATGTAGATACTTCTCGGGTGGCGACAATGGCCTGACCGGACTGAACATGAACCCTTCTTCGATGGACAGGAGCAGTGCCGATATCGGAGTCTTGATTTGTTCGATTTCACCGAGCCGCCGGCCACGATCGGTGGAAGGGGTATGAGGGTCCTGAGGGCACTTGTCCTCATCAACCTGTATCTGAGGTGGGGCGGGTGGCTGATTCTCAACATCAGCAGTAATCTCACGCTTGACCTGATTGGCGGGGTGAACGACTTCGTTGGTGGTGACGGAAGCTTCTGATGATTGCGATTCGGCATCAGCTGACCGAGACGTAGCAGATTCCTCCTCGTCAGCTGAGCGTTCCTGTCCAGCTACTGGCTGATCCGTGCGTTCCTCCTCCGCGGCGTCTCCTTGCGCAGCGTCAGCTTCGATGGTCTCCTCAACATCCTCCGTCTCCGGCTTCGGCTCGGGTTGCGGGGGTTGTGGTGTCTCTTTTCGACTGGGTGGTCGACTGACTGGTTCCCCTTTCCTGCTAGGAGGACGGCTACTCGAGGAGGCAGTCGCTGCTCGGGACCTGGCTTTGGGTTTCGTGTCCTGTTCCTCTCTCTGCCTGCGAAGATCTACACTGCTCTTTTTGGACTGGATGCCAGGCCTAGAGGTTCCACTCGAGGACCCGGAGCCTTGTGGTTCCTTTCCTTTCACGTTCAAGGCAGCGACACTCTTTTTCGTTTGTATCACCTTGGGCTGGGATTTAGACTGCGAGGAGGCGGTGGGAGCTGTGAGTCCGGGTCTCACTCGGGCAGTAGTAGTCGGTTTGAAAGCTTCGGTGTTCGCTACCTTGGAGGCGATTCGAGCAGTCGCCCCAGATCCTTGAGTGACTGCTTTGGCTATGGGCTTCGATGCCTTCGGAGCTGCCACCACGACAGGTCGCGAGGATGAACCAGCCGTGCTATGGCTTGTCATATCTGTTTGTTTGTCTTTCTCGCTTGAAGAACTTCCGGCGGGTGGCATTCCGACTTTCAGATTCTTCATGGACACCGCCCGGGTTCTGAGACGATTGGTGGGCTGTGGGACTGGCTTGGGCACCTCCGCTTTCTTCTCCCCTCGTTCACCTCCACTGCCTTCTTCAACAGAAGCAATCGGGAAGCGTTGTGGAGGAGGTTGACGGAGGACCGCCTTTTCTTCGGGGCGACTTCGTTCGACACGCATAGGAGCGGGTTGCATACGAACGGGTGCTCCTGAAGGTACAGTAGTGCTGTTGCTGGAAGAAGCCGATGCCCCTCGAGAGTGATTGGGCCGCTGGGGCGGTGCGTGGAGGGATGTCGACGAGGGGGGCCGAGACAGATGCAGAGCGGGCCGGATAGGCATGGAAGGAGGAGCCATGGGATTGGATGATTGGGATTTAAGCATTTGAGGCGGACGAGTAGGAGCTGCTGTCATTGCGGCTCGTACAGCATCTCGTTGTGAAGCTGTCAGAGTATTGGCGCTAGTGGCGGGGTTCGTCGGGGGAACTGAGACAGGTCGCGCAGGAGGCTGCGCATTGCGGCTGGTACTGGTGCTATTCGTTCTAGAGTGTCTGCCGTTGGAGGCGGCTGATGTGGATGATGAAAGTTGGGAGGTGGATGGTTTCTTAGTTGGGTGCGATGTCGTGTCTGACGAAGCGGATGTGGTAGCCTTCGGTCGGATCTCTAGGTATTTCCGAATCGTAGGAGTAAGTGGTGTAACAAATCTATGATCAATGTAAGCGATTGCGTTGCTTCAAGATGATAGGCGGAGACGCACTTTTCGACTCTGTTGGGCAGAATAACTTTATAAGCATTGAATGCTCTTTTCCCAGCCTTCCGAACATCAGCATTAGCGTCTCTAGATGTCGCTTTTATGATTGCCTCGATATCCTGACTTCTTGACTCCTTCTGAAGCTCTGCAGGATCGAAACCCGTTAAGCACGTTATAGTGCTCTCGGCGGCCACAAGTCGCAACGTCGTAGACTTGTCTTTGATGTTCTGGAATAGATAGGGAATGACAGCCGGAAGCTGAGTGTTTTCTATTACTGAGAAGACGGTGGCCCGAGCTCGATTACCAATAACCTTGTTCGTCCGAGCACAGAGGTTGAGCAGAACGGGGAAATAGATGGGAAGGAGAGGTTCGAAGGACATGCCCAGTTCAGAGGAGACTGCCGATATTAGCTCCATCGCTGGACCACATAGCCTCGTTCTCTCTGAGCGTAGAGCATTTGTGATATTTCGCGAAAACTCTCGGAGAGCGTCGATGATTTCGTCGGGCATTCCATCTCGGATGAGAACAGTGAGGGACGATACGCTGCGTGCGATGTTATCCCAGCTTTCCTCTGTTTCCGGAAGGGTAATCTTTGGACGAAGCGTCGCCAGCTGCTGGGAGAACGGTGAGGCCATGGTGATGATGGCGTGAGGGAGCAAGCGGGTTCTGGCGGCGTAGCGCGGCGGGTTCTGCAACTTGCATGCACGTGATCGTTCGACATTAGACAATGCACGGCCACTCGTCGGCGATAGCGTCACGACTCACGCATGCCACCCACCAAAAGTCTGTGTGCGGCCCGGGGCCCCGTTGTACGGGATCCCGCAGGACGGCAACCGCAATGGGCATTATCACCCATTCTTTTCCTTCACTTCCACCACGTCTGCGACTCGGACCTCGGGACCTTCCAGTAGGCTCTGAGAGCCAACTGATACCAGAATGTCCTCCTCAAACGTTCCAGGCGTATTTTCCTCCCCAAGGATTATCACCCTACTCGCCGCACTGCTCTGTACTCTGAGCTCTGGGACTAATTATGTGAGCGAACACGTATATCATCGGATCAGGTGTACTAATACGATAGCTTGCAGGTTTACTCAGGTGAAGAGCTTCTGCAGGGGCCCGTAAGAGAAGGGTTGACGAAGGGTTTCGAGTAGCATACGCCCCTCAGCTTGGTTCTCGATTGCACATCAACCATACGATTCTGAATATTGTCGGGCTGGGTGGCAACGGTGAGAAATATTTCTCTGAGTAGTCATAGCAAGAATTGAACTTGCTTCAGTCGGGGTTTATCTTTCTGGACCCTTTTGGGGAAGATACATCGACAAGCACGGACCACGAATTCCTCTTCTTGCGGCCTGCGTTCTTCTGCTCTCCGGCTACTCTGGCATTCGGGCTATCTACCTCGGCGGCGTAGCTGAAGGAGCAACCTCACTTCCGGTCTACAAACTAGTCGCCCTTGTCACATGTAGTTTTATGACTGGTGTCGGTGGAAACGGTGGGATGACTGCAGGCATCAACACCACTACAAAGACGTTCCCGGACCATGTCGTATGTATACGATATCGAGACAGATCGAATTGGAGAGCTAACCTTATGCACTTCGCAATTTAGCGCGGTTCTACCACTGGCCTTGTCATCTCCGGCTTTGGGTTGTCCGCCTTTTTCTTCTCCACGCTATCCCACCTTTTTACCGCAGGAGACACTGCTTCATTTCTTCTGTTGTTATCACTAGGTACATCCTTACCTATGATAGTAGGTTTCTTCTTTTGCAGGCCCATTCCGTTGCAATCTTCCCAGCACCATCATCAAGAACGAGAAGCAGACGAGGTGGATTATGCAGAAGTCGATGCTGCCTCACTTACACCTTCTGTACTTTTCCACCACGACAATGACAGCCGCACACAACTTCTCTCCCCCGATAGGGATAACGAAGATGATGAAGCGGAGGAAGGTCGTGTCAGCATGGAATTGAGCCCTACTCGAGGTGTTTCTCCTGGCAATCGTGACCCTTCACGGGGACTCCAACATCGCCGTGGGTCCTCTCGAAACAGTACCAGACCCGTGGTCTCTGTTGAAGCGGGGCCCAACGTGCATGGGAAGGCATTAGCAAAGTCCGGCAATTTCTGGATTATCACTTGTGTGCTGGCTTTGCGTAAGCTCCTTCGTTGCATTTACCAGATTTGTGAGGACTCATAGTTATCTCAGTCAGCGGGACAGGCTTGATGTGTATGTTGCCCTTTCCACTTGTCACACGTCCGAGAAGGTAACCGATTTCTCAGACATTAACAACGTCGGATCCATGTCCCAGGCCTTGTATGTTCATGAGGCGCAGAACAGTACATTATCAGACGCGGACCAAGTCGAAATCGCCAAATGGCAGGCAGCACAAGTATCAACGATCAGTTTCATGAACTTCTCGGGAAGGATTTTCATTGGTAGGCTCGTTCTTGCCAATGCCTGCGGCAACAGAACCTGATCATGACCCTCGGACTCAGGCTTATTCTCCGACGTCGTTAAGGCGCGTCTTGGGCAGCCGAGGTCTTACCTCCTCGTTCTCGTTTCGTTTTTTGTCTTGGTCTCTCAGTTAACGGGGTCCCACATTGATAAATTGGTTGATCTGTGGAAAGCCAGCGCCCTTTTGGGGCTGGGATACGGGACGGTTTTCTCCCTTTTCGCGGCACTTTGCGTCGAGTGGTTCGGAGTGGGTGAGTCTGATCCCCTTGCAGCGTTTCCACCAGGGAGCGGACGCTTTTTGCGGGTTCTGTAGTCTCAGCACCACGAAGAAATGCGCAGTTAACCTACAACACGTTCCCTCGAGCTCCGTCCTGGCCAACACACTATGGCCGGGGACTCGCGCTTCTTTTTTCTGTCCCTTTCACATCCCTGATGCTAACTGGGTTTTTCGTAGCGCATTTTTCGGAGAACTGGGGATATCTATCACTTGCTCCAATGGTCGGAGGAAATCTATTCTCCATCGCATTTGGGAGGAATCTTGATGCACACGAGAAAGCGGCGGCCTCGGAACCCAATCCTCAAACCTTTGCACCAAAGCCGGAAAAAGAACTTCAATGTTTAGATGGCAAAGCGTGCTACGTGGACTCCATTCATCTGACGACGATTGCGTGTGTAGTAGCAATGGGCTTAAGTGCTTGGGCGGCGTGGAGAGATAAGAAGCAACACGAGGATGAGATACAGAAACTAAACGATGCTCGAACCGACATCATCTGGGAGGGAGACGAGTAAGAATCATGGGCGTAATAGATGAGATAGAGGGCACTGTAGCGGGTGTTGAGACTGGGAATTTATTTTTGAACCCCTAGACAACTTGTACGTAGTCTGTCCTGTAATCGAGCTGGTATTTATCACGCACATCTGGGTCGGCTCTACAGCACTCAATTTGAGTTTGGGATTGCTATGTCGGTCACGGGTGTGTTGTATGGGAGGAAATACATCGTGTTTCGACAATTCGACTACCTAGTTACATCAATCCCTCAGAAGTTCTCAAACCGTGTAAGCAAACATGTGTGAATGAGGGTTGGACGGTGAGATTGAGATAAAAGGTTCAAATTGATCCCGGAGGGCTTGCTCAATACGTGAGGATCACTTGCACTGCGCAGCTATAGCCTATCGCTGGTTTGGAGCTCTCAGTGGCGTCGATCGATATCTACGAACCTGTGCAGTATGGAGGAGATACCATGAGAAGAGGATCAGCGGCGTTCTCCCTGGGGCTTCCAGTATCAAGACCATCCACGACTGGTCCTAAATCCACGCCCACGAGATGACCTTGACAATCCTGTGCCCCGCGACGATAATGTTGAGCTTGGCCCGCGGAATGGATAAAGGAAAATCCGCATCAGGAGACGCTGGAAGAACGTTGCTGACGATAGGTGGAATTTTCTCAATTGAAAAGGCTAAAATCGCAAATGTGCCATTGATTAATAGGATGCTCGCGAGATCCGCGCGAACAAATCCAGAGACCCCCGGCCTCATGCCAATCAAGTCTCCAGCTTGTGAAGTGCATTCTCAAGCATGGAGTGTGCAGATGTCCGCCAACACCAAGCCCATCCATCTATGACGCGTTCCCCCATTTCATTGAGCTTCTGCTCAGCATCCAGTGGGGACGAAGTCTCGAAAGGGAAGTTATCGTAATTTAGCCCATAACACCTCCCGTTGAAACGGCATTTCTCGGCCACCTCATCGGCCCATGGTCGTCTGAGATTATCGTAGACTTGGAGTGCACGCGAGAGCATGGCGGTTGTCGAAGGACGGCCCAATAACTCTGCGAGGATCCACGCATCCTGAAATTCGCTTAATTAGTGATACGTGGCGAAGATGGAGAGAATCCACACCTCTATCGCCTGGCCTGCACCGATACCCTGATGGGGCAAAAATGCGTGGGCCTTTGAAGTTAAGGTGTTCAGTATCTGGGACTGGGTACCATCTAGTCCATAACAGACTTACTGCGTCACCGAGCAGCACAACATTTTGTGTCGCGAAGGTCGGAAGGGGCTTGACGGTGTGTATAGCCCATCTGGTAGTTGGCTCGTGAAAGAGCTAATCTCGTCAGTCTACGGAACGACACGACCAAATCCGACAACTCACAGCGAGCCATTCTCGAAAATCGGATTCCCAGTTATCAAACGAGGACGCGTTGAGCACCTCGTCAGGAAGAATAGGCACACTCCACGGGCCATCGTAATGTGAGCCTCGAAGCTCATCTTGGAAACGATACAGAGACAGATTGATCATTCCTTCATTCCCTACAGGGTACACAACGAGAACCTGGTGTGTGATTGAGTGGATGAGGCGGTGGATAAGGGGCTGCACTAACAATGTTCCTTCCAATGTACTGACAGGGATGTCAGCAAGCGAATCTCGGAGGCTTCAAGATGGAGTCTTACCATTGTAGGCCCGCGTCCCAGTAGATGTGCCGGGATAGGTTCGTCATCTGGGTGAACCACAGCGCGGTAGACTACAGTACCGCTGAATTCTGGCTCTATAACGGATCCATAGTTGTCGATGATGGCTTGAGGTAGCCCGTCGGCGTAAGCTTGCCCAACGAGCTCTCGGTATAGGCAGCTCCTCGTCACAGATTCAACGCCGTCGGCCCTCACTAATACATCGAAAAATTCGGCTGAACCATCCTCAAAGTTCAGTTTTATCTTCTCACTCATGGAGTCCCGTGAGTAAGACGCGAGACGTTTGGAGAAGCGAAAATGGTGTGCAGGTATGCGTCGGAGTAGCACCTCCTGGAACTGAGGCCGATAGAACGAAGACAACCGACCTAGCTCAAACGATCACTATCCCAAGCCCAATCGACAGAATCGGTACATATCAGTTGCTCCGGAGCGACTTTCAAGAAACATAAGCCTGTCTCTTGGTCGCTCTTTCTTAGCGACCACGCAAGAGCTGGAAATTGAAGTTCAGAATCACTATTTTTGACTCTTCCTCATGTTGTCTGTCCTGCTTACATGATTCTTCACCAGGGCAAGAATCCAGGCAGACTGCACGAAGATCTTCAGAAAGCCCAAGTTCCTCTAGCAGACTCCAGGTCCGTGGCCGTACTCTAATTCCAGCACCTTTGAATGGCGAGAACGTAGCCGATGATTCGAAGATGGTGAAGGATACCGAAGGGTGGTTCAGCAATGCACATGCAAGTGTGAGGCCGCCTATCCCTCCGCCGCTATCACAATCGAGCTTCAGCAACAAGAATGTATCAGAGTCTGCTGAGCTAACCATATCGCGACCGTGAACTTGTTAGGCTTGTTGTTCTCCATCGTCTTTCTAGTCGTCTACCAGGGTTGGGAGGCTTGAAGCTAGAACTTGAGACGTACAAAGCCATCCTGAACGACCGAGGCTGCGATACAACTAGAGATAATAATCGGTTCGCCCTCGCCTGACACTCGCCTCGGTTCGACATTCCCGGGTCTAGATCAATACAGTGGATGGTAGTTCGAAGGCAATCTGTACTACTTGGTACTATCTGTCAGCGCACTGTACCGGAACACCGGGCCGTGTGCTCCTGTTCGGCAAGGAACGTAAGCCAATCAGAACTGCTTGAGCTCAACCACCATCTTCGTCCACTTATCTCTATGCAGCCAGCTCTTGCTGATATAATAGAACTCCAGACACCAATCTGTCGTAATGCGTGCCTTCCAAGCTTCCTCTCGGGCCTAAAGAGGAGGTTCGGGAACGCGTGTACTGACAATACCATGCACATTGCTGTCTGCGGTGGCCTCCCGACTCACGAGGACGATTAATTCACACACACACCAACTCGATAAGAACAACCATGGAGCCACGATTTCGAAACAGCCCTCCTCACGCTGGCAGGGCAGCCAACGCAGATGAAGACTTATTAGCTGCTCTTGGATACAAACAAGGCAAGTCCGCAGTGCACCATATAGCCAGCCACGATCATCTCACAACGCGACTCCAGAACTCAGACGTAATTTCTCCCTTTTTCAGACCCTTGGCCTCGCCTTTTCTATTGTAGGGCTCGTAGCGTCGTTCTCGTGAGTTCCAGACAACTTTTCGCTACGCGTTCATGCCACTAGAAACTGATTTGTGTTAGCTCGGTGTTGATCTTCTCAATACCGTATGGTGGGCCCGTTGCGATGATTTGGGGTTGGACCGCTGCTGCCGGGTTCCTCGCAACCGTGGCGCTCGCCCTAGCTGAGCTCGCATCCGCGGCACCCACATCTGGAGGACTGTACTATTGGACGTTTACATTCTCGCCAGATAAGTACAGATGCTTTTTGGCTTGGATAGTCGGATGTAATTCGCCTTCGCTTCGATCGCGATAGCAGGACTCATTGATTTCTTTCTCTCAGATGCAAATACTATCAGCAATATCGCAAGTGTCGCCAGCATCGAGTGGGGTTGTGCCGTGCAGATTATGGCTGCAGTATCGATTGGTACCGGGTTCGAGGCGAATAATGCCCACATTTTGTGCGTTCTTGAGCCTGTATGGGAGATGACAAACTTGATTCACCATAATACTCGTAGTGGGGTATACGTCGGGCTGATCGTGGTACACGGGCTCATGAACACTGGTAGTCCTCGTTTCATTGCGAGACTGCAGCCTCTATTCACTACTCTGAATATCATGTACGTGGTGATCATCTAGCCAGCTGGGACGCAGATCTTATGCTCGTCTCTCGACCAGACTTTGTTTTGTGGTCATAGTCCTTCTTCCCGCTTTAACACCCAGGAGTCTCAGGAACGATGCGAGTTTTGCGTTTGGACATTTTGAGAATTGTATGGCTTATCCCAATCCTGCGATCGCCCTCCCTGACCGCGGGAACAGTCTCAGGATGGCAGAATAGGTTCGCCTTCATTCTAAGCTTTCTTACCCCAGCTTGGGTAACGGGTATGTATGTAGGATCTTCGATCTGGAATTGAGCTCACCTCTCGTATAGGCTCCTTCGATGCACCTATTCACATGAGCGAGGAGGTAGAGAGTGCCGCCCTCGCTATTCCCTACGCAATCATAGTGGCAAACGTCTCGACCCTGGTTTTGGGATGGGGCAAGTCGACATTTAAGTGGAATAAGACCAAGATAAATCTAATATAATATATCGGGCATAACAGCAATCAACGTCGCACTCTCATTTTCGATGGGTAATGACGTAGGGGCCATACTGGACAGTCCTGTCGGCCAGCCAATGGCAACGGTTCGTTCCAATTGTCCCTCCTTCCCCTGAGCTACTGTGCTCAAAATCGAGCCGTTCAGATTCTGTTGCGATCGTTTGGGAGAAGTGGCGCTCTCGCCGTATGGGCTTTTGTCGTGGCAGCTCAGTGAGTTTGTAAACTTTCCTATCATGGTAAGTCACTGAAAGAATCTTCACCGTATGCACGTAGATTTGCCATTGGTGCTACACAGGTGGGAAACGGATCCACTCAGACCAGAATCCTTCACTGATGCTTAACCTCAAGTTGACAGCATGCTCCCGACAGGTGAAATCGGCCCTTTCTTTCCAAGGTTAAAATTTGACCTTTTCCGAGAACAGATCTTTGCATTTACTCGCGATGGTGCTCTGCCATTCTCCGCATGGATTTATCACGTCAACAAAACAACCCGAGCACCTGTACGCTCTGTGTGGTTTAGTGCTTTTCTCTCTATCTTGCTTGGCGCTATAACGTTTGCCGGCGCGAACGCTGTCAATGCTGTTTTCGCCCTAGTAATCACAGGTCAAGTCAGTTGCTTTCTTTTCCGCCCTTCTACCTGGATATATACTCATCGGGTGATGTTGATCCAGTACACGGCCTACGGAATTCCTATTGCTACCCGCTGGATTTGGGGTAAGGATTTCAAGAGCGGACCTCTCAATTTCGGCGCTTGGGTGCGTTCTTATATTTCTACTACATGAGAAGCTGCGCTCACTAAATATTGAAACAGAGCTTCCCTATAGCGATGGTGGCGCTATCGTGGATGGTATTCATGTCCGTTATTGCCATGTTTCCCGCAAATCCGAACCCCGGGGTAGGAGACATGAATTACACTGTGGTAGTTCAAGGTGAGGTATTCTAATTTAATGCAACCTTCCAGCCTTCGTGTTTATTGAAGGTTCTATGAAGCGGGAGTGCTCCTACTTGCAACCCTCTACTATTTCTTCCCCAAGTATGGCGGTAGATATTGGTTCAAGGGACCCATTCCGACCATTACGAGGACGAATTCAAGTGATGAAACAGAAGAGCCACCAAAAGCTCACATGGCCGACGAGTGAAAGGAAGACTTAAGCACTATATAGTTCTGGAAAGCTCCAGTGTACCGTAGCACAGCGCGGGAGTACTCATGCGTACCACAACTGGTTGGTTTCGCTTCGTAGATGTCTTTGTTTGCAAAATACGTGACGTTCGCTGCCTGCAAACCCCTCTTCAAATAATCCTATTAATGTCACAGGAGTTGCCGAGCGTTGGCGTAACAATTGAATCACGGGCGAATCTTGTTCATGAAGGGAGTTTGGAACCTCGAAAAGCAATGTTCGAAGAGTCGATGATTTCTCACGGCTTCTATACAGGATGCCGAAGCCTGTGCGTCATCGCGGCTACCCATTCACCTTTCCGTCTGTCAGCCCGACGCGAGTCGCGACCTTTGCACGGGTGAACACGGCTTCATCTTGCTTGTTTCCTTCCTTCATGGACTATACCGATGTTTAAGCCTAAGGCCCATCTTTGTCGCTCAGCCTCGAGGAATATCGTCTCTACGCGCTCCACGAGCACTCGTGGTCTCGCTTTCAAACCTCACTCACCGCGGAACTGCAATCACTTTGAAGCATCGCACCGAGGGATTCATATTTTTTCATCGGAACTAGGTCTAAGGAGGGATCTACCTCCTGATAGCTCGGGGGGCTCGGGAGGCTCTCCGGAACCGACTCCAGGGGGCAAGCACGACAGGAATGAGTTAGAAGAAGTGTCGGATAGGGAATGGGAGATAAGGACAGGTGTGTTCGCTCACGCTCATGCTATAAGCAAGACCTGGTACTACCTCTAGGCCCCTTCATGTCGCAACTTCTGAATCTTGAACCTTCCACAAGGCCGAGCTATCGACATCATAACTCACACGCTGCCTGACTTCTTCCATGTTGGTCTGCTTACATCCATTGACAAAATTACCGGAGAACCTCAGTCAACATCCTCAATACATATCCCGGTTGTGAACATCAACCCGTTAGATTATCGAAGAAACAACAGTCTAGAATCGTTATATAGTCCGAAAGTTCGACTTTCATATACGCCCCCCGTTGAACTTCCGGCACCATTTCCGAAAACATTGAAGATTGAAGGCGAGCTCCATTCCGGGTGTGTTACGGGCTAGCACTGAACGATGTTTGCAGGATTGCCTCTTTACATTGCTTCTTCTGCTTTCGTTCGACATACTCTCAATGCCTTGTACTCGGATTTGCAAGTTACTATCCACAAGGTTTCCGTTAACACACCCAAGTCTGGCGACACAGGTCACGACGCAGGAACATCATCACCGACCACCACCCAGAACAGTTTGAAGCGGGACCGTGAGAAGAGCCTCTTTCTGGGTCTCCGAGTGAATGGAACCGCGAGAGTGAGCGGTAGCTTGGGGGAGTGGGAAGTGTAAGTTCGAATCGCCGAACTATTCAAAGACATACACTGATATTTGGACTTCGTACCTAAGAAATTGCACATATGGTTTCTCCCCTATAACTGGCCTGATCCTTACCCACACTATAAACTCTATCGAGCCCGCCCCACATCAAACTGTATACGATGCCCTTCGGGCCAGCCTTGGGGGCGTATTTGGCCAAGGGTATAGCGTTCCGGGATCGGAAAGGATTAAAGGTCAACGGCCGGGAACTGCGTTCAGCGGGAGATCCGAGCTGGAAATGCAGATGATCGAGGTCAGAAAGAAAGGGTTGGACAATACACCACGTTGATTCGAAACGATGGGCGTCTTGTACTTACAACGAACCCTTTTGTTCCAATGATCAGGTATATTCTGTGGTGTAAAAATACATGAACGTTGAACAACGATAACGTTGTGTTACAATTGATAGTCCATATGGAATGAAGATCGTCCTATATAAATAAACCTTGTAATTTCCGAGAAGGCTATAGTTTGGCCAGTATCTTTGAAGGAAGGGTATCCAGAATTTGGCATAGAGCGTCGGCCACGCGGGTAGGTTGCTGGAGGGGCACCTAAGCGGAAGCCACTCCAGTTAGCTGGTGCGCATTTAAAGAAAAAATGAACGCTATATTCACCATATGGCCTCCACCTGGTACGACCGTGACAGTTGCCGCTATACGGCCCGAATCAGGATTGAGTAGATCTGCCTTCAGTTGCGGGGAGCTGTGAAACACGGTTCAGTCAACACGAAACGAAGAAGTCCCGAAGACGCACAAAGAAGTAAAATCATGCTTGCCTCCCCATACAACGTGAATGGGGACTTTCCTACACAGGTCTTCGAATATTTCTGCGCTTTCTTGTAGCCCGTCGATATCAGCATAGATAGCACTCTCCTTTTCCTTCGAGCACTTTAAGGTGACGGCCCCGTCCGGCCCTGTCGCATGCAGTCCGTGTTCCACATACAGCTTTAACACGCTTTCGTCCCAAGTCGACCACGGTGCACGCTGCTTCATGTAGTTGAGAGCGTCTTCTCGACCAGCCCAATTATCTTTCCTTCTCAAGGTCACTTTCTGCGACATTTTGATTCCGGCTATCCGTTCCTCGTATGTGTCTCGAAATATTTGTCGAGTGAAGATGGTTGGTTCGATGATCACGGTGCCCAAGAACTTGATACGCGCGTCATACGCGTATTTCATCGTTAGCATGCTGGACGGAAGGCGTGTCAAGATGATTTTGGAGCAAAAGGAATACGAGAACACTCACGCGACGCCTGCACCAGCTGAATGACCCACTGCGACCATGCGGTGTCCCCGGAGCTTCGATTTGATCATATCGGTAACGGTCAATGCCCACTCATTGATGGCTATGTTTCATAAGATACAATCAAGTTTTGATTTTGAGTTTTTTGCTGATCTGCAACAACGGGGATCGCGGAAGACGGGAGACTTACTCAGACAAGCAGGCCACCTTTCTAATGCCTCTCGATTCAGAATAGCGGCTTCACCGTGGTTCTCCCGGTCGAAAGTCCATATTTCCCGTATCTGGGTCTCGCACTGCAATGAGTGGGATTGGCGGCATAGTCGATGAATGACCGGCTCCCATTGCTCTTTATCTATGAATGATGGACGAAAGATTAGTGTTGTGGCATCGTTGCAAAAAACTAGACTCACGGCAGCCGATGGCATGGAAGAACAACAGTGTTACGCCTCCAGGTCGGTCAGTGCGAGTGCCCCATCTATAGCGGTTGGCGGTGACCTTGAGGTTCAGTTTGGGATCGTTCGGGAACGAATGCCCGTCGAGTACGAATGCATCCCGTATGAAACTTGAATCGATAGGTTTGGATGCATAGGGGATGGGATGGGATGTTTGGTCGTACATCTCTACGCCAGGAGCCACGTTGAGAGAGAGGAGGGAGGTAGAGGCAAGGCGAAGAAGAAGGGACCCGTTGTTAGTCGGACTAGGAATCGACCAGCCCTTTCTATAGTCCAGTGGCGGCGTCGATTAGTCGAGCGATTACGAAGGGCTTACAGCTTCCTAAAATGTTCCTTGTATGTATATATAAACGTTTAGCCTCCCCCGTAGAAACAGCATCCCACGAAGAAACGTCTGTCGTTCTGTTGAGAAAGGCTGGTTGCTGATGATCGTTCGACAGCCTTAAGTGTGACTCCTTGGTGACTCCTTCCCTGAAAGCACATGCATGAAAGCGGAGAACAATATCCAAGCGATTGAGATTGACGCAATGACCTCGGGTCTGAAATGGAATTTTTGGAGAACATGGAATTTACTTGCTTGAGTCCTCTCGTTTGAGTGCAGTGGTGAATTACTCGGCCGTCTGGTTCGAATGATGGCCCCCGGGGTAGCCTACAGTACCAATTTTGACCTTCTAGTTGGCCTCGCTAAGGGCTAACAAAGGAGATTCGGCCTCAACCAACCAGTCCAATCTGAGCTCGGCGGTGTACCATCAGAACGAATGTGGAGGAAGAGAAGCGCTGGCCGTGGGAAATTCTTAAGTCCATGGATGTGCATTATGCATACCGGTTGGCAGCACCTCCATGTACCGGAATCCCATCTCTGTTACGTCTGATATAAACCTCATGTACACTGGCAGCATGTATGGTCATAGGGCTACTATGTAAAACGGTGGAATTCACGCATTGTCTGGTTCTGATAGTGAACGCTTGAGCATTCGAGGCCAGCACTCACTGAGATGGCATCTCTCGCGACCAGTATAGACAGAATATCGTCAAGTCGCAGGAGCTGTACTTACATTCCGTATATGATCGATATCATTGCTTTCCTCGGCTGTGGAGACATGAGATCTGATTTCTGATTTCTACGGCTGAGCATGTGGGGGGGGGGAGACAAGGTTTAAAATCAAAGATATGTTGGAAACGTAGGAGCAACTCGACAGAGCGCCAGTGCCGAGGAGGTAGAGATATGCCAACTCTATTCAATGATCTAACGGAATTGCCTCCTGCCCACAAGCTGAGGAGAAGGGTTCATGCATGGAGTCTGAATCGAAGTGTCGAGGCAGTCTGGCAGGTATCCGGTACCGGAAAACGGTGGGGTTTGAGCGCAGCAGTAAAAAAGAGTAACGAAGACTTTCCAAGGGCTCGGAAATTCGGAGATTCCAAGCGAGCGAATGGTCGCGGGGACTTAATGCAGCATCGATGTCCCCCAAATCAAATCATTGGGTTGTCGTAAAACTCGTTCCCCGGAGCATGACATGGGTTATGTGGTCAGAACTGAAGCCAGGATCCAGTGCGTGGAGTAGGGTATGCAGACAGTAGGACTCCTGCTTTGGTTATCCGTGGATAATCGGAGCCCCCTTGAACTATGTCATCCATGCATTATGCGGAGAGGATACGTTGGGCATCATGTATCACTGTTGATCAACGAGAAGCCCATAGGAGTTAGCACTGTGGCAAAAGTTCAATTGGTCCGGTCATCTCTGAGGCAAATAGGCGAGAATGGGTCAGGCAAAGTCATGGACCGAGATGAATGGGACAAACCGATCTATTATAGTCTACCTTTCCGAGGCGTTCCTTCATCATGTTCGGGAATCGGGTGGGAGAAAGTTTTGAGTACCGACTCGGACTTGAATTGGCGGATTTAAGCAGGAATCTGCCTAATCGGAGGCTACCGAGAAACGAAACGTCTGATCCCCTTCATCCCCCCAGCAGTATTGATGAGTGAGCCTCGACACCGATGTTCTCCCGACATTGTCGACGGCATCAAGAACAGGCAAGAACCTGTGCAGACATGGCGGTCTGCAAGTGATTTACTTACATAAAGAACAACCCACCCCGTTTTGAGAGGAACCGGGTGAGGGTCGGTACAGGGCGGTACCGTAAACCGACGAGCTAGGTACGAAGAAAGCCACAAGTGCGTGGAAGAAACCTTGCGGCAAAGGACACGACTTTCTTCGGCGACTCGCTTAACTTCTGAGCAGAGGAGAGGATAAAGAGCCCAGTCCGGTAGAAACGAAGAGACACGGCTTTGTAGACTGAGCTGCCGGCGGTTCCAGACCCAGAGTTAGGCTGAGTTAGGTTTACAGGGGTTCACGTCGAGTCCCTCTTACCCGCCCAGGAACTCGACATGGCCCCACCGCTTTGTCCAGAACTATGCAAAGATCGGGATGAGCCAAGAGGAATCCCATTGAACAATACGTTGCCTAACGGTTGAGAGTCTCTGGAACCTCTCCTGGCACGACAAACCGGTTAAGGTACTTACGTTCTATACCGAAAGAGCGCTAGGAGGTTGTTCTTCGATCTGAGTGTTCCGGTTGATTGAGAGCGTATCCCGGCGCATTTTGTCATAGTGGAAGGGCGAGCTTGTAGTATACTCCTCGTTGGTATGATCAACCAGATGATTGTGGGGCGATTTACGTCGTTTGGAATAATCTGCAAACGACGCTTGACGACTCAATATCTTGGACTCGGTCATTCGTTTGCCGAGCTTCGTTCATTGGACGTAGACTTGTGGTCGTGAGTGCCCTAAGTGTAGGTATTTATAGAGGGAGGAAAAAGGACGAGCTATAGACAGCTTTCTTGAGGCTCTTTGTGCGTTTCAAAACGCTGCGCCTGGTTGCTGTTGACGAAACGATCTGGGTTGCCTGGGAAACTAAGGTGTCCGCCGTTGGTGAGAATATGATTGCCGGTGGTGATAGTCAAATGCCGATTGCTGCCGAGCCCTAATAAGAGGTTCAACTGTGAGATTGAAATTCTCATTCCTCCCATCATCACACTCACCGTCGCCTCCGTGGTTCTTCGACGTCCTTCCTTTCTACTTTACACTCTTTGAATTCCTCGAGGATCCCTTAAACTCGCCTTTCACTGCCGACCATGTTCTCCAAGTCCACTCTCGCCGTCACGCTCCCTCTCCTCGTTTCCTGTGAGATTTTCTCTCTCGGTTTGTCTTGGACGGTGCTGACGTTGGTTCATTTTTTCCAGCTGCTTTTGCAGGAGACTGTGTGAGACGCTACACTGTGCAGGAGGGTGATACCTGTAACAGCATCTCCGCTGCCAACAGCGTGTCGACGTAGGTTGCATGTCCTTCATGTTGCTCGAGCCAGAATCTCATCTCCCCTCCTCCAGCTACCAACTCGCTACCATCAACAAGGGCTACATTGATGACCAGTGCAGCAACCTCCAGCCTGGCTCGGACATCTGTCTCGGTTACGAAAACGAGGACTGCTCAACCACCTATGTCGTAAAGGCAAAGGACACTTGCGAACAAATCAATGAGGCCCACTCCCTCGATTTCACCACTTTGTTGGCCAACAACCCCCAGATCAACGACAACTGTGACAACATCTATGTTGGCGAGGTCTGTACTCGTACTTGCTGTCGTTGCATTTTGATGGGCTGATAGAATTTTTCTTTTTACCAAATAAGGTACTTTGCGTTCTTCCAGAGATTCGCGTCCCTCCCTCCAATGCTAGCGGTCTCGGCGCCCAGACCGTGAACCACGCCGTTCCCTCCACCGCTACTTTGGCCTCCGAGGCTACCGCGACTGCTTCAACCGGAGGTGACAACAACAACAACAACGCTGGAAGCGGCAACAACGACAGCAACAACAACAACAATAACGACAACAGCGGAGATGACTCTGGTGATGAGGATGACGAGTCCCTTCCTTTCTGTGACGAGCTCTAAGCTTCTCTATATTCTGTGTTCTCCTAGACGGCTTCCTTAGCGGAAACGGTCGCTAGTCGATGCAGACTGCTATGTAGAAGTCCCGCCACCCACACTACTACCTACCCCCTTGTTTTCTTTCCATTGGCTATGTTAGCATCGCTCTTTTTTGGTTATGAATTCGATACCATTATACCGTTGAATTTAGTCGCTGGATCTATGTTCAGGAACGAGTGAAATAGTTTTGAACACGGCGGCTGCATTCCAAGACAGGTGCCAGCGAGTAAGAGGCTGTCCAGTGTGCCAGCGTTTTACCGAGTTTGAGGCATCTTCTCCTATTGTCCCGCGAGTGACCTTTCTCCTCTGTTCCGAGTACGAATCAACGTCTCTTTTGAGTCCAGAAAATAACATGCGTACGAAATACAAACGAATAAGGGTCCCGGTCAGTACTGTAACTAGTAATCGTTGGTATGTAGGGTAACAAAAACGTCGGAAAGGAACGAAGTCGAAACGAGTGTGATAGAAACGAATTTCGTGAATGAAAGACTACAGGGGGTTCAGAAAAGGGGGGGATCCAGGAACTATCTTCAACTTGTGTCAACTTTCAAAGCCCGAAAAAGAAAGAAATAAAGATAGAGACTCAGAGGAGCCGTTTCAAGTTGAAAGCGAATTTGACTACTGGCATTTGTCGATCAGTTTATTCTTGGGGAACGGTTGCTTGTAGTCTTCTCGCCACGTCGTAAAATTGGGATTCGTGTAGGCCTCGATATATCTATTGGCAAGTGGTTGTCAGTCATCAGTAAGTTTACGATCACGATGAGGGAGGAAAAACTCACTCTTTGATGTACGCAGCGGTCGGGAAATCCTCAGGGTCACACCCGATGTTGATTTGTTTGGGATCCTGATAGACTCTGATATAGTCTATCAACATCGCAGCTGGGAAAACTAGATGCTCGAGGTCGACGTCTCCGAAGTTCATAGACATTCCCAGATTGGCGATGAGATACATCGGCTCCATTGGGACGGGACGTGCAGACAGATTGACTTTTGGATCTGCTGCCAGACCTGCACCGTTCACGGTCCAGGAGATGACACCGTCGCTGAGCCAGGAGATGTACTGCGATGGAATGTTACGTTGAGCCAGGGGACGGAAGTCTGATCATTGATGCTTACCCCTTCATTATAACCAGGTTTATACTCGAACCCGTACAGCGAGTAGCAGCCCTCTGCAAGCGTATAACACTTGGGGTCTACAATACGAGAGGTTAGTCCATCGACCGTTGCATGGATGAGGTAGACGGGTACCCACTCGTCAAAGTGACACAACTAGTAGCTTGCTGAAAGATTCCTCCCTTGTAACCGTTAGGTACGGTGACAGTCTCGTTGGGGATAATTTGGTTTTGCGGTGTGTCGAACCACGTATATGCATAGTTGAACGGGGCCCATTGTCCGGACTGTGACACTTCTCCGTGAAGTAGACCGTCCGTTTTGCCGAAATTGTATCCGACCTGTTAGTTACGGTTGAGAGGACAAATTCAAGGAGGAGTGACAGAGGATTCACCTGAGCTTCAAACATGTCGATTTCCGGTGCGGCGCGACCAACATATGTTCCATCCGAATGCATTGGGCCAGGGTGACTCTCTCCCTTGCATGTACACCTTGATAGTTTTTGCCCGGGTAGGTATGAAAGCGAACCGCCATACTTGGCGTCTCCGTCCACCGTGGCAAGGTGAGGTTCTCCATTCAACGTTTGATTAGCAAGAGTTCCGACGTCGCAGGCATCATATGTGTATGGCCACTAGAACAAACCATTTCGTTCAGTCATCGCGCGAAGAATCCGAAGGGAACGTTGAGTTTACCATGCCCTCGAGACTGGCACCATATCCAGCACGTCCTAAATTTCCCATGGCCCAAATGGCTGGCCAAAATCCGGCGATGTTTGCCAGACCCGGAAGTACTACGTCCGCGATGACCAGACCGCCCGTAAAACAGAACTTGTTCCATGTTTGGATCATTCCTCCTTGATAGTCGAGGTCGTGATTGCGCTTCCGTGATAATGTAAGTTTGAGGGCACCCTTCTCCGTTGTTGCGCCTTCCGGGTCGTACCATTCCATGTTATTAGTCTACCCAGGAGGTTGAGCTTTCTCCCGTTGATAAGCGGTACGACCACTTACACCCCAGTAATGCAAATCGACTGCTTCCCAGTACGGGTCGTCGCCCGGATAGAACGTTCGTCCGTCCTTGTTGAATTCATCACTGAAAACGAGTTGTAGCTCAGTTCCGTCTTTCAGTGATTTATAGGTGTGGGCCGTCGAAGGTGTATCGGGGTCGATCAGACCGCGAAGGCCCGGTAAATCAGGGACCTAATCAAGCCATTCGAGGACGCATCGGTCTATATGTTGTCAACATGAGAGAAGGGTCGTTACACACCTGCCCGCTAGCATTGATTCCACCAAAGTTAAATCCGCCTTTGAATGACATAGTGTGTGTTGTAAAGAACGTAGCGACTGGATAACCAGCACTGTGTATTATTTGGTTCAGATACATGTATGAGGTTCGGGAGAAATGAGAACGTACAATAGACCCAATATCCCAATGACCAGAATGAATAGACATCCAACGTTAGAAAGCCCTCGCCCAGTAAAAATGTTGCCGCTTTGGTCATTCTTGCGGTCTCGTGCAGGATTGGGAGTATGGAGGTCGTCGTCTGGTTCTGGGTTGCGGCCTGATAGGTCTGAACCCCACGACCGAGGATCCGGGGATAGTGAATACTGGAAAATACATGGACCGGGTTATGAATGATAATGGGGTCGCCGAGGAGGTCAATCAACAAGTAAGTACCAAGGTCTGGGCGTACTTGTGAGATCTCGTCACTCACCTTGTCCGAGATTGAAGGTCCATTCATCCCATTTCTGATGCTACTTCCGACCGTATACGGCGAATCGTTCTACCATGGAGAAGAGATACCATTCAGGACCTCGTCAACACTTTGAGAAAGGGAAATCGTGGACGCACTAATGAGTAGTTATCTGTTGAGAGTCGCCGACGGGAAGCTGCAAGTTGACTGTTGACGGAATATTGAGAGGGCTGAGGTTGAAGGAAGGCTTGTGTTGATTGAGACCACTTCTGTTGCTGGCCATAGCTAGCCATTTCCTGGAGTTGGCGACACTGGGCCTTGTCTTGGGAGAATCTTGGGGGGTCTTGGTGGGGAAAAGGAAGGAAAGTGATTGTTTGCCGGACCGTGTCAAAGTTGGTTGCGAGCCGTCGCTGTCAATTGCCGGCGGGATCGACCTCGCAACACTTGCTCCAGATCTTGATGTGAGCTCCATGATCTGTAGCACACAGACTGTGGGGGCACGACCGACAGCTTCATTGGTAGAGGACCTCTTGAAGGACTCTCAACTCTCAATCAAACCTCACAATTAGACTGGCGATCCGCAGGGTAATAGCGGATCGGCATTGATCCATTCAGTTCATTGTCAAATTGACGATTTTCTATTCAACTCGGGTTCGGGAAGTATTCTAGCAACATTATTGGCACGATTTGGCTGTCAACATACGTCCATAGTGCAGGCTGTGTCGTTGGCTTTCTCTGGGACTACCCAAGCCTTCAACTAGCTTGAGCATGAAACTGGCCGACGGCTGTCTGGGCTGCACGATATGTAGGTGAAATGAGTAAGAAGGGTGATAACCACCCACCATGTCGACAACGAGTACACCCTGCCGTCGCTTCAGCTTCAGGGCTCTTCGGTTGAACGCCATTGAGCGGTCAAATCGAGAGAACGCAATTCAGTCTCTTGCCACTGGCCAGGGATCTGAAATACAGTTTGAACGACGGGCCAGACAGGGTACCTTTTCGGTTTGGACTATTCGGCCTGCGCAGCGTTGGTGTTGACGAGGGCTAGTCAGCCTATACCATGTACCTGAGCCCCACTAACCGGTGGACGGACTCCAAAAGTAATAAGAATCTTGCCCCAGGACTGCAGATAGACACGGGTACTTTTCGCAGATGCAGGTTCACATTCCTCCTGAGTACGTTCCTGCATGGATTACTCAGTTGAAACGTGTACAGATTGCTGCCCCTACCCTAGTACACAGTGAGAAAACCTTGGATCCTATCATGCGTGCTGATCGATGGCTGCATTCCAACTTGATTCAATGATTGAAGACAGGGATAAGACCTGATAAATGCGTGAGCGAGACGCACCGCCAGGCCCGGGCGCTGAATCAGGGTCAAAGTAGTTGAGAACGCGCCTTTGAAAAACGAGGGCTAGTTCTGCAAAGCTCTGGAAAGTAGGCACGAGGGGACACGAACGGTACCAAGTCGAATCGTTGAGTTGGTGGCAGGTTACGTGCCGAGCGAAGTTTGACCGCGTAGCCCGAAATAGCACCCTCTTATTACCTCTTGCCATAATCGAGATTCCCACACCCCTGTCTCCTCTTCAGGTCCATCGTTTCACTTTGTTTCACGTCTTTCTCAATCACAGAGGCCGTGTATTTACCCAGGAGTTATCTTGGGGTATAAGAGTGAACCATAACATTGCCTAAATCTCAATTCCTCAACCACAATGTCCACCCCTACTTTCACAAAACACATCGTGGGACATGCCATCGCTGCTTGGGGTACGCTTTGTTTCTGCTCTACGACCGTGCTTTGACCTTACTATGGCCAACCCAGGTCATAACAAACCTCTCATTACTATGGCTATCCTGATAGCTGAGATGCGCAAGGATGTTGCGTTCACAATCCTTACCAATGTCTTCGTCTACCCTCAGATAATGGGTGAGCTCGCCAAGTTGCCCCAAGAACGGCTGAAGGCCATCGAGAAGCAAGTAAAGTAAGTTCATTTATTGCGACCACATGCGGACCTCTGAGACGATTATGTCCCCGAAAGCGTGTTGCAAGTCGTCCCTCCCAACCCCAACCCGTTCCACCCTGCCGTAGAAGTCGGCACCGAGTTCCAAAAGCTTTTCAAACAAAACGGTACCGTAACCTGTTTGGCCTCTGGGAAGACCATCGATAGCGCGTACTTCCCTCCGCCATGCGTGGCTATAATTGACGTGTGTAGTTCTCCTCTCATGTTGATGCCCCCCTGACCCCTGCTTAGCCATTCGCCGGATACGCGCTTGAGGGTATTCGTGCCGTTGCCACACCTGAACAAGTCCCCATCATATCTTGGATCACAGGTTCAGCGGGGCCCCTACTGATGTTGTGGGGGCCTGAGCGCTACGGTGGAAAAGGAGACTTTCTTTCGGTAATGGAGGCGGAAATGAAGAAGGGCAAAACGGAGATCGAGGCCTTTGAATCGGAGGTAAAGCTCGTCCCGTTGGGTTCTACTTGATCGTAGAGTGAGCTGACCTCTGTCGTAGGGCGCCTTTGGCACAACCAACAAAGTCGTCAACATCCCTGGCTATCCGCCCTTTTACGACTACGAGAGATTTCCTCAAGCAGTCGATGAATTCAATAAACAATCCCATGTTATGTTCATAACACAGGGTTACAAGTTCAATAATCAGGCACAAGGTATCATTTCCATCTCTTCCTCCGTGCTTGAGAAAGAGGCAGTCGAAGCGGCTCGGGAGTACGTGACGAGCATAGGCAAAGAGTTCTTCGCCATCGGGCCAATGTCGGTCATTCGAGCCCCCCAAAAGGCCGGAAACGACGTTTCCAATCAAGTCCTCTCGTTCTTGGAGAACATGAAGGCCGAATTTGGCGAGAAATCTGTTCTATATGTGAGGCCCCGACTCTCGCAACTGTGACATGTTGCTTTCTTTGCGACTGACTCGTCCGCAACCATAGTTATCCTTTGGAACATTTTGGTGGCCGGCAGACCCCACGGTCTTCTCCACGATTATCGACGAGCTCATTTCTAGCAAGACCCCGTTCATACTCGCGCACCCCTCCCCGGTGCAGCAACCGGAGGAGAAGCTGTTGGAGAAGATCCGGGCCTGTCCCACTGCGATGGATGTGATGTGGGCGCCTCAAGAGCAAATTTTGTCGCACCCAGCGACAGGATGGTTCCTCACTCATGGCGGATGGAATAGCATTCAGGAGGCATTCACGTACAGAGTTCCTCTGTGAGTCCCTCTCTCCTCCGAGCTGACCACGCCAGGCGGATGATTGACTTCTCCGCCGTTTAGGATTATGTGGCCTACTGGCGCTGACCAACCTCTCAATGCGATGATGCTTGCCCTCAAGTTCCAATCTGCGTTTGAACTGCTCAACGTACGAACGGGGAAGGATGGTCAACAGAAGCCGTATCGACTCAAAGACCAACCCACACCGCAATTCACTGCGGAGGCCGCGAGGGAGGAGTTCAAAGGCATTTTGAAGGACATCAAGGGGGAGAAGGGTACGGGCGTCAGGAAGAACTTTGAGGAGTTATCCGACAAGATTGGAAAGGTCTGGGACGCGGATGGTGAGGCTAAACGGGGACTTGAGGCGTTCCTGAACAAATATGTACATTAACACGACTCGACCACATACGGTTTGTATTATAATACCTCGGGTGTAATTTTTTCATGATGGCGATGGCTGTTGAAACTTCAAGCTCAAGCCCTGCACGATAAGCGAGCAAAGTAAGGTCTGGGCGCATCTGAAAGTCATGGTTCCGGAACGATCATAGTTCCCAGTCAACCCTGCAGCGGTCAGAACGGCGACCTCTCGATTGTCTTGGAAATGAAATACCCTCAGTCATCAACGATTCAGCAATCCCGGGCACCGCGGCAAGAACGACCAGCTTGTCATCGCGGTGCGGTCAAGAGACGTCGAAACAGGGATAGAAGTCATTTCCTTTCCTTGAACAGATGATATCGATACACATATACAATCCATGATTAATCATGCCAAAAACCCGGTCTCTCTCCATCTCTCGACCCACTTCTTCACTAGCCCCTTATTCAGCCCCGGCGGCGAATCTCTGATAGCGCTCGCCACTGCCCCAGTCTCTTCCGTTTCAAACACCATTGGTACCTTCCTCGTCGAAGGTGATACCCAACGATTCCGGAAAAACCCAACTAGCTTGACTGTGGGGTTCTTCTCTAAATCTTGTTCCGACCTCGACAATCTCTCAACCCACTCTTTTGGATCCACCCTCTCAAATGTGACTCCTGCCTCCTCCAAGCCGTCCAGAAGCTGTCCCCAGGACACCGAACGATCTGGATTGACGATGTGGTACACCCTAGCTTGTGTAGCAGGAGATGCAATGACTATTTCAGCGATCCCCCGTCCGGCGTTGTCTACCGGCAACCACTGAGGGCTTTCATCAAGGGAAGGCAGGGCTCCGACCGTATTCGCGCTTTTGATCAGTAGCGGCCAAGCTAAGAATGATAGTCGTCAGCCCCAAATGGAGGAAACGGTCGAGAGTTTAGTGCTTACCTTCGGTCTCATTCCACACACCATGGACAGTATCCCCAACCATCTGTCCTATCCTGAGAGCACCCACCCTCACACCCTTCTCTCCGGCACGCTCACAGAGCTTCTCGACCACCCACTTACTCTGAGCGTAACCGGTTCCTGCAGCCGTACTTGGATCAGGAGGGAAGTCCTCCTTGCATGTCGGTTCTGAAGAACCTTGACGACAGCTCACGGACGAGCTGAAGTAGAATGTCGCGTCCACGTCTGATTGCACGCAAAGGTTGATGAGATTGACGGCTCCTCGAATATGTGCGTCGTAAGAGTCCAGAGATAGGATGAAGTTGACTGGCCAGGCATTCTATGGGGATGGAGGGCGACGGTGACGATCTATCAGCGTATGCCAGCAGACAGACGCGAGGAAGAGCGTCTTACATGTATGACATCCGTGACCTCCTTCCTGATACTCTCGTACTCCGTTTCCGTCAATCCAAGATACTTCTCTGTGTTCGGGTCTGCGGCGTAAGAATCCCATCGTTCCTCTTCCGGTACTGGCAGTCTGCGTAGCTTCAAGGACTCTCGAACACGTTCCCTCGACTGTTCGTGTGACGATGCACGAGAGAGACATATGACTTTGCGAACAGCAGAGGAAACGAGGAGGTTATGGAGGATGTGAGCACCCAGAGACCCCGTGGCTCCGGTCAATACCTGGAATTTACGTCAATCTAAAAGGCAGCACAGAGTTCGCAACTACGACATACGACGACACGTCCTTCCACAGGGCGGCGTGCTGATCCTTGTCTCGACTCGATACTGGCTGCGTGCTCCTCAAGCATGGCGACCATCTTCTCTTGATGCGAGGCCGCAGTCGATCCCCCTTCAGAACCCAGCGACATGATGTGCTCTGCCAGTCTATCGAAATCAAGGTCAAAATCTGCGATAGTGGCAGTCTATGCACCGAAACCGGAACTCACTTTTGGACGCTCGGATACTCATAGACCACATTCTGCCCAAGCGAGACTCCTTCCGGGAGTTCCAGTTCCTTCTGCGCAGAGTTCCTTACCCTGGTAGCTTGCAGAGAATCGACGCCGAAAGCGAATAGATCGTCTACCTTGGTGAGTTGCGAGGTCTTGCGGTTGGCGGGCCCCAATGTCCTTTTGATGTTCTCGAGGAGATAATTTTCCAGGGATTCCTTTGATACGATCTTGATTTTGGTATCCGATTTGTCTGAAGAACCATGTTCGTATCTCTCGTAGATACTCTCTATTCTTCAAAATCAATAAAATGAGCAAAACGTTATCGGAGTGCCGTACCAATCAAATCCTTGAACAACGCGTAACATGCTGGTCTCAGAATACTCATTTTCGTCGCGACGGGGACTTTTGTTCCGTGAGGAAGGAAGCCGACCATCTCCGGTAAAATCCTCGAATGCGAGGGTGCTTCTGAATTTGCCAGTTCGATGACAGGCCAGACCCTCTCCATGAGCTGTTCTTCAGATAATCCTTCCTCTTTGGCTAAATCAGAGGGAAGGATTAAGACACCAGCTGAAGGCTTCCCGGCACCAAAAACGATGGCTACATCAAAGCAGGTGAATCGAATGTGCGGTGAAATGTAACGAAAAAAGAGACCAACCTTCAGCAACGTAGGGACTGTTGCCGCGAATACACAGTTCCATGGGTACGGGATTCGTCTTCTCGCCCAGTATATGTACGAGGGTATCGTCCAATCTCCCCATGTATCTATAGCGGTCGGCATACTCTGAATGACGCAGGAACAGGTCCTTGGTTGCGAAGGATCCATCAGGTCGGTTGGATTGGATCTGGGATGCGTGTTCAGTACTGATAGAAAACGGTGTACACGAGATAGCAAGGGACCTTGGGAGGGTATCCATCGCGAACAATCACTTCAAAGGTATTGTTCCCTTGGGGTTCAAACGTGATAAACTGTTTGCTTAGCGGAGTAGGGCGGACCCAAGTCCAAAGCTTGTCAGTGGCGAAATCTCTTTCCGAGTTCATCAAACTTCCTGTCTGTGAATCAAAAGCACAGTGAGCTGGAGTCGTAGAGCAAAAAACGAAAAACTCGCCTCGGTGGTACCGTATATACTGAGTAGATTGACACCAGCAGCGGTGAGTCGGTCACCCAAATCTTCCTAGCGTGAATCGGTTATTAGCCGAGATAGGAGTGGGAACTAGAGATAGACGAACCGGTAACGGCGCTCCGGCAAAACTGACAACGTCGAAGGTTGAAAGCATCTTGACTCCCTCTTCTGTTTCTCCCAAGAGCTTTATATGGTTGTTTAGCTCAGTGAACCGTCAAACCGTCGTGTTGAGGCCTACCTTGATGACGTAGGGCACCGCGAAACATTGTCTGGCCGGTGGAGAGGCTGCATATACAGCACAAATGTTGGCGGATGTCAAGGGTAGGTGGGGCGGAAATAGCGTCAATGGTCTTCCGGGGTAGATGCAGCGGAATCTGGGTAGCGAGTGCGCGTCACTCTTCGACTATGCGAGAACAAATCGGAGACACTTACAAAGCAAAGTGACCATATCCATGGAAGACCGGAAGTGTGCTGAACCCGGGCTTATCTTGATTGATGGCGATGTTTGCTATCAGACCGTAATGAGTGACATAGCATGGTTTTGGGAACCCAGTCTACGAGAAGGAGTCAGTAGGTTCATCCGAACAAAGGAAAGAAATGCTCACCGAACCCGATGAGTGGAGAATAACTGCCGGTCTGTTAGATTCTTGTTCGGGGGTCAAAGGAGCGTGGAACGGCTTGATGCTCGCAGTTGCAGCACCATCATCACCCCACAGCGGAAATCTCTTGTCCTCGACAATACCAAGCTGGTAGCCCTCTGCAGCCAATGCCTCCCTGGCCTCCTTGGCCTCTTCGGTGAACTTGGGACTGTAGATGAGATGGGTTGAACTTGTGAGCTTGCACAGGTGGGCAACTGCTGCCACAGAATTGTTTACAGAAAGTAAGAGAGGTGTCAAACCAAGTTTGCAGAGTGCTAGCTCGAGGAGAGTCTCGTCAATGGCGGAAGTGACGAAAACGGCGATGGTCTGAGGTGGCGGTACCTCTCCTGAGGATAAAAGCTGGACACCGAGTCCCAGAGAAGAGTAATGCCATGCAAGACGATCGACGGCACGAACAAGATCTGCATACCTATTCGTATGGCCTTAGCTCTGGGTAACATTTAAACTGAAGAGAATTGGCTCACGAAAGAGACCTGAGTTTGACACTGTTATCCTGCTCAGGAATGCCAGTGTAAATTGCTGGGTCATCTGTCTGCTCACGGGCACGAAGAGCGATGAGCTCTGTCGTCGACTGGGCTTTGTACACTGCAGCAGGCATAGTTGAGGGTTGAGATGAGAGATTGCGGGGTACAGCGCTCCTGGCTACATTTTAAATCCAGAGGGTCGGACCGAATTCCGAGTTGGAGAGTCTTTCGACGATGAATCGCACTGAAAACCGGTCGTTTCATGGTCACAAGCAAAGCTGAGGTCGTAATTTCAAACAAATGTTTTCACGGACCGTTCTTACCTCCGGTCCTTTTCGGGCCGTCGGAGTTTCACTGCCGGTAACCTAAGAATTGCGACCAACTTGGTCGGCTGGAAGGAAGATTCGAATTTCGTTTCCCTGTAGACGATAGTCCAAGTATCAGAGGTGACCGAAGAGATGCTGAGCATGTTAGCGCAATGCTGAGAGGCCGTGTGCCATAGAAGTATCGAGTCTTGAGTCCTGATCAAGGCGGCCGAGTCCAGGGAATCCCCCATGCCTCTACGGTATGACCTTTATAGAGGTACAGTTTACTGCTCCGAATGACGCCAGACGCATATTCGTCACTCGTTGTGAGCTGGAACAGACGGCTCAGTGGAGTTTGCCTCATTAGTGCGCACCCGTCGAAGGAGGATTGAACCGACACCGTCAAAGCCACCCGCCGGATGTGTTGCAAAAGAAACAAAGTTTATGGACATGACTTAGGTTTATATTCACGGGCTACATTTTACGGGAACCTCAGAACGCGTATCAGAATTGACACCATAAAGGGAAAGGGAGAGAACGGGATGGTTGATTATTACTAGACTCAGGAGAGCCACGCGGTGAGGACTGCCTCGACAGAGCTCATTTTACTGTGTCAATGCCTAAATCTCGTACGGGTGTGCGTTTCTTACTGATAGTACATGTTTTAACGGAGCACACCTCTCTCCATGAACGCACTGTGCTACCCGTGTACCGATGTCTTGTCCCTCCACGTAGGCACCATGGAGATATCCTGAAGTGTCTTTTCAGTTTATGATCTTTGGAAGATAGAAGTATTCGAACACATACCGAAATATTTCTGACTAGTGGCCTCTCCGGCAAAGTAGAGTCGTCCAAGATTGGCACGAAGATTGTCATGATGTTCGCTGTAGAAAGAGGGCGGCCAGTTGGAATAGGAACCTCGGAAGAGAGGGTCCGAGTGCCATCGATGGAATAAGAAGTCGAGTGGCTCGGGAATTGTGGTGTTCGGGAACATGTTTCGAAGTACACCTAAAACTTCGCCCTTCACCTGAGAGTCAGAAAGTCTCTCAATTCGTTCGGAAAAGTCACCCTTTTGAACGCACATCAGCCAAGCCTGATGAGAAGGGAAGGATGAAAAGGGAAGGATGGACGTACTGTTACAGTGACGAAGACTATACCCGATCCGGGGAAGAAGTTCTCGTGATCAAGGCTCTGCCAGACAGGATAGCGTCCGCGCTCAGCATCGGCGTAGAGGCCCATCTGGTGCACGGAAAAAAAGCATCTTGTTAGCTCACGAAGAGAGGAGAGGTGTTTCGTATACCTCAGTATCGAACCAGAATTTCTCTGGGAACTGCAGAAAGATTTTGGTGTAGGTGGCCATAGTCATGCTGTTGATAGCTTCGAATTTGTAGTCTTTGTGGACAAGATCTCAGAATAGCGTCGACCATAAAAGGAATCCAAACAAACCTGGCAACTGAGGTTCGAAATCGACGTCCTCGTGCTGAAGGACGCCAATGCTGAAGGTACAAATGGCGTAATCCCCTAAGATGATCTCCCCGTTATCCAAGGCTACGGCCACCCCATGATCACCGTAAGTGATTTTCTTCACCAGTGAACTGTAACGGACTTGGTGAGGCTTGAGAAAACTGCTCGCTTCGGCCTGAAGGAAGTGTTTGAAGCCCCGTTGGTCTATCGAGAGCAGGTCTTCATCGGAGAAACCTCCGGCTTCTGGGACGAAGGTGAAATTGTTTGCCTGATATAAAGGTGAGGAGGTGAGGATTGGAAGTAGCTTTCCAAGACCTACCCATGACGATGCGATCCAGGATGTCTGCTCCGGAGTCTGCGCGTATTCCCAATCAAACTACCCAAGCATACTGATGCATTAGCGTGGCCTTCTTTGCATGTGTACGAAGCTACGAACCCGGTAGTATTCTGATGCTTCCTCGTGCAGTGTATGTGCGCTCGTTCGTTGGATCAAGTAACCTGTCCGTGCCGTTAAATCGACGAGAGAACTGTTGACACGTAAACCTACGGGAGTGGTTAGCCAGGGTCATTAATACTCGTGAAAGCAGAGCTTTGAACAATACCTCCCGCTATCGTGAGATTTGTATACGCTTCACCTGACCGGTTGAACACCTCGAGATAGTCCTCGGGACCATTTACATCATACGTTGCTGAAAGGATTTCATCAGACTCTAGGTACGTGATGGATGATAGCGCAGATTGTTGCAATATAGACTCACTCATGCTATCAAAGTCACTTGCTTGGGTCTGCAATCCGTGTCTTCTGGCGAGCTTCAAGATGGGGTTCTCAGGTCCAGAGCCAGACTGTGTTCCTTGGATCCAGTTGGCCCCAAGCTCGATGACTTTGCCACCGAATGAGTGGCTGGTCAACCGCCCTCCGAGTTCTTCACGAGCTTCAACGATGACGAAGTCATCGATTCCTTGCCGGTGCAAACTCTGGGCGGCGATGACTCCTGCGACGCCTCCACCGAGAATGATGACTTGATGTTGAGGATGTGCAGGAGGGGGCCTCGCCTCAACGTCTGGGAGTGGAGATGTCGAGACGGGTCCCAAGAGAGTGAGACCCAGAAGACTAGCAACAATGCGGGAGAAGTGCATGGTGCTGGGCTGTCTTTGAGCAGCATGTGCGTTTCTTATACCTCTAGATCCTGGTAGTTCGTGGGAAGTAAGACGTACATTGAGTGGATCGAAGTACTTTGAAGAAAGGGAAGGTTCGAGATGGCCATCCAACTACTGACGTATCCCGCCTCTCATGGTGGTCGAATTAATGATGAGCGGGAACGTGCTATTGGAGGTTTTGACGCGATATGGGAGAGGAAAGCCGCCAAAACGACATGCTTTGCGTAAAGGAGGTTCAACTTCTTGTGGCTTGGACATCCCAGTTCGTGTCCGCTCATGATCCACCGAATCCCAACCTAAATCCCAGACTCCAGAGACCCCAGATTCGCTTACTTACCGCTCAGCGCTCAGCAGCCTTCTTGACCAAGCTTGAACTGTCCCTTCCAGTGCATTGAAATAACAGCTTTGAGTGTCAGTGAGCCTGATATTGTCCAGGGAAATATTTGACGTGTTGAGGTAGTGCTGTACTTAACGTACGCGTAGGACTCAGGAGGCGACAGACAATTGACAGGACCCGGGAAGCTCCCCCAAGGGCCTGTCCCGGAATAACGTAGATGAGAGCCTCAAAAATGGCCAATCTCAGTCCAATTATAACGTAGCTGAGACCGTAAAGTTGGCGTTTGGTCAATACCATATAACGTAGATGACGGCGCCGCCCAAATTGTGCACGGTGATGGGCTGCTGGTATTGTGCGAGAGGAGGAAACGGGCGATGTCGATATTTAGTCCGCCACGACCAACCGAAACCTGTCTTCTTGAGGTTTTTACTGCGATTGAGAAACATTTTGGGAAATTCGCCCCGAATATGGCAATTTGATGACAAAATTGGGTAAAGTCCGTCCAAAATAACGTAGACGACGGCCAAATCATAACGTATGTAGATGAGGGCGAAATCTGGGGGGACCCGGGAGGGTGCTTTGGGGAGCTTCCCGGGTCTTCAATTGACCGTCACGGCCTCAGGTTAAAATTTAAATGCGACAGACTGCCGAATTTGGCAGGTACCCCGGCTCCCGGAGGCCTTTATGGCGGTTGTCGGGGTCAAAGCGACGGTCAAGACTTTCTTATCACGCGTCGCCTCCCTACATGCTATATTTAACCCAATCGCAAAAAAAATAGAAATGTCGCTGTAGAAAAAGTTTCTGTATATCCCGTTCGTACTGCATGCCAGAGCGACCCGGTGGAGGTGCTCGAATAAGCGGAGAAGTGACACACCGTGACAACTGGCACTGAAGTCAACCCGGCCGAATAATCGGCAACTTTTGAAATGGCATCAAGAACTAATTTAAATTAGAAGCGCATCCGGCCTGCTGAGTTGAACTTCTCATTGATCAAGCGGCGATCGCCCCGGAGCCCCAGTCGAGTGAGTGACGTGCCTTCCCACGCTTCCGTAGGAGCTTCTTTCTCTCCTCCTCTCACCAACTTTAAGTACCTGCTCTTTGACCTCCCGTTTCACGGGACTGGACGTGTGTAGCGTCCTCGAGACTCCATTTATCACACCCATCTCAGAGGCTCGGATGTTCAAGTGCATAAAACCACCCCACCCATATGAGAATGATTTCAGATCAGTGAACCTGAGTAGTCGAGCCCTTGCAGATGGGGTCCTTTTTTCATGGCACCTGGACCTGACGCGGGCTGCCAGTGCCACACTCGAGAACTCACAATCTGCGCCAGATTAAGATCCTGGGCCTGCCGTGTTTTCTCATGTACCACCATCTGGCGGGGCGAGATACACAGATCCAGTTTAGTCCATAGTCATATGTACTGTATACATTGTCCGCGAGAACTGCGGAAGTTGGTAGCTATAGATGTTACAATACTTGAAATTCACGAATTTTTCACTTCTGGGATGCTTTTTACCTAGTACATACGCGTACATCAGTGAGCATTAAACGTCGAGTTCTCAGTACTCGATCGGTATTGAGTGAGGGTTTTGTTCAAAATAAGCGCGCATTCGGAACGCCAGCGTCGGCATTGGTGACTTTCCACCAAATTCCCAGTCACTGGCAGATTGACGCTGAGCAGGCTGAATGGAGCCGTGAAAAACAGGCCTCTGCCGGTCAGAAGACTGTGCAAAGCAGTTGCCCATGACCACCTTATAACCGCGCTCTTACCGTATATAACGAGGAGACTGTAAAGGTGTTGAAGTCAGCCAAGTATAATGCTCCCGCGGAAGCAACCTCCAAGCCATCGTCATGCAACCCCAAGTGGGCCTTGGCCATTCTTAGATGTCAGCGACGAGGTGAGTACTTGGGCCAGGACTGTGCTGCGCACCAGCACCACTGACAAAATGACCAGGTAGATCCATTGCTATTGGCTTCACCTCCACCCCAGCCTCGAACCGATGATAATGACGACGAAGACAGATCTCGCGAATGGAAAGGATATCCACAAGCCCAGTTTGCAAATTGGTCTAAACATCAACAGAATAAGAGTGGTATCGGCGAAGTCGTCCGAGGCGAGGGCTCGAAGAAGTGCACAGTACACAAGGTTGATGTGTGGACTGATGGAACGTTCCACGATGACGAGGACTCAGAATGGGTGGTCCAGTCGAACAACGCCCAAACCATGAGTCAGTTTTGGGAGAATATTCAGCAGAAGGTGCGCAGTAACCGCTATATATTCGCAAGTTCTATATTTAAAGTTGAAATCACGACCAGCCTGGTCCTGATGTCAAAGTTAGAGCTTTGTTCGTGGACAATCTCTCTGGCCCAGTTCTGCAAATGCTCGGAGCAAAGTCAGTTCAACAAATAATGTCTGAAATGGAATCCCCTCACTAACATCATCCCAGATTCCAGATTGAACCATTCTTTTTCTCATCATCGCTGAAGTCGATTCCTACACGGTATCAAGAGCAAGTCCAACCTGGCAAGGGTGACCGTACGTGTTGAATCCCCCTGTACAACCGCATGCTCACATGCGCCTGCAGATATAACAGTCACCCTGAGTTTTATCCGTCCAGTCGAAGCCCCTGCCATGTCGGAACCATCCATTCGCTCTGGTTATACGGACGACAGCGATGAGATGTACAGACTGCAAAATTCATACCTACACCAACATGCGATCGATATCAACGGGCCATTGAAGTTGACAAGTGTTAGTGGTGCGTGCTCCATTTATCGGGTCACTGATCGCAATTCGGATTCTCATCTCTTTCTCAGACAAAGTGCTCTGTCCTGATCTACTCTCGTTTCACGTTATTCGAAGACGGTCTAATCCCGAGGACACAAATTTACAAAGGGCGAACTCCGTTTCATCTGCAAAGCTCCCCACGCGTCGTACCTCGACGACCAGCACCATGTCCCGAGCATCCCTTTTATCCGGTAGTACAAGCACGATCATATCCTATCATCCGCCGTGCACCTCAGGTTACAAGACGACTTCCGCGAGCGACATGCGCTCACGGCTTCTGGGCGCTGGTGAGTAGGATGCAACATACTTCGATCTTCTTTCCCTTACCTTCATCAGGTCGATCCGTCTATTGGTCGAGGATCTTCCAGTCTACAGTACCAACGGGTGACCCAACCTTCATTGCGCTGAGTTTGCTTTGGTATGCGTTGTATGCTTGGGATGAAGTCATTGATATTTTGACGAACGAAGTCGGGTGGTTGGTGAGCTCATCCCCTCAACCCACGTTCAAGTCAACCTTTTGACTCTGAGAGTATAGGAATCCAATACTTTGTCGACCCTTCCGCATCCAGACCACCCGGATCACGATCCACATTTCGACACTCACCGCCTGACTCATCAGCTCCATGTTATCCGCGCACACCTGCTACATTACCAAAGCCTACTCAGTGACTTCAGAAAGAGCGTCATGTTCCTCAGAAAGGCGTCCAATCCAGCTCTCGCCGATCCGCCACCCGCGGAACCTTCTCCACCTCTATCCTCAGCCGGTCAAAGACGCCCCTCGGTCACAAAGATCATGACGGGAGATCAGGTAGCTCGACCGCTAGCTCCTGTACCCGAAAGTCCGGTAAATACACCTGCAACTGTGGTTTCTGCAACCCAGGAAGCGTCGGAACAACTCTCGTCTGCAAGAAGTGGTGCTCGTACTCCTTGGTTCAACCCTCAAGAGCACGGTGATCGGTTCTTTGGGGACGATTCGATAGACTTTGCAACGGCACTCATGGAGCTGATTGAAGAGGAAATCGAACCAAGTGAGCCGCAAGAAAGGATGCTGAAGAAGGAATCGAGGATCCTTTTGAACGAAATCGACAGGCTGGAAATGACGAGTAGGATGCTGGACAAGCGACTTGGCAACATTATGCAACTGGCGTTCAGCAGCGTAAACATTGAAGATAGTAGAAGAATGTCCCACCTAGCGGAAGCTGCTGGTAGAGACAGTGCTGGTGAGAGCGATCCGTGGTGTTTTTGCTTCTATGGCTGAACCAAGTTTTCTTCAGTGATGAAACAAATCTCGTACCTCACCATGGTGTTCCTTCCTGCAACCTTCGTCGCCGTACGGTTCACTTCTCTCCTCTAACGCTTACAGGTGCTGACTTGAGAACCGTACAGACCGCATTTGGTATGAATGTCAAGGAGATCAATGAAGGCTCCCTCGTTACCTTGCCCCAATACCTGGAGACAGCCCTACCGCTAACGTTTATAACGATCTGGGTCATGATGATCTTGTATCACAGCTCGAAACATTCTCCGAAGACTCCGTCCACGTTCATTGGGTTTGGTCCTGACAGCTTCTGGCGGAGAGGGCTGCTCGCGATGGTGCGGCCATTCATGGTAGCAATCAGCTCGCTACCCGGATGGCGGACCACAGCCAAGAAAAGTGGGGCGCCCACGTGGACAGGGAGCAGCACTGGAAGGATTGCGGGCGCGAGGGATAGTGTGAGGACTAGGGCCTCCGCGTTACGACAAAGCATTATTGGACGAAATGCGACGACCGACAACTGATGATCCCTCGTTTATTCACGATTGCTAGATGCTACATTTTCGGAGTCATCTATATTATCTATATGACATTTCATAAGGAAGGACATGATACCCAAACTTGTTGTAGCGTACAGGACACTATTTCACGTTGTATTCATGAAGAATGGATTAGATCCAGACTCCAAGGTTTGAGTGCACGTATGTCGCGGCGAGTGGGTATCTGCGTCATGAACATGCTTTTCCCTGCACGCTCGATGGGTGTCCGATGATATTGAATTATCCCTCGTTGTGCGCGATCGTTCACTTGAATGCATAAGTTACAGGATACGAGGTAACACGCGAGTATGCGACGTGCCTGCTGGTGACTCACGCCGAATTACCCATAGGTGTTTGATGCCACAGAAGAGGTCCTCAGGAGTGACTACGCGTTATGTGAGATGCAGGACTTGGGTGTTTCGCGGTCAATAAGTGGGTAGAGCAAGTGTAGAGCGCAGCAGCGTCGAGGGCGGGTGCACCACAGTAAGGGCTTCGGATGTATAGCCTTGAGTATAACCCTTAAGAAAGCGAGTCGAGCGTAGAAACAGCCGGAGTACGATATAAATGAACGGTACGAGTCGAACCATCTCATAGTTGCCCATACCCTCTCTCACACACCGTCTCTAACGTCCTACAATGTCTCTATTTAGAGGACTTGCCTCAAAAATCCGTGCTGCCTTTCGAAAGGGAAAGAACGACGACAAGACCAGTATCCCTGAGGCGAAAATGACTTCCTCCGAAGAGATGAACGGAGAGGGAGACAGACAACCCACTGATAGCCTTGCAGGTGAGTGTGGTGTTCCGGATATCACCAGTCCGAATCGCGTTTCGCCGACATTTCATCGTACCTAGGGAAAGTGGCTCTCGTGACTGGGTCATCGAGATCAATGGGAGCCTCCATCGCTAAAGCACTTGCGAAGCAAGGAGCAAACGTGGTGGTGAACTATGGACACGATCCTAGCCCAGCCGCGGAGGTGGTTAGGGAGATAAAGAGTCTCGGGAAGGGTGATGCTATTGCAGTGAAGGCGGACGCAACAACGATCGAGGGAGGGAAAACGCTCCTGGGTGAGACTATGCAAGTCTTTGGAAGGCTTGACATCCTTATTTTGAACGCGGGGATCATGGGCAGCAAGGCATTGCAGGACGTGGATGAAGGATTCTTCGATGCGCATTTCAACGCGAATGTCAAGGCACCGTTGTTTCTCGTGAAAGAAGCTGCAAGGATATTGCCTACACGTAAGTTCCTTGAGAGCTTTGATGCCAAGATTAATGAAACTGACCAGACATGTGCGAACAGCAGGTGGACGAGTTGTCTTCTTCTCAACAAGTCTTACTGCAGCCACATGTGAGTCTGAGCCGTCCCCTTTCGAACTCTCAGTTCAGCGAATTGAACGTGGTTTGTGTAGCCGTTTTGCCCAATGCACTTTGCTACGTTGCGAGTAAAGGTAGGTTTTGTGATCCTTCCAGCTCATGGACAGACCCTGATTTTTAATCGGTAGGTGCCGTGGAGCAGATGTGCCGAGTCCTGGCGAAGGATTTGGGGTCGAAAGGTATCACTGTGAACACAATATCACCAGGTCCAGTCGATAGCCCGCGTTTCAGAGAAGGAAGACCACAGCATGTCATTGACACGATCGCGGCTCAAAGTCCCAGTAGAAGACTTGCCGACCCAAAAGATATAACACCGATCGTTGTATTCCTCACAAGTTCTGCAGCGCAATGGGTTAACGGTCAAATCATCGGAGTCAATGGCGTAAGTGTCTTACAGTTACATAGTTCGCGCGTTCCGGATTTCGCTGAGAGACTGCTCGTGTTTCTAGGGCTTCGTTGTTTAGCACAAAGCTCAAACGTCCACAAAATCGCATATTTAGATATATTATGATTCGGAGGTCATTTATGTGATATTTACTTACTACTGTGTATCGGGCTTGAATGTTGAACATCCAGGCTCGCAGTCGAATTGAAGAAGAATGTTGAGCAGTTGCGACAATGTTGGCCGGTGGCCGACGGCCCATGGGAACTTGGGAGGTCATGGGAATTCAAAGGGAAGAGTGGACAGATATAGACGCCGGCAAGATAGCTTGACACAAGCCGCGGCGCTGGTTCTTCCCAGCTTTCAACGCGCAGTGACCACATTCATCGTCTCGTTCCGAGAATTGCAGTAAGCCCAGAGTCTTCATCGACAAGACATATGCCACAGAGGGTCGACTCACCTCTTCCGGGCTGGGAGACCTTGCGAGGTACGAGAAAATCAGTCGCCGCTCAACCAGTAGCGCGTCTCAGCATTGACCTCCACAGAACCATCGACCTCATCCAGAGCTACAAGCGAAGATGAAAGGCCATCCGTCCGGACTTTTGGATCTCAGGGCCAACCACGCCGTCAACCAGCACAAGGAAATCGAGACGATGGTGGTGGTCTGAACGCCCCCAAAAGGCGACATGACGGTGTAGAGGGTAGCGAGCCCATGTCCAAGAAGCCAAAGGTGGGCCGTCCAGAGGGTGGAATAGGTCGGTTCTATTGATGTAGAAATGCGAAAACGATGCTCATTCGCAGGAAGCCTCGACCCTCAATCGAACTGAAGTACGACCTTCATCTCCCCATGAACTCCCCTCTGCGGCACCATCAAATGCTTCCAAACCACGCACACAGATGCGCAAACCCGCGGGTGGAAATCATCCACGGCAGCCTCAGTCGCACAGCCAGGCCAGCACGCAATCCGGGACGGCACCCTCACAGTCTATCTCTGCACCTGGTCCAAGTTCTCGTCCAAAATCTGGAGCAGGGCGAGAACAATCTGTCATCGATATCTCTGATTCAGGCACGGAGCTACCGGACGTTCCAAAAACGACTTCTGTAAAGAAAAAGTCGAAGGGCACTGAAGCTATAGCAAGTGTTAGCACCGGAAAGTCCAAGGTCCCTAATTCCCGCAAGGGAAAGGAGAAGGCGAGAGGAGATCATGTATCATCAGATGAGAGCCAAAGCGATGATGCAGTCAGGATACGGTTTGGGGAACAGCAACGCAGGGCGAGTGGTCAGGTTCAACCCAAGGGATCATCAAATTCGAGGAAGAGCACATCCTCAGCGCCGGGAAGTCGGTTGGGCTCGGTCTCTGCTATGGCTGGATCGGAGAGGAGCACGACGAGGCCAAAGAAAAGGTTTCAGGAAGAGAAGGAACGACGAAAGACAGGAAATCATACAGCCATTCCTCGAAAAGATCCTTACGGTTCGTTATCTATCTCCTTGTAATTCTTGACACTCAATCTTCACTAGGCATACGTGCTACTGCGTCGACCTCGGACGTTGTCATTGAGCTTTCTTCCGACGATGATGAACCTCCTTCTAATTCTTTGCCTTCGAGACTAAAAGTGGAACCCGAGGTCATCGAGATTCTTGACTCGGATGAGGACAGCAACGTTCCGCAGCCCGCATTGAAGGAACCGGTGATCGAGACCAAGAAGGAGCCGCAAGAGCTTATCACCATTTCTGACGATGATGAGATAGACCTTCAACTCGGTGGTGGCATGGATGCAGCCCCTTCGCCACCTGCCGGGCCAGCCCTCGTCACAGAGGAAAGAGTTGAGTCTTCAAAGTCTGCCCCCGATACAGATAATGGACTCGGTCTGGATACTACCGCAATGGAGGTTGGCATGGATGTTACCATTAATGACGACGGTGGTGGTGGTACCCATATCCACCTCCAAGGCGCCTCTTCAGATGTTGAGATGCGCTCGGCCTCGTCCCCTCCTGTTGATTCTTTGCGAACGTCGAAGGACGTGGTCATGACCACATCGCCGTCAAAGCCTGCGTCAGCATTGCCCAAGGCTAAAGAGCAGTCGATACCCTCAGCGAAGGGTATGTCTGCACTCCATGGGTCCGAGTCTCGATCCCCTTCAAAAAGTCCAAGGGAAGAGCACCCGAAGTCGGGCGAGAAACTTCCCATATTACCCAAAGCTCTACCTACAGTTCCCCGCGCATCCCAATCCCCAACACTACGCAGCTCTCCGAGTTCACAAACAACTCATGTCTCTCATGGTGACGCCCCGTCCTCGACACCGGACGATTCTGTCCAAACTCACGGTCACCGCTCGTCTTCTTATGCTCCCGACCCTCCGCCCAGCTCCTCACCCGACGTCCACACCCCGCCGACACCGCAGCAACCCCCTGCCCCCATTCCTGTTACCATCTCAGAACTTCCTTTAGTAACTGAATCAACACCACGTGATGCTACGATGCTGGATATCGAGTCCGACCCGCAGCCGTCAGGCAGTCACCCTCCATCCTCATCAACTTTATCATCGGAGCAAACCATGGTCACGGCTTCTATTCCCGCTCCCAAGTCTTCTTCACGAACTGAACCAACAGCGCAGGCACCGAATCCTGACCCAGAGCTACTGGCATCCCATCACAAGCCGACGTCGAGTTCATCCCAGGTACAAACTCCTGCGTCCATTTCCGCCGCTGTCTCCAAGCAGCAGCAGCAGCAGCCTGTTGAACCGACAGTAGAGGTCATTAAAGCACCGAATCCTGGCGCACAGTCATCGAGTAGTCAGCTTAAGCCACCCTCCAGTTCCAGTTCCTCATCGGAGCAACGGCGGGGTATTCGACCCAAAAGTCGTAAAAGTGGAAGTCTCTCGACATGGGCTGAAAATGAGGAACGAAAGGAAAGTCAACGCAAAGCGGTGGAACGGACACAACCTCACCGGATTTTACTCGTCGCTCGTAAAACCACTGGTGGCCGGCCTCCAAAGCCTATTGACGCAGCCGTGCCCCGTAAACAGACAGCTCGTAAATCTACCGGTGGCATGGCTCCTCCCCGAAGAGCACGAGTACCTCCTAGTCGTTCCTCTCCTTCATCATCACCTTCGCCCTCACCTGCAGATGGAGCCACACACTCATGGCTCGCCTCCATGACGAAGGCTTTCGACGATGCTGGCAAGGCGAATGCACCTACTGGGAAGACGACGGGGAAAACAAAGGAAAGTGTGGTAGACGATGGAAATACGCCTCAGCAGGACACGAATCGTCGGGCTACAATTACATCACCCATGATAAGTCCACTGGCTAGCAGGACCGATAAGAACGCGTTGCGCTCAGCTCGATCGAAAACAATATCACAGATGAAGAGTTTCATCTCTCCTCAACCCCCCTTGCCCACACATGTCCCAACCTCTTCGAACAACCCTGACAGCCCTGATTCTTCCTCTGATGACTTTGCAGCGGCGGAGGCAAGGGGCAGAGCGGGTTGGAACGAATTGATCAGCCAGAATACTGGCGCTTGGGCCTCTGCAGTGGCAAACAAGCCTCCGAACCCGCCTTCCACAGTAACAAACGCCCGTACTCCGGATTTCGACATGACCCAGGACCCCACCAGTGAAGAAGAAAGCGACTCGGACGAAGATGTGAATATCCTCCTCTCGAAGCAGAAATGGTTAAACGAAATAGTTCCCAACCGACCGGGATCCTCGTCTGCCGCAACCAAGGCTGGAAATGATGCCTCCTCACAAGCTCTCGGTTCTTCTAAGCCTTCACCGACTGGGAGGCTTTCTTCCGAACTTGCCCATACGTCGCAGGTTAACGACAATCAGGCTCCGAATGTCGATGAGGAATCCGACGAGCTGGAGTACCTCAATGAGGTCAATCCTCGGTCGGCCGATGACGTTTTAAGGGAACGGGAGTCACTGGAGGAACTCGTATATCCTGAGGGACCTGGTTCTGAAAATGAGGTATTCGCTCATCCTTTGCAGATGTTTGGCGATGATGTTTACTAGAGTCTTACAGCCCATGGCCGTTGATGATACGCCCAAAGCCTCCCAGCTACAGGAAAGAACTCAGGTAATCAAACCGTTCGAAACGCACGAACATTGCAATTGACTTTGATGTATATCAGGACGCAGCCATTGCGGATGCTGATTTCCACCAGCCGATCTCAGATCCCCCTCCATCTCCCACGCCGTCAGCCAGCACTCCGCAGGTAAGGAAGGTCCACAGCTGCCTTGTTCACCTGCTGAAGTAACCCATCGTAAGGTTCCGGTTCTGGAGGAAGAACTCACTGGCAGAGCACCAAGATCCAGCTCCGCTTCCTCTGGGTCCAGTGCTCAATCGGAGGACTATCCAAAGCAGTTAGTCCTCCGACGGAGCGCCAGAAATTTGAGACCAGCAGTCAGCAGGCGGTCATCCTCTGCCGATGTTCTCAATTTAACATCCACCCCTACAAGCGATGGAGGAAAGCCTTCTTCGTACGGAGGTCTCCCCGTTATAAATTGGGAATCCTACAAGGAGGACTTAACTAACTTCCAGCCGGAGTGGAACAAGTCAGCCGACCTGGGACACATTTTCCAGGACCATATGAACTACCTGGCCGAAGCGACGCGAAATAACGAAGAGACGGGGCACGTTCTGGAGAGCATCATCCTCGAGAACACGTCAGAAGAATCCCACGCACCCATAATCCGCATAGTCCCACTTAGTAAACTTGAACCTACTCCTCCTTGGGAGTTCTACTACACCAACAAGATGTATCACGACGAGGGTGTTCCTCCCCCGTCGGTGAAGAATTTGAAGGGCTGCGGGTGTATCGGGAAGTGTGTCCCAGAGACATGCGCGTGCGCCAAACGACAAGGCCGACTCACAAGCACCTACCAGACAGGTTTTCTGTACGACAATGACCGCTGCTTGAAACAAACTGGTCTACCGGTCTTAGAGTGCAATAGCCTGTGTAGGTGCGACGATGATTGCATGAATAGGGTCCGTGCTGTTTCTTCTGAAATGCATTTAAGATTTGACTCTTTGCTCAGGTTGTTCAGAATGGTCGTAAAGTGGATGTCTCCATTCACAAAACGGCGTTGAAGGGGTGGGGTGTCATGAACAATGGGAAGAAGAAGATTCGCTGTGGCCAATTTATTGGAGTGTATTCTGGGGAGTATCTGTTGACGGACAAGGCAGAAGAACGTGGAAAGTGAGTCGTGCATTGATCTGGCTTTGATCCCTATATCGTGGGATTAACGAACTGACAACCCGGTAGATACTACAACAAATTCGGACGTACTTATCTATTCGACTGTGATCTGTTCTACATGAAAGAACCGCACGGTCTCTTGCCTGTGAAGGATTTTGATAAAAAGAAAAAGGAAGGCGCCGGTTGTAGGTATACGATCGACGCTTACCACGCAGGCAATGTGCGTTGGGCCCGAATGGCCTTCTCTCTACGTCTATGTTATCGAACGGTGGCTGATACGGTTGTTATGAATCTGCTCAGTTCACGAGGTTCTTGGTGAGTGGTGTTGATTCTTACTCACTCGATTGATTCAAATCTGATCCTCAATCCGCAGAATCATTCGTGTGATCCGAACTCTGATTTGGCGTATGTCTACATCGACGAGGATGATCTGTGGAAGCCCCTCCTCTGTCTGTTTGCGCGCAGGGATATCGCAATTGGGGAGGAATTAACATTTTCATATAGCGGACCTCCTGATAACATGGCTGTACGTACCAGATTTCGTACTGTGAATATGGACTCAGCTATCTCTTCCAGGATGGCTCGGATCCTGAAGACTCGGATGTCGAATCTTCTCCGAAGAAAAAGTTTTCTGACACAGTATATCAAAAGTGCCATTGCGGGGCTGGCGACTTGTGTAGAGGTATGTGTCAGTGCTTTAGGGAGCACAGACAAAGAACTTACACAGACAACAGGATTTCTGTTCAGATGATACTTCCCTCCTTTGCGCTCGAACATTTTTGGACCATCTATAATTTATCAATCACTTATTCAGTTTCCTGCGAATGATTTATCCTATTACCTTACATTGTACACTAAGCATAAGCAGCGGAAGTAAACCGAGTACCCAAATAATGATACGTGAAGAAAAACGCAGAGAAACGCTCCAAAGAGCAAGGACTGATGATACAAAGCGATGACAATACAGCAGACTACATGACTAGTCGTCTTCGATCTCGATGACTTCGGTCGAGAGACGAGGGGCAACTCTTCGACCACTCCCGCTAGCCGTAGTCCGCCCACCACTGGCCCTGGAGGCAGTCTTACTGCTTCCGCTCGGGAGCGGCGATTCACCCTCGTCATCACTCAACTCAACGTCGCCCCCAGTACTAGCGCGTGTCTCCCTTTTTCGTTTCGCCCCTGTTCGAGACGCAGTAGCTTTCGATCTCGCGGGTGCTTCATCGTCCGAATCAATGATCTCAATAGCGCCTAGCGACACGGGGGCACTTCTAGAGTTGGCTGTGTTGGAAGCCGACGACGAAGCGGAGGCTTTGACTTTGCCTTGAGCTTTCGCCGAGGGTTTTTGTCCTGCCTTAGGTTTCGCATATAGTGTAGTCCATTGCCGTGCAGTGTCGTCGTGTAGTTTGCGATTGCTAACGTATTGATTGGCAATCGCGGACACTGAGTGGAGGAGAAGGTCGGTCAGGGACATCGGGCAAGACGACGATTGCACGAACCTAATGGGTCCTCTACAGAAAGATGTCAGCTACTGAGGGTCACACGAGCGGAAGGTACGCACTAGGATTGGGGTCTGTCAATAATGACGACAGGGACAGCATTACTTTGAATAAGGAGAGGGCTGGAGACCAGTTGTGCTTGAGGATATCTATGCAAATGTCTCCTCTATCCGAGATCTGTAATAGCGCGTTTGACTGGGGTACTAGAGGCAACTATTTCATTGTGACATACATTCATGTGGTATATTCTGGTGCGAGATGAGATGAGCAAAACCACAAGCCATAATACATAGCGACTGACCTTGTTTTGAACGAAACTCTCGGAGCAGTGAAGCTGATCGTGGAGACGGTATGAGGTACTAGGAATACAAGGGGGTCGATGGAGTACGCACGGGTAGTCCGAAGCCAGTATCACCTCCATATTGAAGACACCACCCTCGTAGACACTGCCTTCTGGTCCAGGTATAGTCCCTTTCCACAGGAAAAGATTGTCTTCCGATGGTTCCAGAGTCATCGCCCCCAAGTCCTCCTTCTTCAAGTCCGCAACCTCGCGATGGATTCGCTTGAGTGTCATCTGAGCATTCGTTAGATGAAGAGGGAAGTTGAAGCATACTGTGAAACTTACAGGGTTTGTTAGAGGGGAAGGCATGACTGGATATTGCTATGGGTGGAAGGGAGGTGGTGGTTTGAACGAAAGCGGTTCTGATTGGAATGGAATGGTAGAGAGTCATTGTGTATGCTGAGTCACGTGCTCGTTTGACGCGAGCCACAAGGAAAAGCAGCAACAAATAAATGCTACGCGATACCCCGTTAAAGTTTGGCGCTCATGCAACGCGTCATCATCGTTCCGTAGCTTTCTGTTTCATCGCTGGCTTGAAAGCCTCTAGCTCTGAGTGAAGGCGTATAACCTGGTGAATAGTCTGATCAACGAAATCTCGAGGTCCCCGCCGCGTAGCACAAGCGCAGCCCTTGAGGCATGTCATCAACCTCTATATGTTTGCTGATACAGATGTCGACCCCATTTCCACAACCTGAAGCTGTAGTGCCAGCTGCAGTGCTCGTGTACATGCTGTAGGTTCAACCATACCATATGTGAGGTTGGTAATGACCCGAGCTTTGCGCGCAATGCTTCCTGGCCATACAATTCATCCGAGCGGTGAGCATGTAGTCCTATGCATCTCTGCCACGTTCTCAAGTTTTTGTACACCGCAAATTCACAGCCCCCGCAAGTGCGAGTCCCAAGCCACCTATGTGCCTGGCCAACAGGTACCTTTCTGTAGCTCTGTGGCTTCGAGGCACGAACGTTTGATGGCCCCATGCAATGCCGGTGACGACTTTCAGCAAGCCTTGAAAAGGTCAAGAATTGTTGTTTGAGCTGGCTAACTTTTTCGCTTCAACTGGTGAATCCGAGTCACAGCATCGATATCCAGGCCATGAATGGCAGTGAACGGGAAATTGTGCAAACAAAGAATGACGGGCGTTTAGAATGACTCGTGCTGACCTGTAATTGGTCTCCCACAGTCTTGCCCCACTATAAAGACTTACAAAGGCAATATGCTTCTTTGAACGTTCATTCACCTCTACAACCCCCAATCGCTCTTAAAACCGCACAATGATAACTCGAATATCTCGCTAATCAGCACACATAACATCTCACTGTAAATTAGCACTCAAGAGAACCACCGAAATGTTTGGTGAAGACGAATCAGAAAGCCCAAGAGTACCGTCTCCATGGGACTCGCTCATGTCCACTCCAGCTTCAGCATCTCCTCGTACACGTCCAGTAATCAGCTCGTCGCCACTCGCTGTCTCTACTATCCCTAAACTGGTACCAGAGGCTGATGACGGAAACGTCGAATACAAACTCCAGCTTCTCAATCCATCTCCTGCACGTTTTGCACGTCTGGTTACCCAGTTGAAATGGAGACTTCTGGAGGGAGGAGGGCAGGCTTACTACGAGCTCGGGGTTGCAGACTCTGGCACGTTAGTTGGTCTTTCAAGAGAGGACTTGGAACGGAGCTTGGAGACCCTGGAAATGATGGCCGGAGAGATTGGAGCAAGCGTGATAGTAGTGAAAGAAATAGAGGTGCCCGCTGCCATGGCAGAGTATGCAGCAGCTCGGGAGGATTACAGACAAGGAGGAAGGGAAAGGAGAGGGGAGCTCACTGCAGGATCGGATGACGGGACCACGACCGCTGCAGAAACGGAGAACGAGCTCTCAACCACCGACGTCGACGCAGACAACGATGATGCATTCTTCGATACAAAGGCCAACTCATTTGATACCGAATGCCTCTCCGTATTCACCATGGACCCTGAACCTGACTCCACTGAAGGTGAAGAGACCACTCCCCAATTCTCCATCGATCTCGAAATCTCTTCGGTGTTCAAACCTAGGCCAGTTCGGACACGCTTTGCCCAAGCTCATCTGGCTGCCCCCACCGAGGGGAAACGCTCCCACCGGGGTCAGAAAGCTAAGAAAGTCAAACATGGTCCAAACCTCCCGGGTTATACGGAGAGCCCGGACCATGGCGAAACTCCCAGCGACCAGAAAGGGCACGGAAAGTCTCAGAGTCGGAGAACAGCGCGAGACAGGAGAAGGGAAGAGAAACGGAAAGCCCTTTTAGCCGTCGCATCGAATTCCATCGCAGCAAATGCAGCTCCAAATGAACTCCAAACCAAACAAGACGCAGAGAACAATGTGCTTGTTTCTGGATTGGAGAGTCTACATGTCGGACACGAGGAGGAGCTTGCCCCAGTCTTGGCAACTCAGAAAATCGCCACAGATGATTTGATTCCGGCCATCAGCTTGACAACGGATGTTGCCGACGACGCTGCCACTGTCGATGGCGAGGATGACGACGTGTTCGCATCCCCGACGCCTTCGGTGCCTTATAAAACATTCCAATTTGCCACTAATATCGAACCATCGACGCCTCTGACAGAAGGGACAGAGGGTCTGTTGCCAGGTCCCAGGAAAGGTGGCGAAGGAAAGGGGACTCATTTGATCGTAGAAGCTCTCGTAGTGAGAAAGATGTCTCTTGAGGAGGCATTTCTGGACTTTGGGGGGTTTTCGTTGACTTGAACTCATTTCACACCATTTTATTCACTTATCTCATGCACACGACTGTATAACATTGATGGACTGTTTCCTCATCCACATCACTGCAATCCAGCAAACTTGATCTTTTCCGGAAACTTGAATGGAAATCGCCACTTAATCAAACATCGAATGCTCGCAGGGCTCAAGCATACAACACGCTACATGTTTCTAGAAGTTTTTACTCTTTCAAATTTCCCACTAAGCAGTCGTGCAGTAGGTTGAACACACGCGAAACACTCGTTTCTCCTTATTGTTCACGACCCAGCTTGCTTAGTTCACTCCACATTCGTTCTAGGTCCAGTCCTGCAGCCTGCTGTCTACTACAGAGGCTGTCAAAAACAAAAACGGAACCTCTTGGGCTGCCGGCGGCTGCAAAACTTCTTTCCCCATGTTCAGTCCGACCCGGAGGAGTGTCTTACTTGCCTCCGTCAGAACCATCATGATCAGAGTGACTTTCCACAGTTGTGTTGTGTGTAATGGAGCGCCGGGCTATTTTGTCAAGGGCTATATAAACTCAACGACTCCCCTCCCCTCCCGTATCCCATTCCCGAACTCGCTGCTGTCATGATGAACAACGGTGATAAAGCGCTTCTTGCCCTTGGTGTGGTTGTTTCGATTGCCTATGTCGCTATCACCAGGAAACGAGCCCGCCACAATATGAACGGTTTGCCAATGCCTCCTGGTCCCAAGCCTCTACCTATCGTTGGAAACATTCTGGTGAGTGTCCTCCAGCTCCTGTGGTCATAGGCTCGGATGGTTCATCTCATCGTCCCCACGCTAGGATATACCACGAGAAAAGGAATCAGAGGCGTACTTCAAGTTGGCACAAGAATTCGGTCCGTTCTGCACATTTAAACTCACAGTCGACGCTGATCACTTCCTCGCGCTGCAGGACCCTTGGTATTCATGCAGGTATTGGGCAGGAACATTCTCGTCGTGAACGACTATGAGACTGCCAATGAACTGTTTGAGAAACGCGGTAGCAACTATTCGGATCGTAACGAGCTACCTATGATCAATGATTTGTATGGACTATTCATTCCTGGTTATCTCGGCACTGGTACTCAGAGCCTCTTTTTTTACTTGCACAGGATGGGATGGGACTGGAGTTTTGGACATATGCCGTATGGTTAGATCCCCATCTTACCAAACATTCCTCAAGATGTGATGCACTCACAATGGTCGATAGGTCCACGTTGGAAGGCGCATCGGACGATGTTCCACAGACAGTTCCAGCCCTCTGTGGTCTCGGCCTTTTGGCCTATTCAGCTGAAGGAAGCTCACAAACTTATTCGTCGATTGCTTTCCGATCCCGGGAATTTTATCAACCATCTACGGTAGTAAGTTTCTTCCGCCCTCCCGTGCTTCAGATCTACCTCGTTGACGGGTTTGTTCGTGTGCCACCGATATTAGCAACTCCGCTAGTACGATTATGAATGTTACCTACGGTATCGAGATCGCGGACGAGGAAGACCACTACATCACAGTGGCCGAGACCGCCCTTGAAGGTATGGCCAAAGCCGCTCACCCGGGTGCATTCCTTGTCGACATCTTCCCGATACGTGAGTCTCTGGAACTCGGACCCAGAGGTGGTTTCAAACTTATCCTTTGTTGTCTTGTCCAGTCAAGCACGTACCGTCGTGGTTCCCGCTCGCCGAATTCAAGAGGCGGGCCGAGCATTGGAGGGCATCAGTGATGAAGATGAGAGACGCGCCATTTGCCGTTGTCAAGTCTGCATTGGTGAGTGAACATTTTCCTGTCAAATAGGATGCTCAGACGGTGGCGAACAGAGGGCTGGAACCGCGTCCCCTTGTTTCGTTGCCAATCTGTTGAGTGAGATAGAGCTCAAAACCAAGGACAGCGTGGAAAAGCTGGAGGCTGAGACGGAAACGCTGAGAAATTGTGCAGGTCTAGCCTATGCAGGTACGGACATTTCCTACACTACGATGGCACGCCACCGATCTCATCACTGTATTAGCCGGAGCTGAGAGCAGTGTGTCGGCATTGTCTTCATTTTTGCTCGCTATGGTCCTGCATCCCGAGGTTCAGGCTACAGCTCGCGAAGAACTCGATCGAGTCATCGGACGCGGCAGGCTGCCCGACTTTACTGACCGTGGTTTTCTCCCGTACATTGATGGCATTGTCAAGGAGACTCTTCGGTTCGTCCTTAAGTCTCATTATCGTCGACCCGTACCCATAGTAGATTTTCCTATGACAGATGGAGTCCCGTCGCCCCTCTTGGTCTGCCACATATGGTGACAAAAGATGACGAATTTCGAGGATACCATATACCTGCGGGAACAACGATCATGGGTAATACTTGGTCAGTTATTCTTCTGTGAGAGAATGAGATCTCTCGCGTCTCTAACGTATCGACCCTCGACAGGACTATTCTTCATGACCCAAACACCTTCCCCGACCCCATGACCTTCAAGCCGGAGAGGTTCCTCTCCAAGGACCCAGCTATCAATGATCCTGTCGATTGTGCATTTGGATATGGACGACGAATCTGCCCTGGAAGACTCATGGCCGAAGCACAGCTGTGGATCTCCATAGCGTGTATTCTTCATTCGTTCAACATCAGCGGCGCAGAAGACGACCAGGGACGTGGTATTCCCGTACACCCGATGTTCGCTTCAGGCATGATTTGGTGCGTCCTTCCGCGAGTGATTCATGAACCAGACTCATTCCCGTTTATAGCCATCCTCTGCCCTTCAAGTGTTCCATCATTCCACGTAGTGATCAAGCAAGAGCACTTATAGAGGAGACCACTTTGTTGTAATCATTGTGTTTGCCCCAATTTCGTCCCTCTGGTTAGAATGAGTTAGTATTTATATCGCCTCTGTTCGTTCGCGCTCGTGCCTGTGTTTTGTACTTTTTTGCTATGTAATGAATGACTAATGTAACAACGATATTACAACTCTTGACTAGAATACCTGTCCAAATAAGGAGCATACGAGCAACCGCATCTAACTAATGTACAGATCTCCTAGCATCTCGTCAATCGTAAGCTCCTCGTCCGTATCCAGAAATGGTGCCGCGGAATCGACTCGTTCGAAAGGGATCGAGGGTCGGGGAAAGCTGGGTAGTGCGTCGCATGAAGGCGTCAAACTTCCGAACGTCCAGACAGCCCCAAAGCCTGCGGACCATGGCGAAAGAGCTCCCTCCACACCATCCCGATCAAACCGAGCGCCGATAGGTGATGCATAACTCCTAGAATCGAGCTCAAACATGTACTCCATGCGAGCGGCTGTGACGGGAACGTCGACAGCCTGGTTGGGGAGTTCAAGAACTTGGGCGAATTGACCGTCGTCGAGAAAGTACGATTCAAGCAAATGATCATCTTTACTCAGGGTGGCTTGTTCTTCGTCGTCAGATTCCGAATCGTCGGAATCCGGGTCGGCAAAGAATGTATCGAGGCCCATGATTTCAGCTCTCAGCTCAGAGAGGGAACTTGCGGATGTCGAGGGCTGAATGATTCGCGTGAGAAGGGTTACGGCATGACTGGATATGGTCGGAAAAGTAGAATGCAAGTAGGCCTCCGAGCCGCGAGGGTAGTTCTCGATACCAGACTCTGACATGCCACGACGTAGTTTGTTCTTGGTGCCTCCTAAGCGACCTGGAGGGAGAAAAAAGGATGAGATATCTGATACGGGGTGCACATGCAACGGCTTCGACCATACCTGACTTGATATAAGGACTGGAGCATTTGTCGGTCCCCGAAGCGGGTGAAACGTCTTGCTTTGAACTGGCCACAAGGGTCGATTCTTTGTGTGTCGCATTGACTCTGTGACGGTACTGCAAAGCAGTCAGGATCTGGAGGAAGACTGATCTGAGGAGTTCATCGTTCCGGCCCAGCATACTATTCTCAATCGCAGTACGAAAATCGCCTCGCATCAGGACCGCGATAAGGGAGTCGTTCTCCTCTCTGACTTTACGAAATGCGAGGATACTGGGAGTACGGGGCAACGTAACTTGATGCGAGGTGGTTTGACGTTCAGAGAGACGTCTCGTGGCGAATGATGGAGACATGGTTTCAGCAATCCGAGAGTCCTGTGCTGGGTTTTGAAGAGCGTGTTTTTGGTTCTCAAAGAGGTGACGAATGGAGATGAATAGGGAATGAGGGGACCGTGATTCGTTAGGGGGGCTCGTATGAAGAAGAAAGGCAAAAGAAAAGACAGCGCCGGCACTGAGCAGAAAAGAGATAGAGACAGGAAGCGAGACTGCTCCCGGAGCAGAGTCTGGTGTAAAGAAGGGAAGGAAGAAAAAACACACTGGACAGGGGCGCCCTCCTCTGATTTAAGAACGGGGGTTATGGGTGCCAAGACGCGGGATGTAGAGTTGTTGGCCTCCTGGATCGGAGGTCCATGTGTGTACACTGGCTTGAGGAGTTATTTATAAAGGAGCTTTCCCGCTGTATAGGCTCGGTACCTTAGTCTTGGGGCTTCGAAGTTTCACAAAGCATGACAGTGCTGCCAGAAGGCTGAATTCCTGACCAGAATATAAGCCATCAATGTGCTTCAAGCTCAAGCCCAGGCCCAGGCCCGGGAGCCTTCCTGAGTCTCTACATAGAAGTCTACCCCTGACTAACTCTCAGCACGACTGCGTTGCGGGCACTCGCGGGTAGTCTCAGATAGTCTCCAGGGTCCTCAAACCGGATCATTGAGCTGCTACTCAAATGCCTGGATGTTGTGATCTGCACTTCGGGATCGACAGTGGCCGAGCAGGATCTGCAACATAAACACGTCCCGTACTTCAGAAGTCCTTGAACTGGTGCTTGGAGCCGGAGGGACTGAACCGCCGTGTATTACTGATCCTGGGGGATTAAAGTATGCAACCTATAGTACCGATGATCAATAAACTAGAGTATAAAAATGATACCAGCCACAACCTGTATATCGTCCGCTATTAACCATTTGGCTTCACATGATGACACACTTCTGATTGGGGTCAACACCCATCTCGATTAACTGCTCTTCCATCGCTTCCTTCTCGCTTTGCTTGAGCTTGTCCCGTGATTCAATAGGGAACCAGTCCGACATGAAGTTGAGAAGTGCCCAATCGACGTTCGCTGTAAAGGGAGAAGAGCAAATTGTCAAATCGAGTGCGCCCGGAGGAAACGGGTGGCTACTCACATCTGTCCGCAACAAGTACAGTCGGCGCCCTACACATCGGACAATCGCCCTGTCCTCTCTTCTGCATCTTGACTAAACAACGTACACAGAAGAGATGGCCACAGTTGAGTCTGATAGGCTTGAACGCAATGTTCGTGCATATGACGCATGCGTAGTCGTCAATGTGGGGGATGACTGGTAGTAGCGTCTCCCCCATAGCTTGAACGAGAATACGCGGGAGTGAGGAAAAGGCATACGTCACCGCGGGCGTACCCATAATCGTGACGGCCTTGCTGTTTGGGGTGGCGGAATCCAATCGCAAGTCGTGAAAGTCACTGAGTTGCACTTCGGGGAAAAGCATCTTTGCAAGACGTTCTTGGTACCCAAACATAGATGAATCCCTCGAGGTAGGGCTTGAGTTGATATCAGGAAGCCTCAGTGAGGTCCGCTTCGCGTGTTTCTTGAGAATCTTCCGTATAGCCTCAGCGTTGGCGTTCTGGAACTATTCGGTGTTTGAGTAAAGGTGAAGGCTTCTACTAGATTGTGTACGCACTTTCTTGATGTTCAAAATGAACATGTTAAGTTCAAGAAACGTCTGGAGGGCGTCCCGACTCTGCTTCAACTTGAGCTCCCGGCCATCACTCAACCCACGTTGAGTCACTCTTTCCGCGAACGCCTTCAGCCGCCTCTCGCTCTCCTCGAGTGAATGTTCCCCCCGGTGAACTTCGCTCACGTTCTCGAAGACTTCAGCCTCCACGTAGAGCTGCAGAATCTCTCGCCAAGAATACAAGTCACTCTGGGAGCACGAAGCGTCAGCACAACTCGGTTGGGTGCCAGTGTTGGACTTACCTTGTTCGTTGTTGAGGGTGACCGGATTGTTCCGGGATGAGAGAGGATGGAGTGTGCGCGATAGGAATGTCCCGAAGATACTGGTCTAGCAGTATTCCCTATGTCCCTTGCCAATGTTTTCAGAGTCTCGACATAATTTCCGTGAAGAGTGAGAAGGTGATCCGAAATCTGTAAAAGAGCTGTGGAGAGTAGCTGGAAGAAGGCGGTATCTGAGGCGAGGGGTATAATGATTTCCTGTGGCTCAGAATGTGTGGTGGGGGTCCTGGTAGTGTATAGAGAACCACTGAGGGGGTTTTAGGACACAACAAACGAGGGACTGATAACGATGCTTACCCAGGTAATTCTTTTTCGTTGACTGCAGACGACGATGACGATGGCGACGCTCGTCGCTGCAATGCCCATATGAGTCCCATATTCCTTTTCCTTGAGTCTTGGGTATACTCCGTGGTCTCCTCAGCTCCTGCTCCAGTATCATCGGCCTCCTCGTCGTCTTCAGGCGTGACTGATAGTGAGCTGTCATCCGGCGAAGGTGAATGATTAGAGTCGGGTGAGCGACTTCCCAGTCGATTAGGTGAAGGGGGAGGCGTTATCCACACGCGCAGCCTGGGTTCGATCGTTCCCGACGCACTGTTGACCTCGTAGACGATCCTGGGATGGCTGTAACACGATCGACCATGCTCATCGTCAAGCTCAATGTCCTCTGTTATACACTCCTTTTCTTTCCCTTTTCCTTCTCGATCAACTTCTTCCCGCACTCTCTCCTCCAATAACTCCTGCAGCACGTTCGGACTTAGACCGAGCAAGTTCAATTCTGATACCACTTGGTTGATGAGCTTCTTGAGCTACGTAAAGGGACAGCGCCGGTAAGGAAAGTGGAAGGAAATGCATTGGGCCGTTCACTCACCTGTCTGTATTGGATCGCATTCTCCCTGAGTTCGGGCGGAAGGTCGAGTAGAAGTTTCGCAAAGGTCTTGGAAAAATGCATTTGCTAAGAGCCGGCTTTCTATATTGGGTATGTTCATGAACGTTTGTCGTTATCTTGACTCTGATTGGCTGTTGCAGGTTCAGTCCTTCTAACGTACCGTGGGAGGCATGAAGACTGCCTTTCGCGACCAACTTGAGTTTATAAGGAGGAAGGGATAAAAACGTTCGTCCCGGCAGGAACATCGAAATGACAATAAAGGGGCTATACTACTATTCCAGACATTCTCTAAAAAGTATTGGCTATAAGTAATTTTCCGTCATGATGGGTTCATTGGTATGGCGTATTTATAACTCATTCGATGAGCCTATGGGCGCGAGATCAGAAAATGTGGTACGAGGGCGGTCAAAGTACTACTTACAGAGGCTCCTTGTCCAGCTTGACATGGATGGAAGCATGGCTGTCAATGCCCGCAACACGGTGGAACGCGTTGAGGTTTTTGTGGAGGGTGATCTGGAAGATAGAACAGCTTCCTTGTCTGTACGAAAAGTGAGTCGAGGCCCTGAAAGATCGGAGAAGTGTTCGTACCTGGAGATGATGGTAGAGTACGCGAGGAAGAAGACCCACACCCTATACCACCTTTCACCGTATTTTTCGATGACCTTGTCCTTGTTCGAGACCCAGTTCTCGTACCACCTGTGAAGGGTGGCACTGTAGTGAACGCCGAGAACGTCAATATTCTTAACCTCGAAACCGGCACTTTGGAGCTGTCGTAACGTTGAGCAGAATACAATCACGCGAAGTGGAGGGCCTTACCTGAGACACGTGCCAACCGAGAGAGCAGCTAGCATCGGCACCAGGGAAGATATACTTGTTCATGAACAAGCCCCAGATCAAATCCTCATACTGCCAGCACTGACGGAAACCGGAAACCTGAAGGACGAAGAGACCGTCGTCGTCGAGCAAGTCGTAGATCTGCTTCAGGAACGTCTGGTATCTCCTGATTCCAACGTGTTCGGCCATCTCGAGCGAGACAATCTTGTTGAATGCACCCTTGCCCTCCTTCGCCGCGAGGTCACGGAAATCACAGCAAAGAATGCGTGCCTTGTCCTCCGAAACGCCGTTCTCCTTGATACGGTTGTTACCGAAAGCCGTTTGGTTACGAGAGAGGGTGACACCAGTCGCGTCACAGTCAAAGTTCTTCGCGGCATAGGCGACGAGAGTACCCCATCCACAACCGATGTCCAAAACCCTGTCCGTCGACTTCAACTCGGCCTTGGAGCAGATGACAGCCATCTTGTTGTCCTGGAGCTGCTCGAGCGTCTCCTTCTCATTGGGTCTGAGGATAACACCGCCGGTGTAGATCATGCGAGGGCCCAAGAACCAGGAGTAGAAGTCGTTTCCTCGGTCGTAGTGGTCACGGACCTGGTCCTCATCCTGCTCGCGGGAGTGGGTGATGACATCGGGTATGAGGACGGTAAAAACGTATTTGAACAGCTCCATGGTGAAGTTGAACTTGGCCCAGTCGTGACGTTGCTCCATAACCTCAAGAACGTCGTCTGTCATAAAAAGAGCACATCAGACGCGTCCATATCATGCGAGGGAAAAAAGGAGGAAATGGGGGAGTGTAAAGAATATGGAGCGACACGTACCGTTGAAGTCAATTTTTCCCTCGAAAAACGCGTCGTGGAAGACTTGCATGGGGATTTTCTCCTTGCCATGGTAGTGCTTCTTGAGCTCCGGGTCCTTGATAGTAATGTACTCTTCGATGTCCTTGCCAGGCAATTTAACCTTCTCGTTGACACGTTGGCCGAACGTGCTCATCACGGTCCAGTATCCGACTGCGGTGGGGGCACCGGTGAGGACGAGAAGGAACAAGTAGGTCTTGAAACCTCCACGGTTGAAGAGAGGTAGAATTCGCTTCACAACCCATGGAACGACAAGAATAAGACCTGCGAGATGCAGGTTGTTGAAGGTGCTAATGCCCTCCGCGAGACCGACGAGAGGAGCATTCTTGATGGCAGGGTAATTGGTGACTTTGGGCTCCTTGGACAACCCGTTCGCAGTCGAGCCATTGGTGATGGTCGACATGGTTCGAGTTCAAGGAAAAGCTGAAGAAAAGACACGTCAAAAAAAGACTTATTATACGATTTCGGCAATCTAATTATCTTATCTCGAATTCCTTCCCACGCAACTTCGTCTAAAGATTGAATTCGTTGTGATAGCTGGCATGGATGGAGCGAGCTGTAGAAATATAAACGGATCGCTAAAAAAATAAGAACATCTGGCCATATTTCGCAAATCCCCAAGCAAACTCTAGTTTTGCTGGCCTTGCTCTGCGCCGTGCCCGCGTAGATTACTTTTATTTTTGGACAATTCAAATTTACGCAGGCTCGAGTTCTGGTTAGGGTTACACGATGGCTTCACCTCCACCACTTCGACATCCGGTCCCAACCCATCCAGCCTACATTCCTGAGCCTCCTGCTACGCCAGTCTCACCGGACGGCTACCAGAGATATGCGTCCTCTCCGAATCCTCAGCAACAACAGCATCAGCACCACCAACATCAACAACAGCAACAACAACATTCTCAGCACCAGCAATACACATCTCCTGTCTACGCCCAACAGAATGCTCCCATGTACATGACTTCGCCCTTTCAGCACAATCAACACCCGAATGCGCCCAACGGTCACGGTTCTGGCCCTCAGAATCAGTATCAGCAGGGCCCACCGCAGCAGTCCTTCGTTCCTCAACCGGACTTTGCAGCTTGGGGAATCAACGATGCGACTACCCAGTTCGGTATGCAGCTGGGAAGTAGCGCGGTGGCCGCTGGTCAGGAATATGTCCAGAAAAACGTGTGTATCTCGTTTGGTTTCTCTCTTTTGGCTATGGCTCACGTCCAGTCTAGTTCGGCGGAGTAATACCTATTCGCAGCATAAAGCAGCATTTCAACGTGTCCAACTCCTACGTTTTGCGCAAACTTCAGTTGATTGTATTCCCTTGGAATCACAGAACATGGTCTCGTCGGGTCCTTAGGCAGGAAAACGGGCACCAGGAATGGCAGAGTCCAAGAGAAGACGTGAACAGTCCAGACTTGTACATTCCTCGTAAGTGTGTCCTCATATTTCCTGTCGCTGGGGACTTATCATGTTCTCTTCCAGTCATGGCCTTCGTAACTTATGTCCTCGTGTCTGCCTTCAACTCTGGTCTCAACGCGCGTTTTCATCCGAGAGTAAGCTGTGCGGAATATCTCCCTATGAGAATCAATTTGACACGTTTATATCAGGTCCTGGGCGAGTCTGCCTCATCTGCTCTCGGGGTCGTTATCGTTGATTTCCTCTTCGTCTATGTTTGCTGTTACCTCCTCAACGTCCAAGGATCCGGACAAGCGGTCGATATTCTTGCTTATACCGGTTACAAGTTTGTCGGGTACGTATCCCTCAGTCCTGCGACTTCGTACCGAAATCTCATGAATCAAACTTGTCTCCAGAGTAATATTCACAATCCTATCGAATTACCTCAACCTCACCACTAGCAACACCGTCTATTACCTCGTTTTCCTATACTTTTTCTTGGCCAACGCCCTATTCCTCCTCAGATCACTGAGATCTTTGGTTCTCCCGGACTCCTCCAGCCCCGGAAATTCGACAGCGACTGTTAGTCCGGCAAACAGGAGACGGAGAATCAGTTTCTTGTTCTTGGAGGCGGTCTGTCAGATCGTGTACATGTTCTGGTTGGTCCGCGTTTGAGGATGCTAGAGTCGATGTTCGCCCGAGGTTTTTTGTTAGATTCGTGGAAGGGAGGAAGGACACTTCGGCTTACTTCGTAGTATTATTTCCATGTAAAGAAAGCAAAAAAGTACATATACATGACCGTAGAGTCAATACACTTCCAATGCACCGATTGCGGTAGTCTCTACAAACGACTTCATCATTTCGTGTGTTGGGGAGTACCATAGACGTAGTAAAGAACGTGGCGACACGTACGACCATTAGGGATCTGATATGTATGATGCGGGTATAAGAATCGTGAAGAGTGTACCTGGTAAGTATTATAATTGGGTGGGTTCTACGTCCCTCCGAAAACTAGGTAGATCGTGGAAACGCTCCTGGGATTTGCGAAGATGTACGCCGCCGTTCAGGATGATGGAAATATGTGCCGTATCTCGAGGTCCGCGAAGGGCTAGGAGAGGACATTGGCGATGTCGCATCATGGGCAGAGGGGGTCGATGTTTCGCCCGCACTGCCTATGTCGGCGCCGCCTTCGCCAGCAGGGCTGGCAGCCCCCTGCTGTGAGCTTGGGAATGGGAAGCCAAGACTGGTCGGTCGCTGCCGTTGCAGGTGCCCATAGTCCTCTTCGCTATCATCGTCCTCACTGTCTGGGCCATCTGGACCCAGCCAGTTTTCATCGTCAGGCAACGTGATAACTCCAGTTGCGTGGTCGAAGCTCAATCGACGGTTCAACGTGCTGCGAGTCGACATCGAAGGCCTCATCGTCGAAGGATTCACGGATGGCGAATGGGAGTCTTCCCAAGGATTACCGCCAACGCCTGGAGTGCCCCCTGACATACTGGTGTCCATCCCGTAAGTGCTGCCCTCTGTGTTGCCGTTCGACGCCACGGTTGACAATGACATACGATTGCTCCTCCGCGCGGAACTGGGCCGCTTGCGGAGTGTCAGGACGACTCCTTCGTTAGGATCTTTCCCACCATTTCGGGTAGATGCGCCTCCACGCCCACGATCATTCGAGTTGCTGAGTGTCTGACCCTTCTTTAACGGAAGCCAAGGTTCTGGAAGAACACCGTTCAGAGCGGGATGACCATACCTCCGCTTTCCAGTGCTGTAAATGTCTGAGCCATCTAAATCCAGGTGGCGTAAGGGACAGACTCACTTTAGGACGCCATTGTACCAATTCGCCATTGGTGGTTGTGACTAAGAAGGTATTCTCAGAAAGCTGATAGAAAAAAGAACGAAAGGTTGCGCACATAGTCTGTCCGTTCATCCTCGGGAGCGACGTAGAGGGTATCGTCGTTCTGGGCGTACCTCCTCCTGTTGAGGTTCCTGTAAAGAGCGGCTTCAGGCATTGCTCAGGAGCATATCCAATGAACGAGGGCCTTACGTTTGCGACCAAGTGACGGGGTGCCCGCTCCGCAATCTCGACACCTCTTCGCTTTCCTCCCCTCTCTCGACTTCATGAACAGAGCTGAGATTCACGTATCGGCTTAGAGGAGTGAGAATATGGTGTAAATACCAAGTCCAAAGTAGTGTTCCAGCCAACAGGGGCAGCAATAAGGAAGAAAGGATGACAGCCTTGGAAACCAAAAAGAAGCCAGTCATGAAAACAAGGAAAATGATAATGCCCCAAATCAGCCGGATATAAGTGATTGGCCAGGCCTGTCCTTGAGATTCATACGGCTTGTAAAACACTGGCGTAAATGGAGTGATCAGTCCAAAGCTGCGGGGAAGACTTCACAGTGGACCTACCGAACAGGAGCTTGTACTTGTAGACCATGTATGCCATGCCGAAATAAAGAGCTCCGAAAATCAAGATAAGAGGCTGCACGACACTATACAGTATCGTGATTGTGAACATAAGGATGGCCTGAGGATAGACAACACCATAGTTGATCATGGGCGGAGCATTCAATTCCGCGTAGTCTACACAACAAATCAATCAAACGATACATCGAGGAGAGCGAGACGGCGCACCTCGAGGAGTCCGCGTCATGAACATCCTCATTACAACCTGGGGAATTATCACACCCAAGTTGAGCAACTGGAGGGGCATGATGCCAAGGGCCTGTAGGATCGCGTAGGACAAGAAGAAATTTCTGGGTAGTGGATCAGAAGTGTGATACAGTAGATGGGAAAGCCGATGTTACCTTGCTCTTCCACTCTGAAGGGCCATGGCTAGTTTTTCCGGGATTTTTGCTGGGAAGTTGGCCAGATCGCGAACGAGTGCCCAATACGTGCTCACAACCAAGAAGATAAAGACGACGTTGACAAGGAGGAAGAGGTGGTATCTGGAGTGGCGTTAGTCAAGACGGACTTGGGAGGACGTCGATGTACCCACTTCTTCAATAATGAATATTCCACCCAGCTTCTGGCACGATATCCTTGGAGATACGTCAGACCTGGAAGAGGTTGGCTCATTTAGTGTGGTGCAGTTGATGAAAGAGCTTTGAGATGTCTGACCTTCGAGCATGAAAGGGAGGAGGGCATTGAGCGTGATCACGGCGACGGAAGGCAAGGAGTTCTGTACGATGGCCTGGACTTTCTCGTTCTGGTTGATAAGCTCTGCGAGCCAGGGCATGGCCCTCTTGATTTCGTCGTAACTGAGCAGACTAGCAAGTGCGGAGATGGGGAATATCCACGAGAAGAAGAGCAGTCCTAACGCGGCCAAAACGATGACATCCCGAGTACGAATAGAGTTTTCGGAGCCTGACATATTTGACCAGACAATATCTCGGGGCTCAGGTGCTGGGTAAGTCGAGCATTGAAAGGGATTGGGGGCGTGGGCGATCTGAAGAGCAATTTGCTGCCAGTTTGACGTGAGTGACGGTTCCCGGGGTGAGTGAAATCGCACTTACAGCGCTAGACATTTTTTCGAACGTCACGAAAGCAGTTTGGGTTGCTCTAAACTTTCCGTTCCTCCGCCTGCGTTTGACGAGTTCATCCAGCTCCCTGAAGTTCTTCTCCAGGTACTCCAAAGCATCGACTTTGGGTTGGAACCAACCTGGTCGGATTGTGGGTCGTTTGCGATGCGGTACAACTAACCTTCCACGTTGAGATGGAGTGATACCATGCTCCACGTCGTCGTCGTCCATAAGGGAAGGAATGGCGGCACTGCTCTCGGGGTTGTACTCTTCGACCGTGCTGGGGTTTCCGACATAAGATACCCAAGCGTGTTCTAACTTCAAAAGCGCCTCCGTCCTTTTGTCCAGAAGCTTCTTCAAGCTGCCCACCTCCCGAACGATAGTGACACTTTCAACGGTCATGTCCATGGCTTCGAAGTATTCGGCCAATGGCCTCTCCCCTCGGAGGTGTCGCGGGAGTTTGGTTATCATGATTGTTCGCGCTGGGATGGAATGGACGAGTTCCAGCGAGAAGAGTTGCCTGGTGCGGATGAAACGCCGATAATTCTTATAGATGTAATAGAGAGCGGTGATAGTGAAGAGATAGGTGAAAATAAAGTGGACTGAAAGATATGTGGTCGCGTCTGTGAAGAGGCCGAGCCAGCTGTTGTCTCCAGGGAGAGTCGAATTAGGGGCCATCGAGATTATGCTGGAATCGAGTACGAGAGGTCGTTGAAGAAAGGCCTTTGACGAAACAAGGGTGGTCCATTCGCCGCCATTGCTGTCATTGTCTCCACCAGGCCAATCGGGATCCATTTCTGGATCATCCAAAAGCTTCTTGTTGTGCTGAGGTAGGCGAAGTTGAGAGACTGCGTTCGTCTGACAAGTGAAGCTCACTTACCGACCAATTGATGGGCATCAGAATGGCAACTGCGAAGAATGAGCATACTGAAAACAGATAAAAGGACATTTTGAAGAAGCTGAGAAGCTAGATGTGCCCATGTTAGGGAGTTCATGCACACACTAGCAAATGTGCACTCACCACGGCCGCATCCAACCCAACGATCTGGAGTACCGTGAATTCCGACGTCCTAATGGTAGGGAGAATCCATCCGAAGAATGCCTGATGAGCATGGGCCTCGTGGGGAGAGAAACCTGGAACATTCGGAGGTCAGCATTTGGACCGAGCAATCGAAACATGGACGTGCCCTTCAATTTGGTCCTTGGTGCAAAGAGCAGAGGGTATCGCCTTCGACAGTAAGAGAATATCATAAATGAAGCGAATCCTATAGAACCAGAGAGTATGAGCTGAGTGGTGAACCATGGCCCCTCGAATTTCTCTGTTTGTTTCAATACTCAGTCAATTTTTTGAACGTGTTCAAACGGCAAGACTTACGAGTCGGGGGCGTTCCGGGAGGAAGATCAGAGTCCCCATCTCCGAGAAGGAAAGATAATAATGAGGACGCTGAGGGCATTTGGGCTGTCTCTCAACTCTGCCGACAGTGACTAGTGACCGCGGAGACGAAGCAGAGCCTTGTTTACGTCCCAAACATTGACCAATGCTTTCATTGCTACGACGACGAGCATTTTCAACATGCTCTATTCGTCGTCAGCATTGGCAAGAACTCGAAAGGGATGGACAGAGGATGCTGCGTGTTATTGCAACCCGCATGGCAGAGCGTTCTAAAATCCAGTCGCAACTCACGGAAGACCTTGCTTCACCCGATGATATACCGCGTCTTCGCCATCTGAAGGATACGGAATTACTTCAATCCGCTTGGGACGAATGGAATACGAACAGAAAGGTCTGAATATGATTGCTGGGCCTTTTGTCCGTCGACTGACGCTCCATTTCAGTAGCTCTTACAAGAGCTGACACCCTTTCTGCAAGACCAAGATGAGACTATGCGCACACTGGCAGAAGAGGACCATCAACGTATATCTCAATCTCTCACCCAGCTCTTGTCAGAAACATTCCCGGCACTCCTCGTTCCACGTTCGCCCACCGCAAACCTCCCCGGAGCACTACTCGAGCTGAAGTCTGGAGTTGGCGGTACAGAAAGTTCTCTCTTTCTCGCCGAGTTGCTGAGAATGTACGAACGGTTCGCGTCCCTGCACGGATGGAAGGCAACTGCACTCTCCAACAACGTTAACGAAGGCGGAGGGATAAAGGATGCAATCATGGAGGTCAAAGGGGAAGGAGCCTACAATACCTTGAGATGGGAGAGCGGAGTTCATCGAGTCCAAAGGGTTCCCGCAACAGAATCAGGCGGGAGGGTGCATACGAGCACAGTTACTGCAATTGTAAGTCATATCTGGTATCTTCAGAGGTAGAGTTCTCAGTCGACAGCAGGTTCTCCCGTTAATGGATGAGAAAGACGTGCAGAACGAGAAACTGTATTCCATGGACGATGTTCGAGTGGAAGTCATGCGGGCGCGTGGGGCGGGTGGACAGGCATGTAGAGGGTTGTTCATACCTCTCAGCAATGGCACTAATCCCTCCTTTCCAGCATGTCAACAAAACAGAGTCTGCCATCAGACTAACTCACATTCCGACTGGGATAACCGTCTCCATGCAGGATGAAAGGAGTCAACATCAGGTGTGTACATTCCGTCCGTTCACGTTACTGGTCTCACACTTCGTCCAGAACAAGCGGAGAGCCTTTCAAGTACTCTCAGCGAGGCTTATGGATCAAAAGATTACACGGGAGGTTGCTGAACGCCGTGCAACAAGAAATAGCCTCGTAAAAAGTGCGGATCGTAGCGAAAAAATAAGGACCTACAATTATGCACAGGTAGGCGATCAGTGTCGCGTCTTGCAGAGGCAATGAATGGGTACTGATAATTCCCCTTGCTAGGAACGTGTCACAGATCATCGGATTGGCTTGAGCATCATGAACCTTTCCTCCGTTTTAGATGGGGAGGCACTCACGGACATTACTGACGCGCTGAACCAGGATCATGACCAAAAAGTCATGGAGGATCTCCTGGCAGAGAATACTTCGTAGACGGAATCTAGAGGAGATAGACAGCGGCGAGTACATATACATTGGTTCATCCTAATTTCATCGATACCATAGTTCTCCTTTGGCCCAAATATGGGCGCAAAGCCCTCGGTGGCCCTTCCTAGTTTCAAATGTACATCCCTCCCTCACCAATCGTTGTACGAGACTTGCGTGCTCCTGAATCTTTGACAGAACGGTCGTCACTGGGAGCTGTCCACCCAGAAGACGAGTTTTCGCCGAGTGCCTGCAGCAGAAGTTTGTTGACTCCATTCATAGTCTGTGAAGACCAGGAAATGCCATCAACATCGAGATTGGAGAGATCGGAATGCTGTAGTGTCTTTGGAGGCGGCGCGGTTACACGAGCAGAGGGTAGGAGAATCAGAGTTCCGGTAATCTGTGAGGTCTGAGTAACGATATGGGCCAATAAGGCCGATGAAGTCGTGGAATGGAGGAGGTTTGGAGGCGCGAAAGACTCTGCTACCTGTGCCTAAAAATCGAGCGTTCGTTAATGTTCGTCGTTTTACACAAATCGTGGTACACACAATTTTCGGGTCCACTTTGGCTGAACAGAGATATCGAATGGGGGCTTCATGTTGTAAGATGGGTGTGGGTGAGATATACGTCGGCGATGGATAGACGTCCAAGATAGAAACACTGCACTTCCTTGTTATTGCCTTGGTCTCATCTAGAGTTCTCACTTGCCTGGAAGGCTTCATTTCGCTGACCAAGTATGAACCATACGCGTTCATACTGTGGATAGGCAGTCTTGTGAATGTTTCGGACACGACTATTGTTGACTTTGTCCAAGTAGGCTTGAATATAAGCCCTACCTAATAAAAAACAAATTCAAGATGAAGCTGGCGCATCAAGTTTAATGAACTTACCTGGATATCATTCACGAACACCGCGCCATGCTGTTCACCCAGATTCGCGCCTTTTGCCCAATACTTTCCAGCATCCCCGAATACAGCTAGTAGAGGAGAACCTTGAGATATCGATCCAGCGATCTTGAGCTCGAACTTGTCTTGCGCATCCAGTTGAGGGTTACGTTGTTCGAGGGGATTGTATTCGTCCTCCTCATCAGATTCAACTGCATATCGGGAAGGGCCTGAGTCTGCTAGTGGGTCGAAGTCCTGTGAATGGAATACCAATCATAGTCTGTGAGGATTTGAAAACGCGATCTGTGGGACGCTCTGACCATGGATGATCGCGGTTCAGTTTGAGCTGACACTCTTCCAAACATCGACAAATCAGTCTCTTTTCTTTCTTCCACCACGACCACCAACCCAGCTACGATCGACACGAGAGTTCAACATGGTGAGCCTCCTGGCCTTTCTGAGAGCTATTAATATCTGAACTCCGTACTCCAGAGCGATAATGCAGGTCAGATCCCTCATCTCGCTTCAATATCGCTTCAAACATGAGACGCGAACATTACAGAGTACAAGGAAGCATTTGCACTATTCGACAAGAAGGGAACTGGCGCAGTGCCGAGGGAAACTCTTGGAGACTTGCTGAGAGCGTTGGGGCAGAATCCGACTCAGGCAGAGGTTGCCGATATCGTCAATGCTGCTCCTAGAGACGGTGAGTAGGGTCCGTCGTCCTAAAACAGGTGTAACACTCAACATTCTCGCACACACAGTCGATTACAAAACGTTCTTGACGATTCTCAATCGCCCTGATGGTTTCAAACCGGCGGGTACCCCAGGCAAGTCAACACAGTCGCTCGCGGTTCAATGACTGTCTCTCAACCTGCATGTAACAGAGGAATTCATCCGCGGGTTCCAAGTTTTCGACAAGGAAGGAAATGGTTTCATAGGTGCTGGTGAACTGAGATACGTTTTGACACAGTTGGGCGAGAAGATGTCAGACGAAGAGGTTGATGAGCTGCTAAAGGGGGTACAGGTTGGACCGTGAGTGATCTCATCGCAGTCTCTCGCGCTTTCTCATTGGTACTTTTAGGGACGGAAACGTCAACTACGAGTCGTTTGTTCGCACAATTTTGAGCCAATAGTCTTCCGGTTCTTCGTTCCGTGTACTCCTTGGCCGGACCCTCGTTTGTATAATGTATACAGGATAATCAAGTTGAAACAAAGGACATCGGCACCCTGTAATCCATACTGTAGCCAGTATGGATCCCTACACCGACTTCGGGCTCCTCACGAAATTGATTCCAGTCAGAGGCAAGTACGGATACTCCTATTTCCTCCTGTACAGATGTTACACTTTATGGCTACTACCGATTTCCCAGTGCACTCAACCGCCACACAAGCAGCGCCTGCATGTAGGGAATGCGCAAAAGAAACTTGATGGCATAATAAGTGAACCACTTCGACATGAGGTTTGTCATGCCTGTCACAAGCGTCTTTGTTAACCTGATAGTCGTCACTGCGCGCTCTCGCCTGTCTTTTGCATGCTGGTCCAGCACTTCATCGAGATCATGGGAATCAAGGCGTTCGCCTAGGATGGCCCCGAGACCGACGGCGTCTCTGAGTCCCAGATTCATTCCCTGACCACCAGCCGGCGAATGGATATGTGCTGCGTCACCTACAAGGAAAACTCGTCCGTTGCTGTTCATCTTCTTGTAGAAAGTAACGGCGGCGGCAGAGCGGTGTCTGAAACGAGACGACCAGTATACATCGGAAAGACGGTATGGCTCGTCGGGCGTTGGTGATGATGGGCCGAAATCGTCCAGGTGTTTCTGCAGCACCTCCAGCGGAGGGTGGGCTGGTGAGGGAACTTTTGACAAGGATATCAACCTGAACACTGGCCGATCTGTCGGATAAAGGTCCAGGTTATCACTGAAGGGTACCAGTACGAACAGGGTGCCGTCACTGAGTGTACCGTAGAGACCACCGTCCTGTGGGGATACTGGTGGAGAGCCAGCGAACGAGACATCCGCGACTACGGACTGCAATGCATCGGTGGGGGAATCGTCACGGAGCTGAACGCCGTCTGAGTCGACGAACTCGATGCCGGCCAATTGACGAATCTACGTCGGTTTTAAAATCAGATGTGGCGTTGCCCCCTTAAATGACTGGACGACCTACAGCTGATTTGGAACCATCCGCGCCAACTACGAAATTCGCATGAATCACGTCTCCGGACTCGAACGAGACGTCGAGGCCGCCGCTAGAGTCGGAGTTCTTCATGCCAACTGCGGTATAGGGACTGTGAACCTTGACACCAAGCCGTTTTGCGTGTTCCAGCAGTACACGCTCGGTGATGGTCTGAGGAACCACCAGGAAAAACGGATATCTGGTGTAAGGTTTGAGTGACGAGAACTCAAGCGGGAAGATGGGTGCGCCGTTAGGGTCTTTCAGCTGGAATACGGTGCCCTTGATGCCACGGGACACCAAGTCGTCAGCACACCCAATTGCATCAAGGGCCTGAGGACGGTTAGTGGATCCCTTGACTTGAGGGATATAGGACCTTACCTCGAGGGTTGCGGCATGGATCACTATTGCTCTAGAGGTATTTTCGACAGCGGGAACGCCGCGATTGACCACGACGATATCTTGTGGCTTGATTCCATGTTTGACCAACGACAACGCGGTCGCCAGTCCAGCTGGACCAGCGCCTATGATGAGGATTTTTGAGTGCTGGGGAAGGGGTGTGGGTGTCATGAAGTACTAGGTGACTATAGAGATGAAAACCATGCCAGTGTGCTTTATACCTGACAATACAGGGGACGGTAGAACTTCCGATTAACGGAAAAACGGGCATAAGCCAGTCCGGAACGTGGGGAGGTTGTGAGGAGATGACACAACCGTCTGACCAGTAAGTCAACTACCAGTAATTAATACACACTTCGGCGTGGGGAGTGGCAGGGGGCGCTCACCGGAGTTTTCCGGCAATATCGACTATAGCTGTTGTTTTCAAAGTAGACAAACGTATCGAGGGGTCCCAAGTCATTGCCATAAATATTGCCGGAAAACTCCGGTAAGCGCCCCCGGGGAGTGGCGCAGTTTCGGTTTCGCTGGTTTATGTTCAACGTTCAGCGTTCAGCGTTCACCAGTGATGACCGAGGTGTCTTCAGAGGAAACCATGACACGAGTTTAGAGCTCATGGCACGACACGGCTGCTGTGTGCATTATGATGGGCCTTCAGATTTAGAACAACACTGTCCCTGGAGTTCCTGGGTACCATCATAGAGAAATAGCTAACGGGCTTGATCCATTCATTCTCCTTACTTTCGATTCGTAGCTTCCGTAACAACGATTCCTCTCGGTGAATCATGGGTTCCTCCCACGTCACGCTCTAAGGTGGGTCGGGATAAATAGTATACATCTGGACCTAGCAAAAGATATACTAGCTGCACCAAAGGAGCCGTCGTAGAATCTACCTATTACCCAAGCCACTCAACCTCCAAACAATCTGATTCCGGACCAAGGGAATATACGAGAGGGCCTTGAAGACCCAAATGGCGAGCGGGTTGGTCATGAAAATCAATGCGCCGTCCATCATTCTTTTCGTGAGGGTAATCGTATGCACGGCCCTTTCACGCCTCTGTTTCGCATGAGTTTCCAAGCTCTCGTCAAACTGCTTTTGATCCATTTGCTCTGCCACCAATGCCCCAAGACTGATAGCATCACGAATACCCAGGTTCATACCCTGGCCGCCGGCAGGTGAATGAATATGCGCTGCGTCGCCAACGAGAAACACCCTTCCCCCGTTGTCGGACTTCTTGTAGAAGACGTCAGCCGCGGCGGAACGATGTCGGAAGCGATTAGACCAGTAAAGGTCCGAAAGGTGTGTGGACTTGGACTCCGAGGAGAGGGAGACCGGGGCAAGCTGGTCTACGTATTCTTGCACGACTTCAATCGGAGGTCGAGATGGCGCTTCGAAGAGGGGAGTCGCGAAGATCATTCTGTACGTGGGCTTGTCAGTCTTGTAGGCATTAGAGGCGGCGTCTGCTTGGAATGGGAATAGGATGTTCATTCCGCTGGGACTCATAGTGGCGAAGAGGGTGTCCTGCAGCCCGGGAATTATTGATGATGGCGCAACGGTAAAGGACACGTCTGCCAGGATGGACTGCATTGGATTCTCCGTGGAGTGGTCGGCCAAGACACCATTGGAATCCTTAAAATCGATGCCGCTTAGGCTTCGAATCTGTAGTAGTCCGGTCATTCGCAGTTAGCATTACACCTCATCAAAAATTCTCGAACAGATCACGTACCGCAGATTTTGCACCGTCAGCACCGACGATGAAGTCCGCGGTAATGGTCTCTCCGGAGGCGAATGTTACTTCGAGACCTTCTCCAGGATGAGCTTCCTTCATGCCCACCACAGTGAGAGGTCGATGAACATAAATGCCGAGCCGTGTTGCGTGCTCTGCAAGTATGTGTTCGGTGGCTGTCTGGGGTATGCCCAGAAAGAACGGAAACTTGGTGTAGCTTGCAAGAGAAGAGAAGTCGACACGAAATATGGGCCACCCTGCACGATCTTGCAGTTGGAACGCCGCATTCTTGTGTCCCAGTGACACAATGTCATCTGCACATCCAACTGTATCCAGATACTGATATGAAATTTTTGTTAACAAACTTGGGGTAGATGAATGACACTGAAGAAACGACACACCTCAAGAGTAGCTGCGTGAATTACGACGGCTCTAGACGTGTTATCCGTGGCCGTGGCAAGTTTGTCGACGACCACGATGTCCTGAGGATCGATCCCGTTCTTGACTAGAGATATGCTTGTGGCTAGACCGGCGGGGCCACCACCCACCACGAGAATTCTAGTCTTTGTGGGAAGCGGTTGCAACATTGCTGAATGTTCAGAAACCATGGTTGGGGGCTCCCACGTCAATGCGTATGGTTATATATAAGACCTCAAGGCCTCAGCATGCCGTTCTGATTCGCAAGCAATTCCAAAGGGGAGGCTGAACAAGAATACATAGGAGGGAGGCGTGACGTTTGCCTTTTAGCCGGGCGCGCATCGCAGTCACTGCGCGTCCTTGCCTATCGCAGCTCTCGGTTGTATCACGTACCTTTCCGTGCATCATGCTCGGCACGTCCCAGCTCCAAATTCAGCAATATTTCGTTTCAAGAGCATGAGATAATCTTGTCATAGAGAGTACAAACCAAAGACGAACAAAACATAGCAGAAAAGTAGTATCATAAACAAATCAATAGGTGCTTGGTGAGATATCGTATAACAAAGCTGATCATGAACATCGCAGAGAAAGATAAACGAAAAAGAGATGCCGGGGGTAAGCGCGATAGCAATAGTATGTGCATTAACAAAGCCTGAGAAGGAGACCAGAAGGTACTAGTACTGATGGATGCGTGATACGAGACATGTGTGCAACGAGTCGAGTCGTATGTGGGGATATGTGAGTGTGAGTATGGAGACATGGTAGATGACAGTGTGTAGAAGATTGTCGATGATGATGATGCCGATGCGGTAAATAGAAGCAGCGTTAAAAATTCGAGCTAGATTGGTTCCTCTCCTCGACGTCGATCAACAAGGAGAAATCAAAGAATCGAGCTCTAAAGATGGAATTATCGGATGAGTTTCCCATAATCCAAGCGACTGTCAGATTCCCGTTCGTTTCTCTCTTTCTTGGGAAAAGCATTCCAGAAACGCAGGGTCTCATCTCCTGCACCTGTGACAATAGTCTCGCCGTCGGGACTCATTGCCAGATACAGCACACGGTTCGTGTGCCCAGTGAGAGATGCGACCATATTGAGTGTCGGGTATTTCCATATACATATCTGGTTCTGCGCGGTCGTAGAAGAGAATCCATGAGTAGAGACAAGTTCGTGAGATGTGAGGGACCATATCAGGTTGCAGACCTACACAAGTCGTGTCAATGCTTGTTTAACAGAATGGCCAGGCTGATGAGCATACCTGACTACCAGTGTCCAACTCGTTGAGCATAGTGCCGTTTACCGTATTCCAGAAACGAATGTGCTTATCCTGCGTCCCCCCTCCGGTAGCGAGTACTCCCGATACATGAGGATCCCATGCCAGAGCCTTGACAGCTGCTGTATGTTCATGGAACTTCCACAGAGGTACCTCCCCTGGCCCCGACCCGTCATCTGATGCCGTGACCCCGCCTAATGCCCGCCCAGCGTTCGGTGCCCCGGTTGCCTGCGCCCTTTTCGAGCCCCGTAGATCCCAAACGCAGACCTTATTGTCATTGCCACCACTTGCCAAATTGGCGGCGGACACGCCTCCATCACCACTCCATTTGAGCCCACAAACTTCCTGCTTGTGGCCTAAACATCGTTTGAAAGGTCGTAAATTGGGGTCTCGCACGTCGCGATGATGAACTTGACGATCTCGTGAGCCAGATGAGAGGATGTAAGAGTTCCATGAAAGAGCCCCGATACGTTGAATGTGTGCCTGGGGGTAGGTTCTTTGTAGTTGCAGCGTGTGAGCGTCGTAGACGTGGAGTCGACCTGAAAGTGTTCCAACGGCAAGTGTCGAGCCCTGAGGGGCAGGTCAATCAGAGTATTCGACGACAGGTGTGAGTCAAGATGGGCGCACCTTCTGAACCCAAGATACAGAACTTATCGAGTCTCTTTGGTCTGCTAGATCACAGAGTTTGGATACCTGAGCGTTGTGTGCGGTCCAAAGATAAACACACGACCCCAGACCGACGCCCAGAACATTTGTACTCGACCAATCGACAAGATTGAGATAAAAGTCCTCTGCGAGTTCAGGGGCATCCAGAACACGATAGGGTGTCTTGCACACACTACGCAGTTGCCGTCGAGGGCTTTCAAGCAACTGCCTGCTTTGAGCCCTGACCGGGCTCATTGAATAAGCTTCGTCGGTGGGAGTGTCTAGTCTTCTGGTAGGTGTACTGGGTTGGGAGTGTGAAGGTGAACTGTAGGCAAAAAGACGCTTGCGAGTGGGTGTGCTAGGGGGCATGGTAGTAGCTGCGATGGGGCGTGTGGGGGAAGCAGGTCGGCGTGGTGATGGCGGGGTCACTTCTGTATGTAGAACGGATGTGAAAAGAGCGTTGGCTTGTTCTATTGAGAGGCAAAGTTCCTGTTGAGATACAAAGTGAAGCAAACGAAACGAGTGGGGACGCACCTTTGAGAGCATCAGACTCTGAAGGAATAATTCTACTCTTCCTTGAAGGAGTGGAAGGGCCACCTTGCTCCAGAAGGTGGTAGGATGTCCGCATGTCACCAGCATCTCTCGAGGGCACAAATCTGTCTCCATAGTCTCTGTTTATTCTAGGAAGTTCGATGGGGGATTCTGAACCGCTGCTTTCGCTCGAACCTGCCTTCGAGTCCAATGAGGGCGTCGAAGACGAGGCTGAGGATGGTCCTACGCCGAAAATTGGATTTATCCGCGGCCGATTTCGTCTAGGCGACCTTTCGTCCGTTTCCTGGTGGGACGCGCGCAATCGTTTGCCAAATGGGGAGTTTTTGAGGCCAGACATGGTGAATAGAGGAGAACTCGCAGAGATAAACGTGAATTGAGAGCTGAATCAGAGTGTACAATATCAGTTCAGCAGGGACATGGAACGGGAGGAGTGCTGCTGGGTGCTCGGCTGGGGGAGATGATGGTTGAACGAGTTGAAGAGGCGCGTCTTGTTTGGCTGCCCTGTTGTTTGGTTCGCCTGCCTGATTTGGAAACCAAGTTACTTCTCCGTGATCAGCCACCAACTTGCTCGATACACTTACAAGAGCTTCAGGGTCTTCGATAATTTCACAGAATAACAAAGCCTCTTGGATTGGTCTTCACCGGTCACCATCCGGGGGGCGCGTCTGTGGCCCGTTTATATAACTGAAAAACTCTGCACCGCCCAACGCCACGGTCGTTTGACTCGAAATCAGTGCATATTGAAATGTCGCTGATCCGAGTTCCTCAGTTCCCGTACGAGAGTGGTACGAGAGCATTTGCCTGGTATCTCACGACACCTTGGAGACCATATAACGTCCTCATCTGGTCATCATATTCAACCACAATCCAGGAGAAATAGACGTGCAATCATTTTAGAATAGATAATCCATCAAGTTAAACTGTCACCGGGTGGTTCGTCGACATGCACGCTTGCTCCCTATTCACCCCCTGCGTTGACGCGTCGCATCTTGTAGCGTGTAATCAACGTCTGGCAAAACATTCCATCAAAAAATGTGAAATTCCTGGCTGATAAATTGGAACGTTCCCTGCACGGATATACTGAAGAATGTTGGAGAGATTTGTGGGGTTGTGGCCACGTTGGGAGCGACTTTCACTAGATGGCGGCCCCAAGAGCTCTAGTGATCGTGACGCTGTACTTGTGCGGCACAGTTGAGTCGAAGGGATCGCTCCTGGTGATGAATAATGAAGATGCTGTCACTGAGTCTGGACTCTCCGGCAGGAAGACCCACGACGCGTCGTGCACGTGACGACGTGTTTGTCAGAACCAAACATTCCACTTTTTTCTGGAGCTTTCACTCCGGTCGGCCACGCTTGGTTTCGCTTTCCTCATTTCACTTCATCTTCCTTGTTGTTCTTTCTTCTTTTCTACAAGCACTAATGGTAAAGCCTTCCATGTAACACATCCGACAAATATTCATCTCTCTGCAGGCCGCCCAAGCTACCTTCAAGTCCATCAAGGCCCTTGTTCCCCTCCTGGACCGCGTCCTTGTCCAACGTTTCAAGCCTGAGACCGTGAGCAACGTCCTGTTTTCTTTCTCTGACACGCACTCATTCCGTAACAGAAAACTGCCACTGGCATCTTCTTGCCCACCTCCGCAACAAGCTCGCCTCTTCCGGAAGCAACCGTTATTGCCGTCGGTCCCGGTGCACCAAACAAGGACGGTCAAATCATCCCGACGACTGTGAAGGCTGGTGACCGCGTCTTGCTACCTGGGTGGGGAGGAAATGCCATCAAAGTTGGCGAAGAGGTACGTGTACCATTATACTCTTGATTTGGAAGGCAACCAACCGTTCAAAACCCAGGAATACCACCTTTTCAAAGACTCTGAGATCCTTGCCAAAATACAAGAGTAGATCTGTACTGTGCATATCTCACTCGACATACATGCACGCAGGGTCACGACGGGAGTTGGTGGAGATATAGTGGACGTGCTACGTTAGACTTCGGGATTAATTGGCTGTATGGGGGGATGAATTTCCTGCCATCCTATACTCCATACCGTATTACTTTTCTTTGGTGATTTTGGTTGGTCAAATGCAATCCCCACTCAAACCATCACACATACTTCCTCGCATGAAGGTTACGTCCCTGTCCAGTCAGCCCATATACAGACGTTTGACTTCTGAACGGTAAACGCGTCAGTATCTCGCGGAGTCGGCCAGTTTGAAAGGTTGTGACCCCCCGTTGAGATCTTTCAGACTGCCAATCGTGACACGTCGTGTCATTGTGAGAGTACTGCAAGGTCCAAGCTGTGGGAACCGTGTCGACGCGCGCCTAAATCATGCCCCTGCTTGACATTGTACTCCCACTGTCACTTTTCTGGCTCTTGGTCCATGTCCTCGATATCTATCTCAAACGTTCTCGTCGAGCACCACTTCTTCCAAGCAATGAAAACCATTTTCGAACTCCGCGATACAGGCATTGGAACCTCTCGAACACGACGTTGAATCTCAAGCGACTGCACCTCACTATTAGTACGACTCGATGGAATGTCACGTACGACAAGTTTGTCGAGAAGCTCAAACACAAGCACCATGCTCGTGCAAAGTACTGGATAACGGCTTTCTATAACGTCGGCGTTTGGATTGGAGTGTTGGGAATGGTTTGCGCGGTCGGCGCGCTTGTTTGGATATCTGGGACGTTATTTTGGGATCTGGCACACAGATGGTTTGCAATTGAACGACAATCCTCTTTACGGATACAAAAGAGGGACATGACGGTGCCTCCGACGACTCTTACCGAGAGATCGAGCAGTGTCTTTGTGACTCCCATCGTACGTTCGCTGGTGATCGCAATGACTTCCAACTGACGGTATCAGTTCACAGATCCCAGGTCTTACTGTCCCTCTCGTACATCTTCCTGTAATCGTACTAGCCGTATTGGTTTGTCAAGTATTTCACGAGTTGGGACACGCCCTTGGTGCAGCATTGTGGGTCTCCCGTCTCTGTTCGCTGACCGCGTTTTACTCACGTCGCGTGTTTGTTTAGGGACTATGTGCCGCTCCTTTCAGTGGGCGCTTCGCTGACTGTTGCTTTTCCATCTGCACATGTTGCCTTTCCACCGCGCTATGTGGAGACCCTCCCATCCTTCAGACGAGCCAGAATCATTTCCGCCGGTCCTTGGCACAACATCGTTATGTGGCTTGGTCTCCTCGCTGCTGGAAGGACGATTAGATGGGTAGAAAAGTCCACCTCTGTTGGAAGCGCCGTTCTCGGGCTTGTATATGAAGACATTAGTCATACCGGGAGGATGGTGGTGGCCATCGAGGAAGTACGCTTGAGTACCTTGTGGTTGAATCGTTGCCTCATGCATTTTATCAGGATTCTCCTTTGCGGAATTATTTGACGCCAGGTTCAACTGTCACCTACTTAGACGACGTGCCACTCGGAGGGTCGAATGACACTTGGTCTGCTTACCTGTCAGGTAGAAATTCAGCCCAATTCCGACAGTTGAATGCCAAGGGCTGGTGTGTATCTAGGTCGTCGTTTGAAGGCAAGTGATTGCCTATCCACTGGATCCCGACATTTTATTGACGGGAAATGTAGCTGGCGAACGCTCTTGCTGTGCGGAGAACGCTACTCGGTCTGGGTCGACCGAGCAGTTGCTATCCTGTTTTCGACGTAGTTCAGGTCTCACACCAACTTCGGAGGGAGGCTGTTTAGATCCCATTGATATCATGACTGACACCCGTCCGCGGTTGAGGTGCATCAGAGATCACGAGTGTTCGGGTTTGTCTAGAGACCAGGATCATGATACTGGGCTCGACGCTTTTTGTGTCTGGCCGGACGCAACGACATCTTTTACCCGCATCGGTTTACGCCATCCAGGAGACGAGGTCGATGAGACGCTACTTTGGAACGGCCCCAAGCAAGAGATATGGGATCAAGGTCTGTTTTTACCCACACAGATCGCAACAGCCTTCATGAGCTGACTTTTGGACAGTGACAGTCAGTCGATGGAAACCCAGAATCCGGTTCATTCCCGCCAATGCAATTTTCGTTGTCAAGTCTTTTTTAGAGTAAGTGACTGCTACAAGTATTTTCATAACGCTCTTGCTGACCCCTCTCCCCCGTTCAGTTACCTCGTCTCGGCCAGCCTGTCGTTATTCTTCTTCAATCTTTTGCCTGTCTCGTTTCTAGATGGTGGACACTTGTTGAAGGCTATTCTCAACGATCTCCCGGATGTAAGGGCCGATGATTTTGATATCGAGTCAATAGATGTGAGGAGGTTCCCTGGGCGATGGAAAGCCCGGTTCGAAAGCCTTGTCATGTACGGGACCATCGGACTGTTGGTTGTATGTATGGCTATGGCTGTCGTTCGGATGATTACTACCTAACTGTTGGGGCTTCTGCAAATGAGTGGGTTTGATTATGAGCAGTAAGTACTGATATCTAGCAGGTACTGCAAGTTGTTATAGGTGCATAAACGAACCAACAATACATACTAAGTATAACTTGATGTCCGAGTCAGTGCGTCCATAAATTTGTCCGATATTAGTCCTTGTTCGCGTTCTCCTTGACCTACAGCTCTACACATAATTGGAAGTCTTCGGAATTCGAGTCGGTCTGTCAGCACCAAACGATGGGTCGACGGTTGAGAACGCATAGCCAACGTTCATTCCTGGTGCTGGTGGGCTGATGACGTTAATATCTACAGAAGGGCCCGCGCTAGAGTGAAGCTTGACAATCGGCGTATCTTTCCGCTCCAGAGGACTGCTGAAGTCGAGGGCATTGGCCTTCTCGACGAGAGAACGCATGAAGCCGTAGGCTACGAGAACCGTGTCTGAGGAGATTGCTCGGGTCAATTGCTCTGTAGGAATGTGACTGATCGACCGTAGCTTACACGCTTCCAGCAGCCAGCTGGTGAGATATACGAGGACTGCAACCGATTTTTGGATGGCAACCCCGTTGGTACACACCAGGTGGCTGGCATCATCCTTTGCTCCGTTGAGGCATTTATTCACGACCGCTCGAGGATTCCCGCGGAAAACGATGGACAGTACGAAAGCACCCGCACAAATGCTCACGAAGAGGTGGAGAATGAGGAAGGATGAATAGAAGGCCAACGGAAGCCGCCTTCGAAGCAATCCGGTTGCGATCCTGGGTTGCAAACTCAATCGGTGATAGTCAGTAACAAGTTATAGGAGGCACGTACCCATATAAACCAAGCACTGCGAGCACCGTGAATAGAATGGAATGGAAGAATAAAGCAGCCTGGTTGTCCAGAGGAACAGGATGTTTAGAAAGCTGCATGATTTGCGACCAGCCAGTAATGGTCACTATCGCTGCGCCGGTCATTAACATTGCGGACAGAACCTGAAAATGTCTGAGATGTGATGACAGGTATAGAAGGACGAATACTCACAACGACACCATGCTGGAGTGGTATGAACCCACAGAAGGCTTTGGGAACGAGGGAAAACATCTACGGACGCGAAACTGACACGGGGGTGTGCCACCGCGGCCTGGCGAGGTGGTAATTTGAAGCACGAAAAGTGGGTCTACCACAGTCCCTCAGGGAGTGAACGAAGAAAGAAGAAAGACAGAGTGAAGGAAAGAAACGGCGGGAAAAGAAAAGAGGTGAGCGTCGGGTAAAAGGAAAAGAGGCGACTGATTGTGAGGCGAGTCGTTTATAACCAATACGGACTCGGAGCACATCCACACGTTGGCTAAGCATTTTGGTGATGGATGTCAACCTTCTATGATGGTAGTATCGGTAGTAAGAACCCTCATTATGATCGTCATATCAAATAGTTTTCGAATTTGTAGGGATGTTGAGATCTGATGGGATCTTGGATGCCTCCCGAGGAATTTAGGCATCACTGACTTAACAAGTCAAAGTGGCCTACGTCGGGTCTGTATCGTTACTAGGCTAGGCGGACGTGATTGAGAAACAAACAGTCAACTTGAGCTGGGAGATCGGTGAAGCGGCGGAGCAGTCGAGTCAAATGATTCACGAGTGTTCGCATGGATGCGCAGAAAAATAACTGCGGGAGTCTGATCATAATTAGGGCATGTCGCAGTAAAACATGATTTTGAACCCAGCATAATGTACACCAGCATAACGCCCATCGTTCTGCCTGAGAAAGCAATCCAGGAAATCGTGCCGATCGCGGTCACGAAATCCGGATACACGAAGACCAAGAAGAATTGATTGTTTACTTTCTCTTGGGGGCGCCACCGACCTCAACGACGTTGAGACCTTTAGATATGTACGTCAATAGAGAGAAATCTGGGACTGATCGGGAGACGCACCTGGAGGTAGACTCTGCTTGAGCTTCTCGGCCTTCTCAGGGTCATCCAAGGAGAGGGTGTAGAGGTATCGCGAGCATCTCAGTTTGAATTTTGTCTGGAGCTTGCCGCCAGGAGCCTTGGCTGCTGTACGCTTTATCCGTGCCTCTGCAAAGCCCAATTAAACGTCGAGTCAAGTGCGAACTGTACGGTGAACATACGAGAGGCATCCTTTCTTTTAGAGATCTCCAGGAACTTCTTGATGTCGGTGATTTCCTTCGGCTAGTGAGGAGCAAGGAATGAGCTTGCAAACGTGCTCAACGACGGCGACGAACATACCATTGTCGGGACTGTTGGCGGTAACGGGCTCACCAAATTATTGTGGGCGACGGCTGAGAGTGGCTGAAACCTTATTTCCAGGCATGCACAGTTCAACGGGAAATGCCGCAGTCAGTGCACGTGATGAGTGACGCGCATATTAGACCAGCCGCCTAAGCCCGAGGACTGGGAAAAGGCTCTCGGCAAAAGGCCTGGTTCCGGTACGTGGCCTTTAAACTCCCGAAATGTAAGTCCCAAAATTTCGTCAGACTCAATCAACGTGCTCATCGTCTGCTACGATGCCTAGGGCTATATCCGTAGCTGTGGACTCGCCCGAGGTTTCTTGGGCAAGTCTTCATGTCCGTCTTCCTTGGTATACCTTCTTGTATACCCTCCCAATTCTCCCTCTCTATCCACTCCTTGCCTATGCCTATTACTTCAAGTACGACCAGTGGTTGGTCAGTGAGGAGTGGACCTTCTTGGCTTGTGTTACTCTCGGTGCAGGTCATGCATTGAGCTTTTTAGTTACTCGCTGGAGCGCTGGAGCAAAAGTCAGGATAGAAACGCGAAAGGTACGTGGCTGGTCACTACATGCTCTTAGATATGACGTTGAATGGTGCATACCCTAGGCTCGTAGTCTCCTAGAGGCCGACTGTATTCGAATTGTACCAGAAGTCCACCGTGGTACAGGAGAGATCGTCTCGTTGGTGAAGAAGAACCCAAGCGACCCAACTTCATACACATTCAACTATCAGCGCGACACGTACAGCGTGTCTAGTGTCTCCCCTAGTCAAGATGAAATCTCCTTCACCAAGCTCCCCTACCCCTCTTCAGGAAAGCCACCACTCAGTAAATTCCTAAATCCCAGGACCCTCCCGGGTGTCAAGTCGCTTCGGTTTGGACTGACAACTCCGGAGGTCGAGGAACTCAAGGAATTGTATGGTCTCAACGAATTCAACATCCCAATTCCGTCGTTCAGTGAGCTCTTCTCTGAACATGCAACCGCACCGTTCTTCGTATTCCAGGTAACTCAACTCATTTGTTATGCAACGATTCATTACTGAGACAGTATAGATCTTCTGCGTTGCCTTGTGGTGTTTAGACGAGTACTGGTACTACAGTCTGTTCACACTGTTCATGCTGGTTGTCTTTGAGTGTACTGTTGTGTGGCAGGTAGGTCTACGCCCTTGTTCACAGGATTTGATGCTCACAGCTGTAACAGCGTGTGCGCTCCCTTACAGAATTCCGTACCATGGCTGTGACTCCCTATCCTATCAACACCTACCGTGATGGAAAATGGTCAAAAATCAGCAGCGACCAGCTTCTTCCTGGCGATGTCGTCAGTGTCACTCGGCAGGAGACACGTTCACACCAACCCCGCGAGAACCCCGCAGCCCAGAAACAGGACTCAAATGGATCGGCGAAGGAGCAGAAACCTCAGCAACAGCATCAGAGCGAAGAGACCACTGTTCCCGCGGATATCTTGCTCTTGCACGGACAATGCATCGTGAATGAGGCTATGCTATCAGGGGAGAGTACCCCACTTGTGAAGGAGGGTGCTGATCTGTTGATTGACGAGCAAGCACACGGAGTTGGTTTAGATGCCGACGGTGCCCACAAGGGAATTGTTGTCTTCAGCGGAACTAAAATCCTGCAGGCTGGCGGAAAAGCTAGTGGTACGTTTAGACAATCAATTTCTCAATGCAATGGCTGACTCACCACGTTAAATAGCGTCTGACGGAATTCCTGAGCCCCCGCTCAAAACTCCCGACGGGGGTTGTCTCGGTGTGGTACTTCGCACAGGATTTGGAACTGCACAAGGACAGCTGGTCAGGACGATGATCTTCTCCACTGAGCGTGTTTCGGCCAACAATGTGGAATCATTCCTATTCATTGGTTTCCTCCTCATTTTCGCCATCGCTGCGAGCGCTTATGTTTGGATTAAGGGTAAGACTTCTTTATTATCAAGTTTTCGCTATTCTAATCCTCGAGGTTAAGGCATTGAGCGCGACCTGAAAAAGAGCAAACTGCTATTAGATTGTGTGCTCATCGTCACCAGCGTAGTACCGCCAGAGCTTCCTATGGAGTTGTCATTGGCCGTTAACGCAAGTTTGGTAGCATTAAGCAAGTATGGTACGCGGATTCTACTCTCCTTTGGTTTCACGTTATTGAAAGAGCTCCCAAATAGCCATCTTTTGTACGGAACCTTTCAGAATTCCTTTTGCTGGACGAGTAGACGTTTGTTGCTTCGACAAGACGGGAACCATAACTGCCGAGAATCTTGTTTTGGAAGGAGTTGTTGGTGTCAGGTGTGTATTGTTTCTGTATGCCAGTTCCGTTCGGCTTATCTTGCCCTCCAAGCGATAAAAATCCCGAACAGCTGGTCAACGTGCGAGATGTTTCAAGGGAAACGACGTACTGTCTAGCTGCAGCCCACGCGCTGGTCCGTATCGACGATGGTACAATAGTTGGAGATCCCATGGAAAAGACTACCTTAGAAAACATGGAATGGGCAGTTGGAAAAGGTAGACTAACTATTTATTCACATTTTCGGCCGCTAAGACGCTGTTACAGGTGACACCATCGCTCCATTAAACCAGAGGGCCACCCACAGGGCCACTATCAACATCAGAAGACGTTTCCAATTCAGTTCCGCGTTGAAGAGAATGTGCACCGTGTCATCATTACAGTCCGGAGGTATCAGCACTCTGGTCGCGGTGAAAGGCGCCCCCGAAACGATTAAGGGTATGCTGGCAGTTGTCCCGAGCGGTTACGATGATGTGTACAAGGGATACACTCGAAAGGGGAGCAGGGTGTTGGCACTGGCTATGAAGGAGATGGAACCCATGAATGGCGAGCAGGTCAGCCTCGTGACACGCAGAATTTCTGAAAGTTGTTAACCTTCCCCCAGATCAACAAACTTCCAAGAGAAAAGTTTGAAAGTGGATTGAAGTTTGCGGGCTTCCTCGTCTTCCACTGCCCCCTCAAGGCGGACGCAATCGAGACCCTCAAGATGTTGGCAGATTCATCGCACAGAGTATGTTAGATCTTCTCCACCTCGAGACGCTCCTAACGTTCCGTTCAGTGCATCATGATCACCGGAGACAACCCGTTAACTGCAGTCCACGTCGCAAAAACGGTAGAAATTGTCGACCGCGAAGTTTTGATTCTGGATCTGAAGGAGAACCCGGCTCATGAACGCGGTCAGCATTTATGAGCCTTTTCATTTTGGCACCATATTCATTTTTAATCTTCAGATCTCGTATGGCGGACTGTCGACGAACGCAAGATCATTCCCGTGGATCCCGCCGAACCTCTCGACGTGTCCTTGTTCAACGAGTACGACATTTGCATAACGGGTGCTGCTATGAAGCAGTTCGAGTCTCGCCCTGCCTGGAACGACCTCGTTCAAAACACTTGGGTGTATGCCCGTGTCTCGCCCTCTCAGAAGGAGTACATTCTTACAACGCTCAAATCGAACGGATATGTCACTCTCATGGCTGGTGACGGTACCAATGATGTGGGAGCACTCAAACAAGCCCACATTGGTGTAGCACTGTTGGACGGTACACCCGAGGACCTTCAGAAGATTGCCGAACGACAGAAACAAGAGAGGATCAAGAGTGTTTACGAAAGTCAGCTGAAAATTTCCGCAAGATTCAATCAACCACCTCCACCGGTACCGGCAGCTATTGCCCATTTGTTCCCAGATGCCGTTCAAGCACAACAGAGGGCTGCGGCTAATCAGTTGACCGCCAGACAAGCAAACCCTATGGAGAAGGCAGGTCCTCATTCGTTGTACGAGACGCAGTGACTGATCCTCACGCACAAACAGTTCGACCTGACATCGATCACCGATAAGCTAGCTGACATGGATGGCGAACAAGATGTTCCAAAAATCAAGCTTGGGGACGCCTCTTGTGCCGCGCCTTTCACTTCCAAGTTATCCCATGTTGCCGCTGGTCAGTCTCGGTCTTGCAGTACACGCAATTGGATCTGACGCGTTTGTCCCTGTAGTCACCCATATAATTCGTCAAGGACGTTGTACACTTGTGGCAACTATCCAGATGTACAAAATCTTGGCCTTGAACTGTCTCATCACTGCATATAGTTTGAGTGTCCAGTATCTCCAGGGTATCAAGTACGGCGACTATCAAGTCACCATCACCGGGATGTTGATGTCTGTATGCTTCCTCTGTATCTCCCGAGCAAAGGTAGACAGTCACTCTTTGCGCTGCAGGCGATAGAAACTGACCACCTGCGGCCCAGCCTGTTGAAAAACTGTCGAAAGAACGACCACTCGGGAACATTTTCAACTTCTACGTGCTCTTGTCTGTACTTTTCCAGTTCGCATTGCATATTGTCACACTCGTGTACATCACCAACTTGTCCGAAGTCTACGAACCGTAGGTCGTTTCGTCTTCGTTTTCTGATCCGAATGCTGACACTTGGTATCACCTTCCAGGCGAACAGGCCCTATTGATTTGGAGGCCAAGTTCGCTCCCAGTCTATTGAATACGGCGATTTACCTCCTCGGTCTCCAACAGCAGGTGTCCACCTTTGCCATCAACTTCCAGGTAGCTAAGCCTTGCGTCCCTCGAAGTCATTCATCTCACAATTTTGGTTTGCAGGGCCGACCCTTCCGAGAGGGCATCCGCGAGAATCCTACTCTTTACTGGGGTCTCGTCGGTGCTAGCGCTGTTGCCCTTTCTGGGGCCACTGATTTCATGCCAGAGATGAACAGATGGCTTCAAATCGTGGAAATGGCAGATGCGGTACGTTGTCCGTTCCTATCTACTACAATCACAGACACTTACGGCTCCCCACAGTTCAAGTTCAAACTCACCATGAGCATGATCATCGACTTTGCAGGCTGTTGGATCATCGAAAAGGGCTGCAAGTATCTCTTCGCGGATCTTGAGCCAAAACCTATGATCACTAGAGGCCGCGAGCGAAGGGAAGCTCGTAGAGCGATAGAGGAACGCGAGCGCGCGACGGCCACAGATGCCTCTACAGGCGAAAAGAAGGTTCAGTGAAGTGGATACTGTTTGCTTACCTCCGGTATAATATGTATGATAAATTGAGCGTGGAAGGACCCACATATATTGGCTAATACTACATTGCCTTCTAGACTTTCCGTGTGCCAGAAATGGTTAGATGCTTCATATATCCCATGCCATGGTCCTCTGGACGACGTGTTTAGACCTGGGAATTACTTACAGCAGTCACTGGATCCGCGCCATTTGGAAAGATTAGATTGCAAGTAAGCGAGTACTGGCGCTAATGAATCTCTTATTACTGGCGAATTATTTGAGCGCTGTCATGCCATGAGGTATCAACGATTTAGAGTAGCACTCGGTTGTCAGCACAATAGTCAAAGGTACTGCCTTCAACTTGATGGGTTTGATCATGAACACGGAAACCGGAAGACTCCGTTCCAGTCGATCTTATATTATACAGCTCCTAAAAGCGTCGTGAGCGTCAACCTCTTGTTTCTCTCCCACCACCATCATCATCCCCTCCTTCCGCATTACTCATCATCGAAATGTCCTGGAAACTTGGCGTAAAAAGTAAGCCCTTCGTATTCTGAATGCTGTGAAAGTTATTCTGAAGAGTCCTCCTCACCGTAGAGGGCAAAGATGCGAAGGAGAACGGGTCTCGATCTGTTACACCAATACCCTCCTCGAGACCCACAACACCCAGACCACCAAATGGCGCTGACCAGTTTCGCTCGGGTATGCTGACTATTCGCATATTCTCAGGTATGTGCATCAGCCCCTCAACCTCGTCGTTGCGGTACTGAGATGTCGTTGTTTAGGCCGCGGACTCGCGCTTCCACCAGACGTCCCCATCCCAGATGTGATCCAAAGGGCATTAGAACAGCAACCTCCGTCTCGGCGGTCAACAAGCAATCGTGAAAGTATGCAGAGGCAGCGCTTCTGGTGGCTTCCTTACGTCGTGCTCGAGTTCGATAAGAACGAAATCCTGATCGATGCAATTGGTGGAGATTTGGGTAATCCAGTCTGGAACTTCCGGGCCAATTTGTGAGTCAAGTTTAGGTTAGTCAGGCATCCAGAAAGACAGTTCTGACCTATTCACCGTAAAGCGACGTGTCTCGTACCTCCAACATTGCGGTATCTGCCTACCTCAGAACCGCCGCCGCCCAAGGTCCCGATGACATGGGAAACGATCTACTTCTGTCTCGCGTTGATTTAACTCCTATACTAGAGGGACACGTACGTGTTTCTAAGGAATCAGATTGATCCGTCAAACCTGATGTTCTCCTCTCCAGCATGCGACTGATCAATGGTACAATGCAACTGCGGGCGCTGGGTCCTTCCACCTGAAAATCGACTTCAAACCCACACGGAATGAAACTCTGACCATCGAAGCGTTCGATCTTTTGAAAGTCATCGGGAAAGGAAGCTTTGGCAAGGTCATGCAAGTTCGGAAGAAGGATACTCAGCGGATCTATGCTCTAAAAACCATTCGGAAGGCTCACATAGCGCAACGTCCTGGCGAGATCACACATATCCTGGCGGAGCGAACTGTCTTGGCTCTCGTCAACAATCCTTTTATCGTGCCGCTCAAGTTCTCATTCCAAAACCCCGATAAGCTTTATTTGGTCATGTCGTTCGGTGAGTAAATGCTATACCGAGATAGCAGGGTTGCTTACAATGCCTCCTTAGTAAATGGGGGCGAACTATTCTATCATCTACAAAGAGAAGGAAAGTTCGACCAAGATCGGAGTCGATTTTACGCCGCAGAGCTCCTTATGGCCCTCGAGCATCTTCACGGATTCAATGTCGTTTACCGGTAAGGGCTCCCTCTTCCTGCTACTCCCCTGTTCTGACGACGTGCAGTGATCTCAAACCCGAAAATATTCTGCTGGATTATACTGGGCACATCGCGTTGTGCGATTTTGGTGCGGACACTCTACAGTTGCTTGCGGACGAAAATTTTTATCACGCTGATCAGGTTTATGCAAACTCAATATGTCTGAAACGGAGAAAACCAATAGTACGATCGTCCTTCGTTTTGCAGACGCCAATACTGTCATCATCATCAGCTTTCTGTGGAACGCCCGAATACATTGCACCCGAGCTCCTGGAGAGTCAAGGGTATACTAAAACCGTGGATTGGTGGACACTCGGTGTACTTTTATACGAGATGATGGTGGGTGGTTCATGACTGCCTGATCAGTTACGAATCCTTGACCGAGCCTGACTTGCCAGACTGGGCTTCCGCCGTTTTACGACGAGAACGTGAACACGATGTACCAGCGAATCTTGACGGATCCCCTCAACTTCCCACCTGATATGTCGTCCGAGGCTAGAAGTGTGATGACGGGGTTGTTGCATCGAGACCCCACGAAGAGGTTGGGAGCCAATGGAGGGGAGGAGATCAAGAGGCACCCGTTCTTCGCAAAATATATTGACTGGAGTCGGTGCGTTGTCCTATGGTCTGGGTGTCCTGTTCTCGGCTGACAATGTTCTTTAGTCTGTTGGCGAAGGGATACGCTCCGCCATTCAAACCCGCTGTGGAATCTGTTTTGGACGTCGCCAACTTCGATCCTGACTTCACGAACGAAGAAGCACAGGATTCGGTGGTCACCGATTCGGCGCTGTCGCAGACTGTTCAAGACCAGTTCCACGGATTCACCTACAACCCCGCCAACGAACATTTGAGCGAGAGCGTTAGCTATCCTAATGCTTTGTAGGAGAGAGGCTGGTGTCATCCCCATGAGTTGTGCGACCTTTTGCTTCTGGGCTGTTTTTCTTACGTCGTTCTCTCATACCCATGTCTCCCAGTGTGTACTATAGATCAGTAACTTATGACGGACGGTGCTTGTCTACAACTATATTCGGAAAAGAAACGAGGCTTAGAGTAATCGTACACGACGTGAAAATGTATTGTACATGGAAGAGTAAATCCCAAAATATACCAAAATAGTAGGAGTGGAAAAAGGTCTATCATGTTGCGTCCGCAGGTTTATCTTTCTTCTTCACGATCTTGACTCCCAGAAGACCGGAAGCCTTCGGTTTGGATGCAGCGACAGGTTTCGTGGGGGGTGCAAGTCGTAAACCATGAGGTTCAGGGTTGGGTGGTGCGAGAACGGGAGGTTTGTTATTTGTTGGAGCGCGCGGCGGTTTAGCGTTTGGATCCATGGGCGGGGGTTTGGAAGGGAGAGACGGATGGGTCGGGAGTGAGGAGGATGTTGATGCAGACGGCAACTCTTTGCTGGCCTCCATCTGTCTAAGTTTGGCTTCCATCATGGCAATCTTGTTGGACGTCCTGCGTGACTGTGTTCAAATGCGGGAATAGTAATATAATTAGGCAAAGCTTACGGGTCATGATGCTTAGCGTTGTGTGCAGTTACGCCAGACTTTAGCAGGCTCAACGTGGTTGGTCGACCGCTGTCCATGACATTTTTGCGCAGACGTGAAGACGAAGCGCCGATATCTAAGGGGGCTTGCTGAGCAAATGTGACGACGAGTTTCCGACCGCGAAACAGTTTATCATGAGCTGAAGCTAGGGCCTTCTGTGCTTCCTAGAAATTCAAAGTGGTGGTAAGTTTCTGAACAATCCTGAGACCGTTTCAACCCCATCCCCGGGTGTTGGATGCTATTGGTTTCCGATGATTGAATGCATCGAATATGCGGATACGGGACAAACATGGGAACCCGGGATGAGCGAGCTGAAGTGGCGTGATGTGGAAAGTAAAAACTCACGTCTTTGTCGCCGTATTCAACGAAGGCATAACCACGCGGCTTCCCTTTGAGGGGACCAGACTTGTGGAACAGAAAGTCGAGTTTCGTGATCCTGCCGTATTTTGAAAAGAGCTGTAGAAGCGAGTACCTAGAACTTGTCAGACCAATTCTCGATGGATGAGTACATCACCACTCACTCGTCGACAGTGGGGTGAAGGTTTCCCACATAGATACGGTCGTTGAGTACCTGGCGAGAAGTAGATGAAACAGCTGAGGACGAAGAAACTTGAACTGGTTCTGGCGTCGAGTCCGATTTGGGGTAGGATATGAGATTGTCTGGATCTGAGCTCATGGCGGTTCTGGAGACAGCCTGGAGGCAAAGCCTAGTGGCCAGCCGGCAATTCCGGCCCATGTGCTGATTGATGATCTTATCTCCTTTTCCCACATTAAAAGTGGTGTGATATTATTTTATGTTGGCCGTTAAAAAAGACGCGCTTTATTTCTGGTTTCCTTACTTCCATCATCTCCTCGTCGTTTGCAACCCTAGCGCAACATGGATCTGGTTCTCGAAATCGCAGATGACTTGCTCCTCGATAAAGTTTGGGCAAAATTAGTCCCTCTCACCTCCATTGCCAACGGTACCGCGGCCATCCCTCTCCTCTCTTCGACATCTAAATGGTCTCAGCTCGTTTCCTACCTCCCTCATCCTCCTGTCACTATTGAGGACACGCTCTACAGTGCAGCTTCTTCTTCCATTCAGCACGTCTCTGCATGGCCACGAACATACATCCCACGACAAATATTATCCCTGTCTGTGATTACACTCCTCGGCATTCACGTCCTCTACTTCTTGTTTGCCGGCCTTTCCTACTACTACATCTTCAATCATGACATGATGCGCCACCCGCGCTTCTTAAAGAATCAGGTCAAGTTGGAGATCCAGTCATCCCTAAAGGCTTTCCCAGGGATCACTCTTCTTACCCTTCCCTTCTTCCAAGCGGAAGTAATGGGAAAGACCAGACTCTACAACAACGTCGACGAGTATGGCTGGACATATCTTGTCTTCTCTGTCCTTCTGTGAGTTCATCTATTCTTGTGTTATTGTGGCTCGGAGTACTGAACTACTTCAAGATACCTTGTGTTTACCGACTTCTGCATCTACTGGATTCACCGTTGGTTACACATTCCTTGGATCTACAAGACCTTCCACAAGCCCCATCACAAATGGATTATCCCCACCCCTTTTGCCTCCCACGCGTTCCACTTTGTGGACGGATATGCACAATCCATCCCCTATCATGTCTTCATTCTCGTTTTCCCGATGCACCGAGTTCTTTATCTCGCTCTCTTCGTCGCTGTCAACTTCTGGAGTATATTCGTGAGTCCATTAACCCCTTTCCTCCATCTATCGATGCTGACAAACCTGAAGATCCACGATTCGGATATGATCACTGGCCACCCTCTTGAAAATATCATCAACGGTCCAGCACACCACACACTGCATCATATCTACTTCACCGTGAACTACGGTCAGGTAAGGAGCCTACCATCCTTTTCTCACTTCACCCATGAGCTAATCCTTCGCTTCCTTCAGTACTTCACATGGGCCGACCGTGCAGGAAAATCCTATCGCCACCCTGAAAGCTCTCTCGACCCTCTTTTGGAGGTCAAGATGAACGAGCGAAAAGCACGCGAAGAAGCCGAAGCTGAAGCAAAAAAGACGAGATAGAACAGGCTGGTTCCAATAATTGACTTATCACTATTTCGTATGCTCTGCCTGTACTTCTGCTCTATTATTTACTAAACATCGTACGATAATTTCATAGTTTTCTTGGTATATCTGGAGGGAACAGGTTGCACATGCATATTTAGAAGCAATATAATCCATGCATGTTAGATTCCAAATGGTACACAACGTGCGTCCCGCGCTTTTGGAGTTAGCTCTAGTGAATGTCTATGTGATAGTCTAAGCGGGATGCAACCTGTCTATTGATCCTCTCTGATACTTCTCAACCTCTCCTCGAGCCTTGTAATCTCCCTCATCATTCTCGCGTGTTTCTCCCCCATCTCGTCCAGAGGTGCATCTAGTACTGATGTATAGCTCGCCGTGGACGACAAGGAGCGTCTGAGTGCTTCAGACGTTGTCGTCGTCACGGTCTCGTCTGGTTGACTTTGACTTCTGGAACTCCGCATGGTCGTGGATGCGGCAGGAGGTCGTTCCCTTCCGTTCTTCCCGAAGAAAGTAAGGGTTAGTGTTGGTGTCCCGCTGCGCCCATATCCGCCCCATCCACCGCCACTCATCCCCCCAAACCCACTGAGCAATGTTCCTGATGCGGCCGATCCCGGACGAGGAGAGGGAGACGGGCTGGGCGGAACAGAAGTAGTGGTAGTCGTCTCCAGATCGGTGTCTCCTTCGGTTTCCTGCCCGCTTTCGGTTTGTTCAAGAGAGAACGACTGCGAGAGTGATCGCGACCGCGATTGCCGACTGATCTGTGAGCGAGATTGTGACGGGGAGGACTGGAAAAACAGTTCGCCCTCGGTGTCTTCCTCCAAGCTACGTTCTGCGGAACGTCCTCGGCTGGCTGCACGGGGAGTATTCACGTCGCTGAAAGCCAACGAGGAATAATCCGCGTAGTCCGACTTGTCAGGTTTCCCAGTTCCATCGTCCTCAACAGCAAACCGAAGTTTCTTCCCGCTCGTGCTTTTCTTACTTCCTGTCGTCGGTCCTACGCGTTCGCGGTCTCCCTGAACAGAGCCTTCGCCAGCCAGAGAGGAAGTGAAATCAACCCCGCTTGCAAACCTCTTCAAGTCAAATCCCGTCTTCGCCGTGCCCGCTCCCCTCCCAACCCCAATACTAGCAGGAGTGGTACCTGCATTCAGTATCCTACACTTCCTCCCGCTCTCTTCGACCCTCTTTCTCGCACTCATCCCGACACAGTCCACCAACTTGGCCATCGCTTGTCTATCCGATAAAGGTCGCCTCCTGGCAGTGCCCGTTACCGTCGCTATCCCACCAGGTCCAGGAGTAGCCAAACGAGGATTTGGCGTATAGAACCCGCCATTTCCTCCACCGTGACCGAACGCAGGGAGAGTCTGCGTCTGGTATGGCGTTCTGAACGGTGTCCTGAAAGTGCCCGGAGTGGAAACAGGAGCGGGAGTACGGAATGGCGTGCCGTGGTATCTTTTCGCGTCGCTCATGGGCGTTGCCATAGGTGCCTCCGACATGTCGGCCGGCGACAAGAACATCCTCGAGTTTCGGCGGGGTTTGGGAGTGGCCATTGACATCGCTGTAGGTGATCCGTTTGCTGTTTCAATGGTGAATGCATCCATCCTGGGTCCCCAGGAGAACCCGATCCATGCAGTGGCTGGATTATCGTTCGAAGAGATGGAGCGCGAACGGGAGTGTAGGACGGACAACCCGGGAGAGGACCATGCCATAGTTTGCTTTCTGTCCTGGAACGGCGTCACTCCAGCTGGGTTCTCGTCCGCCTCGACATCCTCCGGATCGGCTGGTTGTTCGGAGGCAGAGAAGGAGGCCCGCGTAGGTACGGTAGTATACGAGGACTGGAAAAAGGCAGAGAAAGCGAAACCTTGGGAATGTGAAGATTGAGCCTTTGACAAGTCATCCACATCTCCGTCACCGAAGCTTGTGTCTTGGTTCTGGTCCGAATATATGAACTGTGGAAGATGAAGAACGTCCGGTGGAGAGGCTGCACGGTAGCGCAAAGGTGTCAATCGATGGTACCGTGGTGGAAAGAGGTGTTGTCCTAGTTACCTTGATGCAAATTATCCCAGTCTAATCCCTTAAGCCATCTATGTTCTTTGAATTCTTCTAATCCTCTACGGGTTCCGATACGGAATTCGGCGTCTGTGAGTACTCTGTGGGGGAATGGATCAGTACTGAAAGCAATAACCAAAGGGTGTATTCAAACCTTCTAAGCAAATCCCTGAGCTCCGCCGAAACTTCCTCATCCATGTCAGGACCAAATCGTAGACTCCTCTGTAAGTAGATGGTTTATAAAAGGTAAGAAATTGAGGACCAGAAACGACTCCTGGACTGACCTTGAAGTCCATGATCTTCACGTAGGTTCTCCCGATGTCATCAGCAAAGAAGGGTGCAACTCCATACGCCAACTCGTACAACATGGCCCCCATACTCCACCAGTCTGTCTCGATGCCATAAATCTCGTCTTCTCTACGAACCAAAGATGCCATAGAGGGCATCCTTCGAAGGCTACCACGGATACTGCCATTTCGCGAGGAATATCTGCTGCTGTTGTCCTCTCCTTCTTCCTCAAGCTCCAGCCGTACCAGGGCGGCTTCATGGGCCTTCAATATTTCCGGACTAACATAGTCGCAAGTGCCTACGGGAACTTGACACTGCTCTTTGCTCAACATCCTCCTGCCGCCTTCCCCAATTCGGTCTACAGGTGCGGCCGAGCCGAAATCCAGGATCATGAGTCGTTTGTCCTCTGTGACAACGAAGTTGTGGGGTTTGACATCACGGTGGGCGTACCCTTGCTCATGGCACCATGCAATTGCACAAATGACCTGCGGTATCCACCACTTCAATTCCTCCTCCCGTATTCGCACTGGAAACAAGGGTGAGGACGAAAAGAGTTCCCAAAGACTGCCGAGCGGAGCGTAGGGTATCACTAAGGAAAGATGTGTTGTTGTGTGGAATGCAGCGATGAGATGAGGGACCCAGGGTGTATTGGTGCGATGAGCGAGTAGTAAGAGAAGACGTTCCGTGGAGGGCGAGTTCTGGTGACGAGTGCGGAGAGCAAACGCTTTGGAGATTGTTTTTCGAACATAGAGGGTCTTGTTTCGGCCTTTGGAATGGCGATATGACACGACGTCAATCTGAAAACTTCGACTGAAAAAAACAACTCAACGAAATAAGGGAATCAAGACTCACAACACCGAATTGACCTTGCTCTAACGTCCCCAAGGCATTCAAGTCGTTGTCCCCAAATTTCAATGCCTCGATCTCCTTCGTACGAGCTGTGGGCCCAATGATATTGTGCCCATGCAAAAGACGATCAAGTGCCATTCCGTCTGCGTCTTCCTGGTCGAATTCGTCCTCTGATGAGCCCGTCTCGTTCTGAACGGGCTGTTGAAGGAGCTGTTTGAGCCGGTGTTTGCGTTGGTTCCATGTTTGAGACATGCATTGAAGTCGTTGTGGTGGTAAGAGGTCAAGGGCTCCAGCGAGCAACCACGCGTCGATAGGATCGGAATCAACCGTAACACGTGATCGCGTACACCCACAAGCACCCACAGTTGCCCTCTTTGCGTCTTTCCATTCATAATTCACCAGTAACTAGGGATTGGAGCAGACTAGAGTATGATACAATCACTATATCGGGATCATCGACCTTGTCTACTATCGACAAGTGCTTCTTTCAACTCTACACGAGCCTTCCGGTCCGTTCATGAATCGCTATCCATCGTTCAATCTACTATCCTTGTCCATCTGTTAGAACCGCGGAGTAGGCTACGACCATCCGTTGATGATAGGTTGAATCGGCCAATATCATTCGCCCTTCAGCCTTAATGATTGTAGATCGTAGCGTCGTCACATGAGATTTGCGCAATACGCCGCCCTGGGTTAGAAGTTGAATCTTCACGTCGTACTCGGGACTTTAGAGCTTCTTGAGGGAAAAAATAGAGTTAATCGGTACTTAGCAAAGTGAGGAGAACATGTGAACGGACCCCACCTGGTAGGCACTCAAAGATATAATCTGTGCCGTTCCTCCTGAGCCTTCAACCCTCCATGAGCTTCAACCTTGACAATCTCCTTCCACGGTATCACTATCTGTCCGACATATCTGCCGCCAGGGTTTTCGATAAGCATACCACCATCAAAGCGGCCATCCAGGTTTGGAAGTGTCGCGTCCACAACGCAGAACTCTTCGGCGTCGAGAAGGAGGAGGTTGAGGGCTTGATCTGTGCCGAGAAACGATCCCAAGAAGATACGACCGTCAATGACAGATATCCGAAGAATGTTATTGAAGAGCGCGTGTAGCTCATGAGTTGAACGGTTTGCAGACCTCATCGAGGTTCTTGACGGACTAATGAATCTGACCGGCGCCAAAGTTGTGACTTGAGGTCGTGACCGACGCGTTCCACGTCAATCATCCACAACGGTCAACCTGCGACAGCCCACCAACAGCCCACATCCCTTTACACCCATCACCAGCTCAACGCCAATTCGAGTCTCTGCCAGCCTGTCTATTTATATCATTGTCTTCCTCTCTACTGGATTAGCTCACTCTGAACATCTGTACAACGCGGTGGTCGTTGAATGAACCCTTTTGAAAGCACCATATCCCTCAATATGCAAGGCCAATTTTCTTCCAATGATACCCACAAATACTCTGTCATACTACCGACATACAATGAACGGAAGAACTTGCCTATAATAGTGTGGCTTCTGGCCAAAATGTTCGAAGAGAAGTATGTGACCTATTTCTCCTGTCGGCGAAGTAATTCAGACAAACCTCTTTTCGTAGCAATCTGGAATGGGAGGTTATCGTCGTGGACGATGCAAGTCCAGATGGGACACAAGAAGTTGCAAGACAGCTGGCTTCTGTTTATGGGGAGGATCGAATTGTACGTGCCTTGCTGCTCCTGTCCAGTCCCGCTAACCTTGTCGCCTAGGTCTTGAAGCCACGGTCTGGAAAACTTGGGCTGGGGTACGTTCAGCTTGTCGTTCTATCTTGAAGTCCCCGTACTCAGTTGGGGAACCATAGGACGGCATATATCCACGGATTAAACTTTTGTTCTGGTGACTTTGTCATTATAATGGACGCAGATTTCTCGCATCATGTACGTCGCGAGACCTCTCTTCTGCCCCCACGGGGCAGAACTTGTGCTGTCTGAGAGTTCAAGACTCACACTCCAAATTATCTAGCCCAAATTCATCCCGCAATTTATCCGGTGCGCCCTAATTCAGGACCTTCAGACGTGTTAAATCCTGACTAGTCGCCTAAAGCCTACAGAAGGCACACAATTTAGACATTGTCACCGGCACACGCTACCGGTCAACATCGAAACCTTATCTTGCTGACGCTACTCCAGGTGGTGTGCATGGTTGGGACCTCAAACGGAAGTTGATATCCCGAGGGGCCAACTTCCTTGCTTCGACCGTGTTGAACCCCGGCGTCAGTGACCTAACTGGCAGCTTCCGGTAAGTACCAAACAAGTGTTCGCGTCGTTGGACAACTCTGCACATTTCTCCCCTTCCCCCCTCCCCCAAGTTCGTCCAAGCGCTGACCGAATTTCACTTGTAGTTTATACCGAGTGGCGGTTTTGCGACACATCATCACGGTGACTCAATCAAAAGGGTACGTTTTCCAGATGGAAATGATGGTTCGTGCCAAAGCTTTAGGCTACACTGTGGGGGAAATTCCAATCACATTTGTCGACCGGTTATTCGGAGAGAGCAAACTGGGTGCTGGTGAAATTGTTGGTTATGGAAAGGGTGTATGGCAGCTTTTTACTGGGGTGTAAACGATACGACAGTACACATTCATTATTAATTTCGTGTTGACTCTTGGTTGACTCTGAAAGACTGCCTTGACGGATTGACTCCATCGGAAGTGGCCCGTACCGTAGTGATGTCATGCTTGTGTCAGCAAAAGTTGAATAGATTCCTATAAAAAGGAGCTACTAAATCTAATCACCTTCCTCAAAATTTCCCTTCCCTCATCAACAACTTCTACGATGAGCACATTGCTCCAGGACGTTTTACGATCGAGCGCAGACTCGGCTGCGATAGAGAAGAAGCTCAACAGCATTAGCCTACAGAATGGAAAGCACACAAACGGACAGACTAACACCAGCGATGGAGACTCGGATGATTCAGAAGAGTTGGTCAACGTGGTGAGTGTCTGAGAGCTTGATGATTTCACATGAGGGTGCTCATTCCATACATCATGGACTTAGGTATCCATGCCGGGGACACCAGCACGGACGAGACCATCGTCACCCACCAAGGGTGGTGGGGGAGCTCACTTACGACCATTGAAGGGACCGTTACATCTATCTTCCCCTTCTAAGGATCCCCTCAAAGTCCTACCGACAGAAGTGTCGCAGAAGATCTACAGTAAACTACCTATCAAGGACTTGGCGAAATGCGCTCTAGTTTCGAAGAAATGGAGTAGAAGCCAAACGATAAATTATGGTGGGTTACTTCTCGACAACCGGCGTTCTTAGTATCTGACATTGCGACGGTGTAGTTTGGTTTCAACATTACAGGAAGGATAACTTTCACGATGACAGTTTGCCGCCGGGCAAATGGACGAAACGGGAGTCGAAACAGAATTGGGTACGTTCCAGGCATCCCACTTTGACTTCTGTTGGTAAACGCTGACGATATTGTCTCTTCAGCGGTTGACGCACTTGAAGACGATGCGCGAGCGGTCTCCTCCTGATACCATAGGCCTTACAAGTTATTCGCGGGGTTCCCGCTCAGGATATGTATCGCCTTCCCAAAATTCGGGCTATCAAACACCACGGGAAATTCGGGAAGAAAAATGGAGGCAGGAGAACGAGGCGACCACTTCCCCAGGGAAGCTGGAGATGCGCGCGATGTACAAGGAGCTGGGAGGAAGAAAGTCCCGCACCAAGACTAAGCTTGGGAGCGCCACTACAGGCGTCAGGGATAAAGGCGGCTGGGTCGAGGATGGAGATGGTTGGTAATCTATCTTCCAAGGCACTCGGAAGGGTACATGCAGATGAGACACGTTCGGGTTCACTGTTAAAGGTACTATACCTCACGAGTATTGTACGATAGTGGTTGGGATGTATCTCATGTCGGAAGGAGGGAATGTACTAGAAGAGATGTACCATTCTTGCATAAACATATACATATGTAGCTACCTAGGAATGTAGAATTACCATGATGGACAACTGAAGACTCGATTATACAGACTGAAAATTGATACCCTACTATAAGTAGCCAGTAGATACGAGCATAGCGAACATAACCCGATAGCAATGCGACAATATCAATGTTCAGAGTTCGGATGATCTTCATTAGACGCAGAGGAACGAGTGGACGAGGGTAGGGGAGACTTTGGGGAACTAGTCCAGCAGGACGTTTAGGCCATTTTGTCGAGCAGAGCCGATCACTTTGGCGTCGTATGGCATGAATTTCCTCCCGAGTACTTCGCGGCCCTTACTTGGTCCAGCACGAAGGAGGACACGGAGACCGTTGTCAGTGTTGCGCTGTTGACAATACATTTAAGGGTCATCGCAGACATGCCAATGATTTGAGCTCACCAAGACCTGCGCAAGAACCCAGGTCCCTGCGCCGGCTGCGTTGGAGGGGCCTTTAGGAGGAGGTATAGGCTCCATGTGTGCGAGTACTTTGACCTATCGGATTCGGTTTGCCCCTCGTTCACTATAGTAAGAGTGGGGTGAATTGCTTACAGATTCGCGTTTGTGACCGTCAGGAGAAGTACCGATGTCCTGTATTTCCTGTCGGTCCGGGAAGAACTTGTCTTCTTTGAGGGCGCCAGTAAGGGGGTCGACGTAGGCGACGAAGTAGCAGCGTCCTTTCCTTGCTTCGTCACGTTCGTACTCCTAAACCCGGTATCAAGATAAGAAATGGATCCCAGATGCAACCGCTGACGTTTGAAGAGGCACCCACCGACAAGTAGGGCCTAATTATCTCTCCGAAAACCCACCCCGTCCAACCTGTGCGACTGCGTAGCTGACGTCGCACGCGCACAACACGACCAATCTGATTGTAAGGGTCGAGAAAGATAATAATGGGGTGCGTTTAGAGCTCGATATCGATTTGTAGAAGCTCAGAGGGAGAAATCGACTCACCTTGAAGTAGTTGATACCATCAACGCAGTCCGTGATGGGTTCTACAACGTGTGCGGCTGGGACTGACCCTGAAGAGCTGCTGCCACGGGGTGTTCGCGAGCTGGAACTACTATGAGAAGATCGACGCGGGTGCGAGGAAGCTGCAGTAAGGCTCATGTTAGGCGTCGGAGCCGCGTACCATGGCGCGTGTTGGCCAGGTGCTACTTGGATTTTCGTCGTGTATGCAGGGTGTTGGGGACCTGGTGGGTAGGCGGGAGACGTGGGATGAACATAACCTTCTGGGTACCAATGGGCCATGTTTTTGATGTTTGAATCAATTGGGGGATTGGACGGAGGACACTACGACTTGTTCTGCGGAGGGGGGTTATGAGGTTGGTGTTGTATTATCGGATGAGGGCTAATATTTATATCGGATAGTGCTTGGACCACTGAAAACGTCCATTATGAGTGTTGTCGATTGTGGTACTAAAGGAGACAGAGAGGAAGGGATAATTGGACCCATAGCCCTGGAAAATGTGGGCTTCACATGGTGTAGGCGTCAAAGCGTAGTTCCGAGTTTGATTTCTTTTGAGCGCCTGAGGATTGTGATTCGGATTTAGAGGGTTTGAAGGAGTTCCATGCCCCAAGATGGAGTGAACTGGAGTGAAGAAAGCTGTGAAATCAGGGTATGACTCGAGTCTTGAATAACCCTTGCGTCAGCCTGGCCACTTGCCACTTCTGATACATACCAAAGAAAGACAAGAATTTGCTTTTTTGCCCATCTCCTGTCCTGCCTTTTGTTAGGTACCATTGTCCGACTCATGTGGTTAACCTGTCGAGAAGATGCTAATAAGAGTTGAGTACAAGTCGACGGATGCTGAGTTCAAGTGTTGCGAAATACAGTACTCGGAGGAGGAATAATACTTTCTCACAGTCTCAAATTTGCTCGGAAGTTCGTCACGCCTGGCTTTCCTGGCTGTCCTCTGTACATTACTGTATCTTGCCTATGTATACAAGTAATCACACATACATCTGTCATTATCATCGAAGACCTGTATTGAACGGAAAACCAACTAGTTCACAGTGACTGCCTGAGTGGTGGAAGCAGTGGCATTTGATGAGATTCCTGGCCTAGCGACTGCGGCTCCGAGGGCTTGCGTACGGATAGCAAGGCCGCGGGTTTTTTCAATGACCGACTGGTAGATTGGCTGGGGTGGTCTCGAAATCTGAATCAAATTCTGATAATGAAGGTGTGAGTCAACGTGTCCTGATCTCAAAAAAGACTACTCGCCTTCTCGAGGTCGATCTTGGCATCTTGTCCCATTCTAGTTTCACGAATCAAGTTCACGATCCATTTCTCGCCTTCATCTCGTGGAAGATTGAGTCGATCGGAGAGATCACTGCCCGTTAGAGATTAGTCAATGGCGTGGCTGGCGAGAGCGGGTGCAGAGTGGACTTGCCCAATATCTATACGTTGGTGAATCCGGCAGTACGCTTCACTGACCAAACATCTTGCGCTTTCCAAGAACTCTTCCCGGAAGTCGCCCAAGAAGAAATCGTCCGACACAACTTTCTCCGCCTTCCTCAGCTCATGTTGAGCAGCCTCGAAATCGAATTCTACGTGTAGCTGCATCAAGAACTCTGTCACAGGATCAGAATACTGGTATCCTTCCATTTGGATGACCTTGACGATCTCCCGCACGGCATTCTTGACTCGGGAAGAGACTGGCGCAGCGTTAGATGAAGAAGGGGTTGGAGTAGAGATGATCGCTGCGGCGGCAAGGTAGCGGAGTATCCAAGGACATGAAGTCTGGATGGTGTTGAGATAGGTAGGCGAGAGGAAAGTTTCGAGTAGTAGTGCTCGCCCTTGCGGATGGTTGAAGTATACGAACAAAGACCAGTGAACAAGCCATGTTCTGGAATGAAGCTGGCTAAGAGCTGGATCGGTGGAGCCCGACGGACCGATCAAAGAAGGGACACGCGAGTCGATGGCTTCACGGAGAGTGTTGAGCTCCTCGAGAGCTGTCTCCCATTTTCCGCTCAAGATATCGCAAGCGAGTTTACCCCAGTGGGCTGACATGTTCAGATCGGTGTCTGTAGACAGCACACGGAAGTGATAGAGGTAGTCCGCCGCTCCGCTGTAGTTTCCGTACGAATATTGGAATTTTCCGAAGTTGTACAGAGCCGTGATTTGGTCGAGAGTGAGCTGAGTACAATCGAATCAGTAGGCACTTTGTATGAAGAGAACCAATCGACGCACGTTATAGTTCTCCTTCAAATACTGCAAATTTTGGTTCTTGTCTTGACGGAGAGCCTGAGCAACGTCGGGATTTTCAATAACGTCAAGCACAGCTTGAGCCTCCTGCTGCAGTCTCTCGTGGGTGGACACCACATTTTGTCGCTTTTCGTCGAATTCTACAGTTGTCCACGCATGAATTCCCAGTAAAACGCGATGACAATGTCAGATAAGAACCTTTTGGTGCTTCTTGATCGGGGTAGATTTGCTTGAACAGCGTAGCAGCGTAGTCGAACATGTTTGTTCCACTGGCTAGCTCATACTGGGCGATCTGGACTTCATTCTCGGGGAATATTCCTGTCTCCGTTAGATGGGCCAGCAAAGGGAAGGTGAGATGGCGGTCGAGATACGGAATTATTGTTTGCGACAAATCGTGGTCGGCCTCCGCCATTTTGGTGGTACAAGATGGAAGAGAAAGCGATGTGAAGAAAAAACTGCCCAAGGCGACGGAGAGAACTCAAGTTCAGCTCAAGAGTACCCTCAAGTTGAGAAAAGAGCGAAGCACTGGAGTGGCGGTGTAAAATTTGCAGTCGATTGCACGTGCACCTCAACTTGAAGTTTGGTCACTTTTTTCGCCTCCACCAGTACCTACTAAAAGCGAGCTCACGCACTGAAGAGCAATGGCTCAACAAAGAATGTCAATATGGGCCACGGAGGACATCGATGAAGAGCTTCAAGGTGTCGATCTTTCGCTCGCGATTGGAAATTATGGGCAGAATAGTCACTACGACGATGGTGCGCGATACTGCAACTCACTATGAGTGTTCATGAACCGACCATTCCATGTATAGCCCATATACCACAGCCGACGATAGATGAGGCTACGATTCTCGCTATGCAGCAGCATATGCAACAGCAAGCAGCTTTCGCACAAATCCCCGATGTCGTGAAGGCTGTACGTGTTTATCCAGATCGTGAAGGTTCCAAGATACTCAAGAACATTGTAGTTCATCGTGCATTTCCATCAAGCAGTTCTCGATAATAATCTCGCGGAAATAACTGTGGCATATGAGAGTGGATGGAATAAATACACCGAAAAATTCTACGCTAGGACAGAGTGGCCCGAGGCTGAGACCATTGCTCCTCTCGTGAATGACGGTGAGACCTCTTTTTTGGTCTTTGATGCTCAAGGCTTACAAGAACTTCCGAAGATCCCATCTTCCTTATCCTCTATCGTGAACTCTATTATCGACATGTATACTCTCGCCTTCAACCCAACATCGATGATCGCCTTCATTCCTATGAAAATAGTTGTGAATTGTTCAACTATCTGCTCAGTAAGCTCGTCTCCATGCTTCCTCCAACTACTGCTTGAGCCTTCGTTCAGACTCCGAGGGACCTGTCAAGCTTGAACTTCCAGAGCAATGGTTGTGGGATATCATCGACGAATTCATCTACCAATTCCAGGTCTTTTGCTCCTGGCGCTCGAAGGTGAAAACGAAGACGGATGATGAACTGTCGATACTTGCCGAAGAGACGGGCGTAAGTCATTCCTGCTTCTTAGATATATCTGTCCATCCTCACGTCATTTGCCAGGTCTGGAGCTCTTACAGCGTCCTTAACGTCCTCTATTCCCTCATACAAAAGTCGAAGATCAACGACTACATCACGGCTCACCAGGAGGGCAAGAGCGCCGAAGAGATTGCGTACGTGACTCTGGACGAATTATTGTGACCAGGCTGACCAGTTCTCAGGGAGATCGTTGGGGAATACGGCTCAAAGCCTTTGTACCGCATGCTAGGATACTTCAGTATCATAGGACTGCTCCGGGTTCACGTATTGCTTGGTGACTTCACTCTCGCCTTGAAGGTTATGGACAACGTCGAGCTCAATCAAAAGGTACGGATATTTGGGATTAGTCTGAACTCTGCTCAACTGTTGTTACAGTCCCCCTTCACTCGAGTAACGGCCTGCCATGTGCAGACGTACTACTATGTCGGTTTCTGTTACATCATGCTTCGACGCTATCCAGATGCGATACGAACCTTTGTGACAATATTGAACTTCATCCAACGTATGAAGCAATACCACACAAGAAGCTATCAATACGATCAGGTGCGCATATGGTGAAACTCGTTCCATGGTATTCATACTCATGAAATGTCAGATAAACAAAACCGCCGACAGAATGTACGCTCTGTACGCCATCTGCCACGCCTTATCCCCCAGTCGTTTAGATGACAACATCACGAATACCGCAAAGGAGCGCTATGGCGAACAGCTGACGAGAATGTCTAGAGGCGGGTACGTTTCATGTGATCGTGTCAGTGTGAAAGCTTTGCTCAGCACGGCTCCAGGGACGAAGCACTCCCTGCCTTTGAAGAACTTTTCCTCTATGCTTGCCCGAAGTTCATCAACGCGAATTCTCCCCCTTACAACGATCCCTCAGCCGTGTCCCAATTGCTCTCTGCCTCACCAACAGCGTCGCCGTCTCAGAGGACCGCTGAACTCCCTATCTCTGCTACACACACCGATCCAGCTCACCGACACCTTCGGCTGTTCCTTTCTGATGTCACCGCCCAGTCTCCGGTCCCTACGTTGCGCAGCTTCTTGAAGCTGTACACTAGCTTAGGCTCAAAGAAGCTCGCCAACTTCCTAGATGCCGACGAAGAGGAGCTTGTGCAAGAGATGATGTTGATGAAGCAATCCAGCCGATGTATCAGCCGCGTCGGAACTGAGAAGGGCAATCTGCTGGATGGACAGACGATTACCACAAGCGATCTGAACTTTGTCATTGATGAGGTGAAATCCCCGCGTTTCCATTCTCGATCACACTCTAACATGAATTCAATCTCCAACTTCTAGAACATGGTCCATATCGTTGAGTCAACTGTGGGCCGTAGATATGCCGGATGGTTCATCAAGAATACGGAACGAGCACAAAGAATTTTTGATGATCTCCGAAATACGCCCTTGCCCGCTCCTCCCAAAGCTGCGCCCGCGACCACGGCCGCTGCCCAGCCTGCAGAAGCCGCAGCAAAAAACGCGAGGCCTAAAGTAGCATGGGGAGGTGTAAAAGCTGTAAATTAGGTCTGTATCCCAATACACGTACGGTACTATACAGTCATGTAAGGTTCCGTGAAATAGTCTGCCTTCTATTGCGTTACAATCGTGAGCGAGTCCAAAAATGCATACAGTTACGGCGTGAAGAGAAGAAACAAGGGGAAAAGGGGAGAAAAATACAACAGGTTTAAGATCCCGTACAGTTCTACTTGCGGGGTGAACTTGTTGGCGATCCAAATGCCGACGAAGGACGATCCATCCTTCCTTTCAAACGGTCCAGCTCGCGTTCAAGACTGAGAACAAGTTTGTCAACCATCGGGGAGAATATACGTTACGGGGTAAGCTCACCTAAGTGCTTTCTGCTTGAGATCTGCCGCATCACGTTCTGCCCTCCGCTTCGCAGACTGCAGAAGATTCTCCTCGGTGTGCTATGGCGTTTGATGTGTTAATGAGTATCAATATGCCGGCCATACGACATGACACCCACCATCTTATCCATCTGTTGTCGTAGACTTTGGACTTGAGTCTCGTACGACCGTCTTTCCTCATCCATCTTAGTCTTCTGCCTATCAACTTCACTCTGCTGGAATTTGAAGTCTCTCGACATCCGGTCTGCGGAACGCATAACGCGGGAATTACCCGTGGACTGCTGAGTCAGTTGACTTGTTATCTCCTCAATACGGCTATCAGCGCGTCTTGCGAGAGTTCCTGGTCTTGATGAACTAGCGTAAGACTTGGTCTCCAGATCGACGACTCGAACGTTCAGTTCTTTGACTTGATTCTCCAGGTTGGCCTAATTGCAGTGAAGGGTCAGCATTAGGGCAATCACACAGGAATTGAAGCGCGTACATTAAGCCTGTCCAGTTCGGAGTTGTCAACTCTCACTTTGCCCAGTTCTATCTGACATTCATTCGCATACGATTCTGCTTTCTTCATCCGCTCAAAAGCGTTCGCAACACGGTCCTCTTGCTCCTCCAGCAACCTCTCCAAGTCCTGTTTTTGTAAGAAGAGTTTCTGAAATTCTTGTTCAGAGGACATTCGGTGGGTGTCGACATGGTCAAGTTTAACCCCGTCGAGCTCAGCTTGTAATGCCCGACGTGCTTTCTGGAGAAGGGCGCGGTCCGCTTCCACGTCATCCAGTACGCCACGGAGCTCGCGAACTTGTGAGTGCAACGCAACAATCTGGGCTTGTTGTTCGGATTGGGCAGCTGTAGAGACTTCGTAAGCCTTGGTGACGTCCCGAATTTTGGTTTCCAACCGCTCTTTCTCTTTCCTCCAGCCACCACTGTTGTAGACTTCATCATCAAACCTAAGCTGGAGCTCGTCATAGTCTGAACGAATCTTTCTGTTTTCCTCCCGTAGACGGGTAAGAATGTCACGTTGAGATTGCAGTTCTAGTCAAGAAATCAGCGAGGAGGCGGGACAGAATATTGGAAGAGACAAACCTTCACTTAAAGACGCCAGCTCCGCTATTGCGATTCATTGTCAGCTGGAGTACTGAGGTTCTAGGATTGCGATTACCTTGGTATTTCTTGCGAGTCTGATCGCCGGTGAAAGCGCCCTCCTCGATATCTTTCTGGTGTTGTTTCTTCTCATCCTCCAATTCCTCAGCGAGGCGCTGATTGAGAATGACGAGGTCGGAAGACTCGTGATCACCGTCCTCTAGTCTATGCTCCAGCTCTTGGATGCGCTTCTGAGCGGCGCGAAGCTTCTCCTCGACGGACTTGTGCTTGGCGTGGGCGTCACTTTGTGCCTTTTCCAACTCGGAGACCGTACGTCGTACTGGTAGAGTGTGAGTCAAAGCAAAGGACAGCGAGCTACATTATCATACGAACCTGACGCTTCTGCTCTCGCGGCCTTTGCGCGGGCGATTTCGGCAGCTTCCAATTGTTGTTGAAAAGACTGCTCCTTAGTCTTGAACGTGTCCACCAGTGCCTTCATTTCTACAAATCTCATATCAGACACTGCACTGGCGCCAGGTAAGATATACAATACCAGTGTGAGCGACGGAAGCAGACGAAAGAGATATGTCGTCCTCTTGCTGTCTTTTCTGTAGTTGACGTTTCAAGGCTTGAATACGATCATAAGATTTTTACTCAAAATGGAGAGCGGGACTCGCTCACAGGAAACTTCACTCTGAGCTGTGTCAAGGCGTGCCGACAATTGCGCTGACTCTTCCATGATCTGCTTCTTGGAATGAGAGCTTTCTTGCAGCTGTTTGCGCAAGACTTCCAATTCGGCTTGGGCAGTACGCTGCTGAAGGTTCTAAGAGCGGAAACGATCAATTTATGAGATACGAAAGCCTGATCCCAAATCTCACCAGTGCTCTTCGGGCTTCCTCGAGGTGTTCATAACTCTGGCGTTCATTCTGGATAGTTTTCTGGAACTTCGACCACATTGCCTGAATGCCGTCAATCTGAGCGGACTCTGAAACCTGCCGAGCCTTGGATTCTTCGTCCAGCAATTCAGCCAATCGTGCATTCTCCTTGGCCAGGCGAGCACGATAATTCTGCAAAAATTGCTTCGACCCGTCGCTGTTCTCCAGATCGGAGGTCATCTCACGCAGGGATGACTCCAGATGGAATCTGACACGCTCAGAAGCGGCCATCTGAAGTTCGAGGGCTTCCACTTGTTGTCGAAGGGCAGCCACTTGATTATCATTCCGTGCTCCATCCTTGGGATCCGCCGAAGTTGACATCCTCTTTGACGACTTCGCAGAGTTGGCGGTACGCGACGACGAGATGTTGTTGAATTCGTGCATAGTAGGGGTGGGAGGAATGACCTGTTTCTGGATTTCGTCCTCTACGAGTTGAAGTTCCTTCAAAAGCCTCGAGTGGAACGACGATGGTCCACTGTTCATGATCAACTGACGGATCTCCGCGTGTTGGCGCTGGACAAGGTCGCGCATTCTGAGAGCGGCCAGACGTGAGTCTTCGACTTGATCCAGCTGCTCCTCGAGTTGGCTGATTCGACTCTGGTACTGTCGTTGAATCTTTGCCAGTGAGTCGGGGCTGGTAGCCTCGTCTGCAATTCGGGAGAGTTCTGCCTCCAAGGATGCCTTCCTCTGTTGAGCAAGCAATAGCTGCTGCCCGAGGTCATCGGTTTGCCGTCGTGAGTTATGAAGCTCGTTCTGCAATCGACGACTGTGCAACTCTGCGTCATCCTTGGCAGTACGTTCCCGTTCAACATCGGCCAGTGCACGAGATAGGCGTTCCTCCTGCGCCCTAACAGCCTTTTCCTTGCTTCGTAACTCCATGCGCTCCCGCTCCGTCTCGCGAATCAGATCCTCGGCCTCCCCAGTAAGCCGCGTTTTGGCCTTCTCGAGCGACCGTATATACGCGGCGTTCTTCTGGAGTTCAAGCTGCGCCTCCGAGAGTTGCCTATCTGTGACGCGCTTGGCCTCCTCCAGGACATGTACGTGCTCGACAATTGTTTTGTCCTGTTTCGATTCCAGCTGCTTTACCTCCCATTCGCGAGCCTTCAAGTCATCCAGAGCCTTCTTCAGTTCCCTTTCAACTTTCACGTTGTGGTCTTTCAGCTTTGCCACTTCAGACTTCTGTGAGGAGATTGTCTTCTCAAGCTGTCCGCGTTTCGATGTCTCGGCGTCGAGCTGTTTACGCGTTGATTCGAGTTGTCGGTCGTTGTTGGCTTTCTCTCGCTCGAGCTGCAGCATCATGTCTTCGATCCCATGGTACTTGCTCTGTGCTGCTGCGAGTTGTCGTTCGAGTCCCTGCGATGTCCCAGACGTAAGGCGGGGATGAGGCCAATATGATAGAGAAGGCTTACCTCTTTGGCTTTCTGAGCGTCTGCCAAAGCTCCCTCTGCGTCATGCTGGCGAGATCGTAGTGACTGCAGCTCGGACTCTAAGGAACGTTGGGTTTTCTCCAACTCCACTACATTTTGCTGCGCTCGGTCTGCGAGGGCCTTGTGCTTTTGCTCAGATTCGGCAACAGTACCGTGTGTTTCTTGCAAGGAAGCCAGCTCTCGGGTCGCATAATCCAACTCAAGCTTCAGCTTGCTCTGGTTTTCAAGTGCTGTTCGGCGTGCATCCGTGAGCTCGCGTTGTAGCTTATCCACTTGGGAGCGAAGGCCAGCAAGCTCGACTTCTTTGCTCTTCTCAACCTCGTTCCTACGTGTCTCCTCACTGGTTTTTGCCTGCAAGAGCGCTCGAAGCTCGTCAAGCTCGGCCTGGAGTTTGGCACGAAGCGAATCCCCTTTGGATCGATCCTCCCTTTCGGCATTCAGCTCGGCAGCCAATGTGTCTATGTCGCTCTGCAACTCAAGAATCTCTTTCGTCGCAGTTTGGTGCTCGATCTTCAACTCGTCCAGTTGCTGCAAAAGTTCGGCAATCCGATCCTCTTTCTTCTGAATCATACTGGAGTAGTCCGTTGCTGTCCTAGCCAATTCCGAAAGCTGTTCCTTGACTTGCCGCGCCTCCGTCTCCAATGCATCACAGCGGCTTTTCAAGATACCCCTGAAGGAAGTCGTCAACGTGTATACCACAAGCCTTAGCAGACTAAGGAGCAACTTACTTGTTACCGACTTCGACATCGAGTTTCCCTTCGAGCTCCTTGATAGTAATCTCAGAGCGTTCACGGGCTCGGGAGAGGTCTTCTTCGCGCTGCATGGCCAGACTCTTCAAGTCCTCACTGACCTTCGTCAGGGCATCCAAGTCACCCTGGAGCGCTTCAATCTCCTCCGTCGCAGCTGCGAGTTCGTTTGCTGCTTCGGTTTCGCGAGCGGTCCACTCCTTCTGTTCGTTCTCCAAACGAACCAAGTGCTCGGCAGCCTGGTCGAACATATGACGGAGCTCATTGTGACGTTGTTCGCTGTCTTTGTGCATCTTCATGGCGCGGTCGAGCTGGGACTGAAGGTCGTCAATATCTGCCTGGTAGTCGCCAATCTCTTCCTCGAGCTCAGCTTCGCGCTTCTTGCTTCGGTCCAACAAGGATTCTTTGTCCAGAGAGAGATTTCGTTCGGCCTCCAGTTGATCCTCAACCTTTCGCTTCTCCGCTTCCAGTGACATCTGCAATTTCTCTAGCTTGTCCTTCTCTTGTCGGTCTCGCTCCGCCCTCTCTTTGTGCAGTGCCAGCTCGGCCTCCTTACGTCGGAGCTCGTCATCACTTCGAGTGGCTGCAAGCAACGGCCGGACCTGATTACTGACCTCAGCAAGAAGCGGAAGACGTTGGTCAAACGATCGCGTACCTTGGTATACAACTGCCACCATGGCCAATCTCTCAGTTCGCCATAAACGCGAGCGTTACGTTGAATGGTTCGGATGGCGATAGCACGGTTGACAATCTTCTTGATCTGCCGCCTCGCAGTCCACATTCTGGCCACGGCCTGGAGCTTGGAGAAGATATCGTATAGCAGGGCATCTCGTCGCTCTTCGAGCTCCGCTAGTACACCTGCTTTGAAGAAGATTTTCGATGTACCAATCTTGAACATCGCTTCGTCCAGCTCCAAGGTAGCTACCATTCTCCGGCAGGCCTCTCGACCATCCATGTAACCTGGCGGTATAATCCCAGGCGTCAGGACCTCATATCGCTGGCGGAATTCAACGAAGGGGAGTCGATTGGGGTAACCAAGACGTGCAATCCGTATTCCTTCCAAGACACCATTGCAACGCAGTTGGTCGAGGACGAGAGGAACATCGACACGTCCAGGTTTCTTGTTCGCATTGGGCACGATGCATCGCACGAAGTGTGGTTGAGTTGCCTGGAGTTGCGACATAAGACTAGCCAGCTGCTCTTTGTGCCGCTGCCCCACTGTCCTGAACGCACCCTTCTTGATACCTCGTTTCCGTCCAACAGTGTAGAGATTGGCTTGAGTGCCGGCAGGGGGAGGTACGGGAGCATCAGCGTAATCGGCGAAGAGGTTGGCGACATATCGTTCTGAGGATGCAGCAAGAACGCGCGTCAGGTTATCATTCAGTGGATCCTTGTTCTTCTCAAGCCAGCCTTCCGTCCTGTATTCAACCTTAGCGGCATAATGCTGGATCGTGAACCCCTGTTCAAATCGTGCTGGTTCGTACTTGTCACGCCCGGGGTGTTGTGAATCTGGGTCGCCAGTACCTCCGGCCCAGAGCGTGTTCAACTTGTTGTTGAACGTGAGATCCGTGGCTTTGGGCATGATGCACTCCTCATCCAGACAGCTCAGAATCCCGATGACATTCCCGCTAGACTCGATCAGATCGATGGTAGGTTGGAGATCGAGGCCAAAGTTGACATAGTCCCATTTAATGCCCTCCCGCGAATACTCCTCTTGCTCAAGGACGAACATGTGGTGATTGAAGAATTGTTGGAGTTTCTCGTTGGTGTAGTTAATGAGGAGTTGCTCGTAGGTGTTAATCTCAAAGATTTCGAAACCGGCAATATCGAGAACTCCGATGAATGTGGATTTGGAAGAGGGGCGATCGAGGGCCTGGTTAATTCGATCAACCAGGTAACCAAAGGACTTCTCGTACAATGTTTTGCACAAGGCAGCAAGTTCGTCGACAGCTTGTTGCCTAGTTCGCGCTTGTGAGACCCATTCTCGTCCAGCTAAGACGCGGGGTTGCAGGACAGCACGAGTAAATTCTGCGACGGGAATCCCAAGCAGATGACAGACACGCTCGGCTTGGGAGGGATCGGACATAATGGCATCGTCCGCGCGGGTAGACGATATGACTATGTTTCCGATGTGGATGATGGCTGCGACAATTCGGAAGAGGTCAAACTGTTCATTTGCGGTGAAGCCCACCACGTCGAGAGCAGACTACAAATTTCATTCAGGTTCCTGCCCCGGAAAGATACCGAGTGCACTCACCAGCAAGGCTGCCCACTCTTGTCTATCGTCTACACCGTCGATTTCGCGCCGGCTCTTATTGAGATATTCATAGTCCTCAACCCCACCCCCCAGAAGTAATTTCTCTATGACGGGTGTTAGTAGAGGGGAGAGTCGTCGTGGAAGAGTATGCACCTTTCAGCGGCTCCGGACCACCCATGAGTTGATAGAAGACGTGGAAGCTTCGTTCAGCGTCACTTCTAACCACGACCCTGCTCTTTTCCAACAGATACCAATCGATGTTCGCGCCTGCAATGCTTCCGTCTGGGGCGAACATGATTCGAACAAACTTACCAAAACGACTAGAGTTGTTGTTGCGCTGAGTCTGAGCGTTACCAAACGCTTCGAGAATGGGATTGGCTTGGAGGATCTGCCGTTCAAGAAGACCAAGGCGACCTTTGGCGTTAAGAAATCCGCTTCCAGTCATGGAGGGAGTCGCGACATGATTCCTCTTTGTCGAGTTGCTTCTTGGCAAGCCTATCGAAGGCATGGTAGAATACGATGTCGAGCCAGACAACGTCGGAGATCGAGAATGGGAGGGCGTGGGCGGATGGTGCACATCGGTAGCGATGGCTGCCAGATATTGAATGACTTTCTTCGTGCTTTCGGTCTTCCCCGCTCCAGACTCTCCTCTGCAAAGGAGGCTTGAATGAGTATGAGAAACGTTTGCAAGTTGCGGGAAACGCACGTTATGAGGATACTTTGGTTCTCGCGTTCATCACCCATGTTGACCCACGCGCGTTCGGCGACAGCAAAGATGTGAGGAGGGTTCTCATCTCGACGTTTGCTCCGATATTGGTGTATTATGGCGTCAGAATACAGCGGGAGGTTCTGGTATGGATTGACTGCAACTAAGAACAGCCCGGAATACGTCTGGAAGAACTTGTGAGCTCATTGCAGCTACAATAAACGACAGGCACTTGCATATATGGAGCCTGACCCGTATCTCAGCCGAAGATTGTGTACGACGCTAGCCTCATTCAAGAACGTAAGATCCGCGATATCTTCCACTCGATCAAACTTGGGGGGATTCATCTTCGACAAGGCGTACAGAGGCACTTTTCGAAACTAGACCGGCCTGTTCAGGGAAGAACAAGATGACAGAGTCAAAGGAAACTTACATCTCCTCCAGCCGCCATTATCACTTCAGCAAACTCTCCATCCTCCTTATTGACCCAACCTGAAAGATAGCCATCTCGGTCGTCTGGTACCCAAACCCATTTCTTCTCGTTGAATTCTGCCTGAGCCGCAGCAGCCCTTGCAGCCTCCGCGCTTTGTGAGAGACGAGGTGCGGGCATGAAGTGGTCGTCTGGTAGGATTCGGTTGTTGACTCAGGCGTGAAAGAAATCAGTTGATGTCTGAATATTGTTGATTACCGTCAGAGAACGCGTAGCATAGAGGAAGAAGGGGTTTCAAGGAGGCGGTCAGAGAAATTAGGAAGGAGATGAATGGAGAGTGGCCGTTCCCGAATGTCGATAGAGCCTTAGGAGGCTTGTGAGGTGGAACAGAGCAAGGCAGACAACTGTCGATGTACATACAACCAACATCTCCCAATTTGGCAATCGATAAGATTCGCATGACAGATTAGATTAGATGGGTAAGCCCCTGAGTTCATCTGACTCGCAATGGCCATGGACTTCTACTGATTCAGGCTTGGCAATCGCATTGAAAGACAAGTACTTGAGCATTGAGCAGCTTGCCCTACCTCAGTCCCTTGAGGGCTCCTTGAATTGTGTACTACATCTAGGGCACAAGTGATTCACCCTGACCCGTTTGCATTGAAAGTTGAACGTTGAAACTCAACAGGACTCAACGCGGCAAACGTTACTAGGAAACGTCACGAGTGTGACACATCCCTCTTCGCCTTTCCGCCATGAAGATCTACTCCATTTCAGTCATTCTCGCCCCTCCTTCAGGTGCCTCCACTACCCTCAGCAATGCTACGGATCTCTCATCATTCTCGTTCTATCAACGAGGCTCGGTCGGCGAGTTTATGACCTTCATGTCCAAGACCGTGGCAGAGCGAACACCCCAGGGTCAACGATCAAGTGTCCAGGAAAACAACTACGTAGCTCATGTCTATAACCGGGGAGGTGCTGAGCAGCTTGCAGGTTTGTTTTGTACTTCCTCAGCTCACCGCCTCAATCATGCTCAGACAAGTTTGCCCACATCACAGGCGTCATAATCACCGACCAAGAATACCCAGTTCGCCCAGCATTCTCACTTCTGACCAAACTACTCGACGAATTCACGACCAAAGTTCCGCAATCCCAATTCAGCAATCCGTCTTCCATATCATTCCCTGATATCAACACATACATCCAGAAGTATCAGGATCCCAGCCAGGCTGATACGATCATGAGGGTACAGCAGGAATTAGATGAAACCAAGATTGTATTGGTGCGTTGTAATTTTCCTCTCGCTTTCGCATCCATATCAATTACCGGTGTATGCAGCACAAGACAATCGAATCCGTTCTACAGCGAGGCGAGAAACTTGACAACCTAGTGGATAGATCCAACGCCCTGTCCGCACAAAGCAAGATGTTCTACAAGACCGCTAAGAAGGTATGTTTTACAATCTTGACCCCGCATGCAACCCCACAGCCTCTAACCGCCTCGTTCATCCCAGCAAAACTCTTGTTGCGTCATTATGTGAAGGCAGGACATCGACTTGGGAGCTGTCACTGCAACTTCGCAACTACTATCTCCGGATCTCGTACTTTACATACCTGCAACGGACTTGCATCGGATCTCACCCTATAATCTAGCCTCTATTCTGCTTTGATGCGAGCGCAGACTGAGCTTTGAAGTTGCACGGCATGACTGCCAATACTGGCGATAGCCTTCATCACGCATTTGTACTAGCAATGGCGGGCCAAAGAGCACATCGGGTGGCTGGGCGATCACGGATATCTCGCTTCCATCAATTCTCCTCCCCGCTGACGAACCGTCAAATAACCTAAGGGCCCATTTCAGGTCGCAGAGGCGGTGGTTCAAAGTCGCCGTGGTGTGCAAACATTCAGATCAGTCACATATCAAAAGTGCTGTGGTGACCATCCCGTGTAAACTTCCGTGTTGGAAATATCCCGAATCCTGTCCTCCATGATAATCATGATTTCCCTCCCGTAGACCCTTTTTCATGTGTGGTTCTCAGCGAGGCGCTGTGGGCCGGTGGTAGGCTGTGCTCTGATAGCCATGGTGCGTTGAAGATGGAAAATAGGTGAGCGTTCCCTTTAGCACTATTCCCTCCGCCTCTATCGGTTGATCGAGTGCTCAGGGTGCCTCTAGACTCCCGGCGACCTCCTCAATGTCTTGCGGTCAATTGCACTAACGAAACCTTCCAGGCCAAGGCGACCAGGGTCACGTATGTACGATAACTTTATTGTTCGTGTCTATCTACTACCCACACAGCAATTATGTTGCAGATCGGTCAGAGCTTGACAGACAATTGATCTCTCAAGCTTCAGGAACGGCTGCAGATGATAGATTGAATAACCACTACTCGGAGGTTAGTTGCGACCGGGCACTCGGCTGCAAGAACTATGTTGTGTGATTTCTACTCCATAATGTCCTTGTATTTCCCCGCTCTCCGTTCACAATCAGTAGTAGACGTGCCGTACGCCATACAGTAAGAACACTAATACGCGCTAGTACTCGTTCCATCGATAGAACCGGCAGTGACGTTCAAACTTGTTCGTGATTTGAATCAGCTTCTTTACCATCACCATCATCATCATGCCAGGCATGCCCCGAGCCTTTAAATACGCCACGGGCTCCCGCAGTTCACCCTATTCTTTCCCTTCCCCATCCCAGATCAAGATAATACTTTAACATGGACACCCTCAAGAAGCAACTTCACCAGAGCCTTAAGGCTAAAGACCTGCACAAAATTGCATCAGGCCTTGAGGATATAGTCGAGCTTGCTCAACTTCTCCCGCCCACAGATTGGGTATGTTGCTCGCTACGTTTTGTGGACTAAAGACTGATTGATTCCATAGAAAGCATACTGGAATGTGCTCTCTCACAATGACTCCATTAATGACCGATACCTTTTCGTGAGTATCTCGCGATAGTGAAAGTCAATAGGATTGCTGATCACTATGCTTTCAGCTTGAAAAGATTCTGGTCCTCATGTCACGTCTCGGTGACTCTAAGCAAGATTCACCAGGCCTCCGGAAAGTGGGTGAAGAGATCGAGGAATTCATGATTGACTTGTGTAGGTCTTTTCTTGGCGTGTTCTTGGATTCATGTTCACGAAGCGGGTTTCAAGTGTACAAGGATCTTCCTCACCCTCCCAGCGCCTACTTGAGCAACTTGACTGGAAACACGCCACCACCGGCTGCAGCTGGAGGTTCCATCAGTTACGCGTCCCGATCTAGCGATGGGAGCGGGTACAATCCTTTGTTCCCCAGCCTCGGCAAAGCGGGAACTCCTTATGCACGCTCTGTTTCGTCGACCAAATTCCCTCCGCTCTCTAGCTTGCCTGATCCGAGCCTCGTATTCGACACCTTGTTGAAGCGGGAGAAGTTCGTCGAGCACCCTGGAGGTGTATCAAGTTTGTTCTTCGCTTTCGCCGACTTGGTGATTCACAGCATCTTCAACACGAACGTCCGAGAACCGACCTTGAATGACTCGAGCAGTTATCTGGATTTGAGCATTCTTTATGGGAGCTCGGATGCTCAGGTCCAGAAAGTGAGGAGGAAGGACGGAACGGGCAGGCTTTGGGACGACGTGTTTGCGGATAGTCGACTTATGCTTATGCCACCTGCGACTTGTGCGCTGTTGGTGTTGCTATGTCGCAATCACAATGTGAGTACTTTTGGTCGTCATATTCGGGCACTTTCTTTCCGGTGTGGTCTTGCTGATATCCTTGCCGTCATACAGTACATCGCGGATAGGATCTATCTCATCAACGAACGGAGGGCTTACAAAAAACCACAAGAGCTTTCGGACGAACAACGGAAAGCACAGGATGAAGAAATCTTCCAACGAGCGCGGCTAGTCAATTCCGGATATTTCGTACAAATCATTCTGGGAGGTGAGCACTAGATCCCATTGGTATCGCATTGAGGGGGAGTGGCATTGATTTTGGTGGCAGATTACGTCGGTGCTATTCTTGGTCAAGTCCGCGATGGCCAGGATTGGAGGTTGAATCCTCTCCTTGAGATGCGACAAGTCAACCACGAGTGGGCACCACGGGGAGAAGGGAACGTGATCTCTATCGAATTCAATCTCCTCTATCGATGGCATGCTACACTTTCACAAGAGGATGAGAGGTGGACGGAAAAAGTATTTAAAGAGTATCTTGGGGAGGACGACCTATCACAGGTGAGAATAGGCTTATCAGAAACCTTCCAGGCGCTGATGTTCTGATCTGATCTCATCCTATGGATAGGTTGACCCGAAGCAATTCCATGTCGCCGCAGGTAAAGCGCTAAGACAGCCTGATGACCCCAGAGAATGGTCGTTCGAGGGGTAAGTGTTATATACATCAGCAGTTTCGCTATCTAATTCTCATCCCGGGCTCCCAGACTGGAACGTGTCGATGGCAAATTCAAAGATGAGGATCTGGCACGGATACTGATGGACGCAACTGAGTATCGGGCGGGAGCATTCAAGGCGAGGGGAATCCCGGAAGCATTAAAGGTGGTCGAGGTTCTCGGTATTGAACGTGCGAGGCAGTGGGGGACTTGTTCGGTAAGCGAATCTATCTTCAATCTTTCTTTCCATGTTTTGTTTATCTGACTTGTCTACAACTCTCCAGTTGAACGAGTTCAGGAAGTTCATGGGGCTCAAACGTGAGTTTAGGCGTCTCCAAGTTGCCATACTCTCGTTCATGAACCACATTCACAGCATATACATCCTTCGAGGAATGGAACAGGGACAAGGATGTTGCGGTATGCTCATGCCAATCTATTATCATCTTACATTATTGATTGTGAACTTCCTGCAGAACACAGCGCGTTCGCTCTACAAGGACATCAATAACCTCGAGCTCTACGTGCGCCATTTGACCTTCATCTCGTACATAGCCCTCATCAATCAAATAGGTCGGTCTACAAGCCGAAGAAGCCAAAGAACCTGGGCCCGGTGCAGGCTTGTGTCCTGGATACACCATTTCCCGAGCCATTCTCGCAGATGCCGTTTGCCTCACTCGCGGGGACCGATATCTGACAGTAGACTTCACGCGTAAGCCCCTCCACTGCTTGGCATAGCGAACCACTGGTGCTGACGCGCCCCCCGGGTAGCGTTTAACTTGACAACTTGGGGATACGAAGACTGCCAGTTCAACCCACAAGACGGGTCATATGGAGGAATGCTAACCAAATTGCTCTTCCGCACGTTGCCCGACCAATACACACCTGGCTCGGCGTATGCACATTTCCCATTCTTGGACCCCGTGTATATGAAAGCTGAGTTGGGGAAGCGGGACGCTAAGGAAAAGACGCAAGTCAGAGGGAAATATACATGGGACAGGCCAGGAAAGGCGGTGGAGACGAAGACGGTGACGGGATATCGGGAGGTGCAGGAGGTGATGGCCGCTACAGGGAGATTGTTTGTGGACGGGAGTGAGTCGAGGTTGAAAAGAATTTTGGGCCATGGTGTGCCAGAGCTTGATTTCGTGAGTGTGATCAGATCTCTCTTGTCTTTCTCGTCCCTGAGCGTTTTGGCTCTTGATGCTCACTGCAGGTCCAAAAACACCTCATCGCTCATAAAGACAAATGGGCAAACCACTTCGCTAGTTCGATTGACGAGCTGTTACAGGCTCGAGCCATTAAACATGTCGGGAAGAATGTGCGAAGCGTGGACATTGTCAGGGACGTGCTAAACGTGTTACCGGTGAGGTGGGTCTGCCGGATGATAGTAAGTTCTCTCCACTTGATATATCCCAACCTGGGCGCTTTCACGGAGCATTCAGTTGACTTGGCTCGTTCGTATCTAGGCGGGACTTCCAGTCTCGAGTGAACCGAGCCCGGCCCCAATACCGACGAAACTCACGGAAGGGGAATATTGTCGCAAGTTCCAGGATGTGTGCCAGTGAGTACCCTTCAATGTCCCATCTAACTGTAAGAGCCTGACTGGTGTCAACTTTCAAGATATGCTTTCCTTGACCTCGATTACTACAATGACTGGCAGCTCAGGGAGAGCTCGATTGCGATGTATAAGAAGATGAAGGAGGAGGTCACGAAGGACTTCGCTGCGTTTGATTCAGTGGTAAGCACAAAGATAGCAAAGCCTCTTCACTGGTATAACGTGGATTTTTGGGCGGCAGATCAAGGACACCTATAACAGCTTCCTATCGTATGACTCACAAGACTATAGCCGTGAATTCCTCAAACAGCTCTGGGCGGATCGGGGAGCGGCTGACGCAGCGACCTTGGCGGACGCGCTATTTTGTGAGGTGTTACCGACAGCTGCGCATTTCTCGCAGGCGTTGGCGCATGCTGTGGATTACTATCTTGGGGATGGGGAGGAGAGAAAGAAAGAGCGAGAGGAGCTGTCGAAGCTGGCCATGGAACATGGGGTCGAGGCTCGGGCTATGGTCGTTAAAATGATCTATAAGGCGCTTGGTGGGTGTTTCCCTTCACTGTAGACGGGCAACTTACAAATGGCTTGCGCCTCTAGCGGCCAACCCACCGATCAGCGGGACATTCTTGACGGCCTTAAGAGATTCACACGGCGTGAAGGCAGGAGAAAGAGTATTTGTCAGTTTGAGGCCGGATGTGAGTGTTTGCCTTCGCGTAGGATTCAATCTGGCTTACAGATCATCATAACTTCTGTTTGTACAGGAAGAGCAAGTCGAGCATCCCAATCTCGGTCTAGGCTCGCACGGCCTTTTGCTTAAACCGCTTTTCGAATTGGTACAGTGCTGTCTTGACCATAGGCTTCTCTTGAGTCTGATACTATCCCTCCTGTATAGATCGCTCCTCAAGTCCTAGGCATCATCCTCGGACTTCCCGGTCTCCAGCGTGCTCAAGGGGAATCGGGGAAGTTCAACAAGTTTGAGGAAGACTTCAGGGGAGTTCCGCTACAGCAATATGTGACCTACGATGGAGGTGTTTCACCGTTCCCAGATTCCTTAGTTATTCAGGTCAGTGGCTTGTCTGATTGTGGCGCTCCTGGGTTGTGCAGGTCCAAGTTGTGAAGAAATGGTGCTGACTTTGCTTTGTGGGTAGTACACCGTTTGAAAAGCCCTGGATACACGCGTAATTGAACATTTGTAAAGAAAAAAAAGGGAGCAATCGCATTATACATGGTGACCTGTTGCAATCAATCTGGTATGAGGGACTTTATTGAACAAAATCAACAATAGTTGTGAGAGATGACACTATTGACCCAGGACGGGGTGATCATCGCCCTTGTTCGGGTGAATTCCAACCTTTCACCCGATATCGGGGTGAAACAGCTCGGCAGTATCACCCGCCCCTTCGAGTGGTGGGAGGCAAACCCTGCCAACTCCGCGTGTCATTACCTAATACAGATCTGGCCAAGTTAGCGGCAAATTTGGTACTGACCTATTTCAATCAATTTGGATGTCACACGTCACACCCCCCTCAGTATCCGAATTTTTTTCGGATGGTCACTACAGTCACGGCACAAACTGATGCAACTTCCAAATGGGGATTTGGCTCCGGACGCAGGGGATTCACTAGGATCCTGTGTTGACCTCGTTTGAAAAACCACTCACGAGAAATCCTCTATTGTGCAAGCTCGTATGATGGATCTGAGTCTACTCCCAGAAAATAGTAGAGCCTCTACGTCTCCCCGGACATTTCCATATATGGTAGTTGCATCAGTTTGTGCCGTGACTGTAGGTCACAGGGGGGTCATCCAAAATGTTCCCAAATGTGACAAGATTTCGGGCGGCCCACAAAGCCAGGGAATCAGACTTTCTGCCATTTTTGGGCCTGAAGCTGGTGTATTCTGCAAATTCTGACCGGTGGCAGCTGTTAGCCGCCATGATTCTCCCTCGGCCTACTGAGTTCCTTACAGTTCCATACAAAATTTCCGCTGGTGTCACTGGTCACCAACCTGCCATCCCAATTCATGCCAGAAAAATTTTCGGTCACACGGGAAACCCCATCCGAATTGATTGTGAAATAGGTCAGTACCTTCAGAAAACATTCCTCAAATACACATTCCCTCGTGCAGGAGCAACAGAAAAACTCATACTTTGGGTACCCTAGATACTTTGAAGTATTTATGTGTTAAATTAACAGTAAATATAGTATAAAACAAGGGTAGAATGTAGGGCAAAGGCTAAGTAAATTTATGGTCATCTCTACTGTGTTACAACTCTTGACATATAAGCCCAAATACTTGATGGAATACTTTCTAGGTATCCAAGTAGCAACTAGAGACCTCCACTGGTGCTCTTTCTGTGTTGCTTGACCCCACTTGAGGACATAAACCACCCCCTTCTCATGACTCACCCAGTGAGCCTTCCCACGCGCGTTGAGATGGTTTGCTGCCGCTTGGTAGGTCATTTTCCCCTTGCTACTTGTACTAGACATGCTATAACTCATCATGATGAAAGATAACACATCAAAAACATACTGAAAAGTGAGATTGAAGGCTGACATGATGTGCAGACATGCCTGTGTAGCTTAGGTAAGCCTTTTTCTCCCCATCAAATCGTGTCTTACTTTTCCAGCATGTCTGGCCACATTACTACTTGTTTTAGGGTTATTTTTGTTGAATCCGTGGACTATTATTAGATCCCGGTATATCCGAAGTCCCGGTTCATACTTCCCGCCATTGTATTATGTGGGACAATGCATTCGCTATTGTTCTATTCTTCATTGTTCATTATGCTCATATGTACAATTTCTATTGTTGTCCCTATATGGTAACTCTATTGTATCTTCATGTATATAAGCTCGTAGTTCTCTACCTGAATCTACAGTGTGCTTGAGCTTCTACGTCTTGCCTCTATCTCTCTAAACTCCTCTCTGGTAAGTAGTAGTGTAGCCATGTTGTAGTCCTCTGCGCTAGGCGTCATGCCGGCTCATCAGGTTATGGGCCCCAGTTAGCCCGACTACAATGATGAGCGCCTTGATGGCTGCTGTCAGCAACGAGTACCCCTAGGCTGCTGTCATCGGCCAGCTAGGCTAGACCTGCATGTTGCTATTGACCTCTTAATTGAGTAGTTGATCTATGGCATTGATGTACGTCCTTCGACGACATTGGATCTAAAGGATCCAATGCTCCTCGTTGAGCATAGCGCCTTGATGGCTGCTCCCTGTGTTGATCAGACGCATGCTGATGCTGTCTTTTCTAGATCCAACACCAAACCTCTCAACCTCTTACTACCATGTTTGATGTTAAGAAATATTTCTCTGGTCGCTTTGACAGCACCAACTTCAAACAGACCTACTACAGCAAGATAGAAGCTGTGTGCAAGACCCAAGGTCTTTACAGTCATCTCACTGGCCAAGAACCACGTCCCTCCATGCCCCTTGGCACTGTGACTGGCCCTGCAGGGGTTACTCCTGTTACCCGCGCCACCGTCCCTCCTGAGGAGCACACTGCCTGGGTTAAGGAAAGTCTTGCTTGGGACAAGGAAGATCTCCAGCTCATGGGAATCATCCAGATCACCACCACCAAGGAGGTCTTCGATCCGATTAAGGACATGAATGCCGAAAAGGCTTGGGAACAGCTGAACCTCACCTACAGCGAGCCCACTCTGTCTGCCATCTATGGCGACTTTATTAAACTTGTCTCTTTCAGACTTACCACCTCTCATCCCCAAGCCGGCATTGCCAAGTTCAAGTCCTACATTGAACGACTCTCCGAGGTAGGAGTGGTTCTCCCTGAGTTGATCAAATCCCTCTTGCTCATCGCTACTATTCCTCCCGAATGGGATGCCGTCTCATCCAAATTCCTTCATGACTACGTTAGGGATCCTGAGGATGAAGATTGCATCACCGTTTTGAAAGTCCATGATGCAATCATGGTCGAGTACGAATGCCAGAACCCGCAGCTCGCCAACCGCCTCTCTGTGGTGAAGTGTGCTGGTAATCGAGAACCATTGTTCAGTCAGCAGCAGCGCCTGCAGCAGCAACATCAGCAGCGTGGGTATCAGCAGCAGACCAACACTCGCCCACCACAGCAGCGGCAGCAACGCCCGTCTTCAAACCAGAACAAGGGTAAGAAGAAGAAGCAGCAGCAGCGTGGTACCTGCAGTGGTATCAACCAGCACCAGGGTCCCAGCAACGCCAGTGGTAACAGCGGTAACAATCGGTCTCGTGGTCACTCCCATCTGGCGTCTTACGCATCTGTCGTCGCTTCCCCTCCTCCTGTCTGTCCTTACTCCTCGATCACTGACCGCAGGGAATGTATTGCGTTGAACGCAGTCAACAACTCCTTGCGCGCTGAGATCACCAGCACCCCTCCTAGCCGTGCTAGGGGATCACCGCCCCCAGCGCACTTCACTGGTCTCTGGGACAAGTCTTGTGACAGCACTGTCGCTCCCACTGTCAAGAAGAATCCGGCTGCCATGCAGTCCTTCACCGGCTTCAAGCCATCCGAGTCAGTATTTGATGATGTACGTGAAGCACATTCACTTGCTGACAGACTTGGTGTCCCTAAGACGGCGTGGCATCTCAAACCATTCAAACAGATCGTCACGTCCGCCGCCAATCGTTTGCTTCAGGATCGTATCTCAAAGCCTGGTTCCTTGTTCAAGCGAGTTCTGGAGGACGATTCAGAAGATGAAGGAGCTGGATGTCCTTCTTCTACTTCTTCTAAACGTGCTTGCAGCACTGATCCTGATGAAGATGTAGAGATGGACTGGGGATCTGATGATGGTATGGATGATATGACTTCTCTATTTGGTAATGATGTTGACAATGACATTGCCGAAGCTGCAGGAGTAGAGGACGTCCCGGATGACGTCTCTCTTGGATTGTTCCACAATGACAGGCAAGTTCCATACCTTGACCTGCTTTCCCAAGCTGATGCAAACCTACAGCGCTGCTCTCAACTAGTTGGTATCAGTAGTGCGCGCGGTAGTCATAGTGATCTGGTATCACTTGTACATTTTTGCAATGCTATTTCGACCCACTTTGTGGGATGTACTTAATGTAAGGGAAAGAAAAGTGTGAACAACGCACAGGGTTGGCTCCTTGATTCTGGTGCCTCCTCTCATTTCACGAATGACATGAATGACTTCGCTGAATATGAGACACTTGATGGTCCTATTGTAAATACTGTGAATAAGGGCAACCCTATACAGATCAAGGGTAAAGGCACAGTCTTCATTAAGCATAATGTTGAAGGACATGACGGGAAACTTACTGAGTGTGTTTCGCATCTCTATCCTGTATATTACATACCTCAATTGGACATACACTTGCTATCCATGGGAGAGTTCCTTCAAGATGGTCTTTCAATTTGTGGAAATGCAAAGAAGTTGGCCTTCTACTCATCACAGCGACGACAGTCGCTTGTTTCCTACCCTCATATGCCTGGTCAAACCATTTATTGGGTACACTCGCAGAAAGCATCTGCTGAGGTTTTAATGGCCAAGTCAGTCGTTTACAATGTTGACTACAATATTGAGCACGGACACTTTGGGCATCCGTCGGATAAAGCCCTGAATAAAGCTCGGAAACATATGCAAGGTTTCCCACTTGACCTTAAGATGCCTACTAAGAAGACACCTCTGTGTTGTGGTTGTGCTGAAGGCAAGATGCATGAGAAATCGTTCCCCAACTCTACAATGAGAGCTTCTAAACCATTTGAACGCATACATTCGGATCTGAAGTCGTACCTGGCTGAATCGTATCACCGGTACAAGTACTACATGTTTTTTCTCGATGACTGCACGTCCTACGTTTAGACCTCCAAGCTCAAGACGAAAGACGAAGCAGTACCCACTTTGAGGGACTTCCTTACTATGGTCAAGACGCAGTTTAATGCTGTTGTCAAGACCTGGATGTCTGATGAAGGGGGAGAGTACAAAGGAGACAAGTTCGATGCAGTACTGAAAGAGTATGGGATCCAAAGGGATCAAAGCATACCATATACACCACAACAAAACAGTCGTGCTGAACGATTCAACAGGACTATTCATGAGAAGGCTGAAGCTCTTCGCTTTGAAGCTTGTATGCCTCAGTCCTGGTGGGAATTCTGCCATGTGCACGCCGTCCACCTCTACAATCGCACTCCTGTGCAACGTTTGAGCTGGCGAACTCCGTTTGAAATGCTTTATGGCGAAGCACCTGATGTTTCACATCTCTGAGTTATGGGTTGTGCAGCCTACGTCTTCATTCCTGAAGATTGTAGGAAGAATAAGCTTGCTCCTCGCAGTGAGTTAATGACTTTCATTGGCTATCAAGACGGGATGAAAGGCTTCCCGTTCATGAGAAGTAATAATTCTGTATTCAAAGGTAGCACTGCACTATTTGATGAGACGCTATACAATAAGTGTCCTGATGCCAAAACTCATGGCTTTACACCTGTCGGTAGCGAACCATTTACTTTGGGTGAAATCCCAACATTCCTTCAGAAGATGAAGACTCTGATGACGATTGGGACGATACTCTGTTCCCAGATCTCAGACGTCGCTCTGAACCTTCTAAGAGATCAAAACCTCAGGTTGACGAACCTGCAGGTGGCCCTGCGCCAGGGGATATGCTGCTCCCTCAATCTGGTCCTCCGACGCCTCCAGGCGAGCCCGCCGTTCCTCCGCCTGCACCAGCAGCGGATGGTCCACGCCGGTCTTCGAGGCAGCAGAAGGGTACAACGCAACCTGGTAATATATTTGGGGAAAAGCGGAACCCAAATAAACCCTCAGAGATTGTTTGCGACTTAGAGAATAAGAATACTTGGAGAAACGTCACTGGAGATAAAGAACCTACACATCCAGTTGATCGTCCTAGCTCTTCGCAATCTAGGAAAGGCAAAGGTGGTAAAAAGGGGATTCCTGGTCCACTTCCGCCTCCGCCTGCTCCAGAACCCAGTGGAAGCACTGAGTCGCATGGGGAAGAAAGCATAGTCGAAAGACTGACCCAAGAAGGGGGAGTAGGATTTGTGATTTACCTGTTGAACAATGCCGTTCCAGTTCACGATTTGCTTCCAACCGTCCGATACTCCTGATTTCTCTAATATCAGAGAGTGGACACTCTGCGATATTCTAAAGTTGCCTGTTGAGCAACAGAAGGAATGGAAGAACACTTGCCACAAAGAACTTGAGGCACTTTGTAAACGCAAGGTCTTCGAACTCTGTGACTTACCTAAAGGTCGCAAAGCCATCAGAAACAGATGGGTCTTTGACGTTAAGTCAAATGGTCGCAAGAAAGCGAGACTTGTTGCCAAGGGTTTCTCTCAGGTCGAAGGTGTCGACTTTGATGAAATCTTTTCACCAGTTGTTTGTTATGAGACTGTTCATATGATGCTTGCTCTTGCAGCTCTCAAGAACTGGTACATCACCTCTGTTGATGTTAAGAACACCTTTCTTTATGGCGATCTTGTTGAGGAGATTTACATGGAACAACCTGAAGGCTTCAAAGTCAAGGGCCAAGAACGTAAGGTACTACGCCTGTGTCGTGCATTATATGGACTGAAGCAAGCTGCCCTTGAGTGGTGGCGAACCCTTGGCTCGTCCATGGAAGTACTAGGCTTCAAACACCTGACTTCTGATGCTGGACTCTTTATCTGCAAAGATCCGAAGAGTGGTGAAGTTGTGTATGCGATCATCTATGTTGACGATGCACTCTTCATGGGTCCTAACAAAGCTTTTGTTGACAAGAAGAAAGCCGAGTTCATGGCTCAATGGGAATGCCGCGATATGGGCGATGCTAGCGAGTTTCTCTGCATGAGCATTTGTCGCGAAGGGAATAAGATCATGATTGACCAAAAGGATTATCTGAAGAAAGTCCTTGAACATTTTGGGATGCAGAATGCAAAAGGTGCTCCTACGCCCTTACCTGCTGGCTATGTGCCAACTCCCAACGATGGTCCAGTCAATCCTGCCATTCGCTCCAGATTCCAGTCTGTGATTGGGTCGCTTCTGTACATTATGCTGGGCACACGTCCTGATATTGCCTATGCAGTTATGAAGCTTTCCCAGTTCTCTTCTAATCCAACAAAGGAACACCTCAATAAAGCTCTGTATATCTGCCGCTATCTTGCTGGCACATCAGATTATTCACTTGTCTACGATGGTGACTCTGATGGAGGTCTTCTTGCGTTCACAGACTCGGATTGGGCTGCCGATCCTATCAAACGCCATTCGATCACTGGTTACTTCTTCAAGTTAGCAGGCAGCATCTTCTCGTGGCAATCACATGCCCAGAAGACTGTAGCTCTTTCTTCCACTGAAGCTGAATATATGGCACTGTCGGATTGCAGTCGTCAAGCTTCCTGGATAAGATTGTTACTCTCTGAACTTGGAATCGACTTAGGTCCTATTCCAATCTGCGGAGATAATCAAGGCTCTATCTTCATTGCATCTAATCCGGTTCAAGAACGCCGAACCAAGCACATCGATATTCAATATCATTATATTCGATCGTGTGTTGAAGATAGCAAAGTCGAGTTGTTCTTTATTGAAGGAGTCTATAATCCCGCAGATATGTTTATGAAGAATCTCGGACATGAGAAGTTCTTACAGTTCAGAGATCACCTTGGACTTGAATTCTATTCGTCCACTTGATTTGCTCAGATGGGCTTTTCAGCTGCACTTAGCGAGGGGGTGTGTTGAATCCGTGGACTATAATTAGATCCCGATATATCCAAAGTCCCGGTTCATACTTCCCGCCATTGTATTATGCAGGACAATGCATTCGCTATTGTTCTATTCTTCATTGTTCATTATGCTCATATGTACAATTTCTATTGTTGTCCCTATATGGTAACTCTATTGTATCTACATGTATATAAGCTCGTAGTTCTCTACCTGAATCTACAGTGTGCTTGAGCTTCTATGTCTCACCTCTATCTCTCTAAACTCCTCTCTGGTAAGTAGTAGTGTAGCCATGTTGTAGTCCTCTGCACTAGGCGTCATGCTGGCTCATCAATATTGGGGAGGCCTCAGACTTTCAAAAAAAATGTTCAGACCGCTGAGCCATGAAAGTCGCTGGAAATGGTATATTCATGTAATGTGCAAGGTCAAAAACACATTAAATCACTGATGTAGAAATCAAGGGTCTCAACAAGTTGTTTGTTTTCACTCAAGGAACATTTCATTCATGAAGTACTAAGGCTAAATTCGTGTCTATGATGTGTTACAGAAATTTGCCAATGAAAATCATAGTTTGGTGTATGGGAAAATTCTGAGTCAGAGTTTAAACTGGCAGGGTTTGCCTCCCACCACTTCAAGAGATTGTCTTGGGAATCCCTTCAGAGGGTGATGACAAGAGGTAAAGTCTTCCCCAACTCTCTTGACAGGAGGGCTTTATCGACACCTGTTGCCCAATCATTGAAAGCATGTGAGTATGGGTGCGCATGACTAGGTATGATCTCCACACCCATGACTCTTTGAAGTTTAAATCGACACTGTAAGGGTGGCATTGGTTGATTATCATCTGGGTTAGTGTTGCCAATGGTTTGAGAGGAACTGAACTGGGCAGAACCGCTTGGGAAAATGGTTCACTGGAGAGCAATCGGGAAACCAGGAGTCCAAGACAGTCCAAGTTCAAGTCCAAGTCCATGTCCAAGTCCAAGTCCAAGTCCAAGTCCGGATTCAGTTGATTTCTGGACTGAGCTTTCCAGAGTATTCTGCCCTATTTTGTGGGTTCTGTAAGCTGTTCTGAGGCATTTCAGGCATCCTAACAGGTGCAGTTTGTCTTTAGACTCAGTTCTATTGGCCATTTTATGAAAATGGACTTTAGTATGTGGTATATATGTTGTTACTATGGCCCTGCAGCCTCAGCGCTTTAGATACATGATTTATACTCACTCTGAGTCTCTTTGCCCCCTCCAATGTATGCACAAGAGTAACCTCTGTTCGCACTCAATCCTCCATTTGGCTTGCACTTTCGATCCTAGGTTGCATGAAATTTATGTTTGGGAGGCATAGGGTCAGCACTGGCTGTAGAGACACGAGAACTGGGGTTTGATGAAGATCTAAGACTTGAGTATCTCAGGGAGAGAGATGCTTGTGAAGGCTGGTTTGTGTGTGAATGCTGTTGAGTGCTCACGCTCAGATCCAAATCCAGTGGGATTCAGGCAATAGTCAAGGCAATCCCTAGCTTGCATTTGAGTGGTACATTTGAGTAGAATAATATAATTAATGCATGGAATGGGTTGGAATTTCCAGCCTTTGCTACCCTCATCACTAAACTCAGAATACCTTTTGAGCTGCCAGATATCCCACAGAGAAATTCAATCTGTAGTCTTCAATCAAATCTCAGATGACCTGTTGGCATTCGTGTACCTTTTGTACATTTTTGCGGCATCTTCTTGAGAAAGGTGGGCCAAAGGGAAAGGGCTATGTGTAATGGAGGTGAGAGGGAATGGTAGATGCTTTTGTTACATCCATGCACCTTACCCTGGTCTATCTCACCTAGTCACGTCACCTCTAGACCCATTCCGAGTATTTCCGGGTATTTCCAGGCTTTTATTCAAGTCCATTCCAACACTATTCCATCCCCAGTACTCAACCTTCACTTCTGCAGTTCAGTCTCTTGCACCAAGTCCATCCCCAGAATCTCTGCCACTTCTGCCTCCACTTCCGGGACTCTTTCACCTTTCATTCTGACTTGTTCTGACTTACTTATCTCCGACTTCCGAGATATTCCCATGCTCACTTATTCTATTCATATCTTCATTCCATCATGCACTTATTCATTTCCAGTTTATTTCTCATCCGGTACATTTCTCCCCGCTGTAAAGCGCCACTCGCGGTGTATAATAAAATCTAACTCGTAGGTCAAATCCTCCCAACACTTAAGAGTGTAGCTGAAGAGTGCGGGAATCGGGGATCGGCGTTGATCGTAGGTTCCGCTCTTAGCCAGACTGCAATAGTAGGCTGAAGGAAATCTGACTCAAGAAACTATCCAGCTAAGGTAGCCTCGCCTCTGAAACCAGTTTGGAGGTCAAAAGTGGGGTTCGGAAGAGAGGTTTATAGGTTGTTTCGGGGAGTGTAGAGTTTGTTTGGTGCTTCGGAAGTGTGTTCTTAGGCTTCAACTAGCTTCAGAACCACTCGAACAGCGAGGGGCAACAAGACAATCAAATCAAACAATGGCAACAAAGACTCCAATCAAGTCTGTCAATAACCGAAGACCAACTGTCAACGGTGAACAATATCCTCAGCCCAATTAGCTTTGGAAGTTCAACAATAGCTCAGCCAGTCAAGTCGGCGTCGCAGACAAACAATGCAAAGTCAAGGTCAAGCAAGTGTTCAATGGATTTTCTAGGTTTGGGCAAACAAAGTTCTATTCCGTTCTAATGTCTCTCCAGAAGCGCTCCCGAGTCAACTAACTACCCAACAAGTGGAATAGCTTCGTATCCTCTGAATACTAATTGTACGGATTGCTTGGGGATTCTTAATGAAAACCCCACTGCTTATATACTCTAGGAGGCTCTATTTAGTCAATATTCTAGGTATGGCAACTTCGGCCTAGCTAACCATTGCGCCTACCTGACCCTACACATTGTATGATATCATTATCCCTTTGCCCTACATTACTCACTATACTCCTCCATACTCCACAACCCTTTGCCTTACTGATCATACTTACTCCTATGTACATCATGCACAGTTGGACCTACATCATGCACAGTACATTCTACTCCATTCTACTATATTCTAGCTATCTTGTACTCTCATATATAAGCTAGCTAGGAATACCATACTACCTCAGCGGTTTGTTTACCACCGCTTGAGGCTTTCTGCCTTCTCTCTTTCTCTTGCTCACTGCAGTATTGCAACTTATTTCTACCGAATTGTACAAATATCGAATAAACCATGCCTCGGAGGCATAAACTACCTACTTTGGAATATACTTGGAGAGTTTTTGTGTTTAATCTATGCTTTTGAACCCCAAAGTCAAAACCAATAATTTGCTTTGGAAGTATCATCAGCCTCGAACATTTTCTAACATTCTATTCTTCCGGGTCTCTCCTATTGATGGTTCCGTTTTGCCTATCTGCCTCTGCAGCATTGATTCTCCGGTTCTAGACTCTTCAATTGTCATAGGTCATCCTGTTCTGTCTGCCTCTGAAGCATATACTCCCTTCGTCTGAAGCAAAGTACTTGCCTCCGAAGTGCTACTAGATGCCTACATTCATGGAGTTACCCAGCCGTTCATAGCCAGGTCAATGTCCTTTCCGTAGCTCGGATAATTCTGACGTCCTGCCATCCATATGGCCGCCCCACTATATCCAATCTTGGTACCTTGGATACCGGGTAATAGTTCAATTGTTCAGCCAGAACTCCTACTCAATTCTTCGGTACACCATTCCTTTCTTTCTAGTCCCTTGCCTTCCAGTGCAGTTGAGCACTGTGTTTTGCTACCAGCACCAACTATGCCCTTAGTACAGTCAATATCTCCATGTATGAGTACAAGGGAGGTACGTCGACGGTGCAACTCCTTCGATCACTTCTCGATCATTGTTTAGCGGCCAGTGCCTGGTTCGGATCCACACCTCCGAAGCGCTAATTTCCTAGTTTCTGAAGTAAAATTTCCACTTCAGCGGCAAGTCCAGAGGTCAGTAAAAGCAAGTACTAGGTTTTTCCCAATTCCTTGCTTACTTTTCCCCCGAGCGCACTATGGCACGCTTGCATAACATTGAAGATCACTTCCGCAACTTGCTTTATAGTAAGTCTTTCTATTTTCTAAATTCCGAGGCAGCCTTCTGACTTCCTCTCCAGAGTTGTATAAACTCTGGTGGTATCCAGAGGATTACTCTGATAAGATCAAGGAGTGCCACATCATCCTACCCATTCCACTCAACGCAGAACGAGAGGCTATCCTCGGAATCATCTTCCAGCAGTTCTTCCTCAGTCGCCACAGATCCATCTACTGGGGCTATGTGATTCGTTACGACATGATCCAGGACGAAATCTATCTCTGTGAGGACACCTTTGACCACTTCATTCCTCATGACGCCAGGTCTGTCATCGACATGGTCGCCGAGTCTATTGCTCGAGTTGGTTTCCTTGACTTCAAAACCGCTTGTACTCCTGGAGCCGTCAACGCTTGGATTGACGCCGTCGTCAGTTATGCTGAGTGCCCAGCACCTCCGAAGCTTGACTATACCAAGCTCTCGTTCTTCAAGTACTCCCCTGTCATGGGTCGTTGGCTCTCTCGATCCTTTTCTTTCTATAATCCTATTTTATGCGATCCATTCTATACCAATTATCTAGATCATGAAACCTTCATTGATTCTTATTATCCTGAAGATTCCAACGTAGATAATTACTTTGGTTGGGACGAGGTAGCTCTAGCTAATATGGATGACTAGCGTAACCTGTAGTATACCTAGTATACTTGAATCAATCATGCCTCCAAAGCGAGGCCTCGACCTTATACCAAGCTTCTGAGGCTCGACTTAGTCTCGCTTCCCAACCATCCATGCTTCCGCAGTGACTTCCTCTGTCTAGCTCTACTAGTACGGGTCATCGTCAAGTCTGATTCTATTATTCTAATCCTTAGTACGATGCCTCCGAGCCACTGGAGATATTCCCTTGATATGACTACAGGTCCTAGTCGTGCCTCCGAAGTGATACTTTTGTCAGTTATATGACTCCTACAGTTTTCAGAGATAAGGAGAGACGCCTCCGAGGCGCTATTCTCCCCTTATGCTAGGAACTGAGCCTTTTACTAGCCGCTCGGGACTCGCTCTAGTACTTGTATTACCTAGTCATTTCTTATCTGTTTTATGCTAAACTCGCACAAAAACAAGGCTCTGAAGCTGCTTTTTAATAGCAGGCACTACACCACATTTGGCTTCCATATGATACATCAACATTTCCCGCACTTGACTCACTTATGATTCATTCATTTACTATTACCCTATATAAGCTCTATACTTCTATCCTGTATCTGAAGACTCGAAATCAACCAGGTTTCAATCTGGGTCAATCCCCATCATGACTCTAATCTTTCCATCTCTCTTGCAACTTGTCCTCTTAGTCTAGTAGAAGGACAGCTTAGTTCATGGTGCTGTTGGCAAAACCTTCAGCTACTGTCTGCTCTAGATCTGTTGCTCCCACACTCCTTCATCATATCTCTTTCCTATCCATCTATCCAACAGCATATAAAACCCCATATCTTATCTTATCCCTATCCGATCCACATGATCCTAACAGCTTTGGATGAAGGTCTGGGCTGAGATGTTGGACTTGGACCTGGATTTGGATGCCTGTCTTGGACTCCTGGTTTGCTGGTCTTTCTTGTTCACTGGGAAGCCAATTTACCAAGCAGCTTGAAACTGGTTGGAGCTGTCTTGTTGTTTTTTTTTAGCTTTAGCCTCACTTTTGGGCCTCAAGAGATGCCAGTAACTAGTTAGAATACATCTGGGATACACATTTGTATATATAGAGGACTGAATTTCATAGAATTTGGTGTTTACCAGTGAAATTGAAGTGAGAAACCAATGGCCTTGGCTGTCAGCAATCACCAGATCTGACCTGGTGATGCATTGCACTAAGCTTTCAGACAAGAGGGAATGAGGCAAAGAACAGAGAACTCTATACTGGTGAGGAATAAACCAGCTCAAGACTGGGGAATACATGCAGAGTATCTACTTCTTATCTACTACTGTGAGGACTACGGCGTGTGTCTATGGTGAGGTATGACATCAAGGTATGACATTGTAAAACAGTATCTGAAACAGGACCAACATGTGTCTACAGCATGTAGGTCCCTTCATGTATCTACCATGTGTCTATATGATAAGATATGAGTCATGTGGGGGATAAGATATAGATAAGATGGAAAAGGATAAGATAAGGAGAAAAGATAAGATAAGAGGGAAATTCATGGTATTGGCATGGGAAAGGGGACCTGCCAGTGGGTTGCTACATGCAGAGACAGTCCATTTCCTAGATGCCGGCAAGCAGCAGAGCCTGCTACTGCTTGTACTGTGGTCATAGTGTTTCCTGCACTTCATTATGTACCTACTTCAAAGTTCAATAGTAATAGGAACAATTATACACCAACCTCAATTGGTCTTGGATAGGCAACAACTAAACATGTGCTGCCAATAAACTTTGTTAGGGCCGCTGTTAGTCAACTGGTGGTCCACATCACATCAGAGCATGCCTTATGCCTTCTTTCCCACCTCATTCATGAGTGAAAAGTCACTGTTGAAAGCTAAATCTTCCTTGGTGGGTGACTCATTGCTCTCCACATTCTCCTATCTGATTGTGTTGCTCTAGGTCATGAATTACGATATTCACTATGTATCAAGGGACAGCAATGAATCACTGTTCAGTGAGGTGCCTTCTGTCATGAATGGCCTCTGTGACTGGGAAACTCTCAGGCCATTCAATCTGGGACTAGGGATCAAGGGTGAAAGAGACAGCTATTGAGCAAGTACACCCTCAACATAGTACAAGCTAGGCAAGCAGTATAGACAAAATGGACAAGCTGGGGAACTACCTACAAGTGACTATGAGTATATATGACAGTCCCAAGCTGTACAATGATCATGGGAACAAACTGCAAAGGGATAAATGATGGATCTATGGATCTGATCAAAGTAGTGTTGCCTGTGGCTTGGCTTGGCTTGGCACCATAAAATCAGCTTGGTTTGTTTTCCACAGCCTGCCCTTGTTGAGGCAGAGGTCCTGCCCACACAGTGGCAGCATGGGACAGACTAGCTCACCTGGAGACAGGCTTAAGAGGCAGCAACAAGTGTCACAAACTGCCACTATTCTTTTGTCCTGTCCACCCCAATGCTGGCCCTACTTGATGAGCCGGCATAACGCCTAGCGCAGAGGACTACAACATGGCTACACTACTACTTACCAGAGAGGAGTTTAGAGAGATAGAGGTGAGACATAGAAGCTCAAGCACACTGTAGATTCAGGTAGAGAACTACGAGCTTATATACATGTAGATACAATAGAGTTACCATATAGGGACAACAATAGAAATTGTACATATGAGCATAATGAACAATGAAGAATAGAACAATAGCGAATGCATTGTCCTGCATAATACAATGGCGGGAAGTATGAACCGGGACTTTGGATATATCGGGATCTAATTATAGTCCACGGATTCAACACACCCCCTCGCTAAGTGCAGCTGAAAAGCCCATCTGAGCAAATCAAGTGGACGAATAGAATTCAAGTCCAAGGTGATCTCTGAACTGTAAGAACTTCTCATGTCCGAGATTCTTCATAAACATATCTGCGGGATTATAGACTCCTTCAATAAAGAACAACTCGACTTTGCTATCTTCAACACACGATCGAATATAATGATATTGAATATCGATGTGCTTGGTTCGGCGTTCTTGAACCGGATTAGATGCAATGAAGATAGAGCCTTGATTATCTCCGCAGATTGGAATAGGACCTAAGTCGATTCCAAGTTCAGAGAGTAACAATCTTATCCAGGAAGCTTGACGACTGCAATCCGACAGTGCCATATATTCAGCTTCAGTGGAAGAAAGAGCTACAGTCTTCTGGGCATGTGATTGCCACGAGAAGATGCTGCCTGCTAACTTGAAGAAGTAACCAGTGATCGAATGGCGTTTGATAGGATCGGCAGCCCAATCCGAGTCTGTGAACGCAAGAAGACCTCCATCAGAGTCACCATCGTAGACAAGTGAATAATCTGATGTGCCAGCAAGATAGCGGCAGATATACAGAGCTTTATTGAGGTGTTCCTTTGTTGGATTAGAAGAGAACTGGGAAAGCTTCATAACTGCATAGGCAATATCAGGACGTGTGCCCAGCATAATGTACAGAAGCGACCCAATCACAGACTGGAATCTGGAGCGAATGGCAGGATTGACTGGACCATCGTTGGGAGTTGGCACATAGCCAGCAGGTAAGGGCGTAGGAGCACCTTTTGCATTCTGCATCCCAAAATGTTCAAGGACTTTCTTCAGATAATCCTTTTGGTCAATCATGATCTTATTCCCTTCGCGACAAATGCTCATGCAGAGAAACTCGCTAGCATCGCCCATATCGCGGCATTCCCATTGAGCCATGAACTCGGCTTTCTTCTTGTCAACAAAAGCTTTGTTAGGACCCATGAAGAGTGCATCGTCAACATAGATGATCGCATACACAACTTCACCACTCTTCGGATCTTTGCAGATAAAGAGTCCAGCATCAGAAGTCAGGTGTTTGAAGCCTAGTACTTCCATGGACGAGCCAAGGGTTCGCCACCACTCAAGGGCAGCTTGCTTCAGTCCATATAATGCACGACACAGGCGTAGTACCTTACGTTCTTGGCCCTTGACTTTGAAGCCTTCAGGTTGTTCCATGTAAATCTCCTCAACAAGATCGCCATAAAGAAAGGTGTTCTTAACATCAACAGAGGTGATGTACCAGTTCTTGAGAGCTGCAAGAGCAAGCATCATATGAACAGTCTCATAACAAACAACTGGTGAAAAGATTTCATCAAAGTCGACACCTTCGACCTGAGAGAAACCCTTGGCAACAAGTCTCGCTTTCTTGCGACCATTTGACTTAACGTCAAAGACCCATCTGTTTCTGATGGCTTTGCGACCTTTAGGTAAGTCACAGAGTTCGAAGACCTTGCGTTTACAAAGTGCCTCAAGTTCTTTGTGGCAAGTGTTCTTCCATTCCTTCTGTTGCTCAACAGGCAACTTTAGAATATCGCAGAGTGTCCACTCTCTGATATTAGAGAAATCAGGAGTATCGGACGTTGGAAGCAAATCGTGAACTGGAACGGCATTGTTCAACAGGTAAATCACAAATCCTACTCCCCCTTCTTGGGTCAGTCTTTCGACTATGCTTTCTTCCCCATGCGACTCAGTGCTTCCACTGGGTTCTGGAGCAGGCGGAGGCGGAAGTGGACCAGGAATCCCCTTTTTACCACCTTTGCCTTTCCTAGATTGCGAAGAGCTAGGACGATCAACTGGATGTGTAGGTTCTTTATCTCCAGTGACGTTTCTCCAAGTATTCTTATTCTCTAAGTCGCAAACAATCTCTGAGGGTTTATTTGGGTTCCGCTTTTCCCCAAATATATTACCAGGTTGCGTTGTACCCTTCTGCTGCCTCGAAGACCGGCGTGGACCATCCGCTGCTGGTGCAGGCGGAGGAACGGCGGGCTCGCCTGGAGGCGTCGGAGGACCAGATTGAGGGAGCAGCATATCCCCTGGCGCAGGGCCACCTGCAGGTTCGTCAACCTGAGGTTTTGATCTCTTAGAAGGTTCAGAGCGACGTCTGAGATCTGGGAACAGAGTATCGTCCCAATCGTCATCAGAGTCTTCATCTTCTGAAGGAATGTTGGGATTTCACCCAAAGTAAAAGGTTCACTACCGACAGGTGTGAAGCCATGAGTTTTGGCATCAGGACACTTGTCATACAGCGTCTCATCAAACAGTACAGAATTATTGCTTCGCATGAACAGGAAGCCTTTCATCCCATCTTGGTAGCCAATGAAAGTCATCAATTCACTGCGAGGAGTGAGCTTATTCTTCCTATGATCTTCAGGAATGATGACGTAGGCTGCACAACCCATAACTCAGAGATGTGAAACATCAGGTGCTTCGCTGTAAAGCATTTTAAACAGAGTTCACCAGTTCAAACATTGCACAGGAGTGCGATTGTAGAGGTGGACGGCGTGCACATGGCAGAATTCCCACCGGTCCTGAAGCGAACAGTTGGCAGCAGATGTGACGATCTGTTCAAAAGGTTTGAGATGCCGCGCCGTCTTAGGGACACCAAGTCTGTCAGCAAGTGAACGTGCTTCACGTACATCATCAAATACTGACTTGGATGGCTTGAAGCCAGTGAAGGACTGCATGGCAGCCGGATTCTTCTCGACAGCAGGAGCGACGGTGCTGTCACAAGACTTGTCCCAGTGACCAGTGAAGTGTGCTGGGTGTTGAATCCGGACTCCCGGATATATGGACCGTTGTATCGGGCCGCACATATGCTTCAATCGTTTCACTATGATCTATGCTATTCCTAGTCACTCCTGTTATAGAAGATACAGCCACCTCTGTATAGTATATAAGTAGCTCTGTATCTACATACAATACCAGTACTTTTTACTACTCTCGTTGCTGCCTCTAAGCCTATCTCTAGGTGAGCTAGTCTGTCCCATGCTGCCACTGCGTGGGCAGGACCTCTGCCTCAACAGGTTATGGGCCCCGGTGCCCTATCGATGTGCCCTGCGATGGCAAGCTCTCTAGGATGTGCACCTTTACTGTGTGCTGCCTATGATGATGCGCTATTGTGGTCGTTGCACTCGATAACCATTGTGACTGCTTAATCACTGCCGTGATGGGCAGACCGTTAACACCGGTTCTGGACCTGTGAAGTCGACATCTTCATTGATGTTTGACGATGGTGGACTGTGTCCTCAACAACGATCGATGGCTATCGCCGTTGACCGTGCAGTGATTTCTTTTATCATTGCCTATGATGATGAACCTATGCTGATCGTTGTTTTATTACTCCAGATCGCTATGGCTCCTGTTATGTCTACCCTTATCCCCACCGTTGAGGTCTTCAGCGGTGTCAACTGGCGCAAGTGGTCCAAGGGTCTTGGTACCTATGCCATGATCAACGAGTTCTACGACCACTACACCAACGACGATCCTGAACCCACTGAACCCGAGAAACCTAAAGAACCATCTGAACCCAAGCCAACTACTCGCACTGTCACCGTTCCTGCTCGTGAAGGTGGAGAAGCTACTCGACGTACAGAGACAGTCTCCCCTACCGATGAGCAAATGCAGCAGTATGGCAGGGATCTTGAGCAGTATGCTAAGGATTTGGAAAGGTACGAGAAGGATTATCTCAGGTACGAGAAGGACCATCGACGTTGGAAGAAGTATGAATTCAAGGCCATGGGTGCACTACGTGCCACCACCACCATTGCCGTGCAGAGTATTATCGAGGATGATGATACGGCTTGGGGCGCTTGGGAGAAGATCAAGGCTCGTTATGGTCAACAGACTTCTGTTTCTGTTTGGGCTGACTTCAAGTCGGTCATGGAGTTTCGTTTGTCCAGAGGTAACCCCGTTCCCGAGATTGCCAGACTCGAACTTCTATTCGGCCAACTCTCTGAAGCTCAGATTGAACTCCCTACCCTCGTCAAAGCCATGCTCCTTCTCTCCATCATTCCACAGTCATGGGCCAACGCTCGTGAATTCGCTACCAATGGTAACTCGCCAGCTGAACTTACTTTCGAAGTGGCTCGTGATGCCGTCATTAACCACTACGAATCCCGCAAACCCGCTCCTCTCGCGTCGCGCATCTCTTCTGTCAAGAAGAAGGACAAGGACCCGAAGTTTAACCAACAGTCTAATCCTCCTTCGTCGACGTCTAACAATAACAACCAGTCTAAGAACGACAACGACCAGAAGAAGAAGAATAACCGACGTGGCAGGAAGAAGAAGGGTGATTCTCAGGACAACAAGGGTGACTCCTCTCACAAGGGTCATTCTCATATCGCATCCCTCTCTCATTTGTCCATCTCTTCACCACCCATTGTTCCTGATACTCCATCTGTCGTACATCCTGCGGACCGATCCCGGGATCCACTCCATATGCAGCGTTTCTCTGGTGCTACCTCTGGTGGTACTGTTTTTGAGAATGCTCAGGCTGCTCGCAGTCTTGCCGATCGTCTTGGTGTTCCCAAGTATGCCCACATCCTTGAACCTATGGAACAGGGATATGCGGCTGCTTCCTCTTCCTCCCTCAAGCATCGTATTGATGGTCCCTTCTCTACTGCCCCACCTGCAAAGCGTGCTAAGAGCGTTGAGAAGGTTTATGACCTCTATGATTCTTTCTATGAGGACTCCGACTCTGAGCGTGAAGATCGTATCACGTTGAACGCTGTAAACGATTCTTTGCGTACGGAGATTGCGAGTGGAAGTGCCATGGACGTTGACAGCGAGATCGCAGATGCCGCTGGTTTTTCCGACGATGTTGAGTACGATTCAGTCTCCATCGGATCTGAGGAATCTGACGATGACAGGCAAGTGCCTTATCTCAGTCTTTCTTCTAACACTGATACGAACCTACAGTGCGCCGCTTTATTAGCCGCTTCTAAACGTAGTAGTTCGGATATCGTGTCCCGTATGAAATTTGCGCAATTTATTGGTGATCACTTTGCCACATGTGCCAATTGTAAGGGAAAGAAGGCGACTGGAAACTCGCAAGAGTGGATCGTCGATTCAGGTGCTTCATCGCACTTTACTTATGATCTCGAAGATTTTGCTGAGTACGAACCCATGAACAATGGACCGCAGCTAAACACTGCACAGAAGGACAACCCTATCCAAATTAAAGGGAAGGGGACTGTGTTCATCTCTCATTCTGTTGAAGGATTTGACGGTCGTATGGAGGAACGCATTACGCGACTCTATCCTGTCTATTATGTTCCGCTTCTGTCAATTCGACTTCTCTCGCTTGGAGAATTCTTGCAAGGTGGTCTGCAAGTACGCGGATCGTCTAGCAAATTGGCTTTTTATCAAAAGGGTCGACGCCAGTCATTGGTATCTTACCCGCTCATGCCTGGTCAAACCATTTATTGGGTTAGCTCGCAGAAAGCCTCTGCTCGTAGCTTAATGGCCAAGTCAACAATGGATAAAGTTGACTACAAGGTTCTACACAGACGTTTCGGACATTGTTCAGACAAGGCTCTGGATAAAGCTCGGAAGCATACTAAGAACTTCCCGGAATTCGACCGAAAACCGAAGAAAACCCGGTTATGCCGAGGATGTGCAGAAGGAAAGATGCACTCCAGATCGTTCCCTGACTCCACTACCCGTGCCTCGAAACCCTTCGAAAAAATCCACTCCGACCTCAAACAATTCCCCACTGAGTCGTACCACAAATACAAATGGTATATGTCGTTTGTCGACGACTGTACTTCACATGGCTGGACAATGCTCATGCGACGCAAATCTGACTCTGTCAAGATGCTCCGTGACTTTATCGCTATGGTGAAGGTACAATTTGGTGTTGATATTAAGGAATGGATGTCCGATGGAGGGGGAGAGTACAAATCGGATGCCTTCGATGATGTACTAAAGGAGCACGGTATCAAAATTCTGACCAGCATTCCATATACGCCGGAACAGAATGGTCGTGCAGAACGGTTCAATCGGACTATTGTCGAGAAAGCTCAAGCTCTTCGCTTTGATGCTTGTCTTCCACCTTCTTGGTGGGAATTCTGTGTGTTGCACGCTGTTGCACTTCACAATCGGACGCCATCCCAGCGTTTACGTTGGTTGACCCCGCATGAGAAGTTGCATGGCAGTGCACCGGATGTTTCGGATCTTCGAGTATTCGGATGTGCAGCGTATGCGTTTATTCCGGAAAAGCGTCGAGTTAACAAGTTATCTCCGCGTTCGGAACTGATGACCTTTATCGGTTTTCAGGAAGGCATGAAAGGATATGTCTTCATGAAGATGTCCAACAATAGTATCTTCAAAAGCGCTACTGCTCTGTTCGATGAAAACTTATTCCCGAAGTGTTCTGATAAGAAACCGCGTGGCTTTACCCCGGTGGGTGAAATCCCTGAAATACCACCGGTATTGGGTGAAAATCCCAACTTCTCTTCGGATAGTGATGATGATTCGTCTGATGACGATCTATATCCTCCCAAGAATCTTCCAAAGCGATCGGAATCTCCTCATGACGATGATGGAGATGGTACTGTACCTCAGGGTGAACGTCAACACTCTGATCCTGATCCTCCGTTCCAGCCTCCCAGGCCACCTACACCAGTGGGTGGTAAAGAGCAGTCTCCGCCGCCAAGGCGTTCAGGCAGGAAACGGACGGGTACTAAGCAACCTGATAATGTATTTGGTGAACAACGAGACCCAAATAATCCCTCGCGCATTGTGCGTGATATGGAGAAAAATTCTACATGGAGAGATGCCACAGGTGATAGAGAACCCATGGATCCGCCTACTACTCGTAGGAGAGGCAGACCCAGAAAAGTTCCTGGGACTAATCGTGCCAGTCTGTCTACCATGTGTAACTTCAGGGGGAGTCGGCCCGATAACTTAGTGCAACAATTATCCCAGGAAGGGGGAGTAGGTTTCGTGATTTATCTGTTAAATCGGGCAGTTCCTGTTCACGATGACCTCACCGATATGTCTAACGTTCGAGAGTGGACTCTCCGTGACATACTGAAGCTGCCAGCTGAGCAGCAGAGAGAATGGAAGGCCGCTTGCCGCGATGAACTAGAGGCTCTTCGCAAGCGCAAGGTCTTCGAATTGGTTGACCTACCTAAAGGTCGCAAGGCTGTCAAAAACAGATGGGTGTTTGACGTTAAGTCAGACGGTCGAAAGAAAGCTCGACTTGTTGCCAAGGGTTTCTCTCAGGTCGAAGGTGTCGACTTTGATGAGATCTTCTCACCAGTTGTACGGTTTGAAACTGTACGGATGATGCTCGCACTTGCAGCTCTCAAAAACTGGCACATTCAGGCGTTGGATGTGAAGAACGCCTTTCTTTATGGTGAACTTAAAGAAGAGATCTATATGGATCAACCTGAAGGTTTCAAGGTTAAGGGTCAGGAAGGCAAAGTCTATTGCCTTCGCTGTGCATTATATGGACTGAAGCAAGCCGCTCTTGAGTGGTGGCGTGCCCTCAGCTCGTCCATGGAAGTAATGGGCTTCAAATGCTTAACTTCCGATGCAGGTCTCTTCATCTGCAAAGATCGTGAGACTGGTGAAGAATGTATTGCTTTGATTTATGTCGACGATGCATTATTCCTTGGACCCAACAAAGCCTTTGTTGAAAAGAAGAAAGCCGAGTTTATGGCTCGTTGGGAATGCCGTGATCCTGGAGAAGTTAAAGAGTTCTTGCGCATGCGTATTCATCGCAGAGGCCGTAAAATCCTTCTTGACCAGACCGACTACTTGAAGAAGGTCTTGAAGCGATTTGGCATGCAGAATGCAAAAGCAGCAGATACTCCTCTTCCCGCCGGCTATATTCCACAACCCAACGAAGGTCCTGTTGATCCCGAACGTCGCGCTCGATATCAATCAGTGATTGGATCGCTTCTGTATATCATGCTTGGCACTCGTCCAGATATTGCCTACGCTGTTACAAAGCTTTCTCAATTCTCTGCTAATCCATCGGAGGATCACCTGAAGAAGGCGCTTTATATTTGCCGCTATCTTGCAGGAACTCCAGACTATGCACTGGTCTATGATGGAGCCTCTGACGGAGGTTTACTAGCATTCACTGATTCTGATTGGGCTGCTGATCCTATCAAGCGTCGGTCGATCACGGGCTATTTCTTCAAATTGGCAGGTGGCATCTTCTGTTGGCAATCACGCGCCCAGAAGACTGTTGTGCTTTCATCCACTGAAGCTGAATACATGGCGCTATCCGACTGTAGTCGTCAGGCTGTGTGGATTCGACAGTTACTCTCTGAACTTGGGATTGATATGACTCCTGTACCCATATGTGGAGATAATCAAGGCTCGATTTTTATCGCCTCTAACCCAGTTCAAGAACGTCGCACCAAACACATTGATATTCGCTATCATTACATTCGCGAATGTGTTTCAGACCGCAAGGTCGATCTTTTCTTTATTGATGGTGCCTACAATCCTGCGGACATGTTTACCAAGAATTTGGGTCATGTCAAGTTCTCCGCTTTTAGAGAACATCTTGGACTTGAATTTTATTCGTCCGAATAGATGCTTTGTGCTCTACTTGTGCCGCACTTAGCGAGGGGGAGTGTTGAATCCGGACTACCGGATATATGGACCGTTGTATCGGGCCGCATATATGCTTCAATTGTTTCACTATGATCTATGCTATTCCTAGTCACTCCTGTTATAGAAGATACAGCCACCTCTGTATAGTATATAAGTAGCTCTGTATCTACATGCAATACCAGTACTTTTACTACTCTCGTTGCTGCCTCTAAGCCTATCTCCAGGTGAGCTAGTCTGTCCCATGCTGCCACTGCGTGGGCAGGACCTCTGCCTCAACAAAAGACTCATTGTTAAAGCATATTCCCTCCTGACTTATTAAATAATATTCTGTTTTGTTTTACTTAACAGAACTGGCAACAATTGATGGATGAGAAGCAAGCTTGAATTGTTTTATGTTTATGTTACAGCAGATTTTCTTTTTCCAACATTTCCCACATCAATCTATGTTTAGTCCACACTTTGAATGTGCTATATAGAAAACACAGTTTTAGCCTTGGAAAAGACATGGAAAGAGAAATGATATCACCTTTCCCTTTTGTCCATCTTGCACTTGACTATTGCTGATTTAAGCTCCTAACATGTCAGTATCTTTAACAGCTTAGTTAGAAGTCCCTCTGTTCAAAGCTGTGCAACAGAAGCACTATGCAAGTAGTGCAAGTTGGGCAGATTGTCCTTGTAGGCCATTCACTTGAGAAATGTATTATTGGACAGTAGCTCTGGCTGGATATATGTGTCTTCCATATTCTTCATCTCCCATTCAAATATGGTTAGATCTGCTAGTTCTAGAGTGACAGTGAACTGTGAGATGGGAGGAGTGTATGTGTTCCACCATTGTAATGTTACACATAAACTCCTCACCATCACATTGCAAAGTGGCTCTTAGCTCCATAGACCGTTAATGAGCCTATTCAGTACCTATTTTAGGGCATTATTAGACTGTTGTTTAGTTTTATAAATGGTAATTGATGCCTGAATATCAGTGCCTAATAATATACTGGAAACTGAAAATTGGGTAGCCTTATACCATGGTATTCTTTTCCAGAGCCACAGAGAGGAACAGGGGGAGTGTACAACTTGGTTTGGGCAGTGAGCTCTTTATGACTCCCACTATGCCTGGATTTCCATGTGTTTGCCTGAGTTGTTAGGATTGTGCAGATCAGATAGGGATAAGATAAGATATGGGGTTTTATATGCTGTTGGATAGATGGATAGGAAAGAGATAAGTGAAGGAGTGTGGGAGCAATGGATCTAGAGCAGACAGTAGCTGAAGGTTTTGCCAACAGCACCATGAACTGAGCTGTCCTTCTACTAGACTAAGAGGACAAGCTGCAAGAGAGAAGGAAAGACATTAGAGTCATGATGGGGATTGACCCAGATTGAAACCTGGTTGATTTCGAGTCTAAATGATACAAGATAGAAGTATAGAGCTTATATAGGGTTATAGTAAATGAATGAATCATAAGTGAGTCAAGTGCAGGAAAGGTTGATGTATCATATGGAAGTCAAACGCGGGGAGAAATGTACCGGAAGGGAAATGAATCGGAAATGAATATGTGCATGATGGAATGAAGATATGACTAGAATAAGTGAGCATAGGAATATCTCAGAAGTTGGAGATAAGTAAGTCAGAACAAGTCAGAATGAAAGGTAAAAGAGTCCTGGAAGCGGAGGCAGAAGTGGTGGAGGTTCTGGGAATGGACTTGGTGTGAGAGACTGAACCGTGGAAGTGAAGATTGAGTGCCGGGAATGGAGTAGTGTCTGAATGAGCTAGAATAATAGCCCAGAAATACCCAGAATAGGTCCAGAAGTGATGTGACTAGGTGAGATAGACCAGGGTAAGATGTATGGATGTAATATGAAGAGAAGTGTGAAATACTAGGTGGATTCTGCTCCATGTCTTGGGTAACTTGAGACAGTAAGTTACTGGACCAAGAACATCAACAATCTCAAAAGGGCCATGACGACAATTTGCCAACTTAGCTTTTGGTCTTGTTGATTTGAGGTTTTTTCCATCCAATGTAACTTTATCACCAACTTTGAAGCTGATACCATTCTCCATATGGTTATGGTTATTCCTCTTCATCAACTCTGCTGCCATTTTCAGACTTGCTTTAACCTCTTCTCTTACTTCTTTCTAGTTGTTGGAGATGTTCCTCCACTCTTGGGACATCTGTCCTTGGGTTGACCGAGGGGAACAGCTTTGGAAGAAAGCCATAAAGAAGTTTGTATGGTGCTTGTCCTGTTGCAGAGTGAATGCAATTGTTGTGACAGAAGACTGCAAAAGGAAGTAACTTGACCCAGTCATCTTGTTGATAGTCACAGAAAACCTGCAAATATTGCTCAAGCTCCTGATTATATTGTTCTGTTTCTCCATCAGTTTGTGGGTGGTAAGCTGTACTGAGTCCCTGAACAATGCCAAGTTTCTTTGACAATGCTGTCATAACCTTCCCTGCAAACTGTGGACCTCGATCTGTAATCATCTTGTCCCACAATCCATATCGTGCCCACACATGGTCTACCAGAAGATCTGCTGTCCCATCACTGTCGATTGTCTTGTTACATGGTGTTGCAACCACTGTCTTGGTTGTCCGATCAACCACCACATGAATGGAGTCTGAACCATCGCAAAGAGGCAGGTCGGTAATGAAGTCGGAAGTTATGATACTGAATGGCCTCTCTGGAATCTCGTTGGGAACTAGTGGGACATGGGGAGGATTGTTGTTGGCTTTGGTAAGTTGACAAGTTGCACATCCTTCCACATATTCTTTGACAAACACCGACATGCCTGGCCACCAGTACTCGCGGCTAAGGAGTTCATATGTCTTGAAGCGTCCTGGGTGTCCAGCAGCCAGTGTATCATGATGGAGCCGTACCAGTTCACGTCGAAGCTCGATATCATATGGAACATAGACCTTTCCTCTGAAGAGGATTAGTCCATCCTCGTAATTCCATTCCTGTAGATTTTTGACAAGCGAGCGGGGACCATTGTTCAAGATGACATTGAGGGCACTCACAACCTCAGCATCCTTTCTTGGACACTCTACAATCCTACGTCTCAACTCTTCATCCATAGATGTGGTAACCATGCCAGGTCGGGTTGCTCGGATTTGAAAAAACTTGTGATCGAGGAGAACACGATCAGAATTGTCGTTCTCTACCCCCTCTTTATGATCTGGACGCCGGGACAGAGGGTCACTGCGATTGGATGGACCTGGCTTGTGGATGAATACAAAGTCAAATCGAGTCAAGAATAAAGCCCATCGCGCTTGTCGACGACTTAATTTCTGTGCTGTGGTAAAGTACTCCAGGTTCTTGTGATCTGTATGAATCTCCACTGTATATGGTGCTCCTTCCAAATAGTGTCTCCATGTTTCCAATGCTCTGATGATTGCCAAGAGTTCTTTATCATGGATATCGTAGTTCCGTTCGGCCTCTGACAGTGATTTGGAAATATATGCTGTTGGGTGCCACTGGCCATCTTCACCTTGCTGTGAGAGGATTCCTCCAGTAGCAAAGTCTGATGCATCAACTTCCACACGATACGGTTTTGATTCATCAGGCATCAGCAATACTGGAGAGGATATGAACGCAGCTTTTAAAGCATCAAATGCTGTTTGACAATCTAGGGTCCAGTTCCATTGATGTTCCTTCCTGGTCAACTCGAATAATGGTCTTGCAATCCGAGAAAACCCCTCTATAAAGCGGCGATAGAAATTCCCAAACCCAAGAAATGATTGCACTTCCTTCACAGAATGTGGTGTTGGCCATTCAGTGACACCTGCTACCTTTACTGGATCCATAGCAAGGGTGTTGTGAGAGATTATCAGGCCCAGGAATTCAACTGACTCAGCTTCGAAAGTGCACTTTTCTGGTTTCAAGTAGAGGTCATGATCTTTCAACCGCTGAAGCACCTTTCTGACAATTTGACGATGTTCCTCCATAGTGTCCGTGAATATAAGAATGTCGTCCATATAGATGACCACCTTCCCTGACTCAATCAAGTCACTAAAAATGGTGTTCATCATTGCTTGGAATGTTGCAGGTGAGTTCATAAGGCCAAAGAACATCACCGTTGGTTCAAAAAGGCCTCGGTTTGTCTTGAATGCAGCTTTCCACTCATCCCCCTCCTTGATTCTGATATTGTTGTAACCCCATCTGAGATCCACTTTAGAAAATACTCGTGCTCCCTTGAGTTTATCCACAAATTCTGATATGAGGGGTAGTGGGTATTCATTCTTGACAGTGCCAGTGTTGAGAACCCGATAGTCCTGTACAGGTCGTAGCTTTCCATCTTTCTTTTTGACGAAGAAAAATGGACTTGCCATTGATGACTTTGAAGGACGAATATATCCCTTCTCTAAATTCTCCTTGAGGAATGAATCAAGTTCCTGCTGTTCATTGGGTGATAGAGGATATGTCTTGCAAGTCTTTGGTTGGAAATCTGGCTTGAGATCAATGGCATGATCCCAATCTCCTTGTGCTGGTAACCGTTCTGCTATCTTCTTGTCAAAAACTGATAGAAATCCATGGTATTGCTCCGGAACTAGTTCCTCAAGCTTCTTGGGAGTTTTATCAGCAGCATGGTGTTTCTCTGCTAATACTTGTGCATTTGTGAATGCTGCTCGGATATTCATAGTAGGACTGTCCTCGAAATCTGGTTCGCTCACCGGAGAGTCCTCTTTTCCAAAGACTTGTTTCAATGCTCTAATTACCCAATCTCTAGGCACCTCAACTTCTCCATCATCATCTTCTGTGAACAGCTTTGATGGTAGTGGGGGATGTCCAACAAACGAACGGACTCGTCTGCGACTTCCAGCAATCTTGGTAACTGGAACTGGAACACCGTCCTCCTCTTTCCAAGTAACCTTGTAGTCCCGATAGAAACAAGGAATTGTTGATTTGGATGCCCGAAATGTTGATTTTACCTCTGACTTGGTGCAAACATTCTTGACAGGTGGATTTTCGCAAATGCATGTGGGAGGACATCTAACCATATCCACCTCTCGGTTTATCCAATTGATCTCTGGATTATGCTGCTCCAACCAATCTGTTCCAAGTATAACATCATGATCCCCAATATCTGTGACATAGAATTCAGCTGTTTCCTCGTGGAATGACAGATGGTCTTGAGAATAGATACGAAGCTTTTGTCGGGTAAAATATCGAACCCATCCAAGGACATTCTCAGATCCATCCACATTCCGGACTGGAAAAGGGGTTGAAACAGGAAGAAGAGTGAAACAATGTTTTCGGGCAAAAGTTGAATTAATGATGATCCCTTCCGCTCCACTATCAACAAGTGCTTCTGCGTCGATTTTCTGACCGGTAATCTTCCCTATGAACTCAACTTGTAGTGTAATCGATGGAGTCTGTCTGTTTCTGGTGATTGCAGACATTCTCAATTCTGATGGAAACGATTGCTCACAGAGTAGGTTCAATATATCAAATCAATTCGAAGATAGTCCGGTAAGTAATGGTACAACTCCTCCTAACGACGCAGTAGGGGAGGAAATCACAAATCCTTCTTGTCGCCAAGGTCCCTCCAGTGTGCAGCAACGGCAGCCTTGGTTTCTGGGTCCAGCTTCTGAATATTGTTGAATGTCTCGGTGATTTCTTTCATATAGTCAGGGGTAGAGAAAGGGGAAGTGGTAGCAAGATTGTTCATAGGGGTAGAAGAGAAAGATGGTGGTACAGTGGAAGATGATGGAAAAGAGGATGAAAAAGATCCAGGAGTAGTAGCACGGATATTGGTGCCTGTGGAACGCTGAATAGGAATGAATTGTCCTGATCGTTGGTTGGTTGGTGGAAATGTAGGACATTCATATCCTTGATGACCTGGTTGCCGACATCTGAAGCAAAGTCCTTTATCAACACACCACTGTCGTTCCTCAGGAGTCAGCTTTTTCAGAGGGATAAGGGGCGAAGATGCACCTGGAGCCTTAAAGGCATTGACTTCCTTTGATGCTCTAGCATCTGCAGCAACTCTACCTGTGGTGGTAGATGTGGTAGTTGTTTGGGAACGAGTGACATAGTTCCCCAGGCGAGTGTTCTTCCAGCGTGCTGCTTCTGCCCTGCGACTCAAATACTCATTCTGCAACTCTACAGCTCGCTTCTTATAACCCTCTAATCCCTTTGGCCTTGGGTATGTCCCAGACACCCGATCAACTAGCTTGGGATGAAGTCCACGCTTGAAGAAGAGCAAAAGTGCCTCCTCCCCCAGCTCAGAGACAGCTGCATGTCCTTCAAATTCAGAAATGTACTTGTCAATGTCAGCCAGGTCCCCAGTCATGGTGATGGTTTCAATAGCGGTCTGAGCCTTGCCTTTGGGGTCAAGTGGAGCAAAGTCCTTCTTGAATTGTTTCAAGAGAGAATCAAGGGTTGGCCACTTAACAGACTTCCTAGAGGATGCTGTAGAGCTTGCAACTCCAGTTTGTTGGCCTGCAAGATCCACGTTATTGTCCTGGTGGTCACTGCTACCCCAATCACTTCCTTCATCATCACTACCCCATCCATATATCTCCTCTATACATCTATCTGCCCATGCTGCACCAATATCTCCACTTAGTAATGAGAGGAACAGCACTTGTTGGTCCACTACAGTGGGGTACTTGTCTTCATTCAGTGCAAGGTAGTTTCTGAATTTATTGACAAATCTGTTGGTCTTGACACAGTCCCCTTCCCAAATCTCAGGCTTAACACCTCTCTCACTGGGAAAGGAGGTACAGGCAGCCTTATCCAACCCTGCTCCAAGGTTGGTTGATGATTCTGGTTGGGATGATGGACGATTGTGCGTGGGATTGGTAGTAGCTGGTTGATTGGGAGATGTTTCATGTTCTGACATGTTGGTTGATGGTGAGGACTTGGATTTTGGTCGAGGAATTGGTCTAAGGGGAACAGGACTAATATGTTCTTCTTTGATAGTTGGTGATGTACAGGTTTGCTCTGGAGAAATGAAGATGTGTAACTCTCTCTCCTCAGCAGCTGTCAACCAACAGTTCTCTCCTTGTGTTTCTCCAACAATATACCAGCCGTGTTGTCCATCTGAGGTAGGCTGATCTAGCCAGTCAACTTCTTGCCAGACATTGGCAAGTACTGCAAAAAGTCTCTCTCCATCTCTGGGTTCAATTACAATGTAGTAAAGGAAAAGGGCGGGGATACTGAGGTTCTGGTCTTGGTTCTGGACTAGGTGCTCTTGCAGTTTCTCGAGGTCCTCGTTGCCGGGAGGGTGAAGCAATGTTGGGCAATGAGATTATTCGATGAGGATGAAGGAAAGAGCACGAGCTTGGAGATCAGGATATAGAAGACGACCAGAAAGTGTGAAAAATAAGTTGGAAACAAAGGTGAATTCTCTTCCAGGAATAATAGCAGGAATATGTTGTGCAAGAGTGGGTAAAGGGGTGTCAAAGAGTTGAGTGATGCAAAGGTGGCCCTGGTATAGGATAATGGTGATAGAGGGATCTGTGAGTTCAAAGACCCTCACTAGTAGGTACTGATTGTGGAAAGTGGAGTCTTCACCTGAGGTCCACACTGCACGGTGTGTATTAACCCAGCAATTGTTATATCTCTCAGGACTCTGGAGTATTCTGTGACCAAGTTCTTCACAGTTTAAGGTTCTGCTAAAGGATGGGGCAATCCTTGGGTAGGGGTATGCGTCAATATGTGCCAGTGTGCCAACAAGGTGGGGTGAGAGTAAAAAGAGCTTGTCCAAGTGTCACGAATGGCCTCTGTGAAGAAACCTCTCAAGCCACCTGAACTCACTCAAGGATAAGACTAGTTGATAGAAAAGTAAAAGAGTAGATTGAGCAGCCAAAAGCTCAACCCAGCACAAGTGCTACAAGCAGTGGGGAGACAAAGGGGACAAGCTGGGAAACTACCTACAGAGACCATGAGTATATATGAGAATATGCATCACAAGGAATGAATGAAATGATGAGAAATGTCAAAAGTATCCATGAGAGAAAAGCAGAGAAGTCAAACCAAACATGTATAGTTGTAACTGATGGTAAGGTATGAGAAAGAAATCAAAAGATGATTGTTCCATGATGAAAGACCAAAATAACTGATATGGCTCAATAAGTAAATGAGGATGACAGGTGCCAATGCTATGTCAATGGGAGAATTGATTGGAATGACTCTGGTGATGGTAAATGGCAAGATCCAGGGAAGTAGTGTTGAATCCGTGGACTATAATTAGATCCCGGTATATCCAAAGTCCCGGTTCATACTTCCCGCCATTGTATTATGCGGGACAATACATTTGCTATTGTTCCATTCTTCATTGTTCATTATGCTCATATGTACAATTTCTATTGTCATACTTATATGGTAACTCTATTGTATCTACATGTATATAAGCTTGTAGTTCTCTACCTGAATCTACAGTGTGCTTGAGCTTCTACGTCTCGCCTCTATCTCTCTAAACTCCTCTCTGGTAAGTAGTAGTGTAGCCATGTTGTAGTCCTCTGTGCTAGGCATTATGCCGGCTCATCAGGTTATGGGCCCTGGTTAGCCTGACTACAATAACGAGCGCCCCTAGGCTGCTGTTAGCGATGAGCGCCCCTAGGCTGCTGTCATCAGCTAGCTAGGCTAGACCTGCATGTTGCCATCGACCTCTTAATTGAGTGCTCGATCTATGGCATTGATGTACATCCTTCGACGACATCGGATCTCAAGGATCCAATGCTCCTCGTTGAGCATAGCGCCTTTATGGCCGCTCTCTGTGTTGATTAGACGCATGCTGATGCTGTCTTTTCTAGATCCAACACAAATCTCTCAACCTCTTACTACTATGTTCAACATAAAGAAATACTTCTCTGGTCGCTTCGATGGCACCAACTTCAAACAGACCTACTACAGCGAGATGGAAGCTGTTTGTAAGACCCAAGGTCTTTATGGTCATCTCACTGGCGCCGAACCACGTCCCTCCATGCCCCTTGGCACTGTGACTAGCCCCGCAGGGGTTACTCCTGTTACTCGTGCCACCGTCCCTCCCGAGGAGCACACTGCCTGGGTCAAGGAAAGTCTTGCTTGGGACAAGGAAGATCTCCAGCTCATGGGAATCATCCAGATCACCACCACCAAGGAGGTCTTCGATCCGATCAAGGACATGAACACCAAAAAGGCTTGGGAACAGCTGAATCTCACCTACGGCGAGCCCACTTTGTCTGCCATCTATGGCGACTTTGTTAAACTCGTCTCTTTCAGACTTACCACCTCTCATCCCCAAGCCGGCATTGCCAAGTTCAAGTCCTACATTGAACGACTCTCCGAGGTAGGAGTGGTTCTCCCTGAGTTGATCAAGTCCCTCTTGCTCATTGCCACTATTCCTCCCGAATGGGACGCCGCCTCATCCAAATCCCTTCATGACTACGTCAGGGATCCCGAGGATGAAGACTGCATTACCGTTTCGAAAGTCCATGACGCCATCATGGTTGAGTACGAACGCCAGAACCCTCAGCTCGCCAACCGCCTCTCTGTGGTGAAGCGTGCTGGTAATCATGAACCATCGTTCGGTCAGCAGCAACGCCCGCAGCAGCAACGTCAGCAGTGTTGGTATCAGCAGCAGACCAACACCTGTCCACCACAGCAGCAGCAGCAGCAACGCCCCTCTTCGAACCAGAACAAGGGTAAGAAGAAGAAGCAGCAGCAGTGTGGTACCCGGGGTGGTATCAACCAGCACCAGGGTCCCGGCAACGCCGGCGGTAACAGCGGTAACAATCGGTCTCATGGTCACTCTCATCTTGCGTCCTACGCATCCGTCGTTGCTTCCCCTCCTACTGTTCGTCCTTACTCCTCGATCACTGACCGCAGGGAACGTATTGCGTTGAACGCAGTCAACAACTCCTTGCGCACCGAGATCACCAGTGCCCCTCCTAGCCGTGCTAGAGGATCCCCGCCCCCAGTGTTGAGGCAGAGGTCCTGCCCACGCAGTGGCAGCATGGGACAGACTAGCTCACCTGGAGATAGGCTTAGAGGCAGCAACGAGAGTAGTAAAAGTACTGGTATTGCATGTAGATACAGAGCTACTTATATACTATACAGAGGTGGCTGTATCTTCTATAACAGGAGTGACTAGGAATAGCATAGATCATAGTGAAAACGATTGAAGCATATATGCGGCCTGATACAACGGTCCATATATCCGGTAGTCCGGATTCAACACTCCCCCTCGCTAAGTGCAGCACAAGTAGAGCACGAAGCGTCTATTCGGACGAATAAAATTCAAGTCCAAGATGTTCTCTAAAAGCGGAGAACTTGACATGACCCAAATTCTTGGTAAACATGTCTGCAGGATTGTAGGCACCATCAATAAAGAAAAGATCGACCTTGCAGTCTGAAACACATTCGCGAATGTAATGGTAGCGAATATCAATGTGTTTGGTGCGACGTTCTTGAACTGGGTTAGAGGCGATAAAAATTGAGCCTTGATTATCTCCACATATGGGAACAGGAGTCATATCAATCCCAAGTTCAGAGAGTAACTGTCGAATCCACACAGCCTGACGACTACAGTCGGATAGTGCCATGTATTCAGCTTCAGTGGATGAAAGCGCAACAGTCTTCTGGGCGCGTGATTGCCAACAGAAGATGCCACCTGCCAATTTGAAGAAATAGCCTGTGATCGACCGACGTTTGATAGGATCAGCAGCCCAATCAGAATCAGTGAATGCTAGTAAACCTCCGTCAGAGGCTCCATCATAGACCAGTGCATAGTCTGGAGTTCCTGCAAGATAGCGACAAATATAAAGCGCCTTCTTCAGGTGATCCTCCGATGGATTAGCAGAGAATTGAGAAAGCTTTGTAACAGCGTAGGCAATATCTGGACGAGTGCCAAGCATGATATACAGAAGCGATCCAATCACTGATTGATATCGAGCGCGACGTTCGGGATCAACAGGACCTTCGTTGGGTTGTGGAATATAGCCGGCGGGAAGAGGAGTATCTGCTGCTTTTGCATTCTGCATGCCAAATCGCTTCAAGACCTTCTTCAAGTAGTCAGTCTGGTCAAGAAGGATTTTACGGCCTCTGCGACGAATACGCATGCGCAAGAACTCTTTAACTTCTCCAGGATCACGGCATTCCCAACGAGCCATAAACTCGGCTTTCTTCTTTTCAACAAAGGCTTTGTTGGGTCCAAGGAATAATGCATCGTCGACATAAATCAAAGCGATACATTCTTCACCAGTCTCACGATCTTTGCAGATGAAGAGACCTGCATCGGAAGTTAAGCGTTTGAAGCCCATTACTTCCATGGACGAGCTGAGGGCACGCCACCACTCAAGAGCGGCTTGCTTCAGTCCATATAATGCACGGCGAAGGCGATAGACTTTGCCTTCCTGACCCTTAACCTTGAAACCTTCAGGTTGATCCATATAGATCTCTTCTTTAAGTTCGCCATAAAGAAAGGCGTTCTTCACATCCAATGCCTGAATGTGCCAGTTTTTGAGAGCTGCGAGTGCGAGCATCATCCGTACAGTTTCAAACCGTACAACTGGTGAGAAGATCTCGTCAAAGTCAACACCTTCGACCTGAGAGAAACCCTTGGCAACAAGTCGAGCTTTCTTTCGACTGTCTGACTTAACGTCAAACACCCATCTGTTTTTGACAGCCTTGTGACCTTTAGGTAGGTCAACCAATTCGAAGACCTTGCGCTTGCGAAGAGCCTCTAGTTCATCGCGGCAAGCAGCCTTCCATTCTCTCTGCTGCTCAGCTGGCAGCTTCAGTATGTCACGGAGAGTCCACTCTCGAACGTTAGACATATCGGTGAGGTCGTCGTGAACGGGAACTGCCCGATTTTACAGATAAATCACGAAACCTACTCCCCCTTCCTGGGATAATTGTTGCACTAAGCTATCAGGTTGACTCCCCCTGGAGTTACACATGGTAGACAGACTGGCATGATTAGTCCCAGGAACCTTTCTAGGTCTGCCTCTCCTACGAGTAGTAGGCGGATCCATGGGTTCTCTATCACCCGTGGCATCTCTCCATGTAGAATTTCTCTCCATATCACACACAATGCGCAAGGGATTATTTGGGTCTCGTTGTTCACCAAATACATTATCAGGTTGCTTAGTACCCGTCCGTTTCCTGCCTGAACGCCTTGGCGGCGGAGTCTGCTCTTGTCCACCCACTGGTGTAGGTGGCCTAGGAGGCTGGAACGGAGGATTGTTACGAATCAACCTACTGTTTTCCCTTCCCTTGGTCCCCGGGTACTTTTTCCCCATGTTTTTCTCTTTATTTCCCATGGTTACATGTTCTCACCATCGCATTCTGGCCTCCATATCATTACCTGGTACTACCTGGTGTTCCACATTGTTTCCAGATATTTTCCCAGCATACCATATGGTTTCCACTATGACCCTGTTTCCACATGTATCCCTTGATTCTAATCACTTGTTCTTTCAGTTTTCCTGTTTTATCTTCGCTCCCATGATATCTCTACAGCTTGGTTCTGTCATATATAATCATGGACACTTCTAGATAGTTCCCCAGTCTGACAACTTCGTCTCATAGTGCTTGTTTCCAGCATGTACTATTATACACTTGCCCTACTCAATTCTATCTTCTCTCCTTCGCACTCTTGTTGGTAGCTTGAGGGGTTTTCCTAGTCACTGGCCTCGTTCTTGACAAGGATCAGGATCAGGATGTTGACGTTCACCCTGAGGTACAGGACCATCTCCATCATCGTCATGAGGAGATTCCGATCGCTTTGGAAGGTTCTTGGGAGGATAAAGATCGTCATCAGACGAATCATCATCACTATCCGAAGAGAAGTTGGGATTTTCACCCAATACCAGCGGTATTTCAGGGATTTTACCCACCGGGGTAAAGCCACGCGGTTTCTTATCAGAACACTTCGGGAACAAATTTTCATCGAACAGAGCAGTAGCGCTTTTGAAGATACTATTGTTGGACATCTTCATGAAGACATATCCTTTCATGCCTTCCTGAAAACCGATGAAGGTCATCAGTTCCGAACGCGGAGATAACTTGTTAACTCGACGCTTTTCCGGAATAAACGCATACGCTGCACATCCGAATACTCGAAGATCCGAAACATCCGGTGCACTGCCATGCAACTTCTCATGCGGGGTCAACCAACGTAAACGCTGGGACGGCGTTCGATTATGAAGTGCAACAGCGTGCAACACACAGAATTCCCACCAAGAAGGTGGAAGACAAGCATCAAAGCGAAGAGCTTGAGCTTTCTCGACAATGGTCCGATTGAACCGTTCTGCACGACCATTCTGTTCCGGCGTATATGGAATGCTGGTCAGAATTTTAATACCATGCTCCTTTAGTACATCATCGAAGGCATCGGATTTGTACTCTCCCCCTCCATCGGACATCCATTCCTTGATATCAACACCGAATTGTACCTTCACCATAGCAATAAAGTCACGGAGCATCTTGACAGAGTCAGATTTGCGTCGCATGAGCATTGTCCAGCCATGTGAAGTACAGTCGTCGATGAACGACATATACCATTTGTATTTGTGGTACAACTCAGTGGGGAATTGTTTGAGGTCGGAGTGGATTTTTTCGAAGGGTTTCGAGGCACGGGTAGTGGAATCAGGGAACGATCTGGAGTGCATCTTTCCTTCTGCACATCCTCGGCATAACCGGGTTTTCTTCGGTTTTCGGTCGAATTCCGGGAAGTTCTTAGTATGCTTCCGAGCTTTATCCAGAGCCTTGTCTGAACAATGTCCGAAACGTCTGTGTAGAACCTTGTAGTCACCTTTATCCATTGTTGACTTGGCCATTAAGCTACGAGCAGAGGCTTTCTGCGAGCTAACCCAATAAATGGTTTGACCAGGCATGAGCGGGTAAGATACCAATGACTGGTGTCGACCCTTTTGATAAAAAGCCAATTTGCTAGACGATCCGCGTACTTGCAGACCACCTTGCAAGAATTCTCCAAGAGAGAGAAGTCAAATTGACAGAAGCGGAACATAATAGACAGGATAGAGTCGCGTAATGTGTTCCTCCATACGACCGTCAGATCCTTCAACAGAATGAGAGATGAACACAGTCCCTTTCCCTTTAATTTGGATAGGGTTGTCCTTCTGTGCAGTGTTTAGCTGCGGTCCATTGTTCATGGGTTCGTACTCAGCAAAATCTTCGAGATCATAAGTAAAGTGCGATGAAGCACCTGAATCGACAATCCACTCTTGCGAGCTTCCAGTCGCCTTCTTTCCCTTACAATTGGCACATGTGGCAAAGTGATCACCAATAAATTGCGCAAATTTCATACGGGACACAATATCCGAACTACTACGTTTAGAAGCGGCTAATAAAGCGGCGCACTGTAGGTTCGTATCAGTGTTAGAAGAAAGACTGAGATAAGGCACTTGCCTGTCATCGTCAGATTCCTCAGATCCGATGGAGACTGAATCGTACTCAACATCGTCGGAAAAACCAGCGGCATCTGCAATCTCGCTGTCAACGTCCATGGCACTTCCACTCGCAATCTCCGTACGCAAAGAATTGTTTACAGCGTTCAACGCGATACGATCCTCACGCTCAGAGTCGGAGTCCTCATAAAAAGAATCATAGAGGTCGTAAACCTTCTCAACGCTCTTAGCACGCTTTGCAGGTGGAGCAGTGGAGAAGGGACCATCAATACGATGCTTGAGGGAGGAAGAGGAAGCAGCCGCATATCCCTGTTCAATAGGTTCAAGGACGTGGGCATACTTGGGAACACCAAGACGATCAGCAAGTCTGCGAGCAGCCTGAGCATTCTCAAAAACAGTACCACCAGAGGTAGCACCGGAGAAACGCTGCATGTGGAGTGGATCCCGGGATCGGTCCGCGGGATGTACGACAGATGAAGTATGAGGAACAATGGGGGGTGAAGAGATGGACAAATGAGAGAGAGACGCAATATGAGAATGACCCTTGTGAGAGGAGTCACCCTTGTTGTCCTGAGAATCACCCTTCTTCTTCCTGCCACGTCGGTTATTCTTCTTCTTCTGGTCGTTGTCGTTCTTAGACTGGTTGTTATTGTTAGACGTCGACGAAGGAGGATTAGACTGTTGGTTAAACTTCGGGTCCTTGTCCTTCTTCTTGACAGAAGAAATGCGCGACGCGAGAGGAGCGGGTTTGCGGGATTCGTAGTGGTTAATGACGGCATCACGAGCCACTTTGAAAGTAAGTTCAGCTGGCGAGTTACCATTGGTAGCGAATTCACGAGCGTTGGCCCATGACTGTGGAATGATAGAGAGGAGGAGCATGGCTTTGACAAGGGTAGGGAGTTCGATCTGAGCTTCAGAGAGTTGGCCGAATAGAAGTTCAAGTCTGGCAATCTCAGGAACGGGGTTACCACCAGACAAACGAAACTCCATGACCGACTTGAAGTCAGCCCAAACAGACACAGATGTCTGTTGACCATAACGAGCCTTGATCTTCTCCCAAGCACCCCAAGCCGTATCATCATCCTCAATAATACTCTGCACGGCAATGGTGGTGGTGGCACGTAGTGCACCCATAGCCTTGAATTCATACTTCTTCCAACGTTGATTATCCTTTTCATACCTGATAAGATCCTTCTCATACCTCTCCAAAGTGTTAGCATACTGCTCCAGGTCCTTAGCATACTGCTGCATCTGAGCGTCGGTAGGAGAGACCGTCTCCGTGCGTGTAGTTGCTTCAGTTGTAGTTGTAGCAGCAACAGTGATAGTGCGAGTAGTTGCTTTCGGTTCAGTCGGTTCGGTAGGTTTGTCGGGGGCATCAGGTTCAGGATCGTCATTGGTGTAATGGTCGTAGAACTCGTTGATCATGGCATAGGTACCAAGACCCTTGGACCACTTGCGCCAGTTGACACCGCTGAAGACTTCAACAGTGGGGATAAGGGTAGACATAACAGGAGCCATAGCGATCTGGAGTAATAAAACAACGATCAGCATAGGTTCATCATCATAGGCAATGATAAAAGAAATCACTGCACGGTCAACGGCAATAGCCATCAATTGTTGTTGAGGACACAGTCCACCATCGTCAAACATCAATGAAGATGTCAACTTCACAGGTCCAGAACCGGTGTTAACGGTCTGCCCATCACGACAGCGATTAAGCAGTCACAATGGTTATCAAGTGCAACGACCACAATAGCGCATCATCATAGGCAGCACACAGTAAAGGTGCACATCCTAGAGAGCTGCCATCGCAGGGCACATCGACAGGGCACCAGGGCCCATAACCTGTTGAGGCAGAGGTCCTGCCCACGCAGTGGCAGCATGGGACAGACTAGCTCACCTGGAGATAGGCTTAGAGGCAGCAACGAGAGTAGTAAAAAGTACTGGTATTGTATGTAGATACAGAGCTACTTATATACTATACAGAGGTGGCTGTATCTTCTATAACAGGAGTGACTAGGAATAGCATAGATCATAGTGAAAACGATTGAAGCATATATGCGGCCCGATACAACGGTCCATATATCCGGTAGTCCGGATTCAACATCTTTCTGATAAACTAAAGAGGGAAAACAAGAAAACACAATTGCTACAGTAACAGTACAAAGTGGTTTGATTGGAAAGCATCATTCTGACATGCTGTCTGATGAAGCATTTAAGGTGGCATGTTTAGAGACAGAATACTCAACAGTGGGCAAAAACATAATTGCAGATGTGTATGGAATATCCCAAGTTTGCAAGAGTTGGAGACAGGTTGTGAGAATCCTTGTTGCTGGTCCTAGTTGAAGTTACAAGAACAGGGAGTTGAGTTAGGTGGTTTAGGAGTGAGGGTGGATTGAGGAATAAGTTTTGCTCTCCGGCAAGACTCTGCTGACAATTACCATTGATATCCTGATTCTCTAATAGAATAAGCTCATGTCTCCTCAATCTAGCTTTAGAACATGCTGATTGTTGGCACTCTCTCTTCATCTATATTGCTGACCACAAGAGAATCCCCCACACAAACTTTTTCTGATCTGAAAAACACTTGAGTTTGGAAGCTCACTAGCATACATAAACACTCTCATCTTGGACATTGGTCTTGATCGTGACCTGTTGGCAAACTCAACGGCCATACAAGCTCACATCACTCCAAGAGTGGTCTCATAGATGCCTCATTTGAGATGATGGTTCCTCAGATCTCTTTTTTCAAGACCAGGCAGGGGAATCTTGTCATTCATCCTGAGCTTGCCAACCTCTCCCTCACTGTGATGCCTTACCCAGCCAGATACCCCTGTCAATCCTTTCTTTATGACACACTCACAGGTATCTTTGAACATCTGGTTAGCCCAACACTCTATTCTTTGGCTTTGGAAACATTATAGCCTTGGGGAGTGGGCCCAATGGAAGACAAGGAGCTCTTAATAGAATCTATTGAACAGGCGACTGATGTTGTTACCACCACATCTTCAGAAGAACAGGATGGAAATGGTATTCCACTCATGTTTGCTCAACTGACTCAAGCTGGTTTCAATCCCCTTCTATAGCTCCCATCTCTCATATCTGTTGACGGTGACCCAAATCACTGAATAGAACACTGAATAGTCTTTGAACTGGCATGACAAAGACATTGCTTACCAAAAAAGACTGTCAAACAAGCAGTTTTTTGAGTGGCAAAAAGGCAAGGAGAACCTCCAAAGGCAAAACAACCTTGACCTGGAGTTTACCACTGGGTGTCCAAAAAAGGGTAAGATCACAAATCTACTTAAGAAACTCAGAACACAAAGGCTGCAAACAGCTGTCATCACTTTGAAGGTGGAGGGGCTCCATATATGCAGCATGACCTTGGGATTTGGAGAATTCCTAAAGCTCCAAAAGGATGGGCTTATGCTGGCCTGCCCTTGTCTGATCTGCACTTTTTATGACAATCTCAACCAAAAACATTTTGATCTCTTTAATCTTGGTACCCTGCAGTGGTTATGTCTGAAAACTTACCTCAATGACTTATTTCTGTCATCTATTAAAAAAAAATAGCACAACATAGACTCGACCAGATTTATTTTTTCTTTTCCTTTCTTTTCCTCTCACTATGTTGGACAATATCCTGCTTCCCAGTGACACTCCCATTCCCAAGACTGCCACTTTCTTTATTGTTGGATACAATGAGTTCTTTTCAACAATCAGATACACATTGAGCTTCTACATTGACATCAAAACCTTTAGACAATAGACAGATTATTATAGCTTCTACCAGGTCAGTAAGTTGGCCATCTGAGTAGCTCCATTGTCAAATATCATCACTGACACATGTCAAATTTGACACCTGGACAGTGAGCTCCAATGCAAAGCAAGCACACATCCTCATCTAGAACTCAACTTACTATTCAAACAACAGGAAGAGATCATGTATTACACATGACTATGGGGATTCATGCCCGAATATACATGTGACCACTGGACCATCCTGGAAGCTCATGTCCCCCTCCATACAATTACCTCAGACGATCTACTGTGCCTTCAGTTATACTACTACAAAGACCATGAGATTGCTTTTACAATGGGTGTCTGCAGGATGAGAAATTTAAGGACTTATGGGGCAGAAAGATCTCTGGTACTGAGGTGCAAGGATGTATGAGCATGACAGCAAACTGGTCAAGAAGTTTCCATATTACCAATATGAGGACCCCTTTGGGATCTTATTGTAAGGCGGAGGGAGAACAGGAAGATATCCTCTCAACAAATTCCCATTTTATCAAGACTTTATCATCACTTTTTTATTCAATAGTACTGACATTCAATTGCTTTATCCACTACAGCCTTTCAAGGCATAGCAATTTGGTCTCATTTTCAGCCTACTTTCTGAAGGAGAGAAGTTTTACCAGGATGAGCTGGACATAAATGAGGAGGCTGAGGTTGAGTACACATTATTACAGTGGGAAGACAAGCAAGATTTTGATTCTATGCTTAATGTGTATGTAGACACACCATCCAACTTTGAAGTTAGTCTGTTGGCTATGTTGTCTTGTCTGCCCTCTCAATAAGTAGGTTTTGCCTTGTAACTTTACCGTTAGTATTTTCTTTTTCTTCTTTCTGTTGTGGCTGTTTCCATGTGTGCCTATTGCTTATCCTCTTTTGATCTTTTTACCATGCTTCTCTCTTGTACCACTATGTCCACTATTGATACCATCATTATTAATGTCATATTTTGATGACCCCAAGTTTTGGGAAGAACAGCAATCACCTTTCAAGGAGCACAAGAGCCAAAAGATGGAGGAAGTCCTGAAAGATGCTTTACTCAGCACAGACCCCAACACTGGCTACAATGAACAAGTTTTCTAGTCAGTCTCTTTTCACATTTGCTAGATTCCAAGTTTTAGTTTCCTCATTTTAACTGATTTTCTAGCTCTAGCCATCCCAATGGCACATCTCTCACTCCCAAAGAAGTCTTCAGAGATGTGTAGTGTTATTGTCAGGAATGTGTTGGTCTGATATCTGAAGACAGACTTTTGCAGTCTGTCAAGGGATGGAGAATGAGGAGAGAAGCACCTTCCTTGGCAAGTGCTTCTGAAAGGGCCAAAACTGCCATATATATGCCCACTGCTGAACTCAGTGCCCAGTCAACATCAACACCATCTGCTCAAAGCTCATCACACTCTTGGATGACAAAAAGAACCTAGATCTCAGTTGAGAGCAGTGCAATGAACATTTGAAAGCTGAACAGCTTGCACAATGTTCTGACCTATGCTGCTACTTGGACCATTTTGACTGGCTGAACAATTATGATCATCTCAAATGTCTTTACAACAACTAAGATAGAACAAAGGATAAATAGAAAGCATGAACTGTAAAAGAAAAAGCAAAAAAAATACACTTGTAATAATATCATCAGAACCCTTGTTTTTCATACACAATAAACCAGTCTTTGACCAATCCTTCCATTGACTTGCACTGCCATACCATTGGCTTTGTATGACCTAAATGTTTTAATATATCTTTGTGGAATAACACCATGAAAGTCCAGAACAAGAGAATCAAGCTTTTTCAAACTGGAAGACAGAGAGAGGCACATTTTAACCAAGTATCAATCATGTACAGGTCAGATCTTGAAGACAAGGGAGGTGGCCTTGTATTGACATCCATGAAAGGAAAGATGGACTTGTGAGCATCCTCATGGTTGACAGGGCTGATGTTAATAAAGAGAGAATGATGTCAACAGCATTGACAATCACTAGCTCACATATGTTTGGTACTGTGTCTAAGACCTGCAACAAGAGAGCAGGTTAAAACATCAAGTGCTCCAGCAGCAATATGCAAAGAGAGTTTGCAACCCCAGACCAGTTGGTGAAATCAACTACCAAATCTGAGAAGAACCAGGAGCAATGTTCTCTATCCAAGCTATAAGCACAGAAAACTTTGTCATTTTTGCTCATAGTGGAAAAGACCCCATCATGTCTTTCATAACCAGCACCAGCCCTTCTAAAGATGGGTATTCAACCATGTCTAACATCCAACCCCATATCTGATGCAAGAAAGTGTCTCTCATATTTCCTGATTGCCTCTCTAGCATCTTGAGGCTGAGGATTTCAAGATTGGGATACTGCTGATGAGACAGTCTTCCTTGAGGAAACATCAGGCATATAAAGCTAGTCTGATGCACACCAACTTGGCATGTACCACCTTTGGACAAGCCACCAGTAGAAAAATCACATTGTTTGGTGCTAGTGTGCAACAGAGGGCTGTAATGTGCTCGCCCAGGAGAACACTTCTGTCAGTATCAAAGACTGGTAGATCACTGAGAGGAACAGGTCTGCCATAAAAAAACAAACACTTTAACCACACAAGAGTCATCATTTCCCTGGATTCCCATACACAGTTCAGGATTTCATGTAATGTCTTCCAGAGGTTTTCCAGCTGTATGAGTTGTTACACTCTCAAGATGAGTCATGTGAGGCAAGCCGTCAATGAAGAATGTCCAAGGAAGAGGAGGGTCAGAAACAGTGTGAGTGAGCCAGAGCTGGATTCTCAGAGCTATTACTAATCATTGAGAGTGATCCAGGAAAAGTTGGAGCAACATTGGATATTCCATGTAACAACTCTTTTTTTTTTGTATGGGAGATGAGTGAGAGCAACAGAGAACAGCCTCTGGGCAACTTGAGATACGTCTTCAACAGAGAATTTGCTCCAGAGGTGAAATTGTTGGTTCTCCTCACATCTATTTTGATATGAAGAATACTCTCCACATCTCTGGTGTGGAGAGTGCCACCTCTTGCCAAAGATCATAGACTTGAAGGATTCTTGTTTATTCACAGTCAACACAACCCATGCAATTGGTTGAGATTTGGACCAGAGTCAAGCTTTCATAGAATATCTTGGATAAAATCTCTGGAGGCATACAGTTGATCAGTGCTGCCACATCACCTTAAAAGAATGGTGTCAAAACAGTACCCAGTTTGGAAGAGATAAGATAAAAGTCTTACTGTCACCAGCAGAATTTTTGTTGGTCATTGTTGTCATAAAAGGGAAAGAAGAGAAGATTACAAGCAGAAAAAAAAAGTACATTTCCCCACCTTTCTTTGAGTCTCTTTCTCTCTCTCTGTCAAGAACGAGGCCAGTGACTAGGAAAACCCCTCAAGCTACCAACAAGAGTGCGAAGGAGAGAAGATAGAATTGAGTAGGGCAAGTGTATAATAGTACATGCTGGAAACAAGCACTATAAGACAAAGTTGTCAGACTGGAGAACTATCTAGAAGTGTCCATGATTATATATGACAGAACCAAGCTGTAGAGATATCATGGGAACAAAGGTAAAAAGGGAAAAATGAAAGAACAAGTGATAAGAATCAAGGAATACATGTGGAAACACTGTCATGATGGAAACCATATGGTATGCTGGGAAAACATCTGGAAGCAATGTGGAACACCAGGTAGTATCAGGTAATGATATGGGGGCCAGAATGCAATGGTGAGAACATGTAACCATGGGAAATAAAGAGAAAAACATGGGGAAAAAGTACCCAGAGACCAAGGAAAGGGAAAACAGTAGGTGGATTTGTAACACACACACTCTCTCCTTTTCTTGCAAAGAACCCAAAGAAAGGTAAAGTTTGTTTGGAAGCAACAGTTCATGTCAGATGGAGCTTTATTTGGATAGGGGCTGAATAGCACATCCAGCTCCAAAATACCACAAACAAGAACAGTACCAAGTTTTGCATTACATTGTTGACAAAAAAAAAAACAAAAAACAATATAAAAGTACATTTTGATACTGTCTACCTTCCAAGAAGAGAATCAGAAAAAGAAAGCATTCTCATCCAATGCTGCCACTCTCTATTTCTCCTTTACAAGCCGGCAATCAATAATCTTGCTATTTACTTTCTGTGAACACACTCTTACAGCCATGCCCATCTCCAAGAGGTTTTCAAATCTCTTCACATATGGACCAGGGACTGTCTCTTAAGATTGAGCCAAAGCAAGTCAAGTTTTGTAAACCCAAGTAACAAAGAGAATTGCTTCCTCATCATTGATTCTAGCATCTCATCCCTGGGGGACTTAACCAAGCAGAGGCACAGTTGTCTTAGATGAGGTAGATGATAAGGCTCAGACATCCACAAGAGATGGTTGGTTTGGCTATTAGCATTTGTCTATATGAGATATTTGCTAGGTCAGGCTCTGTTACATCTAGGGCTGGGTTGCAAACTCCTTTGGGGGTTGTTTGTATCGTATCAAACTCTGGGCCGATTTTGCGGCTCGTAACAAATGTTTCAAACAGTTTCGAAGTAATAAGCGCCGGTTTAGCGCCTGGTGCAGGCCGCGCGATTTTTCGAGTTTGATACGATACATACGGTGTATAAAACTATGCAATGTAGCAAACATGCCTCGAGCTTCAAAGCATGAACTCGTCGGCTTTGTAGTGTTCTTCCTTCCACTCCTCTCCGGGTTTTCTGGATTGAATGGCCTCGGAAGCTGGGGAAGGCCCCTGAATTGCCTTCCCATCGTACCTGTTAAGTAAATTAATATTCAACAAGTCAATGAAATCTTTGATATCAAGCTGTCTACCACCGCGAATGGTGAGAAACGACGTGTCATCTTCGTCATCCGGGTCAACCAGAGAGTCCGGGCTGTAGGGGTTGGAGACATTGAATAAGGTTTCTTCGTTGGCAGGGGTAGGGTTGAGTAGGTCGGAAAGTGTTGGAGTGGGAAGCTGGCGGTATTGTATCTCTCGGGTCGATTTCTGCTCCTTGGGAACCTCCAAATGAACCTGGTGCTTTGAAGAGGTCTTCCCGAGACCATGTGTCCAGTGAAGTTGCAATTTAGCAGACTGGATGATATGAATACCACTCAGTCTGTTTCTCTTTGCGGTGCTCAGAGCAGTCAGCCGTGATGCAGTTTGCTCATCACACATCTCGGAAGGTGACACCAAAAATAACTTCACTCTGACGATCTACACGAGGGTGAGAAATAAACTCAAGATTAAGTTCTAGGTCACTTACTGCGAGCACAGAGGATCTTGGATCACTAAGCTTTGACTTCCACCAATCAAGCCACCTATCCTGACTTGGACAAGGTTCATCGAAGGGGCTCTCACGGTAGAGATACGCTAAGTATTGATGTACAATTAGATCTCGGACATATAGGTCTGAACAAGGCTTACCTTTGAATTGTTGCACGATGAAGTTTCCCTGTTCTTTCCCCCCATCCTGGACCCTCTTTTGTTCATTTTGAAGTAGGGCGCGCAAGGACTGAATCAACTGAAGGAGAAGAGGAGCTGCGGTTGTGTTGATCAAACTCTCCTTATTTGCTGGGAGGTTTAGCCGTACTGCATCATCTCGATAGAAGACTAAAAAGAATCAGCTACGAGTCATAAGTATAGAGAATGAGAGGCTTACTGGGATCCAGGACATAGGCGAGGACGTAGACATCATCGGAAGACTCATTGAGAAGAAATCCCAGGCGCCGGTTGAATGCAGCGAAGGACTCATCACGATGAGTGTAGATAGGGTCCTCAATGTCAGCAAAAACTCATGTGAAAGCTATACCTATCCCAATGAATACATAAAACACATCCGAGAGTGTCGTGTTGAGCCCTTCAAGACTATGAAGACCGGTTTCAATCGGGTCAAGAATCCGGATAGTTGTCCAAAGGCTTGCAACGAAGGCCATCTCACGGTCAAACTTCTCAAGATGAGCACAAATAACCTGTGATCCCTTCCCCTCGAATTTCAAGACACCTGACTGAAAGCAGCGCTGGATTGCAGGCCAACAGCGTTGAATACTTTTTGTGTGGGTGCTGTATGTTGAAAACCGCCTCCCTTCTCAATCCCCCGCTTATCCACCTCCTTCTCCATCTCCATTGCCAGATGATATTTCCCGTTTGAGGATATGGCAGGGGTCAGGGGAATTCATGATCCATGGCCACTTCAAGCAAAGGATGCGGCGTGCAGCACGTACATTTTTTGCGCTGTCAGAAATAACGAGGGAGAACTGCGTGGCAGTATAAGTCAGAATGACCTTCCCAAGCTCCCCTGCAATTCTCTCTCCAGTACAGCTGAGCCCAGTGAGTAGGAGTCCTTCGACAAAGTAAGATTGCCGGATATCGGGTGTGGTGATATGAACCGTGTAGATCTCATCAAATCCCTGACTTGACCAGCCATCGAACGAGAGTGTGAGGTGAATGAACTGGGTAATATACTCCAAAACTTTGCCAGTCACCTCCTGCGCCTCAGAAGCGAGACGGGATGAAAGAAAGTGGGATCAATCGGGAATCTTATATGCAGGATTCCTAATCCATCCATGTCAGCTGTCGCTTGAGAAAGGTAATATAGAAGTAACTCACAACACGTTGATGAAATCAATAAAGAAGCCATTGTCTAGCAGAGCCCAAGCGAGTGCACAGCAGACGAGAAACCATAGTAGGAAGAAGTCAATCCTTGACTGCTGCTGAGGTGTGAGTTGAGCAGGACCAAATGACTTGGTGATCTTTCCCTGGCGGAGTTCCTCAGGAACTGGTACTCGCCCGTGGTCCTCATTTTCTTCTACCTTCCTCTTGCCAGTCCGGAGAGCAGGAGCCTCTCCCTCTCCCTTAGCTACAGAGGCCGCAGATTTGCTTCCCAACTTCTTGGTGGCATCACTCCATGCCGAGTGGAAGGCATGTTGCAGAGTAGAGCAATTTTGCGCGTGTGGGTACGTTCTATCTGCAGCAAGACTTGCCCAGAAATCCAAGCAGCCAATACACCACACATGTTTCTTCCAGCCTTCTTGGTTGCGCACAATAACTAGTTGATTGAGTAGTGTGTCTTGTGGAGCACCTGTGTTCTTCTTCTCCCGTTCAGGAATGTTGCCGTTAAGGCAGCGACGTTCACGTTCCTCTTTGACATCCTGTGGCGCTCGGCTGAAGTTCTTTGCCACAAGAGGGCTTAGATCGACAGGATTCAGCACGGGAGATGATGGGGATGCCGTGGATGCATCCGGCACTGCGGCTTCAAAGTACGTAGGTGGGTGAGGTATCTATAGAATGGGTATTAGGCAAAGCCACCAATTGAATAAGATGTCTTTTTCGGAAGTTGACACAGTACGTACCTCTGGCACAGAAGTTGTAGAATCCAGCTCTGTTGCAGCAACTGCAAACACCCAATACTGTGCCCAAATAATACCCTCTTCACTCTCTTGTCCTTCCGACTGGTATGGCCCGAAAACCTCTTCCATGACTTTGTCGGCTTCAGGTAGGCCGTAGTCTGCTGTTGTGGAAAATAGCTGAGCGGCCTCGCATAGTTTCTTGTAGCCCTCCAGGGTCAGTGGAGGCATAGCGTGTAGACTTAAAGTTTGGCCAAAAACGCGTCGACGCACCAGTGAGAAGGAAAAATTATGATTGGCTAGTGATAAAAATCATTATCTAATCATTTCGGAGTTTGATACAGTTTGATACTGGAAAATCCCGACCTCAGCCCGTATCAAACGTATCAAACCCTGTATCAATGGTATGTAACGAAGGGTTCGATACGCAACCCAGCCCTAGTTACATCCATGCACCTTACCCTGGTCTATCTCACCTAGTCATGTCACACTTGGCTAGTCACATCACTTCCAGACCTATCCCTGATGAGCCAGCATAGTTAAAGTGCACAGTGGGTATAACGAAGTAAACCTCACATGGGTAATACACAGAGTGTTCTTGTAGTCTTGAGATGCTTGAGAAGAGGTGATACCTAAGGCTTAAGGCCTTTTGTCCAGTCTTTTATACAGAAGTTTCTGGTACATGTAATGAGTATTACACTAACGGAAACTACTACTAGAAGTAGGTATTCGGCCCTAAAGGCGTAAAAGACATTAGTACTGTGTAAGTACTTCTACCATGAATGGTAGTATGCTTGGTGAGCATAGTCGTGTTTGCCTCATGTATTAAAGGCTCTACTTATGCTATTGGATAGCGACTGTCTATAGTGTCATATATGATGAAACTAGATGTACGTAGTAAGGTATGTAGACAGAGACGTAGTACTTGCATGAGAACGCAAGTGTTCTAGAGGCGTAGCTCTATAAATAGTGTGACGCGTAAACAACACGTCAACAATGTGTATCACATGATTTCCATCATGTTCAACACTCCCCCTCACTAAGTTCATCATGTGATCATGGAACTAGTGAAATGTTAATCCTAAAGATTGCCTGAACAATTCGAACTTTGTTCTGCCAAGATTCTTCATAAGAAGATCAGCAGGTTGTTTAGCAGTTTCAACGAAATAGATTTGAGTCTTTCCGTGTTCCACTGCTTCCCTGATGAAGTGATATTGATTGTCACTGTGTTTTGTTCTTTTTTGAAAAGAATTCTCCCCCTCGATCGAAATGCACACTTTTGACCTTTTTATTAGTCTGGCACTCTACAAGAGCTAGCCAATTGCGCAATTTCTGATCTGTATCGCTCTTTCTACGAATTGGATATACCCGTCCGTATGATGTTGCATCATCGAATAAGGTTAGTACATATTCGTTTTGATAGTAAGAGCGAGTTGGATATTCTATCAAATCACCGTGCACAAGCTCAAGAGGCTCCTTAGCTCGTTTAGAGGATAAAGGGTACGATTTGGCAACCATTTTGCCTTTGGCGCAGCCTCGGCATGGTTTCGTTTCTCCCTTCGAAGTAACCAACTTCGTTGAAAGCCCTTTAACATTATCCATTAATTTTCCTAAGACTCTGGGATCACAGTGTCCCATACGTCTGTGCCATAATTCAGAAGTATTGAAAGATACAACAGATGTGAAGGAAGTTTCTCCCACAAGAACCTTCGCGTTCATCCATCGTAAAGGATCATCTTTATGGCTTGGGTAAAAGCTCATTAAAAGAGAATCATCTTTCTTGCTCCGGATCGAAGTCTCTGGAGAGTCCAGTATAGTATAGTAACCTATACTCCGGAACTTCCCACTAGAGATTAAACGATGTGGGCTGTCGGGATTATACATCACTGGGTATAACTTTGTGACTTGCGTCACTCCTGCGCTATTGGTGTGTCGGATGAGGACAGTACCATAGCCTACTATTTGCACATTTGCTTTATCACCCGCTGATGTAGTAAGACCTATTGGCATTTCCAAAGTCTGATAGTCTGAGAAATCCGTTTTATACGGAGTCATATGCGCTGATGCCCCACTATCAAGTAGCCAGGCATTTTGTGTATTTCTCACTTCACAATCACTTGAAAATGCAGCAGAAAACGACTTATATTTCGTCGTTGCATATACAGAAGAAATACTACATTTCCTTGGTACTGAGTTCCTTAGGATATGATAGTTCTGCATCGAGGATTTAGTGAAAGTTTGACTATTAGAACTTTGAAACACTTGCCAGTCTCCACGATCATTGCTTTCAGCCCAATCGTTATCAACTCCTTCAAGGCCATCTCCATAGTCACAATCATCAAAGTACCGTTCATGCCATTGAAGCGGTTCTTGATTCTGACTTTGGAATCCTTGGCGAACAAGAAGCTCTCGACGCTCCCTTGTTCTGAGTTCTTCTTGATAACGTTGATTAGCGGCGTCTTCAACAGCTATCCAAGCTTCCAATTGGCGTCTATAGTTCTGCCATTGAACGAATCTCGTGGCTTGATATGGCTGATTGTTATTAACAACCATAGTGATATTGCCAATACTCGTGCCATTAGCAATGTGTAAGGGTATTCCATTGGTCCTTTCTCCAATTACTGCAGGTCCGTAATTCTCGAATTGAGAGTTTTGGGGATCACTTGGAGATGTAACCCAGGGGTCAACCTCAGGTTGTTCATCTACCGGACTAAGTCTTTCCGGTTGATCTGGTGGAGCAGTGGTTGGTCGAGAAGGTACTTCAATGTAATCATCCTCTAAGGATCGTATGCCATAAAAAGATTCGGGAGAGCTTGGAGGTGTGTGGACGACTTGGTCCTGCCATTGTCGTACTCGAGGTGGTGTAGTTGCGGGGCAGTTTATGTATGCATGGGTAGGAAGGAATGGAGATTGGGAACGATTCATTGCCTCAGCTAATTCCATGAAATCTCCAGGGTATGTTCTTGATCGTTCACTGAAGCGACCACCCTTGAGTTCTCTTCGAGGAATATCAACCTGAGTCATGGGAACAGACATTCTGATGTTGTTCATCCATTTGTACAAGTGCGTGTGCCAGTTACGAACATCTGGAAGACTAATGTGAGGGATGTAGCGAACCCAGCGCCTATTAAACCCTGGTTGTCTCCATTGGGATGCTCTAAATGGACTCGCTCTTATGTCTGTCGTTCCAAACAACCATTTTCCTTCAAGACCAAGTTTGACTAATGAATGCCAGAAGATAGGATTCAACACTTGTACAGGAAGTGTGACATTCCTCTTGTTGACTCGGAAGGCTTCATCCACCGAAGTCGAACGAGGATTTCTCACTCGTTGAACAAATTCTTCAACGGTGCTGATCCAATTTTTGTTATTGATTTCAGCTATAACCGTCAATAGGTGTTGAAGGTTCCAGGTTTGGTATCCGTATTCAAACATGAACTTGTTATCTTCTACTGTTTCCACATGTAATATCCTTTGTTGTATGGGTAATTCATGAAGAGCTTGACGAGGTGTCATATTATGCACTGCATCTCTTCTGATAGCATACATAACAACATATTTTCTGGTCCTGATCAGAATCCAGATCCAAAATTTATGGTCTGATGAGTTGCGTATTAGTTTGCAACGCATTCTGATCATGGATTCCTTCAATGCTATGTCGTTAATCGTCTGATTTCCGAAGTCTCGGAATATTTCAACGACAGGAAGTGGGAGTTTAATCCCATTTATTACATGTGGTCTAGTATTCCTCAGGTTAACTCGTCGCATCAAATTGTCATATTGTTCTTTGTATTCTTGTAAGAATCGCCATTCAACTTTTCTATTGATGAGAGGTGGCTTTGTGATGTCATCTCCATCTTGAGAATAGTTTTCTGGTCTGAACAAATGAACAAGATGGCGTTTGCCTTCCCCTCCCAAGCAGACGCAGAAGGAGTTGGGTAAGTCAACTGGGCTGATGTGCTGGAATTAGCTCCCCATAGACTCTACGGAGGGGTGTGCGGGCCCTTGCTGCTGAGCCTAGGCGGCGGGGGTGAAGGACGTGGGAGCAGGGGGCACCAGCGCGTCATAGCCCATGATGATATAACCCTATTTACCACATAGTGTTGGTGAAACACTGTGGATACGTTCTGAGGGGCGGTTCCCAAAGAGGCGCACCTCCTTTCTAGTTATTACGCATTTGTGGCATGCTGCATTTGTATATAGCGACTGGACTGTGTTCGTACACCGGTATATAAGAATATGATTCAAAAAAAAAAAAAAAAAAAAATGAACAAGATCAACGTGGTTCCTAGGAAACATAGAATCTGCTCATGGTCCATAATCGTCAGGAGGTGTTGAGACTGTTACACGCATGTCTTTTTGTGTAGACGGTGTCATTTCGAGATTCTCACCTTGGTCAACTTCGTCCGCAGGCGAAGTATGATTAGGTGTCGCCTCTCGTCGTGGCATTGTGAAGATAATTTCTTCATTACTATGCGCGCCATAAGAGTGTTCAGAACATGTATGACTATCATTTGATGAATGATCAGATGAAGAGTCACTATCAGGTTCTGTTAATACCAATTACTTTGTTACGCCTAGAAGTCCACTCAGTTAGAGCGGTAGCTTCTCCTGAAGTAGCAGGAGAAGATATTTCAGGCATTACTTCATCCAAGACTTGAGGTATGCCTTGGGTATAGAGGTAACCCTCAAGTAATCGGTACCATTCTTCGAAATTCAAACCATCATCTAGCAAAACTGGAATGATACTGATTCCTCCTGACCCAGCAGGAAAGTTGCTGTCTGCAACCTGAGAGTACAACGGTTCCGTATTGTAAACTTCTACAGAATTTTCTACTTCCGTTCCCAGAGTATATCCCGGCGTATTTCGAACAAACGTCGTTGGGGGATTACTTGGGGAATGAGAAGCAGACCTAGATCCAGTTTGAGACATATTGAGGTCTGCCAAAAGTCCCGTGAGCATACTCTTCAAATATAGAAGGGTGGAGCCAAGAGAGTGTCAATCGACAAAGGCTTCTAAGAAGCACCCATAAATAAATAGGGTTCGATGCACACCGAGAAATGCTCCAAAGGTCTAGGACTTTTAACAGGCTGTATGCGTCAAGCAGATCATGGGGTGTACCACGTGCAGGTAGTGCAGGGGAGTTAATCTGGTTACGAAGCCCTGCCCAATTGCTAGGGTCTTACAACGTTCCCAGTGTGTATCGGTGTCTTGTGTCCCATCATGCTATCTGGTCTCAACTGCAGACTAGCAAAAGTATGAGTGAGCAGCTCATACTGTCCGAATGACCCATAGAAAGTTATTATTTAAACCTAGTCATCCATATGAATTGAGTTCATGCACCCTCTGCCTTAGGCATGTCGGTGTCCAGAAAGCAATCATAGGTGAGTTAGAGTCTAACAATAACGTAGAAGAGAGGGGTCATTGGGAGGGGAGTCCCTGTACATACTAAAATGGCCATGTGATACCGTAAAATTGTATAGTATCAAAACCTAGTTGTAAGGAGATCAAATCTCCCAGCATGTATATCATGCCCGGTCTTTCGACTGTCAGGAATCATGGCAAGTTGATTTATAAGCACAACCCCATAGACCCCTAAACGATGCCTCATAGTGAGGATCATTGCCAACCATTGGTTTTCATCGGCATTAGGCAGTAATAATATAAGATCAAAGCCCAATCCGGGTTATCAGCAGGGAGACAGAGCTGCTTACGCGGATAGGTCTATGCCGAAGAAGATGAAGCCAAGACAGTATGTACATGCGTTCGTGCAACATGCAACAGTACAGGGACATAGTGGATAGGTGTAAAGGGAACTAACAACCCTTGACCTTGACACCAGACGATGACAAGCCTGACATCACTAGAGACTTCCATAACCCATGTAGGTTACAGGTCGTCTGCTAGGATGGTGGCGACACACGGGAGCTAGGCTACTCCGATCATAACATCGACCTGACCACCGCTTGCGGGGCCCATAACCTGATGAGCCAGCATAGTTAAAGTGCACAGTGGGTATAACGAAGTAAACCTCACATGGGTAATACACAGAGTGTTCTTGTAGTCTTGAGATGCTTGAGAAGAGGTGATAATCGAGTAGATTGTCCTAAGGCTTAAGGCCTTTTGTCCAGTCTTTTATACATAAGTTTCTGGTACATGTAATGAGTATTACACTAACGGAAACTACTACTAGAAGTAGGTATTCGGCCCTAAAGGCGTAAAAGACATTAGTACTGTGTAAGTACTTCTACCATGAATGGTAGTATGCTTGGTGAGCATAGTCGTGTTTGCCTCATGTATTAAAGGCTCTACTTATGCTATTGGATAGCGACTGTCTATAGTGTCATATATGATGAAACTAGATGTACGTAGTAGGGTACGTACGTAGACAGAGACGTAGTACTTGCATGAGAACGCAAGTGTTCAGTGCGTCCTTCTTTCTCAGGTGCTTCCATCATCTACCCATGGGAACTACTAGTTGCTGCAACCCAAAAAACGTTCTACACTACACAGATCGAATCTGAACTATCAGAAAGCACCAACACAATCCGAATAGCCATATGTCACTGCCTGGTAGCCGCCAGGGGCGGGGCGGGGTGCGATCTCGTCCCCCGACCCGCGCAAGCACTCCACATCCACAGCCCGAATCCGATGACCCCCTCCTTGCTAATGCTGGGGAGGGGTCTGTACCTAGTGCCCGGGACAGATATCTAACAAATGTCCCCGCCCCACGGCGTGCTCAGTCCATGAGCAGCCGCAGATCTGCTTCGGTTGCTAGTCCCCGAGAGCAAACCCCCATGCCGCAGGACGAAGAAATGCCCCTCCCTCCTCGCGACACTGCATCACCTGAGCCGCCAATTGAATCCTCTTTCCTGAGCCTAGTAATGTCTCCTGGAGATGTAGGGGGGGATTTCGAAGTAGCCGCGCATGCAATCACTGCCATCACAGACTGGATCCAGCTGTCTGAATCCGAGCCTGAACTCCACATCGCAACCTCGATGCTGCGACATCTTCACAGCAGTACCACATCCCTATCCAGCCTCATCGCAGGCCGGATTCTCGAAGAGGCCACTATCCGGCAACAATCTCGTATCCAGAACAGCTCTGCACTACCCCACAGCTCATGGGGAATACTCCGCTTCGACCCAAAGAAACCTGGCGGTACTTGGGGTTCTATTTTGATCGCAAATTGCTGTTCCACGAACATGTGCGATACTATTCTACCAAGGCTCTCACCACTGTACAGTCAATGAGAATGCTTGGCAACTCAACCAGGGGGCTCTCAGCCCTTCATAAAAGGCTTCTATACCGTGTATGCGTGATACCTATCGCCACGTACGGATTTAGACTATGGTTCTTTGAAGGATCTAGGAGCAAAACCGCTCTCAAATCCCTCAACACTATGCAGCGTAAAGCAGTAATATGGGTGACTGGTGCCTTTTGCACATCGCCCACAGGCGGAGTTGAAGCCCTTGCGGGACTCATCCCGGTTCACATTCACCTGCGTAAACTTGCCACCAGGGCGGATTACAGGGTAGCCACCTTGTCGAGCACACACCCGACAAGATCTCTACTTAGGGGAACACAAGTCAAAGACGCCACCCCGCATCCCAAGTCATTGGCCATTCTGACGGAAGCAGTCCGGAAGAAGGTCAAAGGCACAGTTATGGAGATCGACAAGGTCTCCACTAAGCTCACTGAGGAGTTTGATCCCACACACGAGGATGCAAACCCTGGCAACAGATTGCGGGATAGGTATCCTGACTGCATTACATTCACTGAGCAAGCCAAGGACAAGGAGAAGTCCGAGTCTGAAAGCCTAGCTGAGTGGATAGTATTCCTTGATCGGAAACTCGAGTTACTCGAAGAGGATCCGGATACGGTGGTTGCAGCTACCGACGCGTCGGTGCCGCAAAACCCTAGACATCAGGCTGTTTCAGCGGCCATGATATACAGAAGCGGAGACCTAGTTCACCAGACCAGGTACGCTTCAGGTGTTGTTACAGTATGCTATACGGGTGGCGATTTCCTACATGGCTATGTCATGCGGGGAAAGCAGCCACTTTGTATTATTTACGGATTGCATTGCTGCAGCAAAGCGGGCAATTGACCCGTCCATACACTCAGGACAGAGTCACTCTCTGGCTGTGTGTAGGGTGTTATTTGACTGGTTTGCAGGAGGAGATGACCGCAAGGTGACCTTCATCCAAGTACCTTCAAAAGAATGGAGCATTCACCAGCTCGCTTATGAATTTGTCAGAGGACTGCCCCCGTAGGCGTGGGGGCAGTGCCCCAAACATCGCTGGATAGGCTTCGGCAAGAAGCCACAAAAGCAGGCCAGGATGCGTGGGTATCACGCTTCCAAGACCCATCATATAGAGGCAGGCACTTTTACGAGCTACAAGATCTAAAAGATCGGCCTCTCCAGCCATCGTACCTCAAGGGAGGGACATGGTTAAAGTCGGCCGCAGGGTCGCTTTCATTGACGGCCAGAATGACCCGGTGCATTCTGGGGCACGCACCGATTGGAGAGTACTACCAGCGGTTTAATATTCAGGCAGATCTATCCTGCTTGTTTTTTTTTTTTTTTTTTTTCTTTGAATCATGTTCTTATATACCGGTGTACGAACACAGTCCGGTCGCTATCTACAAATGCAGCGTGCCACAAATGCGTAATAACTAAGTCCCCCCGCTAGAAAGGAGGTGCGCCTCGATAAGAACCGCTCCTCAGAACGTGTCCACAGTGTTTCCCCCACACTATGTGGTAGATAGGATTGTATCATCATGGGCTAAGACACACTGGTGCCCCCAGCTCCCACGTCCTTCACCCCCGCCACCTAGGCCTGGCAGCAAGGGCCCGCACACCCCTCCGGAGAGTCTACGGGGAGCTAATTCCAGCACATCAGCCCATATGACTTACCCAACTCCTTCAGCTTCTGCTTGGGAGGGGAAGGCAAACGCCCTAGGGTTTGCCTTCAAGTAAGCTATCAGGCCTGGAAGCCGATGAAGCGAGTTTCCACGCTCTAATTCAGAGCATCGGTGAAGTACGTGTGCCCTGGTACCAGGTTCCACACCGCACAAGCAGGATAGATCTGCCTGAATATTAAACCGCTGGTAGTACTCTCCAATCGGTGCGTGCCCCAGAATGCATCGAGTCATTCTGGTTGTCAATGAAAGCGACCCTGCGGCCAACTTTAACCATGTCCCTCCCTTGAGGTATGATGGCTGGAGAGGGCGATCTTTTAGATCTTGTAGCTCGTAAAAGTGCCTGCCTCTATATGATGGGTCTTGGAAGCGTGATACCCACGCATCCTGGCCCGCTTTCGTGGCTTCTTGCCGAAGCCTGTCTAGCGATGTTTGGGGCACTGCCCCCACGCCTACGGGGGGCAGTCCTCTGACAAATTCGTGAGCGAGCTGGTGAATACTCCATTTCGCTTTTGAAGGTACTTGGATGAAGGTCACCTTACGGTCATCTCTTCCTGCAAACCAGTCAGATAGCGCCCTACACACAGCCAGAGAGTGACTCTGTTCTGAGTGTATGGACGGATCAATTGCCCGCTTTGCTGCAGCAATGCAATCAGTAAATAATACAAAGTGGTTGCTTTCCCCGCATGACATAGCCATGTAGGAAATTGCCACCCGTATAGCATACAACTCCGCATCCGGAGCCGTAACAACACCTGAAGCGTACCTGGTCTGATGAATCAGGTCTCCACTTCTGTATATCATGGCCGCTGAAACAGCCTGATGTCTAGGGTTTTGCGGCACCGACGCGTCGGTAGCTGCAACCACCGTATCCGGATCCTCTTCGAGTAACTCGAGTTTCCGATCAAGGAATACTATCCACTCAGCTAGGCTTTCAGACTCGGACTTCTCCTTGTCCTTGGCTTGCTCAGTGAATGTAATGCAGTCAGGATACCTATCCCGCAATCTGTTGCCAGGGTTTGCATCCTCGTGTGTGGGATCAAACTCCTCAGTGAGCTTAGTGGAGACCTTGTCGATCTCCATAACTGTGCCTTTGACCTTCTTCCGGACTGCTTCCGTCAGAATGGCCAATGACTTGGGATGCGGGGTGGCGTCTTTGACTTGTGTTCCCCTAAGTAGAGATCTTGTCGGGTGTGTGCTCGACAAGGTGGCTACCCTGTAATCCGCCCTGGTGGCAAGTTTACGCAGGTGAATGTGAACCGGGATGAGTCCCGCAAGGGCTTCAACTCCGCCTGTGGGCGATGTGCGAAACGCACCTGTCACCCATATTGCTGCTTTACGCTGCATAGTGTTGAGGGATTTGAGAGCGGTTTTGCTCCTAGATCCTTCAAAGAACCATAGTCTAAATCCGTACGTGGCGATAGGTATCACGCATACACGGTATAGAAGCCTTTTATGAAGGGCTGAAAGCCCCCTGGTTGAGTTGCCAAGCATTCTTTTTTTTTTTTTTTTTTTTGAATCATATTCTTATATACCGGTGTACGAACACAGTCCGGTCGCTATCTACAAATGCAGCATCCCACAAATGCGTAATAACTAGGTCCCCCACTAGAAAGGAGGTGCGCCTCAATAAGAACCGCCCCTCAGAACGTATCCACAGTGTTTCCTCAACACTATGTGGTAAATAGGGTTACATCATAATGGGCTCAGACACACTGGTGCCCCCAGCTCCCACGTCCTTCACCCCCGCCACCTAGGCCTGGCAGCAAGAGCCCGCACACCCCTCCGGAGAGTCTACGGGGAGCTAATACCAGTACATCAGCCCATATGACTTACCCCACTCCTTCAGCTTCTGCTTGGGAGGGAAAGGCAAACGCCCGAGGGTTTGCCTTCAGGTAGGCTATGAGACCCGGAAGCCGGTTAAGCGAAGCTCCGCGCTCAAGTTCTGAGCATCGGTAAAGTACGTGTGCCCTGGTACCAGGTTCCACACCGCACAAGCAGGATAGATCTGCCTGAATATTAAACCGCTGGTAGTACTCTCCAATCGGTGCGTGCCCCAGGATGCACCGAGTCATTCTGGTTGTCAAAGAAAGCGACCCTCCGGCCACCTTTAGCCATGTTCCTCCCTTGAGGTACGATGGCTGTAGAGGACGATCTTTAAGATCTTGTAGCTCATAAAAGTGCCTGCCTCTATATGATGGGTCCTGAAAGCGCGATACCCACGCATCCTGGCCTGCCTTGGTGGCTTCTTGACGGAGCCTATCCAACGATGTTTGAGGCACTGCCCCCACGCCTATGGGGGGTAGTCCTCTGACAAATTCATGAGCGAGCTGGTGAATACTCCATTTCGCTTTTGAAGGTACTTGGATGAAGGTCACCTTGCGGTCATCTCCTCCTGCAAACCAGTCAGATAACGCCCTACATACAGCCAGAGAGTGACTCTGTCCTGAGTGTATGGACGGGTCGATTGCCCGCTTTGCTGCAGCAATACAGTCGGTAAATAATACAAAGTGGTTGCTTTCCCCGCATGACATAGCCATGTAGGAAATTGCCACCCGTATAGCATACAACTCCGCATCCGGAGCCGTAACAACACCTGAAGCGTACCTGGTCTGATGAATCAGGTCTCCACTTCTGTATATCATGGCCGCTGAGGCGGCCTGATGTCTAGGGTTCTGCGGCACCGAAGCATCAGTAGCCGCAACAACCGTATCAGGATCATCTTCGAGTATCTCGAGTTTACGATCTAGAAATGTAACCCACTCAGCTAAGCTTTCGGACTCGGACTTTTCCTTGTCCTTGGCTTGCTCAGTGAATGTAATACGGTCAGGATACCTATCCCGCAATCGGTTGCCAGGGTTTGTATCCTCGTGAGTGGGATCAAACTCCTCGGTAAGCTTGGTGGAGACCTTGTCGATCTCCATAACGGTGCCTTTGACCTTCTTTCGGACTGCTTCCGTTAGATTGGCCAATGACTTGGGGTGTGGGGTGGCGTCTTTGACTTGTGCTCCCCTAAGTAAAGATCTTGTCGGGTGTGTGCTCGACAGTGTGGCTACCCTGTAATCCGCCCTGGTGGCAAGTTTACGAAGGTGGATGTGAATCGGGATGAGTCCCGCAAGGGATTCAACTCCGCCTGTGGGCGATGTGCGGAACGCACCTGTCACCCATATTGCTGCTTTACGCTGCATAGTGTTGAGGGATTTAAGAGCAGTTTTGCTCCTAGACCCTTCAAAGAACCATAGTCTAAATCCATACGTGGCGATTGGTATCACACACGCACGATATAGAAGCCTTTTATGAAGGGCTGAGAGCCCCCTGGTTGAGTTGCCAAGCATTCTCATTGACTGTACAGTAGTGAGAGCCTTGGTAGAATAGTATCGCACGTGTTCATGGAACAGCAATTTGCGATCAAAATAGAACCCCAAGTACCGCCATGTTTCTTTGGGTCGGAGCGGAGTATTTCCCGTATACGGGGCAAACTCCAGATCTAGGGGTGGGTCGTATCGATCCCTAGCCCTGCTAAAGTGAAAGAGCTCGGTTTTATCGTGCTCCAATACCAATCCTACCGCCGTAAACAAGGCGTATAGGATCCCATATGCCCTCTTAAGGGAATGGTTGTTATCGTCTAACGATTTGGATTGGGCCACCACTGTGCCATCGTCCACATAAGAGAGGAGGGTGGTGTTCAGTAACACCTCCCGAGCTCTGATTTCGTACACCTTCATTATAGGTGCTATGTATATCGATGACAGGACTGGAGACAGGGCAGAGCCCTGACCCACTCCCACATCTGCTTCGTTTGGCCCTGATTCAAACAAGTTCCACCTATATCTGGTGGACCGCCCTACAAGGTAGGAGGTAAAGAATCCAATCAGCTTGTGAGAGAATCCGAATTTACTCAGTATGTGTAATAACACATCATGGTTGAGCGATGAGAAGAATTGAGCAATGTCAAAAGCGACAACGCTAGTCATCTCCCCCTTTGCCCACCCAGCTCTCACTAGGTGGGTTAGGTAGGTGCCTGCATCCTCTGTGGATCGTTGGCGGACTCCCCCAAACTGGTTGGGGTGAACAAGATCAAACTTGATCATGTCGAATTGGAGACGATTAGAAATCATCTTCTCAATAAGTTTGCCCACAGTATTCAAAAGCACGATAGGCCGGAATGACTTTGGGGTAGAGTATGAAGGCTTGTTGGGCTTCGGGATAATGACTGAGACCGACTCCTTGAAGTGAGTTGGCCAACAGCCGATATTGATGCATGCATCCGCAAGCATTAGTATACGATGGGCACATTCTGGCTGAGACAGAATGACTTTGAGGTGGGCCCATGTGAGATGGTCGGGCCCTGGTGACGAGATGCTTGAGCATGCCTGTAACGCATCCCCGAGCTCTGCATTGCTGAATCTAGACCAACTTCGTTCTGTCATAGATTCTAGCTGATCCAGCACAGAAAGGTCAACTTCCCTTCCTGACGCAGAATTGTATGTCCCATGGAGTCCTCTCCACAGATCATCAAGATCATGGCACGGCTGTCCATTGTATTGGATGGCCTCCACTGGTGGTAACTTGCGCTGTTGGATCCATTCCATTAGATCCCAAGGGCGCTTGTTAGATACAGCAATTTCATTGATTCTAGAGTCAAAGAACTTGCGTTTGGAGGTTCGAATGACCCTCCGAAACTCGGTCCAGTTGTCCTGGGACCTTTCATCCCTGTAGGCCTGAAGGGCATCAGAGCACTCTTCGGTCCACCAGGGCTTCGAAAATTTTGTGAGACAGGAGGCCTTTGAATGCACATCCCATGCCTTTGAGAATACTGAGGCCATTTCAGCTGCCATGGCTGATACATCCTCTGCTGTTTGAGGCTCCAGCCACGTTAATGCCTGGAGTCCGTCAATTATGTCGGCTAGGAACTTATCTTCCTCCTCCCCCCCTTTGGGGAGGGCACGACGCTGTATTTCTGGGATGTCTCCCATATCTAGTGTTACAGAAACCGGAATATGGTCCGATGGTCCCTGCAGTTCTGTCTCCCTCGTGGCCACAATTGCCAGTGAAAGAGTCGATTTGACAAACACTAGGTCTAGAACAGACTCCCTAAGACCTTGTGTCCGTGATATGAAGGTTGGCCCCGGATTTATATACCCGGCCCTGGCCACTCCAAGTTCCCCCGCTGTTTCCAGCAGTGCTGCCACCATGCCCCGGCGCTGTGAGACGCCTGGGTCCCATTCCGGGGAATGGCAGTTGAAGTCACCCGCCATGAGCGAAAGTGAAGGCATACTACCCGCTTTATCTTGCAAAAGACGGATGGCGGTCCCATTGTCATCAGAGTAGACATTGGCTAGACATTCGGTCTCACCTCTGTAGAACAGAGACATGACTAGTACATCGCGGTGGTCAATGACATCCCTGCGCATTGCAGGCCTGAGGGCAGCCAGTCTCTTGGAGACGTATGTGGCTACTCTCGGGCGGTCTCCCTCATCTTTCTCTGGACGGATCATTACTGTCCAAGATGGGTGATTTGGCGCGCCCATCACTCTCTCCCCTTCCGGGTCCTTAGCTGATGGTGCGTGTCTTATGAGCCGCCAGGGCGGTTCTTGGATAAACAGGATGTCAAACCGATCTTTCAACTCCTCGAGAAGTACATCAAGATACATATAGTTCTTGGCAATGTTAAAACTTAAGACTCTTATCCCTTGTGTCTCAGACATTAAGCTAGACGTGGGGTTTGAGCGATGGGCCTTGTACCAGAACTGCGTTCGCGTACCTCAGCATATTTGGCTTCCATCCAAACTCGGTCAAAGCGATGGCGCCAGAAAGGGCAGGCCCTTTCAGTTGCGGAGTGATTGCCCCTGCAATTAGGGCATACCGGCGTATGAGGACATGGCTCATCTTCGTCGGTGGGAGGAATAGGCGGGTTAGCCTTTGGGTTGCCCTTGCAGCAGCCCGCAACAAGCCGATGCTCATCAGCTTTGTGGGGACCGCTACATTTGGGACATCGCTGCTGCGGAGCGCGGCATGCAGAGCTAGGGTGGCCCCACCTGTAGCATCTCTGGCACAGGGGGACACCTGGACTGGCTGGAGTAGATCGAACTAAACAGTTACGCCCTTGGATGTGTATTGGCTTATCCAAGAGACGCTTTGCACGGGTTCCTGATTGAGAATCCCAAATATTGAAGAACACCGTACAGGTGGTGCTCTTGGCAGAGTTCCGGACCACCCGCGGCAGCCCCGTGAATGTAAAGTCGTTGTTCAGAGGCGATTGCGCTATGGCGTTCTTCACATCTGAAGCAGTGATGCGGTCACCTGACACGATGTCCTTGAAGTAGGGAACGTCGATAATCTTGAGATATGACGTCGAGGTGGGGAGCCCAACCCAATGGGACTCCTTGTATCTGTCCGGTACAAGGTCCAAAACCCTCCCACGGATAATGTTTAGTGCGCTTTCATCAGCAACACCGCTTGTAGCAAGTGCCCAGCCCTCATGTGCACGAGTTGTGGCCAGCACCTTAAGAGAATGCTGCGCGCTGCGCAGTGCAGCGTTCACAGTGGTAGTGAGGAGGTTGAGGCTCATTTCTGGCACTCCAACATCCTTGGGGAACGACACCAGGACCTGTTTCCGGGTTGGTCCGGGTGTAGTGAATTTCGGAGTAGTCCGGGGCCTCTTGGTGGGCACAGGGTTTCCGGAGATGGCGGGTCCGGGCCTACCCGGTGTCTCGGCCGACGCTGACGCGTTCGCCTGCGCCAGCGCAGCAGGTGCTCGTCGTTCTCTTCCCCTTCTCGCCGCTGCAGCAAAGGAGTATGGGGTGGTGGGTTTAGGCTTAGTGGCCAAGTTGATTCTAGGGGGAGGTCCCCTTGGATTAGGACGCTGGAATGGCACTGTAGGACGTTTCGGAAGCGGCCTTGGGCCCGTTCGAACTGGTTTATTCCCATTATCACCAGTGGGCTCGGTTCTATGTGGGATAAGGACTGTGTCATCTTCCTCCATTGCCTGGTGGTCGATGTGAAGGGGGGAAGAGCTGTGGGGTAGCGCAGAGCTGTTCTGGATGCGAGATTGCTGCCGGATGGTGGCCTCTTCGAGAATCCGGCCTGCGATGAGGCTGGATAAGGATGTGGTGCTGCTGTGAAGGCGTCGCAGCATCGAGGTTGCGATGTGGAGTTCAGGCTCGGATTCAGAAAGCTGGATCCAGTCTGTGATGGCAGTGATTGCATGCGCGGCTACTTCGAAATCCCCCCCTACATCTCCAGGAGACATTACTAGGCTCAGGAAAGAGGATTCAACTGGCGGCTCAGGTGATGCAGTGTCGCGGGGAGGAAGGGGTATTTCTTCATCCTGCGGCATGGGGGTTTGCTCTCGGGGACTAGCAACCGAAGCAGATCTGCGGCTGCTCATGGACTGAGCACGCCGTGGGGCGGGGACATGTGTTAGATATCTGTCCCGGGCACTGGGTGCAGACCCCTCCCCAGCATTAGCAAGGAGGGGGTCATCGGATTCGGGCTGTGGATGTGGAGTGCTTGTGCGGGTCGGGGGACGAGATCGCACCCCGCCCCGCCCCTGGCGGCTACCAGGCAGTGACATATGGCTATTCGGATTGTGTTGGTGCTTTCTGATAGTTCAGATTCGATCTGTGTAGTGTAGAACGTTTTTCGGGTTGCAGCAACTAGTAGTTCCCACGGGTAGATGATGGAAGCACCTGAGAGAGAAGCGTGCCATCTATCCTGCTTGTGCGGTGTGGAACCTGGTACCAGGGCACACGTACTTCACCGATGCTCAGAACTAGAGCGTGGAAACTCGCTTCATCGGCTTCCGGGCCTGATAGCCTATTTGAAGGCAAACCCTCGGGCGTTTGCCTTCCCCTCCCAAGCAGAAGCAGAAGGAGTTGGGTAAGTCATATGGGCTGATGTGCTGGAGTTAGCTCCCCGTAGACTCTTCGGAGGGGTGTGCGGGCTCTTGCTGCCGGGCCTAGGCGGTGGGGGTGAAGGACGTGGGAGCAGGGGGCACTAGTGCGTCATAGCCCAGGATGATATAGCCTCATCTACCACGTAGTGTGATGAAACACTGTGGACATGTTCTGAGGTACGGTTCCTTAGCGGGGCGGACCTCCTTTCTAGTGGGGGATCTAATTATTACGCATTTGTGGGATGCTGCATTTGTAGATAGCGACCGGACTGTGTTCGTACACCGGTATATAAGAATATGATTCAAAAAAGTCTGCGAGCCTTCCGCGGTGCGTCGAGAAGGTCAGAGATGAGAGGGAGTGGATAGCGATCCTTTTTGGTAATCTTATTGAGACCCCAGAAGTCGACACAGAGTCAAAGATCACCACTCTTCTTCTTGATGAAGAGAACGGGAGCGCCGAAAGGAGATTTGGATGGAGTGATGAGCCCAGCCTGGAGATGTTCATCAATGAATTCCCAGAGAGCTGTGATTTCCATTTGAGAAAGAGAGTAGATTGGACCGAGAGGTGGTTCTGTTCCTTCCTCTAACTGAATCTTCATGTCGTCTTCTCCCCGATGCAACAGAAGCTGTTTCGTCATTTCTGGACTGAAGACGTCAGTGAATTCATGATAATCAGGCGGAATGATTGCCAAATCTTCCTCGGAAAGTTCTGCTGTGTGTCTGGAGACCGAGTCAGAAGGCGTCATCTGGATGGTGAACGCCCGAGCACTGGACTTGGACTTTGCTTGGAGGTAAGCACCAGCTGATATGAGGGAAACCTTCGGAGCTATAGCAGACGGAGCTGAGAGAAGATCAGCGTAGGAATAGATGGGCTCAAATGGATAAGATGGAGACTTAGCCTTGCGCTGAGGCAAACTAGGCTGAGGAGATACTTCCGAGGGCTCAGAAGAGCGAGTCGGAAGGGCCAGCTGAGACGGAATAGGCTTTGTCCGGAATTTGATACTGTTGTTTGACCAATCAACCAACAAGTTGTAGCGGTGAAGCCAGTTATATCCTAAAACTAGGCTGCAAGCCAAATCAAGGTGAGTGACATAAAAGTCAATCAGAAGGATGTCTCCAGAAGAAAAAATGATAGGTAAAGAGGCCATGCGCAAAATAGTGGAACCATGGGAACCATTGAGAAGGCAAAGGGAAGTAGGTGGTATTGGAACGGTAGGTACTTGGTTACATTCCACATACTTTGTATCTATAAAGCAGTGGGACAAACCGGAATCAACGAGAGCAGAAAAAGATAATGGTACAGTAGTGGATGACTGTTCGTGTTTATCAGAAGAAATAGACATATTCGAAGAAAGAGTAACAGTAAGAGAATTAGGCGAAGAAAGAGCGGTTGCATTGAGAGTTACCTCAGTGGAACAATCCAGCTCAATGCAACTCCAAACTCGTTCCGAGGGTTCAGAGTTGCAGACTATTTTTTCACCTCATCCGGTTTGGATGTGGAGGCGTCCGAAGTAGCTGCAGCACAACCTTTAGCCTGAGAACCGGCCGCAGATCGCTTCCTACAATCATCTGTCTTGTGCTTTCCACCACAGAACATGCACAAGTTGTTCTTCTTCTGACGTTCCTTCTCTTCTGGCTTCAACTTTCCGTCCTTACCAAGATACTGGGCAACCGGGTTAGTAGTGTTGGAAGTCAGATTAGACCCAGAGTTGCTGTTGGCGTTGGACTTGTTGCCAGAAGAGTTGCTGGAAGAGTTGCCGGAGCTCTTGTTGGAGCCACTGGAACTGCCAGAACCTCTGGAAGAGTTGTTCAAACCATTTCCGGAGTTGTTGTTGGATCGGGAGTTGAAATTGGAATTGTTGTTGGCACGCTTCGCTGCTCGGCCCTCTTGGTTTAGCACCTGCTATTAAAAAGCAGCTTCGGAGCCTTGTTTTTGTGTGATTTTAGCCTAAAACAAATAAGAAATGACTAGGTAATATGAGTACTAGAGCCAGTCCCGAGCGGCTAGTAAAAGGCTCAGATCCTAGCATAAGGAGAGAATAGCGCCTCGGATGCATCCCTCCTTATCTCTGAAAACTGTAGGAGTCGTATAACTGACGAAAGTATCACTTTGGAGGCATGACTAGGACCTGTAGTCATATCAAGGGAATATCTCCAGTGGCTCGGAGGCATCATACTCAGGATTAGAATAATAGAATCAGACTTGACGAAGACCTGTACTAGCAGAAGCTAGACAGAGGAAGTCACTGCGGAAGCATGGAGGGTCGGAAAGTGGGACTAAGTCAAGCCTCAGAAGCTTGGTATAAGGTCAAGGCCTCACTTTGGAGGCATGATTGATTCAAGTATACTAAGTATACTACCAGTTACGCTAGTCATCCATATTGGCTAAAGCTACCTTGTCCCAGCCGAAGTAATTATCTACGTCGGAATCTTCAGGATAATAAGAATCAATGAAGGTTTCATGATCTAGATAATTGGTATAGAATGGATCGCATAAGATAGGATTATAGAAAGAGAAGGATTGAGAGAGCCAACGACCCATGACAGGGGAGTACCTGAAGAACGAGAGCTTGGTATAGTCAAGCTTCGGAGGTGCTGGGCACTCAGCACAACTAACAATGGCATTGATCCAAGTGTTAACGGCTCCAGGAGTGCGAGCGGTTTTGAAGTTGAGGAAACCAACTCGAGCAATGGACTCGGCGACCATGTCAATGACAGACCTGGCATTGTGAGGAATGAAGTGGTCAAAGGTGTCCTTGCAGAGATAGATTTCATCCTGGATCGTGTTGTAACGAATCACGTAGCCCCAGTAGATGGATCTGTGGCAACTGAGGAAGAACTGCTGGAAAATGATTCCGAGGATAGCTTTGTTGAGGCAGAGGTCCTGCCCACGCAGTGGCAGCATGGGACAGACTAGCTCACCTGGAGATAGGCTTAGAGGCAGCAACGAGAGTAGTAAAAGTCCTGGTATTGCATGTAGATACAGAGCTACTTATATACTATACAGAGGTGGCTGTATCTTCTATAACAGGAATGACTAGGAATAGCATAGATCATAGTGAAACGATTGAAGCATATTATGCGGCCTGATACAACGGTCCATATATCCGGTAGTCCGGATTCAACAAGCTTCTCGCTCTGCGTCGAGTGGAATGGGTAGGATGATGCGGCACTCTTTGATCTTATCAGAGTAATCTTCTGGATACCACCAGTTGCAGAAGTGATCTTCAATGTTATGCAAGCGTGCTATAGTGCGCTTGGGGGAAAGTAAGCAAGGAATTGGGAGGACCTAGTATTTGCTTATACTGACCTCTGGACTTGCCGCTGAAGTGGAAATTTTACTTCGGAAACTAGGAAATTAGCACTTCGGAGGCGTGGATCCGAACCAGGCACTGGGCGCTAAACAATGATCGAGAAGTGATCGGAGGTGTTGCACCTTTGACATACCTCCCTCGTACTTGTGCATCGAGATATTAACTGTACTAAGAGCATAGTTGGTGCTGGTAGCAACAACAGAGCTCAACTGCGCTAGAAGGCGAGGGACTAAGAAAGAAAGGAATGGTGTACCAAAGAATCAAGTAGGAGTTCTGGCTGAACCATTGAACTATTACCCGGTATCCAAGGTACCAAGATTGGATATAGTGGGGCGGCCATATGGATGGCAGGACGTCGGAACTATCCAAGCTACAGAAGGGGCATCAACCTGGCCATGGACAGCTGGGTAACTCAACGAATATAGGCATCGGAGGCACATACTTTGCTTCAGATGAAGGGAGTATATGCTTCAGAAGCAGACAGAACCGGATGACCTATGACAATTGAAGAGTCTAGAACCGGAGAATCAATGCTGCAGAGGCAGATAGGCAGAACGGAACCATAGATAGGAGAGACCCGGAAGAAAAGAATGTTAGAGAATGTTCGAGGCTGATGATACTTCCGAAGCAAATTATTGGTTTTGACTTTGGGGTTCAAAAGCATAGATTAAACACAAAACTCTCCAAGTATATTCCAAAGTAGGTAGTTTATGCCTCTGAGGCATGGTTTATTCAATATTTGTACGATTCGGTAGAATTAGCGCATCCTAGAGTATATAAGCAGTGGGGTTTTCATCAAGGATCCCCAAGCAATCCGTACGATTAGTATTCAGAGGATACGAAGCTATTCCACTTGTTGGGTAGTTAGTTGACTCGGGAGCGCTTCTGGAGAGACATTGGAACAGAATAGAATGTTGTTTGCCCAAACCTAGAAAATCCATTGAACACTTGCTTGACATTGACTTTGCATTATTTGTCTGCGATGCCAACTTGACTGGCTGAGCTATTGATTGAACTTCCGAAGCTAATTGGGCTGAGGATATTGTTTGCCATTGACAGTTGGTCGTCGGTTATTGACAGACTTGATTGGAGTCTTTGTTGCCATTGTTTGATTTGATTGTCTTGTTGCCCCTCGCTGTTTGAGTGGTTCTGAAGCTAGTTGAAGCCTTAGAACGCACTTCTGAAGCACCAAACAAACTCTACACTCTCCGAAACAACCTATAAACCTCTCTTCTGAACCCCACTTTTGACCTCCGAACTGGTTTCAGAGGCAAAGCTACCTTAGTTGGATAGTTTCTTGAGTCAGATTTCCTTCAGCCTACTATTGCAGTCTGGCTAAGAGCGGAACCTACGATCAACGCCGATCCCCGATTCCCGCACCCTTCAGCTACACTCTTGAGTGTTGGGAGGATTTGACCTACGAGTTAGATTTTATTATACACCACGAGTGGCGCTTTACACCGGCATGACGCCTAGCGCAGAGGACTACAACATGGCCACACTACTACTTACCAGAGAGGAGTTTAGAGAGATAGAGGCAAGACGTAGAAGCTCAAGCACACTGTAGATTCAAGTAGAGAACTACGAGCCTATATACATGAAGATACAATAGAGTTACCATATAAGGACGACAATAGAAATTGTACATATGAGCATAATGAATAATGAAGAATAGAACAATAGTGAATGCATTATCCCGCATAATACAATGGCGGGAAGTATGAACCGGGACTACGGATATCCTGGGATCTAATTATAGTCCACAGATTCAACAAGTTTCTCGTCTGCCGTCCCCCCAGTCTCACCTCTCAGTGTCTATTTCTTGTTTGACAACTTCACTTTCCCACCATTCTTCATCCGCCACAATCCCTTCATCCTCGCCTCCCTGCCCTTCACCAGCCAATCCACATCCCCGCCCACCTCAACCTCTGCCATCGTCCCCCTCTCCCCAATCTTCAACATCTATTACACCTTCCTCAACCTCTCGTCCTTCATTATCTATCACCAAACTTGTGAATACAACTTCTTAAGATGAAAAGAGCTTTGAGGATGAGACCTGCAGGAATCCAGCTGCACAGGATGCTGAGAATAATTGGGCATTGACCAACCAGCCGGATTCCGCAACTGCATCTGCGCCGACACTTGGAGAGGGAGAATGTCAGCTGAAGTCCAGGACAACCAACCTCACAATTGCCGTCACCTGTGCTGATCTTCTCAACAAGCAAGATCAGGAGTGGCTGGACCTTGCAAAATCTAGAGGGTGGCCAATAGAAAGGGTACGAAGAGTTCGAGAGATTCGAGCTAGGACCAACAAAATGAAGGATCCGAGCCCATATCAGGCGGGCCTGTTTCATGTTGCAAAGAAGCTGAACAGCAGTACGTCACTTAGTTGGCCTTTCACTGTGATCCCTTTTTTGACCCCGGATCAGACCTCCCCGCAGGCAGAAAGCTCAAGCTTATTGATCTTCAGCATTGTCTGAAGGCCAATGTGAAGGTCATGGCAGAGGTCAAGAAAGGGAAGGAATCATTGAAAGTCAAGAGTGGACAAAGCAACTCAAGGAACACCGTGCAACAAAGATCGTTGGGACAAAAGGCTCAAGTCAGGGAATAAGGAAGGCGGGGACAACTGGCTACAAAGCCCTCAAGCATTCGGTCAGTCATAGCTTTCATTATCACAGTGTCTCAGCATCTACTAATTGATTATGTGGTTAGGCTGGCACACTGTCTGCGACTACAGGTGCTCTCACCTTTGGATTTTTGTGTAGGTCGGAATTCAGCACCCCAGTCTCAGGAGGAATCTATGGCTCCGGAAACATGGAGGAATTCCTGCAAGACACCTACAAGACATCTGCTTTCAACTTTCTTTTGGCTGCTGAGTTGTACTCTTGCCTTGCTCACCTCAAAGGCAAGAAGACAGATGGAGTGGATAGGCTCAAGGTAGCCATTGTTGGAATGATACTTAAGGGACTTCGTACGTCTTCCATACCATTATATGTATGAGGCCTTTCTAACAGCTTGTGAACAGGGATCTCAACTGGACAGGCAAAACTACATATGGAGTACAAGCATTACCGAGTCAGGCTCATGAAGAAATGGCATGGCAAACTCGCAGGGTGGCCCAGCCACATCCCCTTTGTTAACGCACACGATATGAGGGATGAAGAGGTCAGGGAGATATATGAGCTGCTACAAAGCGGATCAGTGCGATGGGAGGTGATGAATAACAGATCGACAAGGTCTCCACCAAGCTTACCGAGGAGTTTGATCCCACTCACGAGGATACAAACCCTGGCAACCGATTGCGGGATAGGTATCCTGACCGTATTACATTCACTGAGCAAGCCAAGGACAAGGAAAAGTCCGAGTCCGAAAGCTTAGCTGAGTGGGTTACATTTCTAGATCGTAAACTCGAGATACTCGAAGATGATCCTGATACGGTTGTTGCGGCTACTGATGCTTCGGTGCCGCAGAACCCTAGACATCAGGCCGCCTCAGCGGCCATGATATACAGAAGTGGAGACCTGATTCATCAGACCAGGTACGCTTCAGGTGTTGTTACGGCTCCGGATGCGGAGTTGTATGCTATACGGGTGGCAATTTCCTACATGGCTATGTCATGCGGGAAAGCAACCACTTTGTATTATTTACCGACTGTATTGCTGCAGCAAAGCGGGCAATCGACCCGTCCATACACTCAGGACAGAGTCACTCTCTGGCTGTATGTAGGGCGTTATCTGACTGGTTTGCAGGAGGAGATGACCGCAAGGTGACCTTCATCCAAGTACCTTCAAAAGCGAAATGGAGTATTCACCAGCTCGCTCATGAATTTGTCAGAGGACTACCCCCCATAGGCGTGGGGGCAGTGCCTCAAACATCGTTGGATAGGCTCCGTCAAGAAGCCACCAAGGCAGGCCAGGATGCGTGGGTATCGCGCTTTCAGGACCCATCATATAGAGGCAGGCACTTTTATGAGCTACAAGATCTTAAAGATCGTCCTCTACAGCCATCGTACCTCAAGGGAGGAACATGGCTAAAGTTGGCCGGAGGGTCGCTTTCTTTGACAACCAGAATGACTCGGTGCATCCTGGGGCACGCACCGATTGGAGAGTACTACCAGCGGTTTAATATTCAGGCAGATCTATCCTGCTTGTGCGGTGTGGAACCTGGTACCAGGGCACACGTACTTTACCGATGCTCAGAACTTGAGCGCGGAGCTTCGCTTAACCGGCTTCCGGGTCTCATAGCCTACCTGAAGGCAAACCCTCGGGCGTTTGCCTTTCCCTCCCAAGCAGAAGCTGAAGGAGTGGGGTAAGTCATATGGGCTGATGTGCTGGTATTAGCTCCCCGTAGACTCTCCGGAGGGGTGTGCGGGCTCTTGCTGCCAGGCCTAGGTGGCGGGGGTGAAGGACGTGGGAGCTGGGGGCACCAGTGTGTCTGAGCCCATTATGATGTAACCCTATTTACCACATAGTGTTGAGGAAACACTGTGGATACGTTCTGAGGGGCGGTTCCTATTGAGGCGCACCTCCTTTCTAGTGGGGGACCTAGTTATTACGCATTTGTGGGATGCTGCATTTGTAGATAGCGACCGGACTGTGTTCGTACACCGGTATATAAGAATATGATTCAAAAAAAAAAAAAAAAAAAAAAACACATACATTCGGATCTGAAGTTGTACCCAGCTGAATCGTATCACCGGTACAAGTACTACATCTCTTTTCTCGATGACTGCACGTCCTACGTTTGGACCTCCAAGCTCAAGACAAAAGACGAGGCAGTACCCACTTTGAGGGACTTCCTTACTATGGTTAAGACACAATTCAATGCTGTTGTCAAGACCTGGATGTCTGATGAAGGGGGAGAGTACAAAGGAGATAAGTTCTGTCATGAAGACACCACTTTTCCCTCCACCATTTACTCACATGATTATCACATGTTCTTTTCTGACGGTCACTTACTATACATCTCTCTTTCTCATGATTCCCTTTCTTAACCCACCATCGCACAGCTTTAACCCACATCGCGCAGCCATCCCATTATCTCATACCGACTCATTCCTTATTCATCCTTGACTCATGACTCATACTTACTCATACACGACTCATAGGTAGCCACTCCGACTCCAGCTCTGACTGTAGGATAGGTATATAAGCTAGCTAATCTTCACCTGGTCCCTCCTCTTGACCTCTTGTCATTGGGACCAGGTGAGTAGTATGGTCTCCTTCGCTTTCCTTCTCTACATTAGATCTAACTTGTTGTTGGGACCAGTTTCTGCCTTACCTCTGTCTGAGTCAAGCCCGCTGCTCCCCTCCTAGCTTGCTACCACTGCTCTCTGCCTCTGCCGTCTCTGATGGACGCTCAGCACTTCGTGACAAGTTTGATGCAGTACTAAAAGAGTATGGGATCCAAAGGGATCAAAGCATACCGTATACACCACAACAAAACGGTCATACTGAACGATTCAACAGGACTATTCATGAGAAGGCTGAAGCTCTTTGCTTTGAAGCTTGTATGCCTCAGTCCTGGTGGGAATTCTGCCATGTGCATGCCGTCCACCTCTACAATCGCACTCCTGTGCAATGTTTGAGCTGGCAGACTCCATTCGAAATGCTTTACGGCGAAGCACCTGATGTTTCACATCTCTGAGTTATGGGTTGTGCAGCCTACGTCTTCATTCCTGAAGATCGTAGGAAGAATAAGCTTGCTCCTCGTAGTGAGTTAATGACTTTCATCGGCTACCAAGATGGGATGAAAGGCTTCCTGTTCATGCGAAGCAATAATTCTGTACTGTTTGATGAGACGCTGTATAACAAGTGTCCTGATGCCAAAACTCATGGCTTCACACCTGTCAGTAGTGAACCATTTACTTTGGGTGAAAATCCCAACATTCCTTTGGAAGATGAAGATTCTGATGACGGTTGGGACGATGCTCTGTTCCCAGATCTCAGACATCGCTCCGAACCTTCTAAGAGATCAGAACCTCAGGTTGACAAACCTGCAGGTGGCCCTGCGCCAGGGGATGTGCCACTCCCTGAGTCTGGTCCTCTGATGCCTCCAGGTGAACCCGCCGTTCCTCCACCTGCACCAGCAGCGGATGGTCCATGCCAGTCTTCGAGGCAGCGGAAGGGTACAACGTAACCTGGTAATATTTTTGGGGAAAAGCGGAACCCAAATAAACCCTCAGACATTGTTCGTGACTTAGAGAACAAGAAAACTTGGAGAAATGTCACTGGAGATAAAGAGCCTTCACATCCAGTCAATTGTCCTAGCCCTGGTCCACTTCCACCTCTGCCTGCTCCAGAACCCAGTGGAAGCACTGAGTCGCATGAGGAAGAAAGCATAGTCGAAAGACTTACCCAAGAAGGGGGAGTAGGATTTGTGATTTATATTGAGGCAGAGGTCCTGCTCACGCAGTGGCAGCATGGGACAGACTAGCTCACCTGGAATTAGGCTTAGAGGCAGCAACAAGAGTAGTAAAAGTACTGGTATTGCATGTAGATACAGAGCTACTTATATACTATACAGAGGTGGCTGTATCTTCTATAACAGGAGTGACTAGGAATAGCATAGATCATAGTGAAACAATTGAAGCATATATGCGGCCCGATACAACGGTCCATATATCCGGTAGTCCGGATTCAACACTCCCCCTCGGTAAGTGCAGCACAAGTAGAACACAAAGTGCGTCTATTTGGACAAATAAAATTCAAGTCCAAGATGTTCTCTAAAAGTGGAGAACTTGACATGACCCAAATTCTTGGTAAACATGTCCGCAGGATTGTATGCACCGTCAATAAAGAAAAGATCAACCTTGTGGTCTGAAACACATTCGTGAATGTAATGATAGCGAATATCAATGTGTTTGGTGCAATGTTCTTGAACTGGGTTGGAGGCAATAAAAATCGAGCCTTGATTGTCTCCACATATGGGGACAGGAGTCATATCAATACCAAGTTCAGAGAGTAACTGTCGAATCCACACAGCCTGACAACTACAGTCGGATAGCGCCATGTATTCAGCTTCAGTGGATGAAAGCGCAACAGTCTTCTGGGCACGTGATTGCCAACAGAAGATGCCACCTGCCAATTTGAAGAAATAGCCCATGATCGACCGACGTTTGATAGGATCAGCAGCCCAATCAGAATCAGTGAATGCTAGTAAACCTCTGTCAGAGGCTCCATCATAGACCAGTGCATAGTCTGGAGTTCCTGCAAGATGGCGGCAAATATAAAGTGCCTTCTTCAGGTGATCCTCCGATGGATCAGCAGAGAATTGAGAAAGCTTTGTAACAGTGTAGGCAATATCTGGACAAGTGCCAAGCATGATATACAGAAGCGATCCAATCACCGAAACCTACTCCCCCTTCCTGGGATAATTGTTGTACTAAGTTATTGGGCTGACTCCCCCTGGAGTTACACATGGTAGACAGACTGGCACGATTAGTCCCAGAAACTTTTCTAGGTCTGCCTCTCCTACGAGTAGTAGGTGGATCCATGGGTTCTCTATCACCTGTGGCATCTCTCCATGAAGATCTGAAACATCAGGTGCACTGCCATGCAACTTCTCATGCGGGGTCAACCAACGTAAACGCTGGGACGGCGTCCGATTATGAAGTGCAACAGCATGCAACACACAGAATTCCCACCAAGAAGGTGGAAGACAAGCATCAAAGCAAAGAGCTTGAGCTTTCTCGACAATGGTCCGATTGAACTGTTCTGCACGACCATTCTGTTCCGGCGTATATGGAATGCTGGTCAGAATTTTGATACCGTGCTCCTTCAGTACATCATCGAAGGCATCCGATTTGTACTCTCCCCCTCCATCGGACATCCATTCCTTAATATCAACACCGAATTGTACCTTCACCATAGCAATAAAGTCACGGAGCATCTTGACAGAGTCAGATTTGCGTTGCATGAGCATTGTCCAGCCATGTGAAGTACAGTCGTTGACAAACGACATATACCATTTGTATTTGTGGTACGACTCAGTGGGGAATTGTTTGAGGTCGGAGTGGATTTTCTCAAAGGGTTTCGAGGCACGGGTAGTGGAGTCAGGGAACGATCTGGAGTGCATCTTTCCTTCTGCACATCCTCGGCATAACTGGGTTTTCTTTGGTTTTCGGTCGAATTCCGGGAAGTTCTTAATGTGCTTCCGAGCTTTATCCAGAGCCTTGTCTGAACAATGTCCGAAACATCTGTGTAGAACCTTGTAGTCAACTTTATCCATTGTTGACTTGGCCATTAAGCTACGAGCAGAGGCTTTCTGCGAGCTAACCCAATAAATGGTTTGACCAGGCATGAGCGGGTAAGATACCAATGACTGGCGTCGACCCTTTTGATAAAAAGCCAATTTGCTAGACGATCCGCGTACTTGCAGACCACCTTGCAAGAATTCTCCAAGAGAGAGAAGTCGAATTGACAGAAGTGGAACATAATAGACAGGATAGAGTCGCGTAATGTGTTCCTCCATATGACCGTCAGATCCTTCAACAGAATGAGAGATGAACACAGTCCCTTTCCCCTTGATTTGGATAGGGTTGTCCTTCTGTGCAGTGTTTAGCTGCGGTCCATTGTTCATGGGTTCATACTCGGCAAAATCTTCGAGATCATAAGTAAAGTGCGATGAAGCACCTGAATCAACGATCCACTCTTGCAAGTTTCCAGTCGCCTTCTTTCCCTTACAATTGGCACATGTGTCGGAAAACTGCGGGAGCGCCTTATTTGGCCATATATGGCCAAATAAGGGCGGGTGGGGGCGGTCTACCAAATATGGCCTTATCTGGATAAAGTTTTTGAATATATGGTCGAATATATAGTTCCATTTATGGTGCTATAGATGGTCCGGTTTGTTTGAATATGCGCCCGGTCTTAGCCTTATTTAGAAGTATATATGGCAGCTTATTTAGTCCCATTTATGACACCATAATAGCCAAGGAGTAAAATTATTTTGCAGCCTTTTTATGGCTCTCACCCGGATTCGAACTCTTGACCTTGCGGACCCGCTCCTGTCGAGACCCCTTATAAGGCCCCTTGCCGGGAACGCGTTTTTTCTACTACACCACCAGGGCGTTATTAGTATAGGAAATGGGTTTAATATAGCCTACCATCACCTAGGCTATTATACAAAATACAATCGACATAGAAGCTAACACGACCTGTTTCCACCTACAAAAATTCAAGAAATAACTACCATAACCGAGCAAAAACGCCTAGTTACTGTCCTCATCATCCTCAATGTCTTCCAAATTTACTACCTCCCTCGCAGCTGCCTTTTTCTTCGCAGCACCATGAGCCCCGCCACGCGGCTTTGTAGTCCTTGCACAGACCTGTACTTCGGTGCTGCCTCGAGGCTCAGACCCTGTATCTGATTTGGAACTGGAGCCTAGATTATGGCCTGACCGACGAGCCTTCAGTGCCTGAATTGGCACCGCCTGGTCAACATGAGTGGTCGCATCAGGCGCAGGTGCTGAAGCCGGTGCTGAGGCAAACGGGACATCTGGCACTCATTGTGAATTATTCTCTCCATCATAAAAAATAGAAGGTGCAGCTTACCTCCTACATATGGTTGCACTGCCGGTTCCAGTGACTTGGGTTGGTCTAATACAACTGTGACAGGTGAGGAAGGATCGGGAGAAGCTGGGATAGTGTCGGGTACTTGAGAACAAGGTTGTGTCTCAGTGGGAACCTTGTCGTCGTCCGTCGGACCATCAGATAGGTCAGCCAGTGCAGCGGCGACCTCATCATCTTCTTCACTACCCGCCGCCGCCGCCTTACCTGACCGACCATCGGGGGATGGTTTTCCAAAGAGGTATGCGTCCCATAACTGGAGTAGTTTCTTTGTGTGCTCACTGTCGATTTTTGATATAATGAGTCGCTTGTAAGAATGAAAGTCTGCCTCATATTTGATTCCAGAACTCGTGCCCGTTGATCGGAATTCCTTATCCTCGGAAAAGAGGAACCTGACCTGCGCCATATTGTAAGTGAATGAACGCTCAAGACAAACTTGAGTGTGAACTTACAAAGACACATAAAAAAGCAATTAGACCGGGTGGAGTGGTCTTGAGCTTCCAGAGCTTGCCCAACGTCTTCTTTGTTGGAATAGCCCGTGGCTTGAGGGATGTGGGTCCAAAAAGTAATAGCTTTCCGAGCTAAAATGAAGCTTAAGGTATTAGTCGTGATACATCTGTTACATGTGTGAACCTTACCGCCATCACTTCCTGAGACCGAAACTGCTGGTTCCGCTGGACGGTGAAACCTGGGTAGAGGAGTGGTGGCAAAAGGAGGTGGGTGTTGTCGGGCTTGGCTCCAAGTAGAGCTTTCACCTCCGGTGTCTTACGAGGGGATGGGTTGCCTCACGAGAAAGAGTCGGCATTGCGGTCCGTGTAGGCAAGGTGAGCGTGAGATTTGAGGGTAGATATGGCTGCGTTACGCTGCTGCCCCATCGCAGTTTTAAACTTTGTGACAATGAGGGTAAGCTTGAGCAATCCAAACTGGGAAGTTAACCTCTGCTCACCGTACTGTACCACTTCGGATAGCCCGATTTGACCATGTCTCTATGTTCAATTGATGGGAGGATATCCCATAGTTCAGTACGGGGACCAAGAGTGATATTCTCAGCTGAAGAATAGCAGAGAGGATCCAGTGGACCGAAGGGAGGTCGCTCGCCCTGGATATCCAAGAGTGTTGGTGGCCACGGCTGAGCTGTCATCGAGTATTTCTTGCCAATTAGCGTCGCAGTTTTGATTCATGCCTGAGACGCGTCAGATGGCATTGAAGATACAGATGCCGAAATCGAGTCTTTGCTAGAGACCTGTGACGGCGGGGGAGAGCTGAGTTGAAGATCTTTGAGCTTCTCTTCAGCTTCTTGAAGCTGAAGCTGTTCTTCCCTAAAAGCAGACTGATACTCCTCGATGGTAACAGGACTCTTCTGTACGTGGTTTACTAGGGAGTCAGGACAAGTGAACGGGAAAATAAAAAATGAGGGCATACTGCAGGTACAAGGACAGTGCTGGGAGTAGCCATTGTACCATGAGGAGATGGTAAGAAACAATGAGGTACTGAAATTGAACGCGACAGGTTATCCTTAAGACTCAAAATCATTGGGTCGTGTTTTAAGACAAATGGTATACTATTGAGGCCGAACTCGCCTTTCTTCCACAACACACACAAATTTAACCAGTTATAGTATTTACGATAACCTCATTTCACAGTTCACCCGAGACGACATGGCTTTGGGGCTTCTTTGAGTGAGTCAAACTGTAAGGTGCTTTGTCATTACATTGCAGTGATTGGCGCACCTCAAGGATCCGGAAAGCCTGGTGAGATAGTCAAGGGACGTAACTATCTACCTAGTATCTACTGATCCCGATACTGGAAGGATTGCATGCGTACAAACAAATCCTCATCAAGGTCATCCATAATGAAATATTCCTCCCTGACACTGGGATCTGCAGCATAATTTTGTATGGCCACTGCGCCACAAATGATCGTGCGTGCAGGGACAAACTGAGCTTCACCCCGTGGGCAAGCTCGAACCTGATACAGTCCCATGTCTCTGTCAAGCTCAGTTGTATGGCCTCATGGCGCATTCAGTGGCTGGACAAGCGCCAGAAGGTACCCTTTCGATTCCACCTGACACGTAAAAAGGAGGATGAGTCGGGCGAAATAAAAGTTAGGATGCAAGTCGATCATCACAACATCGTAACATGGATTGCCGTAGAACATGGAACTAGCGCGAATGTAATCACACGTAATTGTCCAGTCAACCTTGGATTTGAAATAGGCTTTCACCATCCCGAATTCATGAATAATCTGAGGGCCCAAAAATGTCAGAAAGAGGCGGAAATTGAAAGAGGAGTCAATTCTCGCCTCATCGGTTGGCTTGAAGCGAAGGGAGCTCGACTTGGGCTGCAGAAGCCTATACATTTGGAAGAAACGCACGAGGTAGTTTTGTAAACGAACCCGGAAGTTTGTGAAGGCTGGGTTGGTAGCATGCGCTTCTCCAAGGCCCTCAAATGTCCACCACTTTACCAGTACCTTGAGTCGAATGCCCTCATTGGGCTCCTGCTCTGGCTGCTTTCCAATCAATGGTGTCGACAAACGGCCCTCAATTGGGATATTGTCTCCATCGTTACCCTCCCCGATAGCTTCCTGCTGCTTCTTTACTCTGATGGCCTCAGTCTGCTCGTCAATCCTCTGCTGAATTATCCCCGCCACATAGAACTGATGATCAATGCACAAGACCTGCCTCACAAAACTTGGGCATGAGGAACGTGTACGTGATTGGGTTGCAGTTTTCTTACCTGTGGCGCAATGTCTTTGAAATTGGTCCGGAGCTGATACGCCTTCTTCAAGGGATGATGCATGTTTTCATTAATCTTCGTGTTGTAGTTACGTGTAACACCCTTGCTCTGGATGTCGTCAAAAAGATGAAAATAAGAATGTGCTTTCGGAAAGTTCCATGACTTGGAGTATCCCGGGTCCTCCGAGGCGAGAACTTCGTATTCCTGTTTCGCCTATGAGTTTCAAAAGGTATATATATCACAATGCAGAAACCGGACGTCACCTGTATGAGCTTCGAGAGCGAGAGGGCAGCTGCATGGCCTCTCTCGATTGTTTCTGAAGTGTGGAGTGTGAGAGATGCATACATCTTGAGCCTGCGGAAGGCGTGCATGCACTGAACAAGTTTGTAGCCAGCTGGGTCCTCTTCCTTTGTCAAGATGTTGTGCAGGCAAAAAGGAAGTTGCTACAGGTTATTAGCATTGTCAACTCTGATGACGTCTGCAGTTGAGCTAGTCATACCTTTGCGACGTCTTCTTTCTTGCTGCCGTCGGCGAATTGCATGGACATGATCCTGTTGAAATGCAAAAGATTCCGCCAGCGTGGGATCTCGGCCATCCTTTTGAGAAATGAGTCTGATAATCGAGAGAACTTGAGCACAGACTTACTGTTTGTCTACCATAATCATCACCTTGGAACCTTGTGCCTCAATTTGCATGAAGGCATCCTTACGGAGGTGCTCAAACAGTCCAATGGCTGCGTGGAGGCAATCATAGGACGTTGCTAGATGAGGATCTGAGTTGTTGACGGCCCAAAATGCGTTCTATAATAGAGGTTATAAGACTTGTCATGTCAGAGACTCAGAGTGAATTCCATTTCGTACCTCTAGCCATCGGACACCAAGACGGTTAGCGAGCTCAGTGTCACTCAGCGCACACTCTGATTCCTCTGCTGTACGCAGGGGATATGCACAAGAGTGATCACACTGCATCTCATTGGGTACTAGACAGACGGGACAGGGATAGTTCCCATTTGACCCTTTTGTGTGAGTAATCACACCCCTCGTGAGGTTAAATAAACATCAAAGAACGAACACAGGTGAAATTTGAGTAGTACTTACTGTTCTTCATAATCAGCAGAGTTTACCGGAATGCAAGGAAAAAGCTGGTACTCAAGATTTGGTTTACTGAACCTGAATCTGTACCAGAAGCCAGTGAATGACGTTTTTCGAATTGACTTGAGCACTTCCAAGACTTGATGATGATAGACTACCTGCTTAAACATGGTGTAGGCTTGATTATTTGGATACACTTTGTCATCGGGAACCTAGAATTGAGTATATTGGTCGTAGATCAAGAGGATTTGGAAAATCCAATTGCTTACTACTACATCAAGCCAGCCAACAACGCGCCCTCCACCAATGTGAGTGTTGCTGTTGCGGATTCCATCATCAATGTTGGCAATTTGAGCAACGATGGGGTATCCTTTCGTTGTTCCAAATGACAAAAGCTTACTCTTATCAGAGTAGAAGATGTGGCACAGCAGCTTACCGCCAGACGGAAGAGAAGACTGTTATGGTATTAGAATTATCCTATTGTGCTACAAGGCCACGAACCTGGAGCTCCCAAAACCGGTCTCCCGTCCACGGCTCTCGCACAAACCTCACCCAACTTGTTCCATTCCATTTGTATAGTCGTTGTGCATCCCAGTGGAATGAGTCCCGAAGCAAAGGATCTTGAAGAAGGTCTTTCGTCCAATTTAGCAACGGCCGCTGATAAACCGCGAGGTCATACAACTTCTGTTCTCTGGAGAGCGTGACCTCCATTGGCAGGTCGACCTTCTCGAACTATCAATTATCAGTACAGGACAAGAAATAATTAGACAGTCACGCCCACCAGGGTGACAGTTTGACCAGCCAATTCCCAAGCCTTTTGGACCGACTGATACGAGGTAAACGATGTTGTCTCTCCCTTGCAAGAGTGGTGAAGAAGGGAGAGAAGTTGTTCCGTGAGGTCTTTGTTCAAATGGGCCGTGAGTGCGAATTTGGCAACATCGAAGTCAAACTGTGAATCAAACGGTTTCCATGGCGCCATTGCAAGCTCTTGAGGAGGACTTGGGGAGACCTGTTGGGGCCGATAGTAATCCTTGAGAAAGTGTTTGAACAATACAACTTGTGGCGGCATCCATGACGACGGATGGGTTTCTATAAGGATGGCATCCTGCTCGGGCTTGAAATCGGTGCTGATTGTTGCTGGTCTGTCCCAAGATGAGGCAGTGTCTGTTTCTATTATGTGAACTGATCAGCCCAAGCATTAAAGCCTTGTTGGCGGTAAGTTTGTCAATTCCAAGCTACTCACCAAATGGAGAGACACTTGCCTGATAATCATCAGCCACTTCAATTTGTTCAGATTCACCTATGACCTCGTTCTGAAATGGCACTGATAGGCAATTAGCCACTTGCATCCAAATATTGCAAGAGTCACTTACACGGTAGTACATCCAGGTCATCCTGATTGCCAATACCCGGGAATTGATCTTCGAGATTGTGTAGGTTATCGAAGGGCTCGTGTTCGAGGGTGAGAGCTAGAGAAAGAATGGTCAGTCCAACGGCAAGCTAAACGAAATATCTTTAGGCTTGACAATCTAGCGTGTCGGCATTCGATATCGTGGCTTCGTTGTCCAGGCGTTGTGACTCAAATGCCTGATTTTGCTCCGCGTCCCTCTTCTTTTGTTGACAGGATGTGAGATGCCTCTTGTAGCCATGGACACTTTTCTCCTCGCCGCAAAGCTCACAAACCTTTTTTTTCTCCGAGCATACCATTACAGGGCTCGCAAGAATGGTGCAAAGCGGGCTGAAGGGGAAGGAAGAGGAATTTATAACCTCATACACGCATTCAGCGCGTGTCATCCGGGTTCATGTGAATGTTCAATGGAAGACTTCAATCCAGCGAATGAGATTTCACGGAGATCATCTAAGATACAAGATTTTACACATGTCAAAGGATTAAAATTTGTGAACGCCCGCAGTTTTCGTTGCATTTTCCATGTGGAATGATGTCCACGCAGTAAGAATTCAAAGTTACTCTGATCAATTGAGATCAGTATTGATTTAAAGATAGTATGGAAAGGGCGGCGTACCAGTACATATTTAGAGAACATCTCTTTACTGATCCCTCTCGATAAGTCTCACCATCTGAACTTCTGAGTAGCAGAAGTGAGCTCCTCCGCCCCCCACTCTTCGACTTGCTTAGATCCGAAGGGTAAGTATGGGCGGTGTAGCAATGATGGTTAAAGTGTCGACCATCCAAGAATAACGGGAATCGCTGCAAGTGGACTAAGTTCGGCCATTGAAGGAGGTCGGTAATCGAAGATGAGGTTGAACAGTGCCGCCGGTGACATCCTCAAGATGAGTTGTGCCGTAGAATAGGAACTTGCAGTTGTCAAAAGCTTTTCAATAGACAAATCTTGAGATATAAGGGGGCGATAATTGAGGGAAGGCGAAGAGTCACAACTCTGCGATCACAGTAAGATTGCGGTAAGATTATCAGGTGACCGGTGATCCATATATGGTAGCAGTGCCGAATATATGGAGCCATATATATATATTATCAGACGGATCAGAACCTATAAATGGTACCCCCCCCCCCTTATATACCCGGCCAGAATTTTCCGACATGTGGCAAAGTGATCACCAATATATTGCGCAAATTTCATACGGGACACGATATCCGAACTACTATGTTTAGAAGCGGCTAATAAAGCGGCGCACTGTAGGTTCGTATCAGTGTTAGAAGAAAGACTGAGATAAGGCACTTGCCTGTCATCATCAGATTCCGCAGATCCGATGGAGACCGAATCGTACTCAACATCATCAGAAAAACCAGCAGCATCTGCGATCTCGCTGTCAATGTCTATGGCATCTCCACTTGCAATCTCCATACACAAAGAATTGTTAACAGCGTTCAATGCGATATGATCCTCACACTCAGAGTCGGAGTCCTCATAGAAAGAATCATAGAGGTCGTAAACCTTCTCGACACTCTTAGCACGCTTTGCAGGTGGAGCAGTGGAGAAGGGACCATCAATACGATGCTTGAGGGAGGAAGAGGAAGCAGCCACATATCCCTGTTCCATAGGTTCAAGGACGTGGGCATACTTGGGAACACCAAGACGATCGGCAAGACTGCGAGCAGCCTGAGCATTCTCAAAAACAGTACCACCAGAGGTAGCACCGGAGAAACACTGCATGTGGAGTGGATCCCGGGATTGGTCCGTGGGATGTACGACAGATGGAGTATCAGGAACGATGGGGGGTGTGAAGATGGACAAATGAGCAAGGGACGCAATATGAGAATGACCCTTGTGAGAGGAGTCACCCTTGTTGTCCTGAGAATCACCCTTCTTCTTCCTGCCACGTCAGTTGTTCTTCTTCTTCTGGTCATTGTGTTCTTAGACTGGTTTTTATTGTTAGACGACGATGAAGGAGGATTAGACTGTTGGTTAAACTTCAGGTCCTTGTCCTTCTTCTTGACAGAAGAAATGCGCGACGCAAGAGGAGCGGGTTTCCAAGCTTCGTAGTGGTTGATGACGGCATCACAAGCCACTTCGAAAGTAAGTTCAGCTGGCGAGTTACCATTGGTAGCAAATTCACGAGCGTTGGCCCATGACTGTGGAATGATGGAGAGTAGGAGCATGGCTCTGACGAGAGTAGGAAGATCGATCTGAGCTTCAGTAAGCTGGCCGAATAGGAGTTCGAGTTTAGCAATCTCGGGAACGGGGTTACCACCGGACAAACGAAACTCCATGACTGACTTGAAGTCAGCCCAAACAGACACAGAAGTCTGTTGACCATAACGAGCCTTGATCTTCTCCCAAGCACCCCAAGCCGTATCATCATCCTCAATAATACTCTGCACGGCAATGGTGGTGGTGGCACGTAGTGCACCCATAGCCTTGAATTCATACTTCTTCCAACGTTGATTATCCTTTTCATACCTGATAAGATCCTTCTCATACCTCTCCAAAGTGTTAGCATACTGCTCCAGGTCCTTAGCATACTGCTGCATCTGAGCGTCAGTAGGAGAGACCGTCTCCGTACATGTAGTCGCTTCAGTGGTAGTTGTAGCAGCAACAGTGACAGTGCGAGTAGTTGCTTTCGGTTCAGTTGGTTCGGTAGGTTTCTCAGGTTCATCAGGTTCAGGATCGTCATTGGTGTAGTGGTCGTAGAACTCGTTGATCATGGCATAGGTACCAAGACCCTTGGACCACTTGCGCCAGTTGATACCGCTGAAGACTTCAACAGTGGGGATAAGGGTAGACATAACAGGAGCCATAGCAATCGGGAGTGATAAAACAACGATCAGCATATGTTCATCATCACAGGCAATGATAAAAGAAATCACTGCACAGTCAACGGCAATAGCCATCAATTGTTGTTGAGGACACAGTCCACCATCGTCAAACATCAATGAAGATGTCAACTTCACAGGTCCAGAACCGGTGTTAACGGTCTGCGCATCACAACAGCAATTAAGCAGTCACAATGGTTATCGAGTGCAACGACCACAATAGCACATCATCATAGGCAGCACACAATAAAGGTGCACATCCTAGAGAGCTGCCATTGCAGGGCACATTGATAGGGCACCAGGGCCCATAACCTGTTGAGGCAGAGGTCCTGCCCATGCAGTGGCAGCATGGGACAGACTAGCTCACCTGGAGATAGGCTTAGAGGCAGCAATGAGAGTAGTAAAAGTACTGGTATTGCATGTAGATACAGAGCTACTTATATACTATACAGAGGTGGCTGTATCTTCTATAACAGGAGTGACTAGGAATAGCATAGATCATAGTGAAACAATTGAAGCATATATGCAGCCCGATAAAACGGTCCATATATCCAGTAGTCTGGATTCAACAGCAACCGGTTTGTATTTCCCAAACACCGACTTCACCGTTTGTAGATCTTTGGAGCCTAGTTCAAACTGCGAGAATACCTCGGCAACATCAGCCTCCGAGCTACCTTCTTCGCAAATCTGATCCATGGTTTCAAACATCCAAAGCACTTTCCCGACTCCAGCACTGTTATCTGGATGTTGCAACCATCCGTAGACAAGAATCTGATGTAGAGTATCGTTACTGACGAACTCAGTCAATTCCTCACCGTCCAACCGACACCCCTCAAACTGCATATGCTCTTTTCTAATTTCTTTTATTTGTTCAAAGACCCTCCCTAGGTCACTGAGTTCCGAAAGTAACGTTGAAAACAGGTTAGGTAGCTGGCCGGGTTTGGATTCCCGTTGTTTCTGAGCCGCAAGCTCTCGAATAATGATCTTTGCTAGCTCGCCCTCAAATCCAGTCTTGGAGGGGTCAGTCCCAAGGTTTCGTTCATAAGCATCTATCAGTTCTGTTTGTCCGTAGTCTGATATGAAATCTAAGACGTCCATAAGTTTTCTCCAGGCTCCAAGCTTTCTAATCTCGAACCTTCTTAGTCTATCAAGTTCCTTTGGGAATTTCTTTGGAAATACAGCTTTGTACTTTGATCTAGGGACAGTACTAGGCCGAGACACCATCTTCCGAGGTGGTGGTCCTTTCCTCTCAGGTAGTGGTCTCTGCATGTACGAAGAGACAGTCCGCTTCGGAGGTTCCTGATCCAGACTCTCACGCCAAGTACTATATACACACTTTCCATCCTCGATGGTTTGGTTGACATACACATCGAGCATTTCTGCTGCTTCAGCTTCCTCTGGCTCGGAGGCCAGCATAAATGCTTCCGCAAGCTCTTTATCATCAAATTTTCTCTGGTCTGGAATCTTGACTTTAGTTATATGGACTTGCCCAGCTTCATCCACTTCGAGTACTACGGCCACCTCTCCCTGATCTGGGATCAGTTCATCAAGGTATCGTGAAAATTTCCAGCCTCCTCCGATGAGTAGTTATTATCTTGTGGCTGTTCCTTACCACTTTCCGTTTCTTCAGCAGACTGCTGTTCCTCTGAGGGTTGTCCCATGTCTTTCAGGGTGTGCTCAAGTCTTTCGAGGCACGATCTTCTTACTTACCCTGTCCCCTCGGATAAGTTCCAATTGTCGACCTCTGTCCTGAGTTAGGGCATTGGATGGTCAATTCCTGATACCCGTTGGCATAGTTGTAAATTTGTGATTCTGTTAATACATCAAATGGCCGTCCTAGTAGCACTTTGTACGGTGCGCTATCTAAGATGTGCAGTTGCAAGTAGAATGTCAAGTCGCCGAAGCGGAAAGGCACATTACGAGCCAGTCCCCTCGTCTTCTTCAACTGTCCATTTGCACCCTGCATATGAATAACTGTGTCTGGGTCCCAATGTACACCGAGCCCAACAGTGACCATCATATCCATGGCAATGATCTACGACCTGCTATCCAAGATGCTTTCTACCTCATCCAATTGGTTGATTTTAGGATATACTGACCTCAGTGCATCCGAGGTGCTCGCAACAATAATGATCTTGCTGCAGGCGCTCGACTCTATATCTTGTCAAAACACTTTGGTAATGTCCTTCTGAACCACTGCCCCGGCAGGCAACTCTCCAACTGCGACCTTCAGAACCTCGAACTGTTCATCCAGGTCCATGTCAGATACTTGAACAACGTACGACACTTCTGTGCCAATCACCTTCTCAACTTTCTCAACGTCCTCAGAGGCAATCTTCTGAATAAAAGACTCCACCGAAGTACGTTGAATAGCTCGGTTTCAAGCTTTGCATTGGAAGATCTTCTTAACTCCTGGAGAAATGGCTAGCAACTCTTCCTGCGTCACAGAAAGCTCTTGCTTCATCATCCTCTCCACAATATCTTCCTCCACGTCTGTGGACTTAATAAGTGTCCTTTTGGGTGCTTCCGAAGCGCCTGGACCTTGCGGCCTATGTGGTCCCTTCGAAAGTCTTAGGGTATCCGTGTTCGGGGTGACATGACGAACATTCCCCGCCACATCGCTAATAGAGACGACGTGATCTCTAGGTATAGCCGGTCTGGTTACCGCTGGTACATCATCAAAAGGTCGTTTCACCGAAGGAGGTGGCGTAGTCACCGGGGTTGCGTCCTTATCTTGCCCAGTCCTTCCTCCTACAGGGTTTACACTTACAGATTCCTTGGAGGGTTCATCCTCCTCATCTGAAGATGCATGGGTATCAATTGTTGGTACAACCGCTCTAATCTCCCTACGCTTCGGAGGCGGTGTATTAGGTCAAACAGAAACAGAAACCTCAGGCTCAGAAATTCTAACTTGTTTTTGTGGTTTTTCTTTATTTTCCTGCTTCCGCTTCCACTCTCTAATAGCTCATGGGGCTGGTGGTATTACTACCTGTGGAACCTCCGGAGTCACAGAACTCTTCTGAGGTGAGCTTCTGCGCTCCATCCTTGGTTGTTCTAGTTTTTTGACTCATCCTTCGACTCCATATTAAGGTAGGATTCCATCACATCCTCCATCAATCCAAGTCTGCCAGCCATTTCCTTAATCAACGGGTGATCCGCTATATCAGGGGCTGTCTTCTGCATGAAGCTCTCCCAGCCTGGCTCTTGCTCAGTCGTGAACAATACCGCCGTAGGGTCTTCCCCTCCACTGGTGTTAGGCCAGTGGTTAGCTTCAAGCTTTCTCCTTAATGATTTCCCATCTCTGCTTGTTCTCGCCGAATCTTACAAAAGGTACTGGAGAGCCATCGTATAAGACGTACTTTCCTCCATCACCCTTCCGTATCCATCCTTTCTTGATACATTCCTCCTGGTAATCACATTCTGGCGCCATATGCCCGGTTTTGCCACACATGAAACAAGTAGTCCCTGTCGACATATCCTGAGCGGCTTTCCCCAGCATTGCGGTTCCCGTCTTCATAGGTGGTTTGTACCCACTAGAATAGGATGCCTTCGGCGGTTCTCTTGTCACTGAAGTCATGATCAGCTTCCGCAGTTCCACCAAATTATTATCCAGCGTCTTCTCGGATTTCTGCAGATTCTCGATCACCCTAGTCTGGAACTGTTCCATGTCTGACTGGAAGGTTTTCAGCTTTGTATTGTAGGTATCCACTTTTGCTAGCACCTTCATGGTATCATTGTCCAATTCTGTTTTCTTCGCTGGTTCAGACTTTCCAGGTGCTCTAAGTGTACCCTGCTGAACCTCTCTCGGTACTGGTACCTCTGCAGCGTCCCTCTTTATTTTTGATTCCAAAGAAGTCTGCATGTAGGTATATCTGCTCCCTGACTTCATGATCATCTCTGCCTGACCAATCACTTCTTCCAGGGTGTAAGGGTCCTGCTTCCGTCTTTCACTTTCTTCCGCATTGCCTCCCCCTGTCTGAGCTTTCATTTGGGCTCTAATCTGCAATCCGTCCACAATGGCCTTCATCGCCATATAATCAAATGCTTTCAGAAACATATCTACTAGTGTCTTGTTGGACAACAACACTGGAGGCTTCTGAAGTTTTGCCGCTTCCATTCAGAACCTCCGAACAAAGGCATTGAATCTAGACTCTGACACTTGTAGGGACATTGTAGCGAACTCATCAATGACCCTCCTCAGAGCTTCATGGCTTCCATACTTGGTGTCTATAGCCCATGCACTTTCAATTTCTTTCTTGAATTCCTCCCAGCTGTGTCCTCTGCTCGATTTAAGAGTCTCTACTTCCTTCCGAAGCAAGTAACTCATGCTACTAATAGCACAAAATATCTTTGCTTCATCCATAGTGATCTTTTTCGCAACAAAGGCTGCTTTGACATCATTGAACCAACAGAGCCATTCGTCTTCCGTATTGCCCTGAAACACCACTGGGAACTTATGCGCCTTCCCCTTTTCAGACACCACCTGTTCTTTCTGTGCATCAGTCAGATCTCTCCAACTTTCTCTCGTTTTCCTACATGGCTATGTCATGCGGGGAAAGCAACCACTTTGTATTATTCACTGATTGCATTGCTGCAGCAAAGCGGGCAATTGACCCGTCCATACACTCAGGACAGAGTCACTCTCTGGCCATGTGTAGGGCGCTATCTGACTGGTTTGCAGGAGGAGGTGACCGCAAGGTGACCTTCATCCAAGTACCTTCAAAAGCGAAATGGAGTATTCACCAGGTCGCTCATGAATTTGTCAGAGGACTGCCCCCCGTAGGCGTGGGGGCAGTCCCCCAAACATCGCTGGATAGGCTTCGGCAAAAAGCCACAAAAGCAGGCCAGGATGCGTGGGTATCACGCTTCCAAGACCCATCATATAGAGGCAGGCACTTTTACGAGCTACAGGATCTAAAAGATCGCCCTCTGCAGCCATCATACCTCAAAGGAGGAACATGGCTAAAGTTGGCCGCAGGGTCGCTTTCAATGACAACCAGAATGACCCGGTGCATTCTGGGGCACGCACCGATTGGAGAGTACTACCAGCGGTTTAATATTCAGGCAGATCTATCCTGCTTGTGCGGTGTGGAACCTGGTACCAGGGCACACGTACTTCACCGATGCTCAGAACTAGAGCGTGGAAATTTGCTTCATCGGCTTCCGGGCCTGATAGCTTACTTGAAGACAAACCCTAGGGCGTTTGCCTTCCCCTCCCAAGCAGAAGCAGAAGGAGTTGGGTAAGTGATCTGGGCTGATGTGCTGGTATTAGCTCCCCGTAGACTATTCGGAGGGGTGTGCGGGCTCTTGCTGCCAGGCCTAGGTGGTGGGGGTGAAGGACGTGGGAGCTGGGGGCACCAGTGTGTCCTAGCCCATGATGATACAATCCTATCTACCACATAGTGTGGGGGAAACACTGTGGATACGTTCTGAGGGGCGGTTCCTATTGAGGCGCACCTCCTTTCTAGCGGGGGATCTAGTTATTACGCATTTGTGGGATGCTGCATTTGTATATAGCGACCGGACTGTGTTCGTACACCGGTATATAAGAATATGATTTTAAAAAAAAAAAAAAAAAAAGATCCTTCCGTGGTGGGCTCCAGATGTAAAGCGCCACTTGTGGTGTATAATAAAATCTAACTCGTAGGTCAAATCCTCCCAACACTCAAGAGTGTAGCTGAAGGGTGCGGGAATCGGGGATCGGCGTTGATCGTAGGTTCCGCTCTTAGCCAGACTGCAATAGTAGGCTGAAGGAAATCTGACTCAAGAAACTATCCAACTAAGGTAGCTTCGCCTCTGAAACCAGTTTGGAGGTCAAAAGTGGGGTTCAGAAGAGAGGTTTATAGGTTGTTTCGGAGAGTGTAGAGTTTGTTTGGTGCTTCAGAAGTGCGTTCTAAGGCTTCAACTAGCTTCAGAACCACTCAAACAGCGAGGGGCAACAAGACAATCAAATCAAACAATGGCAACAAAGACTCCAATCAAGTCTGTCAATAACCGACGACTAACTGTCAACGGCAAACAATATCCTCAGCCCAATTAGCTTCGGAAGTTCAATCAATAGCTCAGCCAGTCAAGCTGGCGTCGCAGACAAACAATGCAAAGTCAAGGTCAAGCAAGTGTTCAATGGATTTTCTAGGTTTGGGCAAACAAAGTTCTATTCCGTTCTAATGTCTCTCCAGAAGCGCTCCTGAGTCAACTAACTACCCAACAAGTGGAATAGCTTCGTATCCTCTGAATACTAATCGTATGGATTGCTTGGGGATCCTTGATGAGAACCCCACTGCTTATATACTCTAGGATGCGCTAATTCTACCGAATCGTACAAATATTGAATAAACCATGCCTCAGAGGCATAAACTACCTACTTTGGAATATACTTGGAGAGTTTTGTGTTTAATCTATGCTTTTGAACCCCAAAGTCAAAAACATTAATTTGCTTCGGAAGTATCATCAGCCTCGAACATTCTCTAACATTCTTTTCTTCCGGGTCTCTCCTATCTATGGTTCCGTTCTGCCTATCTGCCTCTGCAGCATTGATTCTCCGGTTCTAGATTCTTCAATTGTCATAGGTCATCCGGTTCTGTCTGCTTCTGAAGCATATACTCCCTTCATCTGAAGCAAAGTATGTGCCTCCGATGCCTATACTCGTTAAGTTACCCAGCTGTCCATAGCCAGGTTGATGTCCCTTCTGTAGCTTGGATAGTTCTGACGTCCTGCCATCTATATGGCCGCCCCACTATATCCAATCTTGGTACCTTGGATACCGGGTAATAGTTCAATGGTTCAGCCAGAACTCCTACTTGATTCTTTGGTACACCATTCCTTTCTTTCTTAGTCCCTCGCCTTCTAGCGCAGTTGAGCTCTGTTGTTGCTACCAGCACCAACTATGCTCTTAGTACAGTTAATATCTCGATGCACAAGTACGAGGGAGGTATGTCAAAGGTGCAACACCTCCGATCACTTCTCGATCATTGTTTAGCGCCCAGTGCCTGGTTCGGATCCACACCTCCGAAGTGCTAATTTCCTAGTTTCCGAAGTAAAATTTCCACTTCAGTGGCAAGTCCAGAGGTCAGTATAAGCAAATACTAGGTCCTCCCAATTCCTTGCTTACTTTCCCCCAAGCGCACTATAGCACGCTTGCATAACATTGAAGATCACTTCTGCAACTGGTGGTATCCAGAAGATTACTCTGATAAGATCAAAGAGTGCCGCATCATCCTACCCATTCCACTCGACGCAGAGCGAGAAGCTTGTTGAATCCGGACTACCGGATATATGGACCGTTGTATCAGGCCGCATAATATGCTTCAATCGTTTCACTATGATCTATGCTATTCCTAGTCATTCCTGTTATAGAAGATACAGCCACCTCTGTATAGTATATAAGTAGCTCTGTATCTACATGCAATACCAGGACTTTTACTACTCTCGTTGCTGCCTCTAAGCCTATCTCCAGGTGAGCTAGTCTGTCCCATGCTGCCACTGCGTGGGCAGGACCTCTGCCTCAACAAAGCTATCCTCGGAATCATTTTCCAGCAGTTCTTCCTCAGTTGCCACAGATCCATCTACTGGGGCTACGTGATTCGTTACAACACGATCCAGGATGAAATCTATCTCTGCAAGGACACCTTTGACCACTTCATTCCTCACAATGCCAGGTCTGTCATTGACATGGTCGCCGAGTCCATTGCTCGAGTTGGTTTCCTCAACTTCAAAACCGCTCGCACTCCTGGAGCCGTTAACACTTGGATCAATGCCATTGTTAGTTGTGCTGAGTGCCCAGCACCTCCGAAGCTTGACTATACCAAGCTCTCGTTCTTCAGGTACTCCCCTGTCATGGGTCGTTGGCTCTCTCAATCCTTCTCTTTCTATAATCCTATCTTATGCGATCCATTCTATACCAATTATCTAGATCATGAAACCTTCATTGATTCTTATTATCCTGAAGATTCCGACGTAGATAATTACTTCGGCTGGGACAAGGTAGCTTTAGCCAATATGGATGACTAGCGTAACTGGTAGTATACTTAGTATACTTGAATCAATCATGCCTCCAAAGTGAGGCCTTGACCTTATACCAAGCTTCTGAGGCTTGACTTAGTCCCACTTTCCGACCCTCCATGCTTCCGCAGTGACTTCCTCTGTCTAGCTTCTGCTAGTACAGGTCTTCGTCAAGTCTGATTCTATTATTCTAATCCTGAGTATGATGCCTCCGAGCCACTGGAGATATTCCCTTGATATGACTACAGGTCCTAGTCATGCCTCCAAAGTGATACTTTCGTCAGTTATACGACTCCTACAGTTTTCAGAGATAAGGAGGGATGCATCCGAGGCGCTATTCTCTCCTTATGCTAGGATCTGAGCCTTTTACTAGCCGCTCGGGACTGGCTCTAGTACTCATATTACCTAGTCATTTCTTATTTGTTTTAGGCTAAAATCACACAAAAACAAGGCTCCGAAGCTGCTTTTTAATAGCAGGTGCTAAACCAAGAGGGCCGAGCAGCGAAGCGTGCCAACAACAATTCCAATTTCAACTCCCGATCCAACAACAACTCCGGAAATGGTTTGAACAACTCTTCCAGAGGTTCTGGCAGTTCCAGTGGCTCCAACAAGAGCTCCGGCAACTCTTCCAGCAACTCTTCTGGCAACAAGTCCAACGCCAACAGCAACTCTGGGTCTAATCTGACTTCCAACACTACTAACCCGGTTGCCCAGTATCTTGGTAAGGACGGAAAGTTGAAGCCAGAAGAGAAGGAACGTCAGAAGAAGAACAACTTGTGCATGTTCTGTGGTGGAAAGCACAAGACAGATGATTGTAGGAAGCGATCTGCGGCCGGTTCTCAGGCTAAAGGTTGTGCTGCAGCTACTTCGGACGCCTCCACATCCAAACCGGATGAGGTGAAAAAATAGTCTGCAACTCTGAACCCTCGGAACGAGTTTGGAGTTGCATTGAGCTGGATTGTTCCACTGAGGTAACTCTCAATGCAACCGCTCTTTCTTCGCCTAATTCTCTTACTGTTACTCTTTCTTCGAATATGTCTATTTCTTCTGATAAACACGAACAGTCATCCACTACTGTACCATTATCTTTTTCTGCTCTCGTTGATTCCGGTTTGTCCCACTGCTTTATAGATACAAAGTATGTGGAATGTAACCAAGTACCTACCGTTCCAATACCACCTACTTCCCTTTGCCTTCTCAATGGTTCCCATGGTTCCACTATTTTGCGCATGGCCTCTTTACCTATCATTTTTTCTTCTGGAGACATCCTTCTGATTGACTTTTATGTCACTCACCTTGATTTGGCTTGCAGCCTAGTTTTAGGATATAACTGGCTTCACCGCTACAACTTGTTGGTTGATTGGTCAAACAACAGTATCAAATTCCGGACAAAGCCTATTCCGTCTCAGCTGGCCCTTCCGACTCGCTCTTCTGAGCCCTCGGAAGTATCTCCTCAGCCTAGTTTGCCTCAGCGCAAGGCTAAGTCTCCATCTTATCCATTTGAGCCCATCTATTCCTACGCTGATCTTCTCTCAGCTCCGTCTGCTATAGCTCCGAAGGTTTCCCTCATATCAGCTGGTGCTTACCTCCAAGCAAAGTCCAAGTCCAGTGCTCGGGCGTTCACCATCCAGATGACGCCTTCTGACTCGGTCTCCAGACACACAGCAGAACTTTCCGAGGAAGATTTGGCAATCATTCCGCCTGATTATCATGAATTCACTGACGTCTTCAGTCCAGAAATGACGAAACAGCTTCTGTTGCATCGGGGAGAAGACGACATGAAGATTCAGTTAGAGGAAGGAACAGAACCACCTCTCGGTCCAATCTACTCTCTTTCTCAAATGGAAATCACAGCTCTCTGGGAATTCATTGATGAACATCTCCAGGCTGGGCTCATCACTCCATCCAAATCTCCTTTCGGCGCTCCCGTTCTCTTCATCAAGAAGAAGAGTGGTGATCTTTGACTCTGTGTCGACTTCTGGGGTCTCAATAAGATTACCAAAAAGGATCGCTATCCACTCCCTCTCATCTCTGACCTTCTCGACGCACCGCGGAAGGCTCGGATCTATACCAAGCTTGACCTCTGTCGCGCTTATCACCTTGTGTGTATCACCGACGGTGATGAATACAAGACCACTTTCCGGACCCATTACGGCTCATTTGAGTGGCGGGTTGTGCCAGAAGGACTATCCAATGCACCTGCAGTCTTCCAATGCTTCGTCAATAACATTTTCTCCGATATGCTTGATGTTAATGTTTTAGTTTACCTAGACGACATCCTCATCTATTGCGACAACATCTCCTCTCACAAGAAGCATGTCCGGGAGGTTCTCAAATGCCTCTGGGCAAACAGATTGTACTGCAAAGCCTCCAAGTGCGAATTCCATACCAATACTATCGAATACCTCAGCTACATTCTTTCGCTGGACGGTCTTCGGATGGATATGTCCAAAGTGGATATCATTACCAAGTGGCCTACGCCGCGCAAAGTTAAGAATATTCAATCTTTCCTCAGCTTTTGCAACTTCTATTGGTGTTTTATCTTCAACTATAGTGCCATCACCATTCCTTTGACCCGCCTCACTCGGAAAGACATTCGTTGGAACTTCAGCCCGGAATGCCAGGCTGCCTTTGATACTCTGAAAGAGGCATTCACTCATGCTCCTATCCTTACACACTGGATTCCTGATCTAGAAATCATTGTGGAAACCGACGCATCCGACTATGCGTTGGCAGCTATCCTCTCTATCCGGACCGACGACAGTGAGATCCATCCTATTGCATTCCACTCCCAGACTTTCACTCCTCCGGAACTCAACTACAATGTGCACGACAAAGAGCTCCTTGCCATCTTCAAGGTGTTCAAACGTTGGTGGCACTACCTGGAAGGTTCCGAGAATCCGGTTGACATGGTAATGGATCACAAAAATCTCGAATATTTCACTACTATGAAGATTCTCACCCGACGTCAAGTACACTGGTCTGAGTACCTCTCTCACTTTAACATGGTAATTTGTTTCCGTCCTGGCAAGCTCAGTGCAAAACTGGACGCTTTGACTAGACAATGGGACATCTATCCTAAAGAGGGGGATATGCCTTACGCCCATCTTAATCCACACAACTTCTGACCTGTATTCACTCAGGAACAACTCACTGCTTCCCTCCATGCTACATTCCTTGAAGGTCCAGTTCTTCGTGCAAGCGTTATCATGGACGTCGAGCAGCTCCATGAAGACGTCTGAACTGCTCAGACAGAAGATTCCTCCCTCATTCAACACTTCTGAACCACTTCCGACACCTCCGACGAGACTAGATGGACTGCCGACAAGACAGGTTTCCTCTGTTTAGATGACAGAATCTACGTTCCCAAAGCCAACAACCTCCGACTTAGAATCCTCCAACAATATCACGATCATATCATCTCTGGTCATTTTGGACAGAACCGGACTCTAGAAACCATCCGGCATCAATATACATGGCTTCTCATCCGAGAGTTTGTGCAAGACTACGTTCGCTCCTGTGTAATTTGTGCACAGAACAAGACTCCATGACATCGGCCATGTTGAGGCAGAGGTTCTGCCCACGCAGTGGCAGCATGGGACAGACTAGCTCACCTGGAGATAGGCTTAGAGGCAGCAACAAGAGTAGTAAAAGTCCTGGTATTGCATGTAGATACAGAGCTACTTATATACTATACAGAGGTGGCTGTATCTTCTATAACAGGAGTGACTAGGAATAGCATAGATCATAGTGAAACAATTGAAGCATATATGCGGCCTGATACAACGGTCCATATATCCGGTAATCTGGATTCAACACTCCCCCTCGTTAAGTGTGGCACAAGTAGAGCACGAAGCATCTATTCGGACGAATAAAATTCAAGTCCAAGATGTTCTCTAAAAGCGAAGAACTTGACATGACCCAAATTCTTGGTAAACATGTCTGCAGGATTGTAGGCACCGTCAATAAAGAAAAGATCAACCTTGCGGTCTGAAACACATTCGCGAATGTAATGATAGCGAATATCAATGTGTTTGGTGCGACGTTCTTGAACTGGGTTAGAGGCGATAAAAATCGAGCCTTGATTGTCTCCACATATGGGGACAGGAGTCATATCAATACCAAGTTCAGAGAGTAACTGTCGAATCCACACAGCCTGACAACTACAGTCGGATAGCGCCATGTATTCAGCTTCAGTGGATGAAAGCGCAACAGTCTTCTGGGCGCGTGATTGCCAACAGAAGATGCCACCTGCCAATTTGAAGAAATAGCCCGTGATCGACCGATGCTTGATAGGATCAGCAGCCCAATCAGAATCAGTGAATGCTAGTAAACCTCCGTCAGAGGCTTGTTACATCCATGCATCTTACCCTGGTCTATCTCACCTGGTCACATCAAGCTTGGCTAGTCACATCACTTCCAGACCCATTCCGGGTACTTCCGGGCTATTATTCTAGTCCATTCCAACACTATTCCATCCCCGGCACTCAACCTTCACTTCCGCACTTCAGTCTCTTACACCAAGTCCATCCCCGGAACCTCCGCCACTTCCGCCTCCGCTTCCGGGACTCTTTCCATTCTTCATTCTGACTTGTTCTGACTTACTTATCTCCGACTTCCGAGACATTCCCACACTCACTCATTCTATTCATATCTTCATTCCATCACGCACATATTCATTTCCGGTTCATTTCCCTTCCGGTACATTCCTCCCCGCATTTGACTTCCATATGATACATCAGCCTTTCCCGCACTTGACTCACTTATCATTCATTCATTTACTATAACCCTATATAAGCTCTATACTTCTATCCTGTATCTTAGGACTCGAAATCAACCAGGTTTCAACCAGAATCAACCAGGTTTCAATCTGGGTCAATCCCCATCATGACTCTAATGTCTTTCCTTCTCTCTCGCAACTTGTCCTCTTAGTCTAGTAGAAGGACAGCTCAGTTCATGGTGCTGTTGGCGAAACCTTCAGCTACTGTCTGCTCTAGATCCGTTGCTCCCACACTCCTTCATCATATCTCTTTCCTATCCATCTATCCGACAGCATATAAAACCCCATATCTTATCTTATCCCTATCCGATCCGCACGATCCTAACAGTATTTCGAGTCTTTACCTGGACTGAGAATGCTGTCATGACTTCATATCCGAGCATCCTGGCATCTACCCACCTTCTCCGAGATTAACTCCGGACTTAGGTCGGTTCTCATGGTGTTCATTCCTCATTACGACACTTATGTCACTCACGTCGCCCTCACACCCCTTCCGGGGTTATCCTTCCATTCTATCCGCCACCCATACCTTGTCCCGCATTTGGTTTAGCTCTGGGTTCTCTTCCGGCACTCCCGGCATATTCATAAATCAACATATTCATTACTTTCCCACGCTTTCCTGACATCGGACATTCCATCCTTCCGACATTCATCTCTCATCCCGACATTCACCTCACTTCATACATCCCGACAACTCTCTTCCCCGACTCAGGATCTATCCGGGACTTGATAGCAGTACTCTATTCTGTGGTTCTAACCGTTCTTAGCCTGTCTCGGATCCGGTCATCTCCACTTCGGACATCTTGACCATTTCTAGTGCACTCTGACCTCGCGCCGTGCTGCACTCTCTACGGTTTCCTTCCGGGACCATCTCTTCCGGGTTGTTGGCTCTCAGTACCACTTCCCACCTACTCGGAGTTCATTCTCCACTCGGCTTTTGCCATCTTTCCTTCCGGTTTAGCTCTCTGCTTAGTTCTTGATTCACTCTGACTCCACCGCTCGGATCCGTTGATCTCATGGTAGGCAGCAGAACACTCATATCAGAACAACAGCTGGAGTTGGATCCGCGCACACCTCCGACTCGTACAGGTGTACTCTTGGAGGTTCACCCTTCCTCTTCCTTTCCCCGGCTTCCGCGCTTTGCTCCGATGCCATCTCATTTGGGGACTCTCTTGCCTCCGGGCCCGCCTTTTTGGCACTTTCCTACCTTCGGGTATGTTTCTTTATGTCTTTATGACCTCCGGTCGCTTCCGGCCATTTACCGTTCATTACTATCATATTTTTACATCATTTATCTTCAACTTTTACACTTACAACTTTCTTCCATCTTCCTTCCTTCCTTTTCTATACCTTGTCCGAGTTTACCTCCGACGTTTTCGAGTTTTTGGTTGTTCTTGCCATTTACATAACTTTCGGATGTGTTTTCTCTGACATTCGGATATGTTTCGGATTGCTTTCGCTTCCACTTCGGAATTTTGCGCTTCCGACATGTCTGTACCTTCATTTATCATTTTCTACTGGCCCTTCTGCGCCACTTCCGCTTTTTTTCGCGTTTTTCTCTTCTCTTTTATTTTTCTCAGATTGCTTTCCGCCTTCCGAGTTATTATTTCCGACTTTTGAAGATTTATTTTCGACTTTTGCTTCCGCTCGCTTCCGCTTTCCTTCCGCACTTCTTCCGAGCTTCTTCCGAGTTTTTTCACACTTTTCTCATTTCTTTCATTTTCTCGGGTTTCCTTCCGGCTTCCGGGTCCGCACTTCCGAGCTTTTGAGTTTTTACTTTGTCTTTCCTTCCGGTTTGCTTCCGCGCCGCTTTTTTTACCCTTCTCGGAACCTTTTTCTTCCGGGTTGAAATTTTACCTTGTCAATTTCGACATTTTCAAGTATTTTCTCTTTTTTCTTTCCGCCGGAGGTGTTTCGGCTCCGAGCCTTGGAGGTTTTTCGGAATCCGACATTATTTTTTCGGAATCTTCACTTCGGGACCTTTCTCTCCGGTCGGTTTTTTTGACTTCATTTTTTTTCTGCCGTGCGTTGTCCGCTTTTTTTGGCAGTTGTTTCTTTGTTGTTTTCTTTCCATCAGTTTAGTTTCTTTTCAAATACTTTTTAGAATCAAATTTCATCTATTCTTTTACCTATTCTCATACATATCATTACTTTCTCACAACTATCACTCTCTTTCAAATCTTTTATTTTCTCTTCATCCCTCCCTCCCTCCCCACTATGTTGGATAACTCTCATTGGTTCTTGGGGCAAGAACCTTAAGAGGGGGATACTGGTATCATCTCGCCTCATCTCATGGTCACTCAGATCATTTTAGGTCATTCAGCCACCTTTTCGGCACTTCAGCCACTCTCTAGTCATTTCGACTTACCCTTCTCGGCTACCGACCTCATCCTCTCCCCAGTCGCATCTCATGCCTTCTGGACTCCTGCCGGACCCTTCCCAACCTAGTTTCACACCTTTCCTCATTGTGCGTACTTCACCCATACTGTTGTATTCACATTCTACTTCACTATTTCTACCATTCACTTCATCCCTTATCATCCTATTATCCACCTACCCAATTCTTCTCATCACTTTATCTCTTTTCATCTTATCATTCATCCACATATTTCCTTCTATCATTTTATCCCTTCACACCTACCTTCCCACTTCATCATTCCTTGTTGGGCTTTTGCCTGATATTCTTATCCTATTCTATCCTCCATTCATCTTCGCTTTTCATGACCATCACTCAGGTCAATTATTCATCTACATATCTTTTCTTCCCTTTGCTGCACTATTACTTGTGTATGCTATCAAGAACCTTTGGGGACTGGTGTTTACTTCTCTCTTTATTTACAAGTTTCACCTTTTCTATACCTTTTACCTTTACATTTCATGTCTTGGTCTGCTTCTCAGCCAAGATTCTTGCCTTTGCATGTTTTACATTGTTTGAGACTTTGTAGACTTATCTTTGGCTGGCTTGTCCACTTCTCTTTTCTCCTCCATTTCTTTCCTCCTTACTTTTGCATTTTGCGCCCGTCTCTCTTTCCTTTATCTTTACTGTTTGGCTTGACTTATGTTGAGTTGAATTGGTGGGGGGCTTAGTTCCCCTCTTCCTTTTGTTGTTTTTCCCTGTCTCTTCTTTTCCTTACATCACCCTTCCTTCATGATCACTTTCATACTTCTTTTTTTACCTACATCCTTCATTCGTGGACTACTCTTGATGGTTCTTGTGGGCAAGAACCTTAAGAGGGGGATACTGTTACATCCATGCATCTTACCCTGGTCTATCTCACCTGGTCACATCAAGCTTGGCTAGTCACATCACTTCCAGACCCATTCCGGGTACTTCCGGGCTATTATTCTAGTCCATTCCAACACTATTCCATCCCCGGCACTCAACCTTCACTTCCGCACTTCAGTCTCTTACACCAAGTCCATCCCCGGAACCTCCGCCACTTCCGCCTCCGCTTCCGGGACTCTTTCCATTCTTCATTCTGACTTGTTCTGACTTACTTATCTCCGACTTCCGAGACATTCCCACACTCACTCATTCTATTCATATCTTCATTCCATCACGCACATATTCATTTCCGGTTCATTTCCCTTCCGGTACATTCCTCCCCGCATTTGACTTCCATATGATACATCAGCCTTTCCCGCACTTGACTCACTTATCATTCATTCATTTACTATAACCCTATATAAGCTCTATACTTCTATCCTGTATCTTAGGACTCGAAATCAACCAGGTTTCAACCAGAATCAACCAGGTTTCAATCTGGGTCAATCCCCATCATGACTCTAATGTCTTTCCTTCTCTCTCGCAACTTGTCCTCTTAGTCTAGTAGAAGGACAGCTCAGTTCATGGTGCTGTTGGCGAAACCTTCAGCTACTGTCTGCTCTAGATCCGTTGCTCCCACACTCCTTCATCATATCTCTTTCCTATCCATCTATCCGACAGCATATAAAACCCCATATCTTATCTTATCCCTATCCGATCCGCACGATCCTAACAAGGCTCCATCATAGACCAGTGCATAGTCTGGAGTTCCTGCAAGATAGCGGCAAATATAAAGTGCCTTCTTCAGGTGATCCTCCGATGGATTAGCAGAGAATTGAGAAAGCTTTGTAACAGTGTAGGCAATATCTGGACGAGTGCCAAGCATGATATACAGAAGCGATCCAATCACTGATTGATATCGAGCGCGACGTTCGGGATGAACAGGACCTTCGTTGGGTTGTGGAATATAGCCGGCGGGAAGAGGAGTATCTGCTGCTTTTGCATTCTGCATGCCAAATCGCTTCAAGACCTTCTTCAAGTAGTCAGTCTGGTCAAGAAGGATTTTACAGCCTTTGCGACGAATACGCATGCGCAAGAACTCTTTGACTTCTCCAGGATCACGGCATTCCCAACGAGCCATAAACTCGGCTTTCTTCTTTTCGACAAAGGCTTTGTTGGGTCCAAGGAATAATGCATCGTCGACATAGATCAAAGCGATACATTCATCACCAGTCTCACGATCTTTACAGATGAAGAGACCTGCATCGGAAGTTAAGCGTTTGAAGCCCATTACTTCCATGGACGAGCTGAGAGCACGCCACCACTCAAGAGCGGCTTGCTTCAGTCCATATAATGCACGGCGAAGGCGATAGACTTTGTCTTCCTGACCCTTAACCTTGAAACCTTCAGGTTAATCCATATAGATCTCTTCTTTAAGTTCACCATAAAGAAAGGCGTTCTTCACATCCAATCCAATGCCTGAATGTGCCAGTTTTTGAGAGCTGCTAATGCGAGCATCATCCGTACAGTTTCAAACCGCACAACTGGTGAGAAGATCTCATCAAAGTCAACACCTTTGACCTGAGAGAAACCCTTGGCAACAAGTCGAGCTTTCTTTCGACCGTCTGACTTAACGTCAAACACCCATCTGTTTTTGACAGCCTTGCGACCTTTAGGTAGGTCAACCAATTCGAAGACCTTGCGCTTGCGAAGAGCCTCTAGTTCATCGCGGCAAGCGGCCTTCCATTCTCTCTGCTGCTCAGCTGGCAGCTTCAGTATGTCACGGAGAGTCCACTCTCGAACGTTAGACATATTGGTGAGGTCATCGTGAACGGGAACTGCCCGATTTAACAGATGAATCACGAAACCTACTCCCCCTTCCTGGGATAATTGTTGCACTAAGCTATTGGGCTGACTCCCCCTGGAGTTACACATGGTAGACAGACTGGCACGATTAGTCCCAGGAACTTTTCTAGGTCTGCCTCTCCTACGAGTAGTAGGTGGATCCATGGGTTCTCTATCACCCGTGGCATCTCTCCATGTAGAATTTTTCTCCATATCACGCACAATGCGCGAGGGATTATTTGGGTCTCGTTGTTCACCAAATACATTATCAGGTTGCTTAGTACCCGTCCGTTTCCTGCCTGAACACCTTGGCGGCGGAGTCTGCTCTTGTCCACCCACAGGTGTGGGTGGCCTAGGAGGCTGGAACGAAGGATCAGGATCAGGATGTTGACATTCACCCTGAGGTACAGGACCATCTCCATCATCGTCATGAGGAGATTCCGATCACTTTGGAAGGTTCTTGGGAGGATAAAGATTGTCATCAGACGAATCATCATCACTATCTGAAGAGAAGTTGGGATTTTCACCCAATACTGGCGGTATTTCAGGGATTTCACCCACCGGGGTAAAGCCACGCGGTTTCTTATCAGAACACTTCGGGAACAAATTTTCATCGAACAGAGCAGTAGCGCTTTTGAAGATACTATTGTTGGACATCTTCATGAAGACATATCCTTTCATGCCTTCCTGAAAACCAATAAAGGTCATCAGTTCCGAACGCGGAGATAACTTGTTAACTCGACGCTTTTCCGGAATAAACGCATACGCTGCACATCCGAAGACTCAAAGATCCGAAACATCCAGTGCACTGCCATGCAACTTCTCATGCAGGGTCAACCAACGTAAACGCTGGGACGGCGTCCGATTATGAAGTGCAACAGCATGCAACACACAGAATTCCCACCAAGAAGGTGGAAGACAAGCATCAAAGCAAAGAGCTTGAGCTTTCTCGACAATGGTCCGATTGAACTGTTCTGCACGACCATTCTGTTCCGGCGTATATGGAATGCTGGTCAGAATTTTGATACCGTGCTCCTTCAGTACATCATCGAAGGCATCCGATTTGTACTCTCCCCCTCCATCGGACATCCATTCCTTAATATCAACACCGAATTGTACCTTCACCATAGCAATAAAGTCACGGAGCATCTTGACAGAGTCAGATTTGCGTTGCATGAGCATTGTCCAGCCATGTGAAGTACAGTCGTTGACAAACGACATATACCATTTGTATTTGTGGTACGACTCAGTGGGGAATTGTTTGAGGTCGGAGTGGATTTTCTCAAAGGGTTTCGAGGCACGGGTAATGGAGTCAGGGAACGATCTGGAGTGCATCTTTCCTTCTGCACATCCTCGGCATAACCGGGTTTTCTTCGGTTTTCGGTCGAATTCCGGGAAGTTCTTAATGTGCTTCCGAGCTTTATCCAAAGCCTTGTCTGAACAATGTCCAAAACGTCTGTGTAGAACCTTGTAGTCACCTTTATCCATTGTTGACTTGGCCATTAAGCTACAAGCAGAGGCTTTCTGCGAGCTAACCCAATAAATGGTTTGACCAGGCATGAGCGGGTAGGATACCAATGACTGGCGTCGACCCTTTTGATAAAAAGCCAATTTGCTAGACGATCCGCGTACTTGCAGACCACCTTGCAAGAATTCTCCAAGCGAGAGAAGTCGAATTGACAGAAGCAGAACATAATAGACAGGATAGAGTCGCGTAATGTGTTCCTCCATACAACCGTCATATCCTTCAACAGAATGAGAGATGAACACAGTCCCTTTTCCCTTAATTTGGATAGGGTTGTCCTTCTGTGCAGTATTTAGCTGCGGTCCATTGTTCATGGGTTCATACTCGGCAAAATCTTCGAGATCATAAGTAAAGTGCGATGAAGCACCTGAATCGACAATCCACTCTTGCGAGTTTCCAGTCGCCTTCTTGCCCTTACAATTGGCACATGTGGCAAAGTGATCACCAATATATTGCGCAAATCTCATATGGGACACGATATCCGAACTACTACGTTTAGAAGCGGCTAATAAAGCGGTGCACTGTAGGTTTGTATCAGTGTTAGAAGAAAGACTGAGATAAGGCACTTGCCTGTCATTGTCAGATTCCACAGATCCGATGGAGACCGAATCGTACTCAACATCATCAGAAAAACCAGCGGCATCTGCGATCTTGCTGTCAACGTCCATGGCACTTCCACTCGCAATCTCCGTACGCAAAGAATCGTTTACAGCGTTCAACACGATACGATCCTCACGCTCAGAGTCGGAGTCCTCATAGAAAGAATCATAGAGGTCGTAAACCTTCTCGACACTCTTAGCATGCTTTGCAGGTGGAGCAGTGGAGAAGGGACCATCAATACGATGCTTGAGGGAGGAAGAGGAAGCAGCCGCATATCCCTGTTCCATAGGTTCAAGGACGTGGGCATACTTGGGAACACCAAGACGATCGGCAAGACTGCGAGCAGCCTGAGCATTCTCAAAAACAGTACCACCAGAGGTAGCACCGGAGAAACACTGCATGTGGAGTGGATCCCGGGATTGGTCCGTGGGATGTACGACAGATGGAGTATCAGGAACGATAGGGGGTGTGAAGATGGACAAATGAGCAAGGGACGCAATATGAGAATGACCCTTGTGAGAGGAGTCACCCTTGTTGTCCTGAGAATCACCCTTCTTCTTCCTGCCACGTCAGTTGTTCTTCTTCTTCTGGTCATTGTGTTCTTAGACTGGTTTTTATTGTTAGACGACGATGAAGGAGGATTAGACTGTTGGTTAAACTTCAGGTCCTTGTCCTTCTTCTTGACAGAAGAAATGCGCGACGCAAGAGGAGCGGGTTTCCAAGCTTCGTAGTGGTTGATGACGGCATCACAAGCCACTTCGAAAGTAAGTTCAGCTGGCGAGTTACCATTGGTAGCAAATTCACGAGCGTTGGCCCATGACTGTGGAATGATGGAGAGTAGGAGCATGGCTCTGACGAGAGTAGGAAGATCGATCTGAGCTTCAGTAAGCTGGCCGAATAGGAGTTCGAGTTTAGCAATCTCGGGAACGGGGTTACCACCGGACAAACGAAACTCCATGACTGACTTGAAGTCAGCCCAAACAGACACAGAAGTCTGTTGACCATAACGAGCCTTGATCTTCTCCCAAGCACCCCAAGCCGTATCATCATCCTCAATAATACTCTGCACGGCAATGGTGGTGGTGGCACGTAGTGCACCCATAGCCTTGAATTCATACTTCTTCCAACGTTGATTATCCTTTTCATACCTGATAAGATCCTTCTCATACCTCTCCAAAGTGTTAGCATACTGCTCCAGGTCCTTAGCATACTGCTGCATCTGAGCGTCGGTAGGAGAGACCGTCTCCGTGCGTGTAGTTGCTTCAGTTGTAGTTGTAGCAGCAACAGTGATAGTGCGAGTAGTTGCTTTCGGTTCAGTCGGTTCGGTAGGTTTGTCGGGGGCATCAGGTTCAGGATCGTCATTGGTGTAATGGTCGTAGAACTCGTTGATCATGGCATAGGTACCAAGACCCTTGGACCACTTGCGCCAGTTGACACCGCTGAAGACTTCAACAGTGGGGATAAGGGTAGACATAACAGGAGCCATAGCGATCTGGAGTAATAAAACAACGATCAGCATAGGTTCATCATCATAGGCAATGATAAAAGAAATCACTGCATGGTCAATGGCGATAGCCATCGATCGTTGTTGAGGACACAATCCACCATCGTCAAACATCAATGAAGATGTTGACTTCACAGGTCCAGAACCGGTGTTAACGGTCTGCCCATCATGTCAGCGATTAAGCAGTCACAATGGTTATCGAGTGCAACGACCACAATAGCGCATCATCATAGGCAGCACACAGTAAAGGTGCACATCCTAGAGAGCTGCCATCGCAGGGCACATCGATAGGGCATCGGGGCCCATAACCTGTTGAGGCAGATGTCCTGCCCATGCAGTGGCAGCATGGGACAGACTAGCTCACCTGGAGATAGGCTTAGAGGCAGCAACAAGAGTAGTAAAAGTCCTGGTATTGCATGTAGATACAGAGCTACTTATATACTATACAGAGGTGGCTATATCTTCTATAACAGGAGTGACTAGGAATAGCATAGATCATAGTGAAACGATTGAAGCATATATGCGGCCCGATACAACAGTCCATATATCCGGTAATCCGGATTCAACAGGCCATATGGACTTCTACAACCTCTTCCGGTTCCCGCTCGACCATGGGACTCTATCTCTATGGACTTCATCAAGGAACTTCCGAACTCTAACGGTTTCAATTCCATCCTAGTTATTATTGACCGCACTTCAAAACAAGCAATCTTCATTCCTACCGACATCCATATTGTTGAACATGATGGAAATCATGTGATACACTGTTGACGCGTTGTTTACGCGTCACACTATTTATAGAGCTACGCCTCTAGAACACTTGCGTCCTCATGCAAGTACTACGTCTCTGTCTACGTAGCTTACTACGTACATCTAGTTTCATCATATATGACACTATAGACAGTCACTATCCAATAGCATAAGTAGAGCCTTCAATACATGAGGCAAACACGACTATGCTCACCAAGCATACTACCATTCATGGTAGAAGTACTTACACAGTACTAATGTCTTTTACGCCTTTAGGGCCGAATACCTACTTCTAGTAGTAGTTTCAGTTAGTGTAATACTCATTACATGTACCAGAAACTTATGTATAAAAGACTGGACGAAAGGCCTTAAGCCTAAGGACAATCTACTCGATTATCACCTCTTCTCAAGCATCTCAAGACTACAAGAACACTCTGTGTATTACCCATGTGAGGTTTACTTCGTTATACCCACTGTGCACTTTAACTATGCTGGCTCATCACATATCACTTCCGAACAACTCACTCGACTCTTTGTTATTCATGTGTTCTCTAAACATGGTGTTCCTCAGCACGCCACCTCTGACCGTGGTTCCAAATTCGTTTCCCATTTCATGTGTTCCCTTGGGCAAGCCCTTGACATGAATCTTCATTACACTTCTGGTTATCACCCTTCTGCTGACGGACAAACTGAACGGGCAAATCAGACACTTGAGCAGTATATCCAAGTCTACTGTTCTTACCAGCAGGACAACTGGGATGAACTCCTGCCTCTCGCCGAGTTCACTTACAACAATGCTCCAAATGCTTCCACCAGAATATCACCATTCTTTGCCAACAAGGGTTATCATCCGAACATCACCATCCACCCGGAACGAGACATGGCTTCCGCCTGTGCATGAGAGTTTATGGTTGATCTAGATGAGCTTCATTCCATGCTCTGAGAAGAACTTACTCATGCCCAAACCCGTATGAAGAAACAAAAGGATTGACATCTCCAGCCTCAATGGAAGGTTGGCGATAAAGTTGTGGTCTCCGCTAAGTACATCAAAACAACCAGACCTACCGCTAAATTCTCTGAGAAATTCCTAGGTCCCTTCGAGATCATTACTACACCATCTCCGGTTGCTTATACCCTCTGACTTCTGACTGAATTCCGTACCATCCATCTGTTGAATCCGGACTACCGGATGTATGGACCGTTGTATCGGGCCGCATATATGCTTCAATCGTTTTACTATGATCTATGCTATTCCTAGTCACTCCTGTTATAGAAGATACAGCCACCTCTGTATAGTATATAAGTAGCTCTGTATCTACATGCAATACCAGTACTTTTACTACTCTCGTTTCTACCTCTAAGCCTATCTCCAGGTGAGCTAGTCTGTCCCATGCTGCCACTGCGTGGGCAGGACCTCTGCCTCAACACCATCCAACTTTCCATGTTTCCCAACTCAAATCCATCCTTCCGAACCCCATTCTGAATCGTGTCCAGCCTCCTCCAGGTCCCATCGAACTCGACACTGGAGAAGAAGATCATTACAAGATTTCTGAAATCCTAGACTCCGAGGTCAACCGTCGTTTCAAGTGCAAGTTACAATACTGCATCCAGTGGCCTGGATACAAAGGCACTGACGAGGAGTTTTCTTGGGTCACGGCAGACAACTTCAATGCTCCGGACCTCCTCCGAGCATTCCACAAACGTTATCCTCATAAGCCTGGGCCTATTGATTCTCTCTAAGTTCATTTCATTATTCCGATTCCATTTCCGACTATCTTACGATCACTCATGATTCCAAGAAAGGCCTTCTGGCTGGGCGACATTTCAAGACTATTCTATAAGTACAATTCCAAAAAATTGTCCAGATTCCGGATGTCCGTTCCTTCACTCCTCCATCCTATTGTCATCCTCTCCATCTGCATCTTCCGGCACTGTTTCCACGCTCTTCACCTTCTTCCGGAGTGTCTTCAGAGATTGGGACGCTGGCCTCTTGCTAGGCCGCGACAACAGTCCCTCCTCCTGAGCCTCTTCCTCTTCCCCTTCCCCTTCCCCTTCCGCTTCGTCCTCACCCTCATCTGAGCTGTCTGGGAAATCAACGCCATGAACACTCAACAAAAGTTGTATTCCGTGGTTGATCTGCCACAACCTTCTCAACCTCTGGCGCCAAGTGTACTTCCTTCCTTCCCGCAGACTTCCAGTTTCCTTCCGAGTTCTTGGACTTCATCGAGCCCACATCTGAACTCGCTCCGTCTCTGCTTCTGTCCAGAACCACGCACTTTCCTTTCTTCTTGCGGCATCAGAAGCATGTGTTGGTCAGACCACGGAAGTTGGTTCCGGCCATCACATTCCAACGACATTCCATGTTTGCGACCGAACATTTCTTGCAGGCTATAAAAAGTTAGAACAAATTGTATCTGGACAAGTTGAACTTACCAATCGGAAGAAGGGGTCCCGTTCTGACCTCCTCCGCATCTATAACCCTTCCACTGGTCTCTTTCGCTTTTCCCTTCCGTTTAGCTCCTGAGGTTTCCAAAGTTTTCTTCTTGGCGATGAACCCAGACTGGAAAATCATTTGTTGATGAGGTGTCAGTGTGGGGTAAAACTAAAAGAAGTTACAAAATTCAGAAGGAGGGAAAATCCAACGAGTTGGACACACTGATTCCCAGTCCATATCCATGGACCGTTTGTCGGCGTCGGGGAAAGTATATTCAAGAGGTTCGGACTTCACCTCTGATTCCAGAACCGTTGTCTTCATCCGAACTTCCTCCTCTTCAGCCTCCCATTGCTTCCGCCTTGTTTCCATCCGACCATCCCTATCCTTCCGCCAGTCCTCCAGCTTATTTTCTGCATCTGCTTTCACCTTCTCCCAATCCACAATATCCCCTGCTATCTCTTCCTGCCTTTCCTCTATCCAAGCATTCCAATTCTGGTTCCAGGTTGCCATGTCCTTGTTGAATTCGCGTGAGGCTTGTTTGTCCTCCTCTTCCGGATATCGAGCCAAGTATTCCGCGAGCTTTGGTTTCTTGGTGATATATTCTGGAATTGTTTCATCCGGACGCAGAGTGATGAAGAGAAGATCGGAGGCAGTTGGTGAACGAGAGGGTGTAGGTGACATTTTTTTGGAATTGGGGAAATGAAGTTGGGATTCACTTGGTGCGCTTCTTATATATCTTTTTTCTATTTGTTCCTTGTTTGGTTTTCCAGAATATTCTTTCATGTTCCAGAACGTTCTATTGACTCATCACGTTTCTATTGTTTTATGTCTTCTTTCCAATTGCTTCCGAACTTTTACGTCTTATGATTTTCTTCTTACTTCCTCCATGGCTCTCGAGGCGAGAGCCTTAAGAGGGGGATACTGTTACATCCATGCCATTTCCGGGGTTTCCAAAGGCTTCTATCCACCTTCCGGAGATTCCGATACTCGGAATCTACTTTATGTTTCTCTTTCCTTCACAATCCTTTCCGGAACATGACTTGGGATTCCGATGTCGTGTCCCCGGTACTAACGGATCAGAGATACATATACACCATTCATTTCCGAGTAGTACGTAGACTCTACATTCCGACATTCCGCTTTCCATTCTATCATGACTCATCCCGTACATTCCATTCTGACACTTCATTTCCAATTCATCTCCGACTCCAGGACTTCACCCTCCGTCTCAGATTCTGTACTGTACATACATACATTCTATCCCGCTCTTGACTCACCTTCGGTACTACGATTGCCGGAACCCCTTCAGAGGTCTCGAAAATTGATACATATATAAGCTAGATACTTCACGACTTGTATTCCTCAGAATTAAAATCAACTTGGTTTCCATTTTATCTCATTCGTCTCATTCCATCTCTTATCTCTATCTCTTCTATCTCTTTATCTTCCTTTCTCTTCTGGTCAAGGACAACTCAACTCAACGGTGTCGTTGGCGAAACCTTTGACTATTGTCCAACCATCCGATCGGCCTTCTGGTCGTCAGAATCTCTCTCCAGTCCCGACAGGTCCATTCCAGCACGTCGGCTTCTGTCTCTTCTGCTCGGACATCCGTCCGGGCTGTCATATCCACACGATCCTAACATGGGTCCCCAATGGATCCCAAGATATTGAGACCTACAGTGGTTACACCAATGACTTGGCCTGGCATTTTATGATGGTATAGAGTAAATCTCTGTCAGATCTGCTGGAATGTAACAAGATGAGGAATCATGCAAGTCCTCCACCTACCAACTTGAGGACACTAAAACTAAGTACTATGAACCACCAGTCACCTACATGAGTAGCATCACAGATTAAACCTGAATGTTTGAACTTATCAGATACATAGATGTAAATTCATTTTCTATTGAAGGTTCAGTCCACACTGCTTGCAGCCATCCCCCCCAGTCATTGTGACAATTGGCATGCTTGGGATGAAATTGGGTCAAAATCAGTCAGAAAGAATCATTTCACCTCCAGAGGATCCTTGCAGCAATCAGAGGGCTGTGTGACACAATATGGCATCAAGAATAGGAACCCAGGAGAATATTATTCCCTACTCAAATTGACATACATTCCTCAAGAATATGTGCAATGATACTTCATCCATTGGCTGCTCTGTTCCACCCCAATCCATCTTCCCGTCTGTTTTCAGTCCCCAAGTAACCTGCCTAAACCATGAATAATCCTCCTCAACTCGCTCCAGAACATGTTTGGTCATGATGTCTGCCACGTCCTTTTCTCCCAGGTAAAGCTTGATCTTTCCTGTGTGTGCCCGGAGCTGTATGTCGCAACGCTGTTTGAAAGAGGAGCACAGATCCGATATGGAGGGAGCAGCAGCCTCCTCCACTGTAACACCTGAGGGGTTCACTGAGCCCGCCCTTGCGCTAACAGATTCAACCCATGTCCGTAGGGGCTTGCACACCTCATCGGTGCACATAGAGATGACACTCTCACATGCCAACCGAGTCGATTGGTTTATTGTCTATAGAAGGTTGAGTGGCTTTCTAAATCGACAAAGAAAGAAGAGCTCACTCTTTTTGTGCCATCAATCGTCCTCTTTCCCGCCGCATCCCCCCCGGCGAACGAAAGTAAGGAGGTCAATGTATCCGCGACTCCACCCGCAACGCCCGAGTCCACCATACCAAAACCAAAACCCGCAAAGCTGGACACGGACTCTTTTCGACCAGCTGTACCACTGCTTGATGATCCGCCGACGACATCAGAAGACTCCAGCCCAAATTTTGCGGGTACTTCCTTCAAGATCAGGAGATGTCGCACGAGGAATAGATAAGAGTCCAAGGGGAGGGTCGCTTCAATCAACAGACCTACATCTGTCAAATTAGATGATGAGGTGTTCGAGGCAGAAGTGAGCATTGTATCTGAGGCGGCTTGCAAGGAGCCGTGACACAGGGCAATGGCTTCTTCCGCAATGTCTTCGAATATGGCAGGCTGGCAGTGGGAAAATATGAACATGCAGGATGTCAAGAGAGAATGGATACGAACGCACGTTGACGAATTCATGCAGCTGTTCCAACACCCATACCGTCTTCTTCAACGTCGGATACCAGGTTTCACGGTCATCTCCACCCCCGTTTTCGTTAGCCCGCCACAGCTGCGACACGCTCGCCTTCTCGCTGTCGGCATTGCTACCCGACCTTTTTGAAGTAACCAGCTTTCCTGGATACATCATGTCCTCCTTCGACGGTACGTAGTGCCTAATATCGCTTTGAACGACCGCTTGCGCTTTGAAAAAGAGCCTGGTTTGGGCATCCTGGAGTATCATCTGCAGAAGCTGGCTAATATGGAGTCTGGGCCCCTTGGTAGGAGAAGACGGCGGGGAATCACCAACGGCATCGACATCGACGTCCAAAACCATCAACGCCTGCAAAACCGTGCAAACCTCGCAAAGAGCTGTAAGCCGAGGCTCATGAAGAATACGGGGCCGAAGGTCGTCGTACAGATAGTCACAAAGTGTTTCGAGATATTGGTATAGATGGTCTTCGCCGGTGGTAAAGAATTCTTTGAATAGTTCGAATTCGTCTGTGCAAAGTTGTTTCAAATACGAGCATCCGGCCCGTGTCTAGAAATCGACTTCAGATGTCTGGTTGGACGTTGATATGTAGCATAGACCTACCAGCTCGACCACGTCCAGGGCATTAGTGCTCCCCATTTCTACTCCCCTCATCAGTGCTCTCACCTCCTCTCGCACGACGTTGCCAACAATGGCCTTTCTTGTCGAGATATATGCGGAATGGCATTCAGCGAGCAACGCATCGAGCGTATCAGGATGTGCTGCCGCACGCCTTTCCATCTCTCGCAGTAACGGAGGGAGCGAAGACGGAGAATGGGAATTCGAAGCGGCTGAAGGCTGACGCAAGGAAAGCGAGAGGAAACGAGTGTAAAGAAGGTGGTGAGTAGTCGCTTGCGACAGGGACTTGTTTTCGGATAGTCGGCGGGTGATATCAGACGACATAGCGCGTAATGATCCCACAAAGTACATCTTTATGAGGGTCATAGCACGCGTCAAGCATTGAGTGAAACGAAGGAGATAGAGCTCTGCTTCCCGGAAGTGACGCTGTCGGGCTTGAGTCAATCGCTTGCACATACGGGAGAACCTAAAAGGCGACTTACATGGGCCTTGAGGTAATCTATACATATATCGACTCTCTCAACCATGTATAAGAAATCGGACTGGAGAACAAGGGTCTCTCCCGGGTGATTGAGCATCCTAGTCGCATGCTCAAGCTCTTGGAAGTATTCAAGCCGCTGGGATAGTTCCTGCTCGAGTTGCAGTATCCTGTCTCTCTCCTCCAATACCCGCTCACAGCTCTCTTTAAGGCTCTTGCCACCCTCCTCAACGCCTTGCCATCCCTCCAGCATCCCTTCAACTTCTCTTTCGACCCCTTCAACTTTGTCCGTAAGATAGTCACAGGTATCGAGATGATTTGAGACCATGGCCACATGAGCTCTGAAGTGGGCATCCTGGCTGTGAGAGACAGAGCGTTCAATAAGAGTGTACCAGTCGTAGAATTGCTGGGGGGTCAAGATGGGGTGTTTAGGGAGCAGGCCAACTTGCTTAAGACGGCTGGGCGTAGCTGGGCGAGACGATGGTAGAGATACCTGCAGCTTTGAAGCAAGCAAGGGTGTCGCAGGGCGCGACGATCCTGCATCTGAATCGGCGCTCGAGAACCTGAGAGGAAATGGTGGTTGTTCTGTGGCCTTCTTGACTTTGAGTATGCTCGCTGACTGGATTTCGTCCAACGGTGCCTTTGATTCCCATTCTTCCAGTGAAAGAGCGACTGGGGCAGATCTCTGGGGAACGTTGAGAGTTGGTGTCCCTGTTCGACGTGGGTTCATTACACTGAGCGCACGGACCGACCGCGCCTGCGGTGACTTTGCACGCGTGAAGGTAATTACATAATTTCATACCTCTGCTGTCCGAGCGTCATTCAGGAGTTGAGCCCAGCTTAGGATCGTTCGCTTCAATACGCTACCTTCACGATGTCTCGACCTTTGAACGACGATGAAGTCCTCACGGAACTCAACAAGATGGTACATAACTCGATTCTCTCAATGATCTGAGCCTTGACGGTCCTTGTCATAGGTTGCCTTCATCAAACAGGAGGCTCTGGAGAAAGCACGGGAGATCAAGGTGAAAGCAGATGAAGAGTTTGCTATCGAGAAGGTTAGCTCAAGGCCAGAGTGAGACAACTGGCCCATAGACTTACCTGCAGACCATCATAGGCAAAATTAGTCAAGCAAGAACAACAGGCGATCGATGGTCAATACGAGAAGAAGTTGAAAGGGGCGGAGATTTCGCAGAAGATGTGAGTGCGATTTTGCACACAAATTTACCACATTTGTGACCTTTACTCCACCGACAGCGCACAATCGACTTTGACCAACAAGTCCCGTCTCAAACTCCTTCATCGTCGTGAGGAACACCTGCAAGAGCTATTCTCGGCAGCTCGCGACGAGGTGCTCAAACTCTCGGAGGACGATAGTCGCTATGTTCAGTTCCTGGAGGGCGTCATAGTACAGGGCTATCTCCAAATCCTCGAGTCTAGCATGGTGGTACATTCGAGAGAGAAGGACGTCGATTTGGTCAAACAAGCTGCGGAATCGGCTTCCAAGTCATACCAGGAAATCAGCGGCAGAGAAGTCAAGTTCACTGTCGAGGGTACCTTGAGTGATGATGTGTTGGTGTCCCTTTCCAAATATCTCTATAATCATCTAATCTGAAGCTTTTCAGTGCCGGAGGAGTGAAGCTCGTCAGTGGTTCTGGACGCATCACCCTGGATAACACACTTGATGAACGACTCCGGTTGCTCGAAGACAGGGTGAACATGGTTTATTCAATTCGGAACCCTGAATTAACATTTATTCCCTGCAGATGCTCCCAGAGATCAGAAACGACCTCTTCGGAGCGAACGAGAACCGCAAGTTCTACACATAGAATACTGTTTACGATGATATACCTACGTTTAAGCTACCTAGCACCACGAACTCTAGCAGACCTCACGACAATTACCTTGATGTATTTTCTAATTGAAATGGACGTGGAGAAGTAATCTTGAAACGCTGTGGTTGCTGGATACAGGGCCAACGACGAGCCGATGCGTGTGAAGACGGTCGGCGACGGCAGCGGCAGCGGGCTCGTCGCCTGTGCCTGCTGTCTCTTCCTTGCTTTCTGTCGCGTTACGACGACGGCACAGTTCATTTCTACCTCGTCCCCTTGTTGAGGCCACGAGGTCCTTCCAGCCGTACTCACTATCTCGCAACGTTCAGCAGAACGCGTCTTTCTTTCCTTATTTCCTCTTTCACACCCCCTTTTCCATCTTCACTTTCCAAAGTCAGCATCGTCCAACTCGAGATCACAGTTATATCGATTTAATTATCTTCTCCACCTGTCTGGATATCCTAATCACTCCTTCTTTCATCTCGGATTCCCTGCAACATGTCCCATTCAGCATCTTCCTCGATATCAACACCTCTATCGGCCAGTGGCAGTTCCCTCTCTGGCCAGCAGTCAAATGCACTTGACGGCGACGAGAAGAACAGGTCCGCCTGTCCCTTGTCTCCATCGTCTGCTTCATCTTACTGAATCGGATTTTTTACCTTCTCTTCAGTGTCGTCATCAAAGTGGGAATGGTCGGGGACTCTCAGATTGGGAAGACAAGTCTGATGGTGAAATACGTAGAAGGAAGTTTCGATGAGGATTACATCCAGACGCTGGGTGCGTTACATGCAATGCTTGGATCTCTTCACTTTCTCAACCCCAGCTGTTGTCCCCCCCCCTACAGGCGTCAACTTCATGGAGAAGACTATATCCGTTAGACGAACGACTATCACCTTTTCAATATGGGATCTCGGAGGACAGCGAGAATTCGTTAATATGCTTCCCCTGGTCTGCAACGACGCTGTAGCAATCCTCTTCATGTTCGACTTATCGCGAAAATCGACGCTCAACTCTGTGAAAGAATGGTATCGACAAGCGAGGGGTTTCAACAAGGTTTGCGGACATTCAATGACATCCATTGGCTCTGTCTAACCAGTACACCAGACCGCAATACCATTCTTGATAGGGACCAAGTTTGATCAGTTCGCCACATTTCCGCGGGACGAACAAGAGGAGATTACAAAACAGGTTCGGTGTTGGTCAAACGTCCACCGGTGCCTATGCTCATTCGTTTTCTTGGCCCTCAGGCGAAGCGGTTTGCACGCGCAATGCACGCGTCCCTGATATTTTGCTCGACGTCAGCGTCAATAAACGTGCAAAAGATTTTCAAGATCGTACTGGCGAAGGCATTTGACCTCAAATGCGTCATTCCAGAGATTGAGGGTGTTGGAGAACCGGTCTTGATTTACGTGGATGTATAAAGAATGGAAGAGGCCCCGTCTTTCGTTTTCTTTCGTTTGCGGGATCTGAAATGGTGGAGGGGGAAGTGCGCAAAAGAACGAAGTACGTAGCTGTTTTACTATTCTACATGTTCAGGTGCATTGAGCGGTTACCATGGCCAGATTGCTTGCTCTGTGGGAATGATGTTCCGCCGAAGGGGAATATCGTTGTATCACATTCTGGGCTTTCAGTATTCGATCATCAGGCCATCTCATGGACCTTCCTCCGTTTGTGAACCTTCGTTCCACGACCGTGCATCACCTTTGTACATCTCTTCGTCCTTGTGTCACTTATTTCGTTTCTTCACAATTAACTCGGTCCTCGTATCTTCACTTATGGCCCATATCTTATTCCGTTGTTGTCGCTTTCCATTGCTGCATTCTCTTTCACCTGTTTCCCGCTCACTTTTCCAAACATTATCATATCGTCCTGCACAACGCCTTGGTCCCAACTCCCATTCATTCTCGTCTGCATTATCTCGCTATTAACTGTTGATCTCTCTCCTCATTCCGCCCCCCACGCTCTTTGGATCCTCTTCTCCTAGATCACTCAGTTCACCCACGGTTCCTTTCGACACACACTCCTCTGGACCGTTGTATTCTCATACGTACTAACTATGCCCATTTATTTCATTCAAGCTATGTGGTTAATCAGACATTGGTCGTCTCGAAGGGGGATCTCGACAGGCTTGGGGGTCCAGTACGATCTTGCTCTACGGTCCGTGTAACGTTACACTTATACCACATGAATTGAGTGATCCTTATGATCTCATACTAGAGCGTTTCATCCGCCCAAGGCAACGAACATTCAAGTCCCCAACGCCTCTGAGTCTCAGTCGTCGTTCATCACAGATCTCGATGCATGGTACTGCAGGCATCATGCTTCCTCAAGCCCACCAACCCTGCGTTAACTCTAAACCTTGTGCGCAACCTAATTGACAAGAAATTGTCTTCCCGCCATAAAACTAAGCAGTATGGATTTTATGTTGCTCGGTGGGCCGAATCGAGGTTTGTGCATGGTCGTGCGAGACGGCACATGTGTGGCGGAATCAACACATTTCCATTTTTGACACTTACGTCGATGGTCTAAACTTCCGCTCAAGCCCAACCTCCGTTACTTTCTCGAAGCTGGTCCAGGCAGGTCCCGTTCATGGTTTCCTAGGGAACTTATCAAACAACGAAGGAACTGGGCCGGTACCGCTGCATCCAAGATCAATCTGCTGTATGCGCCCGCGACTCTCATACCCCCGACATCCATGAAGATTTGCGACCACATTATCCCAATAGCCCGAAAGTTCCGAACTTTTGTCTTGTCTCGTCTCTGTCTGAAACCTTATTGATTCATCAGTGCCACATTGGTTCTCTTTGAATGCACTCAACACCTTGCTCGGCGACCGTTCCCTGTGACCCAATACATCCAATTCATTTCTAACATCCTTCGTCAATGCGGCCCATCTCAGGCACATCCCATTTTTGGTCGTTCGGGAGGTATCGCTGAAGGATCCGAATCAGAGAGACCTCGAGAGAGGGAAGCAACGTGGAAATCAAAACTCAAGGGTAAACCCAATTGCAGTATACACGGTGACTATTCAATATCCGCACTGACCTTCTAAATCAGTTCACCACTGGTGCCAACGCGCACTACAGCACTCCCGAGGGACCTAGTCGGGGTCTCCTCTCCAGGATTTGGCTCGGAAACTACGGGGATGCATCGCGACGGACCTCAGAACTTAGTCAGAACAGCGCGTATATGGGTGTGAGAAGATTACCTCCAGTCTCCCAGAAGAAGAACCAAATCGTGACAGCACCTTTGCCCCCGCCATGTGCACACCTTATCTGCGCTTTCCCTCTGCTATTGAGTCAAGATACCCGTCCGCTAGAATTCCTCCTCATCCTGTGGTGGTGTCGCATGGACCGCTATCCTTGGGCGTCCATACTGGGACATCCAAAGATCGTATCCTCGTTGCAAATGTGGGGAAGATGTCCATATGCATTTCGAATCTGACCGGATGCCGCTCTCGAGTCCGCATGCCTTGATGAGACGGTTTCGCTCGAGGTCCGGACCAGCAGCCGCCGATTGGGCTGATGACGATTATACCACTACGCTCCTGGAGTACAAATAGCTACAGGTTTTCAAGGATTCTGCACTCACTCAAGTCCTACACCTCCACTGGTTGCCCACCATGGTCCTAGGCCTCACTCGGACCCTCTCTTTGCTCTCGGTTGTCTCCGTCCTCTTCGTCCATGCCACCCAGGTGATGCATAGGCCGGACAACAAGGAAGCTCCTAATGTCTTCCCGATGGAGGCCAATCCCAAGGTCACCTCCCTCCAGAAGCGTGCCACTGGAAAAGTCCAGTTCGCTTACTTCGTCAACTGGGGGATTTACACAGGCTACAATTTCCGTGAGACTTCCCTACAAGCACACCTTTTCGTCGCTGATGGCTATTCAACTACCCAGAACCCACGGACATCGACGTATCGCAGGTCACCCGTGAGTCCTTTACACCCGCCGTCCGATCGCAGTGTTGACCCGTTGTTCTTCCGTTCAGATCTTTTGTATTCATTCGCCGATGTTAGCCCGTCGTCTGGTGCCATCTCACTCACTGACTCGTATGCGGACGCCGAGGTCAGCCTTCCCAGTTTTTGTGTGGACGACGCGCCTATCTAACCTTCATACCTTGATAGAAACACTTCCCTGACGATCGCTGGGATGAAACAGGAAACAACCTCTATGGGTGCCTCAAGCAACTGTACGAGATCTTCATGTCTTTCACGTCATCGTTTCACTCATCCCCGTCTCTCTCAGCTACCTTTTGAAGCTCGCCAACCGCAACTTGAAGGTCTTGTTGTCCATCGGTGGCTGGACTTACTCTCAGGCTGGTAAATCTCTCACGACACCTACGAGCTCATACATGACACTGATCTGTCAACTCGGAAAGGCCACTTCAACTTCGTGACCAATGCCGGCGCCCGAACGACCTTCGTTAACAACGCCGTTCAGCTCATTGAGGACTACGGTTTCGACGGAATGTGAGTGTTTGCCCCTCTTAACTCCTTTCTTTGTTGACCGAATGTATCCTGCATCAGCGATATCGATTACGAGTACCCATCGACACCGGCTCTCGGACAGGGATTCGCAGATTTGTGTACCGAATTGCGAAAAGCCCTCGACAGTTTGGCAAGCCGAAAGGGAGACACCACACCCTACCTCCTTACCGCGGCTGTTTCCGCCGGCGCTGAGAACTATGCCAACCTCAGGATTTCCCAGATGAACTCGGCGCTTAACTACTGGAATCTCATGGTCAGCTCCGCTTTTGACGTTGCTCTGTATGGTCACTGACCGCGGGTTCTATTCAGGCATACGACTATGCTGGATCTTGGCTCACCTTCGCCGACCATCAAGCTAACTTGTATGGCGGAGAGCGTACTAATGTCAGCACTGACAAAGCTGTTGCCGCTTATGTCGCAGCCGGAGCGACGGCTAGCAAGATCACCATGGGTAAGTTTTTTGACTCCAGGGCACAATTTCTCCGTCTGAAAGAATTAATCCAGGTATTCCACTCTATGGTCGAGCATTCGAGAACACCAACGGTATTGGTCAACCCTACTCTGGTGTAAGCCTCAACTTCTTCGTCAAACCTCACCCAACGATGCTCACTATATACGACGCAGATCGGCCCCGGATCTGTGGAAGCTGGTGTTTACAACTACAATGCATTGCCTCGTGCGTCTTCTTTTCTCCTTACTGGATCACCCAAACTCATCGCAGTGGTCTTACAGTTGCCGGTGCTCAGGTCTTTGAGAATAGTACCGTTGTTGCCAGTTACTCGTACGACTCCGCAAAGAAGGAACTCGTGTCCTACGACACCCCGAACATTGTCAAGATCAAGGCGAAGTACATCAACGACAAAGGCTTAGCCGGCTCGATGTTCTGGCAGCTCGCAACTGACAAGAAGGGATCTGACTCGCTCCTCAATACCGCCAAGAGTGTTATGGGAGCATTCGACCAGACTCAGAACCACATCACGTCCGTCATACCCTTTTACCCAGTTTCTTCCGTCTTGATGTTCTAACGCCGTTATTTTCGCTACTCCGCTAGGTTCCCTAGCAGCAAGTGGGACAACATTAAGAACAACATGGGTGGAAGCACCGGTGGTGGAAGCGGAGGTGGAGGCGGAGGTGGTGGCGGAGGATCTGGTGGCTGCTCTGGTGTCGCAGCATGGGTTGCTTCGGTGAGTCTGGGACGTTGATCTACGGGACCTTCAGCCTGACTGAGTTGCCTTTCTTCCAGACCGCTTATAATGGTGGCCAGAAAGTCACATACAGTAAGCTCGTGCTCTTCCGCTTTGCTAGTACTCCGCTAAGCTGTCCTTGGTTTAGATGGTCACGTCTATACCGCCAAGTGGTGGACTCAGAACGAGACTCCGGGCAAAGGTACGATTTGCTGTCTCTAATCCACCGATATCCTGCTCACAGAATCCTTACAACAGCCGACGTGTGGACCGACGGCGGCGCCTGCTAAATTATCCCTCATTTAACCACTATTTATCTGGGTTGATCGGGTCTATTCTCCCTACACACTCGTTTCAGACTAGCCTTCCCTCGCAGGAGGTTTTGTCTCTTGTCATTCCCTCAGTGTTATTATTTATCTGGGTCTGGGTGCTCTGTATACCTCGAATACGTTGTCGGGCACAAGATGCTCGGTTTTGGCACATCTGTAACAAATATCATCTCCATCTTCAAAGGCACTTTCGTGTGCAGACTATATTGGTCTTACCATGAGTCCATCCCATCATCTGGCCCGCACTTGGGACCAATACAAGCAGCTCCGAGACGGATGGAAGGAAGAGGGTCAGGAAATGTGAGGGGCAGTAGTGAAGTTTCCAGGAGACATGTATAAGGATTCGTGTGCACGCATATAATCGTTGCCATAATGGAGGATCAAACCTCCTCGCAACCCCCGTAAGTATAGCTTGGCCGACTCAACAGCCACTCAGCCACTCCCGGGTGGCCTCGGCCACGAATTCGACCAAGTGATGTATCGATTCAATTCGCTTTTAGACCACTGAACCGAAGAGTTCCGTTCTCTAGCTCTTTACGCTCCAAAGACCGAAACCACATCCTCTGATTGGGTATCGTCGTGAGAAGAGAACCTCCGCAGACGAAGAAAACGAGTCGACGTTGGGCCGATGGTGGTGATCGGAATGAATCCGCTTAAGCTCGGATCGCGGCACCGGGAGATTCGAAGTTCGATGTCGCTGTAAACGTTCTTCCTATTGGCTGCTCTTGCAGTTGGGAAGTATCGTGAAAAACATCCTGTGCATTTTTTCACCTATCCTATATCAAGTACACACAAACCCTACTTATACAACATTTCCTATCGTAATGGATGACTAGTAACTACACAGCGTTATCGACCGTTTTAAGCCTTGAAGTTAGAAGCAGCGTTGATGTAGCAACGGAACTTGACTGCCTCTGCCTCTGGCTTCACCTTCAAAGGTTGAACCGGCGAAGCACCAACAGCCTTGGCGATGCGGTCAGACAAGCCTTGGTCGACAGCGGCCCAGACGGAAACTAGTATGCATAGATCAGCATATCGTCCAAAATCACAAACGACACTGGGACTACTCACGTTGCCTGTTCCTGACCTCGGCGCTCTTCACATTCTTAAAGTGACCAGAGACGTTTTGGACGTATGCCTCTCGCTGTTCATCGTTCCAAACCTTGGACCACAGAGCACGAGGTTGCTCAAAGTCGACTGATGGAAGATTAGTTCCTGATACCTGAATGCGTTATCAATGTCACTTACGCTCTGTAATCTCGCTAAGATCCCTGAAGGCAGCACCGATGAAGTTCTCATGCTTCGCAACACGGTCGTGGTTGTTGCAACAGCCGTCGAGCGTCGCGTTGTGTGCCTGGTACTTGAGTGGCGAGATGGTGCTCTGGTAGTTGGGCCTGGGTCCCTGAGAGTGGAAGGTCATTGCACCGTCACGCTGGAAGTTTGCAGGTGGCCTGAGAGGCGCGTTGACTGGCAATTGCTGGTAGTTGGTACCAAGTCGGTGGCGATGGGTGTCAGGGTATGAGAAGAGACGGGATTGGAGGACGGGGTCGGCAGAAGCCTCGATGAAAGGTACCAAGTGGGATGGCGAGAAGGCAGCCTGTGGCAATAATCACGCCCGTTAGACATGCAATATTCATGAGAAAGGTTGATCGAACCTGCTCAATCTCGGCGAAGTAGTTTTGGGGGTTCTCGTTCAAGACGAGTTTTCCAACGGGTCGAAGAGGGAACTCAGAGTGAGGCCAGACCTTGGTGAGATCGAGGACGTTGTAGCGGAATTTCTCGGCTTGTTCGGGAGTCATAGTTTGCTACAGCGGCGAATGAGTCATGTGTGGAGCCTCGCGAGTCAAACTGATACTCACGACGTAAACAGTCCATGTAGGGAACTTGCCAGACTCGATGGACTCGAAGAGGTTCTGAATGCTGTAGTCAGGGTTCGATCCTGCCAACTGCCCGGCTTGAGAGTCATTGAGAGTCTGAAGCGAAATCAATAAATGTAAAACGGAAAACAAGTGAAAACAGGTCTCACCTTGAACCCTCCATCAGCTCGGACGTGCACCTGGGTGTAGACAAACGAGCCATCATCCTTCATCCACTTGAAGGTGTGTCCAGAGTAACCGTGCATCTGATGGACACCGTCTGGGGTACCACGGTCGGAGAAGAGTATCATGATTTGGTGGATAGACTCAGGGTTTTGACCGAGGTAATCCTACGGAGGCAAGTCAATACTGTGATTGATGGATAGGACTTGTCGACTTACCCAGAACGCATCAGCATCTTTGAGGTGAGTCTGAGGGTCACGCTTTTGGGTGTGAATGAAATGAGGGAACTTGGCGGGGTCCCTGATGAAGAAGACGGGAGTGTTGTTGAAGACCCAATCCCAGTTGCCTTCCTCGGTCTTGAGCTTGATGGCGAATCCACGGGGGTCACGAGCGGTGTCTGCTGAACCCGACTCTCCACCGACAGTCGAGAACCGAGCAGTAGCTCGGACCTTCTTGCCCTTGGAGGTCAAAAGAGGGTTGGAGGTGATATCGCTGAGATCGTGGGTGACCTCGAAGTAACCGTGAGCACCGGCACCTTTGGCGTGGACCTGTGGTAAGAAGAATCAGAAGATCGAGTCAAAATTCGAGGATTTGATTGCAAGTTTCGATGCGGTACTCACGACACGCTCAGGAATACGCTCGCGATCGAAGTGTGCAAGGAGATCAATGTGATGGAAATCTAGCAAGTAAATGAGCCTCCATTCGTTTGTGATGGCGATAACGATGGCGATAGTACGCACCTTGCAAGAGCAGAGGACCCAAGAGACCAGCGCGCTGAGCGGCATAAGGCTCATTGGCGGGGGCACCATTAGAGGTGGAGTAGACAGCGTCGTCCTTGTTTTCCCAGACTTGCTTAGCAGGCATTATAGAGGATGATGGTTGAAGAAAGAGGGACCTGATCGTCTCGGAACGGAGGGAGGGGGCTTATATAGAGGAAGGAGGTCATGTGATGCGGGGGGATAGGATCACTAACGCTGGTGGGAGAGGTGTGATATGGGACGATTTCGATTGGCGGAGTGGGTGGCTGACTAGGGGCGGGTGACCACAAGGGTGACCAGGACCAAGTCCTTTGTCTCGGCTTCTTGCGGTGATCGACCTAGAACAGACCTCCCGCAACGAATCCCGCAATCCTGCGTATCTATGTTGCTTGTCGGAACTTGTCAGGACATCAGATGACAGCTAAGAATGAATTGAGCGCCGGGTTCCCGATATTCGGAGGGGTCTTCTATCCGCCATGAATTCGACTGATTTTGGAAGACTTCAAGATTTCCTATGTCACATACTATGTCAATTTTAGAAAACATTTGAGAATGAGAAAATATGGCGCACTTTCTGGGTATCCTTCTGGCGGAGGGTCGCGCCTGCTTGCACCTACATCTGGCGTCACGATTAACGATTTTTTGACGCATTTTGGGGCAACATTGGGGCCTGCCAGGGCATCAATCGACTTGGATTTGGTGAGTAATGAATCACGTGCAGTTACCGAGTCAGCGTCCGGCTATTCCCGAGGAACTGCACATTACCATCTTGCCGAATTCCGGCACCTAAACCTTGTTTGCTTAGTGTATACACAGATTCTAGTCTCACCGTCCCTCAAAACTCTTCAAGACCGTCTCCACCAATGTCGAAACCATGTAAGTCGTGTGGATCATCGTCGACCGATCTAATAACTCATTGATCTACATTTCATCCTCCTTTGCGCCTCCATCTTGTCAATCTCACCAAAACTTCACTCGCAATCCATCTGGAACTCGTCAACTTGCAACTCGAATGAATTCCTCGCTCATTAAGCTGGAGGTGCTGGAAACAAATTCAGACTGACCCTCGGTCTTCCCGTTGGTGCTGTCCTCAACTGCGCTGACAACAGCGGTGCCAAAAGCTTGTACATTATCGAGCCCTTCGGTTTCGGTGCTCGTCTGAACCGACTTCCCGATGCTGGTGTTGGTGACATGGTGGTCGCATCCGTGAAGAAGGGTAAACCAGAATTGAGGAAGAAGAGTGAGTTTAGCTCTCTTCTGCGGGCGATTGGACGTGAAGACGCGGAGGATTCGCAACTGCGCTCTGCCCATTTGATTCTATGTTACTGACATGCCGTTTTTGCTTTATTCAGCCATGCCCGTCGTTGTTGTCCGTCAAAGGAAAGCATGGCGCCGGAGAGATGGTGTCTTCCTTTACTTCGAGGTGCGTACCCGTCTGCTATCACTCAGTTCGCGTAATTCTGACTCCCTTCCGTCTTCCAATAGGACAATGCTGGTGTCATCGTCAACCCCAAGGGAGAAATGAAGGGATCTGCTATCACCGGCCCAGTCGCAAAAGAATGCGTGCGTGATTGGTCCTTCCTATGGTGTTCTTTCCGTGATTCTTACCGTTCTCCCCACTCCTCGGACAGGCGGACCTTTGGCCCCGTATTGCCTCCAACGCAGGCACTGTTGTATGATTTTACCTAGGCACTCTTCTTTACCTCTACGTTCCCATGCATGTTCAGCCATGAATACAAAAATGCTTAAAAAGCCCAAACTGATTATGAATGTGTGCGCTGTATCGATTAAAACGCAGAGTTCCCTTCGTGGGTTATGTTAGGGTATGTCAGAAAACCGGCTGTCCGTTCCGATCGATGAAGAATCGTGCACACGAATAGCTTTGACCCATCAATCGAAATCGAAACCACCTTCATTTTGACCCGCGTCCTGTCTTTCCATCACAACCGTGAACCGTAAACATGAACCATCGCATCGAGACCGTCGCGGAACTCACAGGTATGTATCCGTCTTCATTCATTCACACCCTACAAAAAAAAAACGGGAGTCTACCTTAGGTCACGATGATCGCGCCTGGCACGTCGCATGGAACCCTTCCAAGTCTTTGCTTGCCTCTTGCTCCGCCGATAAATCGGTCAGATTGTATGCGTATTCACAAGACGGCTCAAAGTTCTCTCATATCACTACGATTCCTACCGGACACACCAAGACGGTACGAGCCGTTGCATGGTCTCCATCCGGCCAAACTCTCGCAACGGCATCTTTCGATGCCAACATAGGAATATGGGAGCAAGAGCCCGATGAAGATGGAAATACAGAAGCCGGTGAATGGGAGTGTGCGAGTCTCTTGGAGGGTCATGAAACGGAATGCAAGAGCGTTGCGTATTCGAGCTCAGGAACTCTATTGGCCAGCTGTAGTCGGGACAAAACTGTTTGGGTTTGGGAGGGTAGGCTCATCCGCTATCTGCAAAACGTTTCATCATTAACAAATAACCAGTTCAACCTGATTCCGATTTCGAGTGTATGGGTGTCCTAATGGAGCACTCGCAGGACGTGAAATGCGTGGCCTGGCATCCACAGGAAGAGGTCCGTCTGCCAACCTTCTCTGTTTGTTTCAACATCGCACCAAGTCTTCGCCTTGCATTTCATCGCCATCTGCCAGTGTAGATCCTAGCATCAGCATCTTACGACGACACTATCAAACTCTATGTGGACGATCCTCAAGATGATTGGTACTGCTGTGCTACGCTTACAGGACACACATCCACCGTTTGGTCTCTTGCCTGGTCTCCCAACGGTAGCTATCTGGCGTCTGCATCAGACGACAAAACCATCCGGATATGGAGACGAACGGGTGAATTCGAATTCAAGTGTGTCTCCGTAATCGAAGGACACGAACGAAGTATCTATTCCGTCAGTTGGGGGAATGGATCCAGCGACATGGAAGGTACTCCTGGGCTCCAAGGGTGGCTGGCCAGTGGAGGGGGAGACGGAGTCTTGCGAGTATGGGAAATCAAAGTAAGTGACCTGTTCCACTCGCCAAAATTTTTCTGACGATTTCATAGGATGGTGCTTCTACAGAAGACCCACCCTCGCATGCGATGATAGCATCCTTGCCTAATGCTCATGGAGTGCACGACGTGAATACCGTCGTATGGTGCCCGAAGAAAGGATTGGGTCACTTACTGGCCACCACTGGCGATGACGGGCTCGTCAAGGTTTGGAATGTCGTGTAGTACTACTCATTAATGTATAATAGATATTCACAATCGTGTGCAGATCAAGAAAAAATTTGCCTCAGGGGATCATCAGAGTTCTCGCAACTTTTTCGCCGCCTTACACTGTATCGCACAGAGTGCAAAGTTCGTGACATTCCAATGGAAAGAATTAGTATTGAAGTTGAACGTTGGCTCGGATGCTCCGATATGAGAACATCCACTACCTACATTGAGGGAGGAGGCGGAAACGCCTTGTTCACGCCGTCCCAGTCCGGTTCTGCCAAATGTGCGCGATACATAATCCCTGGCCAAGACGCGGCCGGTGCTTTCTGTGGTCTTCTTACCGCCTGTTCAACAACACTATCTCCCAGTACCTTCTCAATCCCAAGTCGTGGATACTTTTCCTCAAACTGTTTTCTCAGACCCTCGACGTCAATGTCGAAACCACCGGCACCTCTTCCGAAATCTATGAGAACGGCTTCCCGAACAATCTTCGCGAGCTCTGCGATACGTTCCGCGATTCCTGCAGAAGTATGTAGTGCGATGGCGACCCAGACCTCGTGAACATCTTTCTCGTCGACACCGAAGCTACGAAGGTGAGCGGCCGCGGCGTCACCACCCTCGACCTCGAAGCGTTGTGGACCATCATAGGCTTTGCAAGTACCGATATCATGCATTATGCAGGCTGTGAAAAGCAGATCGTGTTTCTCGGGCGTCGAGTAAACTTTCGAGTTGGATGATTTTGCGAGAGCTGACGCGTAGAGATACACTCGGACACTATGATTGAGGACGGCGGGTCCCAAGTGAGAGGATGCGAGTTCGAGAGCATTCTGGGAGATCTTTGACGATGGTACGAAGCTGGTATCCCAATCATGTGCAACAGAGGATGTCGCTGCTGAGAAAGATTCTGGAGGACACATTGCTCGTTCGATCTCTTTGAGATTTTTGTGTGATTGTGAATATTAGACCAGTAGAAATCAACCAAATTTTAGGTTAATTTTAGGTTACTCACCACGATGATCGACGTTGACGTTGACGTTGACGATCAACTCTTTGTTGAGCCTGAGAAAGTTGTGTCGCTGCCAATATTCCTCCTCATGTTACAACCTCCCGCCACTTCATATTAAAGCTTCACATATGTGTCACTAGCAGTTTGTCGCAGCGATGTCGTGGGAATGTCATACAAAAAATGCACGATAGAACGATGTGCTAACTGTCGTTACGGCCTCAGCAAATACTCCCGTTGCGATTAGAAGCGATGTACATCGGGGTTTTGTGAGGGAGCAAAAAGTACGTAGCAATAGATGTAGTGGGCCTGAAGGTGGAGTCATGAATGTAGTTTTTGATCTTTCCAACGATTCGCACCCACGCATATCATATTCTACTCCTTAGAGTTATCGTTGGAACCGGCTCACCGGCACCCTCAGCGAATCCCTTTAAATCATCGGTACGAGACGAGAACGGCATCTGTCCGCCGTTAGCATACCGCCTTGCAAGCAGGCACTCCAAGCCCTTGTGATGCCTGTAGGCTGGTCGGCTGGTCGGCTGGTACTTATTTATTCGTCCCGGGGCAAGTGCCGGCCCACTTCAATGGCGAGCGGAAGGATGTTGTGGGTGCTTATAGGCATCAAATACAGAATTTCCCAGGATCCAATTTCTGGAAAAGGAAATCTCGCAATTTGTGGGTCAACAATTTCGTAGTACACGTTTGGCATTTTGAGTTACTTTTATGATTACATGCTCATCTTTCCTTTGTAATATAGTCGGGAGCGATCTGCTGAACTTCGTGCTGCTCCTCCGCAACTTGTTGGAAGTACTACTCGGGTAATTGTCCAGTGAGCTGTACAAGTACGCATCAGTCAACATGAAACCCGAATGCCTTCTCCCAAGAATATCTCAACATACCATTGGCAATTGCGCTCATGCCTCACCCTTCCCAGGGTCCTTGAAATCTTTCCCAACCCTAAATTCCATCACGTCACACATGCCGGCTAAAGTCTTCTTTGTGTCACTCTGCAATCCCCACCAAGACTCCATCTCTTTGATATTGGCTTCTAACTTTATCGTCACCACCGAGATGTAGGGGTCATCGGGGAAGGCCCGGTTGGTGCCCAATGCAAACTGAAAACGATACTCCCAGGAGGAGTCCAACTCGGAGCTCGAATTTGACTTGGAAAAGTCAGCCCAGCCATCGTCCCTGGCTTTCTTGAGACTGGTGAAGGTGGTCTCTAGGCTCTTGCGAAGTGCGATCACTTCGTCCGGCCTCAAGTCGAGAGTGGAGGCATCGCGCAAGAAAATGGCAATCTTACCAGCCATGTCTGAAACAGTCATCTCTTGTTGCGGGATGAGCTCTTTCTTCGAATCGTTGACATCGATGTCGTCGCCTGTATATTGTCAATCATGAGCATACTATTTATGAGGAATGATGAAAGTCGCTGAGCTCACCTGGGTACTTTTCGAGGGCTTGCATGAACTCACGCCATTTGAACGCCTTGGGCTCGTTGGGGTCGACAAAGTGCGACGCGAATGAGTTGAGCTGGTGGGCAGTGGGGACAAGGGGTCGAGGAAGCTTGGAGTATTGCCCTTCAAAGTAGATGGAGCCTATAGACGAGAGTCAGCACAGAGCACTCGATGATCAACGGCGTGCAGCCTACCGTCTTGGGTAGTGGCCATATCTGTTAAGGTAGAGCTAGTTCTGGAATGATTACAACTCGATGGTACTCGAGGTGTGTCGAGAACCAGGGAGCAGAAAGTCCCGCTTTTATAATCTTTGCCATCCGACGTATCCGGACTCGATATTAGTGATGGATAACTCCAATCCTGAGTGGTCTGGCTTCTGGAAGTCACCCTAGAACTCGAGTGCATCGTTTTCCTTGTCCTTCTGGCCCGAATAATGATAAATTGACGTGTTATTGACACGGCTCTGTCTTGAGATGAACACCATTAAATGCGTATGACTGACGGTCAGGTCAGCCGATGTTCGATGGAAGTGTACGATGGTGCAACCGAAATGAGTGGTGTTCTGTGACTTTCATCAGTCCTTCATTCATGCCGCCGTGCTCAGTACTGAGGAACCATGTAGCCGTGCCGAACAGTAGAGCGCAACAAGCAAGAAACCCTGCCCTGCCTCTGACAGAGTGTATGTCCAGCCAACGATCCATGTAATAGTGGACTACTTTGAAGGTCATAAAGAAATTCTGTTCGAAGCATCCCAGGTAATCGCGTCCTTTGGATCGTGCGAACAGTGGAAATGTGGGAGTCCGCAAGTTCACTGTTCGACCGTCTTCTTCCAATGCCGTGCGAGAGCTTCAGCCGATACACAGGCTGAGAGAAGGAGGATGAGAGGCAACCCAAATCAGAGCACACGTCAGACATGCGAGGGTTTTGCACTCCGTCTTCTTGGGAGCCTGCTCACTATGATCAGTACGAGTACCGCAGATATATCGCGAAAAGGGAGGTTGAACAAGAGGATTAGCTCACCGAGCCGGATGTTAAGGCAAGTGAGAATCGTTCGCCTAGCGGAACTAGACTCGTCTGATCGCGCTCACTGCTCAGTCAGACAAAACCTCCTTTGACCCTTGTCCAAGGTCTGCAAGGATTTTATCCCAACCGCGATGGAGCCCTTGATTTTCAGATTGTCCAGTTCATTAACTATGTAGTAGCTATGCCCGACGAGCCAACATCCACGGGGCGAGCGAGCGTGAGTTCGCATACTCTTTGATCTCCAGTAACGGTACGAACCCATCTTGGAAGTCTCGTGTCACCTTTGCGGTGCTAGATATTGAGATGTTGACTACCTCGTTCACAACAGCAAGGTTGAGCGACAGAACTGCCGCGCTAAATCCTGGGTACTGTTAGAGTAGAAGGGCAAAGAGAAGAAGAATCATCTTACCTTATCTAACAGGTTGGACGCGGCGGACTACTACATGTATTTACAAAGCATCAGTTGTCCGAAACGCCCGTGGTGAAGTTTGGTCGAGTATTGACCTCGAAGATGTCGACTCAGTGAGAAAAATTGTTACTCTGAACGTAGCTAGTACCACCCAATAATGAATTTGTAACTGCTTCGAATCGTGTTTCAGATAAAGAGGATTGAGTCTGTCTGAGTCAGATTAAAATTTGCCATAAGTCCAGGATCGCCGTGATCACGATATCGGGCTTTTTCAATTTGACACCCTTTCCTTTTCACGCGATGCCCATCCTCGGTCTTCCCTCTAACCTACCTCCATCCAAACCTTCTCACTTTGACATCGAACGTGTCATTCGTTCCAATATCCTCGCTCTTCATCCGTATAGATGCGCTAGAGATGATTACAAGGAAGGCATCCTCTTAGACGCCAATGAAAACGCCCTCGGACATTCCATTTCAACATCAAGTGATGAAGTCTTCAGTCAGGAATTGAAACCATCGCTCGACCTTGACCTACACCGATACCCAGATCCTTCTCATGACCCAATCAAAGACCGCATAAAAAACCTACGGTCAATCTCCGGCATAGATCACATCTTCCTGGGGGTTGGTTCTGACGAGGTTATCGACTTGCTCATGCGGGTCTGTGTGACTCCTGGAGGACAGGAAAAGATTCTCATAACTCCTCCGACATACGGAATGTACAGTGTCTGTGCGCAGGTCAACGATGTTGGCGTTGTGAAAGTTCCCCTGGAGCTCTCTGGAGATAAGGGCGAGGGAGGCGCCAATGGGAGATTCAGTGTTCAAGTTGACGCAGTATGTTACATCTAACATGTACTCTTCCTGTCTCATCTGAACCATCCTGAAACAGGTGAAAGAGGTAATCGATTCCGATCCAGGCATTAAGCTCATCTTCCTATGTTCACCGGGAAACCCCACTGGAACGTTAATTCCACTCGAGTCCATTAGGGCTCTCTTGGAGTACGAGAACTTCAAAGGGATTGTCGTCGTCGACGAAGCCTATATAGATTTCTCGGCAGAAGGCAGCAGTGCGGTCGCTCTCGTCAAAGAATACGCCAACCTGTGTGTTATGCAAACCTTGAGCAAAAGCTTCGGTCTCGCTGCTATCAGGCGAGTAGAGGCTCTCAATGATCACCGTTCCTCCTATCTCACCGACAAACAGGCTGGGAGTCGCAATAGCGCAACCTCCTCTGATTCAAGTCCTAACAAACACCAAAGCACCCTACAATATCTCGACACCCGCAGCATATTTCGCGCTATCTGCCCTATCACCCACTTCCCTCGCGACCATGCGCGCTAAAGTTGACAAGCTTGTCAAGTCTCGGGACGAACTTCTTCAGGCACTTTCCACGCTCGCCCACCTTGGTGTGGGATCAGCTATTGGCGATAATGATGCCAACTTCCTCATGATCCCAATTCTCAGCAAAACCGAGCCGAAACGACCGGATAACGTGCGGGCGCAGAAGGTTTACAAAACTTTAGCGAAGCACAGGGGAATCGTCGTCAGGTTCAGAGGCAACGAACCCGGGTGCGAGGCCTGCTTGAGGATTACTGTTGGGAGTGAAGAGGAGAACGAGGCGGTGATTAGAGAGTTGGGCAAGTTGCTTCAAGAGATCTAAACTTGTAGATTCAGGTCCCCCGTTTTTGAATCTATCAGTCGTGATAACAATCCCTGTCGGCTTTCGGAGACTCCCTCCTACCGATAATGACGCCCATCCTCGCGCACTCAAACAGGCGCTGAAAAACGCTTCTTTCGGCTGTGTGGGCGCGGTCGCGAAACTGACCGTGACGGTCGTTCATTCAAAACGCGTCAGTGCTGCGTACACATTCCGTGATACGAGTCATACTCTTCCTTTACACGAGGCCATCTATTTCATACTCAGCCATCAACTCAGATTGTGTGTCCCTGGCCCAGTGACCATATAAACCAGAACCTCCAAAGGTTAACTTTGCCCATTCTTTCTTTGCGGGATGGAAAACGCGTTACAGCAAATCTTCTTCCTTGCGAACATTTCCCCAGGAAACTTCTCTGCTAATGCTACTTCCCCACAAGATGTAGGAGCTTCCAGTTTGAACAGCATCTCCAGCATCATAGGATTTCTGTTCACGTTCTCAGCATTGCGAGACTGGCTGAAGCTGATCGTTATCGGAGGGTTTCTCGAGACTTGTCGCCGTTTCGTGTTTTCGGTGTATTCCAAGTTTATGAATTCCTTCTGGATCAACGCTTACTTTGAAGACGACGATGTCGTATACGGTGAGTCTATCTTTTCTAAGTACGCCGCCAGCTGCCTTCTCGGCTTACGCCCACCCTTGCAGATTGGGTCATGCTTTGGCTAGCCAAGCAGCCCTCATGGAGTAAGTCTCTCGGCCGGTCACTTTTATCGTCTGCTGACCCAAACCCCTGAACGTCAGGAAACACTCGCGACGTCGAAGTTAGCACACAAACTTACGGGGCTAACTCGACCTCGATCCAGTTGGACGGTGACGCCAACTCGACCAACATCTTCAAGTCATCGCGCAAGTTGACCTACCTCCCCTCTTTATCCACGACATACAACCTCTGGTACAAACGGAGGTATATGACGATAACACGCACTCAGCAACAGACCGGTTGGTATGGTCAGAAGGAACGGACTTTGCGAATTAGGTACGATTGCGGCCGTCACCTGATCGCGAGTCAGATCTATCTGTTCTGACCTGTGCACCCGCCATCTAGTATCTTCACGAGACGACCGAGTCTTCTGGTTGAGCTCCTGCAAGAAGCTAGGGATGCATATTTAGCAGACCAAGAGCACAGTATGTGCGTCTACGTATCGGACAAGTAAGTCGGGATGCCTCGCCACGATGTTGGATGCTGGGATTTACGGATTCTCCCCAAGCAACAACAACTGGAAACACGTCGCCTGTCGTCCCAAACGAAGCATGCAGTCCATCATCCTCGATCCAGGTATCAAGGATAGGCTTCTCGAAGATGCGCGCGATTTCCTCTCCAGCAAGGCATGGTACGCAGAACGAGGCATTCCTTTCCGTCGCGGATATCTCTTGGTGAGTCTGCCAAACATCCGCGACACCCTTTAGACGAGAGAGCCTGACTCGATGGTTGAAGTATGGCGCACCAGGAAGCGGGAAGACATCCCTTATCCACAGTATGGCGGGTGAATTGGGTCTCGACGTCTACATTGTGTCACTCTCGAGATCTGGTCTTGACGATAACTCGTTAAGCGAGTTGATCAACGAGCTCCCTGAGAGGTGTATCGCACTAATGGAGGACGTCGATGCCGCGTTCACACACGGTGTATCGCGAGATTCGAACTCGTCTTCTACGCCCACTGCAACCACATCGGAAGTTGCCCCACTTCCGCCACCTCCTAGCGGCGCGGCGCCAGTTCCGACTCCCAGCAGGTAAGTAAGCCAACATTGCGATGGAAATCATCCCGAGCTCTGAGACGCTTGTCACAGATTGAGCCTGAGTGGTTTGCTCAATGCCCTTGACGGAGTGGGTGCTCAGGAAGGACGTATCCTGTTTGCCACCACGAACAAATACTCCTCCCTCGACCCCGCTCTATGTAGACCCGGGCGTATGGACCTCCACATCGAGTTTAAGCTTGCTAGCAAGTACCAAGCGAAAGAGCTGTTCGCCCGATTCTACAATCCCCGAGAGGAGCACCACGAAGATGAGAAAGAGGAGGGTGAAAAGGAGAAGGAAAGTGATTCCGGATATGGATCCGTAGACGGGGAAGCAGACTCAGAAGCGGTGGACAAACCACTTCTCGTCTCGGAGGAGACAAAAGCAAAGCCTCACGCAACCAAGGATAATGGCGAGTGCCGCACGACAAACTTGTCGAGCCGAGAGATAAGAACATGTGCATCTGAGTTTGCAGACGCGCTCCCCGACCGCGAATTCTCGATGGCAGCATTGCAGGGATACCTGATGCTTTACAAAACGCGTCCATTGATGGCGATTCAGGAGTTCAAGGCTTGGATAGAGAAGGAGCGCTCTGAACAAGCGAAGAAACAAAAGGAGAAAACTGACAAGGAGGCAGAGGAGGCAAAGAAGAAGAAAGAGAAGGAGGAGAAAGAGAAGAAGGAAACCGAAGAAAAGGAACGTAAAGAAAAGGAAGAGAAGGAGACGCGAGAAAAGTTGGTGAAGGAGATGAGAGAGAAGGTTGAGAGAGAAGTTCGAGAGACCATCGAGAAGGAAATGAGGGCGGCTGCTGAGAAGGAGTTGCGAGTGAGTACCGTGTAAGATACGGATTCCTGGACTTTCATGACGTGTATACCATTAGTATCAACGGACACCATAGCTATTGATCCACGCTGTACGTATTCTTTTCCAACTGTCGGAGATTTGAGAACCAGACTTTTGCAACGCAGATACACGAGGACTCACTTCCGACTCAAGCTCCCTTCTAACCCTGTACTCTTCGTCTGCCTTGATGACCACATGATGGTCATCCAAGTCTTCGATTATGAATCCCTGACGCTCATTGAGGATGAGCAGAATCTGTTTCACAGCAGCATCACTGGGAAACATGAACACAACGTCAGCTGCGCTTTCGCGGATCGACGAACCATGTCAGGAGGACCCCTGCAGAGTTCGAGTATAACATTAAGGCCAAGTTGGGCGTTGCAAAGAACAGGACAGACCTTTCACTGCTCGCATTGCAGCGGAACGGCTGTTGAATGGTGACGGTAGCGGTGAAAGATTGTTAGCCGCTGTCACCTCGTGTCCTCTTTCATCTCGACCACCGCCAGTGTCAAGTTTCAAGTTGGCTCAGCCCCCAAGTACGGCACTCATAATACGTCGTTAGTTGGACTGTATTCTGGAAGGAGTAGAGCGGGAGATTATAGATGCGTCGGCCGTGATCCCACTGAATATTCCGACCAAATTCGTGAGCTCGGACCGTCCGGATCGTTTATTAGATGCTCTCTCTCGTTCGCAAACGGCTTCCTGTATCATTTTCACCTTGCTACTCTCGATCACTTCATTCCTTCGCATTCAGTACATTCAACATGGCATTACCCGCAGAAATTAGACCAGAAACCAGGTAAGTTCAACACCGTCAACCCAAGGTTTCCCATTGACTGATATAACAGCTCTTCTTCTGCTTCTCCCCACATCATTGGCCTCCCAATTTCATTCCCAGATCCCACGTCGATAGCAACGCCAGCCCCAGGGAATCACAAGACAACATGTTATTGAGCAAACGTCTCTCGATGATCACCACTGCTATCCCACAGACAGGCCCAGGAGCACTGGCCACACCTACGGGTATGTCCCTCCGCGTTATCAACTCGTTGGGTCTTGCTGACGACATTCGGATAGATAAACCTGTCCTCAAATCCCTGAAATCTCCCATTCCACCCGGCGAACTCTCCGTGATAGAAAGATCCAAGCAGCTAGCGGCCTGGTCTGCTGTAGACGACTACGTGAAGCCCCATTACCGGGTGAGCTATGCCGTTGATCAGGGATTGAAAGTCTGTTGACACTGAGGACGTTGAAGGTAATCGGCATTGGCTCTGGTGCGCTATCTTGTGGTTTCGATAAGGTCGTGTGTTGCTAAGCCTCCACCCAGGATCTACTGTACCATATGTTGTCGAACGAATCGTCAATCAAGGAGCAGAAGCCAACAAGGATCGTGTGTTCATCCCGACTGGTATCACCTATTAATTTCCTCTCCAAAGAAACGATATTAACTCCCTTCCAGGCTTCCAGTCGAAGGAGCTTATCGTCACCTCTGGTCTCAACCTGGGGGACGTCGACCAATACCCAACCATCGACGTCACTTTGGACGGAGCCGACGAGTGAGTAAGACTCTCACACTTTTTACGCTCTGCTCTCAACCTTCCCAGAGTAGACACTCAGCTGAACTGTATCAAAGGAGGAGGAGCCTGTCATCTCCGGGAAAAGGTTATAGCAGAGGCGGCCTTGACGTGAGTGACTCTCGGTTTCGACTGTGGATTCTACTCGCATCTGAATATGGGCTTTCTAGATTTATCTTAGTTGCTGATTATCGCAAGAACGTGGAGCGCCTGGGTACGAACGTGAGCCAGTCAAGTAGCCGTTCTACGTCCGGCAGTTGAATTGACTATCTGTTTTTCTAGTTTAAGGCGGGTGTGCCGATTGAAGTTGTACCCTTCGCATACGCAAAGGTTCTAGGAAACTTGCATAATGTTCTCGGTTCGCCAAAAGCACATCTCCGGATGGCCGTTGCGAAAGGTAAGATAACTCCGCATCCAACCGTCCGTCAACTCATCTAGATATAACATAGCGGGACCCGTAGTCACCGACAACGGCAACTTTGTGATCGATGCACCGTTTGATGAGGATACGATGAAGGATCCGTATACTGTGAGAGATGCCTCCTCAAGTCCGCCGACGCTCGAATATACTGATCATTTCACCGGTGCTGTATAGATAATGGCGCAAATAAAAATGCTGACGGGAGTTGTTGAAGTGGGACTCTTCTGCCATATGGCAACTGCTGCATACTTTGGAAACCAGGTGAACACGCTTTACACTCTTCCCGGCCTATCAATGTTCAACTTTCTCTCCATGGCACAGGATGGAAGCGTCACTGTCAAGACCAACGATGGTCAAGTCAGACAAGTAGAATCCCAATAATATAGTACATCTAGGTAAAGCGGCCGAGATGCACGGATAGACATATAGTAGTACAGCGATTCTATAACACCGTCTAATTGCAGTCAATGAACGGACAGCCTCAGTACTGTTACACCGCCGGCCGCGACTGAGGCACGTCAATACGCCCTACAAGGCATCATGATCTATCGGCCGGTTATGCATTGCTCTCATTGCCACTATGTTGATCCTCAACCTGATTTTGAGTCGACCAGCGACTCTGGTTCAGCTTTTCTGAGGCAGTATAACCGTCCGCGGACCACCACGTGTGCACCGATCAAAAATCCGGATATTGAAAGAAAAAATGAATAAATCCGGACTCGGAGTCACGAACACTCATAAAGGGCAGAATCCATTTGCGGGCCATTGCCTCTCCAACTATATCCTAACAAATGTCTGCCGTAGAAACAGACGTCGAGAAGGTCTCTATCCTCGGCAAAAATTCCATCCATTGTGGTTTCCATCTCATTCCTTATATCGCCCACACGGTTCTCTCTCAACTTCCATCATCGACTTATGTTCTCATAACCGACACTAACATCGCGAAGTTCCATCTTTCGACATTCCAAGATCAATTCAATGCTGCTCTGACTGCCAAACAATCGTCATCTCGATTCCTCAGTCATGTCATCCCACCTGGAGAGTTATCCAAGAGTCGCGAAGGCAAAGCTAGAATTGAGGATTTCCTCCTTCTGAACAAGTGCACCAGAGATACTGTAGTTCTTGCTCTGGGCGGAGGTGTTGTCGGGGACCTCGTTGGATTCGTTGCTGCTACTTTGTGCGTTTTCTCTCAGTTTCTTCTCGATTGGCTGGTTTTTTCGCTCATTTCAAGTGTCATGTCATAGCATGCGTGGAGTTCGTTTCTGCCAAATCCCCACGACTCTGCTGGCAATGGTCGACTCTAGCGTTGGTGGAAAGACCGCCATAGACACACCACATGGAAAGAACTTGATCGGTTCATTCTGGCAGCCCGAGTTCATCTTTATCGACGCTGCGTTTCTCGAAACCCTCCCTTCGAGAGAATTCTCAAATGGAATGGCTGAAGTCGTAAAGGTATGCATATATTCAGTTCACAAATGCTCAGCTCAGCTCTAACGATTTGATCTGCTTCAGACTGCAGCTATCTGGAACGAAGCAGAGTTTTCATCTCTCGAATCTCGATCGGCCGAGATATTTGCGGCAATACAAACGCCCTCCGAGAATAATGCGGGAAGAATCAAGAAGACGCGTTCAGAGGCCCAAGAACTCCTGCTCTCCGTCATCAAAGGCTCCATCGCCGTCAAATCCCACATCGTCACCATCGACCCCACGAGACTGGCCTACGAAACTTGGTTAATTTCGGTCACTCAGTTGGCCATGCTATCGAAGCCGTGTTGACACCAACGATTCTTCACGGAGAATGTGTCAGTATCGGGATGATTCTCGAAGCTGAGATCTCTAGGCACATGGGCATCCTGAACCAGGTTGGCGTTGGACGTCTTACCCGATGCCTCAAAGGGTACAATTTGCCCGTCTCCCTCTCTGACCCCAGAATTGCCAGTCTTCCGGCCGCAAAGGAGCTCACCATCAACCGTCTCCTCGATGTCATGCGGATAGACAAGAAGAATAACGGCGCCGAAAAGAGGATCGTTATACTATCTAAGATTGGTGCTACTCATGACAAGAAAGCCACCGGTGTTCCCGATTCAATCATAACGAACGTTCTTGCTGAGGCGGTCACGGTGATACCAGGAATTCCTACTCACCATCCAGTCACAATGGTCACACCTGGGTCTAAGAGTATCTCCAATCGAGCTCTGGTCCTCGCTGCCCTTGCCAAAGGGACCTGCAAGCTCAGGAACTTGCTGCACTCCGATGACACTCAGGTCATGATGGCTGCGCTCAGTGACCTCCAGGTAAGTCGAACCCATCTCCCTAATCGAACAAACAAACGATTCTGACATCCCTTACTCAGGGTGCTTCCTTTGAATGGGAAGACGCCGGTGAGACCCTCGTCGTTCATGGAGGTGGAGGTAAACTCGTCGTTCCTCCCCCCGGCAAGGAGCTTTACCTCGGAAACGCCGGTACGGCAGCTCGTTTCCTCACCACGGTCTGCACCCTCGTCCAGAAAACCGACTCCCATTCCGCCGATCAGACAGTTATCACTGGTAATGCACGAATGAAGCAGCGCCCTATTGGGCCGCTCGTTACCGCTCTCAGAGCTAACGGGAGCGTCATTGATTACCTCGAGTCGGAAGGATGCTTGCCTTTGTCTATCGCTCCCAACGGACTCAAAGGATCTACCATCCAATTGGCGGCCAGCGTATCCAGTCAATACGTTTCCTCCGTCCTACTATGCGCCCCTTACGCACAGGAATCCATCACTCTCGAACTCATCGGGGGTCAAGTCATCTCCCAGCCCTACATCGACATGACCATAGCCATGATGAAGACTTTTGGAATCGACGTCGTCCGCCGCACCGGCGACAACGGAAAGCTTCTAGACATTTATGATATCCCCAAGGGCACGTATGTCAACCCTGCGCTCTACAATATCGAGTCCGACGCCAGCAGTGCTACCTACCCGCTCGCTATCGCTGCTATTACCGGTACTACATGCACGATCAAGAACATTGGTTCAGCATCTTTGCAAGGTGACGCTCGGTTTGCGAAGGAAGTCCTCGAGAGGATGGGATGCACTGTGTCGCAGACGCCTACGGATACCACGGTCACTGGTCCTCCTATGGGACAGTTGAACTCTGTGGAAGAGATTGACATGGAGGTCATGACCGACGCGTTCTTGACTGCTACCGTTTTGGGAGCTGTCGCCAGCGGAAAGACGAGGATCATTGGTATCGCCAACCAGCGTGTCAAGGAGTGTAATCGAATTCGTGCGATGATTGATGAGCTTGGTGAGTCTCGTGTTTCGTACAGTGCTTTGAGTACGGGTACCTAATCCCTTTTTGATAGCCAAGTTTGGCGTTGCAACGAATGAGCTCGACGATGGTCTGGAAGTCATTGGGAAGCCCATTGCAGAACACAAGCACAACACCAGCGTGCACTGTTACGATGACCATCGTGTGGCTATGGCGTTCAGCGTTCTGGCCACCGTTGTCCCTGGTACCGTTCTTGAGGAGAAGAGGTGTGTCGAAAAGACGTGGCCTAACTGGTGGGACGATCTCCAAAACAAGGTACTACTTATTTGTCTCTCCGTTTCTATCACTAACGTTTTCCCTTAGATCGGAGTCCGCGTCCAAGGCGTTGAGCTCCCCCAAGACGCCCACCCTTCTTCCTCCGCCAAGAAATCCAACGTGAGCTCAGGCTCTGCTTCCTCCATCATCGTCGTCGGCATGCGTGGATCCGGGAAATCCTACATCGGATCTCTCGCCGCCTCCTCCCTCAACTGGTCTTTCATCGATGCCGACACATACTTTGAAGAGAAAGTCGCAATGGGTGTGCGCGAGTTCGTCCAAACAAAGGGATGGGAAGCATTCCGTGAGGCTGAGACACAGTTCCTCAAGGACATTCTCGCAGCACATCCTACCCGGCACGTAATCAGTCTCGGAGGTGGTATCGTCGAGACTCCCGCTGCACGACAGCTACTACAAGAGTACAAGGCAAAGAAGGGACCAGTTGTGTACAACGTCCGGAATGTCGAGGAGGTCGTTGCGTACCTCGGTGCCGAAGCCGCCCGACCTCAATATGGGGAGCCGATCGCAGAGGTGTACAAGCGGAGAGCGCCCTGGTTGAAGGAATGCAGTAATTATCAGTTCGTGAACCATGTTCAAGCTCTGCCTTCCGGAGATGTACGTCTGGAAGTGGAACGGTTCTTTGGCCATATCACTGGTCTATCGCCCAACCTCGCAAGGAACGTGGAATTAGGGAACCGATCCTACTTCCTGTCCCTCACTTACCCCGATATTACACCCGCGTTGTCGCAGGTAGAAGAGCTCTCGGTAGGGATAGATGCATGGGAGTTGCGTGTCGACCTACTTCATTCGGCAAAGGACAGGCAAGTGGCTGGAGGCCACATACCTGACGCCTCCTATGTGGCGGACCAGGTCGCCGCCCTCCGTCGTGCCTCCTCCCTCCCAATAGTCTACACCGTCCGAACCGTCGGCCAGGGGGGTGCCTTCCCTGACGATGCCCACGACGAAATGGCTGAGCTCTTGCACCTTGGTCTCAGCCTGGGAGTCGAATATGTCGATGTCGAAGGCACTCTTTCCTCGAAACACATCAAGTCCCTCGTGTCCCACAAAGGCCATTCCCAAATCATCGCCTCCTATCACGATTGGTCTGGCTCTCTCAAATGGACCAGTCTCGAGGTCGAGGGCTTCTACCACCACTTAGACTCCTTCGGCGACATCGTTAAAATCATCTCTAAAGCCAACACCATCCAAGACAACTTCGACCTCCAAGCCTTTGCTACAAAGATGAACGCACGTCCAAACGCAAAGCCCTTGCTCGCGATCAACATGGGAAGGGAAGGGCAGATGTCGCGGATCCTGAATACAGTCTTCACACCCATCACACACCCACTTTTGCCTAACCGTGCAGCTCCAGGGCAACTCTCGTTCGTGGAGATTCAAACGGCTTTGCACCTCCTTGGACAACTCCCCGAGAAGCAGTTTTTTCTCTTAGGGAACCCGATAGCGCACTCGATGTCTCCGACGTTACACAACACGGGGTTTCGAGCTCTGGGTCTCCCGCATAAATACGCGCTGCTTGAGACTGGGACTATAGGAGAGGAGATCAAGCAGGTCTTGGCCTCGCCTGATTTCGGGGGTGCGTCTGTGACGATCCCGTTCAAATTAGACATCATTCCCGTACTTGACGAGATATCCGAAGCGGCGAAGAGCATGGGAGCCGTCAACACTATCATCCCAAGACGCTCGAGGATGGTACGAGGATCCTCTACGGCGACAATACCGACTGGTTAGGCATCCGAGGTGCCATCTCCTCCCGCGTCTCAACCGTCGAAGCTGCATTGATCATAGGCGGTGGTGGAACAGCGAGGGCTGCGATATACGCTCTAAAAGACCTCGGCGCGAAGACGATCTACATGTTCAACCGGACACGGGAAAAGGCTGTCGCGTTGCAACAAGAGTTCAAGGATGCCCCTGTTCAGATCGTCGAGAGGTTAGGGGAGTGGCCTGCTGGAGGTTCGCCGCCGAATGTGATCGTCTCTGCTGTTCCTGCTACGGAGACGTCGGTTGAGGAATACAGTGGAAGACTCCATCTCCCCTCGTCTTTGTTCTCGTACACTGGCGGACCAGCTTGTGTAGTTGACATGGCGTACAAGCCCATCGAGACTCCCCTGCTCAAGCTTGCCCCGGCGACCGCAGCAAATTGGTCGAAAGCACAGGGCGTTGAGGTGCTTCTACAACAGGGGTACCACCAGTTTGAGGCATGGACAGGGAGAAGGGCACCCAGGGGGATCATAGCGAAGGCAGTCTGGAGCAAGTACTTGTCGTAATCTTTCGGTTGTATGTACGTGTAAAATTAGGTCGACGGTGTATTAGACTGTAGAACATACCTAGAATCAAATTGGTTTCTTACTCTTTCGTTAAGGTTTAACGTCATTCAAGTATCCCAACACGAGGCGGAGTGTTCGTCCGCGTGAAGCATGGCGTTGTCCTGAGTAGAGAATAGAGACATTATGTGCTGGTACGAATAAAAATCTGTGTCTAGAATATCATCCCTGACGTGGTTGCCGCCCGCTTCTCAGCAGCCTTCCGCAAATGCTTCCTCTCCTTCTCAATGTTGATCTCACTGGGATCAAACGCACGGTCCTCCGGTCTCATAGACAAACGTTTTTGTGAGCGAATTCTCGGCTTGCGCTTCACATACCACTCCCAAGCGAAACGAACGACTTCACCATCAGCATCGAACGGCGTCGGGACTTCAGAGTATCCCGGACGGGCTGTTGGATGGCGGACGTAGACGGCTGAGCATGTTGCAAAGTTAGGCTCAATGTACGCCGGAACGAAGAGCCACGGTGAGGCGTAGTGAGGAAGGTGGAAGGGTGTAAGGTCTGCTTTGTCGGATTCTTTGGCGTTGACTTCATCCCCGTATTCGGCTGTCGGAGGTTTGAAGAAACGAATGGCAGAAGGGTCAACTGATATCATGTCTCCAGGTGCCAGTCGTGTGTTGGCATTGGTATGCTAGTTTCAAGTGAGTAAGGACTGGTCATAGAGTCACTGGAGTAACTCACCCGTTTTCCGTTGAGCAATACGTTGCCGTGGATGACAAGTCGACGAGCTTCATAGACGCTATGAGCCAAACATGACCTGAAGACAACCACGTCTATCCGTCTCTCAACCTCTGCCAACACCAAACTTCCGACGGGAGCCATTCCACGTTTCTGTTCGTCCTCTTCGTATTCCTTTTCCCTCTTTTTCCGACCAGCATACTCTTCCAGCGCGTTCTTGTCGTCTCCCTTGATTGCTTTTCGAGGACGCACGTCGGGAATGTTGTCTGGTAGATACCAACGTTTGAATATCTTCTCGGGTATGTAGTCTCCGTGGTAGCCTCGTATTGCTTGTTTTGCCTTCCATCTTTGTTGAAAAAGTGTTTCCTGTGTGTCTTTGAACACGAGCTTGTGCTTCAGTGGTCCAATAGAACGTTGCCAAAGACTGTAAAGGTTTTTAGATGACCAGCTCTGGGGACATTGTGTCTGTGAAACGCGTGCATAATTTATCAAGAAAAGAAAAACGTACCATCCGAGGAAGAGCGCGAGCAATGTTGAATACATTTGGGTCCCGCATCGTGAAAGCTCAGCCTGTGAGCAGATGCTGAACTTGGCGGTGGTTAGAAGCTTGCAGCCAACTTTTTCCGGGACGGAGTCGGCAGTTAGACCACGTGATGAAGACGCGTGCCCCAATGACCGATATGGCCGAGCCCATCTTCGAACTTTCGAGCTTGAGCTTGAGCTCGATTGTCCTCCGTAAACAGAGCTGTCACCATGGCCCAAATAGTTAGCTTTGCTTCATCTTCATCTCTTCAGCAGTTGCAAATTTGCCGCGCTTTTTCAGCAGTAAAACTATCCGAGCGATGCTTCCTTTACATACACCAAGAATTGGAATTGACCTCCCTCTGAGATCCGAACTGACTCTCTCGTCATTGGAATTGGGATTTGCCCGACTGGCCATCTTGGCTGCTTGGCCAGTGAGCTCTATTGGCCCTCATTCAGCCTCACTCTGGCCTCCAGCAAAGGTGACGGTATAAACGAAGGCGATGGAATACTCGAGAACGTCGGAGAAGGATCGATCAAAATTCACACAGCCACTTATATACAAAAATTTCTGTCGCGTCGATTAACCTTCACCTTGACTTTGAACCTAATCTCTTTCTCTTCTCTACTCTACTGCACGAATTTCAATCATGGCTGTTGTCGGAATAGATTTTGGTACTCTAGCAAGCAAGGTGCGTCTCCTTAGCTGCTATTCTACAATCACTATTAACCTTGCTCTCTTTTTTTCCTGCTAGATCGGTGTCGCCAGGCATCGTGGAATCGATATCATCACTAATGAAGTTTCGAACCGTGCAACACCGTGCGTCCTACGATCTTGAATGCTTTGCTTGACCTGCTCACAAAAATCCTGCAGATCGCTGGTCGGATTTGGTCCAAAACAGAGGGCCATCGGTGAAGCCGCAAAAACACAGGAAACGTCCAACTTCAAAAACACTATCGGCTGTCTGAAGCGTCTAGTTGGACGGACATTAAACGATCCTGATGTGCAACAAGTTGAGAAGAAGTTCATCAACGCGGCTTTGGTCGATGTGCAGGGAACAGTTGGCGTTGAGGTGCGATCTTTCAGTTTTTTTTTTCGACTTTTTTCCCCCCCTGTCAGTTTCTCACCTCGTTTCGACAAACAGGTCTCATATCTCGGCGAGAAACAAAAGTTCTCGGCGACACAACTTGTTGGAATGTACCTGAACAAGCTTCGTGCAATAGCAGCGGCGGAGCTCAAGACCGGCGTCTCCGACGTTGTCATTGCTGTACCAGGATGGTTCACAGATGTGCAACGGAGGGCAATTCTTGATGCTGCAGCAATTGCGGGACTCAATGTTCTCCGTCTTGTCAACGACACCACCGCTGCTGCCCTCGGCTACGGTATCACCAAGTCCGACCTCCCCGAAGTAGACAACCCAAGGCATGTTTGCTTCATCGATGTTGGTTATTCGTCACTGTCGGTCTCCATCGTTGCCTTTTCGAAAGGACAGCTCATAGTAAAGAGCACCGCGTACAACCGCAATCTCGGTGGGAGGGACATCGATCACGCTCTTGTCCGCCATTTCGCGGAGGAATTCAAGACTAAGTACAAGATCGATGTCCTCTCTAACCCCAAAGCCACATTCCGTCTCTCTGCCGGCTGTGAGCGTCTCAAGAAGGTCCTCTCCGCCAACAGCGAAGCGCCCATTAACGTCGAGTCGATCATGAACGACATTGATGCCTCTTCCAAACTCACCCGCGACGAACTTGAGGGCCTCATCGCCGAATTGCTCAAGGGAATCACTGGACCCATCGAGCAAGCAATTGCTGACTCCGGCCTCTCCGTCGACGAGATTGACTCCATCGAACTCATCGGTGGTTCCAGCCGTGTTCCCTCCGTCAAATCCCTCGTCCAATCCGTCTTCCCCAACAAAACCCTCTCCTTCACCCTCAACCAAGATGAAGCCGTCGCCCGCGGCGCAACCTTCACCTGTGCCATGCTCTCCCCCGTCTTCCGCGTCCGTGATTTCCACATGGGCGATGTCTCCCACTACCCCATCAAGGTGCACTGGACACCCACCCCCACCGACCCAGAAGAAGACACCGAGCTCGTCGTCTTCAACGCCGGTAACCCTATTCCCTCCACCAAGATCCTCTCCTTCTACCGCAAAGAGCCTTTCGAGATCGAGGCCTCTTACGCAGAGCCCTCCAAACTCCCTGGCGGCATCAACCCGTGGGTGGGCAGATTCACTGCCAAGGACGTTCCTGCCGAGGCCAACGGCGACGCGACCTGCGTCAAGCTCAAGACCAGGCTCAATGCCCATGGTATCATGTCGTTCGAGAACGCTTACGTTGAGCATATCGAGGAGAAGGAGGACACCCAGGCGATGGACGTCGAAGGCCAGGATGGTGCTGCTGCACCGCCGAAGAAGAAGAAGGTGGTGAAGAAGGTTGACATCAAGTTCATTGCTGGACATTCGTCTCTCGACAAGACGATCCTTGAGAGCTGGAAGGAGCAGGAGAGCCAGATGGCTGCCAACGACAAGCTTGTCATGGACACTGAGGTACGCGATTCTGTCTTGGTTTTCGAGTGCGATGTCGACCAACTTTCGTTGATCATAGGACCGTAAGAACGCCCTTGAGGAGTACGTCTACGACACTCGTGGCAAGCTCGACGACCGTTATGCACCTTTCGTCACCCCAGACGAGAAATCTAAGTTGCTTGCCGCGCTCCAGGAGGGTGAGGATTGGCTTTACAGCGAGGAAGGCGAGGACGCCACCAAGTCCGCCTACGTGTCGCGTCTCGACGGCCTCAAAGTTCTTGGTGACCCCATCACCTTCCGTTGGAGAGAACACGAAGAGCGCAACAAAGCTGTCAGCCAACTCCGCGAAACCCTCAACAGCTATATGTCCCAAGCCACCTCGAACGAGGAGAAGTTCAACCACATCGACGAGAAGGACAAGAGTGCTGTCGTTGAGAAGGTTGCCACCGTTCAGAAGTGGCTCGAGGACCAGCTTATCAGGCAGTTGGAGAAGCCCAAGTATGTCGATCCCGTGTTGACCACTGCGGAGATTGGCAAAAAGAGAGACGAGGTCATCTACTTCGCCACTCCTATCCTCACCAAGCCGAAGCCCAAGCCTCCCGTCGTCCCCACCTCCGGTACTAACACCCCCAAGACTGGAAAGGAGACTCCCGAACCGAAGTCTGAGGGCCAGAAGGACAACGGTCCTCCAGAGATGGATGTAGACTAGATACCGAACCGATACAACCCCTGTACAACGACGAGCATAGACTCAATGTGCTACTAGAATCTTTGCTGTAATACTCTCACATACGTAGTTCTCATGAATTGAATACTCGAAATAATAGCGTGTTTCGATAGGGAATATATTGAGCGCAAGTACTTGAGATTACATGCATTTTAATACATCAAAAAGGAATAAATCGTGAATTGTGGTAGATTGTTCGACTTAGATCTCACTCCCTAAATCAAAAAGTGTATCGAAATCGTCGAATGGCGGCTGGTGGTGGTTAGTTTCCTGATTTGCTCCCAAGTGAGTGAACTAACTCACTACATGCGCCTTCAACGAGGCTGGGGTGGGTGCACATATCGCCTATCATCAGAACGGTAGGTATTAGGATAATTGCCCCCGCCGGGCACCCCACCCCTCGGTGGACTTCTCGGACGATCATACGCCCCAGGATAGTCAGGCCGTCTGTATTCTGCTCTCTCTACAGGGAGGGGCGGCCGTGGATCGTAGTCCTGAGGTGGATATCTGGCTGGTGGCGCGGAGGAGACAGGCTCTCTGGGTCTAGGATAGCTACCAGGTCCACTAGAATAGCTATCATCCCGAGGTCTTTTGAGAGGGGGTCTATCGTCCATAGCAGACGCTGTAGGCCTCCGGGGACTAGGGCTTCTCTGCCTGATACGAGCGGAAGCTGCCAGAGCAACAGCGGACTGGGGGTGACCGTGTGGATTTGGGGTTGCCATCGGGTCGTACCTAGGTCTGTCATTATACGGACGAGTTTCGTAGTTTAAGGGACGATCCCGTGAAGGGGATCTAGCAGGAGGATAGATGTTCAACTGCGCGGCCCTCCTATTGTCGTGTTCATCGCGGGTTTCCCATCCTGGTGCACCACGAGATGGTAGAGGTAGTGAAGGTGTGGAGTTGTGGGGAGCAGGCGCAGGCGGTGCTCGTTCATAGCGTTCCTTCTCAGGAGGGTAGGGTGGCCTCGACGACTTCCAATAAGGGTCGTCTTCAGCGGCAGGCCATTCTCTCCTGCGGTCTCCATCGCGGCTGTAGTCGTATGTAGGGTTTGAAGAAGGGTTTGGAGGATAGTCCCTCGAAGGGGGTGCAGACAATCGCCGATCTCTGTCGTTGTAAGGCACTGGAGGTTGAGATGATGTTGGAGGGGGGTACACTCTGCGATCCCGGTCGTACGGAGGCGAGTAACGTCCATTGTAGCGTTCTGGATACCTGGATGGATCCATATCAGGTCGATCACGCTCCCTTTCCCTATCCAAGTACGGCCTTTCATCCGGGCGGTAGCTATTCGCGCCGGGGGGAGGAACTGCGCTGGGAAGCCTCTCCCTTGAGCTCTCTCGGTGAGCAGGTCTGTACACATCGTGCCTCCCGCCCCCTCCTGTAACACTAGTTGCAGGAGAATGGCCCCTGGTCGCAGAGGCTGAAACAGAGCTAGACCTGACACCTGTGTTGTGAGTAGTGACATTCCGACCATCGCGAGGTGGGTATCTTCCAGTAGAATCCACAGGCGTCGCCGGAGATGTAGGAGCGTTAGAGATCGAATCACGAGTCAACGATCGCCCACGTTCACTAGTTACAGAAGGAGGCCCAGTTCCTGCCAAATTGGATGCCAAAGCCCTCGCGGGACCAGTAGGGACATCAGGCCCACCCATGTTCCTGTCTCGGAAGTCGCGACTGGCTGCGGATCTTGGGAGAACACCAGGGCCACCAACGCCAGAATTTACACTACCGGATGCTGGAGTAATCCTCTGTTCAAGTGTGGGTTGAGAGGCAGATGCAGACGAAACCATATCGTTGCCGACGGCGCTGGGAGATTGGGGTGGAAGGCTTGGTCCTCCTCGAGCAGGCGGTGGATTGAGGCGTTCTTGTAGTGAAGGGAGCCGGTCGCCGATTCGCTCTTCGAGGGTGGGCACACGGCCTTCCTCTGGAGTAGCCTGCAGTTGAGATGATTGCGTAGCAGGAGGCCTGATAGCCCGATCGTCTGCGTTTCTTTTGGCCGGTCCCGTTGGCAATGAAGGGGTAGATAAGGCAGACGAGACATATGGTTGCGAAGAACCGTTAGCAACACGAGACTCGGCAAGGGAACCTCGAGGTTCTGTAGGAGGTCCCATAGGATCATCTACATAGGGAGCCCGGCGTTCGTATTCACGTTCGTCCAAACGCTGAGAGGGAGGTGGTGGGTATCTGTCGCGGTCTCGAGCATCGTACCTTGGAGGGAAGCGATCACGTTCATCAAGAGGGCGTGCATTGGGCCGGTCATCACGACGACGGTCCTCGTCGTTGGAGTCATATCTGCGCGGAGGATAGATAGCTGGTTCGTGTCTTCGAGGATCAGAAAGTCTCCTTTCATTTCCCCCATAACGCACATCAGAGTTGCGTCGTTCGCGGTCCCAGGCTTCTCGGTCTCGTTCCCCATCGCGTTCCCTCGGGTCATAATACCGAGGCTCTCGACCGACAACAGAGGGTTGAGCGGAGCCGTTGGAAATAGGTAACGGCACAGAGTCCCGTCGAGGTATAAACTCTCTGGAACTCAAGTCGTCAGGATATGAACCAGGCCTTGAATCGGGGTACTGAGAGTTGTTGTCGTCAGAGCGAGACATGCGGGTGGCTAAAGGCGCGGTATTATTTGCGTTCGGTATCTGCATAGCATTGTCTCCCAAGGGGTCGTATATGGTGGGATTTTTGCTATCGGGAGGGTAATTTGAAGGCTTGACAGCAGAACTAGAGCCGGCGCCAGAGGGATGAGACTGTGAGATTTGCGCTCCCATACCTTGCGAAATCTAGGCAAGAAAACTCATGTTAGAAGAGTTAACCAGCGAGAAGAGTGGCACACACGTTATGCCCGCTTGACCCAGCGCCTGCCTTTCGCATCATGTCCTTGCTCTGAAGACGAGGAGGTCGACTTGCATCGTCGTCTAAAGCTCCCAGAGCGGTCGACTGAGCTTGCTGAGCAGAAGATTCGATTTCACCCAGGTAAAGCTGCGCCAATGCCAGTGGATTAGGAGCGGTGGTAAATAATTCATGTTGGCCATTTTTAATCATTTGCTTGAGATTTTCGAGTTTTTCAAGATCGTTGTCGCCTGGAATATGAGGAGTAGGATCCTGTGGCATATACTGGGCTTGCTGAGGTAGATTGCCTGCGAAATTATTGAAACCGAAACCAGACATTACAGGATTGAAGGCATGGGTCATAGCGGAGCCTTGCTGAGCGAGATCCTCGGTATTGCCGTTATTGTTGTTAGAATGATGATGGTGGTTGGTAGAAAAGACGGTATCTGAGTCGCCTGTGAGGGTAGTGACTGTTCGTTCGCGATGTTGATGGGGGTTGCGCCCCTTGCGCTGTTTCTTGTTTTGCCTTGCTGACATTGGTGGGCGCCTTGTCATTTCAACATTCTCGATCAGTTCGCTAGGCTATGCAAGTTGACCCCTCTCACCTGTCCCCTGGGTATCGAGTTCCTTCCTGTGGTCCCTTTTGGGCAGCGAATTTTCGCTGGGTATGACTTTGGCAGAAGAAATGGGCGGACACGGGTGTTCACGTCTTTGTAACGTTTGTTTGCACCCGTTGCTCAGAGTCACTGACGTGACTGAGAAAATTGTTCTGATCCGATCTAGTACTTGTACATTCATGACTGAACTTCTACATACAGCGCTCAATGCACCTGGGATCAAACCAATAGGCCTCAAATTTCCTCGTTGGCTCCTCTGTATAGGATCAGGTTAGGAAACGGCCCATGGAGGTGCTTGAAAACGGCTCATAAGAACAGGCCAGAACTGTAGAAAATGGCACTCACGAAACGATACATGCCCTGCATCCTCATTCTCATGAAACACTTTCCGGGGAAAGTCTTCCGTTCTGGGGAAAGCCACGCCGCGTACAGACTATGGTCGCGCGGAATATTCTCCCTCAACAGCTTTCGTACGATTTCCCACCCTACACCATTGTAATGGAGCCCCAGAACGCGTATGAGCTGTTGGAAGTGATTGTGGAATACTGTGTGGTACATCCTCGCGTAGACGTCGTCGAGGTCTGGGGCAATAATGCTGTGACCTTCCACCGCATCGAGCTCGACGCCAGTGGTAGCATGAAGGGTCGGAGGGTGGACACGGATGCCGCCAAAGTCCCGAATGATAAAACCTAAAATTTTCTTTGTCTTCGAGTCGAAACGAGCAACGCAATTCTGTGGATGAGCTTCGAAGGCAACTCCGTTGTGTATCACAGACGGCAGGAATGCTTTGAAGAACATGCTAACAAACCTGCGTTACCATGCAGGGTTTGTGAATAGAACACTCTGTGAAGAGGGGAAGCACATACTCTTCTAGCCATGTGATACGCTTCTGTTCTGTGTTCAGACCAAAAACACGTATCACCGCCGGCAAATCCCCTCCTGGTCCTGCATGACCGCTCTCAACTAGAGCAGTACAGACAATCAATCTCTCCCCGCGTTGCTCATATCCCATATCGTGGCTCTCCCGAACGATGGCAGCACAATGCCTCGCCACATCGCTCTCAGGATGCGAATGGACCACACTCGCTAATTCCTTCGCAACAGTCAGAATTTCGGGGTCCATCTTGACAACAGGGGCCACCTGTGCAGAGAACCGAGGACCCAGATATGCGGAGGCGGGGGAGATTGTGCGAACGGCTGATGTCAACTTGATTCCGACCCCGAGCTTGAGGTGAAGGTTCCGGTAAACCCCCGGAAGGATAACTGACCTGAAGGGCCCTGTCAGTAGGGGATATTCAGCTCATTAGATATGACTTCGCACCGAATACTTTGTTGGGCAAGAATGGGTACGTTGAAGCAAGGAGGGTGTATGGTTGCCTCCTTGAACTTGTCCTGAATGTGTGCGACTTGAAGCTCATGAATCGGGACAACAACATGGCCCTCGGGCACGCACAACTCCTCCCCTGCGGCGTCACAAGCAGCATCGAGGACAGGCTTCGTGAGGCCCACAAAGTCATTGGTGACCTTCAGACTCGAGGTGGGCAGCGAAACAAACCGAAGTTTCGCGTGATACAAATCAAAACTTCCTGGGGAAACGTCCGGCATCGGCGACAAGAACATTCTTGTTTTGTGCATCTAAATAGCACGGTGTGAGAATTGAGAGGTGTCAATGCCGATCACCCACACGCACTGGATGAGTAGGATGTCCCTCAACAATCGACTGCTCCCATTCGATGCTCGAAGAGGTGAACAGAGGCGCCTTCGGCGGATGTTTGAAAGAGTGTGCTTATCATACAGTCAGCGGTTCGTTCATTCTCGAGAGACAGTGCCTTTACCTTGCCAGATGATGGAACTTTCAAATTCTTCTGCAATCTCCTTAATCATGGATTCCTGTACCCCGTAGCTTTCGGCAAAAGCTTGCCATAAAGACAACGGCCCTTCGGAAGGAACCAGCTTAGCAGAGACGGGAAGCCCCCATCCGGCGCCAGATATGAGGGTGAGGAGCGCCTTGGAGAGCTCGAGATGCTGGCGTAATGGTTGAAGAATGAAATTAGTTCGGGACAAGATGGGAATAAAAGTAATACCTTAGTCGTTTCTGCGTCTCCATCGAGTCTGAAGACGAGAGGGAGCATGTCTAGAGGATCTAGTAAACCAATCTCTCGGCCACGAGGATCTGAACTGTCGTGCTTGAAAACGGGTATATGCCGCAACGGTACGACAGCAAGGACATCTTGTAGCTCATATGATACCTCGAGAGATGGCGGTGGCCGTGATGATAGTGATCCTGACAAGACAACGCAGATACCTGTAGCCTCAAAACCTTCGATGCTGAAGTACAGGGCCCGAACTAATGACTCCGTTACAAGGCAAGACAACAACCGGGATGATGTTGCGAACACTGCGCGGGGTGTAGGTTCGAGGTAGCGTGCCAAAGTTGGCAAGGAAAGAAGATTGTGAGTCGCCATCTAACGTGAAGCCTGTGAGTGAAAGAAGGGCTACAAGTGTTGGACCCACCCATTATCGTGGTGCCTGCGATCCTCTTATGAGATGCTTTCAATGCGGGCCCAAGCATGCAGCCCGTGAGATGACGTGCCTACATTCCTGCAAAGAGACGTGGAAGAGGGCTGATAGGATCATTGACTATCGTTGCTTATTCCTAATATGAGGCTCGAAGATGAAAGTTGGCTGAAATCATCCCACACTCATGAGAGTTTGTGGCACGTTGTGGAAAGCCTTCAGTGGTGGAGCGCCGCTCAGCAGGTGGGCCTGGTGCTCACGTGGGCGTTTCGCTCCCAGTCTAATGTTATGATCTCACAAGCCCAATCCAACTCTGGAGGCAAGGATGAACCATGCCAAATTTCTCGGGTGTAGCGCAGCTATACGTCCTCAGCCAATAACTGGTCATAAAACTCCAGGGTAATGGGATTATCCTGGGCGTGGCACGTGCCGATCCAAAAATGAGTCAAGAACTCGGCGGGAGTTTTTCACTCAACCCCAGCTCTCACCTACCTATCTTTTGCTGCTAACTGCGTCAGTGTGCCTTGGGAGCTTCTTGTACCATAAATCGCAAGGTGCGTGTAAAGATCAATTCAAAGATGATCGCTGATACATACGGACCTCTAGGCAACAGACTTCCCAGAATACGAGCAATGACGCAGGCTGAAGGGATATTTTTCGATCTGGTGTCGTCTGCCGACCTTGAAGACGCTATAGCCATTGAGACAGCGAGTGAGTGTTTCGATGAATTACCAGAGATCTGCGATTGTGGAACGGTCTCCAGGCTACCCCGAGGATGAGGCTGCTACTCTTCCCTCTTTCGAGTGAGTCTTGGCCAGGCAATGCATACAATATCGTTCTCAAACGACACAGATACCGCCAGTCTCATGCTGGAGACCTCTTTCTCGGCTGCTTCCTACCTAACGCCCGCGATGGACGACGTATTATTGGTTACATTTGCTCGACACTCGCGAACGGAGAAACGTTGACCCACGAATCCATGTCAAAGCACGTTCCAGGCGCGACATCCGTATGCATACACTCTGTCTGTGTATCTTCCGATCACCGCAGACAGGGAATTGCGTTGCGTCTACTTAAGGAGTACATCGCTCGATTGGAGGAAGCTCGGCGCACCGGTTCGGTTTCATACGAACGTGTCTTACTGATTGCCCACGAAGAGCTTATCCCTTTGTACCGCAAGGCGGGGTTCACGCTTATTGGGGAGAGCGAAGTAGCGCACGGTGCTCGGCCTTGGTATTCGATGAGCTATCAGTTGTAACTTGTCTCCCTTCCCATCCTCGACATTGGAAAAATAACCAGGCCTGTAGTGCTCCATAATCATGAGCGAGATGGAAGGGTCAATAAAATGGTCCTCTCCTGTTCCCATTTTGGAAGTCCAATTTTATTGAAAGGTATTGGAAGTCTGGTAGAAAGCAGCGCTGTGCAGATGAGTATTCGGAGCCCCTACCTTGATCAAATATTCACCTTCCTGTAGGCTGAACACGACGTATGAGAGTCTCCAATGCTCAGCCAGCTTCCCACCCCTCCCGCCGTCATTCCTTGGCGGTTCGTTAATCCCTCTCCCATGAAATTCGAGGAGATTGGACTTTCACGGTTCATTCGGGGCGTAATCAAGTGTATCCATGTGGATTTAGGGGAGGAATTGAAATTGCTGGCTTGTGCAGAGTGCGAATTAGGTCCACTCGGGTGGGCTGAAGATGACACGGAATTTTGGTTGGTAGTAACACGAGCGGGGTATCGCCGTGATTAGTGGCCTTCAATCTCACGTAGGCACAAACTCATTGATCTGCCGATATTCGCGCAGGATTTTAGCCCGAAGAGGAGGCTAGAATATCCGTAATTGCACGTCTTTTCTTTTACCACCTGGCCCGGGTCGCGTCCCTCAGCATGGGAAGGACTTGGGGGCACGAACTTGACAACTTTGCGCCTAAGAGTTTGAGACTGATTCTCGCATGACTTCCATCTTCAATGCCTTAGTCTATCTCCCTGCATTCATCGCAGCTTTCTGTGAATATGTGATACTATTGCACTCTTTACTATCCCCTCGAAGAGTTCGTCTTCAATCTTCGTGGCTGTGAGGCTGGTGTACGGGCGTCAATGGGCGTCAATACGCCAGAACGTTCATTTAACCCTCACCACCACCATACTCAACCATGTCGTTGGCGAAGTTGACTTCAGTGTCCACACAAACGCTATCCCTGCTACTGGATCGTCAAAGGGGGCCCTTCGTACCTTCTAGTTCACCGTCAAACGACAATGCGAACGAGAACTCGCTGCACCTGACGCAAATACAACGGAACATGGAGCAGCTACGCAACGGAATCCTCGACATGGAGTCGAAAGGGGGCAAAACTGAGGCTACAAGACTGCTAAGGAGTCAGTACGACCGAATGAGAAGTATGCTCCCAGGTATCGAAGGCATTGACCCGTGAGTTTCATTCTATGCTCTTCGTTGCTGCCATGATTCATGAGTGTTTGATAGTCTGGACTCACCTCTCGCCAATGCAAACTCATTGACTTCTCCTTCTACGTCGTCACTGGCACCTTTACCTCCGACCCCCAAGAATGACAGCTCGGACTCTGAGTTCACTCCCTACACTGACGACCCGGAAGCTGGGTACAGTGATCCTGCAACGATGCTTCAAACTCAACGACAAATGATGGACGGTTCGTGACAGCCCTCGCGTATCCTGACTCTCACTCACTCATATATTGCAGACCAAGATCAACATCTTGACCGCCTCTCACATTCCATAGGTCGCCAACATCATATTTCATTGCAGATCAATGACGAATTGGATGTACATCACGGCCTACTCCAAGAGCTTGACACGGAACTGGACAGGACAGAGGGAAGGTTGAGCGGTGCACGGAGAAGGCTGGACAGAGTCGCACAGGGCGCGCGGAATAATGGTCAGTTCGGCCGTTTAACTTACACTCCTTCCGACGCTGACAATGCCGTGTCAGGTTCTACTGTAACCATCGCGGCCTTGATATTACTCCTCCTTATTCTTATCATCGTCTTCAAAACCTGACGTATACCCGCCATTTGGACCGCCTCTCCCCATCTGTTACATTCCACAATCTGTACATATACAAATTCTATTCTGTCTCTATGGTCCTCTTGATCTGTGGGTTGGATGCTGTTTTAGTACGTTATACATTGCTTTCTTTATCGTAGGAGATATCTATACGCTATTACACATCTCCAAACATTCTCCACACCGCGCGAGCGACGATCTTCCCGTCATTTCTCCAATCTTTCCTCCTTGTCGCGTCATCCTTGGTCGCGTCGTCGACCACTCCCGTTGCATGCCTTGTCTTCAACACCTCCGAGACTATGGGCTCTGTAAACTCCGGATGACCTTGCACAGTCAAGATTTGTATTTGAGCAGGGTCGCGGGAGACCGAGTCACCGAAATACCGAACCATGCCCTGGTTCATCGTAGCGTCGGTAGACCCCAGTAGATGGAACTGCGGTGGGACTGAAGGAACATAATCTCTGTGCATCTCTTGAATGTTCTAGATCCAAGTTTGTTAGTGATGAACGATGGTTGAACTTTCATGACCTTACGAGTTCGTCTCCTTCAACGCCAAAGACTTCCTTTCCCAACGGTGTAAGTGAGATCGGGGTAGGTCCAATCTCCCACTTTGCGCCCGGTGTACGCTCGCAGATTCCTCCGACAGCCAGTGCAACGATTTGATGCCCAAAGCAGATGCCTTGGAGTGTGTCAGGACACTTCCTGTTACGTGCAGACAATCGGATTCTGGTAGATAGCGGTGCTCACCTACTACTCTGAGCTGAGGATGAGGGCTCGTTGACGGGTCACTCACGCGAGCAATGTAAGATATGAGCTTCGTTGTCCATGGAATCTTGTCGTAAGCGTTTGCGGCTACGATAAATACACAATCTATGATCAGCAAGCAGTCATAATGACCGGGATGAGGACGTACCAGAACCGGTAAGCATAATGGCGTCGTACTCTTTCAGTTTATCATCGTCCGGATATTCCATCTTGTTCACAACATCGTAAGGGTCCAATACAAGCTCAAAGTTCGGGGGTAACGTCGATTCGAGCAGTGTCCGGAAGATATTGGTGTAATCGCCATGTGCAGCTAAAACGGCGGGAATTGGGGTATCACAAAGGAAGAGAGCAATCTTGACGCGCTTGGAGGAGGTCATTTGCGTGTTCGAATGTAGGCAAGGTTGAGTGAGGAAGCGTTGGTGACTGTAGGACTCCTGGCTTGTGGGAGATGAATGGAGAACAATTGCCCGATTTCGGATCGATCCAACCGGTCGATTCAACCGCAACGCACTAGCATACTGATTCATATTGAGATTCTAGTTTTATAAGATATTTACGGAGAAGGTATTTGAGTACATATAGTGACTAATGGTATCGAAAGGAACCGTCTACACTGCTTCGATTTCTTTGGCGGGGAGATAAATAGACGGGACAGATGGAATTGTCAACGCTGTTATTCATGAACAAGAAACCTACATGAGGATGGCCGGCGATGGGAGGAGTACTGGGGTCGGTGCCAAAAGAGATCAAGAACGTTTATTAGGAAGCGAGTCGTGGTCCACGGAGCGAAGATCAAGAAAGGGAGATATCCAGAGTGGAGATGGAATAAAAATACGTGGATTCGCTGAGCACAGCAGAAAGCGAAGGGCTTATATGTTATACAGCAAGATTTGAATTCTGGTATCATGGTGGGGCGAAGAATGATGGTCGTGGGTTGGATCATGAGTGGCAATAATATTGAGATATCGGGTATTCAAGTGTTCTGACAATCCAGATTGTCCTTGGTGGAAGGGGGAGTTGGAGGTGGTGAAGAGGGAGCTCTCTCATCCCATGTTTCTGCAGGTCTCGTTTCTTCCTTTGCAGTCGTACTCTTCGTCATTCCAGAACCCACGTTTGCCCAATTCGATAACGATGGGAACGTGAATTCCATGATAGGGTCTTCACCAATTTCCTCCGCTGTATCGGAGGTGGAGGATTGGTCCTCGCCCTTTATCGTCGTCTCTGTTCTAGGAGCCTCTTGTCCGCAAACGAATTGGTCCTCCCGTCTCCGACTTGCTGTCCGCATGGTCTCCGGTCTCTTCAAGATGGCATCTGCTAGAGGGCCGCTGAAAGCGCCTCCTTCAGCGTCGGACTCGTCCTGACCATCGTAACCATTGCTCTCGTCATGGGCGGGATCATCGGGACGCGCGGCAGCGTCGTCACTATGGATGTAACCAGGACCGAAACCGGGATGAGTGCTGTTGAAAAAGTCGACAGAGCTACTGGGGCATTCCCGAGATGCCTGCGTTCGTCCTCGGCTGCTAGTCTCTCTGAGCCGGTCCATGCTCAGTCCGAGCACTTCCAGAGGACTGGGGCTCTGTAACGGCGCAGAGAGCATTGCCTCGGACATCGCGAGACCCATTGGGTGCTGGCCAGTGTGATAAGACTGCTGCGATCTGGATCTCGAGGATGGAGTCGATGGGATTGATGAGGAAGGTGACGACATATTGAAAAGCCCTGAAGAATCAGGCTTGGAGGCCAACAATGAACTCACATCAAACTTGTCGTGTGCAGGACTGGGAGAGGGTGGCGTAGATACCATGGCCTCGGCAGCATCAGAAGGGACGGGAGGTGCGACGGAATTCCTATCTTTGTCTCTCCTTGACTTTTTCCTGCTTTTACTCCTGCTTTGACCTTGGCTGCCCTTGTCCTGCATACTTCCCACACCCATAGCCATTGAAGGACGGAAATGCCCTGGTGAGAATCCGTTGAAACCGTAGTTGATATGGCTCATCCCTGACATAAAGGGTGGATTGCCGGTCATCGACTCATGGCCCCATGGAAAGGGAAACGGCGACATCTGCGGGGAGATAGTAGAGACGAGCGGAGGCGCCACAAAAGGGGAGGTGGTGGGCGTTAGCAGGGGTTGAGAAGCGGGTGTGGGTCCATATTCATCTGGCGAATGCGCATTCTGTTCCGAGTGCGGGGTCGGATAGATTTGGTATGGAGGCTGCGTTGAAGGCGGCGGGAGGGGTACAGGGGGAATTGCAGGTGATGATACAGTGTCCGATGGAGGGGGAGAGGGTAGTGATGTTCCAGGTGCTGCGGCAAGAGGTCCTACGTCCTTGAGAGGCGTACCGGCTCTCGATGGAGGACGCGAGCGAGAATTGAACTGAGAAGCGCTGAATGCAGGAGAGGAATGTTCATTGGTATTTGAACCTGAGCCAGAGGCAGAGTTGGACCCCATTGAACCGGCAGGGCTGTGGCCCATGCTCATCGGGTGAGCGTATGGGCCGAGATGCGGATGTTGTTGCAATAAAGGCGACTGCCCTCCGTGCATTTGCATAGACATGACATACGAGGCATAAGAGTGAAGTTGGTGAGTGAGGTGATTGGTGTAAGCGTGGTACTGGCAAATGGATTAGTTTGAAAAGACTACGGAGGCTCGGCTGTAGACTCACGTCGCTTTCCTTTCTTCTCGCCATCTCGACCTCCCACCTCAGGGCTTCGATCTCGACTCGAGTCTTTTCTTCTCGTAAACGAGCCGCCTCCAGCGCTCCGCGAAGGGATGCGAGCTGGGTTTGTGTTGATAAAGGTGACTGAGCTTGACCATCCACCGTCGGTGTGTTGGGAGCTGGAGGAAGTTGTGCACCAGAGGGAAGCGTGTACGAAGCACTGGTTTCTACTGGGACTCCTACAGGCGACTTATTTCTTTTCCTTCCACGTTTGACCCCCGAATCCGCGGTTGCGCTCAAGCTTTTGCCGCTCGTATCACCCTCAGGTTTTGGCATGACTATAGAGTCCGGCACCGAGGCTGTAATAGTATCCGTATTGTTGGTGTGCCCATGAGACCCTGCTGTGCTTAGCTGCAGATTCGGCGAATTTTGCCCGCGAAGCAGAACAAGGGATCCCTCCCCTGGGGACTTTGGAGGATCGCTGGAGGACGATGGGGGTAGTGAATGTGATGGTTTTAATGAAGGTAGTTTGTTGGTAACGGAAGCGTGTTCCTGCGAGCGGGTGCGGGACCCAGAAATGCTTTCGTAGTCTCGTTTGTGTGCAGAAAGGTGGGAGGAGTCGGTAGAAGTGACTGGAGAAAATGATAGCGAGGGTCTGCTGTCACCGGATGGTATGGTACCAGCTGTCTTCGAATCGTTGCTAGTCGCTACTGCACTGAAATGAATGGTGGAGGAGGAAGACCTTTCCTCATTGACAGGCCTGGGTATATGACCCTCGTGATCGTGATCCTCGTCCATTCGCGAAGACGTTGATACGAAGGAAGAAACCGATGCATCACGGATGTTAGACGTTGACCGCGGTTCAATTACTAGACGAGAACGGGAACGTGAGGTCTCTTCTTGACTTTGGGACGACATCGAGGGGTCAAGAGAAATCGTGTCGATGAGTTTGTTCAGTTCTTTGGCCTTCTTTCCACCCTTCAGAAGCTCTTTCATGGGATCTCTTCCTCTTCGCCTGCGGTCCTTCCTCCGCACGGGCTTGTTCACACTCCTCTCTTCCTTGTCACCGACATCGAGGGCTATTATTGACCGTTCAGAGACAGTTTCGACGCAGAGAACGGGTGGCTCACTGTTTTCACCAGGCTTGGGAGAGATTACGCGTCCACGCTCTGTTCAATCGAAGCTGTGTATGAGAATCGGACAGATAGATGACAAGGGACGCTCGGCATACCATCTCTTGAGTGGTTCCGCCAGAAAACGGCAGAGGCAGCTAGAACGAGCGTTACAACAGTAGTGGCGATCAGAGCAGAGGGCCTCTGAGTCGCTAGCTCATCGTGCTCGTCGTTCATGGCAACGAACGAGCTGAGGGAGGGAAGCCGTGAAGGTGACGGTTGAAAGTAAGGATAGTTAAGGCACGATTTCACCTTCCTTTTTTGTTACTACACCTGGCTGGGGACCACGTGGCTCACTGACCGTTTTTAGTAACAGTTAGTAACAAAATTGGGCTTTGCATTGGCCAAGTCCTGCCTCGTTGAATCCTTGCATTCGTCCGGCATCGAAACCTCCTGCTGCCTGCCAGCTAACACACCAAGTATTTACTCTCGCCTCACCGGGCATTCCGAGTGCTTCGACCTCGAGGCAACCTCACTCGATGCTGAACTTCATTCTTTCATTATTCTGTAATTGGATTTCTGTACCTGAATGTTCTGCTGACTCGAGAGTCGGCAGAAAGGATGTATTTCCACCTTACTACCCCGCTCCAGCCAGTAGTAAATCTCACAGAAATAATGACGCTACCCGCAGACACAGATTCTCTGCCAATCTCACGCTCTCATGCGTTGCCTTTGCACATGGAACCGTGCTTCCTCCCGGGAATAGTACGGACCACGGTGCAGCCGAGGCGAGGCATTTCCAGGTCGTCCGCCTTTTCCGAAGGCTTGAACGCATGACTTTCGTTGGATTTGAACCTCGATTCCATGCCAGGACTTTTCCCAGTATCACTCCAGTCGTTTCCCACTGTGTCAACCGTGGCCGATGGTCACCCACCTTGCAGGCTGTACCTCCTTCATATCCAATCGACACGCCTGCTCCATGTTGTGTCTGTCCCCACAGAATGTGGACCCCCCTATCGACCGAGAACATGTCGGTCCGTACATATCCCATGGATGTTGCTGGCAATCGACCGAGAAATTGACGTCTTAAAGTTGTCCAAGAATAAGAACCGAGATCCGGAATTGAAGCGCACAATACTGTTGACTACATTAGTGGCAGGAAAAGCATCGGGACACGGTTCGCAGTACACCGAGTTGTGAGCGAGACAACGAGATTCATTGCGGCCCACCGCAAGCGGATGTTACCGATGACGGTAAATGGTGTTCCTTGAGGCCTTGAGGCTTGGACGTTCCCAAGTTCACGCCCGCTTACCGGTCGAAAGGCTTAACTTCCCACACCAAGACCGAGCATTTTTGGCAGATGGAAAAGGGCAAGTTGTCGAGGTTTGTCCGGCGGAAAGGTGTAAGATGAGCGGGGAAACTCAACACCAGTAATGATTAGATCGAATGATGTTACACCATATAATAGATCGACTTCCAAAGAAACTAGGTGGATGTGGAGGGGTCGCTTTCTGTCTCCTTCTTCTGCTGCATAGCCAACATTCGCCTGTCACCGTGTCAGTGGTCAAAAGTGAGCACATAACGGACAACGCACTGTCTGGCAGCCAAGATCATTTTGGCCTTCCTTTCTCTGAGATTCGCTTCTCGCTTCTCCGGCGTGTCCTCCCATACGGATTTTCCACCTATTTCTGAATCAGGAATCGGTTCTGCGCTTTGTTCTATCCGACTCTGGAGGTGAAAGCGGTCAATGAGATTCTCCTTCGGTTCTTTGGGCTTGACTGCAGTGCTGGTGGCAGTTGCGGCTGGGCGAGCTGGTGTAGGCGTTCGTGGGTAGAGCTGGAAGTACGAGGCGGGGGGCTAGGAGTACTGTTAAACTGGGATGCCTTCTGGCTCCGACAGGCTAAAACATACTGGATCCAGATACCCTCGTTCAAGTATTTTGTTCGTCGTAAGTTCAACACTTCCCGTTCGTAAAAGGTCGTAGCGTATGTTATCTCTGTCGGGCCAGGTTCAGCGGGCGCAACCGTTCAAACGCGATGGTACTTACAAAGGAATATCTGGAAACATGTTTGAGATCGTGTCGAGCTGTACTAGGATTGTCAAGATACGGCGGTATTGAAAATCCAGAAGTCGTCGACTGACCATATCTTGCGAAACGTTCTTTGGTCTGAACCCGAGCGCGTCTACCGCAGCTCTGTCTGCGTCACTTGCTGTGAAGGCGGCTCGTTAGCGAAGCTTGAATGTGAGGTGCAAAGTCGTACCTGAAGTTGCCCATCGGAATATGAAGATAATGACTGCAAAAGCGACTATTACATTCACTATTTCAGCCATTGCGACGCGAATGAGTTTTTCTGCGGAGAACAAAGCGAGGGTAAGCTGAGTTACTCGTCCAGCAGAGAGAAGATGCTCACTCCAGCCGACACTGAACAGTGTGAGGGAAGCTTAGAGGAGTTCGATGCGGACGTTATAGTCCAACGGAGCTCAACGTCGGTCAAAGCCAGCACAAATGCTTACCTAAACTTCGGACCGGGCCTGCCTTGCACTGCAGTCTGCAAGGCAGGCCCGCAAGTTTGCAATCCATCATCCATCCACATTTGATCATTGTTTATCAACACGACTCTCGGTTACAACTCTGAACACGCTAGTACCCTCCTAGTGCCTTCTTGGTCGGCAGGAATTGAGTCCCTGCTCAACACTCAACACTCTCTAGGGTTACAAGAGGACAAACGCCACAGATTTAAGATGGATGTTGGGTCATTTCGGTGGACATTTGGGGCATGTACGTACTACCGCCACGAACTCCACAACGAGTGACATACTTAGGACTTCTTTTCCCCAGCTGCCGTCTATCATCAAATATGTGTCATATATAAGTGGAAGACCTTCACAATATCCTGAAAAAGTCCCCAGAAGAGGTCATCAAGCCCCCCAATTCCTCCATGATCAATCTCCGAACTCTTACCACTGTAACTATTGTACTGGCGTGCGTCGGGGTTGGGCACGTACAATGTCAATCGCAGATTGTGGTGAGTTTACGACTGCTCGTTCTTCTGGAGAGGTCGAGCTCACGCGTATGCTCAAAGGTCGTCAGTCCACTTTCCTTCAATGTGATGGGCGAAAATGCTACGTTCCGAACAAACGCCTCCGATGGAGGCTTTAACCCCACCAATGCGTCCGTGCCCTTCTTTCAGGTCTTCGACGAATTGTTCCTCGACGTTCTGGGCACCAATGCCTCGATATCTGAAATTGCCCGCAATGACACATTCGCCTTCGCGCATGAAGCTCCCATTTATAATTCTGCGACAGACGAGATCTTCTTTGCTAGTAATGATGGGGGAGCGCTAGGAAACAGCGACATCAACCGCAACAGTGTCGTTAGTAAAATCAGTCTCGAGGCTGCTGAAAGTGCATTAGCATCAGGCAATTCATCTGTCGTCAACGTTCCGGTCACCACTGTGAGTGGCTTCTTTGAGGCTTTCACACTTCCTCGTTAATGGTTGACCAAACCTATAGCTCGATCTTCCGGAAACAATCCAAGTGGGCCTCTCATGGGCTTTCTTCTGTCGGAGCCTTTCTTTAACGATTTCTAATAGATGACAAACGGTGGCACTGGACCCTACAATTCCTCACTAGTGCTTATCACCTCAGGGAGAGGTCCTCGGCCCCCGTCAATTGCCTTGGTCAATCCACTCTCTCCGAACAACGTTACCGTCCTTCTGGACAATTACTTTGGCCGCCAATTCAACTCCCTGAATGACATCAAGATCCATCCCAGCGGAAAATTCTTTTTCACTGATGTCACGTTCGTAGTTGAGTTCCTCACCGGAAGCTGATGATGTACTCATGCATCGTGTCCTCCTAGATATGGATTCATCAACAAGTTCCGCCCTGCACCGTTAATGCCAAATCAAGTTTATAGGTTCGATCCGCAGACTGGTTCAGTCCGCGTAGTTGCAGATCAATTCGACAAATGCAATGGGATCGCGTTCAATTCGGACGGAAGTATTGCCTATGTGTACGTGGGGGATCCTTTTTCTCGCCTACTGCGCGTTATTCATACTCTCTTCTCAGAACTGACACAGGTGTTGGCGGAGGGACTCAGACGGAACCTGCCTCGATGTAAGCTTCTTTTTGTCCCTTTTGCATTTTTTGAACTTTTAACTCATCGAATTCTCTAGCTACGCCTTCGACGTCGACCCCACAACGCTCACTTTCAAGAATCGACGTACATTCGCGTTTGTTGACGCCGGGATTCCAGACGGTATCCAGGTAGACACCAATGGCAACGTCTACAGCGGGACAGGTGATGGAGTGCAAGTAAGAACTGCAAGCTTTGATCAATCATTAGGCCTTAACACTCACCGTTTCACCAGGTCTGGAATCCTTCTGGGGATTTGATAGGAAAGTTCTTCCTGGGGACCACCTCCGCCAACATGGTGTTTGCTGGCGATGGTCGACTCGTCATTCTGGCCGAGACCGCGGTCTATCTAGCCAAAATCGCTGCAAAGGGGTTCCCCTTGGGCGGAGCGTGACCTAAGTTCCTCTCTGTACTTGAACAATGCCCTGTACTGCACAATTACAATCTCAAAGGAAAACCTTGATGCGACACAATTAGTGATTGACCTTGAGGCTCCTGGCTGGCTTGTGAAGCAGGCCCGGCTCCGGAAAGCGGATGAGCTTTCCCGGGCTGTATTCTGTCACAAGGTCTCAATGCCACTAATCGTCTCCACTCTGACCGAAGCGTTGGCAGTTCCACAGAAGTTCTGGTGGTACCGCATTATGTTTGGGCTCCGCATGGAACACATAGTCAGCGGACTATTTAATCGGATGGTCTACAAGTTTGCACGACTAACGAAGGGCTTTCGCAACGTTTTGTTGCCCACTAATATGCATCAGTTGAAGCAAGCAGTTCTTGCAGCTTTCCAAGGATCCTTATTGGTTTTGGCTGCACCTCCTGGGTTTCCGGCATCAGGCAATGGACTGTGGTATACATCGCCCTCAGGCAATTGGTCCAAATCATATCTCCCTATTGGGAATGGCTACCTAGCAGGTATGTGAATAGCATTTCTTTTTGAGAATTCATTCACTGATGCCACGGGTATCCCACTGGGGACTATCCTTCAGCCATGACTTCAGGGGGTTCCACTGTGGAGCTCACGCAGCTGAACATCGAGACATTGTGGTCTGGAGGACCTTTCTCAGATCCTGTCAGTGCTCGAGCGTTGCCATGCGATCAGTCGCTGACCGTGAGACTGATGCTATTACAGACCTACAATGGAGGTAACAAGCGACCCGAGGAGGCAAACGCGACAGCGGACGCTCTCACAAAATACCAGCAAGCTGTGTTCTCGAGTCCTGACGGCGAGACGAGCAGTGGGACCATTCTCTTCCCGGCGCGACTTTCCGTCTCTGACACTTCTCTCCAGGTCTATCCTCGCTCATGACAGATGCAGGGGCCTATGGTGAGGTTTGGAAACTATGCTCTCGATAAGTAGCTCACAAAATCTATGATGCACAGGTTCATATGCAGGTTCCGGGTACCTTATATCCACTTTACAGTCGAACGAGACGCAATCCAATTATTTTCGGTGGCTAGACCTCGATGAAGGCATTGCGAGAGCTACATGGAAGCACACGGACACAACCTTCACGCGGTATCTCGTCTTCGTTCCCTCGCGTCTCTTAACAACTCACGCATACCGTCAGGGAAACCTTTTGCTCGTATCCTGCACAAGCATGTGTGCAGCATATCAAAACGGCCGGCGGGAATACCACACTCCCTAATGTTACCTACGCGTTCTCGTCCTATCAGCAGAGAGACCTTCCTACGTTCAACGTCACATGCGTGGATTCTCAAACTCTCCAAGTCCGTGGCCGTATTGAGGGCTCGGTCGGGATGCTATATGAACTACTTGGCCGCGTGGATTCCTCAGGCGGATCTGTAGACTGCACCAGTTCACCGGCTTTCGATGGCTCGTCTTCCCCGAATGCTACGATCGTTGTTTCTGAGTCAACAAACACCTCGATAACATGGGTAGGAGGAACAGAATATTCTCAGGATGCCGGGGACGCGTCCCATGAGTTTTCATTCCGCGGCTCCGACCCCCACAACGACCTGGTTAGGCTGATATCAAGAGTACCCTCCCAGTACGAAGAGCTATTGTTGGAGCATATACGAGACTTCAAAGCCATACTTTCGGACAAATTTTCACTTTCTCTAGGACAAACGCTTCAAATGGACATCCCCACCGATGAGATAATGGCTCAGTACCAGCTAGATATTGGCAATCCGTACCTTGAATGGCTTACTTTCAACTATGGGAGATACCTACTTGCGACAAGCGCTCGAGGTGAGCTACCCGCCAACTTGCAGGGGAAATGGGCGTCTGGAACTGGGAATCCATGGAGTGCCGACTATCGTAAGCCAACATCAGTCCTTCGCAACGCAGTCGTTAAACAGGTCGAGTCCAGATGCCAATATCAATATTCAGATGAACTACTGGAGCGCAGAGATGAGTAATCTCGATGTTACAAAATCTTTGTTCGACTACTTAGAGGTACGACATCCCGCCAGACTCGGATGATCTTCTGCGTTAACATACTGTTCAGAAGAACTGGGTTCCCCGCGGTGAGGAGACCGCACATCTGATCTACAATATCTCGCGTGGATGGGTTGTGCACAATGAAGTGAACACAATCTTTGGTTTTCTCCGTTGTTCTCACTCTGATATACACATCTAGATGAACGTTCGTGGCGAACATCATATCCAGATTCGAACCATCCGAACTCACTCAACATCCAGATCTTTGGTCACACTGGGATGAAGCTTGGTGACGCAATGTGGGCGAACTATCCTGGTAGGCACGATCCCCCTCTCCTCAAATTTGATCTTACTCTCGCGCATTAGAGGCAAACGCGTGGATGGTGAAAGCCGTTGTATCTGAACTGGAAAGGATATCTTCATCTCACGATATATCTCCGTATTCTAGATGATGCACGTCTGGGATCATTTCGATTACACCAACGATGTCGCATGGTGGAAGGCACAAGGTTGGCCCTTGCTCAAGGTATGCTCTACGGTCGAGGCCTCCACACATATGTTGCTCATATCCCAAAATATGGAAGGGCGCCGCCAGCTTCCATCTAGATAGACTGCTTCCTGACTTACATTTCAACGACTCTACCTTGGTTGTGAACCCATGCAACTCGCCTGAACAAGCTCCTATCACACTGGGTACGCCTCTGTTCATAGCTTCACCCAAAGGCATCGATGCCGATCTTCTTGCAGGATGCGCTCACTCTCAACAACTCTTATGGGAGATGTTCAACGCGGTCGAAAAAGGCTTCGAAGCCTCCGGAGATCCAGATACCGCTTTTCTCGAAGGTAGTCATCTCCCTTCTCAGCTGTCGCTCAGTACTCATGGCACAGTCAGAGATTCGCGCCAAGCGGACTCAGATGGACAAAGGCCTTCATATCGGCTCATGGGGACAATTCCAAGGTGGGTTTGCTCCATGGTTTGCCGCCACACTTGCCTCAAGCGTCAGAACCTTTGGTCAGAATGGAAAGTCGACAAAGACCGCACCAACGACACACACCGCCATCTCTCCCACCTCATAGGCCTCTACCCGGGCTACGCCATTAGCTCATACAACGAAACTTCACAGGGAGGGGTGCCAGTCAATGGTAGTGAAGTTACCTACACCAAATCCGAGGTCCTAGATGCCGTTCGGACGAGTCTGATCCATAGAGGCGACGGAATAGGTCCAGACGCGGATGCTGGATGGGAAAAGATTTGGAGAGCCGCTGCCTGGGCTCAGCTTCAGGAGCCTGAGGAGTTCTACCACGAGTTGACTGTGAGCTTGGTCTTCGTCAATCTATACGTCCGCTCATTGAACTTACGCGGTACATAGTTCGCAATTTCCGAGAACCTTGGTCCCAACCTGTTCAGTCTTTATAACCCGTTCGACCCCGACCCCATCTTCCAAATTGATGCCAACTTGGGACTCCCCGGTGCTGTACTGGTAAGTGCTATAGCTAACTCGCGAAGAGGAATTGATATGAATGGTCGATGGCAGAACGCAATTATCCAAGCTCCAGATGTGAGCTCTCTGAGCGAGACCCTCAAAGTCTTCGTCTTGCCAGCCCTTCCGAGCCAATGGAACACCGGGAAGATGAAAGGTGCTCGAATTCGCGGCGGGATCACAGTAGACATGGAATGGTCTGGTGGCAAACCAATCCGAATGGTGTACCGTGTGGACGCGTCGCCCATTGCAACCTCGCGCCGCGTTGAGATCATTTACCAGTCCAGAACCGTTGGATCGTTCCTTACGACGCCCGGTTCTATCGCTGAAGTAACCCAATTCTGATCGATGTACCTATCTTCTTCGCTCCTACATAATCTACTTACATGGGTGTGGAATCAAACCCATGGTCGACTTGCTCTGGTTGAGTACAAACCATGACGTCAGCGTCATTAGTCCTCGTCGCGTCGCTTGAGTTTACTTCTAAATAAAGGCAAATATGGAGCAAACATTAGCAGCGCGTCTGAAGTCCTCAACGGTAATTATCAGTAACTTTCAACTATTCATCCCGAAACCGTCCGCTAGTAGCTTTCTTTTCGCAATGTTTGCCTCGCTACGCCTCGGAGCCGTAGCTAGGCTTGCTCGCACACCAGTGTCCATGTCATTGTTGGGCGTGCGACCTCTCAGTACACCCGCTATCATACGACGGACATTCTTGACTTCTTCTCGCGTCAACGAACCCACTACTTCGAAAGCGAGCGAAACAAAGGACAAGGCGACGAAGACTACAACAAAGAAGACGTCTGCAAAGAAACCGCCGCGAGAAAGAAAGCTGCTCCGAAGAAAGCCAAGAAGGCTGTCGCGACGAACAAACCTGGGAGACCTAAAGTCAAGAAGGCTGAACCCAAGCGTGCGTTTTTGGTTCTGAGTCTCGTTAGAAACGTGAATTGACGGTCGGTATGTCATCGTAGTCGACAAGGCGCTCCTCATACCTCCCAAACGACCGATCACTCCATACCTGGCCTGGCAGGTAGAGCAGAATCAAGCCCTGGGAAAGGCAAAGTCATTGGCCGAGGTCCACGAGCGCAGTCGCACTTTTAGCTCGCAATGGAAAGACGTCTCAGAGAGCGACAAAGACGTGAGTACGCGAGTCAATTAAGCACAAGCTGATACCTAACGTGCCGGCTATTCACCCAGAAATACAGCCAGCAATACACCGGGGAGTTACGCGAATGGACTCAACGTTATGCAGAATGGTATAATCGACTGACCCCCGAGCAACTCAAGGCCGTGAGGGCGATCTATAGGAAGAAGTCGGTCCGTCTTTCTAAGCCCGCTGGCCAGCCCACTCGTCCACCTGCACCTTTTCTCTCGTAAGAACTTCTTACACAACATAGGCTGACGCGTGCTGAACCTCGAATATAGCTTCTACACTGAATACAAGAAACAACGTCCCGAACTCACTGTGGTTGAGGCGTCTAAGCAGTCTGCCAAAGCATGGAACGAGCTGCCCCAGGCAACGAGAGAAGTGAGCACTTCCGGCTATCCGTACCATTTCTCTAACGCAGTTCCTCTTTCTTAGGGCTACCAACAAAGATACTACGCAGCTAAAGAACAATATGTGAAGGACCTGGAGAACTACAAGCAGAGTTTCGCATGAGCTTTCGATGAGATTATCTTTTACCGTTCCCCATGGCCGTTGCCACCTTCGGATTTTTGGAGTGTTCACCTGGATTCTTATTAGTATTGCGACCTTGGCTCTTCTCGAAGTGTACATACAACCCCTTAGTGGAAATGCGCATTTTTTATCCCATGTTCATCGTTACGTCTCCTTCCAGTGAGGTCGACGGTTCTACTTGAGGTGGAGACGAAGGGGGCTCACGACCAGTATCTACCAAATGACCCTCGACTTCATCCTCGTCGCTGTCTTCACCACTCGCACTCTCAATTTCCACATCTCCATCACCTCGGCCGCTGTTCCCAGGCGCACCTGGGTGACCTCCGGAGGAAGCGACCCGAGGATCCCAATCCAATTCCTCTGGTTCCTCCATCTCGACAGCAACCCGTGCCTTCCATTCAAACTTGTCTCTCAACAAGGCGACGGCACGAATTGCTCGCTCTGCGCGACGATCGTGATCCCCGCGTATTTCGGCGCATTCAGCCAGGACGTCTTCGTACTCCGGCTTCTTCTTCTTCTGAGCGAACGGGTGTATCTGAGAGGCTGAAGGTGGCGCTGCAGATCCGGATAAAACGCCGAGGGAACCTCTGCAGGCCATGTGTTCCGACAGTCTTCGGACGGTTTCGTTCTCCATGTTTAAGACATCGATAGTTTGTTGATTCCTCAAAAGAGGGATGATCTCTCCATCGAGCTGAGTATCCGGCATGGGTACTTGTGGGTGCAAGGCAATCTTCTCGTATGGACTCGTTTCATGGCCTCCGCTCGTGCTTTTCCCAGCCGTAGCTGTCGTAGTCTGTTGTTGCTGCTGACTGGGAAGCACGGCAGACAGAGACGTTGAAAAGTTGTGGGTTTGACTGAGTAGGACGTTGTATTTGGAGAGGAGATCGGGCCATGCGCTCATCATCACATGGTGAACGTCAATGGTTCGCTGTAACGACTGGATGCTCTCAATAATCTGGTTTGCTTTGAACTTTAGAGATTCGAGCTGAGCAATAGGCAGGCTAGTGGGATCGAAAGGAAGGAGAAGCTGTTGTTCTGGGGCTGGAGCCGTCTGCATTGTTGTCGTAGCGGAAGAGAAGGGGAGGAAAGATTGAATGAATGTTATGGAGTCTGACAAGGTCAAAATGTTGACATGCTGACCGTGACGCGACGCGTGGCTGCTCGAAATTTTCTCATGCCCGTACTTTACACCCAAACCGTCATTCAAGGGGACACAAAACGATATGAGAAACATGAATCCTTCTCCGCTATGCTCCTGGAATATGTCCAGAAGATGTTAGCCTCAAGACCAGCCATAGGCTTTCTTTTTACCCCTTTTTCTGACATTTTCACTCTCATGCTGGGCTGGAGCCAGAAGTACCCGTTCAATCCGACATGGCAAGGACATTGCTACAGAAGAAGGCCGGTGCTCGCTTTCGAGGAGCTGTCAATGTTATTGAAGGTGATTGACAGTCTCGCTCTTCTCTCGGAGGCCTTTCGTCGGAGGTCTCCACCTCACAGACGCGTCACGGTTAGACGCGACGGATAGCCACGTCCGAAAATGGAATCCTCGATCGACCCAATCCCCCGCTGATATAAAGCGCGAGGTTCAGTCCCAATCCTTCCTCAGTGCTCTTGTTTCTTTACCTCCACCATCACCGACCAAGGCCACTCTCATTTTCGTTCGCGATGAGGCTGCCATTTGGCCTCATATCCACGTTCCTTCTACTTTCTTCTCTCTCTTTCCTTCCATCCGTCTTCGCTACCCGTCGTCGCCACTCAAAAGACCCGAAGGACGCCATTATTGCCTCTCGCCAATGGCGTCCTCAACCGGTGGCTCGCGCTTTGCTAGACGTTTGCGTCAACCTCAACGTCGTCCTTCCTCCTGGTTTCAAACAACTCCTCACTGGTAACATCGACCTCTGCTTGTGTCTCAAGGTTGGCTCGCCGCCCCGCTATTCTCACTCTTTACTATGCTGACGAGGCGCCCTCCAGGATCTTGATATCTTCCTCGATGCGAAGGTTAAGGATCTCGGCGTTCTGGGTGGCTTGCTCGATGTGCCTTTTTTGAGGATCCTTCTCAAAGACCTGGTCCGTCTACCTTGCTCTTCTTCTCCATCCTGCTCTGACACTCGGCGTTGGCCTATAGTTCCGTCAGTCCGGAAAGGACTGCAGCCTCCCTGATCACGCCCACTTTGTATGCACGAACTCAGATCCTTGCCACTTCGATTGCGATGAAGGGTTCACTCGTGTTGGAAACCAATGCGTTTGTTCACCTCCCAAAAAGTTGTGCCAAGGTCAATGCGTCTCCTCGCCCAACGTGAGTGGCCGTTTTTGACGCATATATGCGGTTATCTGATTCGTATTCATAGGCTTGCGATCCTTCTGCTGTACCTCGCTCACTTCGCTCACGCCGTAACGAGATTACGACCCTCAAGCAAGCTCAGAAGTACTGCGGCGGCAAAAGTGTTTGTGGTCTACCATCGGGTCAAGGATTCGAGTGCGTTGATACCGAGAATGCGGTCGACAGCTGTAAGCATCCTCTACATCTTTCTCACAGGGCGTGTCTGATGAGTACTGATTTGCAGGTGGCGGTTGTGTCTATCCTAACCCATGGGCTACCGCGACTTCTGGAAGAGACTGTGCCACGCCGCATGCGCTCAAAGCTGCCTGCAGACAAAGCCAATGCGTTGTTGACCTCTGTCAGGACGGTTTCGCCCCCAATGACGCGCGGGATGCTTGTGTTGCTATTCACCGCAAACGACTCGTTCCTGCTTCTCATAAACTGCTCAGACTTGAATCTCTCGATAATCCCGAATTCGGTGCATCTGACCTCAACGTTCGACGCTCATCATTGTGTCCTCCCCCCTCGCCCACTATACCCGCATCTTCTCCTACGACCCAAGGCGGACTGCTCGATCTCATAGTCGACCTCTCTACCCTTGGAAAGAACATCGGTAGCCTTGGTGATCTGTTGAGCGACAAGTGCAACTGCCACGACTCTCCTTCTCACCCATCTCCTCACGACCCTGCACCAATGCTGAAGTCAGTCGTCACACTTTCGCTCAAGGTCGATGCCAAGCTTGGAGACCTCTCAAAGGATCCCGCCAACATCGAATCCATCGTCGTTCTCCTTGGCCAGCTTCTCAACGCTTCCGACAAGTGTCTGGCATTGCCGGAGCTACAGGGCGAGCTCAAAGACATCATTGGGCAGCTGAATGATATCGTCGGTGGACTATTGAAGGGACTTCATCTGCTGCCCAGCGGCGTCAAGCAGTGTGGCTGCAAAGGCGGTCTGGTCTCGAGTTTGAAAGGTGGACTGGCTTTGAAGCGAGGGTTTGCGTTCCGCAGAGGCGTTGCATGTACAGATCTTCATAAGAGAGACCCTGGTACTATTGTCGACTCCCGAGGGCTCGGCGATCTCGTTAAGGGACTCGGACTCGGAGATCTCGGCAAGAGCCTCGGACTCGAAAGTCCAGTCGGCAGCGTCTCCACCACCACCAACGGACCTTCCGATGGTTCTTCTTGTGGGCCTTGCACTGGCCCGGATGGGCAGCCAGACCCTACTGCTCCGGTCGACGTCGACCTCACATGTCTGCTCGGCCTAGGGATTGACGGAGACGTAGTTACCGACCTCGGACCGGGCCTCAACAAGCCTTTAAATGAGTTGCTGCATTCACTCTTCGGTGATGGCGTACATCCCTCGAACGTCATTCATCCCTGCTTGAAATGCAGTGGCGGCGGTGGCAGTGATTCCACCCCGACGAAACCATCTTCGGGCCCTTCCAAAACCACGCCGGCCACCGGTAGCACCCCAGTTGTCCCAACGTCCAAGCCTTCCGGGTCTCCAGGTGGTGACTCAGGGTCTTCCGGGCCTTGCACAGATGCCAACGGTCAACCAGATAATACCGCCCCAGTCGACGTCGACCTCACATGTCTGCTTGGGGTGCCAGGTATTGACGGAGACATGGTTGCCAACCTCGGACCGGGCCTCAACATGCCTTTGAATCAGTTGCTGCACAATCTCCTCGGCGATGGTGTGCATCCCTCGAACATCATCCACCCATGCTTGAAATGCAGCGGTGGCAATGGTGGCAGTGGTAGCTCAACTCCGATTCGCGGCCCATCCCAAGCTTCAACTACTACTGGCAATCCCACAACCCCCTCGTCGACACCTTCTGGTGGCTCATCGGGCTCGCCTGGACCTTGTAAAGGCTCTGATGGTCAACCTGACCTCACTGCTCCTGTTGACGTCGACCTCACATGTCTGCTCGGTCTGGGGATTGACGGAGACGTAGTTGCCGACCTCGGACCGGGCCTCAACAAGCCTTTGAACGAGTTGCTACATTCACTCTTCGGCGATGGTGTCCATCCCTCGAATGTCATCCATCCGTGCTTGAAATGCACCGGTGGTAATGGTGGCGGTGGTGATTCTGGTTCTGGCTCTGGCACGGGTTCTGGTTCCGAGGCAACCAAGACCACTTCGGATTTCACATCTTCACCCTCGTCTCCTGCTGGGCACACCCCTACAGGGATTTCTGTGAGCACCCCTCCTCCACCCTCGCGACCGACAGGTTCAACCGGGGGAAGTTCTGGATCGGGAGCTAGTTCCAACACTGCCATCCCCACATCTTCAGCTCCTACCCCTCACTCATCGACGTCCGTGGTCGTTACGACTAGAAGCTCTGCTCCGTCGTCATCTCCGACAGTAGGGACAGGGACGGGGGGTTCCTCTGGACCAGGCTCCGGTAAGCGCTTTCGATTGAACTGAACGAGAGCGGTCATCTGAATGCTATAACAGGACCTTGTGTGGATTCAAATGGCCAACCTGACCCCACTGCTCCTGTTGACGTCGACCTTACATGCTTGCTCGGTATTCCAGGTATTAACGGAGATGTGGTTGCCGACCTAAAAGGACTCAACGTGCCTTTGAACGAGTTGCTGCATTCACTCTTCGGCGATGGTGTGCATCCCTCCAACATCATTCACCCGTGCTTGAAATGCAGCGGTGGTGGTGGCAGTGGTAGCTCTACTCCAACTCGTGACCCATCCCAAGGTTCAACTGCCGGCAATCCCACGACTCCCTCGTCGACACCCTCTGGTGGCTCGGGTTCACCTGGACCTTGTAAGGGCTCTAATGGACAACCTGACCCCACTGCTCCTGTCGACGTCGACATTACATGTCTTCTCGGTATCCCAGGTATTGACGGAGATGTAATTGCCAACCTTGGGTCCCTGAACATGCCTTTGAACCAGCTGCTGCATCAACTCCTCGGCGATGGTGTGCATCCCTCAAATATCATCCATCCGTGCTTGAAATGCAGCGGTGGCGGTGGCTCTGGGTCAGGATCGGGCCCTTCAACGACTTCGCCTACAGGCTCGTCGCCCACCTCTGGATGCAGTGAGGATGGAGCACCGGCCACTGCGACCCCTGTAACTCCTCCGAATACAGACGGCCCGAAGAGTGGCAATGGGACCCCCTGCCAAAAGTGTGGTCAGGGCTCAGGAGATTCAACTAATGCAGTTGTCGTCGACTTGAATCCTATCGGCATCGATGCCGTTGTGACTGTGGACGTGGGACCCTCACTCAACAAGCTCCTCAACGGTCTATTGGATCCCTTGCTCAAACCCATAGTGCACGCTGCTCCTTCCCGTCACTCTGGATCCCGTCCCTCTCCCGTAGACGACCTCAAGGCTGATCTGAAAGCCGCTGTTAATTTCGGTACGGCCATCTCGCGTACAGCGAAGACGTTGTTTAGTTCTTGCGGCTGCACGAGCGAGCCTAACTCACCCGTCCTTCTCACTGTCGCCGTGAGCGCGAAATTGAAGACGTCGATTGACGACCTGCAGAAGAACCCCACAGTCAAAACAGCTACGGCGGCGCTGGATGCAGCAAAAGCTGTTCTTGGGGCTGCCCAGAGTTGCGAAGCTTTGCCAGGGTTGGGTGCGCAGGTCATCGCGTTGATCCGCTCTCTGGAGAAAGACTGCCAGGGGCTGATTCCCAAGTTGGAATCCCTCGTCAGTGGGCTGCAGACGTGTGGATGTGGCAAGGAGCTCAGGCTGTAACGCGTCGTTGGCCAGAAGCATTCGAGCTGGAATCTCGTTATCGTTTCGTGTCGGTCTTTTCGTTGTTTGCCCTTCTCTTCTTTTTCTTGGGACGCACGATGGTGCTATTTGTGACTACGTTTGTGATTGGTCTGTTTTCGCTTTCGACTTGGCTTTCGTTCTATCTCCAGTACCCTTTGTACCTTTTGTACCCCCTTATCTCTCGATACAACGCGCTGCCATACACGCCTAGGGCGTCGGTATGCTGTTTTTTTCGCTCTGAAGAGTACGCTGTGAAAAGTACTAAGGTTGTGCTACAGTTGTGCTACAGTTTGGAACGTGCTGAGGCTTGTATCAGTCCACCCGTCAAAGAAACATTCGAGGACGCTGTCCGAGCATAACTCGAATCCGGTACTTCCTTCTCCCGCTCCTCCCTCAAAAGTCTGCGAAGTATCTTCCCACTGGCATTCCGTGGGACCGAATCCGTGAATTGAATCCCTCCCGTTGGCCATTTGTGCCTCGATTTTGCATCTGCAACGTACTAAGGTGCCGAGGTTAGTGACGGAAGAATGAATGGGGATTGCCACACTTGCCTTGAATATGCTCGACCGGACTTCTTCGGCCATCTTCGCATTGCCCTCGACTGTCAAAGCTACGTGTGGTTGAAGAACTACAAACGCAAATGGCAGTTCTCCAGCGTATTCATCTGGGACGCCAATCACTGCAGCGTCTGCAATGCTAGCATGTGTGAGGAGGTGTCCCTCGAGTTCGGCAGGCGCGACCTGTAGGCCTTTGACCTGAAAGGGTCAGCAGGTGGTTTTAGCAAGATGCAAGTTGTCAGGCTACAAGCGTTGACGTGCCTTTATCAACTCCTGGAGAAACCCCGGAGGATGTCAGTCGATTGGAATGATTGAACCGAGGAAAACCTTACCTTGATGCGCTCGACAATGAAGATATCACCGTGTTCATCAAAATATACTTGGTCTCCCGTGCGTAACCACCTAAAATTAGTGAGTGAGTACCCGAGCACAGTGAGGCGAGTGACACGAAAGGTCCCTACCCGTCCGCGAAGGTCTCTCTAGTCCTATCCTCAGAAGATGAGCATACGAACGAACTTCTCGCAGACACCACTCACGCCTTCTCATTCCCATAATACCCAAGCGCAACCTGCCCCCCTTTCACGAACAACTCCCCCACCTCTCCAACTTCGGCAAGGCTTCCATCTGGTTTGACCACTTTCGCTGCGGTTCCAGGGAGGAATTGACCCCCACTTCCGAGCGTCCCGACTTTTTGTGACAAGGGAAACTAGTACATGTACAGAAGACGACGTGAACACGCCGCCATAGAAGCTCCAGACCATCTCACTCACCATACTGACTGTTCCACAGGTTTCCGTCATTCCTTCAATGCCGCCCAGGACGATAACAGTCAGATCTACATCGACAGTTTGTCAGAGCCCCAGACTCACCATATCCCTGCCCAAGATGCGCATTCGGGAACAACTCGAGCAATCCACTCGTGAGTGTGGCACTCAAAGGCGCTGCAGCGACAATACAATACCGCACACTCTTGAGATTGTACTTCTTCACCGCGGGGTGCTACGCCATTCAATCGGAAAATCGTCAGCCACCGCGCGCCCTAGATCGGTATTAACTGGCCATGGGGTGCCAAAGTGAAGTGAACTCACTTTACAAAACAAAACTGCTTGAGGTGGAACGATCCTGGATTTATTATTATCATTTTTTCAAACCCCGAATGAACGAATCTCATCGTCAGCACATTTCCGAATTCATTTCCACAGAAGGGGGGTGGGTGTGGGGGAAGCGTAGGCTCAAAGTGGAAGGTTGAAACAAAACACGAATAAGATCACTCACGTCAAATGTGTTATCTGATATCGTTCTATACTCTGCAAAAACCGTTCGAAATGGAATGCGGGGGCTAGGACCAGCGTCATCTGAGGGTGTGGGGTTGGGGAGTATCAATAAGCGTCAGCCGACCCCATCATCCACATCCACGTCCATGAATCCAAAGTTGAAGAAATCAAGAACCCGATTTGAAGGTCCGGGATGAAATGAATGGAAACAAAATAAACGAAGTTCTCACTCACTCCAGCGTATAATATAAAATGTAACTGTTTTTGACGCGCCAGACAAATCAAATCAGTATCAGTGTTTGGAGTCGAATCGAGAATAAAATAGAAAAAAGAACTCGTGAGTCCTTGCCAAGTGGGACAACTCACATTATAAACTAATCCGTATATATCTAAAAACCATCTGTCAGTCTCAACATCCTCTCGACCGTTGCCTCATTGCCAGTGAAACCGGGAAGTGGCTGACGGCAGGGAAGTACTCACGATAGAGCGGTAAGACTAAACAAAACGAGTATCAGTTATGCGAACGAGGATTCGCGATCGGGAAAGAAAGAAACAAAAAAAGGCAGACGGACGCGAGCATACTTGACGCAGTAAGGGGGAGACAAAAAGGCTCACTCACATCCGCAACAAACATCGCCAGGCCTAAACCGTCTTTCCGCCCATGGGGCGTAATCTTCACCTATCCGATTGAACGTAGCGATCTGGACTATAACACTTATAGCATTATAATGCGAGATTGCTACGGCCTTGGTGTGAGGAGTCAGTATCTCAATGCTCAACGGGAGAAGAACTCTCCATCATCCCAGCCCTGGGGCAACGAACACTCACCTTCTGAACACCCGTTGTCCCCGAGGACGGAGCTAAGAATGCTATCCTCCGCTTCGCTTCACCTGGTTGTAACCGTTTCTCGATAACAGGCGGACAATCGGGGGCCCTGCCAAGTCGTACCAGCTCTTCGAACGTCCGGAATGCCAGCGGAGTCGTCGAGCCTGAACCTGAACCTGAGAAAATTCGAGGGATAGTGTATGTATGTAGTACAATAAGACGGGACGTCGGTGAAGAATGATCAAGGGTCGGGAAGGTAAGTGTAACGCACTAGTGATGAGAATTATACGTTCAGAGGGAAGTCGTATCATCTCGGCGGCTTGCGCTGCGACATTGACACAATCGGGGTGAACAAACAATAATGACGGGCGGGAGATGTTCAGGTGGTGAACTATTGAGGAGAGAAGAAGGAGGGGGTAGGACAGGTGGAAGGAAGGTCATATCAGTAAAGAACTCCCATAACGCCATGCCGAATTGAAGCAGACAGCAAAAACGACTCAGGTGCTAAAAGGCCCTAATCCTTACCTAGCTCCCCAACGGACAACATCGGGCTCAAAGTCCTGTGGCGTTCCCAAAGCACACGAGTCAGTGGCAGACTCTGAATACGAAAGAATCGAACCAACTACTCACGCCACTACGCCACCTAACCGATGTGTCGCCCACACACAAGGCGCGTAATCTACACAATGAGAACCGCGAGGTCAGTCTCGATTGCACGCCGCGAAATCACCCCCCTTGGGCGTCAAGAAAGAGAAGACGCACTCATATGATTGGGACTCATTACGGAGACTACCAGAGTCCGGAACGGCGAACATCATTGGAATTAAGTACATCCGTTGGTGGCGGAGGAGAAAAGAACGTGTCCTCACCAATTTCTTCTTCATCTGCAAACGCAAATCCATGAAAATCGTTTACAAAACAGACAAGACAGGTAACTCACTCAAGTTCCATATCTTATTGATTGCTGCTGCGAGCTGCCGAGTCCGATCACGAAGCTATGATTGCAGGTTATCCGTCAACAGAGCGAAATTAGACGTTGGAGAACAACCACGTACATCCTTGATGTATAATCTCGCTCCGGTATCTTCGTCAACAAGACAGGGTACATCGATAGGTCGCTTCGGCCTTGTCGGATGTTCGTACTGGTCGAGCAAAAATTGTGGAATCGTAAGATCAGAGGGTACGCTGGCTTCGTCAAAGCTGGAAGACTGATTGAGCAACATGACGCCACGTTCGAGCACAGAGAACAAGAATCAAAACAGAAGCAGAAACGGGAGAGGTGGGTAGGAAGGAGGGGAACAGGAGGGGAACAGGAACGGGAACAAAAGTCAACGCAAAAATGTTCTTGGATGCATCAAGGTTTATAAATGATGGTGTATGGCGAACCGGCGGTAAGGCTCTAGGGCACCTGTATGTAAGAGACTTTGGCTGTCAAGCGAATATCCCAGCCCTATCCCTATACTGCAAAGCGCCGACCATCTGTGAGATTGATAAGCTTCGGGGCCTGTCCCCGAATTGAAAGAAAATCATACGGCGGTGTTGGCGCTATAGTGGGCTTGAACGTAGTCCGCGGCTTTGAGCAGGTCTTTCCCCAAGGAAATGGACTCGCCGTACCAGCCGACGGGGGGTTCGGGTACCTCGCATGGGCCTGCAAACGGTGCAATGAGGCTGCAGCCGCAGTACAGGGATGGACGCTCGTGTCACAAGGCTCATGACGCCACCTTCTTTCTACTGACCGTACACGATAGGGCACATTCATGATATTCAGAAAGTCTACTTGCAGAGCTCCAGGGCACTCTATCCTCGCTCATAATCCTATAATCGGTGCAGGGAAGGTAAGTGGTGTCCGATGAGAACGAGCTTCGTACCGAATCCGTCGACAAACCAGCCAGCCACTGAGCCACTGAAACCGATACGGGCAATTGACTGTTCGTGCCTGCCGCCGATACCTTGGATCTTTGACATTAGACCCTTCCACAGGCTGGCCCGCTGACATATAGCAACCCAATCGGAAAATTGAGGAAATCTAACTTCCGTTCCTTCTAAACCCGTACTAAAGGTACGGCTACATGTCCTCGGTTATATACTCGCTCGGCTCAGCGTACAAGAGTGGCCTGATCCATCTGGAATGGTACAATCGGAGGGGAATCCTATCGCTCAGCAATGTACAGGCGCTGGGATTCCGGAGTTGAATGTTCAGAGGGACGCTCTACACCGCCTTCAAGTATTCCCACCCGCATCATAGAGAGGCGCTAGGAGGAAAGTCAGCTGTTAGGTAAGAAACGAGGGTAGTTTCATGCAAACATACGTTATGTGCTGCGTTAGAGTGCGAGTAATAACCCCCAAAGAACGAGGCGGTCATATCTAACCCCGAATTACTTGTGAGAAGTTGCGCGCCGCCCGGATGTTCTTCGATAAATGAAGTTGCGTCGTGAATGAAGCCAGAAATCAGGATCAAGGTGCGTGATCTGGATTCCTCTTGGACTTTGAACGGCGTTCAGCGAAAGTAAGATTGGCTAGTTCTCCAGAACTCACATGTTTCCCAGGAGACAACAGGCAGTTGTTCTGGTGATGTCGGCCATCGTACGGAATCTTGGATCTGTTTCAGTGATTTGAGCTTCATGGTGAGCGCTCCTTTGACAATTTCGTTGCTCGGGAACACCCGAAGATTGCTCGCCAATCCCAGATAGTGGCATGTCGCGATAAACCACTTCGTAGGATCCCATTGGTACCACATATACGCGTTGCGATAGTCCATCGGAAATTGATGATGGAAGTTATGGTAGCCCTCTCCCATGGTCAGAATTGCAGAGAGGAGGTGGTCGCGCGGAGAATGACGGTCATCGTAAGGAGTTTCGCCAAGATAATGTGCAAGAGAGTTGATACAAAATGTGCTCTACAAATGTCATCAGCAACTGATATCAGCTTAAAGGTTGCCACATACGTGATGAGCCGCAGTGAGACGCAAGATAGAGGCAAAGTAAAATCCGCCTCTCCAATCGTACCAGAACAGACCAGGTATGATCCAAGGTAGCACGATACCAAAGAAGAAGGCCAGCGGGAAATACCATTCGTGTTGGAATCGAAGTAGAGGGTCTTTGCGAAGGTCTGCCGAGTATGCTTTTCCTTTTCGTTGGGAGGTTTTGAAAACCATCCAACCCAAGTGGGTCCACAACAGCCCCCGGTTCGCGTTGTAGGGGTCCAAATCGGTATCTGTGTGACGATGATGTGAGCGGTGGGATGCAGACCACCAGTAGCAGGAGCCTTGGACCGCGCTGGTGCCTCCTGCTAATAGAAAGCATTGTAAAGGCAGTGACGCGTTGTAGGATCGGTGAGACCAGAGACGATGATATCCTGGGTTGAAGAAGAGTTGAATACTATTCCGATAGCGCGACTTGATGTGGACGCGCACCAGCTGTTATACCTGTGTCGAGTTAGTCTTATTTCTGGAAGTATACCAGTGAGGCGTACCGAGCATAGTGAAGACATAATAGAAAACCGAGAACCAAGCAGTTCGGCGACACATAGGCTCCCAAATAAGACCCGCAATGGAGATACAGGGAGTTAGGGCGAAAACAGCGACGTTGAACCAGCGAACTCCGACAACTTCTGGAAACGTATTCGGCAGCTTCATTATTCCCTTCATCTCGAATGCTTTCAGAGATTTTAGTAGCACGTTCAGAACAGAAAGAGCGTACTTTACCAGCGCAGTCACCGCGATAGTCTATGCAGAGGGAAGTCCTTTCACAAGCTAGTTCGTCGGAGAAAATCCCGACATTGTCCTACACACACCGGTCTCTATTTAAACCATCAATCCCGGGGCACATTCTGGATTATCCAAGAAAGAAACTTGCCAGAATCGAAATCAGTAATACGTGTATCCCGGCCTAACCCCGAGTGCTACGTTCCGCACATTGATCCCGATAGGAAAGCAACAGCATGTTGAATGGACGGCTTCACGCAATGAACGTTTGAACCTGCGTTCAAAACTCTGCGCTTTCACATGCTGCGCCTGGAAGAGTAATTGGGGCGAGATTGGCAAGGGCGTTGCGTGTATCGGACTTGAATCGCTATCATCCAGGATCTGGCTAACTGCAAGATCTCTGTTATCCAGAGAATCTATCAGAATTCTAGTCCCATCAGAACATAAGCAGTATGTGAGGGGGGCAAATTGAAAATTTAGAGTGACGTTGAATCGCGACCGTGAGAAGATAGCACAGTTAAGGAATGTTCCCACACCCTCTGCCAGAGCCACAGTGAGTCGAGTCCTAGTATTCCGTTCCATTCGACAGACAGCCCAAAGTCGCTTTACCATTATGATTCACTCTGACGATATCCGCAGTCTCTTCAAGACATAAATTCATCTAGAAGAGATCCCATGGCTGCAGGGTGGCGCATATGAAATATACTGATGTCCTGATTCCCAGCTCATGGGACTTCGAATTCTACCTACAAGTCGGGCGGGAGGAAGCCCAGACTGAGTTTTTCTGAATCACACTGAATCATCTCCACCCGATAGATTGTCAATCTCAAAGGATCTTTTCATGTCGGCACTATTTGGCGGTAAATTACAATCCACCATCCCGTCGCTCGTGAATCTGGCGAATCTCCATGCCACCATGACTCGCGGCACGGCGGAGGTATCGCCAGCCCTTGGCCAGCGTTGAAACCATTGGCTCAGAAAGATTGGACGTATCTGGGCAGCAAGCGTAAAGATTCACATTGTCGTGAGGTACCAAGTTGAGCGGCCGCCACCCCTCCGCCACCTGCGCTTGTAAGTGGAAGCACCTCCTCACGATAAAATCAAATGCAAGAACCGTGCGTAACACGTCCTGACTCCTACGTGGATTCCTGTGAATTCTTGGTGAATCCCCTTTATTTACAGGAGCAACCCCGTTCCAGCCTGTTCCGTTTCTCCAGGCACTCGTGGCGCTTTGTCGTTATGGTTTTGAACCTGTAATCCCGCTAATATAGGAGAAGCGATTGGATCCTCAATTTGTATACTAACTAGTGTACACGAGCATCTTCAGAAATTAGGATAAACGAAAACAAGAAAGAACGTAGTACATAATTCCATAAGAGAGATTCGCGTATGCCACGGAGAAGGAACATGCCACTACTTCCATCTATCACGTTCCCGGCGGGACCTCATTACCCAGACAGACGTCGTTCACGCGTTTATGCGAGTTGAACAGGACGTGTTTCTATCTTCATTTAGTTTTTGCCCTTAGCCTTGGCGGCCATCTGGAGAATCAAACATCAGTAAAGATACCGAGGGGAAGGGCGAGAAAACTGACCAAGTTGAGAGCAGAGCCTGCCTTGAACCATTCGATCTGACCCTCGTTGAAGGAGTGGGCAAGGGGAAGTTCCTCCTTGGATCCATCAGCGTGCTTCAAGACCAAAGTGAGGTCTTTGCCGGGGGCGAAGGATTCCAAGCCCAAGATGTCAACTTTGTCGCTGGGTTGAACCTTATCGTAGTCCTCAGGGTTGGCGAACGTAAGTGCGAGCATTCCCTGCTTCTTCAAGTTGGTTTCGTGGATACGGGCGAACGACCTGACGATGATGGCAAGACCACCCAAGTAGCGGGGTTCGAGGGCAGCATGCTCACGAGAGGAACCTTCACCGTAGTTGTGATCACCGACAACGACCCACTTGATACCGTTGTCACGGTACTGAGCAGCAACCTGAGGAACACCTCCGTATTCGCCAGTGAACTGGTTCTTGATCTTGTTCGCCTCGCCATTCTCAGCGTTAATTGCACCAATCAAGCAGTTCTCTAATCAAGATGTAAGACAATGGCCTGGACAGGTTATTCAGGAACCACGCACGGGAGATGTTCTGGAGATGTCCACGGTACTTGAGCCAGGGTCCACCAGCGGAGATGTGGTCAGTCGCTGTGGGGTTTACGAAATGAGCTACCGGACACGAGCAACTGGATATGATGAGAATATACGTACTGCACTTGCCCTTAACCTTGATGAGAACTGGAACATCGGTGGGGGTCTTGCCATCCCAAGGCTGGAAGGGTTCCAAAAGTTGAAGACGGTCACTCTTGGGGTCGACAGCAACCTTGACACTCGCGCGATCAGCCGGAGGGGGTTGGAAAGTATCTTGACCAGGGTCGTAACCGCGAGGAGGAAGTTCGTGGCCGTTGGGTTCAGTGAACTTGAACTGCTTGCCGTCAGATCCGGTGAGGCTGTCGGTCAATGGGTTGAAAGAAAGAGAGCCTCCGAATGCCATGGCGGTGACGATGTCGGGAGATGCAACGAAAGCGTGGGTAGCAGGGTTGGCATCGTTTCGTCCGGTGAAGTTACGGTTGTAGGATGTGATGACTACAAGGACGCGGTCAGAAACACCTCAAGCATTCGCTTAGAACACAAACTCACTCGAGTTAGCTTCGCCTTTCTTAACGTCTTGACGATCCCATTGTCCGATGCAAGGTCCGCACGCATTGGCAAGGACGACACCGCCAACCTTTTCGAAAGCACCGATTTGACCGTCGCGTTCGATGGTGGCCCTAACCTGTTCGGAACCAGGAGTGATGGTGAACTTGCTCTTGACGTCAAGACCATGGTCAGCAGCCTCCTTAGCGATAGATGCCGATCGGGACATGTCCTCGTAGGACGAGTTCGTGCACGAGCCGATGAGGGCAACCTTCAATTCCTCAGGCCAGTTGTTCTTCTTGGCCTCCTCAGCAAACTTAGAAATGGGAGTTGCAAGATCGGGGGTGAAAGGTCCGTTGATGTGGGGTTCGAGTTCCGAAAGGTTCTGGGGAATTAAACGTTTAATACAATGCGATGGATGACTCCAGAGATAGATAACGCACAATCTCAATGTTCTGATCATACTCAGCGCCTTCATCAGCCCTGAGGTTGGCAGAGAATTGTTGGGCATAGTCAGCAATCTCGGATCGTTTCGTTGCCTTCAAGTAGTCGGTCATACGATGGTTGAAGGGGAAGAGGGACGTCGTAGCACCAATTTCAGCACCCATATTGCAAATTGTCGCCATACCGGTGCAAGAGAGCGACTCGACACCAGGACCACGATATTCGACAATAGCACCAGTTCCTCCTTTGACAGTCAAGATTCCAGCCACCTTGAGGATAACATCTGTAATTCGCGGTGTCAACGAGAGAATTCCTTTTGATTGATATAGAGGGTACCCTTGGGAGTCGTCCAGCCACCGATTTTACCAGTCAAGTTGACACCAATAACCTTGGGGCACTTGAGCTCCCAAGGAATGCCGGCCATAACGTCGACAGCATCAGCACCGCCAACACCGCATGCAATCATTCCGAGACCACCCGCGTTCGGTGTATGGGAGTCAGTTCCGATCATGAGTCCACCAGGGAATGCGTAGTTTTCGAGGATAATTTGATGAATGATACCAGAACCGGGTTTCCAGAAGCCGAGACCGTACTGGCGACGCGGTCAGTCAAAGGCAAAGGCGCAAGAGAAAATCCATTTACCTTGGCAGTAGCGGTAGCCAAAAAGTCATAAACCTCCTTGTTAATGTCGATTGCGCGAGCCAAATCCTTGACACCTCCGACTTGTGCCTCAATCAAGTGATCACAATGAACCGTGGTTGGAACCGCAGCGGTGTCCATTCCGGCAGACATGAATTGTAGCAGCGCCATCTACGCGTAAGAGTCAGCACTGAGAAGATAAGCCCAAGACGACCAGGAAACTCGCCTGAGCAGTAGCATCCTGGCAAGCTACTCGCTGTAGAATTGAAGCCAAGTTGTTAGCTACAATGTGTGCAGGAAGAAGAAAATTTTTCATACGTCTGGTCGGAGCTTGAGGTAGCTCACTCCCCGGTTGATGTCCTGACCATGCGGATCATCGAGATGTCCGTAGAGAATTTTTTCAGACAGAGTCAAAGGGCGTTGAAGCCTATCGAAAACGTCAGCAAACAGCACAAGTAACACAGAACATTACGCCTACCTCTCTCGGACAACGGCGAGGTTGTCCTCAATTCGTTGATAGTTGATGTATGCGCCCTTCTCGAGGAGCGACATGGGGACTTTGGTGTCACCAATGCGAGGTGCAACGGTGGCCATGCCAGCGGCCAACCGCCGCATGACATTTGCGGTCCTATGAGAAAGGTTGAGCATCGTCGACCACGACGAAGACGACGAGCAGAGGGAAGATGATGGTAAACGTCAGAGTTCTGCACTTTCCGAGTTTTGCCATTATTTATCCAATCAGTGCACGTGAATTCATGGCCGACCCCCATCGGAGGTCGGAGCCGGGAATCACCATCCAATCAGATTCTCGGAATTCCATCTTGGATGTTCAATTCGATACGCGGTTAGGTATCGCCACATTGCACAATCACCGTCCCGCATAATCCCCGCGTGAAAACCGGGACTGGTTGAAGGTATTAAACTCATTGCTCATGCCTATGGAGGTCTACAACGGTAAAAAAAACAACGCCCCTACCATTCCCCAGAATACCGACAAAAGGGCTCAAAAAGGCTTCGCCCTCGGCAGGCTCATTGACGCGCCGTGTGCAGGCGGGTAATCAATTGCTGGTCCATCCGGACATCTAGTATCCGGACGTGCTCGTCACTCGCCCCGACCGCCATGCGTTATCAACGACAGCTCGCGCAGCAAGAGTCGGATCTCTTTCTCCAATTCTTTAGCTACCTCCGCTTTCGCGACCTTCCTCGCTAACAGTTCACCGTTTCCCGACGCGGTGCTGTCGGACACTACGCGACCATGATGTCAATTCTGAGTGGCGGCGGGACGCAATAATAGGCTCACAAGCGGTGGTCTTTCCTCCATTGAACGTCACCTGGTCATGGACTATCTCCGTTCTGGATAGGAAACTTTCCGTTTGGTGTACTTTGGAGATTGTCAGGAGAGACTTGTCCCAGGGTGTGGTTCATACCTCGACGGATACAGCTCTCAATCTCGTCCAGCACCATTTGTCTCATCGCCTTTTCATCAAGATTGTAAGTCCCCCAGCCGTCGCTTCTCACTCATAGCCTAACACTTGCCGTTGTGATATTCAGCCCCAAAAGCTCTACGCCTGGTATCGAACGGGCCGATGCTTGCATGTTACTGATGGGGGCCGCCGATTTCGCTATCGAGACCCTGAGCAGGTCGATATAGCCTTCCTCGACGTTTACGGGAACGCGTGACGCAGCCAGGTCTCGCGAATCGACAATCTGAATGTTAATGGGCCTGAGTGACAAAAGGGAGAGCGCGTAGAGCAACCCACTTGTTGGATCCGATTGTTCGAAAAGTATTCCAGCCCGTTGACGAGAAGTAGTAATTCATTCAGCTCGGTTTCCAGTTCAAGCTCCGGTGCACCTTTAGGAACGGCCGAGAAAGGGATCAACTGAATCGACTCACGATGTGTTGCTTCTTCACCTCCAACGTTTCCGGAGTTGGGCCGGGAGAAGATGGATGGTATCTCAATTTCGCGTTTGATCTGACTCTTGCGGCCGACAACGCTTCCTCTCTACCCAAAGTTTTACCTCAAACGAAATTTGCACCAATGATCAATGCACTTACAGTATCCTCCCTGTTTCCAGGTCGCCTAGATGGCCGAACTTGCTCGTGATTGATTCTTCCAGAGTAGTTTCGCCTTGCAGGATACTGGGTCGTTCATTGGAGAGGCGTTTGAAGAAGACGAGATGGGAGTGCAATCTCTAAGCCAATAGTTTTAGTGGGAACGAAGTTATAACCAAGGTGCTCACAGCTAGAGTATCCTTAACCGCGCTGCATCTGGATGCCAAAAGCCTATCCTGTATTCCACCTACTGGAGACACTGTAAGATCATCTAAAGTAGGCTGGGACGTTCCATGAGCTCAGCAAGTATTCTATATCGAACCGGACCTTACCATCCTGATTTGATTGGACCCTCCATCCAGCACAGCTGCTCGGCTTTGCGTTTGCACCAGCAAGCTATTGAGATTTTTGATAGTGTTCAGCCTCTTGCGCTCTCTCTCTTCCAAGGCTTCAAGAAGGATCCTAATTCGGCGTTCCGCCTCTAGCTGCTTCTTGAGGTTCGCGATTTTCAGTTCTAGAAGGCCAAAAGGGTTATTTCGCGAAATTCGAGATAATTGGACCACCAAGGCTTCACCTGTATCACGGACGCCATCTAACAGGCTCTTCAATCGCTCTTGGCTATGTCGAAGATGATTCCTTGCTGTTACTAGCACCGAGGTGGCCCTGTCCCTTTCCGAGCGATCACTCACTCTCGTTTCGCCTATCTTCTCTGGCGTGTCGCGTCCATCAATCATAAAGTCGCGCCCAGTGCTACCAAAAACGCGATTTTAGACTTCAGAGATCCGATGCGAGACTATTGAAACGCGTACTGTAGCAAAACGCGTCGAGTAGCTGCCGTTTGTGCCCTTCCTTTCACGTGTTGGGCGACGAAGGAAAGTGCGTGAGACAGTGGCCCTTGATAGAGTTGTCGAAACGCATGGAGAGTTATTTCGGGAGGTAGACCAAGCGACGAAAGCGATTGGTAGACATCATCAGCCATGACCGGGACCTGAGGCATTCGAGCGTGTGAGAGAAACGTCGCGATCAAAGGCACGCCGCATGGTGGCAGGTGCGCATCAGCGCAATCCTCAAGCTTCAGATTTCCCACGGTTGGCTCTGGTGAATCACTGCCATTTCTTGTTGTGGCATACATACTGCAGGTTTACTTCTACGACGTTTACATCGAGAGAGGGTGCGTTAAATTTCAATTAATACTGACAGAGTAAGAAGTACTAAAGCGAGGTTATTAGACAGGGCGAGGGAGAGCCGGTGTGGAATGAGAATCACTCACGTTGTTAGTGTTGCAGATCCGGAGGTTGCCTCAGTACCAGCTTGAACGGTCTTGAGGTACTGAGATTGAGCCAGACCTTGATCGACGAGGGCCTATAAAGACTCAGTATATATTATTGATTAAGGGAACCGTAGCACAGACCTTGAGGAAGTCATTGACATCCGCCGTGAAGCTGTTGATCTCCCCGCCAGATGTGGGCAAGAACGAGTAAACGATGTTCACTCCGTTGGTTCCGTGGTAGAGGTTCCTTTTCAGTGCACCGTCTATGAGAACAAGGAGACTGGGCAGCAAAAAACGAGCAAACTTACCAGCTTTGACCGGCGAGGTTGACATTTGAGGCGACGGGCTTCGGTGACCCGTCCGCATTGTACTCGTAAGAGATTGGACCAGCACCATAGTTACCAAGCCAAATCATGATTTCATTGGCGTCGGCGCCTCCTGGTGAATCGGACGTGAAGAGATCGAAAGCAACGTTCGCCACTAGGCTGCCCGAGGAGGACTGGGACCACTGCCAGTCGACCTGACGACAAACCGTTTGAGCATTTCTGAGCGCGAGCAAGAGCAAGTCATCTGACTTACAGGAATGCTATTGACTTCGCTGAGCTGTTTGCCGAGCCCCTCATTGAGGTTAATGTTAGTGTAGCTCTTTACGCTGTTATCTCCTCCAGTCCACGTCCAGTGGGTCGTCCAGGCAACAGTATTCCCGTCCAAAGACGTGTACGTGCCGCAGCTCTCTCCAGATTCGGCATTGTCCCTGCCCCATTGATTAATGTAGAGGGTATACGGGCCCGCAACGACGGTATCCCATTGTCCTGAGAGAAGATTATGAGTTTGGGGTCAGTGTAAAGAGACAATTGCACGCCCATACCACAATGTTCAGAGGTATCAAGCTGTCTTTTCTCGAGCGTCGCAGGTGCTGCAGAAATGAACGGTACTAGAGAGAGAAGTGCGAGGGTTGCTGAGAAGGAGACCATAGTATGTTGTAGGAGGGAGAAACCTGGTCGTGACACTGACTTTTGTACCGGTTTTATACTCGATGCGAGCCTTTATTCTCCGAGATTTGGCCCCATTTCTACAGGCCCCCACGACGAAGTCTAAGCTAGGAGTCACACCTGAGGGAGGCGCAGGATTCAGGGTAAAACGGTGGAACCACGGGACAAATAAGCTGCGGTGCGTCCCAATTTTCTAGCCTCCATTAGCGTTCAGTGTTCAAGATAACGTTGAGCGGGCCGTTCCAGTACAGAGTTCGAACGGGCACAGAATCTCGGAAAGAGCTCTGCACATGTACGGTTGTCGAGTGGAGCTCATCCATGCCAACAGCCATCGTTTCTATTTTTTGGCACTGTTCGGCCACCTTGGCAGACAGCACGGCGCTCCATGACCACCCTCTTGTGGGATAAGGAAACAAAAATTACTCACCAAACCTGGCCCAGTGCTCAGTAGGTGCCCAGCATACCCCGAGGATTAACCTTCGAGTCGCAACCCGTCCTGCGTGTTTACTAGCTACTCGTCGATGGTTGTTACCTTACAGTTCCGCCTATGCCAAAGGCCGAAGAGGCATCCAGATTCCATGTCAGAGTTGATTCTCGTAGAAAGAGGTAATAAAGACCTGGTCAAAGCGCGAATTCAGGGGTAGTTTTACATACGCGTATGGTACTACGTCATAATTATTGATTGGACTTCGATTCCCACACTTTCCCGTGCACATCGATCCATAGGATTGACTGTCCGCTGGGGAAGCCCTGGGGGAGCCTGGGAGCCAGTAGCTGTACATGCGTCGCGCCTACTGGCTGAGGGGATTACACCGGCACGAAGTTAGCCTTACGACCAGACCACTACTCATGTGCATGGTATGGCCGGCCGTCGCGATACGTTCGGTTTTAGGGAGATGGATGACAACTTCTCAATCGCGTCTGCTCCGAGTTTTGTAGCTGACGGCAGTGCCTCTGAGTCTCTACCCATTTTATCCCCTAGATACCTCCGAGGACGGTACCTATCCCACTAATTTGCCCACAGTACTCTCACCGTCTCCGAGTCACCAGGCTGGCAGAGCCTCAAGCTCGCGATTGGTGAATCGTTGCGGTTCTTACATGTGGCTACATCGAAAGAGGGTCTTTGGGAAGGACTCAGTTGATACTGACAGAGTAAGAAGTACTAGAACCAAGTGGTCAGGCCCGGTGGGGAAGGACCGATGTATACTTACGTTTCCATTGTCGCAGATCCGGAGGTCGCCTCAGTACCCGCTTGAATGGTCTTGAGGTACTGGGACTGTGCCAGGCCATAGGTGGCGAGATACTAGAGTAGATTAGTATACAAAGTCGATCAAAAGAGTCGTATAACAGACCTTGAGGAAGTCATTGACGTCTGCTTCAAAACTCTTGATCTCTGTATCAGCGGAGGCGAGCAAAAAGGAATAGACTACGTTTCTCCTGTTAGATCCCTGATAAACATTCCTTTGCAAGGCACCATTCATTAGATCACGCAGAGTAGGCGGCGATAAATGATCCAACTTACCAGGTTTGACCAGCGAGGTTTACATTTAAAACGATGGGCTTGGGTGACCCATCGGCATTGTACTCATAAGAGATTGGACCAGCACCATAGTTACCGACCCATATCATAATTTCATTCGCGTCGGCCCCTCCGGGAGTATCGGAGGTGAAGAGATCGAAAGCGACGTTCGAAATGATATTTCCGGAGAAGGACTGCGACCAGTGCCAGTCAACCTAATAACAAGATATTAGAGCAAATTCACGCGGGCGAGAGGACGATACCCGGCTTACAGGAATGCTATTGACTTCGCTGAGCTGCTTGTTGAGCCCCTCATTGAGGTTGATGTTAGTGTAGCTATTGACGCTGTTGTCCCCTCCAGTCCAGGTCCAGTAACAGTCAGTTGGTCGTCCAGGAAACAGTCGTTCCGACCAAAGATGTTACGGCACCGCAGCTCCCGCCAGACTGAGCATTTTCTTCCCCCCATTGGTTGATGTTAAGTGTGTAACGGCCCACGAGGACAGAGTCATATTGCCCTGGACAAAATATTGACTTTGTGGTCAGTGCAGAGAAAAATCGTTGCCCATACCACAATGGAGAGAAGTATCGAGCTGTCGCCTCTCAAGCGTATGCCCAAAAATAGGTGCGGTATAGATGAACGGCACTAGAAAGAGTAGAACTAGGGTTGTCGGGGAGATCATAGTATATGGGAGAGAATTCTGCTTGAAATCACGACTTTGGGTCGGTTTTATAACCAGTAGATTGTTCCGTCCTTCGGAGGCTTCCAAGATGAAGTCTAGTATCCGAATCCCCGCCCGTGACTTTGTTTAAGAGGCACACATTAAGGGCAAGACGGTGGAACTGCGGGACAAGATGTTAGTCGGCCCAACGCAGATAATCATCCTCGCCTTATGCATCGCAATTTTCCAGTCTTCCGAATACCCAAGGTCACGCCGACCGGGCGAGAGTGGCGGACACGGAATCTCGGAAAGAGCTTGTCGATTGGAGTTCATCCATGCTGACTTGAACCAACGTTGTTTACATTTTCTAGCAATGTTGGTTGGTCACTTTGGCAAATGATACAAAGCTCAATCACCACCCATCTAGAACGAGAGTGCCCCAACCACCCAACTAGTTCAGTTCAGTCCCCAGGGAGTCTCGAGCGAATTCCAAGAATTGGTCGCTGAGTCGTAACCCGTCCCGGGTACCTAACGCGATAACTCATTCGGGTATGGTGAGACTGAAGAAACACGCTGCATTGAACCTTGTAAGCTCTATGAGTATTGATTCTGGCGCGAGATCAAGAGGATCAGGTCAAACCAAGGTCCTGGTCAAAGCGTGAAATTGCCAGACTTTCCTTCGTGCAACACGAGCGCTTCGAAGATAGTATTTTCGATTTTCCCTGTCGGCACGTTTTGAGAAATCGGAAGGTGCGGTATGCGAAACAGTGGATGATGGAGAGGAGAGCGGGGCGTAGGCTAACTCATTTATAGACCCGTCGCGGAAAGGTGGCTAACTTTGCCTGTGTACCGCGGCATCCGAGTTCATCTGTATGGGACGATACCATAAGACTCAACGATGCTCTAAGTATCAGACGCCATCGACAGAACGAGAAGTGGCCACTCACCTGTTTCCACTGTCCTCCGGACCAGGTCCTCCACGTCGTTCGAGCGATCCAGAACAGCTGACCCTGTGGGCCTCTCGGCTTGAGGTTGCAACTGTTCCATGAGAATGTCCACCCCCATAAGACACTTGTCACTCTTGGTCCAGCAATCTGGCTCCACTTACGGTTCACAACGCTCAAGCGTTCGTACCTCGGCAAATATACGAGAGAGCCAGCTACGCCGGCGGAGCAGTCACCAGCGGACTGTAACAGCCCTTAGAGACTCTTGCATGCACTAGATCGACGAACACAGATTATTCCAGAGCTAGCATGTGGACCAGGCTTTCACAGGTAGACACTGACAGATCTGCAGAACTTTCACCGAACATGTTCAAGGATATACGAAGCAAACGGAAGCAAACGGTCGAACTTCGTTTTCATATATTGCTGGAAGCAGCATGGCAGTACATTCAATAACCCTCCTTAGTTGACGGTCACGCTGTAAGCAGAACTAGAGCAGAATAATCAGCGACTGAAGGAGAAAAATTGCGCGGAAGGACACCTACGTCGTCAGGGTGGCGGTTCCAGAGGTAGCTTCGGAACCAGCTTGTACAGTCTTGAGGTACTGCGATTGAGCCAGACCTTGGGCAGTGAGGTACTGCAAGAGGAACTTAGACGTCGATAGAAGCACTTGTCAAATAATACAGACCTTAAGGAAAAGGTTGACATCGGCGTTGAAGCTGGTGATTTGTCCAGAAGCCGAGGGCAAGAAAGAATAGACGATGTTGACTCCGTTGGATCCTTTGAACACGTTCCTGTTCAATTCAAGGGGTAAGCATCGAACGCCGGAGCATTGGGGGAAAGACTCGCCAGTTACGGCCAGCAAGGTTCACGTTCGAAGCGACAGGCTTGGGGGTTCCGTCGGCATTGTAAGTGTAAGAGATAGGTCCTGCGCCCCAGTTACCGAGCCAGATCATGATTTCGTTCGCGTCGGCTCCTCCCGGTTGGTTGGCGGTGAAGAGGTCAAAGGCAACATTCGTGACTAAGCTGCCTGAAGATGATTGCGACCACTGCCAGTTAACCTGGTGACCGAAGTTGTGAGTGAACGCGCGAGAACCGTGATATCAGAACTCACGGGGATGCTCTTGATGGCGCTCAGCTGTTTGCCAAGTCCTGCGTTCAGGTTGATATTGGTGTAGCTCTTGACTCCACTGCCACCCTGCCAGGTCCAGTTGTTCCTCCAAGCGATCGTGGTTCCGCTCAAGGATATCAAGTTGGCACAACTCTGGCCAGACTGGGCGTTGGCCTTGCCCCATTGGTTGACGTAGAGGGTATATTGTCCCGCAACAACCGTGTCCCATTGGCCTAAGGAGATGAACGGAATCAGCGAGCAGTTTACAAGAGTAGCATAAGCCAATCATACCACAGTGTGAGGCGGTGTCAAGTTGTCGTTTCTCAAGAGAGTTCTCGCTCGCCGGTGCGGCGGTGACGAAGGGCACGAGAGCGAGGAGAGCCACAAATTTCGAGAAGGCCAACATGGTAGATCGTCTGAGCAGGAGATGCTTGAGGAAAACATGTCTGCCATGGACGATTTTATATTAATCTGGGATGCTATTTCGAGATGTTTCCGAAATTTAGGCTCATCGTTTGAGTTTGCTGATACGCTTGCATCAGAGAAATGCGTGTCGGGTGTTGACGACAGGCGGTGAGTGACTGGTGATATTCTGGAAATGGACTGGAACATGGAACCAATGACCAGGAAGAGCGTCGAAACTCTGTTCTTGAACGGCCCGATGACCGTCCCGTTGTCAAAACCATCCAGTATTTCCAGTATTTCGGAGATATAAAGCTCTAAAATCAATCCAAGAAGCTTTGCAACCGGTAAACGGGCTCATCAGTGCATGAGACAACCTGAGTATCATGCGAGGTTCTTCCTGTTCCCTGAGTTCAAACAAACTAAACGACATTGGGAGGTGATTCTGTTTTTAGCATTTTCATACGACGCGAAGGCTTAGCCTTTTTGGTTGAAGGGTTCGAGGTGGGAGTCGCGGACAGAGAGCTTTGGTCAGAGAAGCTCTCTGTCCTTGACGTTCAAACATCCCGCCGGTCCCGCGCCTCCGGACGGCAGGCACTTCGCGCAACCAAGTTTCCCGTTTCACCAGGTTCCCTTTCTAGTTGAACAAGCCCACCGTAAACCCTCCCTCAGGAATCGATTTCACTCACGTAGAAGTTCATCAGGTCACGTCTCTCACGTTCCTCCAATCCAGGAATTGCTTTCTCTCGCAACCATATGGTCAACTAGGAAGTTCGTCATACATACTATTCGTCGCGCGTGGTACTTGCGTCCCTGGATATGATATGTTCAGAATCATGACAATATACGCAGAGCGGTGCAGAGGTCTCCAGAGGCTCTGAGACGTGTAAAGCCCTTCTCGCTACATTCATCATCATCATGGGGCTTTCGCCGGTTTTGAAACTGGGGGGATACTTTGTCTGTCTGCTTGTCTGTGATGCAGTAGCAGGGGCAAGTACCAACCTTACTTCATTTGTTAACTTGTTCATTGGGACGGCATCTGGGGCCAATGGTGGGAGTGGAGGAAATGCCTTTCCAGGTATGCGCCTTGTCATATGTAAAGAACAGCGTTGATATTGGTTGTTCAGGTGCTGCTATTCCTCATGGAATGGCCAAGGTCAGCTCCGCTTGTAGGTCCATAGTGACGCAGAACTGGTTCAAAACATACAGCTCAGGTTGGAATTGACGTGAGCACGGCCCCGAGGCAAGCAGGGTACATTCATGACAACTCGTCGATCACCGGTATTTCCTTGTTGCATGATGAAGGCACCGGAGGAAATACCAATGGGGGATATGGTGTCTTCCCTCTCTTCCCACTTGCCAACTGCTCTTTTCAATCTTGCCCTGTCGGAATTGGGCCTCGGGCTGCTCTACGTGCAGCAGGAGCTGATGGTTTGCTCACTCTTTCTACCAAGCTGTTTCCGATTGCTTAAGAACATAAATAGCCGCGTCACCAGGTTACTTCACAACAACATTTGTAAACGGGATTAAGATCGAGACGACTTCGACTCGTAGAGCTGGACTGATTCGCTTCACATATTCATCGGACGCGAATCACGTCGTTGTGGACTTGACAAACGACCTCCAGCGCTCCTTCGAAGGAGGGAGTATCTCCATCGATCCAAACGGCCGCACCAAATTGTCTGGAACTTTCCTTCAAGTATGTCATTGCCTTACTACCAACCTCCCCTCACCGACCCTATCGTGACCTGCAGAGTTACGGAACAGATAACTACACGGCCTACGCATGCTACGATTTTACGCCCCCGTCCTCTTCTAAGATTCCTCCGCAACCCATTGTGGAAATAGGAACCTATCAGTCCACAAACTCCTCAACTCCGACCAACTTGACTATCTCGACATCGATTACCTCCCTCTCGTTCCCTTTTACCTCAACGGTATCCAAAATCCAAGCGGGTGGCATCCTTTCGTTCAACTCCAGCATAGTCACGGCAAGGTTCGGGATTTCGTTCATCAGCAGTGACCAAGCGTGCAAAAACGCCGAAGCAGAGGTGCCGGACTGGGACTGGGAAGCCATACAAGCGGCCTCTAAATCTAAGTGGGAGGAGGTGCTGCAGAGAGTGCAAGTTGATACAGACATTGAGGATGAGTCGGTCGTCGAGATGTTATACTCATCTGTGAGATTGAGTCTGGAGATCCTCGTGCACGTTGCTAACTTAATCTCAACAGCTGTATCGTGCTTCGCTCGTTCCCGCCAACTTGACGGAGGAGAATCCGTACTGGAGCTCACCTTCTCCTTTCTACGATGCCTTATTCTGGTATGTATTCCAGCTGGGTTCCCCCCTCCCCCCATGCGCTCGCTGAGGCCGCATCTAGTTCTTGGGATACATTCCGCACCGTCCACCCCCTTTTATCTCTGACCTCGCCGAGAGAGTGGGCTGAAATTGTCGACACATACGTAGATGGCTGGCGGCATACCGGTGCGTAAGATATAGCACAACTCGAGTCATGGGAAGCGAAATCTCAAATCAGAATGGCAGGCTTCATCCCGGAGTGCCGAGCCAACACGAAGGCGTACGTCCTTGACTCTACTAACGTTCGGTTTGATAGCTAATGAGCTCATGCGCAGTGGTTACGTTCAAGGAGGGAGCGACGGGATGCCCATTCTCGGTGATTTTGCCGTCAAGTATGGATCCCGAGCTCAAGAACTTGAGGTGCCCACCGACGACCTGTACCAAGCTTTGGTAGATACCGCGGAGAACACTGTGGGTTACGCAATCCCAAGCCTACATCTGCCCCACTAATCCTACGCATTGATAGCCCCTTGATTGGTATCGAGGTATGGTGCGATCCGTAAATGAAATGATGCTCTGACGCGACATTTGGCAGTGGGAAGGCAAAATACCGCCTGGAAAATGTTCGGATACCTACCTACTGACTGGGTTGACCCCACGGGGAGTACTGGTTTGGCTACGAGGGAAGCATCGAGGGCATACGAGGTTTGCCTTGCACTTGCCATCCGGTTTACTTTCACTGTATTATTTACCTGCACAGTACGCTCTTGGAGATTTCTCCGTCCGACAAGCTGCGATCGCACTGGGCAAATCGCAGAACGATATTGCGTTATACACTAACCGGTCGATGAACTTTGTGAACATGTGGGACCCCAATGTGACTCACGATGGGTTTACCGGGTTTGCACAAAGGAGGTATCCTGTGCGTTGGTCTTTTATTCGTGTTCTGGTCAAGAAGTACGTACTGATGACAATCTAGAATGGCACCTTTGCATTCAGTCCGCCTGACGCCTGCTCTCCTGTGGACCCTACCCCACACTCCTGTGCCAGGGGAGACGACAACGATGTCGGATTCTACGAGTGTGAGTCCTACATCATAATCGTAAAGACCTGGTATTAACGGGCATCTAGCATCATCTTGGGAAATGAGCTTCTTTGCGCCTCATTCCGTCTCAACACTTGTGAAATTGATGGGTGGAACTGATACATTCGTTAACCGAGTGTGAGCGAAAGTTCCTTGCGCCTCACTAAGATCCGAAATTCACGCCCGAGTTTCAGAGACCATTACTTCTCCAAAGGGTATTTCCAAGCTGGAAACGAACCCTCTTTTGCTATACCATGGATCTACCATTATGCCGGTCGTCCTGACCTGACAGCCCTGCGCGTACGGCAAGTTGTGTTCAAGAATTTCAATACTGAAATTGGAGGGTCAGTGGCTCGGATCTTTACTTTGCTTCAGCCTTCATCCGCTGACGGCCGACTCTTTGTCAATGTGCTCATAGGATCCCCGGAAATGACGACTCTGGAGCCATGGCCTCGCTCCTTACATTCCACCTACTCGGATTGTACCCAGTACCATCCTCAAAGCAGTTGTTGATAGGATCCCCCTCTCTGTCGTCGTTCACCCTTACCAACAATCTCCTCGGAACCTCAACGAAGTTTACTGTCACGAACTTTGACCCAACCACGTTGAACGTGTCTCCTCCCGCAGGAAGTAGGGTGTATGTGAAGAGTATCACGATCAATGGGAAGGCCGCTCCGAGTATTTGTGTTATCGATTTTGACCAGGTGGTAGGGGGTGGTGACATCGTCATTGAGGTTGACGGCGACGCAGAAGCAGCTGAACAGCGAGGTTGCGGTGGGGCGTTGCCTGATTCCCTAGAATCTGGGGGGTTCGGAGGACTCTGACGTGCAAGCAGTGTACATTCATCGGTACATTCATCAGGAATTACATGTTGCTATTAGTACTGTACAGGTACAAGATCCGGGGTTATATCATTGGTCTGCGAGAGTCGTGATCATTTCCTGTTGAGCTCTTCCTGTCGTGCGTGTAATTCTTCACGGCCCTGTATCGCACTCGAGTCAGACACAATAACAGTGATCGTGAGCAATCGGCACTCACCAAAGGCTTCTCTAAGTTCTCGCGGACTTCCTGGCTCGGAACGTGGGGTCCTTTGGCATGATGAGCAGCAGCGGGATTACCGCTGAGGCCTTGGCCAATCTGCTCTTGACCGGGCTATAAGATTCATGCGTTGGTCAGTGAATCGATGAACAACGGGTTAGCGAGTGGCCACATACGTTGGGGTGAGGCTGGATCGAGAATGTGGGCTCGGAATCGGTATTGTTCTGACTGTTGTCAGAGTTGTTAGAGACCTTGTCTTTGATCTTGTTGACGATGTTGGACATTGTGAGAGATGTATATGAAGATTGAGTGATTGAAAGAGCTGCTTTCAAGTGCTTTATATACTAGTCGAGTTGACTCTGACGATTCCAGCGATGCATCATATGTGACGTCATAAGGACATTGTATACATTTCCTTCCACTGCGGTAAGTACAAGCACAGAAGAGGCTTAGATTAGTCGGATTAGATAGCCCAATTATCCCGTCATCATCTGAGGAAAATCAGCGCACAGAATACAATATGTAACACTAGTTCTGACCTTGACAAATTCTGGAAAGAAAGGGTTGGCATCGCTTCTTGCAGTTCCGAGAAGAAAACTCACCGCTATAGCTGATTGTTCCGTCTCCGTCGACATCAGCCTCCCTCATCATGGAGTTGATCTCGTCCTCGGTGAGTCGTTCACCTAGAGGGAAATATCTATTCTGTAGCTCAAATGGATACGACGACGAGGGACATACCAAGGCTCTCCATGACACTTCGTAGCTCATTCGCACTGATAGAACCACTTCCATCCTTATCGAAGACTTTGAACGCCTGTCGTATCTCCTCTTCACTATCAGCATGGTGAACCTTCTTCGACATCATAGAGAGAAATTCGGAAAAGTCGATCGTTCCATTTCCATCAGCGTCGACCTCGTTGATCATGTCTTGAAGTTCAACTTCGGTGGGGTTCTGTCCCAGAGAACGCATCACTGTTCCCAGCTCGCGGGTGGTAATCGTTCCATCGCCATCTAGGTCGAGACTTGAGCATGATTGCATAGATGTGTTCCGTAATCTCGGCCTCACCTCTATCGAATAACCCAAAGGCCTCCTTAAATTCTGTCGGAATGGACGCGACTGTGAGCGTTCCAATGCAAACCCCGAGAGTAGAACACGCACCATTGATTTGTTCTGATCATCCATGAACGCAAGCTCAGCGCAATTTTGAATCGACAAGGTCCTTTCATACCTTCAGACTGGGAAGAATACTCATCGGAAAACGAGCGAGAAAGCGAATGGTTTGACGACGCACAAGCTGATCGGACATATTATCTATTTGGTGTGGGTGTTCGAGGGTCTGGCGGTTCGATTCTGGTCGCAAACAGACCAAACGAGAGGAGAAAGCATTACTCACTGCGTATACAAGAAAGTGGAAGTTGGGCTGCGGGTTCTGAAGAGTTCAACCCTGCCATTTTATTGTCCAAACCCAATTCAATTCGCTTTCCCACGAGAGGTTATGTTAACCTTATACTTACCGCCCAGCGCCGACAGAATTTAACAGATTGATATTGAGCGCTGCACTGCGATCATGAGGAATGTCTTCGTAGAAGCCGAGCAAAGTTGTACTTGGTGAAAGAAGCAAACACGGGCTGATGAATGGCAGTGCTGCTTGAACACGAACGCGGTGTCGCGTTCACCGGGTTACTTTGTTCTACAGTACTACTTATTTGTCCGAGAGAAAAGAAAGTAGTTGAGTACTTGTACACTATATCTGCCATCGTTCCTTCCCGAGAATCCCAAGCCATCGAGAATGTACAGAGACGAAATCCTGTCCACAAGAGGCTTTTACTTTGATAACATCATCTGAGAAGGAATCGTTCAGTCTAATTTCAAGGAAGGCGCAGAGTAAATCTATAATTACCTTGACGAATTCTAGAGGCAAAAGTCAGTGAGTCTGTTGGCAAATCTCCGAAGGCAGGGCACGCACCGTCGTAGTTGATTTGACCGTCACCGTCAACATCAGCTTCCCGAATCATCTCGTCAACCTCACTGTCGGACAGCTTCTCTCCTGGTAGCAAAAATACACCAGTTCAGTCGCGGGAACCTCAAGGCAGTGTACAGTGACTCTCAAAGACTCACCGAGGTTCGTCATGACGTGTCTCAACTCTGCAGCAGAAATGTAACCGTTCCCATCCTTATCGAAGACCTTGAATGCCTCCTTGATCTCTTCCTCACTATCAGTGTCCCGCATTTTACGGGCCATCATTGTGAGGAATTCGGGGAAGTCGATGGTGCCGTTGCCGTCAGCGTCGACCTCGTTGATCATGTCCTGAAGCTCGGCCTCCGTAGGGTTTTGACCCAGCGACCGCATGACGGTTCCCAGCTCCTTGGTTGTGATCGTGCCGTCACCATCTGTGCAGCGATAAGGACGTGGTACTGGACAAATTAGGAATGCAGCATACCCTTGTCGAATAGGGAGAAGGCCTCCTTAAATTCTGTGTTCGAGTAGTTAGACACAAGTCGTCGAGAATGAGTACTAAGACTCACCAGATATTTGCTCTACAAATCGAGTCGTAAATGTGAACGAGCTTCTTCAACGCGGTTACGACGGGACCCACAAACCTTCAGACTGAACCGGGGTAATCAGCGATAAGATTCGAGAAAATTGTACGAGAATTACTTACGAGTTGGTCGGCCATTTGTTGTGGTTGGGGTGTATAGGAGTTGGTGTCCAACGAAACGATGAGAGGTTGTAAAGGGTTGTGAATAGATGCTGGCAGACGTTGCCCTTGTTAGTAGTGGACATCACGGCAATCGCCGTTAAATCGCCGTCGGCAGATCCAGCGAGCGCTTAAAGTTCTCTTTCCGGTTTCCTTCACATTCGCGCACTCACGAGAGCTGGTCAACTCTACTCACCGAAACACGTTATTACCAAGAGAAATGGGACATCAAGTGACCTTGCTCTTGAATGAATCTGGCGGACCGCTCGTGTTAGTGATTCACCCTTGGAAAACTCTCTTTTATCCACTGAGTGCCCGAGAAGCATCCGAATCACACTCAAGACGAGGATAGCTGTCACCTGAAGGTCAGATAACAATGGGTACTGACGGGCCGTTCGAAACCGTCTGAAGTATGGTACGGTGTTTCCTCTGAGAAATCTACAGCTTTAAAATCTATATGAGCTTCACGTAGAACCCCAAGCCAAAGACGCGACCATGCATCTCCTCCAAGCCCTCTTGATAACTCCCTTCCTCGGTCTTCCGGTCACTCTTGCCCGCCCTGCATCCTATGCGCAATGGGCAGCCGACTCGGTCATTGCCCGTGGGCAAAGCACCGGCCTTGACGGGAACGGAACCCCCAAAATCATCTATGATGATGGCGAGTTCCAGATAGGCTTGAGAAGGCTCTTCGAGAAAACCGGAGACCAGAAATACTATAATCATATCCTAAAGGCAGCGAACACAGTCGTCTCATCCAATGGATCTTTCCCGGCAAGCTGGAAGTACGTATTTTAGTTTGTTCGCGTGAACACCCACATTGACAACGGGGAACAGACTCTCTGACTACCAGCTGGATCCGATACGGTGAGCTTTGACTCACAAGAAAAGAGGCGCGGAACTTACCTGTTCCCTGGTCTCGATAGTGTCGGGACGACATTCCTATACTTGTGAGTACCTATCTTCACCACCAATTGAACCCCTATTCATTGCACCCACTCCTCCAGGTATGACAGAACGAAGGACCAAAAGTGGAAAACGGCTGCAGATACTTTCCGTCGTCAGCTGGATGTACAGCCTCGTACAGGGCAAGGTCAATATTGGCACAAGCAGGTTTATCCCAACCAAGGTGAGCCACCCCCGTGCCAGCTCCCTCTGTACGCCCTTCGGTTGAAGATGCGACGTTTCTTACAGGCTGGCTCGACGGAATATACATGGGAGACGTCTTCTATGCGCAATACACGAAGAACTTCCAATCCACCAACACCAGCGCTTGGGGTGAGTATCAAATTGAGAAATCTTCACTCGGGAAACATGCCCTGACGCGGGAAAACTTATTCTAGCGGATATTGAGAAACAGTTCAAATTGATGTACGACAATACCCTCCAAACCTCTGGTCTCGGACTGCTTTACCACGGATATGATTACTCGCACTCGACTGTATGGGCTTCATCGGATCGTGGACACTCCCCCGAGGTATGGGACAGGGCCTTAGGTACGAGTCGCGATTTCAACCGGTCTTTCTATGGGTATTTATCCCGGCACTTCCTTCAGGATGGTACATGATGGCTCTCGTTGACACTCTCGAGATCATTCCATCCTCCAACTCGGCCTACGCCACGCTCCTCAAAATCTTACAGACACTAGCCCCTCGACTCCGAGATGCAGCTGACAAGACCAGCGGTGTTTGGTGGCTCGTCATGACTCAACCTGGGAAGGCCAAGAACTACTTCGAAAGCAGTGGAGGCGCCATGTTTGTGTATTCCTTGCTCAAAGGTGTTCGCCTTGGATACATCAAAGACACGGACGGCAGTATCGTCGCTGCTGCCAAGAAGGCATATGGCTACATGACAGCTAATTGGGTCGTCGAAAAAAGCGACGGTACGATGGACTGGTTGAATACTGTGGAGGTAGGTTGCTTTTTGTCTCGGAAGTACAGTTTTACTGAGTCATGATAACTTTTGAGGTCGGAAGCTTGAGTGGAAACGGTACATACGAGGTATATCAACTTGTAAATTCTATCTAAATTCTCCCACTGACATCAAAGTTCCACCTCCTAGTACTACGTGAGCGTAGCCACAAAGGTCAACGACCTCAAGGGAGTTGCTGCCTTCGTTCTCGCGAGTTTGGAATACGAGTTGTTGAAGTAGTCCTGATTCTACGTACAGAATGCACATGGTGTTTATCGATATACAACAACCTCATGCTTATACCCTTTCAGTCGTCGGAAAGTTTGGTTTGGCCATTGTTAAAATCAAGTGATAAGTCTGCGTACAACGAGAAAATATATAAGTTCGCCAGTAATCAGCTTACGACAGCAGTCCAGCATATACAAGAGGCAAAGATAGATCAGAACGGAACAGAGGTGGCCAGATTGAAATATATCAGTCCTCTTCAATCCTGCCGTTTGACGATGTACCTCTCCCAGCTAGGGTACGTCACGTTCGGCGTCCTCAACTTCTCCATCTCCCTCTGCCTCTTCTTTGCCTTCTCAATCCTCTCCTTCTCTTTTTCCCTCAATTCTTTCTCCTCCTTCTCGGACATGTTGCCGCGATTCCGGATTCCGTGACTCCTTCCACATCTGCATCGCCCGTGTTTGCCGGTGTAAGCACCAATGTTCTTACCGTTAAGCCCCTTCTCATCCATCACATCACCGAACCCGTATCCATGAGCATATCCATTCCCATTACCGGTAGGCCCGCCGTATCCATTCCCGAATCCGGCGTTAAAAGCAGGACTATAACCAGGCCCAAATGAACCAAAGTCACTAGGGCTCGGTGGGGGCCCACCAAACATTGCGGCAAGTTCCATCAGTTTGGAGTCGAAAGACGCAGGGAACATGACTATTTTCAGTTTCCGTTCGTCTGACGCCATCTTCGGGAACGGCAGAGGCTTCTGTGGCTTACGTTTTGCCAATCCCAGGAGTGTATCTTCGTCTGGTTCCGCACTGGCAGAAGTGCGGGAATGAGGACCATCAGCCGGACCGGGAGGCGGCCTTGACGATGAGGACCCAGAGCCTGAGCCCGAGCCCGAGCCCGAACCTGAGCCTGAGCCTGAGCCTGAACCCGAACCACCAGTATACGACGTATCGTATAGGTCATGATAGGAATTGGCAGGCGGAGGCGTATAAGGAACTTTTTGCTTTGGCTTGTCTGGAACTGGTTGAGCTCGGAGTAGTGCAAGTAGCTCTGCACGGGCTTCCGGATTGTTGGGCTGAAGCCTCAGCAATGCGCGAAGGTCTGTAACTCAATTAGTCAGTATGTTATGGTAGATGATTCCCATCCATCACCTTTGATAGCTTCATCCTCCCGACCCAGCATTTTCCTTGCCTTAGCCCGTCTAAACAGCCCCTTTCCGCTGCGATGTTGGCCGAGGGACTTCGTACAAGCTTCCTCCGCCGCGATCCAACTAGAACACAATGTCACATTAGCGCATCAGCGTAGAACGCTGTGGTTCGTCACGAACTTGGACAGTTTCAGGTGAGCAGCTGCGAGATTGAGTTGGTAATGAGGAAGCTCAGGTTCAATCTTGTGCGCGGCTTCGTAGTGCTTGACTGCACTTTCAAAGTCACCCTTGCGGAAGGCTTGGTTTCCCTGAAAACATAGAATGTCAGCGACAGAAGGATCAAAGTCTGTTGGATTCACCTCTTCTTTTGCCTTCTCTGCCTTAAGGTAGCGTAGTTCCATTACTTCGCCGATCGTCATGTCCGGCTCTACGCCTTCTTCAAGTTCCTGAGGATCAACACCTGCAAAGTCTAGCTCGACTTCCCAGATATCCTCTTCTTCTTCAGTTTCCCACCCATATACACCACTTCCCCTGCCATCCCATTCACGCTGTTTCCCCTTTCCCACTCGGACACGGCAGTCACTGTGGCCGTTCTCCTTGTCTCTCTCCGGTTCTTTACCCCTCCCGCTTCCACGTTCACGTATCCTCCGACGGTCCTCTTCGTCCTCTCTGACCGTTCTTTCGCAAACCTCTCCTAGGTGATCCGTCGAACACCCGCAATCACACCATTTGGTAGTGAGCTTCTCCCGCAGTAATGTCCCATACCCACGAACATCAAATTCTTTTGCAACGCGCCACAACGTCTGCACAACACGCTCATAACCCAATCGGACCTGAAGCTTCCATTCAGCCTCTTGTTCAGGTGTGGCATTCGGGTGACCTAGCGCTGTTGGATCGGTGGAGTCTTTGAAAGACCATTCGGGCGGTATCATGGTGGCCGCGGCTTGATCTCGGAATAGATCCAGACCATTCTGCCTTCCCCTCTTGTCTTTGTCCTTGTACTTGTTTTTTGCAAGACCAAATTTGATCTCGCATGCTTCTTCCAAGGCTGCTTGACCCTCATGAAGCGAGCTCAGATGAGGCGGTTTACTGAACACAGGCGAGGGCATTGCCTCAAGAGTGTCGAGATGGGCTTTGAGTCCATCAAAGTGCGGCAATAGACGGAGGGAATGTAATCCTCGTTTCTGACATATTGGGACATTATTTGACAGGGCCTAAGATGGGTGTTGTGTCGCGTGAACAGCAACCAGCGAGAAATATCTGAAGACTCACAAAGTGCCTCAACGCTGTATATGACCACAAAATACTCTTCGTTGCGACACGTTCTCCGGCTTGACGCATATCCATGCATAACACAGCTCGGAAAAAGTCCTTCACTTCATCACAGTCTGCATTATGTGCAGCCCAGCCAGGACCTCCCAATGCAACGCAGCGCATAACGAATGTCGGCACATGAACGAGAGATATTGCGTAGATTCTGGTTGAAAACAACCGCGCAATATCTTGCTCGTATCTCAACAGCAATATCCTCGATATCGTGCGTTCCAGTTGCGAAACGGCGGTCCTCGTAGTCGAGATTCCCTTGTCAGCGAGAGGATTCGGTGCTCCGACTGCGCGATGATTCTGGTGCTGTCCAAGGTCATGTCGCCGATGATCGTGGTCGTGTCCGCGACGCCCATGGCGTCCATGAGTGTCTTTCTGATTGTTAGTACCACTGCTGGTACTTTGTTGAGAATTCTTCTTGGCCGAGTCGTTTTTCGGTCGTCTCTTGACGTGGGAGTATTTTGCGGGCATTTCTGTCCCTAGCGATGATGGTAGTGTGAGGAAAAGGAAGCTCTCAGAGCGTCAGCAACGAGGAAACGTCTGCTGTCCTGGGCTGTGAGGCCGTGGAAGAAGACCGGTGCGGCACTCTCCGGCAGGCGCTTTTTCCGGATCAGACGTTACAATTCGGGCTTGTTCAAGTTGTACACCATCGCGCTCATACCAAGTCATACGGTACCTATACGGTACCTGTACGGTATACCTATACTTCATTGTGAATTCATTATTCCTCGATCAACGGAGCGCCTGTCGCCGATGTCGTCCACTTTCACTTTCTCTCTGTTACTTCATTCAGCAAGCCATCGGATGCGCGTTCACCATTTGAACATCGACTACTGGCATCCTGAATCCAGTTCTAGGCGGAGTGCGCCACAGGCAATATCAAGAGTCTATCACCTCAGCCCACCTTTCAAGCTTTAAGGTTCAAGGCCAGGCGACAAGCAACACTCCTTTGCTAATCTCTCGCAAAGCTCACCATCTACTGATTTGAATCGTGCATCAGCACGTTGGCTACATGGGTCGCTGCTAGTTGATTATATCTCTGATGCTCCGATGCCAGGACAAACCCTCGTTGTCAATCGACTACCTTGAGGATTTCGCCTGGCATTGCAATCCATATCGATCCTCACTACTTATACTGAAGACCCAGCATTCATAAGTATGATAACCCATTATACAGTGCAATATTCCTATGTATGCGACGTACCGATAATTACAAGCAAATATTGTCGTAAGCTTGAACAGAACTCTATAACCAAACAGCCGGAACGAAGGGGGGTAGGAGAAATCGTGCGTGTATCAAGACAGGAGTTGATTGAGCGAGGCGGCATGCAAGTCCCGTTTGCTAACCAAGTCGTTATGCAAAACAATAGTCCGTAGATCTGCTTCTAACTGTGAGAGGAAAAGCATGAGACTTGCTCACAGACCAACGTGATAGAATGTTGTACGTACCTGTAATAATTTATCCGCTTCCCACATCCTTGTTGGAAGGTTCTCTAATGCGACGTATACAGCCGGCATCGACTGACAGCGTAAGAGCTCTTGCTCATTGTTCTTCAAGATCGCGAGGGCTAGTCGGAACAGAACGTCTAGGCCGTCGACCAGGAATACATCCCACACCCTGAAAAGGGTCTAAAAGAGGGAAAGAGAAAATGAGCGAACAATGCCGAACAGCCCTTCCAAAATCCGTACCTCAACAGGAAGGCAGTCCGTAAATAACGACAGGAACCATGAAAAACAGATGGCAGGCAGATCGACTCCAAGATCGATCAGGTGCGAAAACAGCTTTGGTACATACTCCCTGACATAGTCAAGGAGGACCATGGGACATGCGCGCGAGGGTAGGAGAGAAGGCGAGAAGAAATCTTCTGGGAGCAGCCTTTCCACAATTGCCGTCAGGACCCAAAAAGCCTCTTCTTCATCAGCATGTACCAAAAGTAGGGTTGACGTGACAAGGTTCATCCCCTGACAGTACCCAACGGCTGGATTCCGTCTGTAGAGAATCGATTCAGTTGGAAAATATCAGAACGCAGGAGAAACATACCGGCTGTAGGCCGTCAAAACCCTCCTCAATTTATCCACACCAGCTCCGTCACCGCCAAAGAACACATTCAATGGCATAGTCCTGCCGACATCCTTCTCTATCTCAACCAAGACGCTAGCACCTTTTCCTTCACCGTTCTTGTCTTTCTCTGCCTCAGCCAACAGATCCCTGAATAGTCCCGGCTCCCTCATTTCTAACGCCCCGCTGCACTCGAGCCATACCTTGCTTCGGTAGACCATCGGTATGCCTCTCCTGACGAGCTTATCAAACTCCTTTCTTTCGTCCTTATTGTGGCTGGCACTGGCGCTCAAAAGCCCCATCTGAGCAATGCCGATAAGCCCCTCGCTGTGGTCCAGCTCCTCATCTTCTCCCTCATCATAGTTGCTGGTGAGACCCAGGATCGCGGCAGCCGACGTGGAGTGAGGCTTCGAAGACGATGAAGACGAATGTTGTTTCGCCTTCGCCCTTCTCTGTTTAACAAAGCCATCCCACTCCTTTCGTTGAGCTCGCTGCCGCTCATCGTGGATAGCCATGAGATCCCCAAGGAGGCGTCGGACTACGTTCGCGCACACGTGTCGAGGAGTATCTGGGTTTACGGACAGCACAGATGTCGTGGATTGGGACAAAGACGAGGCCGCGAGTGAATTGGCGAGCGATGCGGATGCGGATGCAGATATCGAGAGGGATGTACGTTTCGAAGATGAGCGAGACTTTGAAGACAAAGGTTTCGTAAGGACATTAGTATCCGTGTCATTAAGACCAGATTTCATACTCCTGATACTCTTTGCGCTGTCCGCGTCTTCTCCTGCGTAAGGAGTAGTGGGGGACCCAAGAGAAGGCGACCTATAGAAGCCAGTGGATGACCCGTCGCAGTCGCATTTCTCTTTGACGATCTCCACTTCATCTTTTCTCTTTCTCCTCGATGGGCCGCCAGGACTATGAAGATCATCGTCGTCGTCGCCCTCACCCGGCCACATATTATCCTCTACCCTGTCCGCAATCTTGACACCGGTCAGACAGGCCGGCGCTGTGCACTGGCAGTCCTTGGCCCTCATTAACAACAGCAAGTCGTATTTCGACACATCGTACATGAAGCCAAATCGATCTGTCAGATCCAGTAACCACTGAGCATCCAGCTTCTCGCTGTCATTACTGTGGAAGTAAACGGTCTTGGCCGATGCACTAGAGGGTAGAGGGATGTTGAATCGGAAATCGGGCGCTGTAAGGGGTGTGTACGTCCGGGAAAGATATTGCGTGGGTGGTTTCGCCAAGGCGGGTATTATGGATTCAAGTGGAACTGAAGAGGCGTTCTTGCCTCGCGCAGTACCTCCCGAAGATAGAGCACCACTCGCCCCCGTCGCATTGGTAGTAGAGGAGTCCGCAGCAGGTTTCTGAGAGGCGTCCGAACTTTTGGCATTTCCAGAATCGCTGGAACTGCCGCCGCTTGGAGCAGGGGGACCCTTTCCTCCTCCCATAAAACTACCAAAGAGCGGGCTGGCAATGCTCCCGCCACCGAAAGAAGGAGGGACCAGGACTGATGTAAGGAGTCTCGATTTGTTGTTGGATTTCGATGTCGCCCTCGGTGTCTGAGAAAACGATTCTTCGCCGCCACTGAAGGTGCCGAAATTGAGAGCGCGGCTCAGGGCCGACTTGACATCCCCACTACCGACTGTCGCTGACGAACCAGCTGGAGATGTTTCGCTAACGGGAGATTCTGCGACCCCGACCGCCTTGAATAACTTCTTGCTAGGTAAGATGGGTCTCCTTGTTTCTAACCCTTCCTCTCTGGCGTTTTTCACTAACTCCCAAGCTAGCTGCTTGATCAAATCACCGGTGTCTTCCCCCTGATCTGATAAGACACTCCCGGGGTCTGCGGTCATTACGCGGGTAGCGTTGATAATAGCGGCCAAGGAGGTCCCTTGCGGAAGTTGTGCAAGAGGGATTTCAGGAATTAGCGACTGGTGAGACGGGGTGGAATCACTAGGGGAGGTCACAATTGGGGGTACCATTTGCGACGACTGCCTGGAAACCGTCTCATCCGGCAGGTCTGCAGGCGCAGTGATACCGCTTGTATGGGCCTCGGCAACGGTGAAAGTCGGCGTTAATAGTGCTTGGACAGGGGACGATAAACCAGACGATTTGGACGCTATCGTCATGTTGGTACGGGAGGTATATGTTGTGTGGACTGTGTGACTAGACCTAAAGGATCGGACGGATGAATCTTCATCGAGGGATTGCTGATCATCAGCATGCGTCTGCTCGCTGCGATCGATTGGGGGTTCAGTTATAGGTCTGGAAGTGGCAGCTGTTTCTGCAACAGATGCGGATTTCCCATGTTTGGAGGACGACGCGGATGACGATGAAGTAGATGTCGGGTTCAGAATGGATATCCCAAGCGTGCCAAAAACGCTTTTTGCTGTGCGGCGTCGATGCACACCCGGTCGCGGTGTCGGGGTCGTAGGTTCTTGTGGTACTTCTGCGACGCTGTCTAGAGCAGGAGGTCCGTCTTTATCATTTAACGTCTGTGCTCTGGCCCTTGGACCTCTATTTTTCCCCCAGAGTGATAGACCGCCCATCCAGTCTCCAAAAGAGGAACGGTCGGAGGAAGGAACACGTGAAGCAGCGGCTTTCTCGCTAGCTTTGGAGGCCCTAGATACCTGAGAGGATATTGAAGTCCTCGAGACCCGTGATGCGACGGAGATCGAATCCGAGTCCCTCTCGAGGATGCTTTGGGATTCGGGGTTGAGGACGGTATCATCGGAGGACTGAGGTGCGATTTGAGTAGGAAAAGGCACATCTTTGGGTGCGCTTCGAGAAAGATGGGTTTCATCGGCAAGTGCCTCAGACAGAGAATCGACAAGAGACTGTTGGATCGCCACTGTGAATGACCAATAGAAATGAGTGCGCAGAGAACATACCATGAAAGACTGTTGCTTTTTCACTTCGCGTGTATTATCGAGGGCTTCTCCTTGAGCTTCATCGTCAGCGAAAATTTCCTTCACTACGCGTGTCACAATGTCCCTCTCGCTCGGCTGCATCAGCTCTCTCAGCAACTCTTCAGCTCTCTGTCGTCTCACTGATTCTCTCTCTTCTAAGATCCTCCTTCTTTCCTCTAACTCTACCCTGACACGCGACATGTTGTTCAGTGCCAACGAAAGAGTGCGTAGAACGGAATGATATGGATGATTTGAGCCGTCTGCTGGGGAAGACAAGGAGCTGATGTTCGAAATCGCGGATTGAATGGCTTCATCCGAGTACTCATGCCACTTGGTAGCTAGAACCTGTGAGGTAATGGAAGACGAAGGTTCTGAGGATTCCGCTGGTTGGTCCGAACTAGACGAGCTGGCAACGATGATGAGAGGAGTGGTACGTGAATCACTCTGGGATGTCGACGTCTTCCTATTGAACATATCTGGGAGAGACGCAGATGATGATCCTGACGATTTCCTGGCGGTCGTCTCTCTTTTGAGCTTCGCCAGTCGCCGCACGCTGCCATCCCAGTCCGAGTGCGTGTTATTATTCCCTTCCTTCCCTAGCTGTGTCTTGAGAGTGAAGTAGTTCGAATCCTGCGCTGCCTTGGGGTCGGTTCCAGGCGTATTTCCTCCTCGGCTCCTGCGCGACCGTCCCGATGGTATATCGTTGGGTGAGAGAGGGTGATGGTGAACGGGTGTTGTGGTCGGTGTCGACGCCATATTATCGTGTTGAGAATGCAGGAGTTGTATTTACATGCTTCAACGATGTGAAAGTGCCGGTCGTGTGCAGCGGTGCAGGTACTAGCAGGGGAAACCGGCAGCGACGAAACAGGACGAAGCCGCCTCGTGGTTGCCGATGACGACGATTGAATAGCCGGCGGCTAAATGTGTCCTGCATTACCTCCTTATGAACTTCCATTGCCAAGTCGCGCACTCGAACAGTATCCAGCTAGCAATCTCCAGCAATGTACTGTCAATATAGCCTGAAGGTATCTATCGAAGGTGACTTGAGGCTCTCCTTTGAAGCTTCACTCTGCTCAAGCTGAAACCGATGCATCAACTTTACAATTTCTACAAGTCGCAATGCATGGGAGACTCAGAAGTTCAACTTGTTCCTCATTCGGATTGATCACCACCTTTCAGGGCTGTTCACTACCATTTCTCTGCTCGGTAGCCTCTTGTTGCTACTCACTTCCAGAGTTGTAAACGGCTGGATTGTCTCGCTATGTCGGAAGAAACGACTCGGAGGGAGGGGCCAGATCACGCTTAGGATCCTGACGTGAGTGCTTCTCTCGAACATACATATGAGAACGCCGACAGATCGGTTCTTAGACGGCTCTCAGGACTGTCTCCTCAGTGCTCTCGGCCTATCAATTCAATAGGAACGCATGCAATGAGGATAAGGCTCTTTCGTTTTTCGACATTTTGTCGAGTGACCTTCATTAAAGTACTGAGCGGACCGCCAGCTTAAAATAACCACGGAGCAGTATAAAACCTCGGGGCATTCTGCACTCATGACCCTTGGTTTACGATGCTTGCTCTCAAAGTTCTCCCAGTTATTGCGTTCCTGAACACACAACTCGGTCTTGCAGCGGCCAGACCCCAATCCTACGCCGTGTGGGCTGCAGACTCTGCGATTGCTCGAAAACAGGGCAATGGTTTGTCAGGATCCACTCCACTGATTTCTTACGAGCACGGGGAGCTGCAGTGGGGGCTGAGACAGCTGTACGAGCTGACTGGGAATCAGACCTACTTCAAATACATACAAAGTGCCGTCGACAACGTTGTCACCGAAGACGGAACTCCTCACGGAAGCTACACGTTCGTGGTTCTCCCATTCTACTATCCCTCAGTGTTCACTAGGTTCACGTTCAATAGACTTACCGACTACGTGCTCGATCCCATCAGGTACGTGCTCCAAGCTCACTGTCGCGTTCTCACCGAGCTCTAACCGCTCCAATTTTCGACTCTTAGAGTTGGCCCGACGTTCTTGTACCTGTATGTGGATTCTTGAGGTCAATATGCATTGTGATCGATCCGGAGAGTGCAGATACCAGCAGACGAAACAAGAGAAATACAAGAAAGCAGCCGACGTTTTCAGGAGCCAACTTGATTCACACCCGCGGACCGCTCAAGGACAATTCTGGCATAAGCTGCGCTATTTCAATCAGGGTGAAGTTCGGATCGTACAAAGGGCTTTACAACGCTGCTCACCAGTACCTCAGGTTGGCTCGATGGCATCTACATGGGCGAAGTATTCTATGCACAGTACACTGCAGACCTGGAACCCGATAACACTACAGCTTGGGCAGACATCACACAGCAATTCCAGCTGATGTTCGAGAACACGGTTCAGAACGCGACGGCCCCTAACAGCTTCGGTCTTCTCTACCACGGCTACGACTTCTCTCATACTGCCGTTTGGGCTTCGCCCGATCGTGGACATAGTCCAGAGGTATGGGATCGAGCACTCGGTGATCAGATTTTCCATGCACCCTACCCGAATTCAAGAACTCACACCGTTTACAGGCTGGTACATGATGGCTCTCGTAGACGTTCTCGAAATCATCCCTACTTCTAATCCCGGCCACTCTACAATACTCAACATCCTCAAAACACTCGTACCCCGCGTACGCGACGCAGCAGACCCAACCACCGGTGCTTGGTGGCTCGTCATCACGCAGCCAGGTCGGGCGAAGAACTATTTCGAAAGCAGCGGTACCGCCATGTTCATTTATTCGTTGTTGAAGGCGGTTAGACTGGGCTATGTCAGCGACACCGACGGCACGATTGTGAAAGCGGCGAGGAAGGCCTACGACTATGCTACCGCGAATTGGGTCACCCCGAAGAGCGATGGGACGTTTGACTGGCAGAACACGGTTATTGTGGGTGTACCTACGAACTATGCAGCTTCAACTACGGCTGACAAGGTTCGCCTTTACATTTCAGGTCGGAAGCCTCGATCAGAATGCAGACTTTGATGTGAGTAATCCAGACTATCGTTCAGTGGAGGGACGTTAACGGTTGCGGTACAGTATTATGTTAGCCAGGCCATCGACCTCAATGACTTGAAGGGAGTGGCTGCATTCTTACTTGCGAGCCTTGAGATAGAGAGGCTGTAGAAGGCTGAAGATGCGTGACGAGAGATTGGTGTTTCAACCAGACCGTGATATACTATCCAAACAACTACGATGATGCCCAAGATGCTATTTTACAAAGTGAATAAGTTACAAGATACATTGAAGATCGATCATCGCATGCCGACGGGAGGGTGGGACACCGTTAGAGCGGACTCGTAGCTCAGTGTAGCTATGTTTCGGCCATCAGCTTGGTGCTTTGCTACGAACAAAAGAGGCGTACTGGTTGGAGGGCCCTGAGGTGGATGCGGGAGAGAATTTTGGTCTGAAGGGGACCCGCCTATCTCAGAACGTAAGAGATTGTTCACGGCATTAACCTGTAGAACGCACTCGAGTCCTTCTCCTTATGAAGTTCTCCATCCACGATATGACCATCTCTAGACGCTTGCTGCGGTTGTTGAGAGAGGTTACCCATGAGATTTATACCGGGAGAGTGGAAGATGAGGTTTTCGTGGCCAGAGAGAGGCATCTGCGGTACGGCATTCGACATGTTCATCACTGGTGGATTGTGAGGCTGAGTGGAATGCATGATCTGGGGGTCGACTTGTGGAGGAGGTGGCAGCATCTGAGTGTGTTGCTGCGGATGTGCAGACTTTCCTGGGGGTTTGCCTTCTACTCTCCGCACAAACTCACCCCATGAGCCGCGCTCCTCATCCCCGTAGCTCTCAAATTCTTCCCGGATCTCGCGAGGGGCTTTTCTCCAGACACCGCGATGGCGGCAAACGGTAGACTTGACGTAACGGGAACCGAATACTCTTTCAAAGGCCATCTTTTGCGACATGTTGGGCGTTGCTACGCTGACCCTCTCACCCTCGGGTGTGATGACCATCACATGTGAGTGCGAACACAGTGCCTCCAGGGAGCTGAAACCTTGGCCAAGCTGCGAAACGGTGTAGTCGTTCGGCCACCGCTTCAGCGGCGGGTGCGAATAATAGGGAACTCGAGACGGTTCTGCTCGTGGGTTGACAAGGTACATGGGAAGCGTGACTACTTCAGGAGTTGGGGTAGTGTAGAAGCTCTGTGATTGGAAGGTGTATCCGCCGGCACTGTCTGGTGATTTGGAATACAAAGTCAAAGTGGGGGACGCCGGGGGTGTCCTCTCAGTAGTTGTCATGGACGTCCCGGGTGGATCTGATGTCGAGTTTGGTGGCGAGGGGTGATGTTCAGGAATGGACCTCTTCTTGGAAATGGTACTCTGTTCATCTTCTCGTGCAGTCCGTTTATTAGGAGACGGAGGGGGTTGGAGATCAATCTCCTCGTCCAAAGTAAGGCATTCGTCTTCGCGTAGCCCACTCAACAAGTTTCGCCTAACACGATACAGCAGCCGCTGATTGGTTTGCACGACTCGAATAGTTGAGATAGTATGCTGTTCCCATCGACCGAGCTCGGGATTATAAGTGTCCAGATATGAATTCTCTGCTAATCCAAGGTCGGTCACGAGAGAAGATAGCCGCGAGAGCTGGAAGAGGGGAAACTGAGGGGCAATTTGTTGGAGGCGGAGAGGCTCAGTGTTGGCCTACGAGAAGCCCAGTCCCGTCAATTCTCAGAATGGAACAGATGCAATTGACCGCTCACTAACATTATACCAGAAAACGATGGTTATCGTTCGCTTCAGGTCATCCTCCAGTTCGGAAACATGACGAACAGCTGCCATCGAATCTACGAAGCAAGGACATGTTAGAACTCAGAAGTTCCATAGAATGGGACCAGAGCAGTACGAGCACAAGGGTACAGACCTGGTCGTCGATGGTCCTTGATACTGGTTCACAGACCACGCTGGCCTTGTAGAGAGCAGGCGCACATGTGGCCCCGGACCGGGATGGTCCATCGCCCATCAATTTTTTCAGTCCACCAGTCAATTTCCCACGCATCCTCTACAGAACCACAAGCGACCAACTTCAGCCTTCAGCATGTCTTCCGGCGAGAACGGTCAGTCAAGCTTACTTTCACCTCATTTCGCGACGATACTCACTAGAATGCCCAGTCTCTATTGGGGTCATCGGTGGAAGTGGCCTATACCACTTGGACAATCTCACATTTGAGTAGGATCGATCCCTCTTGACACGACGGGAGTCCCAGTATTAACCCCAGTATCCAGAAAAACCGTCAATCCAGAGACAGTGCGTACTTCCTTTGCTCTGAGACGATTAGCGCTCTGACATTCTTGATAGCCATGGGGTTTCCCAAGTTCTCCGATAACCATCTCATCTCTTCCGTCTGGAACCAAGATTGCCTTTCTCGCTAGACACGGTCAAGGTCACACCATTCACCCCTCTGCAGTGCCGGCTCGTGCCAACATCGCGGCTCTCAAGTCTCTCGGCGTGCGAGTGATCCTTGCGTTCTCTGCGGTTGGCTCTCTACGAGAAGAGATCGCACCAGGGTCCTTCGTTTTGCCTAATCAAATCATTGATCGGACAAAGGGTGTTCGACCTGCTTCCTTCTTTGAAGGTACCACTGTCGTGGCGCACGCCGGATTCGGTGATCCTTTCAGCAACAAGCTTATCCAGTGGCTGGAGGGGAAAATACGCAATGCTCTCGAAGCGGAAGGACGTGGGGTGCAGTTGTTTACGGAAAAGTGCATAGTATGCATGGAGGGACCCCAGTTCTCTACACGGGCGGAGAGCATTATGTACCGGCAATGGGGAGGCGATATCATCAACATGAGCGTCCTTCCCGAGGCGAAATTGGCAAGGGAAGCTGAGCTGAGGTATGCGTGATGTTGATCTGATCTGGAGGTGTACTGATTTCCGTTACCACTCGTCGGGTTCTAGCTATGCCCTCATTGCGACGGCAACTGATTACGACTCATGGCGTCCGCACTCCGAAGCGGTGACCACTGCTGAGGTATTCAAGACCTTGAAAGCAAACGCGGAAACGTCACGTCATGTCGCAGCATCTGTCCTGGAAGATTTGTATCGCGCGTTGAGCGAATCAGAAAACACTACCGCAGAAGGCGCCATCTCGAATGTGCTTCTCGAGGAAGTTGGAACTATGAAGCTTTCTATAATGCCTCGCTCTTCCCAGCAAAACCCGGAGGATCACAAGAAGCTCGCCTACATCTTGCCAGAGTATTTTTCGGAGAATTAGATGGGACGTAATATTGTGGGTATCTATGTCGATGTAAGTAGAATCAAGTTCGTATCAAGGATTCCCTATACCCGTTCGAATATGCCCATTGGTCAATACTAGGGTGAGAGACGCATAGGTTCCCAGCATCATCTCATCATGTCAGAAACAACCAATCCTGTACACCAATGTACACTCCCGATACCAGGACAGCTTCTTGGATGTTGACTGTCACTCAGCGATACATCCGATGATCTGGCTGAGCTTCTTTCATTGGTTGATGGTTACGGACGATACTGATATATAATAGGACCTATCGGGCGAGTTTATGCGATCAGGAGACTGGATCCCCTCATTCGTTAACGAACCATGGGTAGCAATGGAATGCCTCTGGATAAAAAGGTGTGTTACACTTTATCCCTCGTTCTATTTATGACATTTCATCGTCGATTTTGCAGGCATTCTTCATTTCATTGTGGGTGAATATTCCATCTCGTGTTGTACAGCTCAGCCTTGACTAACATGTGCCTTCCTCGCAGTTGGAAACAGTATTCTATGGTAAGCCCAGGACACTTCCTCAGACACAAATATGGACCCTCAACAACATTTTACTGTAAACAGGATTTCATACCGTGCTCTTTTGCTTCTGCATATACATCCTTTTGCGACGTAAAAAGCCGGGCTATGCGGTGTTTCTAGTGACAGCAATCTTCATCTTTGTTTTCTCTACGATGCACATACTGTTCACCTTCACAGGGGGCCTGAAGCATTTCACGAAAACGTGGGCTTACTCTTTTTCTTTCTTTGTGCTATAATGGAAACGGTCTGACCGGGTCACCCCAGACGCTGCAAAGGAAACCATTGTCCTCTGGAACCGGACTCCCAGGGGGCCCCACTATGTCCACAACAGCGTGAAAAACCGTGGCCCAACCTGATATCCCCCAAAACATTCGCATACGTTATGAACGGGTAAGAGCTCGAACTTGGAAATCTACACCGCGGTGTGATGATCGACGTTCTACCAGCTTCTTTGCAGATGCCCTAGTGGTACGTTCGAGTCTCTTTCTCGTCTTCCCTAATATTGGTGTCTCCAGGTTGATCGAGCATATATCTCGTAGGTGTACCGGTGCTACGCAATCTGGAACTTCGAGGCTTATTGCATCATCCCGGGAGCTGTGCTTCTTCTGATAACTGCGAGTAAGTGCGTTAAACCTACAAAGTCACTCCCCTCGCTCATAGTCCAATGCTTTCTTCTGAATTACAAGTGGTGGGAGTCGCGGATGTCTCCGAGAAGTGTCCATTTATTCAGCCTGGGCCGCCCTTCTTTGCACTCTCCCTGGTCACCAATCTATATGCAACCCTCATGGCTGGTAAGTCCGCAACAAAGCACGATAATCTTGGTATTGAGATATTCTCTTTCTGGTCAGCTGGTCGCCTGTATTACCTTCGCCCGGTACTCAAGAAGTACTGGCGGAATAGACCAGATCTACAGCGAAGATCCAGTCGAGCGTTCATCATCGTGTAAGTGAGCCACTGGCGACCCCCCAAAATCTCTGACTAAGTCCCACTCGCGTAGGCTCGAAACTGGGGCATTCAATTCGGCGTGCTTCGTTATTTTCTTGATACTCTGTACCAAAAAAACTACAGAGGGCGCAGCTGTGAGTGAGGTCTTTTGAACGCGAGCAGGGCAAACTGCTCATTTGAAACCCCCTCCCCCGTCCAGCTTCTGGTACAGGACTGCGTCGCCCAGTTTTTTGTGAGCCCTCTCCCAATGCTATGCTTCACCTCCGCCCTAAACTGATTCCTGTACAAGGGAATTGTACCCACCTTAATCATAGTGATCGTTGGGATACGTTCCGAATCAGAGATCACACCCACACCGATAAAGTCCCATCCGAATCGAAAAGCCATGATCTATCGACCCCCTCGACCTATTACAAGCAGCATCGTCTAAATATAATGTAAAGCTACTCTACCTGGAGCGGAAGCAGACACCAAGCCCACGTCGCTTGACATCCGATTCTTGCCAGCTGGTCGATATATAGAGTTGTAGTATATATGTGAATGAAAGCTGAATCGCAAAAACCAACCTACGGTACGAGAACTTCAATGAATACACCGTTCAACATAAGCACAAAGAAATCAAGAAGAGAGATTCGCGAAAGAAAAGAATAAAAGGAGTGTAAGGTGTGATAGGGTGGGGTATCCTAGAAAACGGGAGGGGGGGAACGACTAGCTGATCAACATTGCATCATGCAAAACGATAACATGATCGATAGAAATTATTACAGAAAGTGAAGGGGAACTTGCTGGCAATAAACATAGTGATAATGAGAGAAGGGTCGTGAAAGTGTCGTCAAGGTGTGTATCCAACAGACCGCACTATAGTCGATGTCCGGGGACAGCCCAGAACAACAGTGTCAATCCTGTCACAAAGGCTGCTACCAGGACGGACACCCATATCGCGCGACCGAGAAGGAGTTTCTTCACGTACGGCTCCTTGATGGTCAGAGTCCTAAACGGTGTGGTCTCGGATTGTCCAAAGAAAACCAGGATGGGGTCCAGTTCGTATTGATGAGAAATGAGGAAGAGGATGGCGAAAGTGAATGGTAGGAAAAGCTGTGCAACACAAAATGAGTTTTGAACGAGGCGACGACCAAGTTAAACTCACGAAAAATCGTTTTGACTTTGGCTGAACGTCCAAGAACACCAGGGCGAAGGCCACGGCAAGGCCGATCCAAAGAATAATCAGCCCTAGGATCAGTCTAACAAGGGCCGACACTGGGGTGAGATTGCCGAAGGCTTTCGCTCGAAGGAACCGAGGGAAAGCATCCTGCTCCATCGCACGGAAGCAGTATTCCTTCTGAGCATGAAACATATCGGGTATTTGCGCCAATATTGCGAGCTCGGTCTGGGTTTTCGGTTCGGTAGAGGAGCTTAATGGGAACGAGTGGATGCGGAGGGAAGGGGGCAAGTAAATTTCGTGATTTTCTTGCGAGTTGACCGTTTGGCCTGCAGGAGAGAGGTAGCGATAGTAAATTCGCTCTGCGGAGGCAATAAGGTCGAGCCGCGTGATTGCTGAAGAGCGTGGGATGACCGTGGGTGCGCGTGATGCACGTCTCATGTTGAAAAGTGTAGGTGTGCGTCCAGACAGCGAGAAAGGTGTCGTAGACCGTGCAAATGGGTCCGTCGAGGGTGAGGTATGTCCTTCAACGGTTCTAGGAGATGTCGGGCGGCCCTTCTCCTCCGCAGAAGCAAGGTTACGCTTATCCTGCTCGCTCAACATATCTCCAGTACTCGCAGTGCTCCTCTTTGTCGCCAGGGCATCCTGAGGATGCAGCCCTACAACCGTCCCATAGATTGACCCACGGCGTCGGGCGTAATCCCAATATTGCGGCCAATCCTCCTTGATAGTACGCCCTGATTTTCTAACGTCCTTGAAGTACGCCCTACAGAGATTCTCGTGCTGTTGTACGTCTAGCCAGAAGTCGAGAATATCTTCTGCACCCTCTCTCTGAAGAAACAGGCTAGGGAAGAGAGGTTGTGTCATTGAGCAATGCAAGCGGGCGAAAAAAAAATCAGGCAACGCACTAGAACATGAACAGATCTACTGGTGGTCGAGTTCTCCTAGAGAGGACCTCTGTGAACGAAGGGAGCCTATTATTTCGGTTGTTGTTCCAGTCATCATTCTGGCGTTGGTCGTCGTCCATGGCGGTGAGGAGGCGAAGTGATCAAACGTTGTCGTTCAACGAACAAGGTCGCTTGATTATGTAAGCGAAACAGGGCCGTAACAGTCCTCCCGTTGCTGCCGATTGTCGACCTGGTTTCGTCCGTCAATTTCTTACACCCGCCATGTCCTTTGCAAGAGCATTCTCTCCGGCACTTCGAGAAATTCGAATTCTGTGCTCGCAGTCTGGTCAAGCCTCCGCTGGAACAAGGTCAGGTCCTTGCGACTCACAGCGGTCACATTCTGACCGTTATTTGCAGGCAGTTTATTCTCAACAGGTACCCGACCATAAAAGAACACAATCCTGACCTTCCGGTCCTTATAAGAGAAGCTAATGGGACTCCTGCGCGGGTGTTTGCTCGATTTGGTGCGTTTTCTGTGACTGTCTTTTCACAGAGACCTAATTACCTCTCCCAAACAGAGCGCGGAGTAGAGAAACACGTTGAATTAGACAACCTTTCTTCAAACGAGGTGGAATCAAAAGTTACACAACTACTAGGAGCATAATCACTTGTTTTCATCCAATTCACCCTGCTTTACACCCTTTCGGAGAGCGAAGACAAGACACGATGCAACAGCTCTCAACCCAGCTCCACTCGAGTTATGTGCTGGCTGTAGACACTAGAGGGAAGGCTGTAGAGTTGACCCGTAGTGTAGTAGATGTGTTCTCCGTAGAACATTTTTGAGCAACTGAGATAATTCTGCAATCCAAGACGGTCCGTGCGCCGGCTAGACCTTACAAGTTGACCATCATCATCCCCGTTACTCGATCTCGAGGATAAATCTCAATGGCCTCCAGTTCTTCAAACAATCCACCAGTTGAGCTATATAAGGCACTTTCGGCGACACCGGTAAGTTTTCATCCCAGAGTTCATGACATAAATTCACTCAACAGGAGTAGGGCCAGCGCCTGAAATTCAACAGCGCGAAACCATTTGTACCCACCTTCGTTCAATCATCAGCTACCCAAGCTTCCGATCCTGCAGAAATTTACGCGAGTCGTATTCATGGCCGAAAGATACTCCTCGAAAATCCCGCCAGAGAAAGCCGCAAGCGCAAGGAGCAGGAAGAAAAACGACAACGAAGGGCCACTCACAATCAGAAGAAGAAATTAGGTATCATCGGTCGTCGAGAGGCGAAAGAGAAGGGAGTCTGGAAATTTGACGAAGCTCAGGCCAAGTACTTGACTCTGAAATTTCGCGTCTCGCTAGGGTTTTAACCTCCAGATTGATTAGGTTCGACTTGTTTCTCCCACTGCATCATTTATGGATGGGCTACATGTCTGAATTACTGGGACTGCCGCAAGCCAACCCTAACAGCAATAGCCCGCCAACCCTCAAAGACGTTCCTACTTCCGCTGGGATGCATCCCAAGCTAGTCAAAGCAGATTTCCATGGGTCCATCATGACAGGTATTTTACTTCTTCTCCTCACACCCGCGTTACTCATCCGGTTCACAGTGCGACAAAGCAAATGTCCCTCCCTCATCGGAATCTCTGGTATTGTTATACACGAATCGGAAAATGCATTACGCCTCGTCACGCGAGCCAACAAAGTAGAATGTATGCACTATCCCAACCGCGTCGTCTTCTTTCACTAACGTGCATTCAACTCATCTTTTAGCAATTCCGAAACAAAACTCAATCTTCGCATTCGCAGTACCCGTCTACTCTACACTACCCCCAGCTCACACCACAGAGACTCCCTTCCCAGTTCCAGATAAACCCAGCCAAACCGTTCTAGACGCGCCACATTTGGAGTTTGAACTTTACGGAAATCAGTTCAGGTTCCGTTCGGCGGACCGCGCAGGGCGGAAGTTCAAACACAAGGAGACTATCGAGTTGGTCTAGTCAAGGGTCTCGGCGGAGGCGGAGAGACTCGATTCACGGGAGACCTTGTGGGCATCCGGAGGAAGCATATTTCCTGGTGATTGGTGGGCTCGTTCCGGAGACCGATTCATCATTTCGTATATACAAGAGATCATTCCACGTCGGGCATTCAGGGCGCAGTGCCCGCAACGCGGCTCGTCTTATCTGCGGGCCACTTCCCTCGGATCACGCAACTCGAGCTTTTTGAGTTGAGATCTGGCAGCCGAATCCCGATGTGTAGTACTACTTTTGTAAAGTAACCCACTGGTCACCAGTAGTACAGGAGATCCTTGACACACGATAGCACCAAAGTAGCCTTCACGAGGAAGCAAGTCTCTAGATCTATGTTTCCCGAGTTATAGAGGTATCATACAAGTTTCAGGATAGCTACCGATTCGACGTGTGCCGTCTGCGGAAACAAATCGAATCCTCTCAGCGACTCTAAAACATATCTCCTTCCCTCCCCATCGTTCTCCGTGGCCTTGATGATCTTCCCAACGTCCCTGGCTTGTGTATGAACGTTACAGCTCACATATGCAACGAACTTGCACCGGAATTTTAAGAGTTGTTGGATGAAAGCATCGTCGCAACCCTTTCGCGGCGGGTCGATGACCATGACAGTCTTTTCAGGAGGGAATTCTGAAACCGTCTGGAAGATATCAGATGCATCGCCCTTTCTGAACGAAATCTTTTCAGAGGGGATGTTGTTCAGCTTTGCGTTGTGGTTAGCATATAGGATGGAGTCCCCAGATATTTCTATACCGGCTATGGTGGAGAAATGGGGAGACAAAGTTATGGCGAAGAGTCCGGATCCGCAGTAGGTATCGATGAGATGGGTAGGTCGGGAGGAATCATCAGATGGATAGAGGGAGAAGATGGCGTCGCGGACGTAGCCTGTCAGCGAGGGAAGAATGCTGTTGTTGTTCTGGAAGAAGGAGCTGGCGAGGTACTCGAAGGTGAAGTCCCCAACTGTCTCCCGAATCGTGGCGTGGTTTGAAGTGATACAGATGTTCTTTGGGGAGTCACCTGTGGTCTCTAAGGAGTCTCTGAGAAGAAGGGTGGCACCCTTCTTATACGTATGGATTGTACTTCGGTAGAATCAGCAAATGCAACAGGAAGCAAACGACCAACTCACTCATGGATATTCTTGCGGACGTTGGGCAAAGCGTCGTTCAAAACGGGTGTTGCAATTGGACACTCCTGATATTTGTGAACATTAAGGAGAAAACGCAGAAGGTAGCGGAACAGTGTGCACCTCAATGTCAATGACTTTATTTTGGCCTTGTATATTGAACCCAATTTTGAGCCAATCAGGTACCTTCCCTTCAGCTATCTCTTTTTGCCAAAGATCGCGATCCGCTTTTGTAGGAGGAGCTTGGAAATGAGGCGTAATCTTTGTTCTGTACCCATACTGTTCAGGTGAGGGCATCGTAGACTGTATCTCTGGTACTTGTGATTCGGAGAGGTCTGCACACAGTGGTAAGGTCAATGGATTGAGTCGTCAAGATCTGGACGTACTGGAATAGTTCTTATACGCTTTCACAACGACATTGCGTTTGAACTCAAGCTGCTTTTCATAGGACAACATCTATATTCATTGAACCGTAAGCGGTGGATACAGTGTGCAAAACGGCGTCCTACTTGATACTGGCATCCACCACATTTTGAGAAGTATTGACACTTCACTCTGCTATCGTCACGCAACTCAGGATTTGGCCGAACAATCTCAAGGAAGTCCGCTATGGAGTGCATTCTAGCATTCTTGAAAATTTTTGCACGAACACGTTCGCCCGGTAGAGTGAACGGAACGACAACAACCCAAGGCTTCGCACCCTCAACGCCTGATTGTGCTAGTCCGTCGCCTGACAACAATACGAATGCATCAGTCCGCGTCAAAGTGAAATAGAATACGACGTACCGTTCGAACATACTGCCTTGACCTCCAGTTCCACAATCTCCAGAAATTCAAACGGAGACTGGAATTCTCTACTTTCTTCTATAGCGTTATTGACAACATCCTCTCCAAGAAGGCTAACTATGTCCTTCCACTGCACATCCTCCGGTGAACACAAGTCGGGTTGATGTTCGCGTTGCTTCTTCAGCCGTTTCGCGTTCTTTTTCGCAAACTTGGTGGTCTTCTGAGAGGATCCTGAGGCAGATTTTCCTTTGTCAACTCTTGGTCGTTTTCCAGGATACAGAGGTTCCCCTTCCGTGTCGGGGAGTGGGCGAACCTGACCAGTTGTTGGACTTGGAGGAGTCATAGGGAGCCAACGAAAAGGACCGCGACCGTAGACTGGATGTTTATAGGTTTGGATTTGAGCACGTCGCGGAAGTTGGATTTTACACGAATGGCGAACGATTGATGATCGACACAAGGCGTACATCCAGCGACTTTCACTCAAAATCTCTGATGAGGGGGAAAAAATCCAAGAGCTGCTATTGGCTGGTCGATCAGCTCACGTGCCCCTAACCCTAGCTATTGAAAAAAGGCGCTCACGATCTCTGTCGGAGTCGGTCATCCCATTCCCGGCAAACGCACCAAGTCTGAACCTTTCCAGACCTTTCCCCGCCTGGCCTCTATACAGCTCTACACTAGTACGTTCCTGAGATGACGGGAAGTTAGACCGTGCCCGAGCCGAAATATGCGCTATCATATTGCGCAAGATATGGTGATAGTCATCCTTACTAATTTCCCTCACATGCCACAAGGAGCCTTTGCATTGGAGTCCGTTCGGCACCAACTCAAGCCAGCTTCAATTCAGATACGAATCGGGACGACTCTCTACTCAAAGCACGTCTGTTCCTCCCTAGGATTGCTCGGAATACCCAATAATCCTCAGCGCTCATCTAGTTAGATCTTTTGAATCCGCTTGCTCCGATTTCAAGGTCGGAAACAGCGACTCGGACAATACAGCTGCAGCAACGCCCCTAAAAGACGGTAGATCTCTCCCGTATTTCAAAGGCTTGGCATCAATTAGCTTCTCGATGCACATGGACGAACATGACCCGGCGCTGGGAGAACTAGGACGAGCTCCACAAATGGTTCAATAGTCATCGGGAATAATGCAGTTGAAAAAGAGGTTTGAGGTCAATACGATTCTCTTGACTTCCTTCCAAGTCTCTTGTCCCCCCGACGGTCCAAGCCAAGTCCAAGCTACTCTCAAGGTTCCTCGAGGACAAAAAATGGCTACAGATCGGGCAGAATTCGGTGCCACTCATGAAGCCGCCCTTCGTGAAGTCGAATTGAAAAAGGAACATCCAGAAGTCTCATCGTCCAACGACCAGGACACCGTGCAAGATGGCATACACGACGGTCTCGAGTTCCCCACGGAAGAAGAGAGGCGCACCTTGAGACGGGTGGCGGACAGCGTACCATGGAATTCGTATCGTGCGTGAACTCCCTCTTATGATCCTTCTTGGCTGATTTATCTGGTACAACGCCCATCTTCCAGTGATCGCTTTCGTCGAGTTGGCTGAACGATTTTCTGTAAGCACCTCCGCTTTCAATCCTAATATCACTTGAACTAATCGAATTCTTCCAGTATTACGGAACGCAAGTTGTTTTTGTACGTCGCTCATTCGATATGCTTGTACCGGATCTACTCACTTGGCTTCTGGCGCTTTGACAGACCAACTTCATTCAGTGGCCCCTCCCGGACGGCTCACGCACCGGGGCTGGTGGACCCGATGGACAATCTGGCGCGCTCGGAAGAGGGCAACAGGCCTCTACCGGTCTCACAACTTTCTATTCGTTTTGGGCCTACGTTACACCACTTTTGGGAGGCTACATCGCCGATGCACATCTTGGCAGATTCAATACAGTGGCTCTTGGTATCGGGATCGCCCTGCTTGGGCATGTCATTCTCATTGTATCGTCGGTGCCTGGCGTGGTCGAGAAAAGTGGCGCTATCGGGTGTTTCGCTATCGGTATGGTTGTTACAGGACTCGGTGAGCTCATTGACACGGAGACGAAGATTTTTATCTCACAAGCATTGGCAGGGACTGGCCTGTTCAAGGCAAATATCTCTCCACTCATCGCGGAGCAGTACAAGAAGACCAAACTTTTTGTGATCACTCTGGACAGCGGCGAAAGGGTCATCGTCGATCCAGCGTACACTATCACTCGGGTTTACATGGTGAGAACTGAGCACCTGCAGGCGGTCAAAAACTAACAAATGATCCTTAGTACTTCTACCTCTTCACCAACATTGGCTCGCTCATAGGTCAGATTTGCATGACTTATGCTGAGAAGGTGTGTCTCCGTTCTCACGATGCGTTCGACCCGTCGATGCAGCAATCTAACGATATGCCAGTTTGTGGGATTCTGGCTTGCATTCACCCTTCCGACAATCGTCTTCCTGCTTTGTCCTATCGTGTTATACACGAGGAGAAACCACTACGTTCGATCGCCGCCCACTGGTTCCGTTCTCGCGACTGCCATTCATCTTTTCCGTCTCGCCTCCAAGGGACGCTGGAGCATCAACCCCATCAGAACGTACAAGAATTTCAAGGCTCCTGACTTCTGGGAACAAGCTAAACCCAGCAACCAAACGGGCCCACTTCCCGCTTGGATGACATTCGATGATACTTGGGTTGAGGAAGTCAGGCGTGGTGTCAAAGCCTGTGGAGTGTTCGTCTGGTACCCAATTTACTGTGAGCGCCACATTCCTTTATACGTCGTTCCCGACCATAACTTCTTGGGACTCAACAGGGCTTACATATGGACAAATCAACAACAACTTGACCTCCCAAGCTGCAACGATGTCCACTCACGGAGTGCCCAACGATATTCTGTCTAACCTCAACCCGTTCTCTCTCATCATACTTATCCCGATATTTGATCTATTCGTGCGTAATCTCTCTAGAATGCAAGCGGTGTCCTACTCATACACGATCCTGTTGGTCAGTTATATCCTGCTTTGCGGCGTGCAGGTATCAGGTTCACCGCTCTGAAGAGGATCACCGCCGGTTTCCTTTCCGGTTGCTCCGCCATGATCTGGGCTGCAGGTATGAGAATAAACGATCTTGCGGAATGGTTCTGAGCATCGACTGACTACCCTCTGCCCTCTGCTCACTTAGTCATCCAGTACTACATATACAAGGTCCTTTGTCCCTCCAATTGCCGACTGCCCACGGACGCTGACGAGTTTTTGGCCACCAGACAAACCCCTGTGGTTGGTTCGCCTCGGAATGCAGAAACAACCCTTCACCCATCAACGTTTGGAGTCAAACGGGATCGTGAGTCTGCCCGGATGTATTTTCCTGCTCAGCCCTCATTTTTGCCTTAGATACGTTCTTGTCGGCATCAGTGAAATCTTCGCGAACATTACTGGTTTGGAGTATGCCTTTACCAAGGCACCAAAGAATATGAGATCCCTTGTTATGTCGCTCTATCTCTTCACCAACGCGTTCGGCTCTGCCCTTTCTGAGGCCTTCATTCGTAAGAAAATCTGCTCGTCTCCGATTTATGTCCTTCTCCAATGCGTACGCCCATCTAGCTCTCGTGAAGGACCCAACTTGATCTGGAACTACACGGTGGTGGCGTGCCTTGCCTTTGTCGCTGCAATCGGGTTCTTCATCACGACAAGGAAGCTCGACAAACAGGAGGATGTGCTCAACAACTTGCCGGAGGGACATGTCGACAAGAACTTGAACCAGACTTCGGAGAAGGCTTAAACGATACTCATGACGGAAACGTACTTTGGAAATTCATCGAATGTATCATAGGCTAGGGTATCTGGGAATTTTGATCCATGACACGCACACATAACATCCCTACTCCAAAGCATCTCTTGGTTGTGGAGTCCACCGTCCCTTCCACAACCCCAGCGTTACACTGAAACGTGGTCCATTATCCAGCAACCCGCCCTGTAGAAGGGGATCCACGTATATCGGCGCGCACCAGGTGAACCAGGCCAACACCCATGTATATCCAATGAATCTCCTCAACGGCACTGGTATGCTATTGGACGCGTATGACATCACAATCATCTCGAGGGTGATCCCGAGTGCTTGCAAAGGAAAGAAGATGACACTTCCACCTTCGTTCCAGTCGCGATGCATCATAAAGTCTCCTACTTGGTGCATAATTCCAGTCAAGAGGAAGCCAATGTAGAGCACCGCTAAGAGATAAGATCTTGTCCCTCTCTTGAAACGACAGACGCCGGAGGCGAATAGGCGGGCATAGGGAGTGACAATCTGTGTGTGGCAAGCTCAGGTGCGTTAATCGCCGAGAGGAGGGTGAACTTTACAGGACGTAGGAGCTGATGCCAGGCCCGACTATTATGAACTGGTCAGCAGGAAGGACGCATCCATGCAAGAGAAGCTTACCCCCAGAAGCCATGGAGCGTGTACGCGTGATATGGGTTCCCGTAAAACGATAAGCACTGATTCGGCGTTGAAAGGTGTGTCGCGACACAGAGCGCGGATATAATGTAGTATGCCAACGACATCGACGTGATTGCTGATATGCCAAAAACGACTACGTTGAAGCACCTTCCCAGTAAGCCGAATGAGCTATCGCCGATAGAAGGCCCGCCGATATGAAAGCATGGTACCGTCCACATGTAGGCGTAAATGAGGTCGAGAACAATTGCATTCAAGAGGGCCATGCATATTAGCTTGGTGATGGAGCGAGATTTCAGTTTCAATTTGGGTAGAGTAGGGGGAGACGGCAGCGCGTGAGGGCTTCCGTGGGACCACCCAATCGCTCTAGGTGATATGGTTAGCAGCGCAGCTTGCGCAGGAGAAAGAGTACCACGTGTGGGAATTGCTGAGTCGGGATCTAATGGGACTGGTGTATCTTCTATGAATGTCCAAGAGAAGAGATTCATAAGAAAGCTGAATACGAAAGAACCGAGGGTGTAGTCGACGATCGAATTCCCGGATGTGTGAGTGAAAAGGATGGGGTGTGCGAGACCCATCAAGAGGAGAAAAGAGAGTTGGCGTGTGCGCGAATGCCTGGGTCGGGTGAGCGACACCACATAGGTGGAAAAAAAGGCGATTGGATGGAGGAATGAGAGAGGGGAAAGGTCATTCATGTCGAACTTGAATTCGTAGCTGATGAAAAGGTGAATGGGAACTCTAGCGAAGCTTGTTCGTGGCAATACCTATCTCCCACACGAGGAAGCCCAGCTCTTTTCGAAGGTGAGCGAATGAAGCGAAAGTTAGGAGGGAAGGAAGGGAAACGAGGTTGAGATTCACTACTTACACGACTCCTTCCTCGAGCTGAATTAAGCTCGCGAAGAAGGGACGACGATGAGCCATTTCCCACGCCTCTTAACTTCCCTATAGGAGATGGTCATGATACAGATCACTGGCATTCATATCTGGATAGGATAGCTTTACTAACACTTGAAGGCTGCTCTATCAAAGCGCATGGTATACATACAAGTCATAATTAGAATGAAGAAGACATCCAAAAAACAGCAGCAAATCCTCGGCTGGTATCGCAAGAAATGGGTATAGATTACTAGGACTCGGAGGGGACCACAACGTTTCACCAGTTGGCAAGCATGGCCTGAGCGCAATCCTATACTCGGAAATGAGACGAGAAGACACATAGGAGTCCAAGATGAATGGTGCTTACCTTCAACCGCCCAAATCCATGTACGATAGCGACATTGACGATGGTCTTCAGTCGTCGCCGAACATCAGCTTTGCCCATCGTAAGCTGGTACGGTCCGGAACAGTGGCACCATCTCGACACATTGTCCGATCTCACTTGTTGGCATTTAGCACACCGCAAGTCTTGTTGGGCAAAGGCTCTTTCCAGGTTATACACCATCCCAATGAGCGTCATCTCGATAGCCACGCGATCGTACTCTCCGGAGCAGTTTGAGCAAGTCCATTTTACCCGAGCGTCTGAAGAGCTGGATGGGAATAGCTCAGGATCCCGACAGAAATCGAAGTCCTTCAAGGCGTCGCAGTGCTTGCAAGGGACGCTTCCCAGCTTGAGAGGCTCGCAAGGATTCCGGAATTTGGCCTCGTCAGCGAATTCTCGGACCCCAATGAGATCGAGAGCGTTTCGCTTCAGCAAACCAATTTCCACCTGGTAATCGCCGAAAAGGTGGAACACCGCACAAACGAACTTGACGAACTCCAGCGGGGGGTTCTCAAGGTGTAGATGAGATCCTGGGAGAACTGGGAAGTCGAACTCGGCGCGTAACTCCTCCGAGTCGTGGACTAGAGCTTCACGATGGCGTTCGATGATGTTTCCGACAGCCTTGAGCATTTTGCGCGTCAGCTTACGCGCGATGAACTCCCGCACGCCATCCATTTCACTCTTCCTGCCAGGGTCCTGTTGTGTAGCATCAGGTAGGCCGCCGTTCTCGAGGGCACGCAGAGGTATCCTGACAGTCTCGTTGGCCTTCTGCCGGAGCAAGAAAAGCTCAACGATGAAGTACTGGATGATGGAGTAGAACTGCTTCTGGGTTGCTCGGGGAAGGAACTCGGAGATGTTCCACCGCATCTCAACGGAGAGTTCATCAGGGGGTTCAAGCGCAAGGGGATCCTCACAAACGACACCGCCCATGTTGGCCTGATCCATGAAAACGAGATAATCATAGAATCGTTCGGTGCGTAGATATATGTGCTGGAACAGCTCATGTGATGTAACGGCAGTATTGATGTACGTTGCGTAGGCATGTGCAGTACCTGGCGGTTTCGACGTTGCGAGCAATATTCTGCTGAAATCACCGTAGACCACTTGAGAACCCAGGCGCTTGAACTCAGCCAGAAGCTGCACAAACGTCTTGCGCATGAGACCGTGGACGAAGCGGTGGATGCTTGAATCGTACATGTTGGAAGTACTCGATGTTATCCAACGCCAAAAGTGATCAATGGAAACGGTAGCTGGGCTTTGTTCGTTACTCTGGATTCTGTCCAGAAGCCAGGTCTTCACCATGTTCTTCAGGATGCTGAACGTGTGCGAAGAAACGTTCGACTCTCCTAACGTCAAATCCCGCTGTCCAACTCCTTCTGCGTATTCGTCTATAGTCTTCGAGACAGCGTCGAAAGCCGTGGTCCCACCGCTGCCCTCCAGTTCGTTAACAACCACCGAATGAATGACAGAATTCACAGCCAGATTCCGTATCGTTAGCTCGAGGCATACGTTTGGGTAGACCCCAGGCACCACAAACTCCGAGCTGGGGAAGTCCTCCGTAGGACGCTTATCGTTCTCGAGTCCGCCTAGATCTGGACGGTCGCTGGGAGACCACCACAGGACCGTATCCTGGTGGGAAAGACGACGCGCAAATGAGATGTCGGATGTGAAAAGTGGCTGATCACCCTCCAAGTGTCCAATGGGAAGATCGAAGTAGTCCGCTAGAGCGTGCAATCGATCTAGCCATGACCCCACAGAGAAATATCGACCAATCATTTTACGCGCGACGTTTGGTTGCCACGGGAAGACATCTAATGAATGGGCTGCTTTGGCTTTCGACATCGACAATACTGGGAAGTTGGCGAGCTTGGGAAGGTTTTCATCGAAATACGAGCTGTCTTTGCTGGAGGAGAGAACCACAGTGCATGATTTACTCTCTTGTAGGCCGAGCTCTCGTGATATCGCCTTCAAAGCGGTCATGTCGGTGGAGTGGTATGTAGTGTCGAATTCTCGCGTCTCAGGATAGCTGATGCTACGGCACTTCACATAGCCTTGCATATTGTTACGCAAGTCGGTGTAAGTGTCGGGGAGGCGAGCGATGGGCTGCCGTCTGGTAGCGGGGTCGACGATGTGAAGCTTCACTGCGCCAGTTGGGTAGAAAAGGGCAAAGACGTGCAATGGCGAAGTGGCCGAGCAAGCATGGTAGAAGAATATATAATTTCCACCCTTGCCACCGTTCAGATATTTGTGGCGGGATATCGCAGATGGGAGAGGGCTGTCGAGCTGATGCAAATCGAATCCGACGGTTTGTGCTCTGTTTAGAGACATGGCGACGTCCTGGCTCTCACAGGTTCTCCCCAGCTTCAACAAAGCCCGTACGACCAAGGGCACCTGCAGACGATTCAATAAATAAACGAGATGGATATCGGACGTGCACATACCTGCAGCTCGAACACGCCATCTACGTTCGGATCACTCGTTAGATCGATAAAATGTTCTCGTGCCTGCTGATAGGTATCTTCGCGTACAGTGACTTTGTACAGGTTGACACAAGGCAAGTCTCGTGGGAGGTTGCGGGAAACCTTCTCGAATGTATAGAGGTCGGCGCGAAAGACGCTCTCCTTCGGTTTCCGCATATGGATGTAGAATTCCCTCGGAATACGTAGCGGGACTGAGACCAACTCGGAGTCGACGGACAACCAAAGGACGTAGCGACCGGGTGTGCTGCTGGAGCGAAGCTGTACCACGTCCCATCTCCTGTTGGTCCGTACTTTCACGTTCCCAAACATTGCTGGAACAACGGCGGATGACCCTCCAGGACCGACGCCCTGCTGTCTGTACTTCCATCTCGGCCGCATAGCTTTGATCCAGGCCGAGTAGTTGATATATGGATCCGGTAAAGGCTTTCTGAGCTCAACGTCGTTGTCGGGCTCTGGAGTCTCCTGACGAATGAATTTCTTCTCGGTGGGAGCTAGCCTAATCCTGCCCGGTTGAGAAGCACTCCCAATGTCTTCCATGTCCTGAATACCCTGCGAATCTCCGTCTCCTTGCTCGCCGACCGGCTTGAAGAAGTCAGTCAGTTTGTTCTGCTTGAATTTGTCGACAGCATTGACAACGCGCCGGTGGAGCCAGTCAGGATGGTGGATACGGGGCACGGGGTTTGCGACCTTCTGCATTGCAGCAGGGATAGTAATGAGTTTCTGTATCACCGAGCCCAGACGCTCGATGTAGTACTGCCAATCCAGAATCGACCGTAGGTCGAAGTCCACCAAACTGTTGTCCTTCAACCACTTTCGAAGATACGTCCTCTTCACACTCTCCTCCGCTGAAAAGATAGCGACCGGGACGGCTCGTTCCGTGACTGGCGCACCAATGGGCCTGGCAGAAATGATGAACTTGCAGGCCAGACCTTTATCTTTGACCATTTGGTCACCGAGGAACTCGGCTAGACGACGGGCTGTACTGATGGATGTCGATTTCTGGCCTCCGTATTCTGCTAAAGTTTTCGACATGCTCCGGTTTTCCGCAATAAGCTCTACGAGTTCTTCGTCGTCGAGATCAACAGCCTTGCTGAACAAGATGTCGAGCCACTGATCAGCTACCTCCGCAACAGCAGCGTAGCACTCCTCGGTTGTGGTCCCAAGAAGGAACCTTTCGAAAAGTTGCGACTGGAAGATCTTGATGAGTTGAAGCTCGCCCCGCCGTTTGACTTCGAAGCCTTTCAACTCTGCCAATGAGCCATCGTCGTTGAAGACAGCGTAACGTTTCTTCAACAGCTTGTCCTCCTCCTTGGACGACGGTAATATCATGGCCTTGTAGGGACCATCAAGCTCGAAGAAAATCGAGTTCTCGCTGTGCACTTTGTAAAGTCCGGTGTCAGGGTCGAGGTCGTGGTATTGGTGATTCGTGAACTCGGCGTGAACGAGATGGTTAAGCATCGTACAAGGGTATGAGAAGCCAATGGCTTTCCCATTGCTGAGTTTGAACTTGAAGTTCTCAGGGAAGATACCAGGAAGCATGCACCATATACCGTCGGTATCCAACTCCAGCGGCCGCCCGATCTGTTCCACTAATGCCCGTGCCATCTGGATGATGGTCGCACCAGTGAGGCAGGTAATTCCCGCCATTTCCATGGAATGCCATCGAGCTCCCTTTCGCATGACATAACCGTAGAAGGAGTTGAGAATACACTTGTGTGCAAGCTGCAGCGAATCGTATAGCACAATCATCTTCTTCGCCTCGTCAACCTCTGCCATGGAACGCCCCTCGCTGACCACGTTATCAAGGTTCTTCTTCCAAGTTTTATGGAGGCCCTTGTATTCGTATCGACGGTCACGGAAGCGACGCACGGTGTCGACATAAAAAGGATTTTCTCTCTGGCATACGATCGACTCGCGACGCTCGACTTTGGTGTCCTTCGTCTTGGTATACACCTTACGCGAATAGTCTCCGAGTCGTTTGTGCAACAAGGCAGTCTGCTCCGCAGGTGTAAGATCCGTATACCGACGAGGAGGTAGACCTGTCCGTTTAGGAGGGAACGTCTCTTGGTTCAAGGCATGTCGTATCATGTTGTACTCGTCGCGATGAGCAGGGAAGAACTCTCCTCTCCACGCCCATTCCAATCGTCGATCGCAGGTCTTTCCCGGACGGTTATAATCACAAACCGCACAGACGGACTCGTCCACCATAGAGTCAGGTTGTAGACGATTCGACAACATGATGTTTGGATACATGGCGGCAACATCAAGATGGTAAATCAGGGGATTGTCTGTACGTTTCGGGTCGTCGCGTAACGTCTCCAGAGCGGATTGTATAGCGGTCTTGACTTCTTCGTAGTTGGTGACATCGTCCATGGAAGCCTTTGATTCCTCGACAATGCAGAAGATCAATGCGGCGTCCAAGTCGTCGATCAACTTTGAAAACTGTCAACGTTGATACTGGGGACACAGTGATGTAATCAGTTACCTTTTGCACGGCAGAGGGAGTAATCTTGAAGTCCGTAGGAATGTCACTGCGGAAGACACCCGCCTCCAGCGCCTCGACATGTCCTCCAACGTACGTCTCTGATGCCAACAAGTGCCCGTCATAAAAATGACCATGTTCTTCCTCGTGTTTATTTGGCATGATAATGTGTCCTTTGTAGGCCTCCACCTTGTAAGGGCGTTGTGAGTGAAGCTTCGCCATGAACCATGAGTCTTGTCTTACCATCAATAACGTCTCGCAGAGAGTTCCACTTCCCTTGCGTAAAACTTCGTCAGGGTTGAGAGGAATGATGTTGCAAAGGGAGAAGATGAAAGGATGGACGTATTTCATGTACAAATAGTACGTAGCCACGGCATCGGAGACGGAGTACTGTGCCAGTACTTGGGGCTGTTCCATTGCATACCTTTGCACAAGGAGTTTAGATGAGATACAAGCGCAGTAGTAGGAGTACTCACGGAGTCATAAGCTCAGGATCGAGCTCGATAGGGTTATACCCGAGCTTAGCCGTGGTAACCGCCTTCAAACCCTGACTCCCCTGTGGGAGGTAAGAGTCTCGCTTGACCCAACGGAAGCAGTCCATATGAACACAAGTGCGACTCTTGTATTCATCTTCAAGATCCTTCGCGAACCCGGTTTCGAAGAACATATCGATCCCGTTGACTTTGGCGCGTGCATCCAAGAACGGAAAATCGAAGAAGTCACCGTTGAATGTGGCCATAACAGTGGGTTTGACTTCTTGAATATGATTGAAGAAACGTTTGATAGTCGCGGCCTATCGAAAAGGTCAGAGTGGAACGAATTGAAAGGTTTTCAGGCAAACCTCGTCGGGTTCATTGAACACGATGAAAGGCCCTTCGTAGCCCTCTTTTGGCGTGTATTCGAAGTCGCCTATATCTTCGCTGACTATTTCCCTGTTAGTAACAAGGTAGCCCTGGCCGTCAACCATGTACGAAATCATCATGACCTGATCAATGGCCTGGTCGGGAAATTTGAGAGGTGCTTTTGTCGTTTCGATATCGTAGGCCATGACGACCGGATCCGCACGCTTGACACGCTCTGTTAGGTTTTTGAAGCTCGGCTGCCCAGCAGTGAATGACACTGCATACCAAAGCCCCACCCGAATGTCGTTGTCGATTGCCACTCGCAGGTAGTAGGGGACGTCGAACTCGCGAATGTCGATGATGCCTTCACGAGGATCTTCACGAGAACCTATCGCCCGACTTGATGATCCTCCCCAAGCGCCTTCTTCGTCTATGGAGATGTCCATACTGGCGCCGCCGGAGCTGGCGTTCACGACTTCTGCATAGGCATCCACTGCATCGCGTTTGGCACTATTCGCGAGGGCGAGGGGCATTACCTCGCGTCGAACGGTGAGAAGATCTGTGATGTTGCGGAAGCAGAGTTGGAGATAGAGGCGGCGGTGACCCATGAGATGATTAGGAAGCTTGAGGTCTTCTTTCCTCTCGCGCGAAATCCGCACAATGAGGCCTTCGTATTTCTTGTTCAGCCATTCTTCTATCGTATTTTCCATGCCCGCCTACGGTTATTCAGCACATGTTCGACCAGGATAGTTCAATACGCACTTTGCACGCGATGTGGAAATAAGGCTCGTACACAAAAGTAGATTTGAACATCGAGCCATCGTCTTGGATAAAGTAATAGTCCACAGCGGACTTGCCTCCAGGCCAATCTGGATCCTTCAATGTTGTCTACACAGGCAGATGATGTTAGAGTTTGTGCTTGACAATCGGGGAAGCCTCACAGGGTGCATGTTGACCAACCATCCCTCACGCGTCGCCCCTTCCTGTATCGCCGGAAATCCAAGTTTTTCATCGATCTCGTCGTTCAATTTGACTCTCTCAAATCTTTCGGCTAGGTGTGTCCCATCATCCTCGCGCCTTGGTGCTTCATTGCCCTTGGAAGATCCTCCACGACCACGACCACGTCCTCGTCCTCGGAATCCACCGCCACGAAAGCGAACGTTTGATCCACGAGCTGAGAGTCCAAAGCCACGTCCACGAGCCATGTCAAATAGATTCTGACAACAGTCGTCTCGACGCCTGCTGAAAGTTGCTAGACTTGGCGATACAGGTCGTCGCAGTTGTTGATGGTAGAAATCAGAGAACGTGATTCGTGACCTGTCGCGTACCCTGCGCGTGTTGTCACGGCAAATGTCACGCCGCTCAGGTCACTTTTTCATAGTGGTATGCAGGCAAGGTAATATTCCAGTGACAGTTTCAGGTTGTTGTACAATCCGCAGAGCTCATATTCAATACATTAAGCATCCGTGCTATCTAACCTAAGTAGCACTTTCTTTCCGACCTTTCCTTCAGAAACTCGAGTCAAAACATCTCTAATCTTCTGACTGGCCACTTCGTCCGAGTCTTCCTTTGAAATGGTTACGATCTCATGTTCGGGAGCTTTGAGCTATTGTGCATGTGTCAGGCACCAATTTGGGAGAGTGATGATTCACATAACCAACCTTTTTACCCGCCATCCACTCAGCCAGAGTTCCAATGAGGGCTTCCTTCTTATGTCTAGAGTTCTCCTTGCTCCACCTCGTTTGCCAGAATCCCCGTGATACGAGGTTCTTGAAGATGAAGAGGGATGTCGGAAGCGACAATGGTTTCTTGGACATAGCACCATAAGACACTAGATGTGCGTTCTGACCAAGTAACTTGACCATTGCCGTCGTGGTGTCACCGCCGACGCAATTCAGAGCAAGACGTATGTCCTATCTGTGGATCAGCACAAGCTTTACGGGGCACAGTATTATCCTTACCTTTCCGCCAGTCCATTCCTTGATCTTTCCACGAAGAGACTTGTCGCTCAACTCGTCGTACGTCAAAACTTTATTGGCACCAAGCTTTTCGAGCTCTTTTACAAGTCCAGCCAGATTGTCACTGTAAAGGTGAGTTTCTCGATGCGATCATCTCGTGGAAGTTGTACTAACCGTGGACGCACGAAGTTGATGGTGTTGATTCCTCTGATTTTCGCTATCTGAATGACAAGTTTCCCGACCTGCGAGAATCAATACTGAGGACGAAACGTGAAAAGAGTGGAACGTACTGCACTGTTGGCGCCGTTCTGAACGATCCAGTCCCCTGCTGAAAGTGGAACAAAACTGTCCAACATATTGTAAGCCGTGGTCGGGTTCACCTAAATACACCATATGAAAATGAAGAGGTTGGAGGAATTCCGAACGGCTTACCGTCATTGTCGCTCCGTGGGCTTCAGACAACCCATTTAGCTTGCCAAAAGGCAGTCTAATGATGTCCTTGGGTGTCACATTCCGGGACGTCGACCATGTCCCTAACTGCGGTTTATCCATGACTACCCAAGCTCCCTTCTCCAATCCGCTTACTCCCTCTCCGACTTCTACCACTTCGGCCAAACCCTCGTTACCCGCGACAAACACGGGCTCTTCCTGACTTCCCTTTCCAGAAGTATTGAGATTTGAGGACAGGGTAGGCTTGGATGGATATACCCCTTCTATTGTGTTCAAGTCGGCGGGATTGATTGGCGAAAGAATAAATTTGATGTTGACTGTGTTGGGAGGTGGGGGTGGTAGCGATGGGTATGTTACCGCACTGAGGACCTTGGAGATAGGTCCATTTTCTTTGTATATTACTGCGCGATTCCGAAGGAGAGACGACGAGGAAAACAGCCTTTTTGATATCCGAGGCAGGGCGGACATGGTGGTTATCCGCAAGGCCTGGCCGGACGATCATGTTGGTGAAGTCATACGGACCGGTAAAGCCTGGGCTGTCCCACGCCACTTGTGCCGGACGGGAGGAGTTTGATTGCATTTCGGGAGTTGACTGGCAACGTCGTTCATCACCTTCTTGCTTAATTCTTGTGTCTACTACTCTTATCTCTTTTTGCGGCTCAGCCTCTGTCCTTTCCTTTCTCTATTCTACTTTCTACTTATATGCTCCCATGTCTAACGCCCACAAACACTCAGGTTCTATATCACAGAACCAGAAAGCCCAACTCGCTAATGCCTATAACGAACTTGGCAAGGAACTCTCTTCAAACAAGCTAAGAGTAGTCGGAAATTATACGCTAGGGAGGGTTATTGGGGAAGGTGAGTGATCTGGCGATGATGTTATACACAGAAAAGCTCAATCAGACCAATTTGATACCAGGTGCATACGGAACAGTGCGTTTGGGCACACATCGTCTCACCTCTAGCCGTGTCGCTATCAAACAGATTCCCAAAGATCTTTCAGCATCTCTCACTCGCGAGATTCACCATCACCGCCAGCTACACCATCCCCATATAACCCAAATGTATGAAGTAATCGCGACGGAAAAGTATATCTGGATCGTCACAGAGCTCTGCTCGGGTGGAGAGCTCTTTGATTATTTAGCGGAGAAGGGTCGTCTCACCGAGGACGAGACACGTTTCTTGTTTGGTCAGATCTGTTTGGCCGTGGCGTACCTTCATGAGAAGGGGATTGTGCACCGCGATCTCAAATTGGAGAACGTGCTGTTGGATGAGCGTTGCAGGGTTAAGCTTGGAGACTTTGGATTTACTCGGGAGTACGAACGGGGAGCGCTGATGGAGACCTTTTGTGGGACAACGGGGTACGCTTCCCCCGAAATGTTGCAGTGTCAGCGTTATTTGGGGCCTGGTGAGTGCTGTAGCGATCTTGTTGGCGCACTATGCTCAATTTACCTCGCAGAGGTGGATATCTGGTCTTTGGGAATCATTCTGTATTGCCTTTTGACAGGCATGCTACCGTTCGATGACGATGATGAAGCTGTGATGCGCGAAAAGGTCATACTTGCTGAATTTGAAGACCCGGAATGGCTTTCGGATGGTGCGTGGCAGAAAGTGTCTTGGTTGCCTTCCTCGTTCTAATTTTCTGGACAGATGCTCGCGACCTGATCAAACGAATTCTGGTGAAGGAGCCCTCGAAGAGGTTGTCTATCCCACAAATCCTATCCCATTCTTGGTTCAGCGCTCGCAAGACAGAAATCGTCATCGAAAGACCACCTCGAAAATCGTCCCTACCGATTTCAGCGAAAGAGGCTCCGATGGTCTCCAATCCTTCCGCAACCAGCTCCGAATTTTCCTCTGTCGAATCGAGTATGGCCAGCTCATCCGCCCCAACTACCCCTGGCTTGTCTTCCGATGATCCCTTTGAGATCCCTAAACCACACGCTGAAAAACAAGGGAAGGTTAACACACCCGCAATTCACCCCAACCCAAGTGAGACAACCCTTCGAAAGGAGTTCACAGACCCGGACAACAAAGCGGCTCCTCAGAACCCCATTATTCATTCCGAAATTCTAGAGGAAGATGAGGATGAGGGCGTAACCGCTCTACCACTCCATCGCCAGCGAACGAACTCTTCCGACTCACGCAGCTTAGCACCTCCCGTACACACACTGCGCACTCCCGCTCGCACCAAGCGCCGTTCAGTCTCATCAATTCTCTCTGACCCCGACAACGATTACGACCCACCGTCTAGTCCTACAGGAAACCTCCCCAACTTTGCAACAAATCCCAGTACGAATAGTAATGCAAGTAATAGCAAGAACTCCCATGCCAACCTCCCAAGCTCCACTCAACGTGACAGAGATGTCGACTTCCCATCTCTACTCAACACTCCATCTCCCATTATCTTTTCGACACCTCTGGAACGAGAGTTGTTGAACATAATGAATGCACTTGGGTTTGACCTCGGACAGATTGTATACTCAGTCCTTAACAACGCATGCGACGCTTCGGGTGCTGTTTGGTGGATGTTGAAACGGAAGGCCGAGAAGCGGATGCTGAGCGGAGAGGGCCCTTTCGAATTGGGAGACGCGAAAGATTCGTCAGAACTTGATGCTTATATTGGCCGTTCTTCCCCCCTGGAGCAATCGCAGGACAAGAAAGCCAAAAGCAAGGGGAAGGAGAAAGAGAAAGAGGCGGACGAACATAAACAACATCACAAGCATCGACATTCTCGAAAGAAACAGAATGCCGGCGTCCAGGCCAATCTCCCCCCCAGTCCTTCATCTCCTACGCCTCCTCCAGTCCCTGAGAAGACGATGGGTCCAGGTCCTCTGAAACTCCAGAATGCCAAATCCGCTCCGACATTCGCCCTCGTACCCGCAACTCCCACTTTCCCTCCTCCGCGCTCGACTACACCCCCAAACTTGCCCAGCTCTCCCATGCTCACGCCGTCATCGTCGACCGCCGTTGTGAGCACTGAATCCTCCGCTTCACGTTCGCATCCCGGCACACCTGGTGGGAGCGGTAGTGGGTTCAACTCTCTGACGACCTCCAACCCTAGCGCCAAAAACCGGAAGAGCAGGGCAGGTAGTGTCAGCATCATGCAAAGGGCTACCACTGCACTTGAAGCTGCCGGCCTCGTCCGCAAGAAGTCGAGCGAAGCGGTCAAAGAAGAAAGGGACAGAGACAAGGAGAAATCCAAGGACGGAGAACGAGAACGGGAACGGAAGGCTACTGGAGATGAGCTGCCCTCAGCCACACGCTCTTCTCATGGGAGTACCTCTTCTGCAGGACACAAGCTTACCAAATCACCTCCGTTGAAAGCGTCGAGAGGGACTTCGACGCCTCCCCCTCTTTCAGACCTTCAACACCCCCAACCGCTCGTCATGGGCTCACCCTGGGTCATGGCAGAGTCGAGCGAATCTTTGGGTGCGCGCAGTACTCAGTCTCAGACGCAACCACACTACGTGAAACGCGCTGCTTTAACACCTTCGACCTCACCTGCCAGCGAGAAGGGCGATGTTTTTACTTCCCTTTCTCAGCCAAATCTAGCAGCAGAAAGTGGTAAAGGTTCTACTGGGTCAAACTCGTCTGGTGGTAAAAACAGAGCGAACTTGCTGTCTGCTTTCAGATTCTGGTTCCACGAGGATCGGAAGGGAAAGCGGAAGGAGGGCAACCATATGCCTTCACTGTCATTTGGTAACAAGGGTTCTCGATTGAACAATGACTCCCGAGCTGCCCCAAGCGCCCCAGAGAACATGCCACCCAAAGGACGTGGTTCAAGGTCCGGGACAGGTATTCGTGGAAGGAGACGCAATCGCCCATCCGTTTCGTCGAGAAGATCCAGCAGTGTCAACTCAAGACGGTCGTCCATCACATCTGTGCAAATGGTTGTCCTTACAGAGTCGCCTCAGATAGGCCCAAGACGATCAATGGGGAGTCATACGCCGAACTCAGAGCGGGGCGAATATCCATCGCGGCCCTCAAGCATTCGGAGCCTCTCAATGCAGCCCAGACACAGGAAAAGTCCGTCGGCGAGTTCGACCGGCTCACTGTCGCGGTCGCAATCGCTGAATCGAGCAGCCTCACCGATGAGGTACCACAGGCGAGGAGGTTCGGGGTCTTCGACCAGAGTCGTTCGGCATGGTCCTAAGCCAATGCAGCACGGCCGTTCCAATTCCACCGCCTCTTCCGTACATCACTCGCCGGTTTCTTCGAGACCAACATCCTTCATCGACTATTCAGACTATGAGGGACAGCGGACGGCATCACCGTATAGGTCCAGGAGGTCTTCTGATGACTCGAGCACGCCGAGGAAGGGTAGAGACGGGTCGACCACGTTTGTTGCTCATAGGCGTGCACCTTTCGCCAGCCCCCTGTCAGGTTATACCTCGATCGGTAAATCGAGTTGGAAGAAGTCATGGGGCTTGGAGCCACCGGGATGGCAGACACGAACTGCGCACCTTCCCGTGGAAGTCTTGGCAGTATCCCCTGCCGAAGGGACCTCAATCAGGGACGTCTTTTCTGGGAGACAGAGTTTGAACTTAGGGGATGAGAGTGATTGGGTTGATGAAGATGATGACATTCCATATGCAGGCGGGTTGGGGCAATTGACTTTGGCGCTCTCGACATCCACATCGACGAAGAATAATCAACACAAGGGTGGAGCAAAGCATGGGTCACTTGTCGAGCCCAACGTTACACCAATCATAGCGCCACCAGTCAACAGACGGGCCCCTAATAATGGTGGCAACAAGCGCTCAACGGCGAAGGACACCAAGAAGGCTGGACACTCACCTGTGGAACGTGTTGCACCAAGTCCTGCGGAGACGTATGAGCCAGAGATGAGAGGAGGACGGAGACAACTGCCAACTGGTCGCTCGGGGCCGGCATTTAAACAGGCTATACAGGAAGAGGATGAAGACGAAGAAGAGGAATAGAGGATCTAGAAAGAGAGGTTTCTGCCTGGCAATGATTGGTGCATGACGACGATGTATAAAGAGTATGTAGTTCCCTTTTTTCGCCTTTTGTCAGTTCGACATCCTACCTACCAGCATGGCTATCAGACATTCGTTTCCCTTATTTATTTTCTCCCTACGCAGCTCTCTCACTGTTGTGCTATTTTCTTATTCTTACTTAGTCTCCTTCACTTTTCTCTACATGGGCACCGATCCAATATCGTAGGAAACATCCTTACTCGTTCCAGTCTTTGTGCTTCTTGCTTGTCCTTTCGCCGTTTCCTTTGGCATGGACTATGGACACGCGCTCCGGAGTACAGCTATTTAGCATACATCCCCTTTGTTCACAGTATAGACTAATACCCTCGATGTCGGACTCGATTCATGACGACAATTCGGATCTACAATCCAGCGGGAGGCGCGGGAGGGAAGTGATATCATTGCACCACAATTCCTCACAACTCCTGTGCTAGCGCTCGGTACCCGGTGGGATTCCTATTATTAGGTTAGGTTACTAACTGGGGACTTGAGTCGTCATTCTGCGTCATTCGCCTCTGGATTTGACCTATATAAATCGAGGTGACCAGGAATGTAACATCAACTTGCACACACCCACTCACAACAAAATGACCGCCTCTGAAGACCCCGTTCACCCTTCCGCTGTCGGCAGCAACAATCAAGTCAGCGTAAACCCTGACACTCAACAAGGAGCAACTGCTCATGAGGGTGGCATCGACGCGGAGCCTTCTACAGATGAGGCTTACCCCCCTCAGCGGCACGCAGGGGCTGTTGGCTACGGACCCAACTATCACCAAGGACCCGTAAGTAGAACATTAAAAATTTCCATTCAGGCTACTGATGCACCGTCTACGACAGACATTCACCGATAAACTAGGCGGCGTGAAAGAGGAGGTTAAGGGTAAAGTCTTGCGCAAGCCGGAGGTAGCCCAGCATGGCAAGGATAGACGAACAGGAGAGCTGAAGCGTAGGGAACAAGAGGAAGATGTAAGCATTCTGAAAGCCACCTGCATCCTGGTCTGTGTACTCAATGGCTATTTTCAGCTGAACTCAGATCCGTTTGGAACTGCGGACGACAAGCAGGAAGAAACGAAGGAAAGAGAATAGGCAGCCAAAGTCTGACTGCGGCATTGAAGTGTTCATGGGACTTATACCCGAAGGACAGATCGACCTTGTAGCTTATCGAGGATCCCTAATGTACCATACTATGTATTCGAATTCGAGCTAAAAAGCACGCACAATGCCGCAACGAAGCTCCTGAGTCCCAAAATTCGACGCATCGTGGAATTCGTTCAAGCCAGTTGTGACCCGTGGGTACAATTTTCAGGAACTCGACGACGGTGCCGGCGGCGTACCCACGGACTTGTGCTCTTTCTCAAACCGTCATACGGGCCACTCATACATACTACAAACCCTCGGGCCAGATACTATCTGTCCACATTCACAGAAATTAACTTCGCATGTTCAATTCCAATCGTAGTCAATTCACACCAATCCCACTGACATACTCGTACGACCCATACCTTTGGATGCAATCTACTGGTCCCAGGCGTAACCAACGAACCCTCCAACTGTCACCGGAACGTTCTCCTATCAAGTTTGGGTTTAGTACCACCGTCAATTATACTGCCCCGGATGTTCTTCTAGGAACACACACGCAACCGCATCTAACCGCATGCCGGCTATCTGGCTTCTCACCTCAGTCGGATTTCTCTCGTTGGTCAGGCGATACGAACAACCGGTGCTAGCGGGCCCCGTGTAATTGCCATGAGAAGACTGGAACTCCTCAATTCTCCAGCGTTATCAGGCAGAGACAGGACGTATTCGGTCGCCAGTCCTGCATGGCAAAGTCAATCGCGAGGAAGCTGAACGATCAGAAGGACACACTTATGGGTTGAACCGATAACAATGTGGTCGGTATAAAATCCCACAGATTTACTCCTGATAGGACTCATCCTTTGCGATATACACCCTGCACACGATCTCGCTGGCGATGGTTCCGACTCTACGATTCCTTGCAGTGGCTCTTACTGCGGTCACCCTCGGGAATAATGTGGCTGGGATTGCTACTCCCCCTCGCCGAGCAATGTCCATTATGGAGAAACGCCCTTCGCCTAGCGCGTTCGCACCAGCGGGGAGTGCTGGTATGGCGGAAACTAAGGTGAATCTCAAGATCGCACTAAAGCCCAAGGATAGAGACGGCCTAGAGAAAGCTCTGTATGCTGTCAGTACTCCCGGGAGTACCTCATATGGCCAACATCTCAGATACGCAGAGGTAAGTAGCTATTGATTTCTTTTTTCCCCCTCGGTCTTGAATGGTCCAATAGGTCAAAGCCTTCATGGAACCCCACCCCGAGGCTGTTAGCGCCGTAACCCAATGGCTTTCCGAGAACGAGATCGCGGACGTCAAACCTTCGGGCGTATTCGGCGACTGGTTGAGCTTTGCAGTACCCGTCTCCAAGGCCAATTCGCTGTTGGATGCGAATTTTGAGACTTTCCGACACACATCCTCAGGCCGAGAAGTTGTAAGAACTCTTCAGTACTCCATCCCGAGCAATTTGCGCTCCCACGTCGCTCTTGTCCATCCCACGACTTCATTCGCACTCCGCCCCCCAGCTGAACCCCAGTTTCTTGCCCCTGTTGTGACCAATGCCAACGTAACAGGAAGGGCAAATCCTGCACCCACGTCTTGTAACAACGACGTTACCCCTGCTTGTCTCCAAGCCTTGTACGGGATTCCCACCACTCCCGCGACACAAAGTAGCAATAGACTAGGGGTGACGGGCTTCATCGACCAATGGGCGCAGGTTCGCGCTTGAGCTATTTCTCCGCACAGCGAAACGCTCATCTTCTTCCCTAGAACGCGGATTTAGAGACGTTCCTGAGCTTACTCAGGCCCGATATCTCGTCCAATACCTCCTTCGCGGTCCAATCGGTCGATGGAGGTGTTAATAACCAGGGTCCTTCTAATGCCGGGATTGAAGCAGTAAGTTTTGCCACACGTGTTCCGACGAGATTCCGTCTTTTGAGAAATGTTCGCACACGAAACCATCAGAATCTGGATATCCAATACACTGTCGGAATCGCTACAGGTGTACCGGTCACATTCATAACTGTCGGCGAAGATAACGAGGACGATGTTTCCGGATTCTTGGATGTCATCAACGTATTGATTGCCGAGGATGCCCCTCCTGCGGTGAGTCCGCTCCGACGCACCTGGCTTAATCTTGAAAGTAGCATTTCTCACAATCCGTCGCGGCAGGTTCTAAGCACGAGTTATGGCTTCGACGAACCTGATCTTGGTCCGGGGCTCGCTGGGTAAGCTTCAAGGTTCAGGATGTACTGGCGTGGGCATCGTTCTGACGACCGAATCGTAGGCGAATCTGCGATGCTTACGCGGCGCTGAGTGCACGAGGAGTCTCCAACCTCTTTGCTAGCGGTAAGTAACATTCCAAAGCAAGGCTCCCTATCCGGCACTCAACTCACTAACGTAGGTGACGGTGGTGTCTGGGGATCTAGAGGTCGGTCTAACCAGTTCGAACGTGATATCTGATCTATACATCTGAAAACGAACCTCGTATACAGATACCCAATGCACTGATTTCGTCCCCACCTTCCCCGGGGGATGCCCATTCGTCACAAGCGTGGGTTCCACGAGTGCTGGGCCCTCGTCTACCGAGGAAAGCGCCTCTGATTTCAGCAGCGGTGGATTCTCCGATTTCTTCCCTCGACCTTCCTACCAAGACTCAGCCGTCACCGCATACCTCGAAGCCCTCGGCACTGAGAACTCTGGCCAGTTTAACTCATCCGGACGCGCCTACCCGGACGTGTCTGCAAGGGGGACACCAGTTGAAATCGTGAACGCTGGGGAGCGAATCTTAGTCCAGGGAACCTCGTGCTCGACACCTATCTTTGCGAGTGTCATCGCCTTAATTAACGATCGACTGATTGCTGCCGGAAAGCCCGCCCTAGGTTTCTTAAATCCCTTGTGAGTCATTCCCGTCGTACATAATATGGTGGCTGAGGATCGTTCGTTGTCTTGCAGCCTATACGCTCATCCCGAGGCTCTTTTCGACACTACTGCAGGGACAAATGACGGACCTAATTGTATGATTCGCCGTTTCAATTGTGATATGTTAATACTTCCGTTTCATTAACTCTTTAATTTGTAGGCGGAAGACTAGGTTTCCGTGCGGTCTCGGGGTGTGAGTCTCTTCTCTTTCCATCAGGATCGATACCGACACTTATTAATCATTGCAGGGGACGCTTCTACAGGGCTGGGCACGCCCAACTTCGATGCCCTACTGACAGCTGCTGGTCTCTGATGAATCGATGCTGTATAGTACATGAATAGTACATGACGGATGTTACGATAGCTGAGCCCCGAATGGATCGCCCAATGATCCCTTCTCCCTTGTGTTTCTCGTGTTGGGAACATGACATGGTCATATGTACTGAGAGGAGCAATGAAGGAGTAAGTAGGTATATGACCGTGTGGGGTAAAGCGTGTGGGCCGGCGAGGGGAAGATCCCAAATGCACTGTTTACTCCGCATCTACAACGAGGATTTGTAGACCCTGCAGAGAGAAAATCAGAACAGGAAAGGCTAGAAGATTGCAAACAAGCTGGCCTTCAAGGAGGTAACAGGGACATGTGAGGCGTATGTGTACAATCTCTCCTTCGCAGCCTCATCGTCATTTCGTTTCTCTGTAACTTATCTTGAACAAAATGAAGTCCATGGAGATGTAATGAGACGTACGCTCAAGCTTGATTTTCAACCGATGGGGTACACTCTTTACTTCCTGAGCCCACGTACAGAGCCTAGTTCAGCCTAAGATCGAGTCTGACATCGGTTGTATCCATAGTCTTTTTCGCGGACTGAACCTCAGAGCTGACGGCCCAAGGGACCCGGTTCTTGAAGGTTCTGCTATGCACTCTTTTGTGGAGATGTACAGTATATTCGCGAGTGACAACGTCCTTAAGGGCTGAGCGTGCCTTGCTGCCAGTCTTGAAAGCCACTCTTCAGTTCTCTTTCTCCTGGACCGAACTTGATCGAGAGGGATGTTGATACGCAGACCTTGCTTTCCTCCACGGGAGCCTGCAGCTCAACGCTGTCGATCAAGAAACTGGATCATTGAACCACCAAAATCTCCAATGAGGGGGAATAAGGTTTTTGGATTTGGTCGGAGATTTAAATCAAATCGCGCTTGTGGCGGCATAACCCCATCAGTTATTTCCGGAGCTCTGGTTCTCCAGACTTCTTGGTTCGTTCGTCGGCTGATATATAGGGCTTTATCCAAGAGGACAATTTGATCACTTTGTAGTCCCCTGAGCTCCTTACTATTAGGCTCCTCAGGCAAAGATTTATCCTCTTCGGCGCCCCCGCTCACTGTCAGGGATTGCAAGTTGAAGTTCCAATTAAGCGGAGGTTTCAGATTCCTATTATTGACTAATATAAGAAGGGAAAACTGGGCGGCGGCAACGTCTCACTCGGTTCTCACATTCCTTTTCGTTCCCGCCTCCATTACGCTCAACTACAAATCTTTCAAAATGCGCTTCTCTACCGCTCTTTGGACTTTGAGTGCCTTTGTTGCGTTGGCGTCAGCACAGAGCGTTCCTCGTACGCGACAGCACGTTTTTTCGGCTTCCCCAAACTGATATCTGTTTTCAGCATGTGCTTTGACTTGCATCAGCTCAGCGAACACTAATGGTTGCTCGTCGACCGACCTTGGATGTTTGTGCAAGAACGATGAGTTCATCAAATCCGCCGCCGCCTGTATCGACAGTACTTGCACGGGCAACGATGTTGCCACTGCCAGAGAAAGTGCGCAGGAACTCTGCGCAGGACAGGTACGTGTTCAAGTTCTGGCTCCAATGAATCAACTAAGCTCATTTTTCCACAGGGTGTTTCTTTGAGCCTTCCCGCAGGTACCGCGAGTGGTACTGGTACTCCCAGCAATACCGCTCAGACCTCTACCAGCCAGTCTCCGTCACAATCGTGCGTTTCATTGATTCCCTCACAACGCGACATACTTAGAGCAACACGTAAATAGCGCCTCAAGCAACAACAACAACAACAACAACGGCGCTCGTATGTTTGGCGTCGATGTGGTCGCCGGAATTGTTGGTGCCGGTGTTGCCGCTCTGGTTCTCTAAAGTATTCCTTGCCCCCGCACCCAACCATATCGCGAAAGCCGACCACTCTTTGAATTAAATGGTCATTACATTCGTTCATACCACCGACAAAGCCGTCGTGCTTGCTGTGACGTCCTTGCACTTACACGCACTTACATACTTGAACATCTTCTGTCAGAAAGAATATCTCCTTTCTCTGGTCCTGACGCACACACGATTCTGCTACTTAGTTGATGTAATGTTGTGCTGTCATCTCGTTCTCAAGTTTCGTCCCATGCCATGCCAGGTCAATAACCTTACGTCGGCACATGAATGCCTATCAAAGGGTTCATGAAGCCCCTCGGTTCATTCGGGGAATATCAATGTGGGCGCCTAGCTCGGGATGGAACGTTCACGAGTGCGCGATTGCGACCCTACAAGGATGAGATACATAAATTCAATGAAGTACTCGCACATCCTCGTACGATAAAGCCACTACCACCCTGGTCGCTTGGAGGGGCCGGCGGGTTTAGCGGATGCCCAGGATGGGGTGGGAGCATTCTCCGCTCAAGCTCATTCAAGTGGAGAAGAAGTTATTATGGGAGACACCAGGTATGGTCCTGGCTATTCATATCGAGAAGTGGTCTCTTGAAACACCGAGATGAACGGGCAACCTCCCACGACAGAAGTCGAACCAGCTGAACCTATAATCGAGTTTTGGTGCGGGGAAGGAGATTGCCGGGTTTCTCTTCGCACATGAGTTTGAAGAATCGACGTGGGGAGTCTTAGGGACACAAGAGGCACTAAACGGCCGTCAGTGATCTTCCTTGTAGGGAGATCTGGTTTTCCCGACTTGACAGGAAGACTGTTCAGGCTACTAAGCCATAATGTAAAGGGTAAGAAGCGCTCACGGTTGGGCTCCGTCAGAATCAGAGATCAGAGAGCACCACCAGAAAACCTTTGTAACAGTTCTATCATCCTCTAAAGGGCCTACACCATCAATCCCGGAGAAACCTGGGCGGGCAATCAATTATAAGCACTGGTGCCATGTGAGCTGATGAAAACTCGGACATTGCCTGGTACCTATTTGCCTATGAATATCCCAGGTCAGTGAGGCTTGAGCGACTCTTATGATGGAGCCTGAGGTTGAGGGTCCCCATGTCTGGTCTTGGCTTGATACATGCTCGGATTCATAAAGCGAAACCGTGTTCTGCGTGGTTGTGTGGTCCGGTGTCATGTAGGTAGTATCATAGATCGGCTGAATCGTGATCTCATTTGTATCGTTGGTCAAAATCCCGGATACTGAACACAAGCATTTTGACGCGCGATTACGGTCGAGTGAGGGGTAACACATGGTCAACTCCCACAGTACATCCTTGCAAATACCTTGAAAGTTGTCGGACGACGGGGTCTGGCCGCAGAGATATCAACTTTCTGATTCAAGGTCATAGTCAGTCACGATTCTGTAGAGTAGGGTAGCCCACATCACACCACGAGGTTGGATTTACACATACCACGTCTGGCCATCCTTGCTGAATCTGATGTATGAGTGATCCTTATACATCATATCCCACAGAAAGTGCCGTTGGAGGCACTTTTATCTTGATGGCCACTCCTAGATCTGAAAGGTAAGTGGAGGTGGGACTGATAAAGGCTCTGAAGATATCACTGCCGAAAGCCGTCCATTTGACAATCTGAATGAGACATCCTCGAAGAGTTCCGTTAATCTCGGAAACGGACACCGCGAGCTGCAGCTTTGGGTAGGTCCACAATACGTCTTGAGCGAGGAAAACATGTTGTTCGTAGTGTAAGGTTGTACGCGCCTGTATCGTGCCGTTGAATGCCTTCGGAAGGGTCGACACGAGAATTCGTGCTCAGGTTTCCTGAATACATACGAGTCTATGGTCGGTTTACCTGGATTCGGATGAACATAACAAACTCCGCGGCTCATGACAGTGCGAGTCAGGTGCACTCGTCGGATGAAGGGAGTTTGGCAAGTTGCATCCCTCGATTCCCAGGATTGCAACAAGTTGAAATCCTAATGTCCTCTAGCTAGTAAGCTATCAGTTCGCTGTTCTGTGGTAGAAGATTGAGGAGCATTCTCACGCGGCTGCGAGTTGGAAGCTCACCAGTTGATTTTGAACACAGTCGGCCAATATCTTCTTGTTCTCTCAGCTAAATGGTAGGATGTTGTCGTTGATCGCGGTCGAGAAGAACCGAAACCATGCTGACCAATCGTAGAACAACTTTCCTTCTGACTGCCACTACCAGTGCTTCATTTTAATATCCCGAGCTCTCACCAGCGCACTGTTTCCCCGCGCTTTTCCAGGCCATCCCAGTGGTACGGAACTCCGAAACAAGTATAGCAGTCTTAGGTACTGCAGAAGGCAAAAATGAAGCGCCGGCAATCTGCATGTGCTGCAGCTTCAACTTCATCCGTCCGAGTGACGCGGTTAAGATCCTGTTAGAGGATCCATTTCCTCATTACCTTCTCACTCCATCACGTCTCAAATGCCACGAAGAACACCCTGGAATCGATATACCATTCATGCACATTTATGGCATTGGCTACTTTGGAACCCGTTCCTTCCAGGTACGTACTTCTGGAACGTGTTTTTCCCTCAGGTGTTAGATATTGATCAGCAGAACCTGGAGAACCCACACTCCAGATAATCTGCAGATCCTCTTTCTATGACGGCATATGATTAACATAATCTCTGCATGAAATCCGCTTTCAAAGCAGGAGCACAAGACCTTTACTTTCCAGAAGGTTTGCCCGGACCCCGAGGTTTAAAAGCCCAACACTCCGACCTACACCAGGGTGATACTTTCCACCGTCACAATGCAGGGGCTCCCAAAGCATCCTCTCTTCCAGATACGAAACGAATTTTTGTCCAAAGATGCCAGTGTTGCGCTTTCATATCAACGAGCGCGACTGGTCCTACGCAGCTATGGTCGGCTTCATTTCTTCTTTAGACATCCCGTGTACTTACTCAATAACTCCATAGCTCTAAGTCCCTCCGACGTCCAGCACTGTTCCCCCAAGTTCTGGGCCATGATGACAGATCCCATATGTTCCCTCGACACCGCCATGTTCACGATCCTCGCCGCCCACGTTGGACTCACGATCGGTACATTGTCGCGTCATCTCCCTCACCGCCCTGACCTTCGGCCACTCGTCGATAGTTTGCTACGGTTCGACACCGTTGGCATCTACTTGCTCACTGAACGGGGACATGGACTGGATGCGTTCAATATCGAAACGACGGCCGTAAAGACGGAGAACGGCTTCATACTGAATACCCCTCGTGAAGAAGCTACAAAGTGAGCAGTCAGGTTCTTCTAGGCCTTCGATACCTCAGCTCAACTCTCGAGACAGGTTCATGCCGGCATCGACGCCTGCCTTTGGCATACCCAAAGTCGCACTGGTTATGGCACGTTTGATCGTTGACGGCTCTGACCGGGGCTCCAGATTTTTCATAGTCCCCGTGTGCAACGAACATGAGATGTATCGTGGTGTCATCTCCAGTCGCCTCCCTACACGTAGCGGAACCAACCCGCTGGACTTCTCCTTGACGCGTTTCCAGAACGTTCATCTCCCCCCCTCCGCGCTCGTATCATCAGACATCACCAATCTCGAGCTTCCAGAACGCCCTTTGGAAGCATGGTGGGAGGAGATCTGGAGGATACAACTCGGCACGTTGGCCGTTCCCGCTCCATGGATATCTGCCATGAAGGCGGCTGCCTTCATCGGCGGGAAATATTCTATGCATCGTTCTGTAATTGGAACAAGGAACAAACCGACAGCCATCATATCTTTCCGTACCCAACAGTGGCCCATACTCAACGCAGTGGCAGCTTCCATGGTTATGGACAACTGGTTCCCTCGCGCTATCCATTTTGCTATGCGTGGGACTAAGGACCACCGTGTGAGGCATGCCATGTCGGTCATTGTGAAAGCGACAGTTTGTCGACATTTTCAACGGACAGTTCCCGAGATCGCGGAGAGGTGTGGTGCCCAAGGAACATTCGAGCATAATTATATGGCTCGAATGGAGGTACGCGTGCTTAATACTTTGTAACAACTGCCAAAACTGATGTCCGTTCGACAGAATGACGGAAAGGGTGTCATTATAGCAGAAGGGGACGTGCTTACGCTCTGTATCAGACTCTTCTCCGAGCTGCTCATCGGACGATACACAGTCCCGATACCCAGTCCGGACAGCTCCCTGCTCGCACAACACGCTTGGTCATTACTACGCGAGAACCAGGAGCTCCTTCATTCCCTCGAAGACCATCGTGGGGATTCATTTAATTGCCTCATACTACCCCAGTCACAACCTGTCATTGAGGCGATAGGTCATGCAATGGCTTACGCTTCAGCTGTCGACGCGGGGTTACCAAAGCCCATACTGGACATCTACGAATGCTCTGTCATTCGCCAAGATCCTGCCTGGTACTCCGAGCAGGGAGGGTTAACGCGCATGAAGCAGCGACTACGCGAGGACACTGCTATTACATCCGCGATGCCCCATCTGGATACTTACTTGAACGACCTTCACATCGAAGACTACGTCTCCGCTCCCATCGTATCTGACGCGTCGTGGAAAGTCTATGCTGCATCCTTACCGACACATACGGGCAACGCAGTCCCCATCTCTCCAGGAGTCATCATGGAGAGGGTCCAAGCAAGGTTATAGATGGGGTAAGTTTTCGCCTTCCGTCTTCTTCGCCACCCCAGGCTAATCAACCATGCTTTCAGCTCGGAAGCTGTGGCTATGAAAGAAGATCCAGAACCGTGTGTGTATACTGCAATTAGTTCCATTAGACTCATATGTATCATTATTTGGATTTGTATCATCTGCCCGGACTGTAACGTCTATGTACAACAAACATTACTTTTCGCTCAAGTTCCTTCCGGATCGGAGAGTCCGTATGGGGCGTAGAATTGTCGAGCAGAATGTTTGCATGATCCAAGGGGGATCAAGCGCCACAACAAGTGGAGAACGAGAAAGATCATCAGGTCCCCCCTGGCGGTGATCTTTAGCTTCGGGCCGATAGGTGAAAGCACGAAGGGCGAAAGGCCGAGTAAACCTTACCGGACCGACACTAGGCCCAGTATTCAGATGTGAAGAAGAAAAAATATACAGAAGCGTACTTTCCATGGCTTATGGACCTGGCTGGGACGTTGTTGAGATCAGCAAAGGAGGAATGTGATTGTGCATTGTGAATTCTACTTGGTCGGGCCGACAAAAGAGAGCGCTGAGAAGTTTAGAACAGAAAGATTTTTTACTACGGACTCGATCGGACTACAACTCTGATCTCCCCGGAAAAAACAAAGGCTGAAAGCGTAACTCTCAGTCAGTCTTGGCCTCTCTGCTTTTCTAAAAGATTTTCGAAGAATGTCTTGACATCAGATTCACTGACAACCTTTCCATCCTGCGCAAACGGACGCAAGTATTGAACCAGGTCCTCCCTGCAAATAAGCACGCAGATGAACATAAATGAAGTTCCGTTTTATCGGAGATTGTTAAACCGGAGATATACCTCATCGTGTTGAATGCGTGAATACCGTCGATAGCTCGGTCTCTGGGTAAACGCGACAAGGCTCGCATTCCTAGTTCCTCCAACGATAAGCCTGAATGAATGAATTGTGACAGTGATTGAGTAAAAAAAGTTCTATCATCGAAGAGCAGAGACTTTTACCCGAGTCAGGGTCGGTGGGAGGTTCATATGTGTCCTCCTCTTCAAGTAAACACCTGTTTACCTCGAGGCACGGTAGGCACTAGAACGGTTAATAACATTAGATGTGTCGGAGCATGTAAATAGAGCCATCCACCCACCGCGGAACAACGACAGAAGCGATCTCTGAATCCTTCAGTGAAGAATAGGTCACCTGCGCCCAAAGTTTTGTCGGAGTCCGGTTGCGAATAAACACGCTCAATCAGTGGATGGGGCGAGGGTGTGAGACAACGGGTACCCGAACCGGACGGAGACAAGCGTTGGCGTTTAGTCTCCTGTTCGGTAGATGAAGAGGGGGAGATCGGTCGTTTCTGGGCACCGGAAATTGTTTCTGATGGTTCAGTAATGTTTACCACGTCTGTTTCCGAGGTTTGGTTCGACAACAACCTCCAGGGAGAGGTAGAATCATCTTTAATGACCATCAAACAGCCGGGTGACCCAGCGTACCGTTGGAGAATCGGATTATCGGAAACGCATGAGAAACATATGAAAGCTTCGTAGTCATCCCCTTTGAGGAGGGGAGGGGGTAATCCTGACGAAGACGCTTCTGATTGGTTATCATCTGCATTGTCCTTTCCCTCCTCCTGAAGATCAGGGTCTGGAGTTGGTCCACGTGAAGATGGTCTCTCACGTAGGTGGCAGCAGGATTCGTGGAACCAATCCTGGGATTGATTGTGTGTTCAATTCGATAAATGGGGGTGAGAATACTGCTTACCTCGCACACAAGACATTGGATCATAGTTTCCGGTTCGGTATTAGCGTCGTAGGGCCTTTTGCACCGACAAAATAGCCCTTGGAAGTTCTGGCTGTAGATGTTAGTCGAGTTGTTGGGCTCGAGGTTCTTGTGCAACGAGCACGGATGGGCCAATCCTTCTGTCGGGCAATCACATCGGAAATTGCGTTTCGGGAACCTGATTATAGATCAACTTCTGTCGGGCCAACTCGATCGTGAACTTGACTCACAGCTCGAGTTGTTCGTGATCAGTATGGCAGGCTATCGAGCAAGCAGAGCAGATCCCCTTTGACTCGGGACACGTTTGGCAGAGATAAACTGCCTGTCTAAGAGTCAAACGCGTCGTAAAGAAAACATCAAACGGCGAGGAGATTCTGGAGACCTTATATGACCAAGTGAGTACGCGCAGGTTGAGAATTGATGGGGGAGAGCCTCGGAGGCTTCCTGGACGAGATTATCCTGTGAGGCAAGATATTCTGCGAGAGATTCGGACATAGTGAGGCCTTAATTGACGTGTATGACGATTTTGAGAGGTCCAAGGCCCTTCCAAGAGGGCAGAAATTGCCTTACAAGATACGGATGTTGGTGTGGTGGCCGTTGGACTCGAACCAGATTATTGTCACGTGAAATGAGGCCGCTTTAACACCAATGCCGATTCGCCGTTCGGAATTTCAAATTCATGAAGGGGGTGTCCGACCGAAAAGATTTGGGCCTTACATGAGCGCCTGGCTACAACTTCGCAGACATGAGAGTAACTCTCGGTTCAACACGCTACGTATTAGATAGTGGACTACAGATTGGATTTTGGGCAGTGCTAGTGGGCAACCAAGGACTGCTGCCATCTTAGAGACATGAAGGCAAAATATGTTTAGTACAGGCCGCACTTCCCTCGTAGTACGCTCCGCATGCAGGTTCTTGATGGGCGAGCACGAGCTCGACCTTAGCTCTGCACTGTAGTCCTCTTGGGTTCAAAGGTCTGCCAACCCGCCCGGGTAGATAAGATGATGGGAAGGAACATTACGATGACATACTTTGTGTGGCTACTCACACTGGGTGCAAGGACCCGTAAGTTCCGGGAGAAATGTAGGATTGACATGAAAACTTATGTGGGGAGAATTTACCGTGATTCTTGTGGCCCATGCAAGAGATATCTGAACCAAATTTGGCCCATATGCGAGAGAGATTTGATAGAAAATCCAAACCTGGCCTTTCTATCCCATTTCTGTCCATTTTTGGTATCAAATAACTCTTCCCTTTGTTCCGCCACTTATGCTAACATCTCCCCGCATAAAGTTCAGCATCAGTCTCGCATATCTCTCAAAACTTACGTGATCCTGCACCCAGTGTCAAGATATCCCTCCCCTCAGCCTTCATTCAGTACAATCTGTACACCCAACATTCCATTGCAGTGGTCTCTTGGTCACTCAGCGTCAAGACGCAGCAGATTTAGCTGGAGCCGCGATAATAAACAGAGAAGACAAAGAGATGGATCCGTCACCTTGGATAGCTGAATGGCACCCCCGTACTTCGGCATGTGTAGAAAGGGCAGGTTGTCGTGTAGCACTGGTCGGAACAGGTAGGCTCGTTGCGAGAGATCTTGCACTGGATGTGACGTCTGTAATCCCCACAAGCCGTTCGAGAGATGTATTGGATACCTCAAGATAGGATGGTTGGGCTTTTTTGTGCCTGCGGGGAACATGATTTTGAAACGGCAAGTTGAAGGCGTTGAAGGAGAGGGAGATGCCGAGCGGCAATCAAAGGTGGGGAGATAAGATGCAGAGATCCGTCGGATCATTTGTTTGGTTTTATACGCATACGATCTAGGATCCGACGGGTGAATTATCACAAACGAGGGACCTCGACAAGCAAGGCGACTTGGTCTGCGAGTTCACTTCAGGTTCCCCCAGTAAACGCAAACAGGTAGGAGGTTGGGAGTCGTTTTAATGGCTCAGATAAGTCGATTCAGGCGACGGGCTTCGTCGGACGGGGTGAGAGCCAGTTCTCAGCCATAGCTGTGCAATCCTGTGCAGAATGTCGGAAGAAGTGAATGAGCGCAAGGTCTGTGCACGCAATGAAGGTCTCATGAATGATGGAGTTGGTTGCGCCCAACGTTAGTTGGGCAGTTTGTGTGGTTACTCGTGCGGGTTCCCATTGAAGGATTGTAGTTCTTCACAGCCCTCCACCCAGGTCGGAGGACCGGCCAGGAGAAATCCTTCCTATTGTTCCTGGCATTTCTCCGATAGGGACAGAGTATATATTTTATCCGAAGGCCCGAAGGTTCTACCGAAGCTGGGATCTTGTAGAGACGAACAACTCACAAACCTGAAGGCAGAGCTCTGTTTGAGACTCTACAAGGAAAAGGTGTTGAATCGTGCGAATGGAGGACATTCAAAGCGGGTTGAAGGCGAGTAAAAGGCACAGCCTTCCGTTGACAGGCGCTTTATGGGCGCTGAGCGCTGAGTACCGCAGCCGAGCGCCGTCTGAGTCAGAACTCTGCACAGCCTCATTTTGAGTCATTCAAAGGGTCCGCAGCGAAAATTGCTATCGTCCTGATCTTTTTTCCCCAAACCATCACCTTCGAGTCACTCTTCGAGGTTTCATCGTCAGCTTAACGAGTTGGCGAAGCCTTCGAGGACAACTTTCAGCTTCCGTGAGTCTTTGTTCTATTCAAACAATCCTATTTTTTCTCTCGTCGCCGTCGTTATCGTCTGTGACTTTCCGTTCTTTCAATTTTATTCGACGTCTTGTACCCTACCTACGTTCTTGCGAGTGTAGAAATCGGTCCTTCTATCACTGTGATCTCCTCGCAAGTCCAAGTGACTGTCAATCATGACTCGAAAGAGTTCATATTCCAACGGCCAAGGCCTTATCGATACCGAGTCATCTCCCTTGGGACAGGCCGGCATCAGTTTCATGAATGGTTCTGAATCGCCGAGCCTCTCACCACTCTCACCGCTTTCGCCACTCTCGTCGTGCTCATCCAATTCTCCTCGGCTGACTTCATCTTTCAACAATGACAGACAGCGCACACCACCCCGGCCGCACACGTTGCTGCCTTCAGAAGCTTCCCCCAGCACCACTTTAGGCTCCGCCATTTTTAACCAACAGTTCAACCATCACAACACATCGTATAGCCAAGATGTTCGACCTCGCGTGAATAGCTCGGCTCTTCCCCAATCGTCTAAGGCCCTTCGTCATGGACCCCCGTCGCACAACCCGCTTGATCTCTCAAGCTCTTCTCGTCCCAACAATGTATCGTTAACTACCCAGTCAAATCCCGTTGCTCTCCAGCAACTCGCTAACCACTATGGCATCCCCTCTGTCTTGCCCAAGCCGCCTTTATCTAAACCAGCTACAATCAGTCAACAACCTCAACAATCACGGTCGGCGCCTCCGCTCCCGGATTTCCAGTCTCAATTATCCAACTATTTATCAATGTTAGCCCACAAACCAGAACCTAATCAGACATCCTCCAATATTGATAACACCATGATCAATAATACTGTCGAGGAAGGTCAACACAAGGACGTCCCCGCAATGGACAAGGACGCGCTGCAGAGCGTCGTCGAGACGCTCATGGGTGAGTTTGCTCTGCGTCAAACGAGCGACCTTGTATTAACCGTGGCACTCTTTGACGACGCAGCCTCTCCGGAGTTCAGGAATCTTCCCTCTATGGACTCCCCGGCCGTCACTTCACCAAATTCATTCCTCACTTCCCCTTTCGACACACCCTTACAACAGTTCGACACTTCTCCTCTCATCGACTTCGCAGACACATACAACGGAACATCGCCTCTCCTTGACACTCCGTTGTTCGACGACTTCAACACTTCGCCCATCGATGACAGTCCTTTCCTTGACGTTCTCAACACGCCTGTCATGGATGCCGTTGACGGCGTCGGAATGTACGCGAACGGTAGTCCGCTCTTTGACGACGGAGGAGTTAGCATGTATCAAGAACTTGAGCAGCAAGTCAAATCGAACGCTGCTCAGGCTCCGTGGGATCAGCTTCTGAAAATCTCTCCACAAACCTCCAACCTCGACCCTTCCCTGGTCTATCCGAGCCCAAGCTTGCAATCGGAGCAGTCCTTCTCCGCGCCTTCACCCCCCAAGGCAGCCACTCCCGCTCCCGCATCATCTGCTCCCAAGCGTAAGCAGCCCACGGCCACTGGTACCCGCCGCAACATCACTCCCGAGTCCCTTGTACCTTACGATGCCCCAACGCAATCGAGGCGGTATGCCATGCCGTCGGCAACCTCCAAGAAGGAGGTACCTGCCACGTTTGCACGTAAGAAGAGAAAAATGATGGGCGGTGCGGTAAACGTCGGTGGTAGTGGTGATGATGAGCTGGATGATGATGCTGATCTGCCGCCGCTGCACCCCGACGCGACGGAGAAGGAGCAGATCGAGTACAAGCGCCGACAAAATACCCTCGCTGCTCGAAAGTCGAGGAAGCGCAAGCTCGAGTATCAGCAGGGACTCGAGACTGAGAATGATGCGTTGAAGCGGGAAGTCGAAGCCTGGAAGTGCCGATGCGAGCTGTTGAGCGGGATGTTGAAGGGTGCTGGCATCAATGTTGACGTCCAGGATCTTATTGATCCCAAGTGAGCATGATATGTCGTCTCTGCCCTCTTTCCATGCATTTCGTCCTTGTCCTATGCACGACCTCCTCGTTCCATTCTGATACCCTGCCCATGCGTCCATCACCAAAAGTTTTCCTTTGAGTTTGAACTCCTGATGCTCTGTATACTTATCATTCGTAAACTTTCTGTACGTTGTTGCTGCCCTAGCGATATAACACTGATCTCCGTCCTCGTCTTTTCCACAATCTTTTCACCGTCCATTCCATAAATCTCTTTTCATATCCTGAATCACCATCTTATGTTTCCCCCCTTCCCCTTTCTCTGGATCAAAACACTTTCCTCCCACTTTCCTCCACGTCTCGGATCAAAACTTCCCCCCATTTCTTTCGTCCCCCACCACTCGTCCCTTCAATGTGGACGTACTGCCTGTAATTCTGTGTATCGTCTGAGAATCAAAGACTGTTGACCCCATTTTGATGTGTGATTCTAAGTTCGAAGCGCATAAGTTTGGACGCGCAGACGTTTTATAAGGCGTTGAGTCAGGAAGATGAACTTTGAGAAGTCCAACTGTGAACCAAGCTGCGCTCAACCTAAACCTGTGTTTCTGAGTTCAAAACGTTCAAATTTGACTGGAACTGGTTCATGATCGAGTTTCCCTCTTTCGACGTTGACGCTTGCAGCCATGATGCATAGGACAGCCGATCATTCCGTGAGGCTTTAAACAGGTACGAAAGGAGGCTAGCAAGTTGGACTCGAACCAGGTCGCCCCGTCAGAGTTTTGAAGACAGTCGTTCAGAAGCTGCTGCGTAGGTGAAGGTGCCCCACATCGTGCGTCCGAGCTGCTGGGTTCGAGTCTACTAGCAAGTACAAGGCTGGTCTGCCTTCGGACATGCCCGATTTGGACTCCAGCTCTAAGAACGACGCAAATATGGATTCCGAATCGCCTATTCTTCGGCGAGAGAAGCACCACAGAGCTTACTGACCGGGGAGCTTGGGGTTCCCAAGCACTACTCACATCTTACGTTGGACGATGTTGTAGCGAGGGCTTTTTGCTCGCCGTAGATGAGAATGCCACGCATCGGTCAAGAGATCATAAATCATATTTAGTGAATAGCAGATCGTCCATATTGCCCTAAGAATTACTACACCTAGTGTGTCAATGATTAACAAGTAACTAACCCTATGTAAGATCAAAATTGTCCGTTCAGTTATAGACGTAGCAAAGGGCTCCACCCCTGGTGTTCATGTAGTCCCTAACGAGTGGCTGTCTGTCGAAGAGACTGTACACGGGCAGCTCGTCGTCGATCGACGCTTGTTGGGTTCGGGACTGATCTCTGAAACCCCCGTAGTCACTGAGGCGGGCGGCGTTGGCCTCTTGCCACTAATAGAGGGAGACCGGTCAGCGTCCTTCTGCGTGTGGAACCAGCAACCCTACTCACCTGTGTCCAGATTCGATCTACGTTGGCGTGGTGCATATAGAACATTATGTCGTTCGGGGCGTTGTAGGCCGCCATTTCTCCATTGACCGAGTTGTGGACTGGAGAGGATCGAAGAGGGATGAGTTTTGAGAGACAGTGAGACAAAGAGGAACAACACCCACCTGCATCGTGAGGGCCACTTTCGAGCATGGGCGCAAAATTGGCGTAGTCGTTAGCACGGGAAACAGAAGCCACTACCCGTGAGGTGTACTAGAATCAACAGACGATCAGCAAAACCTCCTTTAGACAGCCATACCAACTCACAGCGTTGCGGTTCATATCTCCAACGACGGCCTCTCCCGTTGCGGGGTCTCGTTGGAAGTTCGTAAAGTCGCGATTGAGACAGTGAGGCATGTTCTCGTCATCACGACTCTCAGGGGGTGATCCAATAGTGAATGTGAGGTTTGCGTATGGTCCATCGAGAATACATCTACGGAACCCTTCAGGCGCACCACTGACGGGGTGCCCGTTCCCACCAAATCCGGTGACGGGGTCCCAGATGGGCGAATTGGCCACATTGTTGGCGTCGGCGTCGATGGACCAATCCCAGTACGGGTATGTACCCTGATAACCACACTCGGAGCGTAGCATCTTTTCATGTTCGTCCACGAACAAGCGATGCCATGGAAGGAAGTGCGCCTAGTTTGGAGAGATCGTCAGTAAAAGGACTTGGTGAGGACTAATGTGGAAACTTTGCACATACCACATAATGAATTTGACGTTCGTTGCCCGCTATGAAGTGTGTCCATGTCAAATCGTCCAGGCGGTGAACAACTTCATCTTGGTCGGGGTAGCGCTGCTTAGGGAGGCCTCGAAGGCACAAGTTGGCCTGGTGGAAATCCTGCTTTTCGGGATCACTGAGTTGGCGCCTAAAAGAAAAGTCCTCAGTTTCGAATGTTCAAGCCTCAAGACCGAAGGTGAGATCAGATGCTTACCATTCTCTACGAACGGTTGGATTACTGCAGGTATCGGAAAGTTGAGCGTAAGCGACAGAGTGAAAGAGCGTGAGAGACAAAAGAGTGACGATGCGAAGGAGCCCATTGGAGAGTTGCATGGTGGACAACAAGGAGTAAAGAAACAACGGAAAGGGTGAAGATCGTTATGGCTGGATCGTTCAGGACGGACCATATTTATATCATCATAAGGCTCTCGCCATGGATCGCCGACAGAGTGGTTGGACGTTTGACGCGATGGGATTCCGCGTTTCATGTGTGAGGGGTTTTTCAAAACGTCGTTTTCTTTGCTTCCGCCCGCTGTTTTGTTTCCGCTATTCGAGAGAGCGACCGGATACTAGCCACGAGAGCTTTCAGGCAGTGGAATCTGGCAGTCGTTGCAGACATTGAGCAAGGGCTTGCTGTGCATCGTCCTGAACCTTCAACCACCTATCAGGACCTTTCTTTCTGCAAAAAGCGGAGCCACATGCCTTTGCCTATCGACTGCTGTCAGGACAGTGATCAAGATCTGGTAAGAGGTTTGGTTGAGACGTTCGGGGCTGACTTTGAGTGTTGGGACGGAAGTTACGGTTTCGGATTGAGGGGCAATCCCGACGTTGGGTCCCCTATTCCAGAAATTCCGAGCGGTAACTACACGTGCGATGACAGGGTTTCAAGGCGATCTGTATTCATCTCTTCGCAAGAGGACGCATGTGTATGTAGTCACAAAGGAGAGGGCGACAAACGATCAAACGACAAACAAATTGCGCCTCTCACCACGAAGGATCTTCTAGCGGTCCTTTGTCAAGGCAAACGGCAAGCTGTACATCGCCGATGCGTCTCGCCCATCTATAAATTTTGAAGGCATTCTTCTTCTTCATCTGTCCCGTGAGCTTTGCGTGCGAGTGGAGGTCCTCAGAACGATTGAGGTGTACTTGCAAGCTCCGCTGTCTGTCGTAAATTAACATGGGGTTTGTTTCGCGATACGTATGCCGTTGGATCTTGATCAAAAAGGCGGCGTTGCCGTGGACATTGGGACATCCTGCAGGCGACTCGACCGCCGCATCGTAAAGATTCTGGGTTAGAGGATTGTACGATGTTTGAACGTTCAGGTATCGGAGAGAGCCCGTCCCGCTTTGCTCTCCTTCTGGCACGACGGAAAAGGTGACATCTTGCCAGATGCCACCAGTGAGCGTTTTGCAGAACGTCTTGTGTTCACGCCAATGAGATTTCTGACAATCTGAAGAGTAAAATAAACGTTATCTACACGCTCAACGGGTACCGAAGTTACAACTCACCTGCGCCGCAATATCGCACGGAGAAGCATCCCTTGCACTTCTTCTCGCCCTTTTCTCCACAAACAACACATCCAGAGTCACTCGACAGCCTCCCAAGATCCATTTGACTGATTGGGCCGACAGGAAGAATGAATGAGGGTACAAAAGTATTTTCCTCTGCTTTACGAGTGGGTTGATACTCGGGTGCGAGTCGTTTGGAATTGGCGTGCAGGAAGCTGAGCATGAGCATCTGCTCTTCGAGAGTGGCAGTTACCTGAATCAGTTTCCTTGAACGCAACGGTTCTACAGCCCAAATTGGAATGCTTCCGATGGGAGCATTGCGCGTTACTCTGCTATACAGGATGATGATGATCGGGACGGAATTGACGTTGCGTACTTCGACTACCTGGGAGGGGGGTCAATATCACCTTCAATCCAAGCTGATAAGAAACACTAACCCTAAAGCATATTGCGGTTCCCTGATCCTTATCCTGCATGATTACATGGACACCCCCTCGAGAATCAATTCCCTCAGCGATCGACAAAAGTGATGCTCTCAGATCGACGAGGGCATTTGCATACAGCGGAAACATGTTCGCTCTGGGTGTGGACGCTTCGACGACATTTTCTCGATAAACAGCCATCTTCAAGAAGCCTCCAGCCCACAACGGGAAGGAACCCGGGCGTATCGCCTCTGTGACCGTCTCACCGAAAACTTTCGCAAAGTTCTGTGCTGCATCCAGTGCACCCTTCAGTTTCTTGTCGATAGCCTTCTCCGAAAGAAGCGTTGTCGGCGGCAGCTTGGCCCCCATGGCCGCCAGTAAACCCAATTTTTCCTCTCGATTCGTTCCAGGGGATACCTCCTTCCCAAAAGTGGCAGCCACATCTCTAAATTCTTGCAAGACACGGTCCAACCAGTTGAAACACGTTTTGCAGTCCAAGTTGCCATGGGAGTTGCACTTGTACCTGTTGTTTCCGTCTTCATCTTTTTCGTTCGTCTTGATCGCCTGTCCGTAAATAACGTCGGCAAGAGGTGGTCGGTCCTACAAGTGTCATTAGCCTTGGATACTGATTTCGAGTATTTGTGTGAGGTATACCCAGAGCCGCTCCTCCGAAATGCCAGGAAAAGCCTTCGACAACTCCTCTTCGATGGATACGTTGTTGCACATTCGATGATCACAGCCGCATTTATGACAGACTTCGCTTCCATGCGCAGTACAGAACATGAAGTCGTTGATAACAGTGTTGTCGATCAGCATTCTCAAGGGTGCGAGCGGTTGGTGGTAGTAAAGGTCCAAGAACGTTTGAGCCGGCAGGCAAATTCGGTAGCTTTTTTCGACAAGACTGAATTAGTGGTCATACTAAAGTTACAAGGAGTATAAGCTAGAAGATTCAAGATTAACGTAGAGTAAGCAGGAAAAGACAGAAATCGGAATGAAGGTTTCGCAATTCGGGACTTCCAGGTCTGGAAGGTTCAAGTAGTTTCCGAATCTTTAGCTGGCGTCGCGGGAGCCTCAGCATCCCGAGCATCCTGGGCAGCGGGTTCGGCTTCGTCAATCTTCTCCTTCTCCTTCTCGCCTTCCTTGTCCTTCTTCCCCTTCAAGAATTTGGGATACTTGGGCCATTTACCCTGTAATTCAAGAACGTCAGTGACCATAGGGCTTATTCCGACGAAGGACACTTACGTTCTTGTCGGGTCGTTCGTTGGCCTCTTCACCTTCAGGAATTTGTATCTCCTCTCCATCGCCTTCTGCCTGAATGTCGGTCGTTTCCTTGTCTTTCTTGGTCTTACGTTTCTTCGTTGTCAGACGGCGAAGCATTGGTTGCCAGCCTCGCTGTGCAAATGTGAGCGGAAGTTCTGGGAAAGCAGGGTCTCACGTCGAACTGACCTCACGAAGAATTTCCTCTTCTTTCGCCTGACTTTCCGCTGGGTCCAGTGGAAGAGCGGGGTTCTCTGTAGGCGGTGATGTCGGAGGGGTAGGCGGGGCCGGAGGGGCTCGAAAGAGTCCACCAAAGAAGCTACCTGGCTGGGACTTGGGTTCACGAACAGCTGGCTGTAGAATCGAGACGTATCAAGGCATGGAAATTCTGGGTGTATATTGACAAACGTACCTGTCCATCCTCGGTTACCTCTCCCTCGCTGGAGGTGCCTCCGCTAGTGCTGGACTGGGTTACAGCCAATCCGTGAGCTCTCAGCCAGTCCCCTGCTTTCCCTGCTTGCCTTGCAGCGTCTTGGCCGTCCCTGACATCGATAGTGGTGACTGTACCGGACTGCATTCGCTCATCAAAGAACTCCTGCATAAGAGCCGATTGGAGACTTCCATCGTTGGATTTCCATGGTCGGATCTTGACAAAAGTACCAGAACCAGCAGGGTGTTCAATGAACAAGCTGGAACGAACAGCTTTGATGGTTTGGAGTTCGAGGACAGTCTCGAGAGTTGAGTAGTCAATCTTCGACACTTGTTCAGGAGTCAGTGTAAAGTTTCGAGTCCATCCGTTGCGTCTGTATGTGCTCGTCAGTACTTGGAGATCCTCAGGACAGTTGAACCTGGACGCACGTAGCTGAAAAGTTGAGATTCCCTTCTACGTGGCTTGCTGTCATGATGGTCGTGGAGGAGAGGTTGATAGCGAGCAGTGGTGATCCTGATATTCATATTTTGATATTTTGTTTCGGACGACGTTCCCATGGCAGTGCAGAAAAATGGACAAGTCGACGGCGGCGCGCGTTCTTGACTCCGTCACTCCGAGTCTAACTTTGGGACAAACATTGATGCCTACGGAGCGGTCCGAGCGTCTTCAACGCTTTCACACGGCAACGACCAACCCATATACACTATTCAGCTTGCATGCCCAGACTTTGGAAAATTCTTCAAGGACTCGACATTGTCAAAGATCTCGCACAGCCTGCCTGCCGATCACATTGCCATCTTAGTCTACTACCACCACAATGAGGCGCATTCCCCTTCGGCGACGTGCAGATCCCTCTCAAAGGGATGTAGATTATCACTACATTGTCATCGATAATGAAGACATAGAAGAAAGTCCAGAAGCATTCTCGTGGTACACGGATGAGACTGCTGGTGGAATGTCTTTACCGATTGCTTTCGATGGAATTCCGGCTGGTTCCAAACTGAATGAAGTCAAGGCATACTTTCTCGAGAAGCTTTATCGCAATTACGCAGCCCAAGTTGATGTAAATATCTCTCCTCATACACCTCGGCTTGTCTAATGACGAACTCCACAGGATGAACTAGGAGAAGCTATTAGCACGTTCTACACCGAACTGGGAGAATACATGGTCGAAGACTACAATTGGCGCCGTGTAGTGGTCCCTTTTGGGTGCACGTATCGAGGGAAGGCAATGAATCAGGTTCTGGACAAGAAATGGATGGAATGGGTAAGGTACTCAGACAGATGTGTAGCGTCACGGCGAAGGGTGAGTGGATTCTTTGTTCTCTTCCTTAATCCTCCCTATTTGCGTTCCTATCCTTATCCCCTAGTACCCGCTTTTCTTTCGTGCTCTCGACCGGTGGCTCGCCACTCCTCGTCAATACACCTCGACCCGTGATATCGGAGAATCGACTTCTGCCCCTTATGATGAAGAAGAAATAGCCCGTCAAAACTTGACCGACTCTGACGCAGACTCCGATGATGTGCTAGACGAGAACGGATACTCGTTGAAAGATGGTTTCATAGAACCTGACGACTCCTTCAGCGAAGAAAGCGAAGAAGAAGAAGCAGAGGAAGAACAAGAATTAATGTCGGATGTCGCGAGACACTCGGAATCTGAGGAAGAAACCTCATCCGATGGCACCAAGGTGTCGACGGATCATTACGAGTCTGATGCTACCTCTGAAGCCGAGTCAGAAGGCAAAGTCGGCCAGCGAGGATACAAGATCGGCGGATTCGTGGAAGAAGACGGGGGTTCCAATGCCATCGACTCGGATGACTACGCCGCGGGAGGAGAAACCGATGTCGAGATGGACGGGGACGATTTCAACCCGGAGAGCAGTTTTGAGCAATCTCACTCCAATTCCTCTCGGCATAGCACTCCGGTCTCAAGCCGTACACGCTCCCATGCGCGCTCTCCCAATGTCAGCTTGACCACGGGGGCTGAGAGCTCTGAGGAAGATAGTCCTTCATCGTCTCGCACTTCGACCCCACGCAGGAGATCCGGGCGCTTACGGCGACCCAAGAAAACCCACGCACACGCCGCAAAGTCAGACTCCGACGTCGATATGGATTCTGAGATGAAGGAAATCAGCGATTCGGACGCGGAGGATGATTCTCCTCATACGTCGTCTGATACCACTGTTCCCGTGTCAAGTCGCCTGCGTTCCACCGCTCCCAGGAGCACATCGGACTCGGCTACGGTAGTCGAGAATCGAAGTTGTTCCCCTCAAAAGCACTTCACCTTACTTCAACCCAGTGACTTCGAGGATCTTCCGCAGGAGACCTTGGCCGGTAGGACCAGAAATCAAAGCAAGCCTGGTCGTGCCAACTCCACTCCTCTCAAACACAAACCCTCCCCGCCTGTGTCTAGCCGCGCGCGCTCTGGTAACGGTCCTCGTGAAAGCCCACATGATTCAGATGTTGTGGCCGAGAGCTCTTCCAGTAGATCTCTTGCACCTCCCTCCAGCCGCACCCGCTCCCGTACCAAACAACCCACACGGTCCGCTGCTGCAGAACAAAGTGGAAGATATTCAACCCCAAGCTCGGTTTTTGACGGAGTCGTATCGGAGTCTAGCGACTCTGAAGAGATAGTTCCAAGTTCCGACGCAGAATGTCCCCCAATCACACCCAGCCCCATCAAAGGCAAACGCAAACGCAGGTCGACCACTGTCTACTCCTCTTCAAGTAGTGTCGGGACTGAGGATGAATCTCTTCCGACGCGGTCCCCTTTGAAACGTTCCCGTATGCGAGTCGACTCGGAATCCGATGTTCCTGTACTAGCAGAATCACCCTGTCGAAAACGGAAAGTCAAAGTGATGGTGGGTGCAATCCTTCTCATTTGATTTTTGGAATTGTCTCACAGATTCTTTTCTCTAGGACTGCGTGCTTATTACGCCTCTGAAGCGTTGAGAGTGCTGAGGTGGTGATGTCTTCTTGGTATTTATTCGTTAATTTATGGTGTACATATAGTACGTATATCTTGGAAGTTGGGCCTGGACCCCTACAGTATCTAAATTTACTTACCTCTTATCCGGTACTCCCCTTCCTCTTGTTTTCTTGGTTACAACTTGTACTTATACGCGTATAATATGTATCGGATATACAGATACATAACAGCAGCGAGCTGCGATAGCATTAAAACCAGCAGGCCAAACTGACTCATGTACAGGCCGCACTGGGCAGGCGCGTAGGATCTTCCCACGCTTCCTGCGACGCGTCTCGGCTATATCGCTCATGCACATGCTCGTTCATGACGCCGGATGTGCTGTTCTCAACCTCTGCTCCCAACTTGGCCGTCCTCTCGCAGTACCCTCAATCTGATATGAAGCTTTCTGACTGTGGGAGGAAGGGCCCGAATGGGCGAACAGTCATTCGGTGAGATCCGCGTCATTCAAAACAATCCGAGCGCCCGCACCGCCTTCAAGTTGAAGTTGGCCTAGTCACCCATATCGACGCCCCTGTCATCATTCCTTTCCCCTCATCCTCACTTACCCATTGACCACCATGTCCTCTGACGAACTTGCGGAAATTGACGGTATCAAGCCCAATGTTACCCTTGAAGACGGCGAAGAAACCGAAGTCAAGTCGAAGACCAGGCAAGTCCCTGTATTCCCTCTTTGCCATGGAAAAGGAGCTAAACCTTTGCACCCTCCAGCAAAAGCACCTATAAAGTGAAGAGGACCTTTGACCACTACTATTGGTGCGTAATCAAATGATTCTAACAGATTCGATTATACCGACTCATAACTTTCTAGTAACTGTCCTGTGAGTGATGCCACATCCACGTCGTGAGCCTATGCTGAATTTCTGGATCCATTACGCAGGCATGGAGGAACCAGGCACGTAACATGCTCTGCGGACTTGCGGAGATTTCATCTGACACGTTATATAGTCCGGTGCACCTACCAACGCGCGTACCTGCAAGCACTTGCAGTCCTTATTGGGCGAGGAATACGAAGCAGCTCGAGTCAAAATGAAGAATCCGGACGGTCCAGCACCCAAGGCACCTAAGAAACCTGCCAGCAAAGCTCGTGCGGCCCCAAAGTCGAAGAAAGCCGCAGATAAGGACGAAGACGAGGATGAAACGGATAAGAAGCCCAAGAGCAAAGGCAAGGCTCGCGCACCCGCCAAACGCAAGAAGGCGGCGGAGGAGGAGGATGAGGAAGAAGAAGAGACGGAGAAACCCAAGAGCAAGGGGAAGGGTCGAGCGCCAGCGAAACGCAGAAAGGTTGATGAGGAAGCTGAGGAGGACGGTAATGACGACGAGAAGGAACCCGAACCCGAAAAGCCCAAGAGTAAAGGTAAACGAGCACCAGCCCGATCCAAAAAAGCCGCGGACGACATGGATGTCGATGAAAAGGACGAAAAGGATGGCAAGGACGAGGATAAACGTGCGAATGAACGCGACGAGCTTGCATCTTTCGATGGTATCAAACCGAAAATCCTTCTCGCTGACGGAGAAGAAAGGGAGGTAAAATCACAGAACAGGTACGTCGAAGACCTTGAGATCGAGGAGATGCTCTAATTCGGTCGCAGCAAATCCACCTACAAGGTCAAGCGCACCCAGGATCACTTTTACTGGTGAGTTCTCCTCATTCCAGGCCTTGAACGCGTGTTCTCATTCTGACGCACTTGCTAGCAATTGCCCCGTACGTCCCTTACGCATTAGTTTAGCCTATTTCTCGATATTGATTCGAAACTGCCGTAGGCTTGGAGAAACCAGGTAAATCCAGTCTCACTACTAACTCTGATAACGCGTTGTACTCACTTGTGCAGAGCAAAAAAGCGGTCAATGCACGTACCTGCAAGCATCTACAAGGTCTTCTCGGAGAGGCATACGAGGAAGCACGTATCAAATACAAAACAGCACAGGGCGAATCCGCCGACGTAAAACCGTCTTCGTCGAAGAAACCTGCTTCGACCACCAAGCCAGCCTCTACCAAGCCAGCGTCGAAAAAAGCAGATACGAAACCCGCGTCAAAGAAGGCCGACACGAAGCCACAGTCTAAATCCCAGACCAATAGCAAAGGGAAGCGTAAACGGGAAGAGGTGGAAGAAGTGATTGAGGAAGAAGAAGAGGCGAAAGCCGAAGAGGAGGAGGATGGAATGGACACTGCAGAAGATGGCGCTGCCATTGGTGAAGATGAGCTAGCATCAATCAATGGTATCAAGCCCAAGGTTTATCTCAAGGATGGAGAGGAGACAGAAGTCAAATCCCAAACGAGGTTTGCAGTGATTTTTCGCTTCAAGCAGCGTTCTCATTGCGTTACTCTACAGCTCCTCCACGTACAAGGTGAAGCGAACGTGGGATCATTACTATTGGTGAGTCTGTCCCCGTTGTTTCCTACGGAGAGTCGCTGATAACCTTCTTCCAGTACATGCCCGGTACGCTATTGGCAACAAGATATATCTGCTTGTGCTGACGCATCCACCATTTGCACAGGCCTGGCGCAATCAGGTCAGTAGAAAGATAGTACTATATCACTTCTGCTCTGAACTGCATCTCACAGGGCGGAGTTCCAACGAATGCCCGCACGTGTAAACACCTTCAATCGCTTCTGGGCGACAAATACGAGGCCGAACGTATCAAACTCAAGAATCCAGACGGCCCTCAGCCAGGTTCGCCCTCGAAGCCTAAGAGAGCAAAGAAGGATAAGGGAGATGGTGATGACGCCAAAACCGGAACGCCCGAACTACTCCTGGCCAATAAATGGGACCTCGTCAAGGGAGCTGACCCTACCGGGTGGTGGATTTCGGAGAAATTGGATGGTGTCAGGTGGGGTTCAAACATGATGTCTGCCTCGGGTTGCAGCCTAATGACGCCCGTTTACAGAACCTATTACGATGGCAAACGTATGGTCAGTCGTTTGGGAAACCCCTTCACGCCTCCACAGTGGTTTTTGGATAGTGAGTCATCTCACGATAGACTCCAGGCTGCACTTGGTCTTACCGAATTTATTCAGAGCTACCAAAGGACGTGATTCTTGATGGTGAATTATTTGGAGGACGCGGCGAATTCCAATCAACTGTATCAATCGTCAAAACAGTCAACTCCCCCCATTGGAAGAACATCACTTTCCAGGTCTTCGACATACCGTCTCACGGTAGCAAGCCTTTCGAAGAACGTTTCAAACTCATCAAGGAGCTCTTCGGGGAGGGCGGCTCGCATGCTTGCGATGAGGTTGTCGTTGTCGAACAGGAGAAATCGAAAGGCCGTGATCACGTCCTTGAGAAGTTGAAAGAAATTGAGACCCTCGGCGGTGAAGGGCTAATGCTTCGCAAGCCGAAATCGTCAGTCCTTGCAAAATCCGATACCAAGACTGTACTCATATGCTCTCCTCAGTCAATATGAAGGCCATCGTTCCAGCTCTCTCCTGAAAGTCAAGGTAGAGTTTTGCACTGAGTTTCGAAGCCGACCAAGAGTGCTAAGCCGATTCTCCAGACATTCTATGATGCCGAAGCAATAGTTACGGGCCACGCTGACGGTTCAGGCAAGAACAAGGGGGTATGCGGTGCGCTAAAGTGCAAGATGGAATCCGGAAAGGTGAGTTAGGCTAAACGACTGCAGCTCCGGAATTCAGCTCGTTCATCTCGTCAGACGTTCAACTGCGGAAGCGGGCTTACCGATAAACAGCGAAAGAATCCACCAAAGGTCGGGACCATCATTACCTACCGGTTCCAGGAACTCACGAAAGATGGAGTACCAAGGTAGGTCAACGAATGCGCCCTCTGCATCTCGGACCCTCATGAAACCCCGGCTTCTAGATTCCCAACGTTCGTTGGTGAGGCTCCTGACAAGACGGAACCGAAAGACGCAGAAGTGTCCGACCGCGCAAAGAAACCATCTGAAGACGAAGAGTGAAGGATCCGTCGAGTGTGATCACCATTTTCATCTGAGTTTATATCTATGTTAGAAGTTATTTTCATATTTATACGAGCAGTCTTTGATCAGGTTAATCATAACTAGTTCAAGATAGTCTCAACAAACAATTCATGCTTTTATCTGTACATCATCCGCCGGAACTCAGTCTGCGTGTAGGTCAAGGCGTGTCGATGGCGTAAGCACACCACGGCTCGAATTTACGCGTGCTCTAAGACTACTCTCTCTCATCCTGTTCACTTACTCGTACTTGTCCAACAACATCCGGCACCTCCTTCGAAATTCAGTCCGCTCGACAGGTCACCTTTCTGCATTTCGCAGGATTCCACGCCCACGACCTGGAGTAATTTTCAGGGTTGGTTTCGATTTTCTTGTCCCTAGGGTAATGAATCCTTCCTCCTTCCGTCCTTCCGCCATCATGAGGGTAGTGCTCACAAGCCCCACATTCCTCATCATTCTCTGTCTCGCATTCCTTCGGCACACCGTCCATGCCTCACTTTCTAACAATGATACATCCCTCTCGACCGGAACAGGATCGAATATCCTCGAACGTCAAGATACCAAAACTTGCGACTGCAGATCACCTTCGGGCTGCCCAGGTCGTTGCGACGGAACGAATGGTCTCTGCGTGGGCTACTGCGGCTGGGAAGAGGCAGTATCCTGTTCTGAGTGTGCCTCCACAGGCCGGAGAAGTTGTATATTCAATCCCCGGGATAGAAGCTGTTTCACCTTTTGAAAGTTTCAATATGCTGTGGTACATACGCGTAAGTGTATTTCCGCTTGGAATGAATATCGTTCGATCAATCGTTCATCTGGTCCTGCAACCTCACAGGGCCGGTCTCTATACTTCTGCCAATACCGCCCTTGGAAGGGTCTGGCCCAAATTTAAACAGTGTCGCTTAAGCTCTAGTATTATCACGCAGACAGCTCCGCTACATGTATATGATCTATTATCGACGGTATCTCGTATCTTTGTATTCTCTGATTCTTTGGTTGTAGAGTTATTATAGAGGTGCACGGTTGTAATGTGGCGTGGAAATACTGAGTTGTAATTGTCCCGTGTTACACGGCACCAAGCTTTTCTCTCAGCTTCCATCGCGACTCTCTGATCTCAGCTTTAAATCCAAACACAATTTCTAAGAACCCACGCACGGCTCAAGAACTTGACGCGTCCATCGATTACTTCTGAGTCTCCATGGATGAAAATTACGAAGATGATAACGTTCCTCTCAGCAGTGGCGTAAGTTCAAACTTCACGATGTCTGCTATCCAGCGAGCACCTTCCATTCTTGACACTGACTCTTGCGAGTCTCTTAAACTCATTAGAAAAGAGATACAGGAGCGAACGCAGCTCCGATAGGAGGCACGAAACGATGGGGCGGACGACATCACAATTGGACAGATTCTTCACCAAACAAAAACGACTCTGGTAGCGTTCAAGCGTTCTCCGGTTCCAATACGAGCCAGTCGAAGGCAATTGGCGATTGGGGCTTTCTACTCGATCAAAATCAAAATACCACTGTTGAACAGGGAGGGCAAACAGACGTCCAGGGTAATTGATTCGTGTACCAACATCATCGGCACGAATAAAGTACTGAAAACGCGCACGCTCAGAAAGCTCGGCTTGGGGTAGTGGGCTTACATGGGATTCTACTGAATGGGACGTCTCTGACAAAGAAGAACCGGGAAAAGCGACACTCATCGACTTCGTCGAAAATCAAAGCAAAACGACCGATTCAAAACCCAACGACCCTTGGTCGGGCACCGGAGAAGGGAAATGGGAGTTCAATGCGATGAAGGATGAAGGTACTCTCGAGTGGGGGCCCCTCGAGCCGAAGCCTCCAGTTCCAAATTATCCCGAAGCAAAGAGTCCTAGCTCGCAGGAGGGCGAACCGATTCCAGACCGACAGCGACCTTGTTCTCCTTCCGAATTTATAACAATACAGGAGGTCAATAAGGATGCCGAGAAGGCCTCATGGGAACGTGGTCTTGGGCTTATAGGTCGTCCGCTATCGCGAGGGATATATGAAAGTACTATACGGTATGGGTGATCTCGGTCGACATCGTGCCTCGGCTCACTGAGTATCTAGGCACACCACAACGTTTATCTCGTCGCAGGTGGACCGAACGAACGTCGGCAAGGACATCGTTCGATGGAGGTCTATATTTGTTAAACTCTACTATGATGCTGGATATCGCCCAGCTATTGTAAGCCGAGCTGTGAGCGAAGCGCTTCGTTTGGAGATCAAAAGACGGATTGCTGAAGCGGAGTATAAGCACTCGCAGAAGGGTTTGGAGAGACGGTCCTCAGAGTGCACAGGGCTCGTGCAGATGGATGTAGCCGAAGATTTGACCGAGAGGACGAAGGGATACATCAAGGAGATCGAAGAAGACGAACAGAATCTCACTGCGACTGCTATGCAAGCGATGGACAGCTTCTTGTCTGCACAATCAAGCAACGAGGTACAAAACAAATGGAAGGGAGTCCAGGGCACCTTAGCACGTCTTGATACGACTGTCATCGGAATGAAAGAGATCGCAGATCGGAGAGCAATTGCCAAAAGGATTCAAGAGAGCCGGATGCAAAGAGAGAGAGCACTCCGAGAGGTCAAGGCGAGAATGATCCAGAAGCAAGAAATAGTTGAACGCCTTACCGACCAGATTACACGAGTCAGAGATGTCACTCGAGAGGCAGGTATGATCAGTTTCGCGCAGAAACCTCTATTGATATTGAAACTGGCCAGATGTTGGAAACGATAGAGGTTCTGGAGGCCCAAGAAAGCGATCGGGCTCAGCAAATCGCAAAACTACAGGCAATGGAAAAGGTCCTGGTCACAGATGCCAATAATACACGCTGTCGCAACAAGGCCGTAGACCTCATCATCGAGCGAGCTATGGAGGAAGAAATCTGTCCGGCCTTGAAGGAACTCGGATCACAATGGAACATTGCAAGGGATGCTGTTTGTACGAGAGTGGTGGCGGGACTGGAACGGTACTTGGGGTCCCAAACAGCTGAAGTTTCTTGAGGTATTAGATTGCGTCTACATCCTAGGGTTGGACGATAAAAATTATTGCGAAGTTGGTTATTGCAGGATCACGCAACTTGAAAATGCATTTCATTTTGTATGATTGCGCCTTTGCTTTGGGTCCTCGATGATCGACATATTATCCGAGATGATATCATCCCGACCAAAGATGAGCCCTTGAGAACATTTGAGCGCATGCAATCATTAGGCAGTCAGGAACGTATAGGGTGCTCGAACAGCAGAATCGAGGTTAGAGCTGCTTTTAGGAGTGCACCTGATACCTGAAGGAACCGAGGGGTCCTCAGTACTGAGTGTCGATGCCACCACAGCGAGAGCAAGCAGAGTATATTTGAACACGTCGCGCGTAGAGTCAAGCCAAGAAGAAGCAAGTCAGAATGAGTCCGAGAGGCCATGTAGCTGGTGGCAACGGGAGGAGTAATTGAAACTGGTAACCGTTGTAGGCAGTGTCGATCGAAAACCGGACCGGATAGAAAAGTCGCACGATTATCTCCAATGGGCGTCGAAAGTTGATCTGCTTAGCACTCGAGCGTCACCGCACATTCATCTTCCCCTTCTTCATTCCTCTCACATTTGACCGTTGTTCCTCGCCTTTCTTTCTCCTTTTCCTCTACATATCGTCCCCCTCAGTCTGAATACAGTCCCCTGGAATGAACTTCTTCAAAACGAAGCAGAGAACCCCTCCAGATCTGGTTCGAGGTCTACGAGATGCCATACCAAGATTGGAAGCGGGTGCGCCTGGCGGGGAAACGAGAAGAAAGGTGAGCTTGTCGTCGCTTGCCACTCATCATCACCAGTCATTGTCTTTGAAATTAGGCAAGCGAAGAGGTATCGAAGAATCTACAGCAAATCAAGGCTCTGCTTTACGGCGATGGAGGTGAGCCCTGTCTCGCCAAAGAGGCCACAGCAGTTATAGCTCTTTCTCCCCAGATCCGCTTCCCGAGGTTATCGCTCAGTTGGCACAGGAAACCTACAACACCGACCTCCTCCACTTTCTTGTACAGAACATTCATCGTTTCGAGTTCGAATCACGAAAGGACGTCGTGCAGATATTCAACAACCTATTGAGAAGACAGATTGGCTCTCGATGGCCTACTGTCGACTATCTTGCCGGCAAACCTGAAATCATCTTCTCGACATTGGCTGGATACGAGAACGAGGAGATAGCTTTGAACACAGGGATGATACTGAAAGAAATGTTGAAACACGAAGCGCTGAGCAAGATCCTTTTGCACTCTGACAAGTGAGTTCAGAATATATATACAGGCGAGTGGCGTTCAACTCTATACAGGTTCTACAACTTCCCCCATTACATCGAGACGACAACTTTTGGAATCTCATGTGATGCCTTCGCCAACTTGAAAGAGACTTTGACGCGACACAAACCAATGGTCGCGGAATATCTCGACAAGAACTACGACCGAGTATGTTGAGTCCCTCTCGATACAAATTTCCCATTCTCAACAGTTTCTAGTTCTTCTCGTCGTACACTACTCTTATACTCTCAAACAACTACGTGACGAAACGGCAATCGATAAAGCTGCTCGGAGAAATACTGCTGGATCGGGCAAACTTCAACGTCATGACCCGTTACATCGCAAATGAAGCCAATCTCAAGATGATGATGAACCTCTTACGTGACAAGAGCAAGAACATTCAGTTTGAGGCATTCCATGTGTTCAAGGTTTGCTCTACTACCCGTCTATCGCCCTTTCCACCTAAGAAGCTCACACTTTCTCTGCAACCAGGTCTTTGTCGCCAACCCAAAGAAGCCGCCACAGATTGAGACGATTCTTCAAAGAAACAAGGACAAACTCCTCGTCTTTTTGAAGAACTTCCACAACGACAAAGAGGGTAAGTCTCGTAGTAACTCGAGGTTGCTACTCCAGGCTGACGCTACCACAAGATGAACAATTCAGCGACGAGAAACAATTCTTGATCGTGCAAATCCAAGGACTTTGAACAAATCCAACCCTCCTTTCTATATTATCTGTTTAATTCCTTCTTTCAACCCTGTGTATTCTGCGTCTCTTTGTACCATCTCCTGCACTATCTCATCATTATCAGCAACTTTCCTCTCTGCACTTGGCTATCGACTACTCTAATCACTCGTTTTAGTTCCGCCTTTCCCTGTTCACTTCTTTCATCGGACGGGCTAGATTCCTTTCGGCGACTCTTTTGACATACCCATACACTGTTCGGAAATATGCACCCACTGCTATCCGGTTGATTATCCACCATGCAGCTGTTGTCGTCTTGTTTGTTTTATGTAGGACCTCATTCACACCGCATGTTGCATGATATATACCATCGTAGTCATGAAGGTTTTGGGGAATGTAGCGATATGAACTATAGCGAGCGAACGACACGTCAGCCCTCACAACCATATGAATGTGGTTCTTGTAGCTATGTCCTTGTTTCTTGCAACCTCTTTGAGATCCGCTCCCCCGTCAGTCCTCTCAAAGACAACCGTGCCTCCCGTACCTGCAACACCCGCGGCAATCAAATACTTGTCACCTCCGTCGTGCTGCGGTCCAATTTCCATGCCTCGAACCTGACTCAATCCGGTATACACATGCTTCACGAGTTTCAAACCCTCGTTTGCCGTTCCGAGACCGACGTGTTCGTAGATTGCGATCGAGTCTCCTCGAGGGTCGAGAGCAGCGGGATCAGTGGCGATATTGCGATTGGACACGTAGATGTATGGCTTGGTGAACTCGTATGTTGGTTTCGGGAATAGAATTTCCGCTGCACCCCATTGCGATCCTGCTGGCGGGTTAGGAGGGAGGATGGACACGTTGGCAATAAGAGGTGCATCAGCGTTGAGACCCAAAGCAGGGAACTTCTGGATCGAAAGGGTGGACGAGAGTTCGTGTAAGGTAAACAAGCGGTCATCTGGAGTAACGCGTTCGAATGAGTCTATCTTTAGCTAGCTCAGATATAGAGGCGTACTCTGGATTGCAACATGGCGTGGGCCACTACCAGCAGGTTGAGGGATGTCACCTGCGATCTTCCATTGACCACCTGAACCGGTGAGTCTCCATACTTTGTCGCCGCCCTTGAGAGGTTATCGTCAGCCGGCCATCCAAAAATAACACTATGAGAGATTGCGTACCAAGTCGGGCACCAGAATCTCTGAGCCGTGCTGGACAGCCTCGTGAGGATGGGAAACACCAGTTCCTTGAGGGGGGAAGGTGATCACTGGTGCAGCTGCCTCGTCCTTCTCGAATGTCACGGCATCAGACTTGGTGGGTATGATACGTCCATTACCACCGCTGTAGTTCATAACGGCGACTTCCCCCGAAGCGAGAGCAACCGCGAATGCAGGGCTCGCTCCACCGGATGATACAGTATCGAATGGTCCAGCAACAGTACCATTAGGCGTGGTGGTGAAGGATTGAACGGCGCCATCATCGATCTCGTTCACAGCACTATAGGTAGTTCAACCCATCATTCATTTCGGCGAGAATTGCAAGAAACGTACTAGAAAACACTATGATTGGTTGCATGAGGAGTAAGCCACGAGGGGTTGATGCCAGTTTGAAAGCGTCCAGAGATGGTCAGAGACGAGGTAGCCGCATTGAAGAGATATGCAGCGACGAAAGTGTCATATCCTCCGGACAAGATTGTGAACGAGACCATGATGGTTGGACTGAGCGGATGTAAACTCGGAATCTCATTCCGGCTCTATTTATACGAGGTCGTCAGGAGCCCATGCGTCGACAATTGAGGAGCCCATCACTGAAATTGGACCATCATGGCGAAAGAGAAGGTGTCACCACACAAACCACATCGTGGTAATGGTCCGTGCATAGTATCGTTTCCGCGACTCAATTACAACAAAAGTGCCCGAATTCACTCAGCCAAAGATATTTGTACAGATACATGGAGCATCCATCTAATAACACAGTCTAGCGTTAAAAGTGCTACTACGACTTAGTAGCATTTACGACATCTGAGGCCTGAGGCCCGAGGGTATGGAGTGGCACTTGGTGGCACGGTTCAGCTGGCTAAATATTCTGGTAACTTGGCCTTCCAAAATTGCGAATATCCGAGCTTTCCCCAAGACTGTGCACATGGCATCATGGATAATTGCCGGCACAGTGACCAAATCGATTGTAATTCTAATCCCACCCACTACGAACCTCCACGAACCGTATACTGCTGCAGCCTAAACTTCGGACGTAGAGTCAGACTCCTCGTACCCAAAAAGATACGGCGGTGCTTGTAAAGTCGTGTAAAAGTTCCAATCGACTCTGTCCAGCCGAGGAGGGCGCGCAGGATAAGCTGTCTTCTTTGCTACCCACGCTCCACGGAACTCCTCGTCAGAGTACAAGTTGACCATGCATTCATCACATTCCCCGGACCACAAGTTTTCGTTGCGCTGAGAGCTCGAAGCCAGCCGCGTGCTCCCCGAATTATCGCAGCCTACTGAAATATAAACCTCTTTCAGGTGCATAAGGGTAGCAAGCGCGTGAAGGTAGTGCACCTGAGAGCTGAAATTAGCGCCCAGAGATAGCAATTAAGTGACCACGCACTGGTAGACCGGTCCCGCCGCGGTACGTTATTGACGTAGGGCACGGTTCTTGAAAGCTAGGTGTGCAGCAGAGGTGACATAGACCACACCAGACGCTATCTTGCTCTAGTCGAAGGACCTCCAAAGCAGGAAAAAGACTGGAGAAAGACTGGAGGACGTTCGGAGATGGCCATTCCATCCCTCGCAGGTCGAGCTCGGTGATAGTGGGTTGTATGTCGTAGTGACTAAGGCGAAAAGACTGGTCGCCAGGAATAGGCATCACCCAGTCAAAACGCAGTCGTTTGAGCTTCTTGAAGCCCCGTATTGTCCATATGGGCATTGATCGTGGCTGAGAGGGGAGTGTTTGTGTGCAATGAATTTCTCTGTTTTGTTCGGGTTGAGCGAAGACCAACATAAGTACGAGGTTTGACCGAACCTTGTCCATGAGCTTTGTATCTCCTTGAACAAGAGGGTGCCCTCCAAAAGCTCGTGAGGATTCGTGATAAAGAGACGCCAAAACCAGAACTCCAATGTCAAAATGCGAAACATCTTGGACGCAGTGACCAGTGATGATATCGATTCCCAAGACGGTTTGCTTGTAATCCCAGTGCTGTCCTCTGCGGGTGCCAGAAGGAGGACATGTGAGATAATTTCGCGCACAAGCTCTATTGGTAGAGTGGAGGACATGAAAGTTGGGCTTGAGAGTCATATAGATCCAAGTACTTGGCACGGTGGTGATAAGATAAGATGAGGTGGTGATGATCGGTGATATCATGCCAATCCTTCTTTGAACCAACGTCTCCATTGCCAAACTCGTCAGCCACAAATCAAATTCCGAATCCTGCGGCTCAGCCTACTTCTTCCAGTTCTCTGTTACCAGTAGACATGCAAAATGGACCCTTGATAAGTTGTGTCTTTACCGTGTTACCGGACCATTCAAATTCTAAACGCCATAATGTAGGTTCCATGGTTGGCCGGGTCTAGAGTATTGTTCAACGTGCACTCAGGGCTGACAGTATTGTGGACCAACCTTTCCTATAGCTCGAGTTTTGATCGTAGCATCGTCGATCTACTTCAATCGTCAATCAAACTCAGCCCGTTTCGACCTGCCGACAAGGTATGTAGCATGTCTTGGTGCGCAGGGTGACAGATGCTCATTTTGCTTGTAGCATATAGCTCCGTCGAAGACCTGTGGAGATTAGCCCTGTGCTCCGCCGGCGCTCTAACGCTTGGAATTGTCAGGGACTTTTGCCGCCACAGATACTGAATGTCCTTCCCCACTCTGAAGGAGTCTTTCTGGCGCCAACATCGCCTCCTTTCCATATCCGATGGCTTGACTAAGGCCGGTTTACAGTTGTAGCCGTATACATATAATCTTGCTTGATAAGAGCCGTCGGGCGTAGGTGGGTAACATACATTTTCCGTTCCCCGTCTATAAATGCTTTTCGTCTAAACAAGACACCCTAAGGGTGTACCGTGCTCCAGGGCTGCGGTCTCATTCACTTTCAATTATCCTGAAGCGTATGCCTGCCGCCACGCCCGAGTGGCGGTACGTTGTGGCTGAGGGGAGGAGAGGGACTCTGCTTTGAGGGATGCCTCTACAGCTTTGAGACCGCAAATACGTTTAACGTCCGCTGCTCTCATATACACTCAATCGGCTTGACTGCGCATGATGCGGTAGATCGCGCTCACAACCATCAAAATCCTTCCCCTTTCCTTCGCTACCTCGTGGGACCGGCCAATCTCACGACCCACCGCCCAAAGCTGATAATTCGTTTACAGGCAATCATTCTGACGTGAGTCGACCCGAGAATCGTACGAGTATGGCTGAGTACCGATATCCCGACGTACATGGTACGGGATAGGGAGTCCGAGCGCGTCAGCTTTTTCAGCACCCCACACCTAATACTCCCAAGACTGCTGTCGGGTTTCAAAGTCCTCCATCGGCAGTGACGAAACTGTAGCTGCCTGCCGTGCAGGCCGTCGGCGATGATTGGCGGATATGCGGTTCAACGGTTCAATCACAGCTATGGGAACCTGCGAATGGTGCGGGCTGTTTCTAAATGGGAGAAATAGAGGGCGATGTACTGTGAAAAGTTCAAATCATCAGGAGGTTGCTAAGTGTACAGTGATTCTACAACTGCGCGACGGCGTTTTCAGTCCGTTCGCCATATACTGGATGCCCGAAGGTGTAACAGCGTCTGAGGAATATCGATAGGTATGTACTGAGTCCTGTAAAATATATATTACAATACTATGTATAACAGTTGCAAGAGAGTCCCAGCCGCGGGAGTAGTCTTGGCCGAGTTTCACAAGATGCACGATGGAGAGTTTACTGGAATGTCATTGATAGGCTAACATTGGCCGCATGGAGGTGACGAAGGCGGGATCGGAAGCTCGGTATGAATGGGCCTTGGGAAGCGGTGATATAAGGAAGTTAGGGATCGATAATCTTTGCTATTCGCATCGGTGGCTGCGGAACAGGAAACCAAGTCATCATCACAAACGAGGAAGCCGGGACTTGTGAATACCCATGAAAAACAAAGCGGCGACTAGGAGGCGTTTATGTCAGGAAGCAATACGAATACCCCTCCGTCGCGAAGTGAGTTGATAGACACCCAGAATTGTAACGGGTAGACACCGTTGCGATTCTAGCGCCGACGTCTTGGTGATCGAGACTGATACCTCCAAAAGGAGGGGTGGGTGTGTACGGTGAATGATACTGCGTGGGGAAGGGAACGCGAATCCTAGTACAGGTAAGGACGAGCAGTCCCTGCTGGGGGAAATGGAAAATGGGCTGAATTGTCGGGGAACCAGGACTTCAGGTAAGACGGCTGTCCCCCCGTCTGCATGATCGAATTCGATGCCATGTTCGTGGTGGAGCGCTCTGAGGAATGCCTGTAGGTACCACGCAACATCTCGTAGCTTAAACCTGGTGTATGTTGAACAGGGGCCGGCAAAGTAGGCGTAGTTGAGAGGTCGTAGGGGGTGAAGGAGCTGGAGGGGTCAAAGTTATCGTAATATGTAGGTTTTGGCGGAACACTTCCACTGAAAGACCCCTCGACAAGCACGCCGTTTGAATAATCGGCCTGCGGGTACGTGGAAGTATTCGTGGTAGCCATACTCAACGAAGTTGGACTCGAAGGTGCAGTAGGATCGGCATAGAATAGCTCATGAATCGAGCTACGCGGACTGGGGGTGGCAGGTTCATAGTCAGTGCCCTCGGATTCACTTCCAAAATTCCACCGCAGCTCCGTTTGCTCGAATTCAGTGTGAGCTGAACATGAAGGATCTGCAATATCCGGATGAACACTGGTAATAGAAGGGGAGGGTGTGGACCGCGAGGATGCCGGGGAAGCACGAGAGCTTTCGGCCTGGGCGGTCGCTGACTTTCGTTTCGAAGCTAACCTCTTTAATCGAGAGACCTCTGGATCGTTTACAAATATGCATACCCTTCCGCGTGTAGTGCATTTGGAGCAAGGGTAAACGAGGTCGCACTTGATTTTGGAGTCGGCACAGGCCTACAACCATGCGAGCATCAGCGTCAGCGTCATTGAGCATCAAAGCGGAAGAAAGCTAAGTACCTGACAGGATTTCTGTCTCGATCGCTGACTGTGTTGCCTAAAGGTAATTTAGGAAGCCGTCCGTACATTGAATAGGCAAACAGTGCTTACGAGTTGCCACAGGTTTTCTTGTGTCGGGATAGAAGATCGCTTCGGGTGAACTCCGAGCTACACATCTGCGTTTCGTCAGATACAAATGTAGGGTCGCCGAAACAGATGGCATACATCACAGCGGTAAAGTCGTTGATTTATGTCTGGAGAGAACACAGAAGTAGAAGTTAACAGAGATGAGCTCAACGAATCAAAGCATCACAAGTGATACTAACGGGAGCGAACATGACGGTTCAAATGAGTCGTTCGGGTGAACTTTGCGGGGCAGAAAGAACAGGACTTGGTCTAGAAGAAGTAGCATGAGTCAGCGATTCGTTGGACTCCCTGGGATACAAGCTCAGCGCACCTGTGGCAGCTTGGGTATATTGCCTCTATGGGAGCGAGTGCGAACAGGTTGGGGAAGCGTTGTCGTGGTGAACATCTTGGGAAATTGTGCTGGGATGATTAAGATACGATCCAGAGTTGACCGAGGATCTTTTTAAAGAGGCTGCACTCGTGCCATGCCCAAACAGTGCAGTGATCCAAGGGCTGTGATATCAAAATGAATGGCATCTCACTTTAGGTAATGAACAGAAACTTTGGATCTACCTCCGAACCGCGCAGCTCAAGACATTTAAACGACCATTGAACCAAGCCTGAGGAGCTCTTTTGCCGCCTGGAGCTCGTCATCTAGGGTGTGAATGAAACCCTGAAGCTGACGAATATTTTCAATGCCCCCCGAACGAACACAGGTCTGGAGATAAATACCGTAAGAGTCCGACGGTTGATTGGGAAATACTTTGACGCTTACGTGCGGCTCACTACGTGGGGCGGAACCACCAAGCACCTTTCGAGGTAGTTCTTGGGTTCGGAGAAAAGCTGAGGTTCGTCCGTGGTCTCAGGGGATCCGAGACGCGTGAACTGTTCGAGACGCGCCTGCTCTGGCATCCAAGGAATTCTCTAGGTACTGATATTCAGCCTTAGCATCAAGAGCTCACACATCTGAGTCGGACAGACGGTTCAGCCGAGGCCAAGTCCATGGCGGACATTCGTCTGCTCGACTTCGACGATCAAGCCCATAGAGGAATAGACTAGTGGCGCCTGTCGTCCAGGGACGTACTGACCGAGGACGCGTTACGGGTAGGTTCCTGGTCACCCAAATGAAGTCCTTCCATGCTGATAGTCGGTACTGCTTTACCATTTCCAGAAATGATTGGCACTTGGATCCATGGGCGCTGGCAGGCAAGCGCACACAGTATAAGAGGATGTACAAATCAAATTCGCATGCAAGATTCAAATCTTCTCAGTCGGATGTAACTGCTGGCCGTCCAGGGCCTGACCAGGCCTGACCCGATAGATAAGGGACATGTGTTGTCCTCTTATTCGGATTGTCCGTCTTCGTTTCGCTGCCCACAGTAGCCCAGCCAATGTATCTGTTGCTTCTGTGATCAGCATTGGGCGCAAGCATCAGAAGTGGTCTGGGCCTTTGTCGACGAGCGTGCTAAGCAGCCGCGGGTCCTCGAGAAAGAATAAGTTCGCCGGTCTCAGTTGCCAGGAAGCTAGCTGTATCTCCTTTCGAGCTACAACAGGTTGATAGATGGTCACTCGACCTGATCAGCAGTTTTCCCGGTTCGTGAGTCACCGTCCATATTCTACAAGGTCAAATAAAGGAACTCACCTTTGACGGTATTTGCGACCGCACCGGAGAGATGCTGGTTATGCTCGCTTCAGGGGTTTGACCATGAGCGGCGGCTCTCAGGGAACCGGAAACGACCAACTGCAACGGTTGGAACAGCGCGCCACGCAGGCGCCGCTGAAGCATCGTTGAAAGAAAATGATGAACCTCACAAAGCAAGAGAAACAACGCGAAGGATCTTGTCAACATCCCCCATTTCGATGCAAACCTGTGACCGGGGCTCAACCGGTACGGGATGGACGTAGAAGTTCTTGAGCACGAGGCTACAGCACTAAAGCACAAATCGGAAGGAAGAACGAATGAACCAGGTCCAGGTAGCCAAAATACAAGGTCGACAGAAGAAAAAATACCAGAAGGGGTTTATGTTCCTTGTCCGCTACTTCCTGTAGCGGCTTTAGAGGCGCCTGATCTGCCTCCTTCAGGTTCTTCGTCTCCCTCGTCGTCTACATCCTCATCCTCCCCTGCATCTTCCATATCGACATCCTCTTCGTCTGCAGCCGCTGCTGGTCCTGCTGATATAGATTCACCGCCAGGCGCGAGCGGGACTGACGTGTACGGAGCGGAAGCCGCAGCAGTAGCAGAAGCCTTTTCCTTGCCTTTAGCCCTGGCTGACGAGGCGCTTTTTCCCTTCGCAGTGGAGCCGCCCTTCTTAGATTTCTCGGGTTTAGACAGGTCGCGATATGCTAAAAGACCGGGATCTCAGGATACAAGGGTAAAGACACGATCTTCACAACTCACCTTGGAGTTCTGCCTGCAGTGGGTTGACGAGGTCCCCCAATTCAATCATCTCCAGTGCCTTCAACACATCATATGCAGAAATACTCTTGTGTTGTTTCGATTGAGCCACATCGTGCGCCCTGGCGAGACGCGTCAATGATCAACGGTGAACGCGTTAAAAGGAGAGACTTGCGTCGCGGCTATAGTATAAAGGGTTGAAGACCATCAATGAGCGCGTAGAGAGAGGTTATACGGAGACGTACCTAGATAATTGATGAAAACTGTAGAGCCTTTCACCAGTGCCAGTATTGTCTCTTTTTGGAGTTTGGTGTTCTCTGGGACCTGATCTATCGTCGTCACGGTACTTCATGACTTTAGAAACGGGAAACGTACAGCGGATTTGGCAATTTTCGTCACTATGCTCTTTGGTAACTCGAAATTGTCCAGTCCTTCTGAAACGAGATCCTGTTGAGCTTGCGCCGATATTGGTCCTGGATTATCCTTCCTCGGCATGTTTTGTAGTCGTTCTGAGAAAATGGATGGAGTGAAAGGCTCAAGCGTCGATTATACAGAACGAGAGCAGGCAGGCAGGAGGGGAGGTGGGCGACGAGACCTCGATGACCCTTTACCGGCGCCCGTTAGCACAATAAATTCCCACGGCTGCCAAACTCCGAACTTGAAGGGATTGCTCTCAAAGGTTAAAGCCCAGTGAAAATCGACAATATTCTCAGCTATTCCCAGCCATTCTGAGCTATTAAATAAGCGATGTTACGTCCAAATTTCTGACAATGGCTGACACGGGTTTGCAATGACCATTTTCGCAACCTTTACTTAGTGTCAGCTATTGTAGGACGCACAAGGCTCGACTGTCATCGCGGGCTGCACAAGGGCTGCAAGCTATTCCCTGCTATTATGCTATGTACTATTCCCTGCTATTATGCCATGAGCTATTCCCTGCTATTGTTCTGAATCAACGTGCGGGGAGGCTACAGGGTATTCTCACCTATTGTTGATGTAGCTATTGCAGGATATTCCCTGCTAGTATTCCGGATTGCTTCGAATCACCCCATTGACCTATTGGCAGGTATTGTATGCAATTACTATTGATTCCTATTGTACCATACTACAGCTTCACGACACTAATAGTAATTCCCGGTTGGGACTACTTGAACTTGAAGAACAAGAAAATGCGAAACCAGCTGCCAGTGACTACGTTCTGGATCTGATTGTCGAAGTCTGCGAACGTCGACATATATCTGCTATCACTCTCTCCGAATCACCGCCGTTCAATCTGTCCGAAATTCGAATGGCGTTGAGTCATCTGATTGTCGACTGAGAACAAAGTCATACCTGGTTTTCAATCCGAGACTATCTTCTTCCATTCTTGCCGTTCGCCTTTCCATTCGCCTTCCCGGCATAATAGAACTTCTGTCGAACGTATGATCATCAGTTAACGCTGTAAAACTGAGAGTCATAGACGTACCTCCCACAGTTCGTCTGGAGCTCCATCCAACCACGTCCAAAATTCGCCCTGAGGAATCTTGTCGGGGTGTAAATCTTTACGCATGTCCCTGTAATGGCATTTGGCTAGATTGCTACAAAAGGAGGGAATTAGTGAACGAACGCATGGAAGACAAGTCGAGAAAGACTTACTGAGACGTGCCGGCTACCCCATACTTGAGAAAGGCTTGAGGATTGCGAAGGGTGGGAATACCTCTCGAAAGTTTTGGCTTTGGGGGCTCCGACTCCGCGTTAGATAATGTTGCTCCAGATGAGGTGGATGGAGGGTGTTCTGTGGCGGCTGCAAGGATGGCTGGGGTTCCATTAGAAATAGACATCGAGGCCTGGTTATTCTCCGAAGGGCAGGTTTCATTGATGTCAGTGTTACCCATAGGTTGGTCTTGAAGTTCGGACGCGGATGCAGTGGGATCGTCGACAACCATGCTATCAACCGAATCATTGTTGCAAGGAAGTGACTTCTCTGCACCAGTCCTTTGGTTGGACGAAGGAAATCTAGATATAGGGAGGAAATATGCTGAGCAAGGATATCAGAGTTAGAGTTACGAGGAAACTCTTACAAATTGATGGCTTCGCGATTCTATGGAGTTGAATCATGTTAGGCCTCGCGATAATATGTGAGTAGAATGTAAGTCACCTTTCTTCGTGCAGGTGCATCAACTAGTCTTGCTCTCTTCGGAAGGGGAGCATCGTCTTGCCCGCTACCACCCGAATCGTTCTCTTCCACCGAGTCGGGGCGGGAAGATGCCATAGAAGAAGGGTTATGGTAGATATCGCGCATCTGATCAATATCTTGCGACATCGATTCAGAACGGGGGCGTTTGCCGTTCCCGGGGGTTCCCTGTACTAAAGGTGCTTGAATCGGAGTGGAAGGCGGAGTGGTTTGGCCCACTGAGCTCAGAGGAACAGGAATAGGGGTAACCAGAGTTGGCGGATTAGGAGGAGTCACTAATGGAGCAATGGTAGTAGACTCTGAAGCGGCAGCAGCTGGTGGAGGAGGAACGTGAATAGTGGAAAGAGGAGCTGGTGGATGGGGAATAGTAGCAGGAGTGGGAGCGGGGGCCAGAGGAGTAGGAGTGGTAGGAGAAACTGGACTTGGTAGAGCCTCTGGGATCGTTGAGGCAGGTGTAACAGGGATAGGATTAGAAGCTGGAGTGGTTGAAACAAGAACTCCCATTGGAGTTGGAGTTGGAGTGGAAGGGGGAACCGGAGTGGAACGAGAGATGGGAGTAGGAGGGAGAGCTGGCGTGGAACGAGAGACAACAGTAAGAGAACCCGACGATGTACCGGATGTATCGGATGCACCGCCGTTTACTTGGGTCTTCTCTGCTTCCTTCTTTGCAAGATGTGCCTTCAAGAGCTTTTTACCGTGGTTCTGCCACCAGGAGGAAAAGCCCTCCTTCGCAACTCTGTCTGCTTTCCAGTTGCCTTCACAAAGCTGCAGCTCAGGAGCCAAAACTCGCATTATCCTGTAATAACCGACCCTGACGAGGGGCATGAGCTGGTCCCAGGAACCCGACGTTATCATCCCTGCAGAGCCAAACATAAACCACACGCCCCGGCAATCGCGAAGTATTGCTCCACATCGTTCGGGGTGGAGAAATTCACCGAGTTGGCTCTCGAGGAATTGATAGGCAGCATATTCAATCTTCTTTCCATCAATTTCGGTAGGCATCTCGGACGCCCTATAGTTCTGAGGCTGCCAAAAGCGACAAGCAGGGTATGCCTTGGCGTCCAATTCCGTGAAGTCGACGAGCCCCCGCAGATCAAATGGGCCTTCGACGTGGTGGCACTCTGCGGGGGCTGGTTGCACCACAGTCGGTAGTCGGTCGAGAATAGCTTTGTTGATGAGGCTAACGAATGCGTGAGTAATGTTCAATATCAACATATGACATATAAGACGTATAATGACACTGACCATAGATTGTCTATTGCTATTATGAGATGACGGATAACCGTGTTCTCCGATGCTGCAGGCTCGCCTTGAACCTGATTCAAGATTGCGCCGGAATTGAAACTAGCGAATGTGTTGAGACTCGGAGTAGTTTCTCGAGTAAGTTCGGTGATTTCTCTGTCGAGAGAGACTGAAGACATGCTCTGTGAACGTTGGGCCTCTGTGAATGATTCACTGAGAGAGGTGACAGTCGTTGTAGAGGGGGTTCTCTCGAGAGGACTGTTCACGAAGTAGGTATTGTTAGGGTGGTAGGCACCTTCTGACATGGCTGGTAGGAAAGGGACAAGTTACGTGGCTGTCCTTTTCGCGTCTCTACCCGTTTTATATTGGTCAGGTGATCGCGTAACAGACATAAATTTTGCACTGAAAGATCGCGATAGTTCTGACTGGCGTATAAGTTCAAGGAATAACATATATTTACCTATCACTAGACTTCATGTGTATATTAGAGAGCCACCCATTATTATCTTTGATCCACTGTTTGGCTGCAATATCAGTACTAAAAGCAAACGACACTCGTAGGCCTTTGAAGTCCAAGTTGTAGTGACTGTGCTTCTTCGAAGGAAAGACAACAAAGTCTCCAGATTTGAGTCTGATGATTATACCTGGTCCTTCCAATACTAGTTCTCCTCCCGAGCAGTCGTGAAGAGCGAGGACCAAGCAGAGGTTCAAATCCTTCGGATCAAGGTGAACTATTGTCGCCGCGTTCAAGTTCACGGCCACACCTCCGTATGGATGCACAGGAGAGGCAGCATCCAAGGGGAGGCCGCTGATGAATGCAACCAGATCGCCATTCTCTTTAGGAAACCTCTCACGCATCTAAAACATGAATGATGTTAGTGCCTTCGCGGCAGCTAAGTTCCTATACATACCACCTGTGCGATATGCTCAATAACGGGTTTCATTCCATTCAACAGTGTGGTGGCTCGTGTTTCCTGCTCGTAGAACTCGGCTGAGAATCGCGGAGTGAATTGGTTTGCGTCGCATGGGCGTTTGCCTTCTTTCTGGAGGGTAAAAGGGTCTGCATCATTGGGTGCGTCGTGTCCCTGAATGTCAAAGGCGGAGTTAGTTAATGAACTTCGTCCTTGTTTCTGAACCTACATTAGTGGAATAACGGTTATAGAGGTTTAGGTGGCAGCACTTGAACTTCCTAGCGTGATCCTCAGAGCTATCGGTGTATCGCAACTTGGGAAATAGACTTTGAAAAAGGGTTAACAAACCCGCCATCAAGTCACATGGTACTGTGCTCCCGATGAGAGCAATCGTTACACCATGTCGGTCGCGAATGTCCAGAACCCTAGGACACCAGTGAGATCGTTGGAGTTAGAAACAAGAGGAATACATACTGATTGCCTAACTTGTCTCCATCGTAATACACGTAAAGGTCACCGTTTTCCCTAAAACCTCCCTTCAGGTTGTTGGAGAGCTAGCAAATGTTTAGCACAGTGTGTATCACGACTGATGGACAGAGGGGCTTACTTTCTTGATAAATTCCTCTACTGAGCACGGTCGAATACAAGCTTTCGGTAACAGCAACGATTTCCTTCTCTCTAGAGTCCAGGCTAGACGGCTCTCCATGTCCTTTTTACACGGAAATTTGTTGCGCTCATGAGCGGAATCGTATTGAGTCAATATACAGACTACGCTGCTTAGAGCGCGTCCAGGTGGGTCCAGTCTAGGCGATTGATACAATGGTGCTGTATACAATCGCTCTACAAAGTAATCGGTGATCAGGATCGTGTTGGGGGAAGGTGCATCTTTATCAGATTGAGGGAGTTCGAAGCACTTCCAGGCATTCCAATCCCTTTCGGGTTGTGTCCAAGAACTATTCAAAAATTAGTAGGGAGTTATAAAAAGACTTCGAGTGTCGGAGGCTCACTTGTGTAAAAGACACGAGTAGTGTTCATAAGACTGCTTCAGGTCCGTGCACGAGATAATATCATCTCTCAGGTTGAAGAGGATTCGCTTTTCCAAGGGTATTGCGGAGGTCACAGATATCGAAAGACGTCTACGAAGTGCAGATATTGCGGGGATGAACACGTCCTTCACGAGCTTCCCGAGATTTGAAGCTAATGAAGGAAAAGTGAGAATTCATGCTAAATGAAACCGAACCGAACGAACCTCCATCATCTGGTCGTAACAAAGCTCTGCAGATAACATATGTGTCTTGCATTGTTAGGGCGCCAAATTTGGGCTTGAGTTGGCCGGCTGCTATGAGAAAGAGGAAGTAAATGCTGCCTGCTGCTGCGAGCTCCGCAAATGTTGTTCCGTAGTTAATCCATCTACAGAAGGTCACATAGCTGACCTTCTTCCCCACACCTTCCTTTGCTAGATAATTATTGTAGACATCGATCTTCGTTGGACGATCATCACCTCTAAGGATGCTAAGTATAACCTCAGTTGCTATAACATACTGCAGACCCAGATTCACATACCTTTCCACACGAAGCCTGAAGTTCACTAGAGAGAGGATATTCAGCAAGCTCAACACACTCTCCCGTGCTTTGCCTTGGCAGAGCATATCAGCGGCGTGAGCGAGACTGATGTTGCTTGCTTTCGCGGAAGGTTTGAGGAGACTTCCGTCAAGAGCGCCGATCACGCCGTCTGCCCAAGATTCTTGCTGCCTCGCTGTAATAGATAAAGAGTGCAGCTCGAACATGACGATATATGTTGTTCCGGATCTTGGGTCGAGGTTATGCTTCTTCGCCTTGTTGACTATCCAAGTAAGAAGCCGTGGGTCAACGACATTCTGAACTTGTTGCTGAGTACTGTTATCTAACTCTTCTTCCTGCGAGTCGTCGATCCCGGCTGCCCCCTCAGCAAAGCTAGGGAGCACAACGTTATTCACCGCAATCGCATTTGGATGTCCTTCCCTATCCAATGGCTGTGAGTTTCGCCTGCAGTCGGGATGCCACACCCCTCCCCTCAATCGCATCACGTCAGCCTGAGATGCCTCTAATGCTTCTCCTGTCGCACTGGGGATGATAGACGTTGATTGTGAAGAGTTGATCTGAGTAGGATTGGAATTTGATGACTTGCGGGGAGCTTCATCTACTCTATCGTCTTCGGATGGGGAATCAGACTCATGCAGATCGGAACGTCGCAAGCGTTTACTACGTTCCAACAGACGGCCCGACCGCAAGCGTTTACGACGTTTACGAGGTTTTGAGAGATTCCCCAAGGGCGAAGGTTCGATTGACACCGGTGACTCCGCATCATCTGAAGACTCCGAAAACTCTACGAACTCTTCAGAATCCGAAGACTCTGAAGACGTCACGGGAGTGAGTGGGGATGACGGGGTAGATGGCGACTCGGGGACTGGTGTCAGCGACGAGGTTGATGATGTGGGTGAGGATACTGAGGGTCCTGAGGGCAGTGGGGATAGTGAGAGTTGCAATGGAGGAGGTGACGGTGGTGGTGATGAAGATGGTGGTGGCGACGACGACGGCAACAACGGGGGGGGGGGGGGGGGGTGACGATGGTGGCAGTGGTGAAGACGGTGAAAGTATTGGTGACGATGTGGTAGGCAGTGTTGAAGAACAACGAGGTGGCGATGACTCTGGCAGCCGTAATTCTCGTGGTTCCAAGAGAGAGGTGATGGAGGGCCCTTGAATAGGACCAGACATAGAATAGCGACGGGGACGAGGACGAGGCCGAGAGTGATTGGTATCGAGTTGTGGAGGTCCTGCTGGGAGCTCGTCAGTACCACGGAAAGCCAGCGTTTGATATACCGCAACACTCACCTGCTACCTCTTCCAGAAAAGACATTAGATCATTCGCTGACTCTGGTAGACTCCACGAAGATCCTGTTTGGGTGACTCGTAACCCCACATTCACAAGATCAAGGATAATCCGCGCAGATTCGGGATCGTGTGGGGGCTTTCTTATAGGGTTAGCCATCAGAATGGGGGTGTTCTAATGTTGTGAGTCGGAAACCGTAGCGGGAGGCTGTCGTGTACTACTCCAGATGAGATGCTGGCGGGTACGGAGTGGTAGTGGGGAGTGCTGGACCTTGCATTATCCACGTTGCGGATTGTGTGTTGTGCGTTGTGCGTGTTCTCCATGTTGACATCCACGCCGGCGCTAAAAATATCGGATGTGTAATTTTTAGCGCCCGCGACCAGCCCTCGACTCAGCTACGAGCGGTATGGCGAGGACAGGAGCTGTCTTCGATACGGCAAGACTGACCTTGTGGTTACAAGGAGACATGTCACTAGCAGGGAAGGCAGTCCTCTCCGATGCCGTCGAGCGAAGATTTCCCTCGCTTTGACACCGGGAAACAGGCCCAGTGCTACCACAAGCCGAACCAGAAGCGGGAGTGCCAGCTGCCTGGCTCGAAAGGAGTCGAGCTGGAAGAGGGCGAAGAACAGGCAGGTGTCTTTCCAACCCAGAGTCTTGATTCGAGAGCGTCGCCTAATGCACGCTCATAGCGACCAATTTCACCAGGCGGTAGTCTGGAGGGCTTGACCCAAGCACGGTTTGAATAGCACTTGTCCTGTGTGGACTTAGATGCGAGAATGAGCGAAGTGAGAAATGCCCTTGATGGGCAGAGGAGAGGGGATGGAAGGGATGGTAACGGCGCCAATGGCAGATTCGCATCTTTCGACTGCTTGAGCACATCATCACCGACCACTCGCTGAGGGACTACATTTCCGAGCCCATATACGACAGCGTTCGTCGTTGGAGCATCTGCGCAGCCAATGTCGGATTCACAGTCGGAAACGTTCATATCGTCTCCAGTTGTGCTGAGAAGCTCTGGTGTCTTTGGGCTATGGTTCTGAGATAGCAAAGCACCGTTTGGAGCACAGTTCCCGAGTGTCTGATGTCCCGGTGAGCAAATTCCGACGTTGTTGTTTCGAGGGTTCAGCAACGCTTTGAGACAGTTGTCGTTTCGTCTCGATGGGGCAATGGAATTGGAGATGGATGGGTAATCAATGGTCATTGTGCGCAAAGATTGGGAGATAAAGGTAGAGATGGGTTGGATTGGACGCCGGCTATTGGAATTGAGGGGGTATTGTCAGAGCCTGGGACAGACTTCGCACTTTTCGTCGACGTTAACGACAAAAGAGATGGTGTAATCCGGGTCAGAGACGACTGGAAAAAAGGCTGTAAGCTTGAGAGGGATGCGGAAAGGAAGATACGTACCAGAGTTGTCGTCGTGGTGTGGAGAGGAAGTTCGACGTCACCGGCGCTTATAATTTCGTATGTGAAATTTTAAGCGCCGGCGAGCAGAAACGCTCGTCAATTATGTCCAAAACGAGCTTCAAGAAGCCTTAGACCCTAGAAGTAACCAGAATTGTCAGCGGTCGTAAACGAGTGAAAAGGGGGATGATAGAATCAATACCTCAAATTATGAACATCGTCGCCGTTGTCCACTCTACCCCGCCAACGGCCGTCAACTACTGACTTATCCATTATACACTGTCAAGAACGGAGCTTCGACTTGAGTAAAGCGGAAAGGTGAAGGATGTGGGAGGGCTCAGGTGGCGATACGTGAAAGCATGGGTATGTAGAAGGCGTAATGACGTTCCCGGTGCATTGGCTTTGGGATATGGCAGCGGTGGATCCAGGTGAAAACTTCATGAGCCCAATGAGCTTGTCATGCTTCTTTCGTATACAAGTTTGATGGTCGAGAATGTGGTTGATAAGCCATCCGTGCTGGAGAAACCGCATCAGACAGGCTGTAAAGTACAATACAACGAATGCTCACAATTGTCCCTCTGATCCTCCATAGTCGTCGCCTCCTTGATGGCCCGAATAGGAATGTTCGAGGGTTTAGAGAGATTGCGTGGCCTGGTCTTTCCACTCTCCTTACATCACTGTCAACGCTGCCTGACAAACGAGGGTAATGAGCTCGCTGCATCGGCGCATGTGTGATACCAGCCCTTTGCAAGCAAGAAAAGTTGGTGCCAAGGTCCAGAAGGTCTGCCAATTTCCCGCTCAAGCAAAAACCCTCGAAAGCGAATCATCCTAGTAGTTGAACGTTGTATCGTGCCGACTCGAGAAGGTCTTGTGGGTAATCTTGTACTAGTTGCAAGTCTATGCTGAGGTAGAATTCCAGTCCGCATGCACGAGTTCCATTCAAGAGAAGAATTTGAAATTTTTAAATAACAAAGCACTGGTGCGATCGCACCTTTTTTAAAAGCCGCCCACCTCTAGCTAACGTCCCCAGGTTTGTAACACCTACAAACACGATTAATAGATATGTGTATATGCTTTTCGCAGCCCCCGAACTTGATTAATCTCTGTACGGTATAAATAGATGCAGAGTTGATCAATTTGGCAGCAATGTGTATGGAAGGTCAAAGTCGGCAGTGAATCGAACCTCACCGTTTGAATGCGGCTGCATTTCTGCTCCCCGAGAAACATACTCTCAAAACGATATCAGACAACGGTGCTGAAATTTGCAAGAAAATTGTGAGAGCTGTGAGGAGCTTGAACGAGGTCGGACTCGTTGAGGAGAGAAACAAAGGGAAACCTGTTGCCTGATTCAGATCGGCAAAGTCCGAACAAAACGCACGTGCGCCGCCTCGTGAGCGGAAGCCCCTTTTTGGCGTGTGGAACTCTCTTTCAACCCAAACTACCATCGTCTCCAGCGACGAGCTCGCGACCGGATCTTCTCTACCCTATGCATTCTCAACATACGCAAAATTCAACTTTAGTATGTTCTTCAAGGCCTCCATGAACGACCCATCAACAAGTCAAGGATGAGATCATAGAGCGGGCAGGGTCACAGGTTCGTCGATGAGTCCTTGAAACTTTTGAGTTGGTTCTGATTTGGTGTACATCACCTGCGTATATGATCATGCCTTCAGGTTTTCTCTTTCGACTCACACACAACTACTTGTAGCGACCGAGCTTGTGACCCCCTGTACCCCCGAAACCCTCTCAAGGATGCGTCTTGGCTGTGTATGCCGAGCAGCCAAGTTCTTCAATCACTGTGCCGGCTGTATAGAGGCGTGAAACCCGAGCGAAGAAAGGAGCGAAAAACAAGGCTGGTTGATAGGTATGTTTGACCCTCATACACGTCGGTCGCTCTTGACTGACACTGCGCCAGTGGGCCGCCTGTTAGATTCCATTAGTTTTAGCAATGTTTTTAAATGCTCCATTCGAACACCCATTTAAACACCTCTTTTAAACACCTCTTCCAAAAGCTCATTTAAACGCCCTTTTAAACGCCCTCTTTGCTACGACCTCCGAGTCCCCGTTTTACCTACTGGCTGCGAAGACCTCTACGGAGACCGCGACCTCCTTCTTCATGATTCTCGCCTTGCGTCTACCTCGTACTTATCTCATGTATCTCTGTGTGTAAGAGCTGGAAACGGTATATAGAGGTTTAGGCGCCGGGCTTTTAAAAGCGGTGCTATAGCAAAAGTGCTTTATTATTTAAAAGTTTTATATTATATCCCTGTTCCATTATCATGGAGAATGGCGGATACTGGAGATGGGAATGGTTTGAAACTACGCCCTGTTGTACGCAACAGGCTCGTCAAGAATTGGTGGTTTGTCTCGAGTTCTGGGAGGGTTGTGTGGGCACGAGTCGGAGCCAGACGCTCCGATTTGTTTGCCTGATATCTTCACAGTTGGACATTGGGCGTTTCTAATTGAGCTATCCGTGCTCGCCGACGATGGGGTTGCAGATAGTAGCCCGGGGTTGAGTACGCGTTGTTGGTCTCATCCTTCGTGAACTCCTCACACTGCACACAAGAGAATCCGACTATTAAAAAAAAAGATACGAACAAAGAATATGCGTACCTTTCACCCAAACACCCTCTTATACCATCCCCTCCCAACATCATGGTTTAATTTCTGAAAATGACGCCGGAGTCTCCAGCTAGTGAGAGCTCCTGAGTTCAACTGTCTAATTAGTAGGTGAGAGAAGGTACAAGGTGAGTTTTACGCACCGTTGAACGTCGTATGTATTTCGACAGTGGAAGTAGCAGAGAAAGAGGGAAGTAGCGCCCGAAGTCAAACTGCCGGCCGGTACATCTAATAGCCGGCGATTCCTTTGTCGTCGCTGGCGCTTACAACATGTTGACGAGCACGAATGCATATAATAAAGAACAGGGATGAATACACGCGATTACAGAAGAACAATGCGGCACTACGATCCTTCCTGGTGTGATAGTACCTCCTCCTCCGCCTCATTGAAACCTTGAAACCCGGAAATTGTCAGACCGGGTTTCTCAACGAGAAACCAACGGCGGTTCTCTGTTCCGTCCCGAATTCTGCATCCATAACGGGGATCCGGCGCCATAAAAACGACTGATGATATGCTTTTTGCCTCAACTATGTGAACGTCAGTGTCCCGGAAGTGTTCCATAGTGCAATATGTTTGACTCGATTTTTTGTAGAGCTCGCGGTTGGGCTCCCCAAATAAGGAGACAGCGGCGAGATGCTTCCTGTTGCCCATAACTGTACTTTCGAAGTAAAAATGAACTTCTGCTATGCGCGTTTTGTCCTTGTAGTGCATCTTAAGGGGACGGTGAGTCTCCACAGGCTTACAGTATACATTGATGATGAATTACTTACCTTGACATGACGCGACATACGAACGTTTTCGATTCCCTTTGCTTCCTCTTTCCAACGCGAACGGGCGATCTGACCGTTAGGAAGACCAAGTCTAGCCCAACGTACGACCTTTTGAGGTGTGTCGGGCAAATCTGATCCCGGGATGCCTTGTGAGATCCAATACGCCCTCCAAGCCTTGTGCTCGACATCCGTTAAAAGTCGGGCAGTGCGATCTCTAGCACGTAGAAAGGTGAATTCGTCACCGATATTCAGTGCCCCGCGGGGGAGTTGGTTATCTGGAGGATCGAGATCGGGCACCAGCGCCTTTAAAGCGTTGACTTGACATCTACGTACGCCTCTCTGCTCCAAGTTGGCATATGGGCTACAGTGATTTTTTATTTCTTCCCCCAGGTTTCCGATGGTGCGTTCAATGACCCACTGGGAGAATATGATGTATGGTCCAAGACAAAGGGTTTCTGGAGGGATATGAGATATGCCGTGTATGCAAGGTCGGACGAAATGGATACGAGATTTCTTTCGCTGAACGTAGATCTTCTCGAAGTCGTCTGAGAAACCGCAGAACAGCTTAGAGGCTTCCTCTACCTCCTGTACCGTGATCCCCTCCTGCATCATGAGCCTAAATCCTCTAACGAGCTTGCAGTAGTGTTCCCAGATATCATCAGGGAGGATCCCATAGAACAGACATGGTCCAAGGCCGAAGAAATACATGAGGAACTCCCAGGCCTTGTAACCACTGTTGATCTTTTCTGCGGGATTTCTAGGTGGACGGTCGAATGATCCTGGGATGTATGGGGTACAAAGTGCAACCTGGTTCCCATGCTCCTTCCAAACATCTCCTGTCAATACCGACCAGTACCAAGAATCCTTATCATCGCCCCCCTTTGTATCACAGTCGATTCCTGTGCCACGCCAGAGGGAGATCATCAGGTCGGGTATGTTGAGGCATGGAAGATGCATAATATCGCCGGGAAAGCATGTTGGAACGGGGAGGGAATGACGCTGATTTAGTCCACTGAAGATAGAGGGCTTTGATATTCCTGTTACGAGACGTCTCTGCTCGTAGTCGGTCTTGTGTCTAGAAGTGCGCAATATGTGCAAATTTCGTTCGTAACGCATAGCACAGTCTCTCGATGTGAAATCCCTGAGAAGATCCGATAGTTCAACGTCAGGGTGATCACATCCCTGGACTGTGAAGTTGTCAGGTTTGAATCGCGCTGGATAGTACATAGATGCACCCTTTTTGTGTCGGCCTGTAAGTGGACAGTAATAGCGACAGTGCACCTTTCCGTGATGGCCTACACATCCACTGAGCGAAGCCATACATGGTCCATCAGCGCATGCTAGGGCAAAGAATGGGTTGATGGTGAGGGAAAGATTGGAATAGGCGTCCCATATATTCAAGCCCTCCTTCTGTATCGCTGAGAGGTGATACAAGGCACTGAAGATGAAACTGTCAATGTGTTTTGGCTTATTAGGTCCACCAATGAAGCCACCAGGAAGAACATGCTTCTTCTTGTAGCGACGGTCAGGGGAGTAGTCGTAAATGATCCAGACATAAATCCAACAGTCGGATGTTTTGTTACGATATAGCTGTGCGCCGTCGATGGACAGGACGAGGACCATGTCTTCTTCCTTAATCTGACCTGATTCGACAGCATCCAGATAATCATCACCATCGAAAAAGTCAGTTATTGGTGAGGTCCTGGTCCCATCTCCTTCGTGTAGCTCTCTCAGGACTTTTTTCGTATATTGGCGACGGTAGTGTAGGTTTTTGGCATTGTCGCGATTTCGCCAAAGTGCCTGGAGCTGCGGTCCAATCGGTATCCAGGTGAACTTCTTTCGAGGCTGACGATCTGCATTGAATCTGGGCTGTTGACAGTATTCACAACTATCGCGATCGTGAAAAGGTCCTGTGTAGCCCATGCATGAATTCACACACATGTCTCTCTCGATGGGGGTAACACCGCTGAGCTTGGCGATAGTCTTCTTCACTTCGTGGTAAGACAGCATAGAGCTCTCAGGATAGCATTTGCGAATGCTTTCCCTAACCATGGAATATGTCTTCTCAGAGGCATTGGAGACTGCGAGAAACACCTCTATAGACAGTCGCTCGTCACTGTCGGTTATCTCGAGTGGTTCAGTGGGAGGATTCCGCAATCGCGATATGAAGTCAGTCGGAAGAGGTTCTATGGCTGCTTCAGGACCATTAATTGTGGCCTGCTGGAGCTCGCAAATGAAGGCATCCGCTAAATGAATCTCCTTGATCTGAGACTGAACCGTTGGCAAAGGAGCGAAATCCGTCCAAGGTTGTGTTGCGGAGGGCTCTGGCTGGGGCTGCTGGGGCGCGATATCATTGAGGCTGTTCCGATCAGGCTGATCGTATTCGTCTTCCTCAGCAGGGACATTGAGGGAATGGTTCATGGGATGAGTAGATGTCTGGGTGTTCATGGATATGCTATTATGCTCGTGCAGGTTATTCTTCAAGAGATTCAGACTATCAGTACAAAATTTCAACTGTAGATATGAGCACACGTACATCTACATTAGATCCTCCACCATCAATTGGATCATGATCGAATGCGAATGGCAACTCCTCTCCTATGGGCAAGGAATAATGGGAACTCGGGGCGATCGAATTATCTGCAGAGATGTTGGGAGCATTGGGAATGTTGGGAACGTTGGGAGCGATGGGCGGAGAAATCCCTGAGTTGATTGCCGCAGCCCTCTGAGCAAGATATTTGCAATTGCTGGCTTTGTGCCGTGACTTCTGCGTCTTTGAAACCCATACCCCGATTCCTTCTGGACCACCGCACAACTTAGAGCATTTGCAGATAAAGGGTTTCCCGTCTGGAGAAGGCTGGTCTGCTTTCACAACTCGACGCGGCGGCATAGCGTATTAGGGAGTTACGAAAGGGGAGCAGACAATAGCCGGCAATATCCAGCAATATCCAGTAGGATATTCGACTAGGGCCCCCAAGTGCACGTCGAGACTGGTTGAACGATGGGAGTAAAGTAGTACAAACAAATAGTGTCACTTTTACCAAATGTTTACTCGGCGAATATTCTATGATAGGTAGGAATAGGCAGGAAGGGGCTAAATGACGAGATCCCGGAGATGAAATAGCTCACAAGGTCTAACGGTAGCTGAGAATATTGTCGATTTTCACTGGGGTTAAAGCTAAAGGCCCGTGGGCCGTACTCGCCCTGCATATTCTCGTCAGCTCGTTCTTGCCTCTCAGGCCTCAGGCCTCAGGAGTCAAGAATGCACTACGGATTTCAAACGAGCATTACGCTAGACTTGCTCTTTGTAAGTATCGACCAATAATATCGGTCACTTGGTCCACGACACTCTTGTAAGACGTAAGACGTTTGTAAGTCGGTTTCCTACACACGAGAGTCATACAACTGGAGCCAGAAGCACGAAAGTGACTCTGTGAGCCGGCCTTTGGTAATGTGGAATCACTAAAGGTGAATCAGAAGGACAGATACAGCGAGGTGGGTTATGTTGAGAAGGTTCAAGTTCCACAAGGCATAAACCATTCACGGAACCCAGAGTCAGTAGCCTGGCATTTGGTTGGTCGATGGATGTGGCCAAGCTCGGGAGCTGTCAGGGCGACTGCGAATCACGATTGGCGAGACTGGAAAGGAAGACAACGATATGGTACAATTTGAGGTGAATGGGGCCAAGCGCCCTTCGTTCTAGCACATCTGAAAAGCCTCCCTAATGAGGTACGTATACCTCCATAAGAAGAGACGTGGATAATCATAGAAGCCGAGCTTGGCAAGCATGGTCGGAAAGGCGCGAAGTCGGGATGACTAGAATTCATGTACAGCGTACACCGTGGACTTTGGACGATCATATATCCGAAGGGCCCTCCTCATATTCCTCCGAGTCCGCATCCTCCATTTCGTTATCTTCAGAGGCTTCGCCCTCTTCATCCATATCCTCCATTTCGGCATCGAGGTCTTGGGTAGTATCAGCGTCGTCTTCGAGACCAGACGGAGGGCCATTCGCGGATTCTCCCGTTTCTGAGCCACCTTCAGATTCCTCGTCGGCCTGGGCAGCTGTGTTAGCAATATCACTTTCAATAGAAAATACCCAGACGCACATCGTTCTTCTCCTCCTGGATCGTGAGAGTGCGTCCGATCGGTATCATATACGCGTACCCGCGGTTTCGAATCCCGATGTTCTACGGATGAAAAGAGGTCAGTAGAAAGCCCGATATGAGTGAAGATGGACACGTACGATATCCTCCAACTCCTTCTCTTCATCACTCAAGTCATTCATGTCACGCTGCAAGTCGCGTCGCGCTTTCATGTTCCCATAGTTGCCTTTTCCAGGTACCGGAAGTGGGACTGGATAAGGTTTTGGAGGCTCTGGTAAAAGCCTGGGGAATACCTGCGGCCTAGGAAGTATAGTTGGAGTGGCTACAGACATCGCTCATCGACATGGACGTTGTGGACATAGAGGCGAACTAGAAGAATTCCCGCCAGTTGGGCACGTGTAGCCTCAGGGTCAGGTGATGTTGACATTTGAGCAACGCGAGGCGCGTAAGTTTGGTCTTATTTGCGAATAACAACTTGAACCTGGACGAGCAATTAGCGAGACCTGCTGCATCCTGGACGACCCCATTCTTGCCTTTTCGCCAATATGGCTCCCCCTACAGCAACCTCGGCTCTCCTCACATCACTTCTCGATTCTCTACACTCCCATCTCCAGACCCAAACACAACTTCTACCCACCCTCCATGGACAACTAGGCCTGCCTGCGACCGCCCTTGAAGATGAACTACGAACTCTCCAGAGGAATCTGATGCATAGCGTTGAGTCTCAGATTGAGTTGCGAAAGAAAGAAGTGGATGGGTGGATGCAGAAGTGCGATATAGTTGAAGCCGAATGCTTACGATATTCAAGGGCTTTGGGCGGCAATATCAAGGCAACGGGGAGCAGTGTTGGAGAGCTGAGGAAGGAGAATGTTCTTCCCAAGAGATACGAGCTGGGCTCTGAATACCAAGAGAAATTACGACAGGTACGAGCGATTGTGGTTTCTGTGATACCTCGTAGAGATGGTCTAATCGAGATTATAGTTATACCATACCAAACTCGAACAACTAACGAATTTAACCAATCGTCTCAATGCTTTGGCAAAGACCCTCGACTCGGGTTTCTTTGGTCCAGACATCCTAGAACCGACGTTGGCTCACGACAACAAGACGGATACACCACCTCACAAAGATGTCACCCCAGAACGTTTCTCCAGGCTAGAGAAAGAGCTCGTGAGGGGTAAAAGCGAAATAGTAAGTGCAGCCGTTATTTCTCTGTGCGATGCATCTCATCTCTTCGCAGAACAAGCGCTTGAACCATCTCTCGGAAACATTCGAAGAGATCTACATTCTCTACATGGAATTAGGGATAGTTCCACCAACCCTCGAAGACCTAGAATCCATTCCTTCACCGCCACCGTATTCCTCAACCTCCTCATCGTCCTCAGGGAAATACCTTGCGCCACCATCGCATTCTTCCGACCCGTTCATAATATCCGTTTCAACACCGACCCCTCCCTCACGTTCATCATCAAAGTCACAGATGATCTTACTTTCTTCCGATGATTGCCACTCGTCCAGCTCAGAGGAATCCTCCGATGTTGCCTACCAACGAGTATTTGCCAACTTCGTCGCAGCGATTGAAGAGGCAGAATCTGAGGGTGGCGTCAACCCACGGTCTGGTGGCACTAATTCTAGTCCACTGGGACTTCACAATGTCGATCCTTCACCTGGTCTCCTTAGCTGGGCTCACACGTTACAGTCTTCTCTCGACGACACAAAGCGTCGTCGGCAGGCACATATTCAAGCCATGTTCGATCAGCTCGACGGACTATGGCGAAGACTTGGTGTGGCCGATGAAGACATGGAGGCATTCGTTGAGGTGAACAAGGGTACCACAGAGGAATGTGTGACTTCGTACGAGGAGGAGCTGGAGAGGATGTTGGAGTTGAAGAGAGAGAGAATGGGAGTTTTCGTTGGGAATGCAAGAGATGAGATACAGAAACTCTGGGATGATCTGATGGCTGGAGACGAGGAGAGGGGGGCGTTTGGACCGTTTGCTGATGGTAAGTGATTCGGATTGTGTGGCACGGTCTTTACAGCTAATTTTCTGTTTGTAGACGAGTTCACTGAAGAGCTGTTACTCATACACGAGGAAGAGATACGGAAGTTGAAGGAGGAAAAGAGACAGAAAGCGCCATTACTAGCAAGCATTCGGAAGTACTTCGATATCTGCGAGGAGGAGAAAGAGCTTGCAGCCGCTGCCAGTGACCAGACGAGGCTGCTAGGGCGAGGTGCCCGAGACCCGGGGCGGCTCCTCAGAGAAGAGAAGATGAGGAAGAGGGTCATGAAAGAAAAGCCGAGGGTGAGTGAATATCGATGCTGATAACCCAGGCCCTCTCTGAATGATCCTTGTAGCTCGAGCAAGACCTTCTGACGACTATTCCGGCTTGGGAACAAGAAACCGGCCGCCCTTTCCTCGTACATGGCGAGAGCATTCTTCGCGTGCTGATGGATGCTATTAGTGCTTCCGACAAAGAAAACTCAACAAAACGTGGTACTCGACATGGCGGGCCTCCTCCGCTTAGAGCAGGCTCTGTGCCTCCCAGGGCAACAACACCAGTGGGCCAAATGGGCAGTGGCAAGGGAGTAGTGACTCCTGCTGTGAGACCAGCACCCGGTGGAGCAAGCACAGTACCGAACAAACGCATGAAGATGAGCGACAGTGGTGACGAGGGTTACGGGAGAAGTGGCGGGAGGGCACCACTGAGTAGCTTCAGAGGGAACAATCAAGGTGCTCAGAATCTTGGTGTCAGCCAACGACGAGACGTTTCGCCGTCAAAGATCCCTGGGAGTGGTCGGGTCTCCCATAACGCAGGTGCATCATCGTCATTGCCGCGCCCGGTACCCATCGCGATGCCAATACCAAAGCCTGGAACGCAACATCATGCGCTAGGCCACGGTAGGCTTCCAACGGGTGGTGTATTCACCTCGTCCTCAGCGGCTTCATCATACAGTTCGGGTGGATTCCCGGTGGGGGTAAGGACTGCGTCGGGCTATGGTGGTGGTAGCACTGCTCGCGGCTACAGCTCGGGTGGATCAAGACATCCGAGTGGCGGGACAAAGTCTTCTTACGCGAATCGAAATTCCAAGGCCGCAGCACGGGTGAAGAGGGAAAGCTTCAGACCTCGGCCAAGTATGGAAGGGCACGAAGTAGCGGGCGCGAGATGGACAGGCGGTTTTGTTGGTGTGCGGGAGGAGGATGAGGATTATTGATAGATTTATTCTATTCGCTGGGCGCATCTCTTCTGCTTTCATGTATGCTTATATGTTCTTATTTTTCCCTCCTTAGTACCTATGGCGGTAGTACGGTTGTTCATGTGCTTGTACGATAGGTAGCAGTTATACGATATGCAGTATACGTCGATCGGGCCGATGACCTGTGTCCTCTTGGTTGACTGCGCGAGAGGGAGAAAGAGAAAACAAATTTCACGAGCACTACACTGCTATGAATCCCACGGAGCTCAGGGCACAGCCGCCCGCTGTTCGTGCACGAGGTATAATGCGGAGCGTGAGAAGTTCCACACTACGCAACCCCTCCTCAACACCATCACCAACCACTCTCAACATCGTTTGATACGGTGAGCAGCTATCTCGGCGCTGCGTGCTCTCTGTCACTGGCATAATTTCTAACGTATTCTCCATATTTTCAACCCGTCTAAGATCCCAACGCCCACATAATGTCAGTCAACATCTACCAGCTGTCACTGAACCATCGCTCAAAGTCGCTCGAAATTCCTTCTCTCCTTCATATCTAGGTCTGAACCTTATGACCCCTACGTTCCCCGCAATGGCGCCGGCGCAGGCTCAAGTCAGGGCGGAAATGCAAAGACAGCCGCAATCCAAGCACAAATTGACGACACCGTTGGCATTATGAGAGAAAACATAACAAAGGTTGCAGAGAGAGGAGAGAGATTAGACTCGCTACAGGACAAGACAGGTTCGTCCAGCTCCCCTTGACATCGTTATTTCTCTTCCTCTTCTTCCAACTTCCCCGCACAATGACGGCAAGTCTGAATTGTGACTGCCACGAAGCTGCTCCTTTCGCCTCCACGTCTCGTCTCGGAGCATCATTTCGTTCAAATCTTTCCCAAACGGTTTTGTACTGACGTTCCTTGCAGATAACCTTGCGGTTTCAGCGCAGGGTTTCCGTCGTGGGGCTAACAGGGTACGCAAGGTACGTCGTAATCATGTTTATGTCCGTCAGAGCTGTTTTGGCTAATTTCGCCCTTTCTGCTATAGAACATGTGGTATGTTGGAATCGCCTTTCATATCGCTGGACGCTCGCTCATTATACCTTTCTTCGGTTTGGCTTTCCAGGTGGAAAGATATGAAGGTGCTTAGCTCAATCCCACATTCATCTCAACGCCCCATCTCATCCTGTTCAATTCATAGATGCGCATCATCATCGGAGTTGCCATCGCAGTCATAATCGTGATTATAGTGGTCTCCATCGTAAAAGCAACGCAAAACAAGTAATTGTGGTATCTACAACCCCCCGTACTGTTGTGGTAGATCGTTGCTTGCGAGCTAATTTCTTGTTTCCATCCCGTTGTGATTTCTATATTCCTGTGTCTTCATATACTTATACTTCTGGATTTCTTCTGTTTTCTACCAACATGCGACACCGGCGAGAGCCAAACTCGCCAACTGGACTTTTAAGTACCTCTATTACTCCGCCTCCTCTGTGTTGTAGTAGTAGTATCTATGCACTTCATGGTGTCACATCTCTTCGTCCAATAAGTGAACCTCGTAGACGTGAGTCGATGTGAGGGTGTGTTCACTTTAAAGCTTTCTACTCGATCCTTGAGGGCAGGCGTAGCCTGTGTATGATCGAACCGACAAATCTCCAAGATATCCATATCCCAACTTCGACGAACGTTTTGATGATTACATGTAGTCTCCCAAAGGCAGACCATATTGAACGTGACACCCGTAGGTTACATACGACGAAACCGTCTAGTCACCGTGAGGCGTAGTGGCGAAGGTACCAGTGTCAAGTCTGAGCAAGTAAGAAAACGGTCATATTCATAACTACCATAGAAAACAATACAGTTAGAAACCGGAAGATAGGTATATTACTACTACTCATACATACGAGTACTAAACGAGAGAGAGAAAAAGAAGTTCTGTTCCAACCGGGAAACGGGATGGTAAATAATACAGTGCGGGTAAGTTCGGTGGCACACATCCAAAGGTGAGGGGACAAATACACTTTGTGAGTCCTTAGTCTAGATGTTTTTTTTTTTTTCAGAAAAAAGTTCATGATCTCAGCAACCCTACTCTCCTCCAATACTCGACCCATTTATCCACGTCTTCTCTGCCTATCGGTGAAAGATCCTTCAACCACGGTACAGTATCCACAGCGTTATTTGTTTTCATCGCAGTGAATCCGAAGGCTTCGGAGTCCGCTGCACTAGGGGGCCTCGCACTGCGATAGAAGTGTAGCAGTGATATAGCCGGATTTGATAGCGAAGACGAAGACGGGTTACGCATCGATGATGAGGATGTCGTTGACGCCGCTGACTCAAGAGCATTGAGCCACTCCGAATATCGCACCAGAGGCAGACCCAATTGTTCTCCCAACCTTTCCATCATGGGGGCGGCGGGAACGGGATGGGGATGGACGAGGTTGATAAATTTGACAGAGTCCGAGGTTGGAGGAGCACCTTGGGGAGTGAAAGAAGGTGGGAATGGATTGGAAGGTGACATGCGCTGGATTGACGGGGGTAATGTTGATGTTGGGCTGAGGCCATCTGAATCAGTGAACTCCAATGAGGACACAGAAGTGTCAGTGTCAGGGGAAGCAAGGTCGTCGTCAATGTCCATGTCATAGTCAGCGTCTTCGCCAAAACAGTCTTCGAGCATCAAAGCTTTGCGTATCTCTATCAAGGCATTGGCGGCATGATGTGCTGGAATCCAAGAGATGTACTGCGTAGGTTTCCATGAGCGTCAAAGTAAAGACAGGTAAATTAGAAGGACGTACGCCCAACGCCTGAGGCAAACATCTCAACACCGGTCCAGAAGCGACCAAAGTTGGGAACCACTCAGCAGCAGACCAGCTACCATCAAGACCACCGCATATTTGTCCGATCCGGACAATGCAGGGCTTGAGCGGCGTCTGGGCAGCTGCTTTAACGAGGATCTTTTCTGCCACCCACTTAGATTCGGCCTATAATTGAATTCCGATGGGCTATGAACAAAAATATCCACAACAGCGGCAGCGTGGAATCGATACTCACATAACCAGATCCAATCGCGGTAGCAGGACGAGGGTTGAAATCCTCGGGCGCGACAGTACCTCCTGTCCAATCTGAAACGAAGAATTTAACCTGTCTGCTCTTCTATATTGAGAGTCTAGTGCGCAAGAACTCACTGTTGAAAACATTGACACTGCTGACAAACAGCAATCGAGGAGGGGTTTGATGAGGAGAACTGAGCGCCAGGTCCGCCAAACGTCGAGTAGCCGCAATCAAGGGCTCCATTGAGGATAGAGCAACATTGAAGTTGACGTTCCAGGCTACGCGTTATACCCAGGCTGTCAGCGGCGGTCTAAGGAGAAATAGGCACACACAAACACGTACCTGCGTGGATGATGCAAGTGATGCTCGTGCGAATCTCTTCGAACATTGTGACCTGGAGCCCCATGTTCTCAACAGAAGCATCTCCTTCGAGGAGAACCAGCTTGTTTGAATCGAGAATGTTGAAATCGAGCCCCCGGGCGTTTAATTGGGCGGACTGTCGTATGTAGACAGAACGGGCGCCCCGGACATCTTGCCGATTCAGAGCATACACTTTGGACACCGTTGGATCTTTGATGAGGCTTTCGAGAATGTATGTGCCAAAGGATCCTGAGAACGAACAGACCATCAGTCAAGGCGTTGTCGATAGCCAGCGGGGGGAACTTACCTGTGCTTCCAGTCAATAGAACTATATCTCCCGGTAGTGATGATGAAGAGGAAGCACCCGGTGATGGTCGGTGGGTTGGGAACGACGAGCCATACTTCAGCGCAAGACCCTCCATTTCGGATATTTTGCCTGACAACATTGCCAGAGCGACCGAAGAATGACCATAATGCACGATCTGGGCGATGTATGTCCCAAGGCGCTTAATGGTTGGATTGAAGTAGACAAAGTTGTGGGGTATTTGGCGCGTAGAAACCTTCATCGCCCGCCTGAGCGTCTGGAACAAAGCCATCCGGATTTGTGTTGCTTGGACACTATAAACAGCATGAGAGTGTGAATGACTCACAGAACGGGGTAAACATACCTATCACAACCAGCTTGGAAGATATCCATATCATCTCGCAGTGGCTGCATCAGCACTGTATGCACCGCCATCCTCGCGACGTTGGTGCACTCCTCCACACCCCAAGCTTCTGGCGTAGCCATCTCGGCAAGTCCCTGATAGGAATTGTCACTGAGACCATATGACTTTTCGATCTCGGGCGCGTAGGCGGCAAGAATATCATTCCTCTTCGGCGTTTGTTTGAGCGTATAGATGAATGGTTTGCTGGGCTTCGTGACCAGAATCATCTCCTTGAAGATCCTTGAGTATATCGGCGACGTCTCATTTGCTTCCTGCACGGCAGGCCTACATCCAAGCCTTTTTAGTCCGGGAACATTCATCGCACAGGTAAAACCATACCAGATTTTGTTCCGATAACCCTCCAATTCAGTCTCATTATCCGGATCGAATGCATGTTCTGGTACCGGCTCGACAAGAATACCGATATGGTTGCGCCCTTGGCCAAACACAAGACAAGCGCGGACCAGAGGATGCCGAGATATCGCAGATTCTGTTAAGCGAAGAAAAAAATAACGAGCAAGCTGTTGAGCACGGGAGCCTTGTCATCGGACCGAAATGCATACCAATGGGAAGCGTGTTGGTCTGTCAAAAAAGAACTCAATTCAACAGGATGCGCTCGCGAAGTTCTGAAACTCCACCCACCTTAGTTCCAGTCGAAAGGATGATCTGCTCGTCAGCCCGCCCACAAACTCTCCAAAGATCGGGAATAGTGGGATGTCTCGTGATGAGATCATTGGTATTGTACCCGCGTTCTCCATCGTACTCAACGTTGATGACGTCCAGCGTGCACGTCGGACTTTGCTGGAATCGCCGGCGTGAGAGGAGGTATGTTGGACATGAAAAAATCAACACCAACCATCATGATTAGCTGATAGACATCTTCAGAATGAGGAACTAGCTTTGGCTTGACATGAGGCGAGAACTGGAGAAAGAAAACACCGCATTAGCATCGTCAAGATATGAAAGATCTATGAACAACGAGTTATGTGAAGATTTGCGTCCTCACCTTGAAGTATTGCCATTCCCTGGGCGCCGGGCCCTCTAAACCGCGGAGTTAGTTACCGTTTTCATATTACAACTTGTATGAGAAGAGCGCTCACTTGGAACGAAGACTGAAGCGCATCCAATTTCAGTTCTGATGAAAAGCCACCGTCAGCGGGGGGGAAATAGCAAAGCGGAAAGAAGATCGACTGACGCTCCGTAAAAGGAGTTTATTTGGATGGACTGGGAGATAGCAAGGTCACCAGACTCTTTCCTAAGAGGAGCGCCCGCGAAAAACTATTCCCTTCTTTGAGCGGAGCAGAATTATGATGATGAAGTGATTGCGTACAATATGACTGAAACCCCTCAAGTCGGACGCCTGGACAGGATCTTTGACCCATGCCTAGAGAGACGAGTAAAACCGTTGTCGATTGTCACGACAGAGGCCGGCGGGACATACCTCAATAAAGGCAGGGACACAGAGAATTATAGAAGATGATGTCGACAAGGCACCAGCTAGGACGCGCTCAGGCGTTGGGACCGGGGCATCCGCGGTCGGGGGAAACGTCGCCACTGTGATACCTGAGATCGGCTTATCGTAGTAACTGTCAGTCAAGAGAAGATTTGACGGGGTTAATGCGAAAGTAGCTCACCGCCCATGTTATGCAAGTAGCACCGAGGGCATCTGTAAAGGAATGTAAATAAATATCACGTCGACATGAGAGACATGGTGGGCTCTTCTCGCTCACATGGCAATGTCAATGAGTGGTACGACATGATGGTCCCGCACAGATCTGTTTCTCCAAAATCTGACACAGGAAATGGTGATCAACACGGCACTGTCTCCCCTCGAGAACGGCGGGAACTCACAAGGGATCATTCCCCATTGCAACAACGTTTGTTGAGAGAAGTACACTGGCTTTGGGAACGACGTTGTCCCTGCAATCGACATCAGCGCCCGAGAAACGAGGTAACAGGGGCAACAGCCTAAGTCATGACCCACCCGAAGAGTGTAATATGAGCGCTCCGTGTTTGGGTTGTGGATGAACCATGGGAGGAAGTGGAACGAATTGTGCTTCCGGCAAAAAGAGGGTATCGAATGCAGGCATGGGGTGGACACTCATGTATGATCCAACTGGCCCATCCACTGAAGGTTGAGCACAGGTTGCTGCGGCCAGACGTTGTGTTGAAGGAGTCTCTCCGACAAACATGTACTTGACCCTTGTCGTTCTTACGAGATGAGCGATACCGACGGCGGAATTTCGTGTTGATATCGGGAAAGCTTGGTACCCGGCGCGCATGATTCCAGCGACCAGGACAAAATTGGTGATGAAATCTGAGAGGGAACAATGTTCATTGGCGATTGGCAAAAAGTCAAGTGACACGCACCTGAAGTTGAAAGAACAGCGACAACAGTCGAGTTCTTATTCCTATCCCCCGGTCGAATATGACCCTCGACCAACCTTGCGGCAGTATGAATTGCTCGCACAAGGGTTGACCATGTTATAGTTTCCAAAGACGCGTTATCATCGTATACGAAGACAGGATGATTCGGACTGTGTTGCCCAAGAAAGTCGTAGACCTCTGCGAGATATAAGGAGCCATCGACGGGCGGTGGTGTGAAGGTAGCACTGTTAGTGCCCTGAGGAGTCGGAAAATGCATCACGGAAGGGAGGGAGGGAAAAATGGGGATGATGACGGGGGAAAGAAGGAATAGAGAGGTCACCCGCCGGAAGAAGAGCTTTATACCATAACCTTGCGGAATGACAGAGCGTGATGGTCGAATGTACCAATGGGCGTTGGGTCAATCTGATGGGCGCTTCCTGAGCGCAATGCTTTCTACCGTTGCGCCCGGGAAACGTGGGACATTGTTCGAATGTTTAGTTTCTCCTTTAGCCGTGACAGAATATTTGTTGATTTTTTGAGCTGTGGCCGGCTATGCCCGTTTAAACGGTCCTACCCCGGCTGAACATTGCTCAAGGGCGCTGGAATATTGAGGTCTACCGTCCCCCAAAGGTCATGCACTTGAAGCTATCTCGCCGCCCATGGGAACTTGAACTGATTGGCGTGGTCTTTACTCATTTTAGAGGGGCACCGGCACAAGTCACAGCGCTCAAGAACTCTGCCCAGAAATGCGTTGCACGCGGATCATCTTCTCCGAATCTAGAAAAGAACATGCTGGCATGGATAGCATGGGCGTGGCATGGATTGCACCGTGGTGAAGCGTACATAGTGCATGGCGAAAGTAAAAGTAGAAACGACCAGTAGAAGTACAACTCCATCACCCTAAGCTCATCGTCCACCTTTTCCACCCTTCATCTGTTGCTTCGAAACCTTGGGCGCAGTTGTTGTGGCAGGACGCGATGCCTGAACACATCTTAAGCGTGTAGTTCGATGAATATGAGAGTTGACTTACCTTAGTCTTCTTGCTCTCCTTCTCCTTCTTCTCAGTCTTCGCCTTAGTGATAGCAGCCAGCCTCTGTTGGGAACGAACGGCAGCGGTCTGGTTACGCTTAGCAGCAATTGCGTTAAGGTCAGCACCGACGATTCCTCGCTGGTGCTTCACAGCTCGGCGAGAGCGCTTCTTGGCAACTTCCTCCGTGATACCCTTCTTGTGCATTCTACGGTAGACCTGTGTCCAGGCGATCTTACGGGGATTCTTCCTCTGGAGGAAGAGAGACGCATTTTTGGAAGTGGCAAAGCGGAAAACCTGGAACGATTACCGGAGACATCAGTATAAATCGGTTGGTATTCCAGAGCGGGTGGGTTCCAGCGCACTTTACTATCGCCACGGACGAAGAGTTTTCCCTTGCTGGGGTAGATACGGTAGCCGGAGAAGGAGTCAATTTCGACCTTCTGTTCTCATGAAGTTTCGCGTCAGTACTGGCTAATATATAAAGTGTACCACGAAATACGCACCATCTAGAATTGCGGACCAAACATCCAGGAGAAAGTCAGCACAACACTCCAGGATCGAAACAACGAGGCCAGCGTCATCCAATCTTCCAACTTCCGATCCAGCGAGAAACCATCCACAAATGGGCACCGTTTTGAGCGCAAAGATCCGTATAGCTTGAAGAAACGATTTGCTAGCCTAAAAAGCGTAGATTCGTGCTCACCTTGAGGTATTTTCTTGCTGGTCGTTGTGTTGTGCGTTATCCACCGAAATCTGGACACAGCGCGATGACTATTTGGCTGTGTTTGATCTAAGCGCTTATGGGCGCTTACACTATCAGCCTCTCTTCACCGACCACCAATCCCAAGGTTCCGCCTTCATCAAGGATGCATTTGAACTGTTACTTCGCGAGCCAAACTTCTGGCATAAACAGAACGAATTCGACACTCCAATCTTCTATCTATTTTCTCCCAGCCGCCCACAATGCCGCTGTAAGCCTCACCGAGTCCAGTTCACTGATATGATCGAGAACTACCTCAACAGATAGGTACCGCCCTTCCAACCCGACCGCTGTGCGTACCGCTGCTGTTCCGATTACTCCAGCTCTGTTCAAACAGCAGAACGCTCATGATCAGCGACAACAAATCAACATTCGTTGATAATTCCCGCCGACTTGTCACAAGTGACCCCTTGTACCTCTCATTGTCAATCACCCCTCTCCCGTCCGCTGTTGGGCGCTCACCGCCGCAGCAGGATGTATTTTCGTCCTATACATCTTTCAGGCCTGCCACTTGCAGGAGCAATTCCGTCCCTTCCGGTGACTCACTGGCCAAGGACCGGCCAATGGCAGTGGATATCTTGATTATGCGGCACCACATATACACCTTTCGGAAGGATAGTCGATAATCTCCCATACCCTCCGAGGTATACCGTGGTCTGAGGTGTCATCGATGAACTGTACAGCTCTCTCCACCTCCAAGCCAAAGCAACGGCCGCTGTTTGGTGTCTCTCGTAACCCGGTTTACACCTACAGCATATCCCCCGCAGTGACGAAAGCAGGGTAAACGGCCATAGCAGGAACTACCCCATCCGGCGAAACAGCGCCCCCGGCGCCAGCCCGAGGCTACACCTTCCATGCGTGAGTTTGCATTCATAGTCATGTTTTTTATTAGAGACCCGCCCACCAAGACGTGCTCTCCATTCTCTCGTGTCACTGCTGGCCAGCGCTCCCAATCAGTCTCATTCGTACGGAACGGGAGACGTCGCCCAAACATCGATGGCGGCGATTTCTGGACACCACTGACCGCGCCTGGTCGGGCTGCTGTGACTATCTCCCGCCCACGGAACGTCATCTGATTATCACCTCTGACTTTGATAATTGATACTCAAGTACTACCCACAGGCGCTGATTGATTTCTATCACAATCAGCATTCGCGACAATCACCACTTTAAACCTGTCTCTGTCCGTATTCTCAGTCCGAGCGGGTCTCTCACCACTCGACGGCTATACAATCATTCACGATACATATACGATCAATCAAATCCCACTTCCAACTCCATCTTTGACCTGCAAACTTTGCGTTGCATTCCTTTCCACGACCTGAGCAGCCGACTTCCAGCCGTATAACCCACACACCTTTGAAACTCCCCCCAAAACGACCATCTACCGTTTAACCGGAGCACCCTTTCTTGCGAGCTCGCCGACAGTGTGTACCGGGGTGTAAACCCTTGGCGTGTATTCCTCCAGGCTTCAATATAACTACCTACATGACGACGATCATCTCGGTTATGGCCTATCCCGGGTCCTACAAGTCACAACTGCCATCGACACTACTCTAGTTCGGGTTGTCCTCGCACTCGCACTACTCAGTTCAATATGGGCGCCCCCCTCCAAATTACTAGCACGCCGGAGTGTGCACTATAACCTCGCATTTCAATGCAGGTATAGCCGTGCACGTGCACCAGCCACATTCAACGATTCAATTAAATCTACAATAACCTCGGAAATTCGGATATGTGGGGACGGACGAAACGGCGTTTCACGATGTGTTCATGAACGTCTTTAAATAATTCGTCACAATCGCTCGTTGCGGCCCTTCGGCTTTCCTGAATATTGGGAGTCACTTATCCGGTTCGGTAGCGATATAAGTCTAAGATCGACTGTCAATGCGCGTCTCCTCTCTCCAAGGGTTACCCATGACGAATGTTACGATAGCGGCAACTCGAATGGACCGCCCAAAGATCTCTTCTCCCTTGTGTTTTGTCAACGTGATATCGGGAATTATACGTGTGAAGAGAATAAATGAAGGTGTGAGTCTGGATCGGTGAAGGGAGAATGTCAGGTGCATTGTTTGCTCTGCATCCACAACGACAGTCGCAGGCCCTGCTGGTAAGATGTAACAGGAGGGAGTCAAAGGTATCAACAGCGGAACGGAGACCTTTGAGATATAATGAGATGTACGCTTGTCGCTGAGTACTCTAGCTTGATCATTCTCATCCAGCCCGCGCGGGAGAATCGTGCCAGTCTACAACTTACAGTCTGGCATTCAGCTTACATTTTTGATTCGTCCACATGAGTACTAATATCCTCATTTGTGTTGCACACAAGATAGGAATTGTACTCGATGCATTCATTCAGTACGCACCTCGAGGTATAGGCTTGACGTGAGCTCTCCCTAGTGTTGCCCATGGCTGGCTCGGCTTAGCTTCGGCTTGGCTAGGGACGGCTCGGCTCAGGAGTGGCTCACCAGCCACCCGCAGTATAGTGGCTTGGCAACACTAGCTCTCCCGTGGAGAGTTCTTGGATCTCTATTTATGAGAAAAAAATTGGGCGGCGACTCTCCCGCAGTTCTTTCGTCCTCCCTCAATCGACCTCACTCCCAATAGTCCAAAGCCTGTCAAAATGCATTTATCTGTTGCTCTTTTGACTTTAGGTGTCTTTGCCGTGTTGTCATCGGCACAGAGCGTTCCTGGTACGTGCGACAAGCAGTGATTATTTCGACTTCTCCAGGCTGATATCGATATCTTTCTCAAGAATGTGCTTTGACTTGTATTAGCACAGCGAATACCAGTGGCTGCTCGTCCCCCACTGATCTCATGTGCTTGTGCAAAGATCCCAAGTTCATCCAAACTGCCAACACCTGCATCGATGAAACTTGCCAGAGCAACGATATTGCCATCGCCAGAGCTGCCTTCGAAGAACTCTGCGCAGGACAAGTGCGTGTTCGACTTGGTTCAGTCCCGGTGAATTCATCTAATGCCACCATCAAATAGGGCAACCAGAATGACTGATCCGGATACGTGCATCGAGTTCCACTGCAGTCTACAGGAACTAGCCTTCTGCCTCAGTGCCGCGTCGTGAGAAACGTTCTCAGTGAATCGAACTCATATTCAACACGGATACTATTCTGGGGGGGAATTGCGACTTTTTGTGAAATTTCCCTCCCTCGCTCCTACACTGTACCTACTGCAATCTCATCATGATAGAAACATTTTATATACTAAAGAACGCTTGACCTGATTTTCTGGGATTTTTCCCCTCTCCCCTCGTTGTGTCGGGCAATGTCCGAGAAGGGAACAAGAATTGCGACCCCTTTGGATCACGGTTTGTCGCAACCGGCGGCCCTCGGCAGCCCGCCCAGGTGATGGAATCAAAGGTTTTGTGGGCTCGTGTAGTATGTGGGTTGTTTGAACTTCCGGACCGGAAACTCAGTTCATGGAAGTCATTTATCCAATATTCGTCTCCAATGATCATGGTCATCGAGTGACCTTTCGCCACTCGGTTCTCCTGAACGAGACTTGCTTACCCGGTTCGGTAGCGATGTAGACTGCCAATGTGAACTAAACTCCTCTCCAAGCCACCGGTGAGGCGGCAGTACATAGCTTGCAATAGCGGCGCTTGCCCATATCGCTCGATCTCAGTGCACTTCAATTTCGTTCATGGGTTGAAACATACTTATCAACTCCGGAGCCTGCAGTCTCACTAGTGACGGCCGCGACTAGCTAGATTGACCAACACACAAGTGCGAATCATTCATTCCATTGAAACGTCCATGAACAATTCATATAGGTATCTGAGAAGTCTGTATGTATCTATACAAGGAACCAACCAAGTAGCAATCAATTACATGTTTCAAGCCCGTTTGGAAGAGTTATGATAAAAGCGGGTCCATCAAGTCATCAAGATTCAAGTCCATGCCAAAATTAAAGAGGGTAAAAAGGCTATAGAGCCTTCTAGAGTCGTGGGGAAGAGGCGCGACTGGGGAGGGGCGTAAGGGTCATGACGCCAGGGAGGGGTGTGAGTGATCTTTGTTCAGGGGCATACTTTGCCTGGAAAAGAAGAAAAAAAAAAAAACAGGATACGTGAGCGGTGACAATGTTGAGTGGATGAACGATGACGAACCATCTCGTTCTCTTTCTTGACGAAACCACACTTCTCGTAGAAAGCTACAGGGGTGGGTAAAAGCGACAAATCAGCGAACCGACGCAATGCGGCAAGGATCAATTGAGCACGCACGAATGTTGGCATCACTGCAGTTCAAGATTGTCTTGTAGCATCCAGCTTGTTCACTGAGGTGAGTGAGCACCTGGATAATCCTCAACCCAAGCTTCTTTCCCTGCTGACTCTTATCGACTGCAATATCTTCAATGTGTCCCACCATACCCAGACCACGCAAAAATTTGCGTTCAAGGAAAACACAACCGACTCCGACGATTTTGTCCGACATCCGGTCTACGATGACGATGGGGAAGTATGTGCCAGATGAGGCTCGCATCGCGTTGAATTGGTCCTGCCATGCTTCTTCACCAGGGTCAGAGACCACAGTGAGCACAGAGAGGACGGCGAGGTGACCACGACGATAGTCTGTCAATGCCAATGGCCTGACCTATTGAATTCGGGTCAGAAAAAAACTGAGATGGAGGGTGTTGGTCACATACGTGGACGTCGCTAGGTAGCTGGCTCCTCACGTCCTCTGGAATGCGCTCAGGAGCGAAGAAGAGGTCGAGCTTTTCGTCTGGAGTGAAAGATGAAGGACCATGGGGAGTAAGAAAGGACATCTTTGAGTGGAGGTGAGTGGTATAGACTGGAGCGCGGAGCGAAGAAAGGATGGAAATGGAGGTTATTTGGGAACGTTCGTCTCGCGTTTATATAAGTGGGACGCGATTGCGCACGGGCTCGCTATGACATAACATAGCCTCTATCACCGCCTCACACAACCCTGACCGAACAACGAGAACCCCGACAGCTCGTATTCGCAGATTTACGACTACAAAACGTTACGGAGATGCATAATAATCACCAAAGGAAATTTAGAAATCGATCTGGGGCCGAGCACTAGTGCACTGCGCAAGGTAGGCCTTGCAACCACAAGCATTAGTCCTCCAATGGCAGCGGTCAGTACTAACGAAAATCGAGAGGTTGAGTGTTTGCCACCGAAATGCCCTCAGGAACGCTAAGCACTGCTCGCAACATTGGCATAGCCGCACCGCATATTTGGCGTGATTTCCTGGGCGGCCTAAGGGGAAGGAGTCGTTCATCCGTATACAAACTCAGCATCGCTGAGGATTTAGAGATTTTTTCACCTAGCTTGAATGATTCAGAGATTGGACGCGACTAGGGCTGCTCAATTCTACAGTTCGCCAGTTCGTTGCAGTTCGTAAGGTGATTTTTGCTGAAGTGTCTCCGCGTTTATGAACTGACGAACTGGGACGAACTACGAACTGGTTACGGACTGTAAGAATTGAGCAGCCCTACTGTCACTGAACCATAAACGACAGCAAAAAGGGCTTACTATTCAATATTCAATGCTTAGCGGCGTCCTCCTTGTTCTTGCGCAGCTTCTCGACGTATGAAAGTTACGAAGATTTCCTCGACCATATGCTCCCCGCTAGGAAAAATTTCCAAATATCCGGGATGGGCCTTCCCAATCAGACCGAAGCTCTTTCGTACGGATTTGGCCAGGGTCGTCTTATTTCCGTCGTTGGTTATCAGCTTGTACTCGATTGAGCCATCATACATCAGAAACGAATCGAGCTTAACTGCGAGTGTAAGGCGTACCTCGGAATGAAACGAGTGCTGAAGCCATTTGTATTCCTTCCCATCCTTCGCAGTGAACACCCTGTGACGTCCATACGGTCCCCAGCCTTCCTTCCTATAGAAATCTTTGGCCATTACCTCAAACCCATCTCCAAAACGAAACTAGGAACTGGTGAAGCGCCGTCAGTCAATCTCGGCGAGGTAGACGAATTTGGAACCCCTTTCTCGACCACAGCTTCCAGGGCTAGAGGCGAGCGTTTCCTCAAGCTTATCGGGGTCCTCAAGGAGCTTCCCGTCATTGAGCTTGTCGGGATCGATACTACCTGCGGCACTTTGACCACCTGAGCTATTCCGCCGAGTACTCTGATCAGGCAGTGGTTGTTCGTAGGAATGATGCGCGAGCACATCCTCGAACGGATTCTCCTGGCTATCGTTCACTGTCGGGTCTGTTATTTGCTCCGGGTGACGATAGTAGAGGCCCGATTAGAGAATTTGAAAGGAGTGTTAACCTTGTAAGCTGGTCGGCGGTCCTCATCGTACCAAGTGTTAGTCATAGTACTCATTGCCCACTTCTCTTGGTAGAACTTCATCGTGGTGCGTTAGAAAGGGAAGGGCGGTTCAATTCTTCAAGTGAATACATACATACGATTATAATTTACTAATGTATGCAATCCTGTTAAAACGTGGTATTGCGCAGCCTTCCATCAGTCATGCCGCGGGCGGTCTGCTACGACCCAATTGAGCCCTATTGCACGAGTGGACTGACAGTAGGGGCCGTCGCTCCACCACTCAGTACTCAGCGCTCGGCATTCAAGCAATCTTGTGACTGGCCGAGGAAAACTCGATAACATCGAAGTGGTGTCGGATGGTCAAATTTGTGATTGAGATCCAAGACCATCGACTGACGAATTCCTTGTAACAGAGTATAAAGGCTGTTAGTGTCGTTCTGATTGAGTGATAAATTCTTCTCAATGTCTTTACGCGTAGCTATAACGCGGTCGTCCATGGCCACACGTCGAGCTCCATAGCGGGCGCGCCTGCCAAGGCTTTCATCAAACCACTTCATCACCGCGGTCTGGAGGTATTGTGATGATATGGGGCGAATGCCTGACCGCAAGGGTGCGAATTAGGACGCGTTGCTCGGGTTCTCGAAACAAGATATCGCTCATTCCAACCACCGGCTAACATGAGGTGCAGAATCTGGCTGAGATGCCTACTAAGTGACGGCACCACATATTTGGTGAGTTTCTTTGGAGGCCTAGGGGGACAAGGAACTGTTCATCATATGCGAACTGAAAATTGGCTGGAAACTCAGATTTGGGGCCAGCTTGAAGGTCTCAAATATTAGACGCGTCTGAACCGCAACGGGCAGCAAGGAAGACTTACGATCTAATGCTGGGCCGCGTCCTCCTTTTCTTTACGCAACTTCTCGACGTAGATGAAGGTTACGAAGATTTCGTCGATCATATGTTCCCCAGTAGGAAATATTTCCAGATATCCGGGATGAGCCTTCCCAATCAGACCGAAGCTCTTTTGTGCGGACTTGGCCAGGGTTGTCTTGTTCTCGTCATTGGTGGTTAGCTTGTCGATCAAAATCATCAGGAGAGAATCGAGCTTCAACGCGAGCGTAAGGCATACCTCGGAATGGAACGAGTGCTGAAGCCATTTGTATTCCTTCCCATCCTTCGCAGTGAACACCCTGTGACGTCCATATGGCCCCCAGCCCTCCTTCCTATAAAAATTCCTAGCCATTACCTCGAGCCCATCTCCGAAACGAAATTTGGAACTGGTGAAACGCCGCCAGTCAATCTCGGCGAGGTAGATAAATTTGGAACCCCTTTCTCGACTGAAGCTCCCGGAGCTGTGAGCGAGGGGTCCTTCTACTCTGTCGGCGTCCTCAACGAGTTCCTTCCCATCGTTGAATTTGTCAGGATCGATACTACCTGCGGCGCTTTGAGCGCCTGAGCTGTTCCGACGAGTATGATCAGGCGACGTTTGTTCGTAAGAATGATGTGCGAGCACATCCTCGAACGAATTTTCCTGGCGGTCGCTCCCTCCTGGGTTTGCTGTTTCATCCGAGTCTGTGAGGAATTTGACGATAGTGGAGGTCCGATTGGAAAATTTGAAAGGGGTGTTAACCTTATAAACTGGTCGGCGGTCCTCATCGTACCAAGTGTTGTTGGTCATGGTACTCATTGCCCATTTCTCTTGGTAGAACTTCATCGTGGTGTGTTGGAAAGGGAAGGTCTTGTTGGTTCGAGTGGTCAGCTCAATAACAATTCTCGAAGTGCATGCGAGTTATGTAATCTTGTTTGGGCGTGATACTGCCGCTGCGCAGTGCGCAGCCTTCTAAGTTACCCAAGTTCTACTTGCTTTCACCATCATGTCATGCCGGCGGTCAACTACGAACCAATCACTCAAACGGCGGTGGGAATCGTCTCAGGCTCTGGCACTCAAGTTACTTACCATTCAAGCACCCCTGTGACTGGCTGAGGCAAACTCGATGACAAGTTGAAGCGTTGCCACTGCTGGGTGGTCGGTGATCAAAGATTCTGATCCAAGATCATGCAACTCATAAGTACTTGGAACTAAGCACTGTGAGTATCATTCACCAATATCGATCCTCGTCTCAATGGCTTCTTCCACTTCGTCTCAGCAGGAAGAACCTCCGGAGCGAGTACTACGCTCTCACGCTAGCACTGTGGGGCGGGTGGCAGACTGCAGAAGCGTGAGTTTTGACGCGTTGCTCAGGCTTTCGAAACGGGACATCGCTCAAGCTTCATTCCCTCAAACAATCGCCAGCCAGCATGAGGCTCAACATTTGCCTGGGATGCTTAGTGACAAAATCGTGTCAACGTTTTCACAGATATCCCAAAAACAGTGGTACTTCAACTACCGGCGTCTTTGTCTGCGGGCGTTGGAACCTTCTGTCACATATCTGTATGCAAGCCGTCGCATTGAGGCTTTCCAAGTCATTCCGCATTCCGGGCAACTAACTTTAGACATATGGAGCCCCAAGAGTCTACTTACCTTGTGCATTAGCAGTGCGTGGAAATGACAGCTCCTGCACGATCATAACGGCGAAGGGCCATCCCTTACCGCTTAGCCATCTGCGAAGGAGGTTTAGGAACAGGGGGATTTGTGACTGACTTCCAGTGGACCTATATCTCTCATTCCTCGATCTCGCACTGAACAAATCCGGGACAGAAACTATTCGCGATCGTGGGCCTGACCTCCACGGGTCCGTCTGCATTCGCGGAACGGAGAAGCAGATATCTCAAGTGGTTCGGGAGGTTGCAAAGACGCTCGATAAACAAGCTGCATACACTGGGGTGAGCTGAAGGTTACCCGGATTTTTCCTTTCCACAGATGTTTTCGTCTTCTTTGGCAGAAACTGGGGTACTGAAAGCTCGGCGCGACAGTAAATATTACGAACGACAAGCTTTCTTCGACTCTCTTACAGCGAACAACTCCCGCAGGACCTTATCTGGGAATATTACGGCGATCGAAAGCAACGCCTTAACAGGGTCAGTTCAACACATCTGGGTCCCCTATCTCATGTCCGTGAATGATCTGACGGACCGTTCGCGTGAAATCAGTGCTATTCGGTCACTTCAACTTCGTCTTCTCGAGTTTCGCGTACGCTCTATGCGAAGTACAGGACACCTCATCGGCGTTTGCGCCACAGAGGAAAGGGAAGTCCTGTTTTCGACGTCACCCGAGGAGTTCACGACATGCTCGAAGGTATGCTAGTGTCTGCTTCACTGCTAGAGAAGCTATCCGTTGCCCCCATGATGAAGTTGTCAACCCAGTCCATCGGGACTCATGGTCACTGACGCGCAGATCGATCAATTTCAATGAACCACGACAAAGTAGACTTGATGGATGAATAGACAAACGAAGGGCATTTGCCTTTCCTTGTACCGAGCCTCGAAATTCACACATGAACCCTTCGGTCTGTGATGGTGGCTCCAACTCCCACGTCGACTTTGGTGTGATGCAAAGAGTTGTCGTGCCAGGATATATCCCGCGGTGGAGCAAGAACCTCTCAGGGGCTCGACTGTTGATTGCGGCATCTTGGAAAGCTTGGATATTAACAGTATGTATGGTCGTACTGCTGCGCGCGGAGTCTATTCGTGCTCAATTTGCGAGGCATGGTCCGAACCTGCTAACCAACTGTGATACAAAGAACAAATACAGGGAGCAAAGTCGATAGATAATCCGTTATATGGATAGACGGTGGGGGATAATGCCTTTCCTTTTCAATTCACAAATAGAAGCCTTCAATCTGTGATGACGGCTTCAGCTCCCGCTTCGTTGTGACGCAAGGAGTTGTCTCTGCACCAGGGTGGCCTCTTGTCGGGCCGGGCAAGGATTTTTACCCTGCTGGGGAGAGTTATGGGCGGCACGATTAGCCTGTGGAGTATCCTTTGATGTAGGTGTTCGTCAATTAGTTACCGTGGATGCTAATGACATAGCTCGATTCTCGGAGTGAGAGAGGTGGCGGGAATTCGCGAGATTGAAAAAGACGGTGCGAACTTCTGGGCCCTTCAACTTGCTTCCAACCTTCATGTCGCTCAAGCCAAAAGAAGACCCTCCAGAGTGAGTTTGAATCCTCAGTGTACCCAAGTAACGTACAAACTTATTTCCGCCCCTCAGCTACGAGACAATCGATGGTCACGGCAGCTCACCTCGGCAAGTCCCAGCACTACCTGACTCCGATGATCCATCTGGTTCTGGCCGGTCTTCGCATCGACCCAAGCCTGGACCATCGCGCTCGACCGTTACGAACATTGTTCTAGCATGGGATGGGCAGCACCCCGAAGCTCACCTACCCGGAATGCCCAGTGATAGCATCATGTACACCTTCTCGCAGGTATCGTCGAAGGCAATGGTACTCTTACCACCAGCATCGCAGGGAAGCCTCGGTCCGCTGTACCACATAACTGTGGGTGAGTTCTGAAAGCCGACGTCCCTAAGTATGTTACTCCCTGACTCCGATCGGAAGCCCCGAGTCTCTTCGATGGGTCTGCAATCATAACAAGTGAGTGGCGGATATGTATCAACCCAAACATCCAGTATAAACTAACACACATCGACGGTATTAGCAATTCGCGAGGGGGGGCTCCAAAACGGGGGATTTCGTAGCTGACTTTCAGTTAGGAGTACTCCGAATTGCGTAGCGAAGACCATGGAATCTGACCGTTTCTTCAACATAACACAGGGTGACAACCGCCGCTTCAAGCAGCTACGAGATTGGGAAGCAATGGCGGCCGGGAACTGTCTGTATACGTGGAAAGGAAGTGAATGTTTCTCGAGCGTTATCGGGCGTCCCAACATCTCTTAAAGGCTCTAAATCAGAGCCAGCCGTGAGTACCAGTACCACTAGCTTGTTATTCGTTGTCTTCAGGTGCCAAATTGTTGCCAGTTGCTCGGGGTCGTCTCAACATCTCTTAAATCGAAGCCAGCCGTGAGTACTAGTACCACCAGCTTGTTATTCGTTGTTTCCGGATGCTAACTTATTGCCAGTTGCTCGGAAACTGGCGATTCAGCCAAGCAGTGAGGAAGCGTCTTACCAGTGACACGCAGAGGTCCCTTACATTTCATTTCAATGCAGCGGCTCGAATGGGAGTACGATTGGGAACAACGAAAGGATAATATCGCACAACGCATCAATAGGGTGAGTTCATTGGCTCATCGAGCCTATGTTTCTAACCAAGTAGGACGTGCAGTGCTATCAGCACGTGGCTGGTACCGGTCACCGCATGCTATGTGCGACATTCAGGCCTCCGAACAGTGCTGCACGCCACAGACCTCAGGGAACTGCCATTCTCGATGTCACTCAACTAGGCCATCAGTTATTAGAACAGATATTGGTGTCCGCACTGATTCTGGAAAGGCTGGTGACGACCCAGTGATTCTCCCGGACTCACGTCGATCATAACTCACACACGATTGCACCTACTACATTCTGTGGTTATCATCGTCGAGTCGTTCCTGCCGATGCATGTACCGATCCGGCACCCACTTGCGAAGCAAGGAGACTCGCTGGATGGCCTGTACGATGGACGGATAACTGGATGAATTGCCTAAGTGATGTGATGGGTTGATTAATATATGGTTCTTCCCTTTTCCAGTTGTATTAAACGGGAGGCCCCTCCGGTCTGAGACACTGGGTTTAACTCTTGCCTTGTTGTGGTGCAAGAAGCTATCACAGAAGGTATTCCGCAGAATTAGAACCAGGATGTGAGGCCCCTTCCAAAACTCAATTGCCCTTTTCCAAACGCGTAGTGGCACGATCAGTGTTGGTTATCAGTTCGTCTTTGATGGGCGTTCTTGAGATCATTGGGGACCGAGAACTCGGAAAGGATGCAGTGAGCATGTGAGCCCTGGAAACAAAGCTCCCCTCCTTCCGACTTGCTTTCAACCTTCATGTCTCCAATGAACAGAGACTCAGATCCTCCCGAGTGAGTTGCCAAACTGTCAGCATACTCGAGGGCATGCATAACTAATACGTACTGCCCTCAGTTACGAGACAACCGTCGGTGGTGCAAGTCCCCCTCGAGTCTCACCACCACTGCCTGGTCCATCTCAGGCTGCCGACCCTTCGGCGCTTCGTCCTCAGCGTGGGCCGTCGCGTCCAATCGGGATTGTTAATCTAGCATGGGACGGCCGGGTCGAACCTGAATCCGAAGCTCACCTGCCTGGAATGCCCAGTGACAGCATCATGTACACATTCTCGCAGGTGTCGTCAACCGCAATGATTCTCCTGCCACCAGCATCATTACTAGGATGCCTCGGCTCGCTTTACCACATAACTGTGGGTGAGTTAATTTATATGATGAACCCGACACCCTGATGTGGTTTCCTACTGATTCCTTGGAGCAGCTCCAAGTCTCTTCACTGGTTCTGCAACCGTGACATGTAGGTGTTAGACGGGTGCTCACGATTCAACTCAGATTACTCAAGGCGACATTTTAGCCATCCGAGAAGGGGGTTCCGACACAGGGGTATTTGTGGCCGACTTTCAGTGAGCTGGATGTATTGAGACTTGAGCTCAAGAGCCACAAACTAAGTTTTGGCCCTATGTTGCAGGACAGCGGTCACTGGCTATAAAGTCACCAAGCAGCCGGGAACTGTCTGTATTCGCGGAAATGAACTGGACCTAACTCAAGTGCTTTCGGGCGTTCCGGAATCTGTCGACCGCCTTGCAAAGAAAGGCCCGCTCGTAAGTGGCCGCTATTTCAGTACGTCGTGCCAGGGTTGATTTGTTGATAGGAACTTGGACGCTGGAAATTCGCAGACACGGTAAGAACTCGTCTATCTACTAGAAATAGAGGTCCGACACTATTTGATTGCGCAGGAGCTTGTTTGGGAGTACTCGAACGACACTGGGTCATCAGCACGCACCAACAGCGTGAGCTCATCTATACATGAGCCTCTCGAGGTCCTGACCAGTGAATATTGAATTTTCAGTGCCATTTGGTGATCGATAACCATCATTGCACACTATGTGCGAAATTCAAGCCACCGCACAGGGCTGCACGCCATGGACGCAAAGGAACCGCTATTCTTGACGTGACTCGACAAGGACATCAGATATTGGAGCAGATCCTGGTTTCCGCACTGTTGATCGAAAGAATAGTTACGACCCCAGTGATTCCGGACGCTCGAAAGCGTAAATCTTCCTTTTTCTGAGTCCAGCATTGTTCAGAGATCCGGATGTGATATGTACGATAGTAGTGATCAGTGGCCCAGAGCTATCAGCCCAAGCCTAGCGAATAGCATAGTTAAATTACCTGGAATACCCCGGCATGAAAGTTGATCACGATCTCAGCCGTTTCCAAATTAAAACTATAATCAGCCAGAAGTCGCACAATCAAGTCGCCCAGTGGGTGACTTGATAGTCTGCGACGCGTTGAACTGGATAACCTGTCCGTAGAGAAGGTTATGAACCTCCCCAAGCACCAGATTCTGTTCTTATTCGTGTTCCTCGTCATCGAATCGCGCCCAGCCTAGCTGGAGGTCATAAATGCGAAATGAAGGCCGCTTTCCTCCGACGACCCGAAAAAGGCGCTTGACGCGTACGTAATCTGGGGCAGAATGAAACCAATAGTCCTTTTTACTTGGCTGTCTCTCATGAGCTCGACTTGAATACAAAGACTCAGAGAACGGCTTTCAGACCACGTAACACAGAGGGTTGGTATCCAGAACGTCTGGGGGGTGTGCCGAGCGGAGACTAAAAAGCGGATCAAACCACGCGAGCGGTCGAATATATATAGATCGGGGAAATCTGGCGCCTGTTGCTCGTCCTGCAGACCTCAGCGCGAAAAGCCACTTTCCTCTGACAGTCCGAAAAGGTGTTTGACACGTACTTAATGTGGGTTAGAACGAAAACCACGTCGCGGACCCCAGGGAGCTGCCTTCCTGGATGTCACCCAGCAAGGCCATCAGCTATTGGAACAATATTGGTGCCGGCGCTGATTTTGGAAAGGCTGATGACGACCCCAGTGATTCCTTGGGAATCGTATACGAGGCCATAAGCCGCACAATGCGCTCATTCACGCACTCTGGTCCTTGCCATCGGGTCCCTGCCGATGTATGCATCGATCCGACGACCGACTACTGCCTTTTGCTGGCCTTTTTCATAATTCTTCAGAGGGCGCCTCTGAAAAACCTTTGTTTATTAGGTTTACTTGGCTCGGAACTCTATTGGGACTCCAGTAGACCATTGAGCGCCCATCGTTACCAGGAGCATGCGATAGAATTCCAAGCCAAACAAACAAAAGTTTCGGAAGCTCGACCTCTGAAGAATTATGCAAAAGGCAGTACAGTTGCGAGACGGATGGATGGATGGATTGATGGACGGATTGATCAATGATAGATTTCTCCTTCCTCAGTTGTATTGAACTCTGAACTCTGAACACAAACCCTTTGGTCTGAGACGATTATAGCTCTCGCCCCATTGGAACGCAAGCAGGTATTCCAATTTCGCAGGATCAGGATCTGGGAGTCTCCTTTCACCAAGACTCTACTGTTACTCTTTCCCAAAACTTTGCACGCCCGGGGAGGGATCAGTGTTGGTTGCCAGGTGGTTGTTGATGAGTGTTCTTGAGAACAACAGGGCGCTAATCCAGCTCGTAACAATTGATCTTGCGTGCCCTGGCGTCGAACTTCTCCTCCTTTCGACTTGCTCTCAACCTTCATGCCTTCAGCAGTGCACAGAGAAGATCCTCCCGAGTGAGTTGTAAAACCATCAGCATACTCGAGGTATATGCAAAACTAATGCTTGGTGCCCTCAGCTACGAGACAACTGTCGGTAGTCCGACTTCCCCTCAGGTCTCACCACCACCGCCTGGCCCATCCACCGAAGCTTCACTTCGACCTCAACGTGGGCCGTCACACCCGACCGGGGATGTTAGTCTAACATGGGACGGCTGGGTCGAACCTGAACCCGAAGCTCACCTCCCCGGAATGCCCAGTAACAGCATCATGTACACATTCTCGCAGGTGTCGCCGACCACGATGATCCTCCTTCCACCAGCAACATTACTAGGATGCCTCGGCTCGCTTTACCACATAACTGTGGGTGAGTTGTTTTGCACCCGACGCCCTGATGCGGTTTCCCACTGAATATTATTACCTGGAACAGCTCCAAGTCTCTTCACTGGTTCTGCAACTGTAACGTGTGGGTCTTAGATGGGTCCTCATAGCTCAACGCAGATTCCAGAGCTCACTCAGGTCGATAATCTAGCCATTCGAGAGGGGGGTTCCGAGAGAGGGGTGTTTGTAGCCGACTTTCAGTGAGCTGGATATGTTGAAACTCTAGTGCATGAACTAAGGTTTGTTTTTATATTACAGGACAGCTGTCACTGGTTATCAAGTTACCAAGCAACCGGGAACTGTCTGTATCCGCGGAACTGAATTAGACATAACCCAAGTGCTTTCAGGCGTCCCGGAATCTGTCGACCGCCTTGCAAAGAAATGCCCGCTCGTGAGTGGCCTACACTTTAGTGCGTCGTACCAGAGCTGATTTGTCGCTAGGAACTTGGACACTGGAAATTCGCAGCTACAGTAAGAACTCGCCTGCCAGCTAGAATCAGAGGTCCACTACTTGATCATTATGCAGGAGCTTGTCTGGGAGTACTCAAACGATACTGAGTCGAAAGCACGCACCAACAGCGTAAGTTCATTTGTGAAGTGACCTCTCAGGGCTCTGACCAGTAAACACTCAGTGCTATTCGGTGATCGCTGACCATCGCATACTGTGTGCGAAATTCAAGCCACCGCACGGAGCTGCACGCCATGGACGCAGGGGAACTGCTATTCTTGACGTGACTCGACAAGGACATCGGATATTGGAGCAGATATTGGTTTCCGCGTTGATGATCGAAAGAATAGTTACGACCCCCGTGATTCCAGAAGCTCGGAAACATAAATCTTCCTTTTTCTAAGTCGAATACTGTTCAGAGACCCGTGATGGTGTGTACAATGGTAGCGGCGAGTGGCTCAGAGTTTCTATACCCAAGCTCAGTAAATAGCATAGTCACATTTTCTGGAATACCCCGGCACGAAAGTTGATTACGACCCCAGCGTTTCCCCACAATCAACCAGAAGTCGTGACACAATCGCACTGCACCTACTTCAGTCTTCGGAAGTTCGCATCGCAGACTAGATGGCCTATGAGCCTCCTCGAGTACAAATTCTGCTCTCGTCCGTGGTCCTCATCATTGAATCGCTCCGAGGAGGCCATCGGCGCGAGATAAAAGCTTTTCTCCGACCCGACAGGCCAAAAATTTAAAGAGGGAGCGTGCACAAGATCTACGAGTCCACCAATGATTGACAGGTCACTCCATCCTACGATCACTGACAATCCGATCTTGCTGACAATTCTACTTGAAGTTGAACGCCATAATATGGAGCAGGTACAAGGTTAAGGCCAGAGAGTGACGAGAAATATTGGATGCGTTGTGCTGAGCCCAGAAATTAACTATGACTCGGGAGTCGGATATAGTGATGACCTGAGGCTGAGAGCAGCATGCTACACCCGTAGTGGCATATTGTCCTATTATTCAAGCTCATACAGGGGAGAAAGGCTTGAGGCAACTTGACGCGAGGAGGTTTAGTATGTAGTGGGAAAGTCACTGGCATGCCTGCTCGGACCTGCTCGGACTCCGGAAAGGTATTGACGCGTACGTAAACCGGGGCGGTCAGACAAAATAGAACGAAACCACTAGTCCTATCTAGCTGTCTGAGTCTCTTGGTCCTCGTTCAATGTGCCACCCCTTCCATGACCACCATGCCTACCAGTACTCCAGAAGGCAATAAAGCTTACAAGAAGCTAGTCCGGAAAATTGACCTCATTTGTAAGTGCTTCGGGTTTCAACCACTGCTCCAGTTATCTTTTTTTCCTAATCGCAGTTTCCAGTCTTACCAATACTGACGATCTCTTACGGCCTTCGTACGTGGTTACTGAAGACGAAGATAGACAGTTATGGTGACGATAATGATACCAGAACTCTACGATAAACTGGTTCTCGGCTCTGCGTCAGTTTTTGGGATCATCGAAGACTTGGTGCGGTATATGACTTTACTTTGAGAGTCCAAACTGACCTTTTGTCTCTCATCACCAACCAGGAACTATCCACGACAGTGAACGGCGTCGTTTCCACTCAACGCTACTCAACCGCCAATGCTGCATTCTATTGTAAATCCGGTCTGGCGCGTATCATTTATTCTTCAAGCTAATTGGTTCATTAGATGGATATATCGTCGCTGTACTTCCCATTGCACTATTGCTGCAGCGGTTACCATTGATCAAAACCATCTCTGCGTTGATATTCATCTGGGGGTTTATCTGCATCTTAACGGTAGTGGTAACATCGTATCCCGGTCTGGTTGTCCAGAGAGTTTTCCTTGGAATTGCAGAGGTGCTTCATCTTTTTGATTGACGAGCTATGGTCTATATCCATTCTGACAGTCATCGGTTTCCCCTGGATTCGTATTGATCACGTCGATGTGGTATACCAAGGAAGAGCGTCAGTACACGTCCCTTTCCTCATCATCGGAGTTCGATTGACAATCAGGCGAACAGAGACGTCGAGACTTGGCATTTGGTACTCTTCTACGGGTATCTTTTCCATGTTTTCTGGTATCGTCAACTATGGTATCGGACATGCGGGCGGAAAACTCGCCACCTGGAAATACATGTACGAGGCTACATCATCTGGTATGTGTGATACTAAAAGATATTGAAAAGGTACTTCTTCGCTGGCGGTTGGACTATTCTTTGGTCCCTCGTATTTATTACTGTTCCAGAGTCGCCGAATAAATCTGGGCGCTGGTTTACCGAGAAAGATAAGGTGCTCCTCCAGCAGCGATTATCGTCGAACATGACCGGAAAGAGTCAAACGGGATGGAAGTGGGATCAAGCCTTGGAGGCCTTGAAGGACTTGAAGTTGTGGATTATGCTGTTGTGTGCCGCTGCGATATATGTCTGCAACGGTGGTGTCAGTGTGGTAAGTTGATCGACACATTCGAGACTCGAAAAAGTCTCAAGACCTTGATACAGTTCGGTGCTCGTATCATCAAGTCATTTGGATACAGCTCCCTCGACGCGATTCTCCTTCAGATACCAGGTGGTGCGATGACCTGCGTATTTATCTACATCGCCGGCTACTGCGCCGGCAGGTTCAAAGATTGTCGCACATACATCCTTGCGGCCTCTTGTCTGCCGGTTATGGCGGGAGCCATTATGATATGGAAAGGCGATTGGGCTCACAGAGCTCTACCTCTGTGTGGATACTATCTTCTCCCCACGTTCGGCGCGCCGTACGTCCTTATACTGTCCATCGCCGCGTCAAACGTCGCTGGAGGCACGAAGAAAGCGATATGCAATGGAATGATCTTCGTAGGATACAACAGTGAGTACTCAGTAACGCGACTGCCTTGCACTGCATATTGAGCCGCACTTTGCTCTCAACAGTCGGTAACATCGTCGGAGGATATAGTATGTTCGGTCAATTCCTCCGAGGGTGTACCTTCTAATGCCGCAAAACAGTCGTCTTTACCGAGGAAGCTGCACAACATTATCCATCGACATGGATTGCCATCATTGTGTGCATGTCTTGTGCGTCCAAGCTATGTCCTCTCGGAGAACGACCCATCTGACTCCATTTCACAGTTGTTATTGTCGCCTCTTTTGCATTACGGTTCATGATGGCCCGCGAGAACGCTAGACGGGACAATCTAGAACGCCAACAGGCCCTAGAGAAGGACGCGCGTGAAGCTGAACATAATGAAAAGGAGTCCCGCAACACAGTCGTGGACAACGAATCTTTCGTGTTTGAGGATCTGACAGATTGGGAGCAGGAAAAGTTTAGATACGTTCTATGAGCTCGGGCCGCCGTATCCCTGTTTTTTACTCTGTGTCGATCTAGGAACACGAAGCTTATTTGAGAACCTCAACTTGCAGCGCGACCTAACCGCGTCCTTCGTCTCAAGGCTCTGACTCTGACCTTCTTGTTGACACTCATAATTACCGCACCCGGGTGTAGCTCGACTGTCATGGACCCCCACTTCCGTCAGTCGCAGTACGTCAGGACGCCCTCTCTTGTAAGTAGCCAAGATCTCAACGCGCCGTTGTTGATGTTCATCTGTTGTCAGCAAGGATTGACTCAACATAAGGGTGGCTAATCATTTTATCGGTACGCAGAGCACAACTCCAGCTTAAGTAAAGGAAGTGTCTTGAAGCTGAACAAAGTGTGCGACTCGAGCCGACTCGGAGGGTGATGTCTGCCCCACCGTTGCAGGGTGGTCGAGGATTGGGAACACTACTATGCAAATATCGGGCACGGGTTTAGGCAACGGCAACGCAAGGTAAGCCCCATGTCAAGTTGGCAGATATCAGAAATGTGGCACTAATTCAAACAGGATTGCAAACGACACCAGCATCCCAACCTGAACCACAATATATTCGAATAGATTTTGAAACCCTTTATATCGGGCTACTTTCTGTCCTGGCTCGACGTCTCGTCGCCCTTTTACGACCACCATGTCCTCCAGTACCTCGGAAAACGATAAAATTCACAAAAGATTGGTACGGAAGATTGATCTCATTTGTGGGTGCTATTCCAGATTTGGAGTCGCCCGAAACTTTCTAATTATTGCTTAGTCTTACCAATTTTGACCATAACTTACGGTCTTCGTGCGTCTCTACTCAAGTCCAAGATAAAGAGCCGCAGTGACCTTAGTGCATGACAGAAATCTACGATAAAATGGTTCTTGGTTCTGCGTCAGTTTTTGGGATCATCGAAGACCTGGTGCGTTAAATTGCTTCATTTTGGGGGATATGAACTGACCTTTTGTCTCTTATCGCCAACAAGAACCTATCCACGACAGTGAATGGCGTCGTGTCCACCCAACGCTATTCAACCGCCAACGCCGCATTCTACTGTAAATTCATTTTGGCGCGTACTGCCTGTCGAGCTAATCGGTTCTTCAGATGGATATATTGTTGCTGTGCTTCCCATTGCACTGTTGCTACAGCGTTTGCCATTAATCAAAACCCTCTCCGCGCTGATCTTTGTGTGGGGCGTGGTCTGCCTCTTAACAGTGGTGGTAACATCGTATCCAGGGCTGGTCGTCCAGAGAATTTTCCTTGGAATTGCAGAAGTAGGTGGACATCCTGACGACCAATACGTACTAATCGTGTTTTGATAGTCATCAGTTTCGCCCGGGTTCGTGTTCATCACCTCAATGTGGTATACCAAGGAAGAGCGTTCGTATATGTCCTTCCCCTCACCCCCAGAGTTGCTCGATTGACGATCGGACACGTAGAAACCTCACGACTCGGGATCTGGTACTCTGCATCGGGCATGTTTTACATGTTCTCCGGAATCGTAAACTATGGTATTGGCCACGCTGGCGGGAAACTCGCCACTTGGAAGTACATGTACGTGTTTCTGTCGCCAGCTTGTTGTTTCAATACTCAGCGATTCAATCAAGGTACTTTTTCGCTGGGGGATGGACTATTCTTTGGGCATTCGTGTTCCTCGTCGTCCCAGAATCACCCAATAATCCCGGGAGCCGATTCACCGAGGAAGAGAAGGTGCTCCTTCGGCAAAGGTTATCGTCAAACATGACTGGCAAAAACCAAACGGGATGGAAGTGGAATCAAGTCGTGGAAGCTATGAAGGACCCGAAATTGTGGATCATGATGTTGTGCTCTTCCGCCACATATATCGCCAACGGTGGCGTCAGCGTGGTAAGTGAAACGATACCTCCGAGACTCATAGAAGTTTAAAGTCGTTGTTACAGTTTGGTGCTCGTATCATCAAGTCCTTCGGATATAGCTCCCTCGACGCGATTCTACTTCAGATACCGGGTGGTGCAATGACCTGCATATCGATCTACTTTACCGGTTACCTCGCCGGTAAGTTTAAGAACTGTCGCACATACATCCTCGCAGCCTCTTGTCTGCCGGTCATAACCGGGGCCATCATGATATGGAAAGGAGATTGGGCGAACAGAGCTGTACCTCTGATCGGGTTTTATCTTCTCCCCACCTTGGGGGCGCCACACGTTCTTATATTGTCCATTGCCGCGTCGAACGTCGCCGGAGGCACGAAGAAAGCTATATCCAGTGGTATGATATTCATTGGTTACAACAGTGAGTGTTTTCGGCGACCCGCCCGTCCTGTAATACATAGTGAGCCATACTTTCCTTTCAACAGTCAGTAACATCATTGGAGGATATGGTAAGTTCATTTGGTTCAATAGTGGGCGTGCTATCAGTGTTCTGACATCGCAAAACAGTCGTTTTTACTGAGGAAGCTGCACAACATTATCCTTCGACATGGATAGCCGTCATCGTATCCATGTCTTGTGCGTCTCCCATTCACTCGTGGAGAACGATCTATCTGACTTTATTCCGCAGTTATTTTTGTTTCCTCATTTGCCTTGCGGTTCGTCATGGCACGCGAGAACGCCAGGCGGGATAGCTTGGCACGCCAACAGGCGTTAGAAAAGGATGTGCGCGATGATGAAAATATTGAGAAGGATTCCCGCACTTCAGTCACAGACGACGAATCATTTGCGTTCGAGGATCTGACAGATTGGGAACAGGAGAAGTTTAGATACGTTTTATAAACTCGTGTCTCTGTGTATACCTTATAGTGAGCGCAGCCGCGAAGCTTGCTCGAATATCCGACCGTGACCGAGGTGACCACAAAACTTAACCGTGGTCCACCGCCGGTAAGTACTTAGTAGGTACGATACCGTGAGAACTCCGTTTATATGACCTGCGAAATTGCCCTGTCATGGTTTCGATCATTTTGTATCACCGCCATGAATCTACAGGCCAGCTCTTCACACAGCATTGAGCTTTACAGTCAATGACTACCTCCGAAGGCGACTCACTAATTGCTCCCAGGATTCGTATCCACACACAATACCCTATTACCCCAAGAAAGAAGAACAAAGTAACTGATATCGTGGCGGGCCTGGGAGGCTTGCAACTCCAAGAATCAACACCACTCCTCATAGACGGTCCTCCCCACCCCGGAAAAGGATGGACTAGATTTGTATGCATCTCGGACACTCACTCGAACATCTACACGGTGCCCAAAGGCGATGTGTTACTACATTCCGGGGATTTGAGTAGCTGGGGTGAGAAAGACCAGCTGAAAGAGACAATTAACTGGATTGCTTCTCTGGAGGGATTTCAGGTGAAAGTGTGAGTCGCCTATCACTTAAATATTTGTTTCATTGACGTGTTCTCACTGGACTGTAACAGACTGATTGCTGGCAACCACGACGTGAGCATGATTCGTGCGTGCTGAGCGTCTCCAAAGCTTAGCCACATCCACAGCTTTGTCTAGACGAGTGGTGGTGCTCTGCACGTTTCCGAGGCTCTCAAACATCACCGGAAGAGAAGGAGCATGAGGAGGCGGTGGAACTAGTAACCGGCGAGGAGGCCGTCAAGAAGGGTATTTGCTACCTAGTACATGAAAGGCTCGACTTCATGACGAAGGAAGGAAAGAAATGGGTCATTTACGGCTCTCCCGTAGGTTCCGAAGTTATAGCAAAACTCCGAATACCCACTAACTAGTAGTAGGCCGCCCCTGTTTACGCGTTAGGCGCATTCCAATACAAGAACTCGGAAGAGGCTGAAGGTAATTTACTTTACCAGCGCTCTGCGCCCATGCCCACTCTGACATATCACATAGAAATCTATCAATGTATACCAGACGACACAGACATCTTGTTAACGCATACTCCGCCTCATGGCATTCTGGACAAGACGAGGAAAGGGAAGTTGGCAGGATGTCAAGTCTTGAAGAACGTGTTGGACTCTGGAAGACTCGAGTCGTTACGACTTCACGTATTCGGTCATATCCACGAAGGATATGGCGCGGAGGTCAGAGATAATGGCACGGCGGAGATCAATGCGGCCGTCGCATGGGGTGGTAAACCTATAATAGTGGATCTGAAGAATTGAGTGCCATCCATTGTTGTATTTGTTGCAGTCCCTATTGCTCCAGCAAAGACAGACTGACCTACTTTGAACAACATAAGGAATCCGAGAACAGTCTCAGCCGGTGGTGCTTGACCGGGCCTCGAGGCAAAAAAGGTGACGCGCAACCGAATGATCCTCAAAATCGGTTGGCTGGCCGGCAATGCCTGCCCTCACTTGATTCCAAACCACCATCCGCGAGTCAACGAATCACGAGTCATGAGCAACAACCCACCTCCCTACACGGGGATACCCACTTTATATGACGAAACTCATCACGGAAAATGGTACATGCAACCTGAAGTAGCCAGCATGGGCAATCTTGCCAACCTCATGGGTTACCTCGAACATCACGGTCCACACACCGACGGGAGCTTCGCAATCACTGTGGCCGGTGGAAATGTCACACTGGTCAGTAAGGTAGGCACTGAATCTCCGAGTTACGGACTTGCAGCACTTTTTTATTCAACATCTACTTGTAATTTTCAGAAATTGTACGAGTCAATCCCAGAACAACACCGTCCTCCACTTGACACGACCGCGAACGTTCAAACCGTGTCTTTCTTGATGGGCAGTCCCCAACAAGCCCTTGGAAGCACGATCATGCCCGTCGTGCTCACAAACGCGACGACGGGACGGAAGTTCTGCATTAAATTATATGCTCTGGTGATGGAAAACCTTTTGATGGGAATGTTCATTGGAAGGGGGGATAAAACCATCTTCGCTCGATCAATTTGGGAGGATGGGCAGGTTACATATCTCCTTCAGTTGGGGAATGAGGAAATTCCGGTCGTGCATCGATTACAGCGTTGAAGGCTAGCTAAGTAGTGCCAAGCAGATTGTGGACACGTTCTGAATAGGCATACGCTGGTGATAAATAATGTTACTGAACCTCAACTTCGCTACAAATCAATGACAGCCTCCACCAACCCGGGTACCGTGTCGAAGAAATCTAGCACTAAGTGCGCCATGTATTCGTTCAATGTGGTTCGGCGATTAGACGGGAATCGAAGCACTCACTGACGATGCCGCGCCTCTGCCCCCTTTTCTCTCCGAGCCATTCCAGCAGTCTTTGATTGACACCAGTTGTCAACGTTCCATTCCCAAGTGCCATTATCTGTAAGTGGGATGTTCAGTTTCCCTCAAGCTCGCTACCTCCAAGACGCAAAGCTACCTTGGGAAACACATGTTCTTCGTTATTTTCCGCACTGGCGAACGTTATGAATAACTGATCCTTCGTAGTCTCGTTGCTCGAATCGCCCGCGCGTTCCAGATGGGTAATTGTCGCGTTAAACTTCCAAAGGATGTTTATTTCAGCCCGGTTGTCCGGCGGTTCATTTGTTGGTGGATGGGGTTCATAAAAGTCCTTCAAGGACGCGTGATGGTGATGTCAGTACACCAAACCAGACCGAAAGAAACTCTGCCTCACTTCGATATACGCGATCCGGTCTTCATCCTGGTTATAAACCAACTCGATATTAGGTCCATTGTCCGTCCACAGATCGGGGGGAAGCGCAATCCCAATGCGGTTCGTTAAGTCACCTGGAAGAAGGGAATACGCGAATCTCTGAAGAAGTATGATCTTGCCCCGCGCTTCGCCCAAAGTACCGAGCTGGAGTATATCAACCTCTGCCTCCGATATGACGGTACAATCCTATCTTACCCGTCCATTGGTTTGCATCCAGTAACGCTTCGCGAGTGGCGATTCAAACAAGTTGTAGATATGTTCCTGCAGCTCAGCAGTGTTCTCTCGTCTTGGTCCACCTTCATAGTTCATCGAGACGAGAATTGTTTCCGTAGGATGCGCGTCGAGCCATGAGTAGAAGCCGAAGAAGACGTCCTCTATACGCGTCGTAGGAGCAAGTAATGCGGCACCTATAGCATTATCAGCGATGTGACGGAGTCGATGAAATCGGATACACACCATGGTAGAACCCAACCGTATCATTTCCCGGGTTCCAGGAGTAACGCAGGTCAAAAACACGTATTCCTGCGTTCAACATATCGAAGAGCGAGTGTTCCTGGCACCTGAAGACTTTCGCTGGGGGGATGCTACACAAACACCGTAAACCCGTGTCGTCCATCGTTTGAATGAAATGACGCACTCCGAACCGGTGTATCGAATCAACGAGTCTTGGGTAGCCTGAGAGTAGTTCCCTATGGTATGTGACAAGCCATGAAACATTCAGTAAAACTCGACAGAGAGCAATACGTACAGGTAGCAGCGTCATGAGTCCCTGGCAAGTTCATATGCACGATTTGAGTCTCGTCAGGGACTTTGGCCATCCAGTCGCAGGTTGGGGAGTCTTGACCGCATCCCATATCGGATCCTTTAGTTCAAGAGCAAGTTTCGCATTAGTATTGTTTGGCCGTCGAAAAACTCCGGTATCTCGTACCTAGAATTGGTGCTCCTCGTCCAAGAATGTCTGAGAGGGCATCTTGAGCAAGTGTTTGTTGCGACTGTGCGACAGAGTAAGGAATGTGATTGACGATCCCAAGAATAGGAGGGAGACCTCAAGAGCTTTCATGGCGTTGTCGATGGGATGATCGTGGGGATGTCGAGAGATTCGGTTCCATTCAAACGTGCGACAATAAATAGGGATTAGCGAGTAGTGCGGTCAGCTGCCTGAGAGAATCTGAAGCCGTCTGCCTAGTCCTCACTGACCGACTATGCTGAGTAATCGAGCTTTATGAGTAGTACGCTTGTTGGGGAACCCATACGAAGTAGGAGCAATCGCCGCAAAGGAAAGCTGGGAGTCGGGAGGGTGCAAGGTGCGTGAGTTGCGATGATTGTGTAGGTGCTTGCAGGTGCATTTTGAGATGTTTGGGATGTCAACATTGACACAGCATTGACACAATCGTGCCAATATATTAAGTCGATCGCCAGCCTTCGTGGCTTCCCCTCATCCATTCATGTTTCCAACACATTCGTTCAACCCCATCCTCCTTTCCAAGATCGCCCTCGCTCAGGCCAACATTACTCTCACTCTGAGCTCTTCCAAGTCATTTGTGCTGCCTCCGCCGCTATCCGACAAGCAGGCTACGGATGCTACCTCTTCGGCAGCGCAGCGGTCTACTTTACATGCCCAAACCATCGACGTCCTGGAGACATCGACCTCGTTGTCTTCCGCTGGCGGGACAACCACCCATATATGATGCAGAGAAGGTCAAGATGGAGATCCAGATTCAGGATCCACGGTTTACAGCGTTGCAGCTGGGACCCCCGGTGCGCCGTATACAGTGTTCTGGTTTTCATTTTCAAATGATCCCCAGCATCCCGATTGTACTCACTCGATAAAAGTGGATATCGTAGCGGTTGACGATGAAGCTTTCAAGGTTCCGAGAATACCTGTGAAGGAGCTCGTCGTCAAGTCGATGCAGGGACCATCGTTCCCGCAACGTCCCTATCATGCCATCGGAGGAACATTTAGCGTCGTACCTCCCTTCGCTTTGCTTCTCATGAAGCTCAGAGGCTGGTTCCACAACCGCACCTCTTCGAAGTTTTGGCTGCGAAGGAAAATAGGGACCGATGCCGTCGATATTCAGGCTCTCCTTCACCAAGTCATCAAGTTGAACTCTCCAACACAAAGCTGGTTCCCTGCTTGGTTCACTGAACAAGGCAAGGAACACGCTAGAGAGTTCTTGCGGCGCAACCCAGATATCAGTCGTCGTACCGAGGAACCTGACTGTTGGATCAAGGTGTGGCTCATTGACGCTTCGCAAGGTCGCAAACTCCAACCAAAGTCGGTCGCTTTGGTTTCGCTCGCTCTTCTCACTCTCGATTATCTGAGGAATAATCTTGAGAGCGATGAGGACGCTGGCATTGCAAAGGAGTACTTGGTCAGAGTAATCAAGACTGGTAAGGTCTAATGGTGTGTAAGGTTTCGGCTGACTGTATTCGTGGGTCTTACGCCCAACCTGGCGTTGAACGTAAGGCTCACGACGAGAGTACGTAGCAGGTCTATGTGTATGTATGTGTCTATTGTCAATTGAAGTGGTTTGCTCGGCCCTGGAGGCCAGATGCTCATCCTTTGCTCCGATTGAACCTTGGTCACTGCACAGTGGCTGCCTTGAAAGTTGACGCTAATTTAATTCAAAGTAAGCGCTCATCTTATCATGAGATAAGGCGGGCGTTTGGCATCTTATCATTGAGTCTTATCAGTCACATGATGCTTCGGAGTAAATGACCCATTGACCTCCGAGTCCAGGTAACTTAATTACCAGTAACTTACCGGTAAGTTTGGTTTTTTTGTGTATTTTTGGTCGAGTTACTTACGCGACCCTTGCCCGTCCCAACATGATTCTGTGTCTTTCAGCTCTGGTCATTACAGACGGTCGGACTGTTGTCACCAGCTTTGAGGTTATCGAAGACTGGTCCATGGCCTACTTGGTATCACATTTAATGCTGAAGCTTCAATATTCAATTTCCACAAGAGACGATTGGATCGCAACAATTTGCTAGCTTTGGATGGGGGTGGGAAACACGATCCTGGGCCGTGGGCACGTCCCAAGCCCCATGACAGTGCCGCTTCGAATTTTCCTACCTCCACCACAAACCGTGGAGTAACGACCATGGACTCAACTTCTGATTCTCCAATGGCCTCAGCACCTCCTCTCACGTTCAACATTGACGTGTTCTCCTGTATCCTTATGTTCATTGGGACAAAGGACCGGGATATGTTGTGGTTGTGGACGACATGTCGCGAAGTATCTCGAGACTTCAAGGAGGCAGTCGAACAAGTTTTCATCTTGAGGCACCTCAAAAAAACTTGGCTCAAAGTCGACGGCGGTGAGTGTACCTCCAATAATCGACAGGCCATAGAAGGCGGGTATTTATCCTCTTTTTGTTTTTTCTGCGCAGGATGGAACTATTCAGAGAAACACGGAAAAGTCTCGCTCGCGACCGAATTCAGCTTCTCGCATCTCGATCCCAACGATCCCACTCGTGCCATTTTTCGGGACGTCGAGTGTCACGACGACTTCAAGCCCATGTTGAAGCGCCACCTGAAGTCACAGTTCGAATACGGGAATCCCGTTCACTGTCCGAAGATTGTCATTCAAATTCGAAGACAAGCCAACGATACCCTGATTCCCGGCTTGGAGTTCAACTTTGACGATTTGGAAATGAAGTTGGACTGGAAGGGAATGTACTCGGAGTGGTTCAAGGAGGAAAAAGAACATACCAGATACTTGGCCAACATGGTACGTTTTCTCATCCAGCCTCTTCGACTTAAAATACTCATCTGAAATGGTGGCAAAGGTGCATGATGACGGCGAACTCGCGGCCAAAGCGATTGAAATGCGCGAAAAGGTCGAGAGGGGAGAGATGGACATGATGGAATCAGTTGAATGGGCAATCAAGGCTTTCTTAAATGGCCACACGGACGCATCGCAAAAGATACGGGCTGAGCGTATTGCGCGAAATGTTCGCAACGACGGAGGGATCGACGACTGGAATGATCCGGACACGAGGGGATATCAGCGGCTGAAGGATATGCGTCTTTACATCAGCATGGAGGAGACGTATAGTGACGAAGAGGAGGAGGAGGATCAAAGAGACGCGAAAGACGACGAGGACGACGAGAATGATGATGAAGAGGACTGGGAGGACGAGGACGAGGAATTCAGTGATGAGTACGAGAGTGACAACGCGGATGGAACACCAACGACCTCAGGGCAAGGTGCATGAATATAAAATGATAATAATTTCACGACAGTGTATCTTTTCCCTTCTCAATCTTTTGTAGTATTCAGACGCGGAAACGTTCGTCTTTGCGTTCGCATTACCCTGCGGCATTTCCCGGCCAAGGCGTCCATTTGCAATCGCACTACTCCTAGTTAAGCTCTGACCACAACGATGGACTCGACTTCAAGCGACCTTCGATCGACGCTCCCCTGCGATATATTCATGCAGATCCTCATGAAAACTGGAGTCAGAGACCGTGACATGGTGTGGTTATGGGCCTGTCGACAAGTCTCTCGAGCATTTCAAGCAAATTTCAAGACGCCGTCGAACGTGGTTTCATCGCCAAACATATCAAAAAAACCTATCTAAAAGTCAGAGAAGGTCGGCGATTCTTTCCAATCCCAAGGCGTCGTACCTACTCAATTCTCACAGCATGGAATGCACCCGCATCAACATTCACTTTCTCTCACCTCGATCAGAGCGACCGTACTCGGGCAATTTGCTGTGAAAAAGGATGTTCCAACGAATGCAAACCACGCCTGATCAAGCATCTGCGAGGTTTCAACAACTGGGAATCCTTGAGCCGTCGCAAGGCTGTTCTCGTTCAATTCGAAGGTACTCCAATGACTCGCCGATTCCTGGTCTCGAATGTAAACCTGACGAACTGGAGATACATGTGGACTGGATAGGAATGTACTCGGAGTGGTTCAAGGAGGAGAGGGAACACAACAGGCGCCTCGAACATAGCGTGCGTTCATGCCCACATGGGGTCTGGGTTTGCTGCTGATTGGAGATCTACCAGATCGACACGGGCGAGGTCAAAGAAAAACTCCTCGATATACGACGGAGAGTCGACGAAGGCGAGCTGCTGATGAGACATTCGTTCGAAATGGTTTTCAATCTATTCACCGATGCATACGACGAGAAATGGCTAGAGATCCGCACAGGCGCATTGCTCGATGTACCCCGACAACTTGGACCTTGACAAGCTGACGAGACTAGACAAAGTGATCTACAAAGACATTAAGCAGTCGCGAGATTCCCTCGGTTTCATGGATCCAGACAGCGATGAGGAAAAGGAGCAGAATGAAGAAGAGGGATCTGAGAAGAATGTGGACGATAGCGATACTGGAAGTACGGCGACGAGGAGGCTGATGAAGAACCATGAAATCCGCCATCTTAGGCCTCCATTCCACATTTGCAGCTTTCCTTCCTATATCTCGACCGATGCCATCGCGTCGCCCATCAGTATCGACTTGCGGGTTGAACACTGGAATTTGGCAGTCTGAGGTCTCGAATACACCTGGCCAAGATAATATCAGACTGTGCCCAACATAAACCCCGAGTGGCTTTGGAAGCCGATGGCAATGTGCTAGCAGGATTGCGCGACGATCAAGCCGAGTTACCAAGACGGAAGGCGCTCTAGGGCGCTCTGAACGATGGAGGCAGGGACGACGAGATGGACGAGGGAGGCCAACAGGAATCGACGCATCATCGGAACGGCCATTTGGAGGCCTATTCCGGTTCTCCATACGAAAAGAGCTCTGCCAAGCCTCGTGATGTTGCCCATTTCCTGGATCTTCTCTCTCGGTTCGCGAACCTTCTAATGTTGATGCTGGAGGATGTCGTCCAGTGTCGTCTCGCAAGTCTCGGTGTTTTCGGGAAGCCTTTCGGCCTGATTGAGTAGCCTTCACCTCAATAAACTCTCTGATTCTTCTGACAGCCTCTACAAGTTCCTGCATTTCGAGTGCGTTCGTTCTTGTGGTTCATCAGAACATCACATCAACGAAGGTGAAATGAAATGATGAATGACCAATATGGGCGGTTGTAGTGTACGCTTGGGTTCTGGAAAACTGGTTGAGGTCGCGTTTAGACGAGCCCTTCTTTCGGCTTGAGATAGTTCGCCCGTTCTTCTACCTCTATTTCATTCCTGTGGAATAGACAAGGGCTAGATGATGGCTGAAAGACAATTTGGTTCATAGGCGCGCAAGATGAATTACGGTTGCCGAGTACATTTGTGTGGCAATGGCACTGCTCCACCGTGATGGCACCCCTAGATTCGAAACAATGGACGCCGGTTTACCGATCTCCTTGTGTCCAACAAAAGATTGATAAAAGGGCCATCTCGGTGTCCTTTGCATTCAGCCCCTTCCTTTCCCTTTTTACTTCACGATCACATAGCCGAGCAGAGCTCGTGCAATCTATTCGGGCCCAGTACTTATACCAGTGCTCAGGATCGACGACTCATTCAACTCTCTCTTCTCAACCCTTCCCGTCCTTCAGGTTTCCTTCATTTTCACGAGTTTCTAATATCCTTCAATCATGGTCAACTTCACAATCCTTGCTGGCGGTTTCGCAGGCTTTGTCGCCACCTACAACTTCGACTCTGAAGCTGGATCCCTCTCGTTGTTGGGACAGAGTACCACTGGAGAAAACCCGTCGTGGATAGCTTTGCATCCTCAGAACCGCAGCATCCTCTAGTGCGTTAATACCTCCATCATGATCTTCTCAGGATAACTGATCATGATGTCCTGATCTCCCCCAAACAGTGCTGTGAACGAACTTGTTCCCGATGGTCAGCTCCAGTCATTCACCGTCGAATCCAACGGCTCGCTTTCCCTAGTGGATACAGTGGCCACCGGTGGAGTTGGACCGACGTTCACCGATGTGCTGTCGACTGGAGAGGTCTCCGCTATGAACGTGAGCGATCGTCGGTAGCACATCTCGGGGATCCCGCTGATGGATATTCATCACTGTTTCAGTTCGGATCGCCCAACTCTAGCTTTGTAGCCACCGACCCCAATGATCCCTCCCGCTTCCTGAAAGATTCTCCCGTCTTGTCGTTCCCAGCTGAAGTGGGCAAATCGAACCCGCACATGTCCCTCGAGCACAACGGTGAAATCTTCGTCCCGGACTTGGTACGTTCCCGATTTGCATCTCACGCTCTATTTGTCTAATGCTGTACTCTACAGGGTGCTGACAAGATTTGGCGCGTTGTGAACGACGGTGCACCCGGAAAGTTCAAAGTGCAGGGTCAAATTGACATCGACGCAGGCGCTGGGCCACGCCACATTGCCATTCAAGGTGCGTCTCATTTAACCTCCTTTCCTTCAATCGCAAAACCTAATGAATTGGCTTCTCTAGACGACATCCTCTTCACCGTTCACGAAAAAACCTCCACTCTCACCGCTCAACGCATCCCCACCGCTCCCAATGGCACCACCTTCCCCCTCATTGCCAACGTCTCGGTCGTCCCATCCAACCCTCTCAACGGTACCAAGTTCGCAGCTGCTGAGATTCTGATCTCCAAGCCCACGGAGAAGTTCCCCAACCCGCTTATCTACGTCAGCAACCGTAACATTGGCGAGACTATCGACCCCGAAGGTGATACCATCGCTATCTTCGAGTTCACCAACGGTACCTCCGCCGACACCAACTCGACTGCTGCTACCGCCAACACTGTGGCAAAGACCATCTTCGGAACGCCCGCTAAGCGTATGATCAGAGGAGCAAGTGGGCACGCCAGGCTGAGGAGGAGGCTGAGGCCGAGGGTGCCGGAGAGGGTGCATTGACTTTGCTCGCTCAGGTTCCTACTGGTTTGCAGCAGATTCGTTCGATGGCTCTGGGAAGAGTTGAAGACGGTGGAGACGAGTTCATCATTGCTGGTGCCAACACTCAGGGTGGTGTTGCCGTCTTCCAACGAGTGGACGGCGGCAAGAATCTCACGCTCGTCGTGAGAAACGAGGAGATCGCGAACAGGACGAGCTTCGTGTTCCTCTAAAGCAGGAGACCTTTTTCTTTGGCTATTTGACTGATGGATATTGACGTACTTACTCATGACTGACCGACTGAAGGATCGTATTTATCGTTCTCTATGGGCTTGGAACCATAGCTAACTTATTTTTGCTGGAGCATAGTTCATTCCTTTGTACATCTTAATAGGCTCAAAAACAAATACATCAAAAAACACACATAACCCTCCTATTGCGAAGCATTTCAGTCCAGCCAGATAGCATGACTCCCTCCTTGCATCCTTTCCTCTCCTTTGGGCACATCGGAGGGCGTAGGCCAACCAGCCACCTCTTTCAAACCGCCGGTACCCCACCCATCCCATTCCAATACCCGCACACCACCTCCACCTTCTTGTGACGCAGCAAACTCGGAGTCGTCTGTGAGAAGCATCCAAACCGCTCCATCAATTTGACCCGCATCGTTGGCGGCGGCGGTGGGCTCATTCACCAGTTCCTTCGGGTACAGATCGATTGCGTGAGCTTTGCCCCCAGATGTCGGCATCTCGTATCGTTCCGTCTCGTTGGGGGCGACAAACTTGCCTCCGTCGTCCAACTTGAAGACGCTGACCCAGCCTTTGTCGGAATCTTTAGAGCCTCGAGTGGTGGCCCAGATAGAGTGAGGTGCAGGGTTCGAAGGAGTGGACGGGGTTAAGAGAAGGGTGTCTCCCCGAAAGCGTGATTGCTCGGAGAGAAGGGTATCAGGTATGATGGGTTGCGAAGAGAGGTAGTCCAGCGATGTGGGGGTTATTGAGTAAGAATCTAGGAAGTTTGCTATATGAGAAAAGCGTTTTAGCTTGTTAGTCTTTCTCGGTATATTGACTAGACAACTTACTATGCTCGGTAACACAGTATAATATCCTGCCATTGGGATGGATTTTGACGTGTCTGGGTCCATCATGGGCGGATGGTCCGCGGGGAGAAGGCGACGAGTATAAATGTGTCAATAACCCTGATGACTTGTCCCACTTGTAAACCTCTATAGAATCAGTACCCAGGACTGGAATGAAAGCCAATCCCAGGGAGATGGAGAATTCAACGCCATGAGAGCCATACCGCTGTTAGTGGTTTGTCAAACGAGCCGACCAATCAAATCAGGGTTATATACTCACCAATGCCTTGCGTGTTTTGTCTGCCTGTTCCAACTCGTCCTCGGGAACGAAGAGTACTTGTTGAAGTTTATCCCCAAATCCCCCGTTGGACGGATCGACAGCGTGGACTTCACCCGTTGGACCTCCAGCGGAATATATGTGTGTATAGGGTGGTGGGAGAATGACATACGAAGACGTAGCAGCTAAAGTGATTAGTAGCTGAAGTGAGTCCTAGCGAGGCTGTCTGCTCAACGACGCACTGATTGGTGCCGCATTGAGATTATTGACCCTCCAGTTGGTCTCGTCGTCCTCATGACGGTCTACCTGCCAGCTATACAGTGCTGGAGGTTGTGCCCAACTAGTAGCGTAAACTCTGTCCTTTCTTGCATTCGTTGCCAAGTATTGATGGGGTCCAAAAGCATCGATTGTCTGTATCAACGAAAGCGTGCGTTTGAGAGGAGAAAACGCGAGAAGGAACAAAGATAGCGAGCGAAAGGACCCAGAAATGACGTGAAGAGTTGTTGAGGAGGCTGTCGCGTTGTTGAAAGTGAGAATCGACTGGGCCGCTTCCATCGTACTCGTACAGGAATCGAAGCTAGAGCTCGGGCGGGGCCCGGCTATCCGTTCACTTATAGGAAAAATAAGCGAGCCCCTAACCCGAGTGAAAGGTTTGAGGGATCACCCGGATCTCAACCAATTGCCGAGGAGGGAATTACAGGGAATTACGGATTGAAGGTGCTCCGCTCTTATTTAAGGCCAATCTGCCCCTTCAACTTTCCCCACAATACAACTGCCACCATGGTGTGCAGGCGTTCACTTCTCTACGCCCTTGCTGCTACCTCCGTCGCTCTAGCACACAAAGAACCGAAGACCGACAAGGAAATCGAAGTCCAAAGGGCATTGCAGGCAGCCGCATACCATGTACGCGTGTTTCTTTGTCGTTTACTGGATCCCCACTCAGACATATCTTCAGTGCGCACCAGCAGTGGCCGAGTTCACTGCTGCCCGTCAACGATCATGGGCTCAGAAGGTTCTCTCGGGTGCTAGTACACAACTACCGGGTTACGATGATCTCTTCGCCGACCAAAACACTCAACAACGAATCGCCGACAAGGAGCATGATAAGACGTTCCTCGAATGCTCACCCGTAGAAGATACGAAGATAGAGAACAATACTTGTGTTCTCAGTGCGTGTGTAAAGTTTTCGTCGTATACGTCCCGTTGACCCGAACTTTCGACAGCACCTGTTGTGACCGAGGGACCATATTACCATACGGCCGGACACCTCCTCCGCCGCAACATCGCAGAGTACCAGTTCGGTCTGCTCACAGTGCGTTTCCTCTGAGGCATACCCCTTAACCCCTACTTATCCGCTTCACCAGTTATTGGATATCGGAGTCATCGATATCGAAACATGCAAACCTCTACCCAATGTCCTCGTGGACATATGGCATGCTAATGCCACTGGCCACTATGCTGGCCACCCCGAACCCAGGCCTGAACTCAGGGATGAAAAGCCTCAAGTTGGTGGGAAGCGAAGTGGCCTGCTATCAGCATTCCCGAGAACGAAGCATGAAGAAACTTGGCTTCGTGGAGCGTGGCCCACCGATAGGAACGGTGTTGCCCAGTTTACTAGTGCGTTAACTGTAGCGATGTGCCGAACATATTTCTGACCCCCTCTTCTGTGAACAGCTATCTTCCCTGGATATTACACCGGTCGTGCGACCCACGTTCACACCAAGGTCTTCACTTCGTGGACACCCCTACCCAATGGCACTTTCGAAGCTGGTAACCTCGCTCACGTTGGTCAGTTCTTCTTTGAAGACGAGTTGAACCTCCAGGTGGACAAGGTTCGTAAACCCTCCCGAACGTTACCCTGCACAATACCCTGACTACTTTTCGTCCTCGTACAGATGCACCCCTATACAACCAACCCTATTCGCGATACAAACGGCCGTACGCGAAACTGGCGTGATTCACTGAACATCTTCGAGGACTCGCACGGTCCTGAAGGTAAATATAACCCTGTCTTCAATACGCATCTCCTTGGCGGGATCCTCAATCAAGGTGTTGTCTCGTACATCACGATGGTAAGTTTATTTGGCTTCTGAGTTTCTCGATGACTGACGTCCTCTTCAGGGCATCAACGCCAGCGCCTCTTACGACAACTGGTGGAAGGGCTAATTGTGGAGGTAGAATTCTTCGCAGTGATGTTAATGACGCGTATGACATGTACCTCTGTAAGGAATAGGACCTTTTTCTAAATCTCCGGGTTTGGACCTGCATCGCGTTTAACTGAGCAATCCAGTGGTCCCCTCCGACTCGGACGCTGATGATGTCGATGAGGTATTGTGGGGAGGTGGGCCCGGGATGGCGCGATTCGCCCGTGGCCGACGCTCGCGCACATGAGTCTTGGGCCTCGGTTGTTGTTCGAACTTTGCTCAGCACCGGATGATGGACGGAGCTTCAAAAGCGCATCACAGATTCAGCGGCACAGATACCTCCGTATACCCGACAGCCTTGGCAGAATGGGTAGGCCACAACTTTTCGAGTCTCGACATGTCGCGTTTTGACCTACCCTCAACCAGCTCACGTGTGATCAGATTTGATGTAGACGCAAACCTCCAACGCAGCACGTTTCTTCCTTATTCTCCCTTGCCTTATTCGACAGGATCTCCGTTCTTGGTAGTCTGGTTACTGCTATTTCTGGTTTCCAATATTCTGACGCCGAGTCTTAGCTCTCTGGGTCGTCTCTGTGCTCGTCGACATATACACCGGACTCAGTATTTGACTGCAAAGAATAGCAACTTCACGTCTGAAAGGTGACAAGTCAACGTCTCAACGCTCAGCTTGCCGGACTTGTGGGTTTTGTCAATGCCAATCATCTCTGGCAGACTGCTTCGCCAGTTCGGGGTTCGGGGTCAAAGGATGCTCAAACAGGCCCTCTTCGTATATGAGGACAGGAACGGATACCAATGCTACTTGTTGGTATACCACGAATCAGGAGGAATTGATGAAACAATTCTTCGTGATGAATCTTTGGACGACCAGGCGCGACTCCGGTATCTCGCAGTCATAACTGGCACAAATCGTCGCGTTCACTACACCTCATTCAACCCATGGTAGCGACGGATTCAGGCTTCACCAGTCGCTTTCGTTTTACATCTCGTTTCACTTCACGTCACTCCTCACTATATTAACTGCATATCGGAGCACAGACAACGGAATCTGGCACTTGCGATGCATCTGAAGGCCTTTTGTATTGTCGTCTCCTCCCGACAGTCCGCTGTAGGAAGACCTACAATCGGTGCCATTCTTGGCCATTACGTGCGGTCCTGTGCAAAGTCATTACTTATCGCCGGGAATCACTGGGCTCGTCACTATTCTTTCGATCATCAACGCGGACACCAATATCTGTTCAAGTATCTGATGGCCTTGATGAGTGACATCAAGGATAGCAGATCCCTTTCGCCCGTGACGCTCAGCTCCGTGCGGGGGTTTGAATTTCGCACACAGTATGCGTTGGTCAGCGAACACAAAATAGCACTGACCAGTCTACCTGATCAGATTCATGAGAAATCAATGTGTAATGAACTCACACTGTTGGTGCGTTCCGTTGTCTCAGTGTCGTTCGAGTACTCCCAGGCAAGTTTCTGCATAAATGTATAGTGAACCTCTGTGTCACCGATAGATTGACTGCTTACCCTTCCTGTGAATTTCCAGTTTCCAAGTCCCTGACAACGAATCAATACCGGGGAAGGCGAACTAGATTCTACATGCTCACAAGAGGGCATCTTGTCGCAAGGCAATCGACGGATGTTGGGACGTTCGATAGCACTCGACTTATACAGACAGTTCCTGGCTGCGTGCCAGCGACTGCCGTCCTGCAGCACAAAAAAAAAAAAAACAGAGCCTCAGCATTGAATCTGTTGTTGCAACGATTCCTGCTCACTGAAAGTCAGCTACAAACTCCCCCGCTTCGGAACCCCCTTCCCGAATGGCTAGGTTGCCGCCCTAGGTGAGTCCTGTTTCTGTTCATGAGAATCTGTCGACTACCTACTCGTTATGGTTGCAGAGCCATTGAAGAGACCTGGGGCTATTTAGGAGAACAGCGCTCAATGCTACAGCGGACGGAGCACATCAAGGGGAAACCACTCTCACCCACGGTTATATGGTAAAGCGGCCCGAGGCTTGCTAATGATGCTGGCGGTGAGAGTACCATTGCGCTCGATGACACCTGTGAGAAGGTGTACATGATACTGTCGTTGGGCATTCCAGGTAGGTGCTCGGGTTCGGGCAGGGGTTCGGGTTCAGCCCACCCGTCCCATGCCAGAACAACGTCCCCGGTCGAGCGTGTTGGAACACACTGCGAAGACTCATTGGAGAGCCTGGGTAGTAATCGTGAGACTCGAGGAGAGCTACCGTGACCGTCGATTGTTTCATAGCTGGGTGGTAAACATGGGTTATCGATGTAACTTGAGTACGCTGGTAGCTCAACTCACTCTGGAGGATGATCTTCTCCGCGATTGAAAGACATGAGGGTTGGAAGCGAGTCAGAACTTGGACTCTTGGAGACCTTCGATGTGAAGCCTAGTCACAGGCTCATGGATGATGGCACAGCGTCTTTTGCCGCGAGCTGTCATCGTCCTGATGACCTCCCGCTATATCATACATTGATGCTCAGCAGCTGCCAGCCTCAGCCTGTTGTGATTCCTCACGTTCATAACAGTCGGATGATCTGTAGAGCAGCCACTCAAATATCCAACGTTTGCTATAACGACTCTCTTCTAGGAGCTGCGGAAGTGTTGGCTTGACCCGACTACTTTCCAGGCCGCCGCGGTAAATGATCAAGCCTCTGAAGAGGTATCCATGATCCCGCCCCACCACGGAATATCATACGCGACAGCTCTTTGTATCCCAGTCGTGAGGTGCTAGTCTAAACTATTGTCACAGACCGAAGGCTTTGTGTTTGACATCTGGATTTTAAGACAAGGAAAGATGTATTCCCGTCAATAATCATCTCCCCATGACCGATGGTTCTGTGGGTGCTCCCGGGGAATCACTGGGGTCGTAACTAGCCTTTCCAGGATCAGCGCGGACACCAGTATATGTTCCAATAACTGATGGCCTTGTTGAGTGACATCGAGAAGGGCAGTTCCCTGGGGTCCGTGACGTGCATTTCTGTTCGGAGGCTTGAATTTCGCACACAGTGTGCGGTGATCTTCACTAGCCACTAAATAGCACTGAACATCCTACCTGGTCAGAATCATAAGGATTTCGAATTGAGTGAATCGACCAACCCTATTGATGCGCTCTGCAGTATCACCGTTCAACCCTTTTTCCCAAACGTATTCCCAATCGAGCCGCTGCCAAATGAGATATGGGGGACTGTGCGTGTCACTGATGAAATGCCTACTTACCGCTTGGGCGAATCTCCACTTTCCGAGCCCCTAAAAATAGATCAGTACCGGCAACAACATATCGAAGTTGGGGCTACTCGCAATTGGGTGTCTTGGAGCGTTGGGCTCGAGGGATGTCGGAACCGTGCCCCCCAATAACGCTCGAGCCAGGTTCATTTCTTTCCCACGGATACAGACAGTTCCCGGTTGCCAATGCTTCTGACTATTATTCTTGTTCGCGATAGTGATTGACGTCCTGAATCATGAAGAAACGATCAGAATTTATGACCTTCAGTATGTAGCTTGAAGCTCTCCTAACTGAAAGTCGGCTACGAAATCCCCAGTTTTGGAACCCCCTTCACGAATGGCTACATCGTCTCCACGAGTAAGCTTTCATGATTGTTCGATGTTGACATTCGTACGCCACCCACTCGTTATAGTCGCAGACCCATCAAAGAGACCAGGGGCTTCCGGTGATTAGGGTGATGGTAGTCAGGAAGAAGTATGGCAAAGGTATTTGGCTTCAGCGATCTCACCGACAGTTATGTGATAAAGCGGACCGAGGGATGCCAGCGATGCTGGTGGTGATAGTACCATTGCCTTCGACGACACCTGCGAGAAGGTGTACATGATGCTGTCACTAGGCATGCCAGGTAGATGGGTTTCAGGGAGTTGCCCGTCCCATGCTAGAACAACATCCCCCGTCGAGCGCGATGGTTCAGGTTGGCGTCGCTGCGAAGATAGGCGGGATAGGCTAGGTAGCGTTGAGACTTGACCCAGAGAGCCACGGCGACCGTCAATTGTCTCGTAGCTAGGGAGCATTGAACATAAATCTGCACGTAACTCGAGTTCGCTGATAATTCAAACTCACTCTGGAGGATCTTCTCTAGGCTCGGAAGACATGAGGGTTGGAGAAATGTTGGGAGGAGGGGTCGTTCAATCCCACGGCCCACAGTGTCACAGCACCTTTTCTATAAATTCTCGCCGTGCCATCGATGTGTCATAGACGCCGATCAGCGTAGCTGACAACCTTGAACAGCAACACCCGCACTGTGCAGTGGATAGTGATAGATGCCAGGCTCCTTGCATCCGTCTCAGAGCATTGGCTCCCAGCGGCGAAGCCCGCCCCGCTGTAAGTTGGTTGACAGGTTCCATATGCACTGAGTCAGATTTAGGATTCTGGATGTGTTTCCCCACTGGGTGTCTGCTGTGTTAGTAACAGGCAAAGTACGGATGTCGTGGGATGCGGAGTAAGCGATATGAAACATGAGACGTCTCATACAGTTGTATATCCGAGAGCATCATCGAGGACATTACGATATCAAACTTCGCCTTCATGTCTTCCTCCATCATATTCGAAGAACCTTCCCAGCACAAGCAGACCAAACGTTTGCCCGGTGCATGCGATATTTGCAGTATGTCCCCCTTGCTTGGTTCTGCCTTAGACTGACTTTTTGTGGCAGGACGGTAAGCGGTTGGAGGCTTATTGACATGAAGGACCACTGGCAATTTATTGACGGATGAGGTCGGCAGAAAGAAGAGTACGTCCATCCCAACCTATAATATGCTCGTTCCAAATCGTACTAACCAATGAAATTAGTCAAATGTGAGCTCTTGTACATCTCGAAGAGTGAATTGATCGGCGCGTTAATGACAATCTTGGAACCTGAAGGCGATAGTGCAAGCAAACCGGACAAGCGATGTACACACTGTATCTCCTACAGCTTGGAATGCACTCACACCATGCCGACAAAGGTAGCAGGGCTTCATTTCTCCCCCATATGATCCTCATACTTACATCAATTCATCCCCGAGTAGAAGAGAGGCAAGAGCGCGTTTGTACCCCTCGCGCCATTCAACTCGGACCTTCAAGCTGAAACAAGGTTTTTGCAAGGTACATGACAGTGCTTGAGAATCGCGTAAAGAGCTTGGAGAGCACAGTCCAAAAGGTCCGTCTTGCTACAATTTACTATCTAATCGGCGTGTAATACCTACCTGTATTTTAGATGGGCGACCTCACGGTGTCAAATGTCGTCGAACCAACGCCTTCAGCATCAGGCTCAAGCAATCAAAGCAACCATTCGTCTCCAGAAGCACACGTTCACCTATCGCCATCATCCCAATCCTTGGAAGAAGCCGAAGACGAAGACGATGAAGATTTATCCCACATTGAGATTTCGTCACGTTTGGAGTCGCTGTCTCTGACCATCTCGGGCCTTTTCTTTGGATCCTCTAGCTCGTTCGCGCTTACCAGAGATGCACACGGGGCGAAGCAGGAGATAACAGGTCAAGACGACTTCGAGGTTCTGCGACACAAAAAGCGTGATTACTTTTGGCGCACACCACCGGTAAGTAGCCCGCATCGCCTGCCCACTCAGGCCGAGCGCTGATCCACGGACATCAAGTGGGAACAAGAAATCACGAGTACAGACAAGTTGTCTTTCAGCTTCCCAGAGAATTCCCTATTGGTCTCCTTGATCTCCCTCTACTTCCACCACGTCAATATACATCTCCCGATACTCCATGAACCCACCTTCAGAAAGAACGTCGTCGAAGGGCTGCACTACAGGAATAGTCATTTCGGAGCCGTGGTTCTGGCCGTGTGCGCAATCGGTGCCAGATACTCCGACGATCCACAGGTGTTCTCCGTACCCGGTCACCCGCCATCTGCTGGTTGGAAATGGTTTGAACAGATACACCCTATTCGTCGGTCTATGTTCGAGACGCCTTGTTTGTACGAGCTTCAATGGCATTGTGTGAGTTCCGTACAGTGGCATCATGACTCAATCGCGACGCTGACCCACACCCTTTGGCTAGCTGATGGCTAATTATGTGTACGGGACTTCAATGGCGTCCACCGCTTGGGGGCTAATTGGGGCAGGTCCGTCTGCGTATCGGATGGGACCTTCGCACCATTCTGACTAGCTTACTATAACTTATGAGCAGGGATCAGACGTGCAGTTGAGATGGGTGCCCATCGGCGCATGCCAAGTCGACACAAGCTTACCGTGGAGGATGAACAAAGGAAGCGGGCGTTCTGGTTTGACAGATCTCTCCCAGATTTCCTCGAGTGGTCTACTAATCCTTTTAGTCAACAGGGTCCTCATTGTAACTGATCGATTGGTTAGCAACTTTTTTGGACGGCCGTCAGCTATGCGAGACGAAGAGTGTGTCTTCTCCAGTTTCGCGGACCCCTGCTCTACATTTGATTGACAACCACCTCCTTGGACTAGCTTTGACCTGGAACTACCTGTTGAATGCGACGACGAGTATTGGGAGAACGAAGATCCCGAGAAAGCGTTTCAACAGCCGCCCGGAAAACCGTCAGCCGTGTCATCCTTCATCGCCACGATCAAACTGTGCGAGATTTTGGCCATGGTTCTGAGGGCGATGTATCCCTTAAAGAAATCCCAGCTGGTGGTGGGAATATTAGCCGATTCCTGGGAGCAGAAAATGGTCGCGGAGTTGGACAGCACATTGAACGATTGGAAGGGCAAGCTACCAGAACATCGTATGTCTTCTTCCTGCTTCCATGTTGAAACAACATGCGCCTACCCACGCTTCATAGTTCACTGGGATCCCGACATGGAAGATCCCCTCTTCTTCTGCCAATCAGCGGCGATACACGTATTCTATTATGGGGTACAAATCCAAACTCACCGGCGTTTCGTTCAAAAGTCGTCACAATCCTCGTCTTTCGCTAGTCTCGCGATATGTTCAAACGCTGCGAGGTCATGCATTCGTATCATTGATGCGATTTCTCGGAGAGGTTCACTGACGGTGCCGTATGTCGTGGTGTGTATTCATTTTCTCCCTCTCAGTCCTCCGCAATTAATACACAGTAAGGGCTTTGGCTACACTTCTGGTATTCTACTTCTCACAAACATATGGGGGAGTAAACGTGCAGGGTTAAAACTGGACGTTAGGCAGGCGTCGAGAGAAATGGAGAAGTTGATACGAATCCTGCACTCTACGGAAGGCCGGTGAGTGAAATTGGCGGGATTCGTCACATTTTGTTTGCGTTCGTGCTCGTTAAAACACTCGACAGATTTATGATTGCTGGTAGATTTGTGTGGGTGTCCTCCTTTCAATGAAGACTCATATACTGGCCTGTCCAAACTTACTTTTTCTGGACTCTGTTCCACATTGCCAGGGATATACTGAGCGAGCTTACGCGAGGTATTGAGGATGCCAGTTATCCGAACGCAAATAACGGCGCTGCGTCTTCCCCTCACCCGCCGGACGATGTAATCCAAGCGGAGGTCAATCGTCCGAGCCCGTTCGCTGGCGGAGGGGGTCAAAGCGTTATACAGCATTCCCAGGTTTCGGACTCTCAACCTCAGACGTTTCTACAGCCAGCCTCTGCGTCACTCCCCACTGCTGCATCTCCAATGCCATTCCAGGAAGCCACTGATGGAGCCAACGTTGGCGCGTTCTTCGAAATGGATTTGTGGAACGAGCTGCAAAACTCGGGAATGCAGTCAGTGTCATTTTTCGCCAGGTCATCCTCGTCTTTTTCCTCATTCTGACCTTTCTTCTTCCTCGGGATCTATAGATTTGAGTTCGAAGACTGGAATTCATATGCCAAGAACGTATCGTCGATGGATCTGGATGCCTTCATGGTAGACAATCCCGGTGTCTTTCGGTGAGACCCTCTCCGTCAAGTACTTATGTATATGTTTATCATGTATCCGTAATCTTGCACGTATCGGATTACTTTCGAACTGCATTCCTTCATGCAAGTGCACTCAATGAACATCGGATAATGGAGCGATGGCGTGTTAATTCCTCAATTACGCCCCAAAAAAAATCCCAAGCTGAGGGGCTGACGCCACGAGTGGAACGTACCGTCAAATGACTGTAATATTGCGCCGGGTAGACTCACGAATGTTCGCATAGATGTCCTTCAACGAGAGAGACCCACTGGAAGATCGAGCTTTGAGTTTTGAGAAACTCGGAGCGTGCCAGCCATCCCGGCGCAAGACGCAAGTCGACACATAAGTTTTAGTCGCCGGTGAGAGAGGTTGTCTACATAGGTACGGCTTCCATGGACTGCATAAAAGTACTATCACCCGGTTGGCGGTTGACCACCTTGAGTTTCCATCCAGAACTAGCGAATAGACGGTCAAAGTGATGGACCGTGCGCTCTTGAGAATTAAAGAGAATGAACATCTAAAGTAGCCTGTGAGCTCGCCATGGATCATTCAAAACGGCGCACGTACATTGATGTCCGCGAGGTAACCCAATTCATTGGCGGCGCCATAGTTGGCGAGCAAGGGTGGAGGTGCCTCCTTTGGTACAGCACCGGGGATGCCTTTATTATCGTGCGCGGATGGGTCATGACAAGCGTAAGGCAGAATGCTCTCGAGGACAAGCAGAGTGGTGCTGGGTGTCGCTGCAGCTCGGAGCTGCTTCAAGATCTTGACGCAATACTTGTCGGACCAGTCGTGAAGGATTTGTTTGACCATGAAGACTGCGGCATTTCTCTGTGGCTGAGGAGTAAAGAAGTCATGGGCTAGCACGAGAACGCGTAAACGATTCATAATCATGGGAGGCGACTGGTGAATGAGCGTGGAGTACACACCTTGAAACGAGACTTGTCCAGACGACAGGGCTTTTGGCATCATAGACGACCACCACTAAATAACAAATATCAGTCTATAGTGACCGGAAGGCCCCGGTGATACGTCGAGTGGTACCTTTGCACCGTCTTCGACCACTCCAGGAAGATCTTGAACGACAAATTTCAGGTGCGGATTCAACTTGAAGATGCTGTGGGTGACACTGCCAATACCGCCTCCCATATCAACGACGAGGGATCCAGCAGGAAGTTTTTTCCAGTCATAGGCTTCAGTTTCCGAGCCAATTAGCAGGAAAGGGAAGAACGAGGCGCGATCCCACGATTACCTTTCAAAACCGCATTGGGAGGTTGGAAAGCATTGACACCGCGCATACCAATCCCAAATCGAGCCCGACGTGATGCCTGCGTGGGACGGGCGAGATACTGCCACAACGTTTCGCCCGGACAAACGGCTCCTGCGAAAGGGGAGGCATGTGGTCCCGCTTCACCCAAAAGTGCGATCTTAGGGTCGGAACAGGCTTCCCATGCATATGCGGACCCTTTGAAGGCCTCGTCGAGGCTGCGTAAAAGTATATTAGATTATAACGTATACGTCGACGTAGAAAAGGCGTTTCCAACACTCACAGATGCGACATGAGGGCAGTCAGGCCCACGGTACCATCATGTTTATGTTCGGGACTGACGCGAGTAACGTGTTACTGGCTGCACGGAAGAAGATCAGATCGACACGCACTTGGAGAGAACAACTTCACTGGGCTTGAAGGTGTCTAAGAGGCTTGAAATCCTGGTGTTCGTGAAGACCTCCGGTGTAATTTCCTTGTAGATGTGATGCATTGCAAGAAGACGAAGAAAACGGCCTAGAAAGACTGGTCTCAAGCTCGAATCAAATACAGACAAGGACTCACTGAGTTTCTGTGGGTCCACACCATTCTTCTTCGAGATATCTTCAACATGCATTCCCTATCCGGATAAATCATCCTTGGCGGACAGTCCAGCACAACAAAGAGAACTCACCTGAGGTCCAGCCTCACGCAGAATTTCTGTAACACTGGACTCAAGACATATGCGAATAGCTGTTGACTTGAAATGCTGCAAAGGATAGACATGAGAAAGCAATCATCAAACAGTATAGACAAGCAAAGCCCACTAACCCCACCAACAACATGAAATAGCGCGATAGGTGGCGGCGTCAAGATCGCCGCAAGATGATGAGCGGCAGCGACAATAACATTCGATGCCTCCGCCGCATCTGGATGGGTACGAAAAGCTTCGGAGGAGGGGCGGAAAGACGTCCCTAGATCTGGAACGACCGTCCCATTGGCCTTGCAAGAATTTTCCAGGATTTCTACATTCTTGGTCAAGATATCCAGGATGGCTCGAAGAGGAGAAGTTTTAGACGAGGACATGCTACTGGATAGAGTTCAACCGCGAGATCTTTGCACAGTGTACCCTCTAAGACCTCCAAGCAGCTTGAAGACCTAGAATGGGATAGGTTCCGGGAGTGGTCGTCAGCCAGTCTGATCTATCTGCTATTCGAGGTTGCATTTAGCCGGCCCGTCAGATCAGGACTGTTTTGCTGTTTTTTTCTCATACTGAGAACGCGGCAGATATAGGGGCTGCAGTGATGTGCTCAGATGACGATCCATAGAGCTACGACCTGATTTCGGGATCAACGACATCGAGTGGGTATACCTATTCCAGTAAAGAGCCAAGTAGCGCTGTGTAGAGCCATGTAGTCGTAGAGTCGGCAGAAACCAGAGAAAGTCGAAGTCCAGAGGCAGAAGATTCCCGACTCCGTAAGGAGAAGGGTTCTATCTGGCGCTCGAAATTATTTTTTACTTAGCAGCCTGTCTTATCCGGATCCATGTGACTTTATGACCATACCTGTAAACCGCACGTGAAAGGTTTAATTATTTATGGAAAGTCCTTCTTTTTTTGTTCCTTATTTTTGCAGTTCTTAATTACTAATTCTTACCTAACACAAGTTGCACCGCCTTGAGGTCGCCTGTTCTTATCTCGAGTATTGTCTCTCTCTTCGCTTCCACTGGGAGGTCTTGCTGTGACAGCGTGTTGTGCGATAAGGGTGATATTCGGGCAAGCGTTTAGCCGCGAGCGACTCTCTGCTTCTGCCTTCAGGCCAGGAGCCGAGGTGTCGCTCGTGAGTCGTCGGTCAGAAGATGGTAACCAGCGACATAAGTATTTCTGGCGTTCAAAGCAAGGGCACAAAGAATTTACCTACACCAGGACGATTGGCTCCGAATTTCAGGCATAGATCGCTGGATGCGGTTCGAGAGATGCTGACTCGAAAATGTTCAGCCGGCAGTATGGGGCTCAACAAGAGATACAGGTTGAACTCTTCGGACGTTGGAGCAAACGACTATGGCGGAGACGAGCAAAGCAACGTATAAACCGCGTAGGGACCACAAGATTCATAGTCGTCGACGACAAGGGGACCGTACAACTACATTAGGTATACCAGCGGCAGGTATCTAAGCGAGCAAATGATTTTCCGGCCGCCACCGACTCTCTTGCGTCTAGAGTCCGAAGCGTGGGTCCACGGTCAGGGAGTAGTGACCATCGGACTGTATCTTGTGGCGTTCTCAGCAGTAAGAATCTACATACTCCAGGACGATCGACACCGGATTCCAAGTCTGAGGCGTAGATCGCTGGACCTTGGGGTCGAGGCACATTCTCGACTTTCGCGAAGGGGTGGGTGCGACAGCGAGAATTCTTTAGGTGCAGTGTTGAGCAGTCTGATCCAGACTCACAACATTCAACGCCCATGGGCGCGATCGTTGCAGTTCTAAAGGTCACGGATTTTTCCGAATCGAAGTATGGCAGGGTCCCAACTCCTCTCTACGATGAATGATGCGGTCGACTACCAAAACATACACTTTTACTAACCCCCAACACGTTCGCCAAAACCTCCAGGCTCCGCGCCACGATACCCCGGCAGTATTAGCTTGGGATACCACCCTCTCTACCTGTGGGGCTGAGTCCCACGACCTGTGCATTCATGGCATCCTCAATCTTTACCAATCTACATAACCGAGATGATCGACGAATCTGAGGCGTAGATCGCTGAGGCATAGTTCGATGCGGAGCAGGAACAATGAACGATCTTGCACCCCACCAAGCTCCAAACTCACCCCAACATCCAACGCCCATTCAGCCCTGAGCACGATCATCGAACCCCCGCTGTCGGATTTTCCCACCGTCCACTACATCATCCAACATTGGAGGATCGCGACGGACCTGGGGAGGCGTTTCTCAAGTGCAACTGTGAATTTTTATATGCCCACAGTGACAATGTCTGAGCCGCAGATCGTGAGGCACAACGGATCCGGCGAGGAAATTGTTTAACCTACTTACCTGGAGCCCACAGTTCCAGGCTCACTCCGACGTTCAGCGCCCTGAACACTCTGATCCTCTCGCTGTCAGAATTCAAAGCGAGGTACGTCTTCTTAACCATGGAGATTGATATAGATAGGTAGGGGTTGCGGAAGTGAGTGAACTATTAGCACACCAAGTCTGAATGTACTGCACTCCGTTCCATGCAGGTAATATACCAGTTTATTTCACACTCAGTCTCGGAATCTCCCGAGCTCGTTACACAAGCTACCCAGTTGTTTCTTCTCGTCTTTTATGTATTGGGATAGATTTGTAAGTACTCGAAGCGAGTACGACTGAGAACGTGTCGCCGAAGTACAGCGGCCACAGATACCTGAGCGACTTGCATTTCCTCCATAGAGTAACCGGCGTTCTCAAGAATAGGGCAGTACGTAGCAATTTGTATACCGCAGCACAATCGGCTCTGAAAGTCTGAGGCGTAGATCGGACTCGAAGTGATAGCGAGAATTCTACGTACATACGCAGTAGGGACCCACAGTTCTAGGCCTTGGATCCCCCCTCACTGTCAGAGGCTAAGAAGCCTCGAGTGTTTTTTTATTTTGCTCTTTATCATTTGCACGCGGAACTTCCGAAATCGTTATCTCACGCCACCCAAGTAGGTAGTTTCGGAGCTTAGTCCCTCCAAGTTGCGAGGTTAAATAAGTCTGCCAGTGAAGCGGGGTTATAAATTCATTCCCGATGGGTAAGAGTCAACGCAGCCAGCGGCGACTTTGATAAAGACCCGAGCAAGTCTAAGCCGCCAGCGACTACGGGGCGATTCGGTCAAGACAGAGTAACCGTCAAGCCGAGTCCGACGACATACTTAGTATTTCGAGATGTGGCGTTCGGGTTGCAAGAAATTTACATACCCCAGATGGAGGTAGAGTCGAGGAGAATGCAAGAGTTGACAAGAAAAAAATAATTTCTCCTGCAGGGGCCTATAGCTCCAAGCTCAGCGCCCGAGAGTCTATATTCAGCCCTTACTATCGAGCATCGGGACCTCCTCGCTGTCGGAGATATACCTCACTGATGCCTAGACCCTGCACGCACGGGCTTTCCCGGAATTTATGAGGGCACCGCTTCCGATTCCTCCTTTTCATTTGAACCTTGACATTCAAGTTGACACGCATATGACTGTCAAACTATTCCAGGCATCGCGTCCCAGCTACATTCCGGCGTTCACCAGAACCTCCGAGTTCGATGATATTGGCAGTTACTCAAACTTTGTGAGAAAAGAACGGGACTTCGCAATGTTTTAAATTATTACTCGCTGGCATAGTGTGGCGTACTAGGGAAATTTGAACCCGGGAGCATGCATACTTCAAGAACCCGGTCGTTAAACGTTACAGGTACATGGGATCGAGACGCGATTTTGGAACACTACGATCGAAGTAACGAGAAAATTCTTGGGCCTACAGCTTCAAACTCATCCCAACATTCAACGCCCAGGTTTCAATTTCAGCCCTGGGCACGATCGTTCCTCACGGGATTCTCCGAATCGAAGTATGACAGGGTCCCAACTCCTCTCTACAATGAATGATCTCGACTATCGAAACATGCACTTTTCTATCTTCTAACACGTTGACCAAAACCCCTAGGCTCCGCGCCACCATATCCCCATAGTAGTGCCATTGGCCTATAATTTCCATTTGTGGGGCCGAATCTGACGACCCTATGCATTCATGGCGTCCTCAACCTTCAAGAATCTACACAACCGCGGGACGATCGACGAGTCTGAGGCGTAGATCGCTGAGGCACAGTGACTTTTGCACCCGCACCAAGCTCCAAATTCGCCCCACCATTCAATATTCATAGTCAGCACCCAGGGTTGAGCCCTGAGCACGATCTTTTACGTTTGAGCCCCCCTCCTCCCCCTCACAGTCAGATCTTCCAACCGTGCACTACATCATTCAATGTTGGGAGAGATCGCGGCTGTGTCAATGGGCCTGAGACTCTGCTACGATTTGCAACCCAAGAAACAAGTCCGTGAGCTAGCAATCAGTACCAGGGGGGGATCTAGAAGGATGATCATTAGATGCGAAGATACGTATCGTGTTTATGACCATGATCCAACCTTGGAGAGAAAAGAGCGGATATCACAATGCACCAAACATTACTCACGATGTGGCGTACACAGAAAGGTTTTGAACATACAAGCATGCATACCTTCACTAAGAACCCGGTCGACCGGAGGGACACGATCGAATCATTTGCGCACTTGTTGGATGTTCGAGTGAATGTGTGTCCATATGTATACCACCGTACGTGGACGCACCTTTCAGAATCGGAGCCGACGACTTTTTGATAGTCGCAGCGAATTCACCGGGCCCAGAGTCGGAAAAGGAAGAGTATAAGCGAACGGCGCCCAGTAAAAATCGCGCTAATAACCATGGATGGGACGAGATGATATACTTATCTCCACTTGGTTCCGGCATTCACCAGAGCCTCCGAGTTCGATAGTATTTCACGGCTATCCCAGAGAAACAAGCGGACATCGTAATGGTTTAATTAACCCTTGGTGGCACAATGTGGCGCACTGGGGCGAGTTACATGCATACTTGCAAGGCCGGTCGACCGGAGATCGAACTAATTTGCGTACTGTTCCCCCCGTCAATGTCAGTATGTGTCCATATGTATGGCACCGTACATACCTTCGGAATCGGAGGCGAGTTTTGAGTGTGCCGGGCCCGATGGACAAGCCCTGGAGATACTTCGGGATTCTTGAGACCACTGGCGAGAGTGGGATTTAGGCTGGCAAGAAAGTATGATCTATGATGGGTGAAGTCGACCGCGTTGGACTCGGTGATGCGAACGACGAGAGATGGTGATGACGAAATTTTCTTGCGCCCACAGCTCTAAACCTACTCCAGCATTCAGCGCCCCAGAGTTGGCCCTGATCGTTGAGCCCTCTCGACGAGGGGTCATTCGTCCCTCGGCCCCTTGCTGTCAGATCTTCCAAGTCCGACTGTCCATTGCATCATCCGATATTGAGGGGTCTCGACGGGCTCGGGGACTTGGAAAAATTCGTGAGCTAGCGGCGTTCGTCAAAGGTCGCAATCAGCCATGAATAAAAAGACCCATCTCGTTTCAATGTTAATATTTCCGGCGTTCACTGGCTCGGCAGTAACAGCGGCTACTCATTGAGCTCCCAGAGAAAAGAGCGGACATTGTAATGGTTTTAATCGTTACTCACAATGTGGCGTAGAGATTGGACTTGCGAGCATACATACTGCTTCAAGAACCCGGTCGTCCGGAGATTGAATAATTGGGTACTGTTTCCCCTGTCAGTGTGTGTTCATATGTGTGCCACCGGGAATCGGAGGCGAGTTTCTCGAGGAGTGACGAGTGTGCTGGACGCAAGGTACAAGCCCTAAATCGAAGATATTTCGGGATTTGCGAGCAACCCTGCGCCGGCATTTCGGAAGGGAGAGTGAGACTGGTGGGTCGGTGTTGGTGAAAGCAAGAAAGGGGACGCGCGCGTGCGTCGGTAGCGGTGATCCCTGCACGTGGAGCCAAACGCGTCCTCGGATCGGAGTCCCGGATCCCGAAACCCGAACCACCACCATGGCACTGGCACCAAAATCTACTCCGAGCCTCCATCGATGTCTTCCCCAACCAAAGCATTCCTGATCGTCTTCTCCACCCCGGGAGATCAAGTCACCCAAGACGAGTTTCAAGATTGGTACAACAACGAGCACGTCCCGCTTCGATTGGACAACCTCGACTTTTTTCTCTCTGGAGCCAGGTTCCGCGATCCTAACCCTCCTACCCCTCTCACCCCCACCACGACGGATTGGGCGGCGCTGTACGAGATAACATCTCCACAAGTATTTCAGGAACCGTCGTATACGGGACTTCGGGAGAAACGAAGTGCGAGGGAGGCGAGTGTGGTTAAACGGTTGGGTGTGTTGGATCGGAGGACTTTTGAGGTTGCGAGCGTTGTCGAGAGAGAAAAAGGCAGAGAGTGGACTGGGCTGAATGTCGGGAAACCAACACAAGGGATCGTGACGCACAAATCTACGACTGACAAGGTAGACGTCGGAGAGAACGTTGGAGGGTGGCGACGGACGTGGATTTTGGAAGGGTTGGACTCTGGGGTGACTGTGGAGGGGAAGCAGATTGAGACTGCAAAGGATTCAGGCGTATTTGTCGTTCATGGTCCGTTTCTTTTCCCCCCACTGGATCTCTCGTATCTGATGATGACGCGTTTAGAATTCACATCGTGCGATGCTGCACACGATTTCGCTGGAACGCTTCAGCCGCAAGAACAATACACGGAAGTGAGAAGCTGGGAACTGTATCGTGCTTATCCCTGTATCGCCAGGCCTTGAGATGTTGTATCGATCGCCGAATGGAATACGTTATACAATCAAAAGCACAGGCTACCAGTCCCAACGCCTTCGTTCCCCGACGCCATGAAATCTGCATTCCCTCAAAGGGTCTTGATCCGTGAGCTCTTCGCTCTTACTCACTACACATCGAGACACGAAGAGGAATGAATTCACAGTCGGTGAGTCGATCTATCATCTCCCTTTTTGCTGATTCCTTATTCACCTGTGCACACAATTCAGTTCCCTTTCGTTCTGTTCCTAGCAGGAGCCCCAAGTTCGCAGGCTTATTCTGCCCCTTTTTATCTGCACATGAAGTGGTGAATAAGAACAAACCCTGCGACAGCGTGATAGGCGTGGTTCGTTTTTTCGTTCGATACGCTCGCCCACACTAATTTCCTGGTTCCCAGACAACCGGGAAAGGTCTTTTTGTTTCTTATTTCTCTACCTTCATTTCTTGTGGAGAGCACCCTCCCGCGGAGAATGGAAGGCGAACACGGAACAGACGCCCGCTGCGTTGAATTTTCTTTTGTTCTGTTCAAGGTATGGTACTCTTTCAATTCTTTTGTTCGAGCTTTGCGTTCTTCAGAGTTCCATTCCACATCACTGCTACTACGCCAAGATTGGTTCTGGCGTCTGGGAACGAGACTATCCAGTACTGCACTGACTCGAAGCACCGCGTTGCTCATTATTCTTTCTTTTTTTGCATGTGGCTAATCACGCCAATATCTAGAATGTCACTGACGAGGAAGAGCTACTTGGTCTATCTCGATGCATAATTCACACCTACACATCTCAATCTTGAACTCTCAGAAGTCCTAGTCCAACACACAGTTAGTCTTTTTGTATCACTGCCAGTGTGAGCCTCGTGCTTTTGTTTTCTTGTTTCCTCAACAAACTCGACGACGATTGGTGATTGGAATGGAATGGACAGGACGCAGCGCGTGGCCGTTCCACGCTTTTCTTTTTTTGTTCGACTCTCTTGGCCTTTGACGCGTGCGCTCTAACCTCTTTTTTTTTCTTTTTTTTCTGTCAGGAGCTCTTCAGAGTCAGAGCTGTGATTTTCAGGGTACATCTCACATCATTTGATTGCGCTAGTAGGACTTGACAGGCCCAGCTACGATTTCGTCGTTGCACGCTTTTCTTTCCTTGAGAGGTGCGCATTTTTTTTTATTGTTATTGTTCATGGACCAAACTCTGAGAGTTCAGAGGGGATTTTCAGGTACATTTTTCTGTCAATCATCCGCTATCACTGCTGTTACTACCACCTCTGTAGGCTTGGCGACAAATTCGTTCCGTACAGACGTTTAACAGTCGTAATGATTTCGAGAATGTAAAAGGTGCACACTGCCAACGGGGCCGCGTTCACCTCGGATGATTTCTGAATCTAGACCGTAGATGGTATAGGACGCTCGATCTCCTTCCACTCTGCACGGAAGGAATGGAGATGTGGAAGTTGGGGTTTAGGTGGGTAGGGTGTGTTCGTAATATCCGAGGTGATGTTTTTTTTCGATCTGTCTTCGTATTATTAAAACTGCTGTTGTTGGTAGGTGTGGTTCCGTACATTAAAAACGCTCGGAACTTGGAACTTGGGGACTTTGAAAACCAGTCATCGCTAGCTGTGGTGATTTTAGCTTGAGCTTGGAGTATCTAACTTGCACCGGCGGCCTGATATCTCCACTCGACCAAGTAACTCATCGCGCTATTAAGTAAATGGTGAGTTCCCCCTTTCATGACTACAGCTAGCTGGCTGTGATGGTTTGCTGATCGAGAACGTTACATCGAACACACACACCCTCGGATCCTGCCGCTGGGTTATGGGCTCTAGAGCTAAACGTTATACAGCCCTGCTCGAAGGAATGGAGAGTGGGAAGTATGGGGTGTGTTCGATGTAATCTCCGTGTGTGTGTGTGTGCAACATCCGAGTGATTGATATTGCTCGAGGGTCTGATCTCCGTACGCCGTATAGCAGTAGTTCGGAACTCTAAAAACCCTCATTGTACATTGTCCATTGGCGAAATTGATTTTTGTTTTGAGTATTGAGTATTGAGTATTGATTGGAGTTTTGGAGAATAACCTCGCTGCTCGGCGGAGCCAGGAGCCTACACCGCATCAAGTTTGTCCACCACAAGTTCCTCTGGTGCGTTTCGCCGACTGGTGTGGATAGCTACTGCGCATCTGGTCAGTTGGTGACGGAAATAGCTATAGCCTATACCGTATCAAGTGTTTGATTCTTGACCACTCCTGAGTACCGAGTGAAGGGGGTGGAATGGTCTGTTCCTTTCCAGCGACGATCGAGGCTCGAAAGTGTGGGATGTCGTTAGAACATTGTGGCTCCAAATCTTTTGGACTGTGGATCATGATGTTTGATGACGAAAAGGACACTTGTTGCCGCTATGCCCGTGGCACTGGGCCGTGTCCTGTGCTTTTTTTACGCCCATAAGTACATCTGCTGCTCAGTGCTTAGTACTGCCAGTTCAAGTCAGCGGGGTGGCCCACCGTACAAGCCCGACTCGTATTATAATGCCTGTGCAATTGCAAAAGTACTTTGGAATGATAGCCTCCTTTCTTGTACTAGTGCTAATTCCTCATCCTCACGGCCCCCCCGACGTAGTGACTATACTTATCATTGCGGCGTTCAAGAGGCGCAGCGCTGTACAATGTTATGTGTTGGGTGTCCAGGGGTGGGTTGGGTTGGGCAGATTTCGGAAATCGCGAGGGTTCGGGGCAGCGGTCTTGGTAGCTTTGACTTGTGACGCGGGCCCCAGAAAATTTTCTTTTCCGAGTCAGTTAGGAGACCGGCATCTAGTACTACTGATTCAGTAAGGAAGGGTTTCAAGGGGGACGGTTTTTTCATTATGGTGTCGAATCAACGCGGTCGCGGTGCGCGGGCCCGGGAGGGTACCTATAATAATAATAGTTCCTGTATGTCTTGTTTGTTATTACGTCCCGAAGAAGATTCTCGTTCGTCTTGACTGTCAACGTCGAACTCTGAGTACGAGTACGAGACTTCGACTCGAGGATAAAAAATTTACACCGGGTGACACCGCGAGGCGAGGCGAGGCGAGGGACAAAGGATCAGGGATGGGCTACTGTGGAATGGTTAAGCGTCATTCGTCTCTTGATCGTCGGCGGAGAAGCGGAGGGCGGGGATGGGATGTTAGGTATGTGTTTCCAAGGCAAGGCACGCGAAGAAGTAAAAGAGAAAAAAAATACAACATCGCTTATGTCGGAAGAAAGATGACAGGAATGTTTGCGCAATATTGGGAGGTGATCCGAGGTGCATAGCTGTGAGGGAGTGAGAGAATGAGAGTGAGAGGGTAAACAATTATGAAGAAAGTAATAAGTAGGTCCTTTCAGGTTCCAGCCCTCTCTCTGAGGAGAGTAATGGGCCTGGCAACGAGCCGTTATAATAACGTGAACGGTTCCCGAAGCGGAGATACCATCGAAGGGGAGTTCCAAAAGGAGAAACGAGAGATCAGAAACTCCGATAGCCGAAGGGTACCACTATCATGGGCCGAAGACGCCAAATCCGTCGATCTGTTCGAGACGTACATATTAATTAAATAGACCCAGCTTCATCAACTGAAACTCGAAAAACCTTCTCCCCCCTCAACTCAACCAACAACTTTACAATGCTCGCTCTCCCAGAAGAAATCACAGACAGCATCCTCCAATTCTCTTCACCAGTTGGGACGAACGTCTTATTGGCATCCAAGGCGTTGTGTAGGATTGGACTGCCGCATGTGTACCACACTGTTACGCTACCGACGGGGAAAGAGATACCGCTCAAACATGCGTCGTTGATTCGAAAGGTCGTCTTGCGAGGAGCCAGGGGGAAGGATGTGACCCAGATACTCGAAGCGGCTGGGAAGGAGTTGAAAGAACTAGACGTCGAACTCGTCGACGAAGAGATTGATGACGAATTCGTACGGGCGCTCGAGGGGCTCACCTCCCTCACCCGGTTGACGATACGCAAGTCGGCCGCGGCGGTTTACCTCTCCATGCCGAACGTCAGATCGTTCATCCATCTCCTGGCTGGAAACGTGGAGAAGCACTGGAGATCGTTGGAGGTTGTCAGCGTCGACTTTAAAATGTCCGAGCCGGCGACGACACCTGGTCCGCTCACGCATCTCGCACGGGCGGTTGCTTCGTTGCCCAAGCTGCATTCCTTCCGGACGCCAGTCCCGACGTTGTTCTCGGATATATTCCTCATCGTCGCTCAGTGTGCTTCGCTGACACGGATCTGTCTGGCTAAAGACGGACAGGGTATCATGCCGACGGGGCTGTTCATGAACGGCGTTGTCAACCATCCCCGGCTTCTGGAGCTCGTCAGGAATGGCACAGCTATCGTTAGGCTGAGGGCACAGACGTTGCAGATTGCTCCTCCCACTATCCTCCCATCGCCGACGACGAATACCAAAACTCCTCAACCACCCTCTCCCCATGCACACAACTCCCGCGTGTTGCAGAGGCGCTTGTCGATACCCCCAACGCTCCACTATTAGACTCTTCCCAACACAAAATCAAAAAGAGTTATACGACATACACCATACACCACACAACCTGGCCTATTACATGCTACATGCGTCGCCTAGATTCCCCAGCAACACGTTACATTACATACCCCTTCTAACATGGACTTTGACACTGGATAAACCACTCCTTTTCTCTTTAAGACCTATACTTATGACTTTTTTTGTATACCGTACATACGTTGATGATGATGACTCGAAGGACTTCTTGGGCATATAGGATAAAGAATTGATTAAAAATACAAAGATGGTTTAAATTGTAAAAAAGACGGCGCTTCCATTGGAAATGCATAGCCTCGACGAGCAGCAAGCAACAGCGCATTAATGGGGTAGTGGTAACCTGGGTCGTTGCCATCACACATCTCGCATGGTTCGTCGACCCGCCGGGGGTTCGATTCCCTCTTAATGCATCAAGATTCTATGTAGATCTTTTTGGGACATGTAGGTAAGTTGACAGTTTCTCACTCTTCCTCTTCTTGCTGCCAGTGTCCCTCTTTAGATCCCAGGCCCCCAGTGGGGGAGCTTTGAAGACAAATTGAAACAACGAGATTGCGGTGAGCACAGCTCCCAATTAACTGGTAAGTAACTCAGCTATCATTCATGGTGACCGCAACAAATCCAACTCGCTCCCGCATAAGCCAAGACCGACCCCGCTTGACAATGATAGGAGGCGGAATAGAATCAGAAATAGACGGCACCAATCCGTCTCGTCGTCAATGGAACTTTGGGTGCCGAGGAAGTGATCATGATGCATTATGTATATGGAAGAGCAACGTAGCAATCACATTCCAGCGGCAGAAGTCGATGTATATTGTACTGATAGCTCCATGATGAGTAGTAGTAGGATGTAAGCTCGTATTGAAGGTTGACAAAAAGAGATGAGGTGGCCGCCACACTCCAACAGAACAAAAAAGAGTAACAGAACGCGGTGGGCGTCTGTCCTGTGTCCCGTGTCCTGTCCTTCCATTCTCCACGGATCGAAGGCCTCCACCAGGTTAATGAAGGAAAGCAGGGAAGTTGGAAGTAAACACAAAAGACGAGTCTACCGAGGATCATTCATAACTTGGAGAGTGTGGTCAGGCAGAATGTAATACTCCAAGCCCGAGTGTGACGCTGGGGGGGCAAGCAAACTCGGCCGATCTATCTGGTGAAAACAGACATACTTACCTCAGTACACCGGAACCGTGAAAGCGGTATGGAACACGGTGCTTTGCGGAATGAAAAAGGAAATTGAACGCGGCACGGGTTGAGGCGTCGACTCACCGAGTGTAAACATGTATTCATGTCTCAATTCATAGACGCGTGCATGGTTGGCAACAGTAAAAGAGGCAATGGTCGATTATGTTTGCGTGATATGAACGTGTTGACACTGATAGCCATTCCATTCGATGATCGATACAGCAGTTCAAGGCCTGGCGATACAGGGATAAGCACGATACAGTTCCCAGCTTCTCACTTCCGTGTATTGTGCTTGCTGTCCGAGAGACCCAGCGAAATCGCGTGCAGCATCGTACGACGCGAATTCTAAACGCGTCACCGTCAGATACGAGAGAACAAGTGGGGGAAAAAGAAACAGACCATGAACGACAAACACGCCTGAATCTTTTGCAGTCTCAACCTGCTTCCCCTCCACAGTCACCCCAGAGTCCAACCCCTCCAATATCCACGTCCGTTGCCACCCTTCAACGTTCTCTCCGACAACTACCTTGTCAGTCGTAGATTTGTGTGTCACGATCCCTTGTGTTGGATTCCCGACATTCAGCCCAGTCCACTCTCCGCCTTCTTCTCTCTCAACAACGTTAAGAACTCCAAAAGTCCTCCGATCCAAAACACCCAACCGTTTAATAACACTCGCCTCTCTCGCACTTCGTTTCTCCCGGAGTCCTGTATACGACGGTTCCTGAAATACTTGTGCAGACGTTATCTCGTACACCGCCGCCCAGTCCGTCGTGAGAGGGGTCTGAGGTGGGTTAGGATCGCGGAACCTGGCTCCAGAGAGAAAGAAATCGAGGTTATCCAATCGAAGTGGGACGTGCTCGTTGTTGTACCAATCCTGGAATTCGTCCTGGGTGACTTGATTTCCTGGAGTGGAGAAGACGATCAGGAATGCTTTGGTTGAAGAAGACATCGATGGAGACTCGGAGTAGATTTTGGTGTCAATGCCATGGTGGTGGTTCGGATTTCGGGATCCGGGACTCCGATCCGAAGACGCGTCTACCCACGTGCAGTGATAACCGCTACAGACGCACGCGCGCGTCTCCCACTCTTTTTCTTTCACCAACACGAACCAACGACCTCCAACGCGTGATGGTCTTCAAGCCCGTCATCGATACACTCTTACTAGCTCGGGTCCCAATCTCCTCATTTCGAAAGCCGGTGCAGGGTTGTCCGCGAATCCCGAAATCTCTTCGATACAGGGCTTGTACCTTGCGCCCAGCACACTCGTCACTCCTCAAGAAACTCGCCTCCGGTTCTGAAGGTATGTACATCGATGGTGGCATACATATGGACACACATCGACGGGGAGGAACATCCGAGTCGGGGCCAGTACGCAATTATTCGATCGCCCGGTCGACCGGGTTCTTAAAGTATGTATGCTCTCGGGTTCAATCTCTACGCCACAGTGTGAGTAACGATTGAAACCATTACAATGTCCGCTCTTTTCTCTGGGAGCTCAATGAGTGACCGCTAATACTGCCGAGCCAGTGAACGCCGGAAATATAAACATTGAGACGAGATATGTCTTTTCATTCATGGCTGATTGCGACCTCTAACGAACGCCGCTAGCTTATGGACTTTTCCAAGTCCCCGAGCCCGTCAAAACCCCTCAACATCCGATGATGCAATGAACGGTCGGAAGGTTTGACACCAAGGGGTCGAGGGGCAAATGATCGCTCCGAACTCGTCGAGAGGGTTCAACGATCAGGGCTAATTCTGGGGGCTGAATGTTGGAGTAGGTTTAGAGCTGTAGGTACAAGAATGTTTTCGCCATCACCCTCACTCGTTCGCACCACCGAGTCCAACGGGTCGACTTGGCCCCATCATCGATACCTTCTTTCCAGTCTGAATCCCACTCTTGCCTTCACTCTCGATTCCCAAAATATCCTCAGGCCTTGTACATCGGACCCGGCACACTCGTCACTCGAAACAAAAAACTCGCCTCCGAATCTGAAGGTATGTACGCTGCCATACATATGGACACACACTGACACTGACAGGGGGAACAGTACGCAAATTAGTTCGATCTCCGGTCGACCGGCCATGAAGGTATGCATGTTCGCAGGTCCAATTCGCCCCAGTGCGCCACATTGTGCCAGTGAGTGTTAATTAAACCGTTTCGGTGTCCGCTCTTTTCTCTCTCCCACTGAAGGTTGAGTAACCGCGTTAGTCACGATGAACGCCGGAATAGAGCGAGATATGTCCGGTCTAGTCGTGTCCAACCTATTGCGACTTTCATACAGCCAGGTCAGATTCTAGCAGGTTCCCGGGCCGTTTAACATTTCAAGAATGTAGTGGGGATCTCACAGCGAGTAGGTCCCAGTGTTCAACGTTCCACATTCGACGGTCAGGAGCTTGAGCGCTGGACTCGGAGCTATGGGCCCCTGCTGTAAGTAGAATTTTCGTTGTCAAAACTCTCGCATTCTCCTCGACCCTACCTTCAACGTCGATCATCTGGGGTATGTAAATTCCTTAGTACCGCCGGAACGCCACATGCGGCCTCGGCTGGATGGCTGCCTCTATCTTGGCCGGCAGACAGTCGCCAGCGGCTAGAAAAAAATCGGAGGAGCTCACTCGGGTGCCTATCGCTACTGGGCTTTTATCTGGTCGTACGACTTTGTCAACGTCCCAGGCTATGTGAGGGGAGGGGTGGGAAACACCATTCGGAAAATTCCGAGCCTGTTCTTACACCACTTCAACCGTCTATTGTGCTTGCTCACATTCCGAGAGCAAAGTACACAGTGGTTTGAGAATAGATTCAGCTTCAGATCCCAGTTCTTCGCCTTCAAAACTCTCACAGCGAGTCTGTGGACCTCATTACTTTCGCTGTCACCAAATATTCGCAAAAAGTTCATAATTCGTTACCTCGACTCGTCGTCCGTCATCAAAGAGTATGTAAATTCTTGATGAACTGCGAACGCCCCTCAACGCCCGTCGGTTATCATTATCCGGAAAGTCGCTCGCAGCTTCGACTTTCAATTCGCTCGGGTCGGTGCTTACGTTCTGTTTTGTCTGAGTAGCTGGCATATCCCGAGACTTCTGGACTAACCGACAGCCGTATACCCGATTCAATAGCGACGATATATCGAAGCGGACGTGTGGAATGTTCAACCAAGATGCTTTCCCTGTGGCCGTTTTCCCGGCTTGAAAGAAGCATCGAATGTACATGATAAGACTCCCCCCCCTGCATTGTACGAGACTGAAACCTCCCCTTCAATTTTCTTCAGGGCTGTTTCCAGAGGAGTACGGGATCCAAAGCACATGAGGCAAAGACAACCTGGGTGGCGTGTCGGAAGATTCCGAACGCTAGAATACAAAAAAAATAATCAATCAATTCGCTTCAGCTGCCTCTGACAGTAAGGAGGGACCAACTTTTCACGCTTGGCAGGGATACTTATGGGTCCTTTGCCCAGCGATGGTTAAATTTCTGCTGTCCCGGCTACTCGCAACTCTCCCCCCCTTCAGGAGTTCGATCTACGCCTGAAAACTCCAGAGCCGATCCTAGTCCTCTGGGGTACCCTTTAGAACGCCGCAAATATGTCGTCGGTTGGGGTTGACTCGGGTTGGAGAGTCAGCGGGAGAATTATTAAGAAAGCCGGTATCATGATATTGGCCGATGGATATTACTTAGTACTTACCATGTCCTCAGTTCTGATGCTGTCAAATTTGGTCGCCATGAACGTTGCCTGTTGAATCCGACCTGGACTGGGTAATGGGCTCGGAAGATTCCGAGGGGTGAGTTCTAAGTTGTTAGCGCTAGATGGATGTAAAAGATTGTTCCAAGCAGTCCAGTTATTTGACGACCTCAAAATCCGGAGTGTACGGTTGTTTTTCTCTACTGCTCGTAAGATGGTAGTCGGTTGACGATCAGTATTTCCGACTGCTGAGCGCGGCGTTCGTTGGAGAAGGTGCTTGTGTGGGTGCCGAGCTTGAGATCCCCCGGGTTGTAGCTTGCTTTCTTCAAGTTACTGTCTTGTTGTCATTGCAACTGGAGTAGCGTCTACACAATATACCTAGTAATTTGCTTTTAGACTCAGGCTCTGCGTGGGTCTCACGAGTTGCTGCACCAATCTCCTCACGTTCACCAGGTCTTGAGTAAGAGTTTACATCTGTGCGTCTCATAAGAGACACCCCGAGCTTCCACTACATTTTATACAACCCATAGTCATATTTACTATTCACGGGTAGTAGCGCCGTCCCAGAATCATGATACTTGGCATTTTAGTTGAAGGGGTGGGTTCAATGGTTGTAAATGGACTTAATATTAGCTTAACAACACCGTGAGTCAAGGAGACCACCAGAAATATCTGGAGTATCTGTGAATCTGTATTCCCTCCCGTTTTACTTCCGGCAGAAGTAAGTATGTCCCTCCATGTCCACTTTAAATCAACCAAGCAAGGTGGCAGCCGCAGGACGCGCGCCTAACGCGAACGAGTGGTTCGTGGCCGTGGGAGAGTGGGTCGAGGATTCTCTCGGTCGAAAAGGGTTCGAATCGGAACATTCACGTGAAGGACCTAGCCGCTCCTGTTTCCGGACCGCGACAGATCGCGACCTTCCCCACCACTGGATACGACATCGGTGAGCCACGACTACATCGTTGCATACGCTAGTGTCTTGTAAACGGCCCCCCACCTCTCCCGGAATTCCTGTACTATCAGTTCACCTTAGACTCATCATGTCGCAGCACTCAGCACCCGAAAACATCTAGTATCCAGATTTTAGCCCCCCACGTGTCCTAGAATTGCCGCATTCCCACTGTTAGTATGGGCAAAAAGACACACGGATTCAAGCTGTATTCGAGAAAGTATACGATAGCGTGAGGACATATCAATAGGGCCGCGTGTAACATCAAGGGAAAGACCTGGGTTAAAACCAGGCCGTCCTGCATGTGTACGTCTCGCCCACATCCTACGTACTGACAGGAAGCTGTAGGACATCCTGGAAATAACCTGCGTCTTTTCTCTCCAGTGCAAGACTGGCTAACCCGGTGATCGAGGCACAAAATCCAATTCATTCCAAAGCTGTACAGCTGTAACCTTGAAGGTCTTCAAGGGAACACTGCAAAGAGATCTCACGGTTGAACTCCATTCACTATTCTTATGTCCTCGTCCAAAACTTCCCCTCTTCGTACGATTCTGGACATCTTGACGAAAAATGTCGAAATTCTAGAGAATTCTTGCAAAGCCAACGGGACAGCCATTCCGGATCTAGAGACACCTTTTCATCCGTCATCCGAAGCTTTTCGCGCTCATCCAGAGGCAGCAGAGGCGTCGAATATCATCGTCGCTGCCGCTCATCACCTCGGAGCGATCTTGACGCCGCCACCTATCGCGTTGTACCATGTCGTTGGCGGGGTTAGTGGCGTATTCTTATCGGTACGGTGATTGCCTTTCTGATATCTATAATCTACAGCATTTCAAGTCAACTGCTGTTCGTGTATGTCTCGAGTCGAATGTTACAGAAATCCTGCGCGAAGCTGGACCTCAGGTGGGTTTTGTTTGGTTATGCTGAATTGTCATCAAAGGAATAATTCACTACGGGGGCGGAACAGGGTATGCATGTTGAAGATATCTCCAAGAAGAATGGTGTAGACCCACAGAAGCTCAGTGAGTCCTTGTGCGTCGTTCTGTCAGCTCTTTAGAACAAGTCTTCCTAGGCCGGTTCCTTCGACTTCTTGCGATGCATCACGTTTACAAGGAAATCACCCCAGAGGTCTTCACGAACACTAGGACTTCTAGCCTCATGGATACTCTCAAGCCTAGTGAAGTTGTTCTCTCCGAGTGCGTGTCGATTTGCTCGTCTTCTGTGTCACGATAAATGCCCACGACACACGTTAGTCCCGAACATAAACATGACAATACCATGGGCCTGGCTGCCCTCATGTCGCATCAGTGAGTGTTAGAGCCTTTCTTTCCATATGTATGTGATGCAAATAATCCATTCGATACAACGCAGCCTTGACGAGGCTTTCAAGGGTCCGCATATGCATGGGAGGTCTGCTCTGACCCTAAGATCGCGCGTTTAGGCGACGCAGGCCCAGATACCTCACCTTTCGCAGAAGCTGTTTGTCCAGGCCAAACGTTCTGGCAATATCTCGAACGTCCTACGGAGGCGTTCCGACGGGCTCGATTTGGGATTGGCATGCGTGGTATCAATGATCTTCAACCTCCCGATGCGGTTTTGAGAGGTAATTTTGGAATATTTTTTTTCTGCGTCTCGTTTTTCCTCCCTCCCTGATTGCCGATATTGAAGCATACGACTGGGGGAAACTGCCCGCTGGATCCCTTGTTGTTGATGTGGGAGGCGGAATTGGCAGTGTCACTCATAATATCGTCAAGTCGAATCCAAGCCTGAAATTCGTGATTCAAGATCTTCCTGCAGTGATCGAAGACGGTGTAAAGGTGACGCCCGTTGTAAAGGCTTCTGGAGTCATTGTAGACTGATGTTCGTTATTTAGTGGTGGTCGTCTACGATGCCAGAAGCCATTTCGTCGGGGCAAGTCTCGCTCCAAGGTGTGTAAATCACGCTCATTTACTTCTGACGGTTACAAACTCTTGACATGTTTTACTATTAGTCCATAATTTTTTTACCCCTCAGCCACAGAGTTCAAAGAACGCCTCCGTCTTCATGGTCAAGCAAGTTCTCCATGACTGGTCCGACCAGTATTGCGTCAAAGTCTTGAAGCAGCTCCGAGCTGCAGCAACGCCAGACACCACTTTGCTCGTCCTGGAGAGTATCCTCCCCTACGCCTGCCACGACCCATCTGCGGACGATAACAAAGGTGTCCCTGGTGCTGTACCAAAGGAGGCACCTCCGCCCTTGCTCGCCAATTATGGTCCCGCGAACGAATTGGGTTACCTCGCGGACATCGATGTACGTGCACCTTTTTCTGAGTCGATGGTCCACGGAGAGCTCACACGCCGTTTTAGATGTTCATTCTCTTTAATTCTCAAGAGCGCACTATTCATCACTTTGACCGTCTCCTTGCTAGTTCTGGGTGGAAACTCAAGGTGGTTAACCGCCAACCGGGTGATAGCACCTTCATGCAGTCGATGGAGGCTGTACCTATAGGCATTCTCTCTCGTTTGTAATTTTAATATATTGTCGGGATGCCAATTTGCATGCCACGACGACGCAAGACGTTGGATTGCCCTCATCTGCCTCTGTTCCTCGATGAGGCTCTGTCAACAGGGCCAGACACAATGTCTTTATGAAAACGAGTCCTTCACTATTCACTATTTACTTTTTGAACCCTCAATCCTTTATCCTCCCCCGCGACCACCTTCACTTGCGCTCGATGCATTACCTCGGGGCTACATTCTGGTCCCTTTAAGCTTTCGCAAGGTATCATTTCGTGAGACCGCTCTCTGCCATCAACATTTGCCGGACGGTGACACAAGGTACGAAGTCCAAAACCTGGGATTAACAGTGCCATTTGACAATGGAACGTGTATGTGTATGTACTCAAAGTCAAACGAAGGAGCTCTGTGAATACTAATCACTTTGTGGCGTGAGACTGTTGATTCGGAAGATTCCGAGCACAAAAAAAGAAACCTTTCCGGCGCAACTTTCTTGCCTTCAACTACTACTTGATTATGATTCATCGACGTCTATCGAAACCGATTACACGCTGCAATGACGCAAGCCCGCGTCAAGTTGAAGTTGCGAATCGGACACGTAGAAAAGGCGACCGCGAGCCCCGAGTTTGGTCGCCGATCGTTTGAACTTTTTATGTTTTGTCTTTCTCCGAGTCGCTGCCTTAGTGAATTTCTCAGGCCTAAATTATACGATCATGATGCATACCATCACCTCGTGCAGTGACGCAGGCTCTATGTAAAAAGACAAAAAAGAGTTTAACTCCAGACTCACAGGAGTCAGGACCACTCCGTACTTCACGTATTCGGAAGCTTCATCCTTGGACCTTGGTATCAAGTAAGTGTGTAGTAAACGAATTACATGTCTACCTTCGGTCCCAGAAATCTTTACGTCCGACTCAAAAACTCAAGATCGAGGGACTTTAGGTACTGGTCCTGGCGGCCACCGTCGGCGTTCGTCCGTATAGTGACGTCGTTCGAAAGTCTCCAGTTCTGCTACATACATACAACTCCTCTTACCAAATATATTGCTCGCTGACAAGGTTCACAACTCACAACGGAAGTCGCCCTACGGTTATACCTTGAGCATATAGATGGTCTCCATTCATTGTGCATACTTGTGTTGACATACAGTCAATTCAGTCTCACGGGTCTTATTTACTATGGGCATATATGGTTGAGGGCTTTCCACGAGTATTGACGTGGGACGGCGTGCAACACCTACCCTAGTCATTATGGATTATGGGTGCCAGGTAAGTGAGTGTGTTGACCTCTATGGACACCGCATTCTAGACGTCGATCACTTGCTACCGTCTCTGCAGGTATCTTTTAGCTAGCAGCCCTGAGTCCCCTCCGTGCTACCCTGGCCACAGAGGTCGAAGAAACTTTTTTCATGAGGCACAAGGTCCCACACTTTTTTCAGTAATACAAAAGGACGACCGGAAATCATACTACACTCGTTCGAAACCTCCATTCTCGGTGGGTGTGGGAGACAGTCACACAAGCCCAGGCGGGTGCATATCCTAATGAGGGTCGAGCCTGTACTAGTCTTCTCTGCGTTCAGTTTCTCCATGGAACAGAATAGCTCCCGCGAGCCACTATCCATGCTTCACGGTCGGCGGTCAACGGGAGTGGACTTGTCGCCATATAATGGCTCTATCGAACTTCGAAGTCACACCCGTGGCCCCAATAACTTACTTCCCGGCCATCGTCCACCGGACCACGTTTAACGGTGTCAAGACTTTTCCGTCCCAGTGCTGGCCAAGAGTGCCACGTTTGGCGTCCTCAGAGGTCCTTGCCGTCACCGATTCAGACGTTCTGATAGTCCCTTTGGGCGGTGCACATGTAATTCAAACCGGGATCAACGAGTCAACCCGGTGGCAGAATGGCGATGGCAGCCTTATTCGTTCAGTCTGACCCCATCATGCATCATGCCACTCCTTTGCTATTCATGATCATGAGGAGCTAAATTCACAGTTTCGTCGTCAAGCGCTTTGACTAGAGCAATTCAAAACTGAGCCACGTCCTGATGGGACGATTTTCTTCAAACATGTAACTGTTGCATATGAAAAATTGAATGATCAACGTTCAACGTCAAGATCTGCCCTGCTTACCCCCGAGTTCGTCCCGCTATTCGCATGAGCCACACTTACGCCTCCATCTTTCTGATTCCAGAGTGCAATTCTCCGGGGAGTTTTCTACAGCGGTGAACACCCCCCCCCCCCCCCCCCAAAATATCAACGATACCGCAGCTCCATCACGTCAGAAGTTGGAGTACGTTCCTCACTGCCCACCACGGGTTCGAGGACGCGGTAAGAATCTTTTTTTTTCTGTCGTTACAAACTCCACGGCCCTATCGCTACCGCAAATGTCTTGTGAGCCTCGTGCCCCGCCTCCCCCTTTCCGAGTCGGGTTCTCGGCCAATAATCAATTCATTACGGTCCTTATTTCCATTCTTTTCCCTATCTTTCCCGCGCATGCCCTCACAGGCTACAGCACCCTAAACCCCGAGAGAATTCTGGGCCTTCTTCCCATTTGCCCTGGTGGCTGGCCAGCCCCTTCACACAGTGTATAAATAAATCTCCAAGGAAGATAGCAGGTATTCGAAACCGGTCATCTATGGCAACTTGTTCTCACGGGGTGACGGTGGGACGGTCGATGCGGGACGAGTCAAAAGTTCAAAGACGGGAGCGTGTTTGAGGTTTTTTTACACACATCACATAAAATAACCTCACATATTCTGGTCCTACGACCTGTACACGCGTTCGCTCTCAAGATCTCATGTCTCAAGACTGGAACTTTACTCGGGGCTGGAATAGTCGGGACTGACAACGTTATAGTAGGTATGTTCGGCGTGGTGTGGGGAACGCCTTCCACCTCCGAAGTCGGCTCGAGCTCGTGTTCACCAAGAACACAGACTAGACAGTAGACATGCGGGGCCACCGGTCACCGGTCATTCTTGGCTACATGTATTAGACATATACTATAGAGTACGTAGAAGCAGATCTGGGGAAATGAAAGGGGTCATTAAAGGCTTCTGTACACTCAGTAACAAGGACTGATCGTGAAAAAGAAGAGAAGATACCGCGAAACTCGCAGCAACCAGTAGTCAGAGTCCCGGCTCACCGGTCAAAGCTGCGGTACTGTGTCGCCTGCCTCCTGCTCCCTGGTGTCTAAAGAACGAGAGTCAAAAAGTCCCCTCCAATCCGATTCTCCGATCTCATCGACAAAAGCTATTTCGGCCGTGTCAGTGGCGCAAGCACGCAGACTCGAGTAGACCGTGGCGAGGCAGCTTGTTTCCATCGTATCTACGGAGCGGTCGCCTTTTTTCAGTCCGTGTTGTGTCCCTGATTCTGATAATCAAACACTTACAGTGTGTAGATGCCTGCCTATAGGCTGCCCAAAGCGCTCATATTCGTTGCTCCTGAGTCCTCCGACTCCTCACTTCAGGTTCGTCGGTGGAACGAGATGAAGACTCCTCGTCGTTTAAGCCTTCGTGACCCGTTTATGTGTAAAAGCGACTTCGCAAAGCTCCCAAAACTTAATAACTACCTTTTAACCATGGCCACAATGCGAACAAGAGTTTACTCGTCGTCGGTAATCGCTAAGCGATCTCAATAATCCGCATGCTTCTACCGCCCATTGACCACGTCGAGAAATTCATTCCTGAGAATCCGGATTCCAATGCAGGTAGAACACGACGCGATTATGCAGGAAGAAGATTAGCACGAGAACATAAAAAATCGCTCAATGTCAGTACCCACATTTCTAAGCTACCCTGGGACGCGGAACAACATAGTCCTCCTGGCCTCGTGCAGAACGCGTGTCTGTACCAATAAAGCGAAGAGGCGGGAGAATGGGAATGAAACAAGAACATGAGTTTTGAGTGAGATCGACCAGGATCGGGGATCGAGCGAGCGAAGTAGTGAAGAGGTCGGTAATAGGACTTTGGAGTACATATACGAAGAGATGACCTAGGTATGAACCCTCAGAGCTCCAAGCCCTTAGCCCTATAACCACGCACATTCCCCTGGAACAACCGACTCGATCTCTGTGAGACTCCACATCACCAGTTCAGCAGGCAGCAAGACCCGAGAGCCGAAGTCGCGTTTATTTTGCGTGTACTCCTGTTAGAGATAGTGGAAATGAACAGAGAAGATCCAGCGTGCATTGTGAGAGTCGTTTTCTTCCTTATCTCCTCTGGGAGATAAAATTCGTAAAAAAGATAACCAGATTTTCCTCGTTGTTGCCTCGTGGACTATGAGCGACGAAGAGCACGAAAAGGAAAGAATATCCGTAGGGTCTTGGTTTTCTCTAGCGTACGAAAGTAGGAACGGTCATTCATGCAATGTTCCCCCTTGTTTCGATCGAGGACGGCTTTGTGGCTTCGGGCCTTCTGAGCCACGCAGTGATATATATGTGGCCTCGTTTAAAGTCACATTGAACGTGGGTAGAACAAGGAGAAGCATAACGGAGTTTGAGGTCGAGGATCCGGAGCGATAAAAGCCTATCGATGTGAGATACACGTTCGGGAATCGACGAGTAGGATGTCTTGTGATGTTCATCAGTCTAGCCTGGAGCTTGGAGCCTAGAAAAGCAGCGAGAGCATTCTATCCGATAGTAGATCGTCCTTTTCCAGAGCAGCGAGCAAGACAGCGAGCGGAGGGTGGCGCAGCGGATTCAATAACAGCGACGGACCTTGCACTAGGCGGTATCACATGAACAGTGATCGATTTTCCCAGTTCTTTTCCGTCGCGCTTACCGATCCTCGAACCGTTAATAATGACTCCTCCGCTCTTCAGCTCTTCGAGTCGTATGTAGTGCTCGCTTGAACCTTCCAGAATGTGATCTGCCATCCCGTTGACGAGTCATACATAAATAGTCCACCAAGGCCGAGCTATGCGTAAGCCGCCATTCAGTTCCAGGACATCTCCGAGCGGATAATTGGTGATGATGACAGCTTTCTTATGTATGGCATTGCATCTGTGCCAGGAACTGCGCCCGGTGAGTAACATGTCCAGTTTTAGCAATAAGTATCACCGAAACCCTGCGCACGAGGACCCTCAACCCAGATCTATCATCGCCATGAAAGAAGCTTTCTCGGGACAACCCAAATCCCTTCACGGTAGATTAGTCGATATTGAGAGTGTCCTTCAATGATCCCTAGATGGCACAGAACATAGAAAGGAATGAATGAAAATGAGAAAGGGAACGGATGACTGAATGAGTTGGAATGAATGAACCAACCGCATGGAGAGAACAAAAAAGCTTAGTAAGCCGATAGATCATTTTTCAGATACCGTTTATGGCAACGGCTTACGGCGTGACAGAGCCGCTGGTCGCTATATAGTATCCATCACTAACCCTCGGGTCGAATTTTGCCCTAAGCCCTGCCCACAGTTTTTTCTCTACCTCTACGTTCACCACCGTCCTTGGGGGTGCTTTCATGCTACGATAAATGTTGACTCTACTTACAGGCTCGTACTGCGACGTTTGCGCAGAGGAATTTAGCTCCCAACTTCCTCCTCACTGTATTCCGTGCGGTACGTGCTGTTTTTCTGCCTTACTCCGGCCGGAAGGGTCTCACCGAAAAAATTTTGGCTGACTGAAAAATTTTCCCCCCATCCAGGCCACGTTTTGTGTGCAAGCTGTTGCAATACCATAGTCGAAAAGACCTCCCAACGACAACAACCTGCCTGTCCCTTTTGTCGAGAACATTTTACTACCGATGATGTTCGTTTAATTCGTACAGACTTTTCATCTAGTGCATGGAGCACCCCCCGTCGTCTTCCTGCTCCTCTGGAGACGCCCAACTACAACAAAATAAACAAAAATGATACCGCAGCCGCACACTGGGCAAAGCGGGAAGAGCGACTACTCTCAGAAGGCGGAGGTTCCCGCGTTCGTGAGGAGACTCGTCGTCTCGAAGTCAAGGTGGCACAGGTTGCCGCAAAAAAATGTTCCGTCGAAGAGGTTAGCACCCTTCACCAGGAACTCGAGGATTGGTTGAATTCGGCCGTCAAGGAGGCTGATCAGGTATTTCCCCCTCTCTTCGTCTGCGGAAATTTTTTGATCTGACTCACACGCGCGTTTAACTCAGACGCCCTCCCTCTCACTGAGTGCTGCTCTGTTGCGTGCCATTCTCATGAACCATGTGGTGCATACAGAGGCCACCAAGCACGCCAAAACGATAGAGTCCACACTCAAGGGCCGAATCGACGACTTGGAAATCTCTAACAGCAAGCTCGAGGCTGAACTTCGTCGGTGAGTACTTTCCATATGTCGATCAGATCGTGACCATTGATTGACTTGTTTTCATTACCCTTGCCACTGACAGACAAGTAAGAAAATTTTGTGCCATGTGCATCCGTTCAAGCTGGATATTGACGTAACACTTTTTTAGCGCTCGGACTACAGCCAGAAGTCGCTAGAGTGCCAAACTCTTCGAACTGAGCTCAACAGGCTCAAATTGCTGGCGACTACCGTTAGCCCGACTTCTAGCCCCCCTTCCGTTTCGAGGCCAATGTCACCGCCTTCGCCTCCAGCCACTCCTTCACCTGTCTCACCTTACAATTCGACGACTGCTTCCACGACCGCTACGCCTTCACCGTCACGATACCACACGAGAACCACGTCCTTGCATGTCTCAAGCTCACGACCTTCTACGCCTGCACACCCTGTACGATCTCACACGCCATCAATATTACGCTCCCATACTCCTGCAACACCGTTACGTATGTCAACGCCTGCTCCTCCGTCCACACTACGATCACATACCCCAGCGCCACCCGAGTATTCGCCTAAGTCCCGTAGGCTTTCTCAACCCCCACCACCCCCACTACCCACAAAAGTCGTCCGCTCTCTGTCCGACGAAAAAGCGGCGATCCACGAACGATGGATCCCACCTTCAGCCCCGGATTACGGACGATCCCCGAGCAGGTTGTCGTCGAAAGCCACCCCAATCCGTTCGCCTTCGAGGATGAACTAGTTATTCGGCTGGAACCTTGTTTTCTTTGTCTGCATTCTCCCCTTGCTTTTTCGCTTTTCTGTTTTCTTGTGTCTATTTCGTTCTGTCACGCGGATCCTCGTCTCTATCGCTACGATACCATACTTATAGTAACGTCTTAATTTGCTGTGTTTCTACGTTTTCTCTTTCCTCTTCGTTGTAACCATTTCCATGGACGTTCGATACCACACGGCCGGTTCACATAGATGGTCCAATATCTTTATTACTTTCCCCTGTCTGCTTTTTCTCCTTTTCTGTCTATCGTCGTCATCGACAGCCTATATTTTTCTGGCACGCTCGATGATACCTTCTGCTTATCGTCTTTCGCTGATGTTCCACATTGTTTCTGCTTAAGTGTTATCGATGGCAACCACTACTGGATTCGCCTTCTTTCATCCTTCGGCTTACCCTACCTTTTCGTTTGTTCTTGGATCTCTTTTCCTTTGTCTAGTCACTGGGCAGAACCAAAGTGGCACAACGGTCGGAACGCACTCTTCATGTAGCAATACTTTTATTCATTTTTTAACTCGCTTTCATCAGTTGGATCTCCAGTATCAGCTCCCTCTCCCCCTCCCGAGACCTTAGTTCATCAACTGGCCTCGTCCCCCATAGACGTACGTACTTAGTAGCTTCAATGGTATTTTTGCTTTGAAGTTCGATCTCGGCGATCTCATCGCCTGTCCAAGACGATAAGATTAAAAACTTCTCGTCACACTGCGGATGTTCGTTGAACATCTTTCAACCACGGAGGCAAGCGCTAAAACAGGCGCTGATATTGTTCTTCCGCTTTGCTTTGCCCTGCTTACTGAAGACTGCCACATGCAGCACAGCGTTCGAATGTTTATTAAACTGCCCTTGACCTTGTACTTCTACCTTCAACCGGCCGTTGAACAAAATCGTCCCTTCCCTTTCCAACCGACCATATATCTTGGATACCCTACTTCGTCTCGACCCATCAGCCTTGGTTTCTGAATCAGCCAATCCGAATCGCTGAGCCTCGAGGATATTTTTTCGAACACCGATCGATTCCTTTGGGAGGCAATTCGGAGAGGTGGGCAAAGAAACCAGAAAACGATGGCGCCACGTGAATGCCCAATACTAGTATGGATGCTCTACCTCAACCGCGAATACACCAAAGCTGTGAGTCCACCCGTCCATAACAGCTCTTCTCGCCACACGGAGAGTAACAAAATGCCAAACAGGAATACGATGCATGTTATACATGCTTGCAAGCTTGTGTTCCGGGATTCTCAGTACCCTATGCCCCAAAGGAGGCTGACTCGTTTCGTGCGTTGTGGTTTTCGTGTTTTCGCCACAGCTTATGGTTGACTGACACGGTTTGGTCCATATCAGGTTACTGTATCACCCAGCTTCTGCCGTTGCTGATGATGAGGCATAGAAGGATTCCGAGAAGCAAGTGGAGGGATAACACTACGCCAAATGGGAAGCACTGGATCGAACAGGTGCGCTGTACTCGTCGGACTGCTGCGAGTCATACAGTGACTGATAATGATGATCATCCCTCACAGCTTTCGGACGACATGGGGCCCGAACGATACCTACATTCGATGATCGGATACCATTTGGTGTGGACGCACTCGTTGTGTGGAATGGCAATGACACAAGGGCTGCAGAAGCGAGTCGTCAATATTGGGATGGGACTTCGGCCTTACAGCGTCGAACCGAGAGGAATTAGTGTCTCTGCGTACATTGAATCTCTTCACCACAAGGTAAGCATGCGGTTACCCTTCCCCACTATTGCTATTCACTTACCCTTGGATCGCTCTCCTCGTGTTCAGCTCACAGAACTCGAGATTAAATCCATATCCGAGGAGGGTCTTGCAGACGATGCGAGGTTGCGCCGTTTGTGCATCATTCTCACTCTCAAGGAAGCTTACATCAAAGCTATTGGCCAGCCCATAGGCTTCGACTATACCCGCTTAGAGTTCTGTGTTGGGGAGCAGTGGGCTAAAGGAGACGGGCATCCACTCCAGGGATGGGAGTTCCGGATATTTCGTGTCGAGATTGGAGTCGCCAGACGGGATCAGCTCGTCCAGGAGAAGTATCAGTGTGCGACAGCATTCTTCAGGGGATCCATGCAAAGCCAATTTGTGTTCTACGAGACCAGAGAAGACCTCGACTCTTGGGTGCAGTTCATCACAATTGACCAAATGCTCCGTGTAGTGCCGAAGCTAAGTGCTTGACTGAAGATTCGCCCAAACGGCAAAATTGTAATCTCTCCTTCCTTATTTATTGATCTCTTCGAGCCCAGCTCAGAAATCCTCCCTTGCTATCCCTCGTCCCGTGCCCTTGCTATTCATGTGTCTCGCCTCATAAATTTCAGAGTAATTGCTCAGTACGATCTACGCAATGCGTGTACGTTATACGTAGCTGTATCCTCGGAATATTTCTATCTCTGTACGAATCAATATATTGTGTTTGGACTGCAATCAATTACAACGAATCAGGACGTCTGGTAAGTAGCCCGGATTCGGAGTATATCAGCGCGCCCGAGATTTGCCTCATCACAGAGGGACCTAAAGATGGAATCCTGCTTATCGAATAGATTCAAAACGGTGTCAAACTCTGCGACTTCACCGGCATCCATCACCAGAATGCGGTCATAGTAGGCTGTCGGACAAGAGACCGTCAGCATGAGGTACGCCGCAGAGCGTGTAAAGCTTCCCTACCGATGGTGTTAAGCCGGTGTGCTATGCAGATGAGCGTGGACGTCGCAAACTCGGTTTGTATGGTCTTTTGGATCTTTGAGTCCGTTTCAACGTCGACGTTGCTCGTGGCCTCATCCTACGACATAGAGTACTCGTCAGGCTCCACAGTGACGAGCTCATTGCACGATAACTGACCAAGACGATGATGCGACTGGCTTTGACCAGAGCACGGCATAGTGCCAGTAGTTGCTTCTCACCAGCACTGAAATTGGCGCCTAAACCAATACGCTGAGATGAACCAAAGGTCGGGTAAAAGCATGGGAACCACGTACCCTCATCACCTACAGCGGAATCGAGGCTGAATTTAGCTTCGACTTCAGGGTCTACCGGCCCTTCTTTGGGAAGAAGCCATGACCGCTGCAGGGCTGAGATTAGTTCAGCGTCTGTTCTGGTCCCAAGAGGGTCGCTGCAAATAGGTTCAGGAATGGGGTTATGAGCAGAGCTAGATAACACAACGCACAGATTCTCTCGGAGAGTTCCGAGAAATAGAATGCTGTCTTGGGGAACGAGGGCAAGACGACCTCGGAGACAACTCAAATCGATATGACGCGTGTTGCGTCCGTCTATTTCAATCGTACCCTCGCGCACTTCAACCAATCTAGGCATAATATCATGGAAATGAATTCGGTGGCTTGATGTCAGAGGGGAAATAACGGACCGTAGCAAAGCCTGTATCAAGGAGCTCTTGCCTGGACTGGATAAGAAAGAGCATAGCCGATAACACAGAAGGACTCACCAGCTCCTGTACGTCCAACGACTCCGATCTGGCGCGGAGATTGGAATGAGGTGAAGACCGGATCTGAGCAAGCGATATATTTACCTTTTCCCCAGCATTGATAGAGAAAGTAACGTTCTTCAAAACGAGGGGGAGTTCTTTGCGATAAGCCAGATCCACGTTGGTAAACTTGATTTCGCCTTTATCGGGCCACGACGCGGGGGGCTGTTCTCCAGGTAGTGTCCCTCCATCTTCATCTGGAAGTTCAGTGTATACAAGGACACGTTCGACCGCATTCATGCTCTGTTCTTGTTGCGCAAACTGGGTCACCATCGAGGCTAAGAACGTTCGTTTGTTCACAACACTCCCTCATCAGGATATATGGGACTCACAGAATACTTGGGTGACTGGAAAGAAGGGTTAGCCTGCATGTCCCCGCTCAAGATCAGGAGAACACTTACTGTTCAGGGTATACGACAATACCACTCCGATATCGGCAGGATTTACTGAGTTCCGGAACCCAGACGCAAATAGGGCGATGCCGAATACAAGTAGATTCCCTAGGAAATCCAGTCTTACGCCCAGCCACCTTTGGATGATAATGGTCATGTAGTACGCTCGGTTCTCCATATCTAGACCTTGTTCGGCATCTCGAATCGCCCTGCCCTATGAATAAGCTCAGTCATACGAATCATACGAATGTGAAAAGCCTTACCTGTTCACCATACGCACGGATGGTTGCGAGTCCAGTGAGGGTTTCTGATGAACATGAGGCGACAATGTGACGGCTGTATCCAGACAGACTTACCGTTATATGAGCTGTACAAAACGGATCGCATGAGAGAATCGAGACGTTTGGTTTCCACGGAGGAATGCCGGTAGTAAACAGAGGTGATGTAGTAGATTATCACCATTGGAATGAAGATAATTCCAAGGTAGGGAAACACGTAAAAGACGAGAGCAACAGTTCCCAACACCGAACTAAACGTCAACAGGAACTTGTAATAACGATTTCAGATTCGCTAAACAACAGAAAGGATCGGAGATATAATACCTGAGAAAGGTTCGCGGTCAACTCCTGGTCCAACGTATCTTGATCCTTTGACAAACGCGACAGTAATCTGCCTGTGGTTGATTTTAGAGGTTATGAATAGTTACGTGGTTGAGCGCACGAACCTACTGGCGTGGTGTCAAAGAATGAGGAAGGCGACTTCAGCACTGCGCGAAATGCTACGCGGAACAGTTTGAGACTGGCAAAGAGTCCTGCCACGCTGAAGATCTTTTAGCTCCTCTTTCGGTCCAATGTAACTGGAAGACTAACGCAAATATGAAACTCGTCAGGAATTGGAGTAACGCCGATGCAGCACCTGATAGGTTGCCAGGAGTCAGTGCTTTGGGGACTCTTGAAAGTAAAAGTACCGACCCAGCCCAGCATAGAGCGCGATATATTGACCTTGACTGAAGCCGGGAATCTTGCTTGCCGTCCAAAACCCAAGAAGAAGGTTGTTGCCGACTGCATAACTATGGTCAGTGCATGAAGATCCGCAGGACATTTGTACATACCCTGAGCTGCTTGAGAGACGATAAGCAGTGCGAGGATCACTGGGGCCCAGATGATGCCGCCAGCGTAATCGAGATATCGACGATAGGTCCCCCACGTCACGGCGCCTGTGTTTCGTTCCTCATCCTGCATGAGCTTCTTAGCCGGAGCCTGCTCGAGAGTTGTCTTGACGTCTTCCTCCTGCTTCTCGACGTTTATTGCAACTTCCCGTTCTTCAAGGCTACCGTATTCTTCCATCAGGCTAGAAAACAGCCGGCTGTCCTTTCGCAAAGACTTACACTGAATGAGCCCGGGAACGCCACTCTGATCGAGAATGAGACTTACCTCGTAGGTTCCTCGTTCTACTATCTCCCCTTTGTCCACTACGAGGATGTAGTCTGTCTTGTCCAAGACATGCAAGGCATGCGTGACCAGAACTCGAGTACGATTCGCCATGACGCCGTTGAGAATGCAGTTGTCCAGTATCCGTTTCCCCACATATGAATCGACAGCTGACAATGGATCGTCCATCAGGATAATATCGGAAGGAGAGTATGCAGCGCGCGCCAGTGACACTCGAGCCTTCGGGAGAATGGGTCAGAATGTGATCCCACAAAATGGCCATACCCTACCTTTTGACCTCCTGCGTGGGTTATCAGCACGAAGTGCTTACAACAAAATTTCGAATATCTCACCGCTCAAATTGATACCCTTTTCTCCGATTTCGGTTTCTTCCCTGTCAGGGAGCACATCCAAATCGTGCTCCAGACTGCATGCACGGATGACGTCTCTGAATCTGAGTGAATCGGTTAGAGTTAACCCCAAAACATGAGACCTTCGAGCACACCTTTCATCGTCTTCCTTCTGACCGAAAAGGACGTTCTGCTTCAACGTGGTATTCCGGATCCAAGGTGACTGCGGGACATAGGCAACTGTGCCGCCAAACGCCACACGGCCTCGCTCTCGTCGCATCTCTCCGACTAAGGCTTGCAAGATCGAGCTCTGAATTGACGGTAAGTCACATGTATGAAGTCGAGCCAAGCCAATTTACCTTGCCAGACCCAATCCTCCCCACGATGGCCACAAACGACCCTCTCTCGATAGAGAAACGTAGATTCTTTAGAGCAAAGGGACCATCTCCCTGGGATTTCTCCTCTGTGGTGGTCGGCTTTTCGGTAGCTGCGGGGGTCGGATCTTGATGCTTCTTGGCAGCAGCAGGGGTTGCCTTTCCTTTGGCGTTCTTTGGATTTTTGACCTCTTCCAGTTTCGTCACCGTCTCCCACGTGAAATCGCCATCAGCATCGATCGCGTAGTCCTGTTGATGATCCATTTCGTATGCTTCATCGAGCTCCTCCGCAGTGAGAAACACACGAATTCGACGCAGCGCGACTAGAGCATCCGAGAGTGCCGACATCAGAAGGGGTATGTAAACGAGCGGCATACGGATGATCTGTCCAGCGATCAGAATACTGCAGGAAAGAACAGGTCAAGGGGTCACGTACGTTAAACAACTGGAGAGAACTGAAGATGATGGCGACATCGAGGTCATGGCCAGTGAGAGCATACGTGATCTAGAACATTCGTAAGTCATTACTAGGATCTAGCAATGGGCATAGCCGTCTGAGGACGTACAAAGGAAAGCACAGAGGCTAGCACGGGAACGAATACAATGAAGCCAATCAAGGCTGAACGCGCGATGCTGATTGAAGAAGTATGTGAGTGGCGCGAATGACTTGGACAGACGATACGCACGCTGATTTGCGAATTGTTCTGACTTCCTTCTGCCGCAGATTCCCGACCATTGTTGTATAGAAATCTTCCCAAGCGTACCCCTTTATTAGTCGTATGCCTTGCAGTACCTAGAGTTGTCTTGAGTGAGGATCACGGTGGAGGCAGGATCACACACACCTCGTTGGTCAAACGGGCTCGTGAGTCGGTGATCGCGACGCCCTTTTTGCGCTGGTTGAACATTATCCTCACGAGAATAAATTGGACAGGAAAGGAGAGCACGAGGACCTAGAAGTGCGAGACATCAGATCAACCGTCGCGTCAGCCGATCACACGTACCGCAAGCCCGACGAGTGCAGATACCCCGAGCTAAGGACAGATGAGTTGAATGTCGCTGGTACAAAAGGTAGGCACTGACATTACCAATGAGAAGTCCGATCCCGATAGCGATCTAAACGTACGATACGTGGTTAAGCATGGAATTTCGACGAATAATGAATGGTTCTTAGTACCTGTATGGGGGCAACCCATATACTAGAATCAACTAGGTCGGTCACGAACACCAAAGCGACAATATTGAACCTCACTTGTGTCCAAAAGCACAGAATCTGTCCAACCTCGTGGCATCAGTTGCTATCATAGTAGTGATTTTGCCGACACTGTGTTCTGTTCTTGCTCTGCCCGAGAGACGAAGGGATTTTCTGAAGATGTTTCCGATGAGCTATTAGGGGAAGAAACGCTGAGTAGGTATACATCTGAAGTGCAGACTCCACGCACTCCACTGCGGATAGAAAGGCCGTTGGCCATGGTTTCTTGGGATTACTCGTTGATAAAAATCTCGAACGGTAGGAAGGTAGTGCTGGTAAACTGACTTTGCATGGAATGGTTTAACATCTACAGCAGGTGTTAGAGGGATACGCAACACATTGAACCAAATCGTCTCACTAGACTGGCGGATTCTGCAAGTAACACAAACATGAAGAATGAAGAAAGCGTGAAACTGAGTCCGGGATACAAAATGGAGGCCCGTACCTTGCATAGCGAAGATCGCAAACGCGAGACCGATTCCGTACCCTATACCACGTGGCGGAGGTATCGTAGCTCTCTCTGCCTCAGTTGCATGATAATAGCGATAAGATTGCTGAAGCCAGGCCAGAAGCACCCTGCTGACCAATGGAGTGGTGGTGTTTAACGTTTCTTATAAGTTATAACCAATAAGACAAGGAAACACGAGGAACAACACGGAATCCGTACCAGCGAAAAGTTTGAGGATCCCAGATGTGATTATGCTCCATCGGAAGGTGTATAGTACGGCTTTCGCAAGGGAAGAATCATACTTCTTCGAATCTGTGGATGTCACGTTTTGCTCGCCATCTCCCTTTCCGCTGGCTGCAGAGGAACTGTCCTTAGTGTCGGTCGAATTCCGTGCTTGTTGGAGAAAAGTAAGCGGTCGGTGTTCAGGTGGGCACCGATTGAAGAAGTTCGTTTCCAGCTCATCGGTCAGATTATGAGTGAGCCGCCTTGGTGGGAGTTCCCAGAGATCTACCGTAGGTTAAATATGTGATTCATGAGTGATTGGTCAAAACCGGCGATAGGGGTAAGCATGTATTACCGTCTTTCTCCAGAGGCCTCGAATACCCCACAGAAAGAAAAGGAGACAACCATTGAAAGACAAGACGCGAAGGAAAGCTATATTGCAGGCAGCGCGTAGTCAATGATCATGTAGACTCCCTGAATGTCAAGAAAGGCGCTCACGATGCATTGGCTTGAGGAAGAACTTTTCCTTTGCCAAATCCCGGCGGGGCTGGTGGGGGGCTGAATATGCCTAGCATCCAGGGCGTACCATTGCTCGCTATGCGGAGACCTAAGCTATAAATACGGGGCGCACACAGTATGCACACGTCTTCAGATTCAGAAACGGCACGCAACCGGTAAATAGTGACTCAACTATATTGCGTCACTAAAGGTTACTAATAGCCGTCCATGTAGATGGGAAACACGGCGTCGTAACCAGTTTCATGGGAGGAATACTGGGATAATGGTGCCAATTGAACGTTGAACGTCGAACTTTGAGACCCAGCGAAAACTGAAAATGATTGAACAGGGTTAAGCGTAGTTGGGCCGGGCCCGAATATTGGCAATGGTATCAAAATTGCAATTGCAACATCGAACTATTCCCCACTATTCTGGACCCCATTCTATCAAAATAAGGCGATGGCGATTCCTGAATCCTATTGATACTTAGCTGTTCCTTGTTATTTATGCTGAAAGACAGCCAGAAATCGAATGATTGCTTTCTACCGGTACCGCGCGTATGACACGACCTGACACGACTTCATATTGTACAACCATGTATGGTACGATACAGCAATAAGTACTCATTGAACCTGAACAACGCTAGAGGCTGGAGGTAGGACTAGCATAGCCTGAATGATCTTGTCCCGCCACTCAGTCCAATATGGAGGAACGGGGCAGAAATATCAATCAAAGTGACGGAAATGTCCAATCCACAGCTGAGGATTTGACGAGTGATCTAATCTAATCATGATCATCGGGTCGCCCCGTAAACTCCGGGTGTATCGATCATCGCCGCGACGACCCTTTGAAAGTCGAAGGTTGTACTTGAACCACCAACTACTAGCCCATATCTTGTCTTCCTAGTCCCACCGATTCAAAATGGCTCGTCAATTTTTTGTTGGAGGTAACTTCAAAATGAATCCCGTTTCCAGGGAGGCCAAGCGAGGCTTGATCAAAACTTTGAATGAGGCTGACCTCGATCCATCGACTGGTACTCTTTCTGTGTTCACCATCTATCGCGTTTACAAAACTGATATTTGCTACAGAGGTTGTCATTGCCCCCCCACACATCTATCTTATTCCCACTCAAGAGCTTCTCCGCAAAGAGGTAAAGGTTGCTGCACAGAATTGCTATTGGAAAGAATCCGGAGCCTTCACTGGCGAGATTAGGTTTGTCAATTTCCGATTCCTGGAAGGATTACTCAAAAGCAGCATTCCAGTCCAAAACAACTTGTCGATGCCGGTATCCCATACGTGATCTTGGGTATGTTGCACTTCATCGCGGCAAATGCCCTCCACTGATCTAATATTAGGTCACTCCGAGCGTCGAACTCTGCTTCATGAGACGTCCGAGTTTGTGGCCCAGAAGACCCGCGCTGCTCTCGATCACGGCCTCAGCATCATCCTTTGCATCGGAGAGACTCTTAAAGAACGCGAGGCTGGTGAAACTGCCAAGGTTTGCGAGGCCCAGCTCAAGCCAGTTGTAGAGGCCTTGAAAGAGAGCGACTGGAGGTGCGTAGGTCACTCAACGGGACGAATGTCATCTCACGATCGTGATCGCAGCAAAATTGTCGTCGCCTACGAGCCTGTATGGGCCATTGGTACTGGCAAAGTTGCTACCCCCCAACAAGCACAAGACGCCCATGCCGACATTCGAGCTTACCTCTCTAAGGCTGTATCTCCTGCTGTTGCGTCCTCCACTAGGATCATTTATGGTGGAAGTGTTTCGGGCGCAAACTGCAAGGAATTATGTACGTCTAGAGCACTCGATGTCGTTTCGATTGAGAGCTCACCGTTTGTTGTTCCCCTAGCCAAACTTCCTGACGTGGACGGATTCCTTGTCGGCGGCGCCTCTCTCAAACCCGAGTTTGTTAACATCGTGAACTCGAAAAGGGATTAGGCGACTCGTCGAGCGTCGAATCTCGATAGACTTTTATTTAGAATCGAAGACGCTGTAGGTAAAAAAAAAATGGCTGTATGTACTAAATATCGACGACGATCGTGAAGAGAAACAATTGCAGAGAGCTCCTCGAGTTACATAAATGCTCCGAGCTGTTGTCGTTATTATTGTTCCCTATTGTTCCCTGAAGTTGTGGGACACACCAGGGTTGTGACTCCGAGTTGAGCATGCAAGTCTATGCAAGTCGTGTGTGATTGGCAGATTCCTTGCCTCGTGTCCGAAGATGGATTACATCTCCCTTACTTCTGATTCATAATCCCTATGCAGGCGACTCACTAGGCTCTCTTCACTAACCGGATATCGAGCGACTATGCTTTGAATATGTTCATATACCATCTTTCTAGTGCCTGTGATGTTTGCCTACAATCCTACCGCGAAGAAGAACCCGCAAACAAACAACCCCATGTAATTCGTGAGTTGCGTTCCTTACTTTTCAACCTGATCGTCGGTCACTGACTATAACAACAGCATGTTGTCACATCTTCTGCAAAGAGTGCGAGAGTCTATTCTCAAGCTTGTTACTCTTCCTAACCTTCATTCGCAGATGTTTGGAAGCAATCTTGACCACGACGACAGACGGCCAAGGACGGGGTCGCTGCCCACTGTGTAGGACACTCTTCGCTCGTACAGGTGAATTCCGCCTATTCTCGATATCACACAAGTCATCAAACCCCACGTTACAGGAATTAAGAAGCTCCATGTCGATGCACCAGCCGTTTCGAACGAAGAGTATGCCAATCATGGGTTGTTGCGAATGGTCTTGGAAGCATGGGATGATGCTGGAGAAGACTTGACAGCCTTGGTCACGCGAGTAGATAACTTCCTTCACGAAAAGGAGGGGAATGAGGTACGTCATTGCATGGATGAAATGCAGAGCTATACTAACAGGAGGCATTCTAAAGTTTCTGAGCCTACGGAAAGTTCGACAAGCTGTTGCTGAGCGAGAACGAATGCAAGAACAGTTATCAGAGAACAAAACCATGATTCGTACAATGAAGAAGAAATTGAAGGCATTGGAGACGTCGAGAATGGACGAAGCGGTGGTGTCGAAGGTGAAGGAGGTGTCGGCCCAGGAATTGGAGAGGTATGTTGCGATCTCGGGTTTGAGCCTCAATCAATTCACTTACCCCACCCCTAGTCAACTCGAAAGTTCCAGAGCAGAAGTGCATTCGTTGTGTGAATACATTGCTCAGATGGAAATTGAAGGGCGTCATGCGGTTCATCGAAGCAAAGGAAAGAGCAGAGCAAATACTACTCTTGAACCAAACCTCGGAGCGAGCACCTCACACAATCCCCTACCTCGACCTCCTCAGCCCATATATAGTTATCCTCTTGTTGAAGACAGTGACCCAGAAATGGCCCGTGCTATTGAAGAGTCTATGCGGCCCCAGCGCAATCATTACAACCAAGATTCGGGTCCCATAGCAGGTCCATCCCGCACTGATGCTATTGGGACCTCTCATACCTTGACCAATGGTCATGTTGCTACGCATAGCTCTGTTCCTTCCACATCCAGGCCCCATTCCAATGGTGCAACCGATGTACACAGGACGCAGTCAGCCCGCAAAATTACCTCTAATCTACCTCACAACTACCCTAGACAAGGTCACATTTCTCCATCCCCTTCACCTCCTCCACAGATCTTGATGCAACCTGGCCCAGTGGACTTGGATAGAATGGCCATGAGTGCTCCATCAGCGCCCGATATTTCTGAGCGGGACCTTTACGCCTTGCGAAGATCAGTTGAGGATATGGGCCTTCAGCACGCCGACCGTGATGCTTCCCGTAGAAAGTCACAACCCTCCCGTCGTCACAGGAGAGATGATGACCGTAGCCGCAGAGGATGGGCTCGTGAAGCTGGGAGGCAGGAGCAGATGCGCGGAGTGACCGGCCTGGGATTGATCGACGAGAACCTCGACGAGGACATCGGTATCCACACCGAAGACCCTCGTGGAAGTGTGGCGCCGCAGACCTTCGAGTTCCCTGGCGCGAGAGCGGTGTCTTCCACTGCAACGAACTCCATGACGGGATTCTCGGGGGCTCATCCCAGTGACCCTTCCTTCGACTCTCGCGTCCGTCAAGTGGTCGCTAATTCTTATCTTCCCGTCCATCAACCTCTACTCGACCTCGATGCTCAGTCTCTTCTATCGAATGAGACCACTGGGACTTGGCATTCTCAGCAACCAGAGTCTTCTGGTGAATCTCAGCGGCAGTCGGTGACTGCTGACATCATGGTCACTCTGAACAACTTCTCCTCTCCTTCTGATACGAGTAGTATTATCAGTAGTATTAACAGCACGACTTTTCCAAACGCCTTCCTACCCCCCGTCGCTCCTTCGAGCAGCGGAAATCCCACATCGGTACCGTCACGAGCAAGCTTCCCGGACACGTCTATACCACCAGCTCTGCCCACTGTTGGGTCTTCAAGTACCTCTCTCGGCTTTTTCCCGGCTGAAACCCCACGACCCAATGGTTCATCGGCCGCGACGTCTGCACCACGCAGTTCCCAGTCACAGAGGGAACGAGCGCGGCCACGGCCCACGAGGCATTCGACACAACCTGTTGGCATTAATACTCGCATTCACGACTCGTTGCGGGGCACCGGCCCACAAACAACTTTGGGCAATGCCCCGGCCCCCTCCTTCCATCTGTCCCAGACGCCTGCGAGTCGCCACACTTCGGCTTCGACTTTCTTCAGCACACCTATTGCCGAGGACCCTCAGGGCCACAACAGTGACTTTGGGAACGCACTTGGGTTGGACCTGAGCCGGGACTTGGGAACAAATTCCCGACAAGCCTCATCACAGGGGAACCCACACCTCGTTGCTCCGCGACCTCGGGCATCTGCGCCTCATCAACACTTCCTCAGGTCGTTCAGCGGCGGCCTATGAGCCATGTGGTAACATGGTTTTTCTATCTTATATGTATTCACGAACCCACACATCATCTGCACGTTGCTGTCTCGCTCTGTCATGTTCTCGTCGCATCTTCTCATACGCTCGTTCCGCCAACGTTCCAAACCGAATGTACACGAGTTGTTTTACCGTACACCACTCGTTTTTCTAATTTCTTGCTTATGAGGAGTCATCACACTGGAATAGCGCTGTATTTACTGTTTCTTCACTGATATTGTTTTCATAGACGGAATGGATTAATAGATGAATTTTACCGCCCTGTGCTAGGTTAATGGAGAGGAAGCATCTTATCGATGGTACGCATATGTCATATTGCCCTCTCGACTCGATTTGGAGGCAAGGATGTCATGGAGTCGTCCAAAACCACGATGAAAGTCCAATCCAGGCAAGTGGTTAAGCGTGCTGCGCTAAAACCAGCGGGCGGTGGTACAGCACTTTCATCGATCACAAATTCCCTTCTATACTCCCGAGACTACTAAGCGGCAAGACTCGCTATGATGTTCGAAGGACGTTGAATCACGTTCGTTCTTCTGTCACTCACCTAGAATCCGTTCATCTTGTCAACAGATCCGGGACTCACAGCTCCGGGCCAATCTCCCTTATTTCTGGTAGAAGCAGCCTCACCGTGTGCACCGTCATAGTATATTGATGCCGGAGTGGTCCTGAGATATCCGTGCTCTGCAGATAAAGCGAAGAGAGACGCACCCAAGTAGCGGAGTATGCTTGCAGCCAGGTGAGAGTCCAAGCGTGGGAAAGCGGGGAGGCGCCCTTTGGTGCCTTCTGTCGCCGCAGTCAGCAAACGTCATCGCACTACCACCATCCACCGTCTATTAGCTTTAACTTATCCTCCAGTTGTCAGTCATTCAGATGTCGTTGGTACGTCTTTGATAATGGATAAGGAGGGTGGAGGTGTCTAATTCCCTGCTCTCCCAAGATACACGCACTGGTTGCCCGTGGTTCTACCATCCTTGCCGAACACAAAGCTGGCAGTCGTGACTTCTCACAAGGTGATCATCATGCTGCTGGTACCAGACGAGGACTCACATGAACTATCATCGAAGCTACCCAGACGATCCTATCCAAGATACCGCCGAACAACAGGTGTGGTATCTCTTCGAATCCCATGCATTCAATCGCAAACTTACGACGTTCACACTACCATCCAGCAAGCTGACATATGTATGGGAACAATATTTGTTCCACTATGTTTCTGAGGGAGGATTCACGTACCTTGTGATGGCGGATGACTCTGCTGGAAGGTCCATAACTTTCTGCCGTTTGATGGACTGTGTTTGACGAATCTGGGTTTCTAGGAGGATGCCGTTCGCCTTCTTGGCCGAATTGCAGAGGCAGGTGTGGCATCTATATCAAGCTTTCACGTTCTGTAATGCTCACTTCCTTATTCAGTTTCTCGATGCCCCCTCTTCCTCAGCGGCAGATCCTGAGCTTCCTGCATATGGCTTGCAAGGAAACTTCGGCCCTACAATTGCCTCCTTGATGCACACCTACAACACCGCGCCTCCTGCCGATGAGATTCAGCGAGCACAGAGAGAGCTCAATCAAGTGAAGGATATCATGGTCCAGAATGTGGAACAGATTCTGAGCCGCGGTGAGCGGATTGAGCTATTGGTGGACAAGACGGATGTCATGGCGGGTCAGGCTACTGCCTTTAGAAGAGGCGCACGGAGCGTCAGAAGACAGATGTGGTGGCGGAATCAGAAGATATTAGCCCTGAGTGTACTCGTAGGATTGGTGAGTCGCCCGGACAACTCCGATGGAATTTGTATATCCTTACCTTTTCCGTTCAGGTCATTCTCTGGATAATCGTCGCACAGTTTTGTGGCGCCGGCCTAAATCAGTGTGGATCGAAGTCTGACAAGTCGTGAAGGTGAACAATGACCGTCACCGGGACAATAGTTGCCTTTTTCACTAACTACGAATATCCGTCGAATATCCGTTCGCTTTTCCCGCTAGCCATATACGATCTCATGTATTCACCATTGTATTTTTCATTCTTATCAACGGAAGAGAGCAGCTGAGGGCAGTCGTTGTCGATGATCCGGCCTATCTCGGCTTTTGAGCCAGTCGCATTCGAGGAATGCAGTTGATCACGCGCACTTGACCTTGGGAGGAGTGAAGAAAGCTTAAAAAGGTCTTTAAAGTCTGGCTAACTTGTACACGGGGATTACGCGCGAATTAAACCTTCTGTAGGACAAGCTTCTGCTATTTTCTCCACCAAGTCAGTTTTAAGGGGTGGGGCTTTCCAGGCCTCCGCGACGTGGCTCAGTTCCCAACCCTCTCAACTTTGCCTCAGCTTTCCAGGAATGGTGGTATGACCTTGGCGGACCTTAAATGTGATCCCCTGTGGGTTGCATGGATTGAGCTTAGTGCCATCGATAACTTAGGTAGCGCTACGCTCACATGAACGTCGAGTAGATGGAGTAGAAATACAGGTTCCCAACGCCATAAACCCGGTGACCAATCCTTTGCGTCTTAGCTTATCATGTCGACCGGACAAGACAGTGAATGCTTGAACCATCATTCATTCATTAATATCTTGTAAATAATAATCGGAGTAATACAGGTACAGAGAGACAATGCAATAATGTACATGACTGGGTAGGGAAGCCATGGAATGGCTCCGGAATGCTGTATGGTACATGTCAGACTTAAGAGGGAACGGAATTGGAGCGTATGTATAGGCATGCGCGCGCCTGCGCCTTTGGACAAAGCATAGTTAAGATTGTCAGGACTCTAATATCGTTCGGGTTTGTGAAAGGAGATGAGGGCCGCGGGATACCGAAGAGTGATCATACAACACCGACGCTAGTGGACTGGTTCGATAGCATGGAGGAGGCCATCGTTCTGCCCTTGCTTGGGCCCAATGACGACGACGAATAGGTCGAAGGCTTGTACGTGAGAGTTTCTCGTGGTGGTGAAGTGGAGCCAACTGTAGCCGCCCCTTTCAGCTGCGCTGAAGGGGGCTTTGACGAGGACGAGATAGACCTGGTAGAATTATTGGACCAGCCTTCGTATGGCTTATTGTGAGTTGCAGACTCTTGCTGACTATGAGGTCCAAGAGGGGAAGGACCGACGGACGATGGTGCCTGCTGGTGACCGGAATTCGAGGACACAGGGTATTGTTGTCCAGAAGCAGATGATTGTTTTCGTGGGGGTCGACGAGTTTCATGAGAACGGTCTCCATCCCGATTTGCGTCGCTCCCAGACCTCGTCTCGAGGGCCCTGTCTCTTTCAGGTGGGGAGCCAGCCGGGGTGTACGGTGCCTCCTTTCCCTCTCGAGACCGTTCGCTATCCTTCCTCCGACGTTCGTCCTCTTGCACCCTTCTCTGTCTTCTTGCATCCTCCATCGCTGCCGCCGCCAGACTCGCTTGTGAGTAGGAACTACTGGGGGTAATGGTAGCAATAGGTCTGACCGGCGCAACCGAAATAGGTTGAGCCGGCGGAGAATCAAAGGACGACGAATCAAGGGAGCGAGAAGACGTGACAGTTCGAGACGAGGAGACGCTGGAAGAGGGAGGTAAAAGCGACTTGTCGGAGCGTATGGGTGTATCCGAAGGGAAATGTTCGCCGGTCAGGTTGGGCATGGAGGAAGTGATAGTCGGTGAACTGTCGTGCATGATGGTCATAAATCGTGAGCGAAGTCGGTCAGCACCTGCTTGTCGGTAGACGACCGAATCTTGCGAGTCAGGAACTGAAGATGCAGCCCATTGGGAAGGGTCATGGTCAGCCTCGGAATCAACAGGATGAGGACGAGGGGGGTCGACAGATATGGGGGGTATCGGATTTGGGAAACAGTCCGACGAGCGCGTGTTCTGATTGCCATTACACCCAGGTGCTGTCATGGAAAGTAAACTTGGACTCCGAGCTGAAGAAGGTGGAGTAGGCAATGGTGGACGCTTTACACCCGTTACGGACAAAGCAGGATCCGATACCACTGCAGCCGGAGTGTTGGTTTCTGACGTCAGAACCACATCTGGATAAGGCAGAAGCTTGGCTGGCTCAAAGTCGGGTAGCGGAGAGAGGAAGTAGCCGTCATCCATGAGACTGGACCCTTTGAACTTGATGTCTTCCCTGCCGGAGGGGGCACCAAGAAAACCTTTGAGCGGGGGAGATCCTTCAGTCTTTGCCCCGATACGAAGGTCCCGAAGCTGTTCCTGCAGAGCGTCATTCTGAAGAAGATCATTGGAAGGTCATCATTCAACAAGTCTCCACCAAGTCAACGTCATCACTTACAAGTCTATATTCAGCTCCGTCAGTGAGGTCCTCTATTATAGCAACAAAGAAATACTCACTTCCGCATAAGGATGTAGTCGGCCCTCACAGACGCTATGTCTCGCCACAGGCCATTCTCGATATTCTTGAGCTTCTCGATCTCGAGCGCCTTTGCGTCTCTCTCCCGTTGAAAGTCTTCTTGCAATTGCGTCAGTTCTTCCTGTAACCTTGCGGCCTCGTCTCGGTATTTTCGTTTTGTTTGCCTGAGATTAACCTTGGTGTCGTACATATGGTTGAACATCCGAACCACGACACGAAAATCATCGAACTACAATCGTAGTCATGAGATGAGAACTGAGCCAAAGGCAACCGTCACAGCACCTCTGGAGAACGTGGTTGATCCTTGAGGAATGCCAAGCACTCATCCACCAAGTGTTTCACTGTTGATTCATCGCAACCATGTTCAACAGCGTTGGCAATACGATTGAAGTAAGGACGAGATTCGTAGACCCGGGGCGCCCCTTCGATATCCACATGCAACCTGAATGCGCGGCGAGGGTCGTAAGACTGGCGACAGAGAGGGCAGCTGTTACGTGTAATCTTGTCGAGACAACTGCAATGGTGTTGCGCAAAGGGTGAGCAGTGCTTTGTTGTTCCGAGGACATGATGCACGACAAACCTTTCGCAGAATACGTGACCGCACTCGATGGCGGAAGGAGCCTTGAGATCACCATCGAAGGGTTCAAGGCAGACGTCGCAGACTGAGCCCGAGTTTAGGCAGAGCATGAATGAGGTAGAGGTGATTCCGGTTGTGAAGGACCGGGAATTGGGAAAGCCATCTGGTGTTGAAAGGAGTGCGAAATATATGAGATGCAGGCCTCCCACACGTGCCTTCCAAAAGCGGATTGACAGATCCAGAAAAAGGTTGTTTGGACTTCCCTAAGAACGGCGATGCATTGTGGACACGAGGCCGACCCGAACGATGGAACAGTGTCAAGAAACGAACCATGTCAGGCGATCTCTTTCTGTTCATCACAGGAAAATGACAAACTTACCCTGGCCACTCTGCAACTTGTGTACAAACAAAGCAACAGCACCTGAATAGACCTCAACGCACATCGTGCGACCCCTCATCACATTTGCGTCTGTTTTCTGTGATTTGGAGGCTACGATTGTAGAGATAGTGAATTTGTATCCGATTGAGAATAACGAATATAGCATACCTTTCTTCCGAGGGTTGTTTTGTCGGTCCGGGAATTCGTCTCGAAGACTCGGGGTCTCGGACACGACCTCGAGGCTTGCTCCAGGCCCCAGCGGCAATCTCGCCTATGTACCGACGATGAGAAAAACCGGAAGCGAACTCGACCCTAGACTTGTTTACGGCTCGGCAGCGTCGAGGACTTTCCAGCTGCTGGAGAACATGCGAAGAATCACCACAAAACCTCGACTAAGCAGAGCCTTGACTCGATTCATTGTCCAGGTAAGCTCCGCATTTACGTGGGATGCGGGAAGCCCGTCGTCGATTGACGGAGGTAGACTTGGAGCCCAATTACAATCATCTATCGGCAACATCTCACTAGGGCCCTCGGGCTTCGCTAGAACGCACGAGGAGTGCCCGGGAGCGGCGAAAATGATGGCTGGTTCAAGATGTATAGACAAGGAGAGATCTAGTCCTTGTAAGTGTGAGTAAATGACGCTCGTTAAGAGAAGATAAGGAATAGTCAATGGTCCCAGCCTTTGGTTTTGAAGGCAGCATAGGTCAGTATCCGACAACTTCCCGGGCCTACCTCAAGCTGTTCTTCTTCAGGAGATCTTCAGTTCATAGAGTGGTAGTCAAGTAGCGCCTGTGAGGCAGTGAGTGTCAACGCGCACAACCGGAACATGGTGAAGAAGCCAACCTCGATAGCAACCTTGATCCAGTTGTTGTAGGATTAATTTCCTCGAGACTTCGGCTATTCCGGTCAGGATATATCAGAGATAGAGACAATTATTCGAAGAACAAGCACTAGTGCATGAATTCCTTTGCATGTGGTTCCGTATGCGAATCGGACATACTGTATGAGGTGGGGACGGTGAGACGCGTCAAAGTCGGGGTGGTCCACGTGTGGATACGTGGCCGTGGTCACATGATCATCATTTCACCTCCTTTCACTCGGCCAGCAATTTCTTAGTTCTCCTTCTTTCACCTCCAATGGTATGTTAACTCCCAGCTTTTTTCTTGCAGTGTACTGACGCACCATATAGTCTGACTCTGATTCACCCCGGTCGAATGGCAGCCCACGCCCATCCACACCCAGCGGCGTAGCTAAACCGCCTGGCGCGCAGATTCGGTGCGTCGAATTAGCACAAGAAATTCCAGCTGGCAATACTCACCAATGACTTTAACTCTACAGGAGGCGTGCTACTGGCTCTCAAGTAGCCAAACCCAACTCTACACGGGCTGCAGGTGCCGGAGGGTCGTCCAACACAATGCTTAAACTTTACACTGATGATTCACCGGGTCTCCGAGTGTGAGTGTTGCTTTTGTTTTGAAATGGACCATATACTGAAAAGCTATGTAGAGACCCTTTTGTTGTCATTGTTCTTGCCGTCTGTTTCATTGGATCCATCTTCTTCCTCCATATCTCCGCCAAGGTTATACGCTCGTTTTCCAAGTAATACAACTTCGCCCCTTTACGGAGTTCTTTTACGGCCAGACGCCTCTTGAAGGCGACCGAGCCGCACTCCATCCTACCGGACATCCCCATCGTGTACCAAAATATTGCTCTCCGAGAGCTGTTTATCTTATCACGCTCCCTATACCTGGATGGACTGCAACTAAAGGATTTAAACCTTGCTATCACGTCGCCGGAGTTTCATGGCATGTTGTCGTCCACTGAACGTCTACTTGCTGCAGCTTTTCTAGAAGGTATCTCACTCCAGCACGCTCTTGACTGTCCCCCTTTTGTGTCATCTCTCCTCGTACCTCCTGCGAGGCACGCATTGACGCCGACACGACCCTGAACTCATCGTGCGGGACCTCATTTTGCATGATGCCCCGTTGGGCCCTCCGAGTTGTGAGGAACGAAAGCTCTTCAAGCATTAGAGTTTGATTGAATGAAATACCTATATTACGCCGACGGCAATCTATTCGCTCACAGGTACCCTCGGTTTTTGAGGGCACGCGCTATTCTACCCATTGAGCCAGGGTGAAAGAGACAAGTCATTCTCGCCCACAATCCGCAGGGAATTCCCCACTACTACCGACGAACACGCCTTCATCGCATGTTGATGTTGAGCTGAACCTTCCTCAGCGTCTTTTCATGTGTTCTTTGTTCATCACCTAGTCGGAACACAATTTAGTTCCTGCACGAGGATTGCGTGAAGAAGCGCGATACGGCAAGGCGCGTTTTAAAAGGTCCATCGCTAACATGTAGAAGACGCCTTATCGTGCTGTAGTTCCACGACATGGACGGAGAGATGCCCGGTGTTTGCTGATGGAATGAAGGATCGTTCTACGTTGGGAGCGATAACTTCCGTGAGAGTGACAGCCTTTTTACTTACACAAAACCCCGGGAAGGATGAGACGCAAAACGGTGTCAGTTGGACTGGGGTGCGTTCGAAGGTTAATGCCCAGGAGGAGTTTATCTATTTCCATAGAGATATCGCTAAGATGACCGTCTTCCAAGTTCCTTGTCCTCCACAGATGGATGTGTCATGGTACCAAATTCCCCAGCTCCAGTTCACACCTCTGGCATGCACAGTCAAAGTACCAGTTCTTGGAGAGATGGCCCCGCCTGACCCCCGCCTCATCTTTAATATCGATATAATTTGTGCACAATTCTTCGTTGACCTGGATATCCCGTGTCGTAAGGAAATGCATCTCACGACCATTGCGCTCTTTTCGAATGTTCGGTGAACAATCTAACGACGGAAAGAATTCTCAGCCACACCCACTGTGGACAGGATCGAATGAAATCTTACTGTGATTGAAATACGACCCGGAGACATACAATGCGTACCCCAGCATCTCACTGTCACCCGTCATCTCATACAGCCCGAATGCATTTCCTTGATCACGGCCAAGTATTTGGCGCACTGTGTCCGCGGTTTCGACGTATGGCCTGAGGGCCGGGACGATCGCCTTCCGTAAGAAACCATACACGCGAAGGTGAGAGTCGAGGATGTAAGGCTTTGACCGAATGTATTCGAGTTCATTGCTCTGTAATTCCATGAACTGGGACCAACTCCCGGATAGCTCGTGGTCCTCTCGTGTTGCGGAACGAGATATATCCTCGTGGCGTTTGATGATCGCCGACGCAATGAAACGCACCATATCAAGCTCTAGGTCATCTAGTGCGTCAGGAAGTGGTTTGAGCGGGCTTTGTTCCGCGGCTCGCCAGGCAAGGTCAATAAACTCCTGCGTCGGGACGGGAGGCACGACGGGATTTGACGGGGTTGTTCCCGGACGCTTGTTTTTCTTCACCATCTTGTCTAGCTTCTCTATTGATTCGTTCATCTGTCCCAGGAGATTGACGCCACCCCACACTTGTTCATGTTCCCAGCTCTCCCTGCACTCCCCGCCACAGAACCAAACTCCCAGCCCATCTATCCTCGTGTTCCAGGTGCTCCGGTTGTGATCGAACGCGTAAGAGAAACACTGGGCGCAAACTTCCTTGCGATACTCGCGATATATCACGGCTGCGTATGGTGCACGGCAGGTAAGAACCAGTGTTCCTTTCGAGATCGGTTGAGTAGCGAAAACTCCCCGCCCACCGTAAGGTGTTGCTTTGATCACGTATTGCTTGTCCATATTGCTCTTCAGTCCGCTCAGGAGGTAGGACTATACGGAACGGCGAGCTTGGGTTGGGAACCGGAATCGGGGGGCAGTGGGCATCATGAAGTTCAGAGTCAAAAAGGGGACTAAAAAAATTTAGCAATTACATAATCAGAGCAACTAGCAGAGATACTACAAGCGATATCTACATTAGACTAAGCAGTATTCATCTCACAGAGTGAAGAATAAAGATAAGTGCGCTTTAGCGCAGGTATATACTCACAGAATCGGATTGTCGCTTCCCTCCATGCGAACGCCGTGAGTTTAGCGAGGTAATTTATGGTCGGATCACGCTCCAGACGTCCTGCCTCGTCCGTACCTCGAGTACTCGTGAGGAGCTTTCGAGTGATAGTAAAGAGGTGTACCGATCTCCGGTAGGCCCTCGTTGGTCGTCTGGCATGTCCAATAGGCACTGCCATCGACCACTTCACCGGGACCCAGCCCTAGACTGCCTCCACGTTTATCATGTCGTTTGGTCTTTCCACTCGTTGCGGCGTGATCACCGAACGTCAGCAAACCAAAGCTTTCCACGATTTCAGGACTGCGTGTTTCTGTGTGGGCTGGATAGCGTGGTGCCGGTGCGTAGATGGGAGTCATAGCAGAGCGAGGCGTCATGTATCGCGACTCGACCGCGGTGGACGGGGTCGCTTCGAGGTCGGTTGATATTTTATGTGCCCAGGCAGGTGGTATTGTCACTATGGGACGAGGGGGTGCAGGAAGAGGGTTGAGGGAGGGGGGATATTCCTTCTTCTTGCCCTTTCCTTTCGAGTTCAATAACGAACGATGAAGCTCGCGTAATCTTTCGGCTTCCTTCTGGCTCTCTTCGAGCTGCCTGTGACGACGTTGAGATATTGCTCAACTGCAATAGAGTAGGGTAGCGACGCGGAAACTCACCGTTGCAGGTCTTCGCGCTTTTTAGTTTCCTCCGCCATGCAACGCGCATTCTCCTCAGCCTTCTTCGTGATTTCTTGAAGAGCAACTTGGAAGCTTTTGATTATTCGTTTGTCTTGGGTTTTCTTGGTTCTCAATTTTTGATAATCTACGACCAGCTTCCGGGCTCTGCGTACGGAATGTCCCTGCAGATGATCGTCAGACAAGTCGAACGACTAGAACGTTCCGTTCCTCACCTCGTCATCCTCTCTGCTCTCGAGCCACTCATCTACGAAATCAAACAAGTCTTCATCTTCTGTATCATAGGACATTACTAGTCTTTTGATAAGATCATTTGCAACTTCGTCAGAGTCATTGTCAAGAGTTCGTGAACGGGGTGAGATGAATTCGATGTTGGTCCGTGAGGGACCGGGTGAAGAATACGGATCCACGTTGAGCCTGTGTATATCGCTGGATGAGAAGAGGGTCCGGCATAGTGGGCATTTTTTGGTTGGATGGAATCCAGGCATCTATCGCGGGTCAGCAATCAATGAGAAAAAAAGCAATAACTGATAGTGAGCTAATAAACTCACGTCCCACAAAATATGTGCCCACATGAGATAAAGTGGGGTCTTTGGTTGTCACTATCCCAGCTATAGGGCTCAAGACAGACATCGCAGGTAGAAGACGCGTGAACAGTGAGGACCATTACTTGAAATTAGAGGGCGTTGCAAATCGTAAGAGGAAGAGAGGGAGGTATACAGCATAACGCGCGTGAAGCTTCTACGAGGTCATTCGAAAGCCTTGAGGCTGATTGAAATTCCTGCGGAGAATTGATGCCTTGAGGTGCGACAGCCAGCTGCAGCTCGGAGCACGAGCGAGAATTTTATAAATGTGCCTTCTTGACATCGCGATACATTCAACGTGTTTCGTTGCTCACATGATGATGGATCGGTAACCTGAGCGCTGTCCCTTTGAAGACACTACTTTGTTCGTAGCTAACTGCAAGCCATCCAGATAAAAATTACATGATTGTACAATAACGGGAGAGCGTTGTCCTGTGAGCCTGTCAGAGGTGTAGGTCCGTATGACAGTACCCAGTACCAACGGTTGCCTGATGTAAATACTAAAGACAATTGCAAGTGATCACAAAAAAACCACCTGAATCAGGACCTGTCGTAAAATTCTTCTCAACTCTCCGTCATGACTATGGCAAACAGGATGTCATGCAGCCTTCGTTCGATAATCCTCAAAGTGCCCAACGACACCCCAAACCCGAACGGAGGTGGCGTCCATGGTACCAAAAAGCCCGGGAGGGCGGAGAGCATCGTGACATCCGGCGGCAGATCTGAATGATACCTTCGGGGACGATGAAGGATATCCTGTAGAAGGCTACAGCAGTAGCAGCACTTCGAGGTGGCAGGGTGGGGGGAAGGAAAAGCGAAGAGGCCAGCGGGTGAGGAGGAGCTGGCACTGGCTCCGACTGACCGATGCTCCGACTCGAAGGATTCCCTTGGCATGCTCGTCGCAAGTGCTAGAGTGTGAAGTTTCCCCAAGAATCGCTCTTCATAAACCTCGCGCGAGAGGGATCTTGGTTGTGAATCATCGGGAGGCGCTATGGAAAGTGGAACATGATCGAGAGCCCGGCGAAGTGATTCGATGCGAGTAATTGTGGAAAGCACCTCGTCTTTGATCGTTGCCAGCACCTGATGAGGATTGTCCATTGGCAGGGAACGACCGTCCGTGGCTGGAAGGACTTGATCGTCAATGATATCCACTATCTGAATGTGGGGTACCCCGAATCTTCTCGCATGGTTGAATAGCCCGGTGGCAGCCTTGAACCAGGTCAGCAAAGAGCTGATATAGCGGAGAACATGGTTTCCTTCAGTTTCGTGATACGTTTCGCATGCGATCCGTTCGTCATCTATGACATTTGAAAGCTCAGCGTCCGATGAGAACCGAGGCAAGGAGGATCTTACACATAATGTGCAGCTGCCGCGTATCTATGTTGGTCTCCCGGTTTTGAGAGGCTGCAGGATGTTGTTTTCTGTATGGTCGAAGGTGATGGTGGAGGGATGGGAGAGAGAATAACGCAGATATGGGGTGGCTATCGAGAAGAGGAGATAGTATTTGAAGAGACTTGACGATAATCAGCAGTGAATCCTGGTTCGGCTCCATATGGCACCTGAACGCTGCGTTCATCAATTGCTCAAGAACGTTGCAAAGGAACCCGAACCACTCCTCGGCGTTCTCATCGCCGAAGAGGAAGCAAGGTGTCTCTTCCGAGTGGGTTATGGGAATCGTGGAGAACCCGTAATCTTGGAGAGCATCGGAGAGCCAAGTATCACCAATATGCACTCGGGTCGGGTATCTTGAGTTGACCTGTCGCGCATCGATGAGCCATCCCCGCAAGACTGTGAGTAGGTTTGCTGAAGGTGGATAAGCCAAGAGGTCAAAGGATGCGTCGACTCTAGCTTTGAACTCAGGCCAACAACGACGAAGGGTGAATTGGTATAATGAGAGGAGATCGTGCGCAATGTTCGTCGATGTAGAGAGAAGCCTCGTCACTTGCAGGACGTCTGCCACATGGTGGGTCAAGGGTACGGAAGGACTGTAACTCTTTAGCGAGAAGGGAATTCGAGATTTATAGAGAACACTAACCTCTCGTGTAGTAGAAGCTGCCCAAAGGACTTGTTATTGGGTCGTACTTCTTGCATTGTGAATGAGGCAGCCGGTGGCACGGGGAAGAGTTGGGGAGTGCAGGTCGTATGGGTTGCAGCGACGGTCAAGCTGCTCTGCCATCCTCCTGCCACCACTACCGGCGACTCAACGGTTGAATCTCTTGACAACATTATAGCGACGTTCTGGTTAGTTTCCAAAGTATCCCAGTCAGCGCCAGGTTTCGGAAGACAAGCAACCGCTTGGAAATGCGTCCGCCAAATAGCTGTTGATAGGCCTCTGATACGACTCGCGAGTCGGAAGTGTTGGCCTTCTATGTCCTCTGTATCACGGAAGCTGGGCATGGGAAATGGTGGGTGTCAGCTTCGGAGTCCCGAACCTTACCTGGTCTTATTCCGGGCCCAAAAGACTGCGCCCACATTCCAATACGTTGCGGGCGCAGGCAGTAGAGGTGGCATGGGGGCAAAGCTGTCCTAATTCTGTCTAAATCTGGCTATGTGGATCGATAGGACGTTCAAAAGTTATTGATCATGGCTTTGGTGGAGAACAGGTTGTGCAATAAGTTTGCAGATGTGAGCCGTGAGCAACTTGAATCCGAGGAGATCACCCACACACTCGAAACCGAACGGCCTACAGCCTTCTCGGGAGCCACAGCGCGATATGGAGGAGATATCTCGGTCGCGGATGGCTCAGGCATTGCACAGAGGAAGGCATGAAACCCGTAGTGCGAGGAGAGCAGTAAAATAAGGCACACATAGAATCGTATCACCACATATTCAGACCGTGTCCGAGGTTCCACCGCAAGGAATGAGGATCGAGGCGTACCAGTAGGCCTTGGTTTGAGGCCAATGGCTGTAGAAGGAACGAGAACAATGCAGCTTTGAAGTGGCTTATTAGGGTGACATGATGGTGGCTGAAACAAAGGATGTTGAGGTGATGGTCGGGCCCGCCGGCGATTTCGAAATCTTAAATGTCCCACGGTATCGGACAAACCGCCAGCTCAACACCCCTATCAATGTTACCATCCTCACAATAAGATTGTTCCTCAACGATCGATAACCCTCATGTCTACTTTGTATTTACGCATATAACCCACACTCGACTTCTCATTTCTCGCCCGTTCGCTCTGCGGTAAGTATAGGAAATAGAAGGTATTTCATGCCCAATATCGCACCAGTCTGCTTTTCCTCCAGTTGCAGCTCGACTTTGGCCCAGAGAATCTCGCATCGGAAGCAATTTTCCCGTCCGTTTACCCTAACTGAGATGATGGCATGTCATTCTCCGTCTCTGCTTTGGCATTCTCCTCGATTTTCAGGTTCCGAAACGCGGCGGTCTTCCTTCGTTGTGTTGTCTGCTGTTGTAGCCTGTTCATCCAGATCAGGTTCACAATCCGATTGATTTGTTCCATTCTGATCTTTCTCCAGCCCAACACGCTCCTGAAAATGGACCCGCAACTTCCGAATGGATGTGGAGTAATCATACGATTGTCTGCACATTGGACAAAGGGGTGGAAAGACCATGTAAAGACACCTGGATATGTCGAGGAGATCGAGGACGAGAAATTGCTTCGGAATCAGCTCATGTCGTATGTGAAAGCGCGTGGAAACGCGGTCAAAAGACACCCACAATTCGCAAAAAATGTGTCCGCAACTTAGTATACAGGGAATTTGATGTGGTGAATACCCCTCTAGACAGACGTCGCAAGTACTGGACGAGTCAACTACGAGCATGTCGATTTGAATCGATAGGATCAAGTTGGGAAGAGAAAGGTGAGGGCGTCGTTGGCGATGCTTCTGCCCGCTGCCATGCCTCGAGATCCACACGAGGTCTTCGTCAGCCCATTCAAACCATCGCAAGTACATACGCTAGCGTGGTTTGAGCTTGCTTTTTTCTCAGTCAATTCATGTGCTGGTGATTTGTCGGATAACGTTCGAAGCAAGTCTATTATTAAGGCACACTCTACCGAGAGCCCGATTGCGGTCAGTATACTTTCGAAGTCCCTTGTGTCCGCGCCAACAGGACTTGCTGCAGGAGTACCCAATATTACTCAAAGCACCAATGCCAGTGCCATGCCCCGGGACTCGGGACTCCTCTATCGGATATTACAGGTGTATTAGACCGGTATCCTCAAACTTACAAACTCACCCCCGCGAAATCATCCAGCGGGCTTAACGAGGTCCGATCTATAGTTCGAGTCAAATTGAAATGTTTATCGACTGCTCTTATCTGATCAGTGCTTCAGAACCTTCTCTCTTCGTTCACTGCCTGCCAGCTCAATCCTCTACGACTGGCGAGTACCGTAAAAGTGGTTTGTGCATAAACCCACGTATCTGTGTCGTCTACAACGAATCGCTGGAACCGCTGGTTTCTCCTTCCGAGTCCCGATCGCAGTATGGAGTATAGCAACGTCACTGGCAATAGGTCAACGGCCCATTCAAATCTTCTGGGTCTTCTGACACTCACCGCCGCTCAAGGTGTTAGTCACGGGTGTAGGATCAATGTTATCAACCGATAAGCTCCTCGAATGCTCACGCCGGCCAAGCGACGAGTCCCATTCGTTGTCAGTCAATCGACCATTGTGCTCGCGTCCCATTCCAATTTGAACCCGCAGGGAAGTAGTAGGTCAGATATCTGGAGAGGGTGCTCCATATTTGCGGACAAACCTCAGCAAGTTGAGCACTGAGGGGAATGTGAAAATTGTTACTACAGAAAAATCTCTGCCGTACATTTCGCCCGCTTCTTTTACGCTTCAATGCCTAGGCACTACCAGAACGAGATCTCTCCGTCAGAGATTCGTCTGAACAGAGGTAGAACATGGGCACAAATTAACCATGCCTGAAGGTAACCACCAAGTAAGTGTTAATTTACGACCGCTGGGACAAGCTCAACTCGTTTAACTCACCTCGTACCAATAGAAATTGACCCGATCGTCTTCCTCGGAGTGAGTCCCAACAAGTGTGGTGACAGTGATGACAGACATAATGGTGAGAACGCAACTGACAATGAAAGGTGGCGACCAGATGACAATGAGAGCGTAAGTGCAGGCGGAAATCAGCAACAGCAGAGACCATCGCGCAACTCGTTGCGGGAGAAGAAGAGGTATCGTCCTACGACCCATCCGAGCATCCCCGGAACGGTCTTTAAAATCCTGCATGTGTCCCTCCGAAAGAAGGTCAGACTAAGATGCGTGCCGAATGAAGACGTGCTCACTGTAAGTCCGAATATCAGTCCACTGATTAGTATCCCGTAGCGTGCATTCGCGCTGAGCGTTTGGTGGCCGCCTAACCGATTGTCAGTCTCGATTGACCGCGTCGTATGTGCACATACCCATGATGTAAGTCGTTCCCCCGACGTAGCACCAGTAAGCTATACCGCCCATCGGTGTCTTCAAGAATGGGTTGGTTGCAAGCTCAAGTTCGTTGTACGACCACGTCCCACAAGTATAGATGATGCTGAGAGGAAGCAAGTCGTGGAGAGCACTCCAAGCAATCGAAGCGCTCAAAGCGACAAGATAGAGCGTAGGTCCACTCTCAAGCGAGACACGACCAGAGGCAAAGGGTCTGTCTGGTTTGCAAAGGCGGTCTTCTTCGACTCCAGTTAGCTAGATGTGTTGGTTGGTCAGATGGTCTGGGGGTGAATCTCGACAGCTGAAGGTAGTGACTGACCTGGTTCTGAATCTGATAAAATATGTAGGCGCAAGGTATAAGTGGCAAGTTCTAGAACGATGATTGGTCAACGTACATTGAACGCCAGTAGATGGAGATTCTGCCAGATCCAAGCAGCCGTGAATAACGATATGCTCGTCGGCCCTACGAGGACCATACCGCACAGGAGCTATGGGGCGAGCGTTGAGAGCACGCGCGAATCGGCAGATGTGAGGGAAACTGACACTGGGGACGATGACGAGCGGAAAATCGCTTTTCATGAAGAGAAACACCGTGTACAGATGATCAGCAAGTTGGGCGCCAGCTTGTAAATAAGAAGTGCGTTTGGCCATGGGTATTCTGTTATGCACCTGGCATCGGCATCGACAATATATAGGTAGGTGAATCTGTCCTCCATTTAGAAAAGCAGAAATGATGGTTCAGTGGCTCCATTGAAGTTGCGCCGTAAGAAAGAGTTGCTGACGAGAGCGTAGAGCCTTGGTTAACGCTAAGGCAGAAGGAGTCAATGGACTTGAATGCCGGCCCAGTCGCGGGTTACCCGAAAATAAGCGTTTCTCCTTATGCCATATCCTCCGTTCCCCGGACATCGAGCAACCCGAGAGCACGCTAACACTGAACCATTATTCTTCTTGAGTCGCGAAAATCCATACAATTGGGTACCTTGCCAGGATCATGATGATGCCGCACCAAGTGACAATCTTGAAGTATTCGTAAGCCTCTGGCTATAGCGGGGTCTTCGTGCATCGGCCATTGAAGATTGAGTCTCAAGGCTGAGAGACTGTTATGGATTGAGCGCAGGATGGAGGGCAGTGAGCTGCATACTACCTCAGTGCTTCAGTGAGCAAAGACAAGCCTGACTCGAAGTTGTTAATATAAGTTGTACTTGATCATTGCAAATTAGAAAAAGCAGTTCTTGATTTATACTCGAGGACTCGAATGAGTGGGTAGTTGGGGTTGAACCCCGCAATCTTGCTTAAGCTATCTGATTTCCAGCTTTGTTGTGCCTCAGAGCTTGAAGGGTGGCAATGTTTTTTCTGAGGAATGGCAAGTGGAAGTCAGCTTCAGAGTTGGAAGGGGTTGGAAGGGGTCAGAACTTGCAATTGCCCGTGAGAAATACTACGTTAGCCGACTTCGCCGTTGCCGAACTTGCGTATGCCATGAACGACTGCAGACTCACATCAACATTTCTTAACCCTCGGACCTCAAGCTCGAAAGCGATAGCAGTTTGCACGGGTTCTCGAAATCTTTGACAAAGGAATCTAGTGTAAGATACCATCACGAACACGCGAGTATGGCAATGCTAATGACAGGCGCCGGCTCACAGAGTAACGTTATGAGACAAAGAACTTGAGGGCTCAACTCACGACGCATCTCAAGTCTTTGTACTCGAATAGACGACACAAGGAATCTCTCCAGAATGGGGCTCAAGAAGAGAATCGGGTTTTTTCTGCTAGGATCTGGGAACCAACAGACGGTGAGTCCAGGCGACTCTCTCGAAAGGGACGATAATGACCTACTTATGTAGTCAACCTCCTCAAAAGTAGGGTCTTCCAGGACTCCATTACCCCAAGAACTCCTACAAAGTATCTTCACCGAACTTGATGACGAGTCTGTCAGACAATGCGCACTGGCCGCTCGGTCTCTCCTCGAACCAGCTCGTAGTCGGCTGTTTAGGACCTTGGTTCTTCGGGAAGAAGATGATCTACCTCCACAGGCGAACAAATCCAAGAAAGTGAAGAGATGGCTTGGACCTCGTTCCACAAAGTCCCAACGGCTGGCAGCACTACTCGAATCAGTCCCGCAGCTCGGCGAATATGCAAAGGCCCTCACTTTTGAAGGTCTTCCTTATTCTCTTTTAGGACGCCCCTGGTATCGGAGCGATGAAGTGGCGTTCCATTTGATTCTTCCGCGCCTCCCAAACTTGCAAAGCATTTCCTTCCTTTTCCACCAACAAAATCCTCTCCCATTCTTTTGTGTTCCCGCTCCTTCATGCGCGGCCATAATACGATCGCTCCACTCCCCAAAGATTCGGAAAATTGTTGTCGAAAACGTGTCTTTCGATAACGCCGACAACCTTGTTGTTTTCTTGAAGCATGTTGCTTCGGGAGGTGGACTGGAGGAGTTGTCGGTAACAACGTGGGCGAATGAACCAATAGAGGCCCGGTGGCATTTTTACCAAGACTGGTGGAATGATGTACCGATACATCATCGTCTGTATGCACTCAGATCCTTGCGAGTCAATGGACCTCCTCGGGTCGTCGAGAAGGTGCTAGGATGGGCGAGGAGGGACGCAAATCTCAGTCTAGATAACCTTTCACGGTTTGAGGTCGTGGGTGCTATCACGCCTGGAACACTCAACCTTGTTGAGTCTGTTGTGGGCTCGGATTCGCTTTGCCTTCGTCACCTCGGCATTACGGCTGGGGAGGAACCCTTCCGCTCTTCATTCCCATCCACTCAATCCTCAGCCTCTTCCCTAACGCAGGCTCTTCGCTCTGGGATTGCGTATAATCTTCGAGTGATCACCTTCTACGCCGTCGCCTTCATGAAGATGGAAGGACACTCCCCGAGTCCGGTCGCTTGCCTGGACTGGTGGTGCAACTTCCTCGATGAGGTTTCTCTCCCGAACCTGTCAGAGTTCCGTGTGGATCGTAGGGGATATTGCTCCTACTACCTGATCTCACCGGAGGATGTCATCGACATGGGGTCCTATCGTGTTCTTCCGGAGATGTGGCAAAATCTAGAACTGATACTCGCCCGTTCGGCGCCTAATTCCACCTTGTGCATCGACATCGAAGCGAGCGGTTGGGCGAAGACTGTCCACTCGTGGAAGGAAGAGTACTTCCCGACTGGAGACTACTCATATCTGGAGTGCTGTTTTCCTTCTGCGCACTCGGGAAGGATACCTTTGGTATTCAACCTTACAATTCGAGTGGTAAGTTTCTACAGTGTGGTTGTGTTCTATACTGATCCGCGTCAACATACTAGAGACACTTTCGATCGCGACGATGGCTCATTCGAAGCTTCGCAAAACCAAGACGGTCGTATGAACGAGGTAACTATGTTTACACTCCGGAACGACGTTGGACTCGGCTTGATTACGAACTTCATGATTCACAAGATACCAACGCTAGCAGGAGCGACTTTGAATATTTCCTTGAGGATTAGTCTGTTTCTCTTTCCTAACAATCTTGGATATACGATGCATTTGTACCATACCAGAGGAAGTATTACCGTACCTACATAATATCGTTACATATACTAGTCATACCCATTGTGTTCTATGACGGTCAGGAGTCCCCAACTGCCTGTACAATCTGGGATCGCGGTAGAAATCTTCGAGAGTAGAGATTCATTTGACGTATCACACTCAGTGAATTCAAGGACCAATGATTAAAACACGGGAACTAAAGATGGCAGCTAGTAGAAGGTCGAATGATATGTACAGATGTATGTCCAGAACGGAATAAGGGGGTCGAACTTTTAACTTGTATCTTGACAGTGGCGGTAAGGGAGACAACAAAATGATATGCAGACGGCATTTCCCGCTGGGTCTAATTGTTGCGCCGCTCTCATGTCCTCGGAGGCACTTAGCGCTCAGTGGCGAGGAAAGAAAGATGTGGATGTCCCGGGAAGCACAATCTCTCCGTCCGAGATGCGTCTGAAGAGAGGCAACAGGTGGGCACAAATCAACCACCCCTGTGAATATCTTGGCTCAAAAACGAGGACGGAGATGGGATGAGAACATGACTCACCTCGTACCAATGGAAGTTGACGCGATCAGCTTCCTCGGAATGAGTTGCGACCAGAGTTGTGACGGTGGTGAGAGATAGGAATACGAATATGAAAGAGACCAAGACGGGTGGAGACCACAACCAAATCAGTCCGCATGTGAAACACGAGATGATGAGTAAGAGAGACCATCGTGCGACCCTTTGCGGGAGAATGAGAGGGATGGTCCTGCGACCCATCAGAGCGTCTCCAGAACGATCCCGGAAGTCTTGCATGTGTCCCTTACGGAAAGTTAGCTCGATAGCTTCCGGGGAAATCTCATGAGACAATCACTCACTGTGAGACCGAATATGAGTCCACTGACCATGATGGCATGAAGGGAACTTGAGCTGAGCGTCTCGTGGTGGCCTATACAATGTTGGCTTTCATTGGTTAATTTCGGGTCAGGAGCATTCGCTCACCGATAATGAAGGTCGCGCCTCCGACATAGCATAGGTAAGCTACCCCACACATCGGGGTCTTCAAGAACGGATTAGCTGCCAGCTCGAACTCGTTGTATAGCCATGTTCCGCATGAGTAGATAACGCTGAGGGGAAGCAGGTCGTGGAGAGAGCTCCAAGCGAGGCAAGCGCCCACGACGACAAGATAGAGCTTACGTCCATCTTCGAGCGATATACGGCCGGATGCTAAAGGTCTGTAGGGCTTGCAGAGGCGGTCCTCTTCAACTCCGGCTATCTGCACGCATTTGTCGTTGAAGTAAGTATCGCTCTTGACATCTTCGGAGGAGCAGCTGACCTGGTTTTGTATCTGACGGGATAAGAACGAAGGTCTATGAGCGTAAGGCACACGATCGAATGAAGAATAACGTACGTTGAAAGCCAATAGATGAAGGTTCTGCCAGACACAGGCGGCCGCAAACGACGATAAGTCTGTGGGCCCCGCCAGAACCAACCCGCATAGGAGCTGCAACGACGGGATTGAGTGAAGGAACGATGAGAGTCAGATGGCGACGTACGCTGGGGGCGACAACGAGGGGAACGTCGCTTCTCATGAAGAGGAACAGCGTATGGAGAAGGTGGTTGAGCCGCGCACGAACCTGGTGAAGTGAAGTACCTTTGAACATTACGGGCTGAGATCTAGTAAACCTAACTCTCAACGCGCGGCATATAAGTACAAGACGGTCGAGTCCGGCATGGAAGGATGTACAGATGGTTCTTAACCACGGTCTTGGCTCAATTTGTGGCATGGGAGCATTGGGAGGCGAACCTAAACGGCTGGATGGACATAATAGCGGAAGGATTATCTCTTCAAAGCTGTTTGCATTTCCCTGATATGTCGGTCGTGGGGTCTTGCCGTGCTATCCCCGTTCTAGAAAAAATTGCCTGGAGGGATCTCCGAACAATAGAAACTTCAGCATCAGGAATTCGAGATGTGCCCTCAAAATTCACCTTCCTACGCATGGTGTTGAAGATTCTTTGGCCCTCGATCCCGTCTGGTGTTCACAACGCCCTGATTTCTGTATAGTATAATGAGAACCGGCGGATAAACCGTCGAAATGCCTGACCACGGTGAGTGGTAGAGTGAGCCCCAAGATGATTGCCTCCACTCATGAGAATAGATCGTTATTGACTGGTTCACCGGACGCTTTGTCATTTCACGGCTAAGTACTACAGCATCACCCGCGGGAAAACGAAATAGACAATAAGAGCTCACATAAGCGTAACCTGCAATCAACCGCTCGTGCTTAATGAGTATAGATGAGTAGAGCTGCCACCATTGCCGAAGAGGTAATGCAGGCCCAAAGGTCACGGACTCCTTGCCGTCTCGAGGTGAAAAGACAAAAAGAAAATCAATATCATACCTGGGTTTCCCGGGTTCCAGAACACCTATCAGTGAGAAATTATCGGTGCGTGTTCAGAAACGAACAGAAGTGGAGATGATCCTGCCATGGGGTACACCGATTGCACTTCAGGGTTGTAACCTTCAGCCTTTCCGGGTATTTGGAGGACATAAAGTATGAGAGACTGTCGTTCATCTAGTGAACCAATGTCACCAGAATGGAAAGGTTTGGAGTAAAATCATCCACTCGCCAGCAGTCGTTGCTCCTTCCAGCGGTTGCTGTGATGTGTTGATCGGTAGTAGTTCATCGGCTCATATCTCTGTTCAACACGGTCGATTTAATTCAACACACTGCCATCGCAGGTCGGTCGGACGAAAGTAGTCAACGATTTTCGATCGATAAGGTAACTGGATACAACACTTTGGGGAACGTTATTATTGATACAGATACAGAGGGAGCCTAGACCGTTGCGTGAGCGCTGTCATGGGGCGCCTGGAGCTGGGTTAGCACCCGGAGATGAATATGGATAGATCGAGAACTAACCTGTTCAGTGATATCCAAAGCGCGAGCAAGAGCGTTAAATTCTGCCTGCGTAGGCTTCTGTTTGCCAGTACATACTGTGGGTATGAGATCGGTCAGTCTATTCCTGCAGGACTGACGAAGTACAAACTCACCGTCGGTGACGTGTTGCTCAGTCTGTCCAATCTTCTCTGCGATTTGGGCATATGAGAGACCTTGCAGAAGTCATCGGTGAGCAACGAGGAACATGAAACGAGGAAGTTGATAAAATTCTTCACCTTTCTTGGTCTTAGCAGCGTTCAGAGCAGCACATTGAGGATCGGGGGCCATGGTGAAGTTCGAGGTTTAGTTGAGGAAAGGATGGAGGTTGGTTCGATCTATTTGTACCCCACAAGGGACAAGACCGAGGTCAGCGAACCCGTGGTCGCTGATTAGATCCGCAGCATCTCATTGGATGCGACTCATCCCAAGAAGGTCTGGTATCAGGAGGACAATTCTAGTCTTGGGTAGTTCAGTTTCATCTTGACTTTTCGCCAGCAAACGACAGATAGTCGGTCCGAGCAAGCGATAATCTGATTTCGGGAGCCAAGTTGCAGTACTAGGGTGTTAGAGACCGGCCGAGCTGAAAGATGGAGATGGGTGTGGATGTGAGCTGGTGATCATGGGTTGCGAAGCACGAGGCCACCGAAAGCGGTAGTTTGGGTCTGTTTGCTACAAGCGTCTAAATTTTGTCTTGCAAGCGCTTGCGATCCTTCCAAGTTCTTCAAGCACCAGAACCCAACCACATCAACGATGGTGAGTCCCTCTGCGCATTTCTCGCCTTTAATGCATACGCATAAGCATATATTGTGTTTCATGGTGAAATCTGGAGGCTGGAGGGAGAAATAGTGCTGGATCGAGCATTGGGCAGATGGATTACGAATTGGACAGGCTTGACTGACTGACTTTCACGTAGCCTCCCAAAAAAGTCAAGGCCCCCAAGGAAGAAACCACCGTATCCCTCGGCCCCCAGGTTGCAGAGGGTGAACTCGTCTTCGGTGTTGCCCACATCTTTGCCTCTTTCAACGACACGTTCGTCCATGTTACCGATCTCTCTGGAAAGGAAACTGTCTCTCGTGTCACTGGTGCGCAAATTACGCCTTGACTTCTGAGACATGTCGCTGATTGAGATTCGCGCTTCATAGGCGGCATGAAGGTCAAGGCCGATCGTGACGAGTCCTCTCCTTACGCTGCCATGTTGGCTGCTCAAGACGTCGCTGCCCGATGCCGTGAAGTCGGAATCACCGCCCTCCACATCAAGCTCCGTGCTACTGGTGGTACTGGTACCAAGACCCCTGGACCTGGTGCTCAGAGCGCTCTCCGTGCTCTCGCTCGTGCCGGTATGCGTATTGGCAGAATTGAGGATGTCACCCCCGTCCCCACCGATTGCACTAGGCGCAAGGTGAGCTATCTTTGTTGCATTGGGTATGCAGTTCTAACTGGTTTTCGCTAGGGTGGTCGCCGTGGTCGCCGTCTCTGATGCGCTATCTGCGTGCCTATATCCGCTGGGTTGGATTTCCTTTGGGCTACCTTGACACCCATGGTTAACATACCGACTTGTACTTATGATATGTGAATCCATGTCGTCGCTCGACACGCAGCGGAGTTCGCATCGTACGTTTGTGCGATGTGACCTGCCCCGTGGTCTTGCCTGGCTTTGCCTCTTCACAATTTCTGTTTGAGCTCCGACGATGTTTAAGGATATGAACTAAGCACTGAGCACCTTATAGGGTCCCCGTCGGCGCGAGGTTATCTCAGGTTATCTATTCCCGTTCTGAGGATTATGAGCATGATAAATGAATCTAGGTTACCTGTGTACATCTAAGTATGTACTCCACATTATTATACGTGTGACAAATATCAACTTTCTAGTGAGCAAACACTCCGAGTACGAGTAGATTAACCAGAGGAAGTAACAACTTTTACGAGTGGATGGGCTTGCTGCTGGCTGCCATACACGCTTCCTTGAAGGCTTCTGAGAGGGTGGGCTGGGTAACCGGAACATGGTATTAGTATAGTCCGGGACACAAGTGATATAGAGAAAGACGCACGTGGGCATGAGTTGTCCTTGCGACGTCTTCGGAGCTTGCACCGTACTCCATCGCCAAAACACCCTCAGCAATCATCTCGCCGGCATTGGGGCCAATGATGTGGACACCAAGGATACGGTCTGTCTCCTTCTCAGCGAGGATCTTCACGAAACCTTCAGTATCGACGTTGGTCTTGGCACGGGAGTTGGCAGTGAAGTTAAATTTGCCGACCTATTGATGGGTTAGTTGGAACGAGCGAATGAAAAACGTCTGAAGGGAGCATACGTTGTACTTGACGCCCTCCTTCTTGAGGTCTTGCTCGGTCTTGCCAACCCAAGCAACCTCGGGATGTGTGTAGACAACGGAAGGGATGGCAGCATAGTTGACGTGACCGTGGCCAGACTTGATGTATTCAACGGCAGCGATACCTAGAGTTCATAGCGGTTATGCGGTGTTTGGGTAACGAGTGGAATAATGCGCACCTTCTTCCTCAGCCTTGTGTGCCAACATGGGTCCAAATGTAACATCTCCGATACACTTGATACCCTTCACGCTGGTATTGAATTGGTCATCGATGACGATACGACCTTTGTTGTCGACCTCAACACCAATAGCCTCGAGATTGAGGCCTTGAGTATACGGACGACGACCGATAGCCACGAGAACGACGTCGGCGTTGATCTGAGTTGAGTGGATATGAGAACCGAGTACACTTCCGAGAACGCAGGAACTTACTTCCTCCTCTTTGCCACCCTTGGCCGCCTCAACCTTGACGGCAACTGCGTCGCCGTTGGCGCCTTGTACTCTCTCACCGCCCACGACCTTGGTGTTCAACTTGAACTTCAAGCCCTGCTTCTGCAACAGCTTCTGGAAGTTCTTCGCAACCTCCTCGTCGATACCAGCACCTCCGATTCCCCCAGGAATTCAACAACGGTGACTTCCGCTCCGAGTCTACTCCAGACCGAGCCCAATTCCAGCCCAATGACACCACCACCAATGACGACCATCTTCTCGGGGACCTTCTCCAGCGAAAGAGCACCGGTCGAAGAGATGATGACCTTCTCATCAATGTCAGGAACGGCACCACCGGGGAAGGGTGTCACTTCGGAACCGGTGGCGATGATGGTGTTTTTGGTGGTAAGGGTGGTCTTCGAGTTGTCCTCGTTGAGGGTGACGGAGATTTCGGTGGGGGAAGCGAAGGAAGCAGTGCCCTTGACGTAGGTCACACCGTTTTGCTTGAAGAGGAATTCGACACCCTTTGTGAGCCCAGTCACGGAGGAGTCTTTTGCGGCAAGCATGGTTGGGAGGTTGAGGGAAACTTCGCCGACTGGAAAGGTACTCGACGTGAGTCATACATCGCGAGAAGCAGAATGGATGGTGTAAACGTGTAGAAAAAACAGATGTGTTCTCCGAAAGCAAAGATACAGGCATTTCACGGAATGTATGAAAATTTGCGAGGAAGAAGATCGAATAAGAGACTCGGGTGACGTACCTTCGATACCTCTCTTCTTGAAATCATGCTGGGCTTGGTGGTACAGGTGCGAGTTGTTCAACATGGCCTTTGACGGGATACACCCGACGTTCAAACACGTTCCTCCAAGCGATCCACGCTTTTCGACACAGGCAGTTCGGAGTCCAAGCTGGGCTGCCTTGATAGCCGCCACGTATCCACCGGGACCACCACCAATGACTACAACATCATAGGGCTCATCTGCAGCAGAAGCATAACCACGTCGGAATAGCGGAACTTGAGTTGCTCGAGAAACAGAGATGTGAGCGAAGGTGGTTTGGCGGAGGCGACGAGAAATGCTCTGTCGAGAATGAACGTCAGAAACTCAAACTCTCTTGAAGAAAGTTGGGACAAAATGCGTACCCGTTGTGCTGTTCTCTGTAGCTGCAACATTGGACGCGGTGGTGGATGGATGACAAGACGGTTTTACCAGGCTCAGGCTGATGAGCAAGCTTGCAAGGTCCGGGACATGCCGACAACTCGGCGACAGAGACAAGCGCCCGTCTTTCTCCATGAGTCGGACCATGACCCACCCTTGACTCAACCCAGAACCGGGACTCGACCAGGACATTCCCAGTACTCACCGACCACCTAAATTATTGATCAGTATCTCATAGCATGGGCTTCACTGCGAAGATGTAGTTGAAGAAGAAGGGCTCGGGCAGTTGTTGGAGTTTCTCAATTCGCCTCTTTCTCGATGTCCAGCTGCCGTATAGCTAACCGAATCACGTTGGATCGTTCAAACTCTTCAAAAATATCGAATTAGCTTTCTGACTGATTGACCCACCCCAGATTTACGGAGTGCGAGTAACGCGGTCGCACCGGGCAAGGGACAACCTATCCTGAACTCCCCCATGTGAGTACTTCGCCAATACTCTTGTAACGCGAGCAAAACACGGCCCAAATGGTTCCTGGTTGAATAGTTTATCGAAGCGATAGATCTTGACGCCCCTTGAGTCTTGGGCCTTCTATCTTTACGCGACTGCATCATACCGCATCACGAGAATAGTCAACAACGCCGATGAAAATGCTTGGGTTCTACGGTGAGCGTCTTTTTGACACTGTGATAATCAGACCAGCACCAGTGGAATTTCGAGTATATACGGACCATAGCGGACTATGCGCTCGGATGGACAATTCCTAAAGCAACTTCCTCACTAGTCGTTCTCTATGGCCCGTCTCACCCTGTTTTATTGAAACAATCTTTTCGGGTTCATACTGCGCTCTTCCGTCGTAAAGCTGAACCTACAAGATCTGTTTATCGGGGCCAAGCCTTCAATTTCTCTGCTGCTACATGGCAGACTTTGCAGACTACCCTCGAGCCCCAGGACTTTGACCGGTTCCCGGCACCCACCGATACGCCACCTCCAATGAATGAATCAAGATCCCTCCGAGCGGGAACGCTCGATGTCTGCCCAGGAGCTAGTATACAGGCTCTAGGGAACACTCTGGAGCATTTTTGAAAGACTTTCTTGTTACGAAGACTTGGCGACCACATGAACGCTCATAAACCAAGCAGAACCCAAGCACTGAGCGCGGCCAGCTCTATTCCAACACATCGCATCTCAGCCTCGGCATCTGGACCCCACAGTCTTGGAGCAAAGCGAACCTGGCGGCTTGAGGTCCCATATAAGGCCATCACCCGGTGGTCTCTGGTTTCTTTCGTGGACCTTGTCCCCAGCTTTAACTTTCAGAAGGCAACACCTCAGCGCAACGTTAACATGCAGTCCGAAAAAGAAGAGAAGGCCTCGCTCTCCTCCGATGGCAAGTCCGCGATGCCGAGGGAAACTGCGCCTCCCACCGCCTCCTTGCACGACGTTAGTGGAGAACACACGACCAGGAAGCAGCCGTGGCACCGCAAGCTGGTGAGCGAGGTAAAAAAACCTGGCTCTGCCATTCAGATCATCATCGCAGCCGCGCTCGCGATTGCTCTTGGTCTTATCACGAAGACACAAGTTGAGGCTGCTGGGAAGACGATCCCCACCGCGGCGCTCCAGCTGACGGGTGTGGTGGGTCAACTTTGGTTACGGGCTCTGAAGGCTGTCGGTGAGTTTTTCTTTCGCCTTCGGAAGAGAAGGGTACTATCGTCATGTCGTTGCATTCCCACTGACACGGTGTCCTCCTAGTCCTTCCCCTCATCATCACGGCTATGATCCTTGCCGTCCAAAAACTCAAAGAGATGACGGGTAGCGGAGCGCGCCTTGCCAAGATCTCGGTCGGATACTACGTCTGCACCACACTCATTGCTATTACCATCAGCTGCCTTATGGTTTCACTGGTCTGGATGCGACAGTGGGAGGCAGTCGAAAACCCGGGAGACGGCGGCCAGCACACTGACAAACTCCAGAGCAAAACCTGGTACGAGTCCATTATAGCCCTTTGCGAAAGCTTCATCCCCGACAACATCTTCCGCACTTTGGCCGATAACGAACTCCTCGCCGTCCTGATCACAGCGGTGATTTTGGGTTACTTGCTGGACACCAAGTCGCCCATTGTGCGCGCCATCCGGGAAATCGAAGAGTTGGTCATGGTTGTCATCAACTGGCTGATAAAAGTGGCACCCATTGGTGTCTTCTTCCTCATCTTCTCAAACTTGCTCAAGCTCGACATCGCATCCGTGGGACAGAACCTAGGTTTGCTGATTGCCGCCGCTCTAACGGGCATGTTCCTCCATATGTTCGTCGTGACCCCCGCCATCTACTTCTTCGTGGTGCGCCAGAATCCTTACAGCCATTGGATCAAGTGCTCGCCTGCTTGGATCACAGCCTGGGGTACGGCTTCGTCGGCTGCGACATTGCCAGTCACACTGCGGGTGGTACGGGAGCGAGGGGTTCCCAATATCGTGTCCAAGTTCGCCATTCCTTTGGGTTGTTTGATCAATATGGACGGGTGAGTTCGCCTCCTTTTTATGTGCGACACGGACACCGTTTATACTTCAAACCCCACAGAACTGCTATCTACTTCCCCGTCGTCGTCGGTTTCCTCGCCGCTACTCAGAGCATTACCCTCGACCCCGGACAGTGGGCTCTCGTTGCTTTACTTGCCACACTCGCCTCCATTGGAACGACCCCGATACCCAGCGCGTCGCTCGTACTGACTGTGATGATTGCTGAGAACGTGAACGTCCCCGTCACAGGTATGTTCGGTGTGGTGCTCGCGATCGACTGGTTCTTGGACCGATTCCGAACAGCCGTCAACATTAGTAGCGACCTCTTTGGTGTGGTGGTCATCGCCAAGCTCTCGGGACTGGAGGATGACGACGAGACCCTCGACGAGGCCCGGGAACAAGAACCTACTATGGAGGTCAGGGATGGTCCTGATCGGGTTTGAGGGGGCTTTCTTTTCTTCGTTTTCTTCGTTTATTCGCATGCAATTGGTACTTGTGGTCTAGCGTATCAGATGTAAGATGTAATATGGCAACGTATATGCTGAACTAACTTACCTGAGTTAAACCCTCGGTGCAGTCGACTCGACCATCTCGGATCTGTAACGAATATCGTCTCACTGATGGAAGCGCTATCTGACTGCTGGAAGGTTGAAGTGGGTTTTCTCGAGTGATTTAGTTACTGACAATGGCGATTTCCGTATAGTGAAATGATATCCGATGCATTTTATTTGGGTACCTACGTACACTTGTATTCTCCGACAGGACAGTTCGTACTTCATACATTCCTTTTCTTATTCAAGTCCCTTAATCACCAATCCCATCGAGGACGGGGCTCTCAGGCGCTAGTGATTACGAAGAGCTCGCCCGTATTGTCGCTTGTCACGAACAAGCGACCTTGTGCGTCCCACGCAAGACCAACTGGGCGGAAACAACTGTCTGGGCAGGCGGTATTGTTCGAGTTGGTCATGATCCTGATTTCGGCGCTGCTACTGTTGGACAGATGCGTTGGCTCTCCGTCGGTGAAGTTCACGAGAGAAAGGCGGTAGCCGTCGCCAGGTTGACGATTCCTATGAAGGGAGCATTCAGTCAGCATCACTACCCGTAAACATTGCCGATAGGCGTTGGACGATAGACATACCAGCTACCGTGGAACGAGATGTAGGCCGAACTCCCATTGGGATGAATCTTGATGTCTAGCGGTGCGGTATGGCTTGGGAAAGAGATCCTTGGTGCTATACGTTCGTTTTGGCACATTTCATCCGTTATGTTGTCTGAGGGTGTACCGACAACGAATTGGGTGCCAACTGTGATGTTTGGTATCATAGAAAGAACAGAAGTGTCCCAGGCAGTGACACATAGAGGGTATCCATAATTGGCGCCACGTTCAGGGCCAATGAAGGTCAAATTACCGTGGTAATTCAGCTCCTCTGCGGGGTTGGTGTTGTGCACGTCGACTTCCGTGCGGTTGAGGTTATCGGAAGAGTTTTCAACGGACCACTGACGGTTCCACTTTGAGCTACAAGACCTTCACAACTCTGAGAAACACTCACGATGTCGCCAGTGACAGGGTCCTCGTCAACTCCGACGCTGTTTCTAAGACCCCAGCCCAGAACTTCTCCAGAAGTATAGTTTACTGGCTCGTCTCCAATGGTTGTAAGGTTGAAAATCCGGATCTGGCTTCGTCCGGAGGCTATATCCATAGTTCCGGGATCTATGTTGGCATTGGAACCAACTGAAACCAGAAGAAGTTCTGGGATCTTGCGCGAGAGACGCAAAGTTCGGGTTACGTGGTCCGCCTGGTCGGGAATTGTGATTAGCCTTTTCGGTGTGCCTACAGTGCCCTCTGCGGCATCATATGGGTAGGCGTAAACATCAGTTTTGCTTGAGACATATAGGATGGTGCCATCGTGGGAAATGTCAATGCCATGGTTGAGCTAGTCGCTTTAAGGTCAGTGGTGCTGATCGCTCCATGCCGTGTCAAAGTCCTTACAGTGATATCCGGGATGAGCACCTTGCTCGACTCAACGCAAACATCGAGACCACCGTTGTCCGTCAATTTTGCATACCGAATACCGACCTCGTCCTGTTCAGCGATGAGTAGGTTTCCAAGAGGGTCGAACACCAGATGACGTGGGGCCTTCAAGCCGTTCATGACGACACGCGATTCGTAACCATCTGCCATGACAGGAGGGAAAGCTGGGTTGATCGTTTGGCAGTATTGCGCAGCGACCTGTGGCAAAATCAGAAGCGCAGCGTTCACGAGGGACACTAGTCCAGTCATGCGAGCCATTGATGACGGCGGGAAGAAGAGGGAAGAGAGTAAACTTGAATGTTCACGCTCAGGCCCGTGAAGTCGACCGTTATTTTATACTTACGGTTGAGCCCAGCATCGCGCCAAGACAATAACGATCCCCCATTTGAATGAATGGGGTTTGTGTCTTCCATACGAAACAGCTGACTCACACGCTCGGTGGTGAGCAGGACATCTTCGGTAGTCTCTCGTTGTTCTCCCGCGTAATGAACAAGTATCCTACGTTCAGTCCTAGGGCAGATGACAGTGAGCAACGCGGGCAAGGGACTGAACGATTGACTCGAAAAGTAGACTTACATGACTGGGTATACGGATACCCCGCACCCTATATATCATAAGTACTCGAATCATACTTCACCGTTCATTCTATGTACGACCGACCCAGGGTGGAAGACAACATCAGACCTTCAAACCCGGCAGGCTGCGGAATAGCCCCTGGATATAATTCGCAACTTCTAACTTCAGATTGACTCCAGAACCTTCAACGCCACCCATACCATTGTACTCGATAAGTGAAATCCGTTCCCAAAGTACTCCATTTGAGCTGATCCGAGTTTTGTGGCCAGCAACTCTAGCTCCGTCATTTTCTCCAATGAAACAGCGTCGGTGAGAGAATAATGACTGTTTCGTCAGGGGCCATGGCATAGTGTATGGATGAACCGCATCGGGGAATGGTGCAACGTCAAGATATCGGCAACAATGTGATGTATCCTGAAAGGGAGGGCTGTGGGGCTTCGGATTGTGCTTCGATTTCAACCAACAAGCTGAGGAAGAGTTCGAGGGATGATTGCAGTCAGTGTGAGGCTTGAAGGCTTCCAACGCGAGTATTATTGCGAGGAATTTCCTATTGTTGAGTTTGAAACCCTGGTAGGTCCCCCAGAGACTCGAGAGTGCGTGAGCCGACTATGACATTCGGAGAGGCGAAGATGGAAGTCCAATCGGAATGAAACAGAATGGTCGACCCTTGGTATGGTCAAATTGACTTCTGGAAGAGCCTGTAATAGGGTACAGAATGGAGAAGGGTCTCGGCGGCGGAGGCGGCGGGCTCGAGCCCCTCTGTAAAGAGCTTGACAGCATGTATACGATATACCGTTGTGGAAGGTGAGAAGGTTGAGAATTCTCAGTCTGATGACAATGCGTTTTGGATTGATAGCCGGAGGATGCCGAACTTGGTGCTCCCCACGCCACTGTAACTTGCAGCAAAGCTGCCGCCTCCCTCGTCTCTCCTTCTCACGCTAATGAGTGAGATAACCTCAAGTTCTGAGATGTTGACGATGAAAGTGTTGCTAGATACTTGAGAGCTGCTCACGACTGCCAAAAAACACACATAATATCAAAATACGATAGTATCTGTAGCTTACTCGAGGAGGTCATGGCGGTCGGAGGAGGCAACGCGTTGGCGAACGTGACAAACGCGATTGTGATTTAGAAATAGGGTACCAGTAATTCCCGAAGAGGGGAATCTACCGAGGTACACAATCGACCGTTGAGACGTTGGGAGGGCTCGCGGGCCTATAACCACTTATACGGCCTTATTCTTCATGATTCAGTCGACAGAATAGTCATTTTCAGCGCAATAAAAATGCAGTATTCCGCTTGAGTCTTTCATATGTACAGTGTTCTTAAATACGACTATTCCGTGTCTCCCCGGGATAAGGCAACTACGCACTACAAACAATCCAACTTCGAACCTGGAAAACGGCAATCATCGAGCGCAATGACAATTGGAAGTTCTCAGCTTCAGGCGCCAGTGATCACGAAGACCTCGCCTGTGTTGTCGCTCGTCATGAACAAACGGCCCTTTGTATCCCACGCGAGACCCACTGGGCGGAAGCAGCCGTTCGGGCAGGCGCTATTGTTCTGGTTGGTCATGATCCTGACTTCAGCGGTGCCACTGTTGGATGGTTGTGTTGGCTGTCCGCTGGTGAAGTCGACGCGGGAAAGGCGGTAGCCATCCCCAGGCTGACGATTCCTTTTGAGAGAGTATTCAATCAGCATCACAAGTACACGTCCACGGATCTCAGCTTTAGACGGTGCACATACCAGCTCCCATGGAACGAGATGTAGGCCGAAGTCCCGTTTGGATGTATCTTGATGTCCAACGGTGCAGTGTGGCTTGGGAAAGAGATCCTCGGAGCGACGCGTTGTGTCTGGCACATCTGGTCTGTTGTGTTGCCAGAGGGTGCTCCAACGACGAATTGGGTGCCGACTTTGATGTTTGGTATCATCGTCAGAACGGAAGGATCCCAAGCAGCAACGCATAGCGGGTATCCATAGTTGGAGCCGCGTTCAGAGCCAGCGACGGTTAAATTGCCGTGAAAGTTCAGTTCCTCTGCGGGGTTGGTGTTGTGCACATCGACGCCATTGCGATTGAGGTTATCGGAAGAATTTTCAACAGACCACTGACGGTTCCACTGTGAGTTGCAAGACTTTCTACTCCTTAAGAAACACTCACAACGCCGCCGGTGACGGGGTCCTCGTCGACTCCAACACTGTTCCTAAGGCCCCAGCCCAAAACTTGTCCAGACGTATAACTCACTGGAGTGCTTCCGATGGTTGTGAGGTTGAAGATACGGATCTGGCTCCGACCAGAGGTGATATTAACCGTTCCCGGATCTATGTTGGCATTGGACCCGACGGAAATCATAAGAAGGTCTGGTTTCTTGCGTGAAAGACGCAATGTCCGGGTTACGTGGTCGGCTTGGTCGGGAATTGTGATTAATCTCTTTGCAGTGCCGACAGTGCCATTTGCGGCATTGTACGGGTAGGCATAAACATCGGTTTTGCTTGAGACATAGAGGGTGGCACCATCGCGAGAGATATCAATGCCATGGTTGAGCTAGTTGAGTTCGGGTCAGTGATTGCTGGGCTTCGGGGGATGCCAGGTAGACCCTCACATTAACGTCCGGAATGAGTACCTTGGTCGACTCGACGCAAACATTGAGGCCGCCGTTGTCCCTCAACTTTGCGTACCGAATACCGATCTGGCCCTGTTCAGCGATGAGTAGGTTTCCAAGAGTGTCGAACACCAGATGGCGTGGTGCCTTCAACCCATTCATGACGACACGCGATTGAAATCCATTCGCCATGACGGGAGGGAAGGCTGGGTTGATCGTTTGGCATGATTGTGCAGTGGCCTGTGGCAGAATCAAAAGCGCTGCGCTCACGAAGGACAACAGTCCGATCATGCGAGCCATCGATAATAGAGGGAAGAGGGAAGAGCGAGAAAAACTTGAATGTTCACGCTCAGGCCCGTACGGTTCACCGTTATTTTATCCACATCGCGCCAAGCCAATGTCCTTTTTGAAGTGAATGGAATGGAGTTCGTGTTTTGCATATGACATGGAACCAGCTGACTCACACACACGGCGGTGAGTAGAAAATCTCCAAATCTTCGGTGTTCACTCTTCCTGTTTTCCCGTATATTGTCCAAATAGCTTGTTCTCATTCTAGCAGATGATAGTGAGCAGCACGGATCAGAGACTACAGGACGGGCTCAAAAAAAGGCGGATAGACTTACATGGTCGGTTATACCCCGGTTTCCGAATACTATGTGTACCTTAGTAGACCTTGCATCGGTTCCGTTGTGTCGTGTGTAGCAACCGGCCCAGGGTGGAGGTTAACATCCTCGACGCTGAAACCCGGCCTCCGGGGTAATCGCTGGATATGGTTCGCTAATACTGGCTCCAGAGACTCTAGGAGAGCTCCAGCGCCACCCGTACCATCGTATTCGATAAGTGAAGTCTGTTCCTAGAGGACTCCATTTGAGGTGATCCGGGTTTTAAAGCCAGCAACCCCAGTTCGGTCATTTTTTCCAATGAAGAAGCGTCAGTGGGAGAATGATGACCGTTTTGTCGAGGGCAATTGTAGAGTCCATATGTACCCCAGCGGGGAAGGGTGCAAACTTCAAAGTCAGGATTTCGGATTCAATGATGTATATACCTTGAGAGAAACAGGGCCGTTAAGCTTCAGGGCCATGGTTTAACGTCGTGCAACGAGGTAAAGGAGAAGAGCTCGAGGGAAGCACAGTACCTGAGGAGGTGAGGCTTTCGTCCTGTTCTTGTTGCGGTACTTTTTGTACCCTGTTGAGTTGAGCGTGGGCATTGAACCTCCAGAAGATGAAGAAAATGCCAACGCTCGGAAAACTAGGCTGGAAAACTAGTATTTTTGGAGAGTTGCTCATTACGGCCCCGGGAGGTGCGCAGCTATCAGTGTCTGCGACTCTCTGAGAGGTAAAAAGATGGAAGCGAGTTCCAATTGAATAGTGACTGAGCGACCCTGGGTATGGTCAAATCGACGTTTCTGGGAGTATCTGGCATAAGGGGATGCAGAGCGCGAAAAAGGGTCTTAGCTCGTTCTGCGGAGAACTGGACAGCATGATCATCTATACAGATAGTATACAACATCATGCGCGTCGCGGAGGGAAGATCGAAAAGTCTCCAATTGACAACACATTGCGGCCGGAAGATGCCGAAAATGGTCTCACGAGTTACCACGCCATCAGGCAGCAGCGACTTGTGGTAGATAATCTCTCCCTCCACCACACGAGCGAGAGCAAGATAACACAACGAAAGAGTTTGATACTAGAAACTCTTCGCAACCGTCGAGACCAAGATTAAAGTGTTAATATAAGCTAAGTACACACCCAAAAGATATGATAACGCGGGAGTCTACCGTGGCGTGACGGGTAGATACCAATGTATGTGCAAGGATAACAACTCTATCCGGGCTCCGGAAGACACGCGTCAGCGGAGTGACCTTCGATGGAGCCAAAGACCGTCCCCGTCAGTCAAACGAACAGTTCGACCCAATGGCTGAAGCCCCGCATTGTACCCTCGCTGCGTTTGCACCCAAAAATTTCTTTTTGTTTCGAGTCTATTGGGCTTGAGCACTACTGGGACGCAGAAAGATGAGTGAACTTACTCAGAGCACGGCCAGTCAATTGCGTCAATCTGTATCTCCTTCAACTTAGGAAGCATCGCCGTGTTAATGGCCGCGAAGAAGTCGAGCCATCTAACTTGGGCTTGAGTCTTCTTCGCAGTGCCGCCCACGCGAGCAGGATGCCCGAGGACGTATCTGGAGGCAGAGAGGTGATTTTATAGACCAACGAGCTTTCGATAAAAATGTAGACCATACCTCACGCCAAGTAATACCAGGCGCTCCAAGCAGTGAGGCACGGAAGGCTTGAGAAGACTACCCCAAGGGCTCTACAGAATGGACCAAAATCAAGTTATCGAACACTAACGGGTCGAAAACACGCAGACTCACCGTTTCCTCGATTTTTCCAACACTTACTCGAGGTAAGATAACCAGTTCCACTAGAGAGTGACATAAATCGAGTGGCCCAAGAAACCAGTTGTCCAGAGACGTGCTCCACCAATACAACCGAAGGTTTGTTAACTTCCAACCGTGCGATATGAGGAAATGTTCAATGATGGTTTGAGCGTGGTCAATAATATCACAGTGCAATTCCTTGAGCGCGGGTAGCCTGAGGAATAGATACGTGAGTCCTGATGCCGTGTGAAGAGAAGTGGGAAAACCTCACTCCATTTGACGAATGAAATTGACAAATTGCATACCGCAGCCGTTGACCTTGAGGGTATGTAATTGAGGAAGTGCATCGGAATATACAGCGAATGGTGGCAAGATATTCTGTCCAACGAGTTCCAGCGTGTGGAGGACACCAAGGTGCGAGAACACGGCCGAAGGGAGCGGGAAGTTGGCTTGTACCATGTCGAGGTTCTGGGACAGAGACTGTAGACGACTGGGGGAACCGATCCACGGTAGTACCATGATGTCGCGCGAGACAAACTCGAGGCTCGGCAACGGTGTAGTAATAACCACTGGGAAATGCGAGGATATATCCATCCTCACAAGGCGTAGATATCTCACATAGTCCCCCAGTTCCGGATCGGCTTCGAGTTGATGGGCAAAAAGCTTCGCTTGTAAACGGTTGAATAGAATCGGCGACATGTAGAGAAATCGCTCTCCTAGGAACTGAAGACTGATCAGCGGACTCGACGCTGGTGCAGTAGTTTGTTAATTACGGACCTTGAACTTCTTGCACACAAGCAAGATGTTACGACGCGTGGATGCGACGCATTTCCAATCCTTCCATTCCGCTGCGTTCTGCTCAGCCTGCTGGGAATTGCTGACAGACGTTGCTGAATAGGACTTGTGTGTGGCGTATGCGAAGACGCGAGTCCAAACTTCATAAGGGATCCTGTGGGGCAGCAATGGGACCGGGCGTGGTGGTGGTGGTGGTGGTGGTGGTGGTGGTGGTTCAACGAGATGAGCCTGGTGTTCTATATCGGAGATGCTCAGGCTCGGAAGTAGGGGAGTTGTTCCCTGTGTCGTCGCCGGACGGCGAGTAGCAACCCTGATAGCGTGGTCAGCTGAGGACAGACTGGTGAAGGGAGAGCAAGATACCAATAGCCCGACTCCGAGGTAGATACATTGTAACCTTCCCGAAACTCCAGCTGTTGTACAAGCTCCGAAGCGCTCTGAACTCCTGAGGCAAACTGGGATTGGCACCGAACGCCAGTGAAGGCGATGTGACGGAGGCTTTGTATTCGACATAGTGAGAACAATCCCTCGACATTCCAGACACGAGTCATCTGCACTCGCTCCAGGCGTACGCAGTTTTGGAGGGATGCGAAGAGATTGTCGTCGTGCAGGGATTCAGAGTTGAAGAACGTGAGATCTCTCTGGTTGGAGAATGTGACGAACTGAGCAAAACAAAGCGAAAAAGTTGAACGACTCACCAAAGTCGAGGTCCAATGAGCTATGGACATAGATAGTGTCTCAACTAAATCACGACGCGTCGAGGAACGACGAGACCCTCGGTTCATGTCCAGCCCCAACGACTGTATCCTCAATTCGGGTAGGCTTGCCAGCACCGGTATCTCCCCAAGAGCAGGCATGTCCATTGCCACGTAGAGAGTATGTATGCTATCTTTGCAGGCGGCGACGATCTTCAAAAGTGATACCGTGGAATACCCGCCTTCAATACGTAGGCGACGCAGAAATTTTGAGCGGGACGGGCTCGCGCGAAGAGTCCTCCAGAGTGAGACGACTTGAACGTTCGCTCTGATGATAGCTGCCTCATATAAAAAGGGAATTCCAACACGATTCCATTGGCGGGAAACGAGGAGGAGGTTGCAGTCATTGGAGTCCCCTGTTGTAGAAAAGGTGGAACGCTGGGATGGAGCAAAAAAGGTCTTGTCCGGAATAATCAACGCGTGCTCTAAAATCTGCTCAATAATCTCGTCAGGACAAGCGGGGGGCATGGGAGTAGGAATGCGGTGGAAGTGGTAGGCAATTGGAGACTGAAGTACTGAAGTTTAAGACTGTACTTAGGCATCTCCATCCCACGGCAGCCTCAAAAATGCTCGTAACTCATATAGCCACATCCCCAAAAGGAACGGAATATAACAGCGCCAGCGGGACGGTGCTAGCCGCCTCAGGATCTCAGCCGGTGGATACACTGACGAAGTTCTCCGCCAGGTCTTTTCTTTGCTTGATTTATTTGTTGTCATTCCAAAATTGGAGCTTAGCCCCGGTTCTTGAAGCAATGGCAGGGAACAGAACGGGCGATTATGCAAAGAAAGCCCCAACCTTCTGGCCGGGTCCTGTCGTTGAAGATTCAAGATGGGGGTATCTTCTTGTAAGACTGGAAGTGGCAAAATGGTCTTTGTATCACGGCGGCTTGAATTTGGGCCACTCGATTCGAGCGGAGGCTTGCAAGTCGTTCAAGTCCCTAAACAAGTTTCGAATTACTGCATGATCATGTCTGACTTGAAGAGCCTAAAAACTTGAAGAAGTAGAGCCTTTTTGTGAACTGCTTTTGCGTCGGAAGGCCTCTGCGTGCCGGAGAAGGGGGCTGTGGCATCCCCTTGACACAGAAACCAGCAATTGTTTCAACGAGTGTCGGACTGGTGTTGGTTCCGTTGACAATAAACAAGGTTGTTAGGAATCAAAGCTGCCCGTTCGTTTCCCACGCATCTCTTCTCCCCTCCTCCATAGTCTCGATTGATAGCACGGCCATTTGGATCTTGATTGCGTCTCAAACACGGCTGGCACGCGTTTTGACGCGTCTTTGGGCATATATCATCAGTGCGTAGCTGGATACGGAGTCTCGCTTGCGTTGTTTAAGGATTTTCTCTGTTACAGTCGCCTAAAGCTCAACATATCAACGTTACGACACGTTCAACGATAACGCTCGTCTTCGGCTTGCAGACCCCTACCACTACAATGTCGGCTCTGGGCAACTCTCGAAGTACAACAAAGGACTCTAAACGGACGTCGTTGAGCGCCATTCCATCGATATCATCCAAGTTGTCCACGGCGAGCAGCAGACGGCTGTCGACACCGACGACGAGCTCGAGGGCAACGTTGAACCCAAAGGCACTGCCAGTCTCGTCACCATTGTCCCCGACACCCTCAGGAGTTGGCACGAGTAATGGCGGGTTACCACGACCAAAGGCGACCCCTTCAATTGCGAGCAGAAGGTCAGTCGTCAGGCCAGCCTCCATGTACTCTCCAAGTAAACCGCCGGCATCCACTTTCAACGACAACGAGCAGTCGACGTCGACCACAACACCAGCTCGACCCAGAGTCACCTCGATGCTTTCCACTCCTTCTCGCGCACGTGTATCGTCATCTGCCAACCTCCCCAGCTCTCCTCTCAAATTGCCTACCTCGGTCCCTCAGCACTCTCCGTCGGCTAGTACTAGCCAGCAAAGCCCAGGAATTGGACTTGTACTGCCGAATGGTCGAAATGTCACTCCAAAATCATCTCCGCAGCGTTCTCTCAGCGCGCGTGTCACTCCTTCAGCCAAAGGCACGCCGCCTGCACGTTCCATGTCTGAATTCACTCTCCCGACGGCCCAGATCCACTCGACGCCTCCTTCGAAGCAAAGTACACCCAAATCTCGTAGAGCAGCAAGCGGTAGCGTTATTCCTGCCCATGTACATGAGACGGAGAAACCGAAACTGTTATTCGAGTCGCCGGCGATGTTGGGGAAGTTGAATGGAGGAAACAATAGCCTGGGAGATATAGATTTGGGAATGAGCAGCCCCGAGAACCACTTCTTCTCTGTGACTGCACCAACTGGGATTCCGTCGGTATGGGGTGATGATGATATGTCTTTGGATATGGTCACAGAGGATGCGGGTGAGCTGGGCGAAGCGGATGAAGACGTAAGTAACACACATCTCCATCCATAATGCAAAACGTTGACTCTTCCCTCTGTCAAGCTTCTCCCTTTGTTGACCCAAATCTCAACGCTTCACTCTCGGAAAATTACCTCGTATAAAAGACTCCTCGAGCGCGCGCAATTGTCATCCTCTGCTCAGCTTCACGCGCTACAGGCGGAGATTCACATGCTGCGTCAACAACTAGAGTCACACGGACAACCTCAAGCGGGAACCACCCACCTCGACATCGATGTGTTGTGTCCGAATTGTAGTGCACACAAGAAGGGGTATTGGGGAGGGATGCGTAGCCACCCAGATGGCGACCAAAGCGGGGAAGACATGGATGGGACTGATGAGCTCGTGAACGTTCTAAAGGGCCAAGGAAAGGGACCCAATGGCAAATGGATGTTCGACGAGAAAGCAGTGACGAGGGTTGTCAAGAAAATGGGAAGAGAGGCGAGAGGCCGGTTGTAAGTGGCTTTTGATCTCTTCCCCTATTTGGTTCGCTCAGTAGCTTTGACTAGAATCTCGATCATCGTTGGTGGTATGTTCGTATCCTTTATTGGCGAATCCCATCTGACATTGTTCCGTATCATTTAGCCTCACATCCTGGCGATATACCGCTTCAAATATTGCTCCTTCAAAAATACCTGAAGTCCACTTACGATATCCTTGGAAACCTTGCACCCAATCTCGCTCTGCGAGTTCTTAAAGAGTTCACTGTCAGCGAAGTTGTGCAACTGGCCAGAGTACGCATTCCCTCGTTCCGGCTTGCTGCAGTCTCAAATCTCATTCACGTGTTATAGGTCAACAAATCGTGGTATGAAGTTGTCCATCATCCATCTCTGTGGCGTTATCACTCTATCCGACTTACCTCCACTGATCCCGTCCCACTTCAACCACCACCGACACCAGAAGGATGGTTCCCGTTGTACAAGTCGTTACATCATCTCCAGTCCAACTTGGCGAATGCACTACCTCAAAGGATCGCGTTCCTCACCGGCCATACGAACTTTGTGACCGTCTTGATGTTGAGGGGGAGGAGACTGGTCAGCGGCAGTTACGACGAGAGTATCCGATTCTGGGAGTTGCCTGAGAGACAGGAAGTTGGAGTCGGACTTGGCACGAAAGGTATGGCAGAGTGTAAAAAGGTTTTGAAGGTTGGAAAAGTGGTCAGTTGTTTAGACTGGTTGATCGACGAAGGCGAGTCTCGTATAGCTTTGCCTGGCTTATCCGTCTAACCGGTCTGTACTCAGAGGTGTTCGTCGTTGGTTTCCATGATGTTGGGTGAGTTGTTCCACGCTGGAGTTTGTTCAAGTTTTAAAAGTATCCAAAGCCGAGTACATCTGTTCTCTTCCCTCACATACACACTTCTTCAACAACTCTCCGGACATCTAAATGGTATCAGAGCTGTCGCACTGAGCTCCAAGAATCTTGTCTCAGCGGGTGCAGACAAGGCACTGGTGTGCTGGGATTGGCGCGCCGGCCAGAAGATCGTCAGGTTTGGGCAACAAACCACTATCAATATTGGGGTGCAGATCATCGCAGGAGCCACCAGAGAGGAGGGAGAGCGAGTCGTCAGTGTGACCATTGATGGTGTGGTGAGGGTGTTCAGTATAGGTATGTGATCTCTCCCATCCACCCACATCGCCGTTGTTGAGGATAATTTCAGAACGTCGGGAGATGATATCCCAGTTCAAGCTATCCGAACTGGGAGGGAGCGATCCTGTCTTGAACTCTAAGCTGTATAACGTGGGTGCGGCACCCAACAACATGCTGCAGTGCGTACCGTTCGCGAGTTTTGTTGGCTTGACTCAAACTCCCCTACAGATGGTTCGCAGCCAAGGGTACTCAAATGACTGTAGGAGCTCTGTCAACTATATCTTTCGCATTGCTAAAGTTTCTTCATAGTGCGCAACCAAATCCGTCATTCTGCATCTTCAATGGCAAGAGGAAGCTGCTAGCGAGCAGAATGGCAGCACCAATGGCAACAAGACCAGCACAGTTGCAAACACACCAACTTCTGCGAGCCGCCCATCCCTTCGTCCCCGCACCTCTTCGTCCTTTGCGAAGTCGACGTCGTCATTACCGGGTGCACAATCCCGACGACCTTCTCTACTTACTTCGTCTACTGGCCCAGGAGCAAGCACAGCGAGCAGCCGTAGCCCGAGCGTTGCCAGCAAAGGACGCATCAGTCGTGCTAGGACTCCAACAACACCTGGTAGCCCGACCTCGACCTTGTCACCCACCTTGGTCGGTGCACCTTCACCATTGTTCCCAATACACTTCGGTCGAGCTGCGATCTTGACCGCCCCACCAAAACTAATCGCCATGGTTGAGACGCCCGACGTTGCTATCGGTGCTGTTGACCCGCAGAAGAAGCGCGTTGTTACAGCGACAAGGTTCAGTTCCAGGGCTGGCGCGGACAGAAGAGTACGCTTTTGTTTCCTATGCTATGAACGCCATACTCACATCCCACTCAGATTTTCATGTCTATCCACGAGGATAGATCCAAACCCGCGAAAGGCGACACAGATCCAGATGAGGATGATCTGGATTCGATGCTCACTCCTTCCGTGGACATTGATACAAATGTCACCGCCGTTAGTGGTGCATGGGCCGCCTTGGCAGAATCTGTCGATACGCATGCTCAGGTCAAGGGCCTTATTGGCCCCCTGCCTTCCAAGTTCCAGGGCCTGGCTACGCCGGAGAAGAATCCAATGTCGATGCAATTGAGCCACGAAGAGGTCGTCGTTGGATGTGCTGACGGAACTATCTAGTGAGTTAATGGAACAAAGTTTTATCGCGACGAGTGCTGACTGCCCCCCAGTGTGATGAATTTCGTTGGATATGATTATTTAAAAGAACGTAGACGGGTTCTTGAGGAGGAAGAACCCTCGATAGAGGAGGATGAAGAGGGCAACTCAGACGTCGAGGACACTGATTAGTAGATAGAACCAACACTCGTTTTCACCTTTCATGACATGTTTCGGAACACCATATGCATCTATCTCGCTGGGAGTTTTTGATTTATTCACATTAGCGTAGAAGTCTTATAATCACGCTGTGTACCACTTTCCTTCTCGCTCAAAGCTATCGTATTAGTAAATGACAATCAAGAAAGGAGGCGGATTATTATATCCTGGACACAACAGAATGACAAGTGATGTGGTACAACAACTAGATATTATCATAGATTCTAAACGAGAGACATGGACTGCTTCAAACCCGGCCGTCAATATGGGTGCTGTAGTAGATATGGTCGCCAAGTTCCTGAAGATGTAACCTTAGGATCAACTGAATGTAGGGAGGAAAGCGGCATCTTACCTGACGTGTTTGAAAAAACTCGGGACATTGTTGTTCACCATCCCTAAACTGACATCGATATACATGCGTGTCAGGTTGAAAATCCATTGGCCGACCTTCCCGAATCCTTTGTGCTTTGTGAGCATTTAGGTCCTCCGACAACCGCAGTACTTCCGCCTTCCAAGCCTCTTCACGCTTCTTGCTCGTGGCGAGGCTGTTTTCGAGTTCCTCGATTTGCAAATCCTGCTCCTCCGAAGTCATCTTCGAGGACTCCTTCAGCTCGTCCAATTCCCTCTTCAACTCGGGGTACTGTGCGGCCCTCGAACGAATCACGTCGTTCGTGCGCTGGTCTTTCTCCATTACGAAATTGGCCAGCCGCTGTGCCTCCTTCGCATTACCCTCCAAGAACTTAACCCTTGCCTCAAAGGTCGCCCTAACCATCGCCAGACCATCTGTCGCCCGAGTCTCGGCGATTTGCGCACGTTGCTTCAATTCGGCGTTCTCTGCTGAAACCAACGTAACGTGGCCAGAGGCCTTGGACCATTCCTCTCTGAAGAAATCCCGATCCTTCTCCAAACTCTTCTTATCGGCCGCCGCCTTCTGTACTGTAGCTTTCAGTTCCTCGATGGCAGTAGCGTTAACCTGAGGGGCTTCGGGGGGTGCGGCCCTAGCTGCAAGTGCCTCCTCCAGAGTTGCTATCCTCGCGACATTTTCCGCTCGCTCTGTTGCCATCTCCTTCTCCAGTGCGGCTATCCGTTCGGACCTTGCCGTCAGATTGTCCTCGCGTTCTCGTAGTAAGGCGGCAGTCTGAGATCGTTCGGCGGAAATGAGCTCCTCCAAGCGCGAAATCTCAGCGAGAGCCGTCTGTAGGTCCTCGCCACGCTTCTCCGAGAGCTCTCGCAGGACGCTCTCAGCCATTGTCGGAACTGATGGCTGCTGCTCGCTCACAACTGGCGGGTGTTCACTTCCGTTAGAACCATTGACCCTCTTCGAAACAACGGGCGAATCTTTCTCTGTTCCTGAGCTAGGGTATTGTGGGTTCGGCAAAGACATCTGGGAGAACAAAAAATTTCAATGGAGGAACTTGGAAGATAAGAAAGCTACGAACGTCCAGGTCCATATTCACGGGTTCTTCCGGAATCAGATGGTCGTCCCAAGTCTCTTCGATGGCCTCGGGCGATGAGGATTCCGATGGAGAGGGCGGTTTGAGGAGGTCGCTCAAGGATCTCTTCTTCGCTTGCCCTCCGTTCTGTACCATAGCCCTCTCCCTCCTTGCTTTATCATACATCGCCAACCCCTTCTCATACAAACGATCGTGATCCTGTCGGTCCTTCTCAGCTTGCTTCTGCTTCTGCAGCCGGGATGCAAGCTTCTTGGATTCGCCGCCCTTTTCGGGAGACGAGAACTGTTCGATTGTGTCGTTCACTCCGTCGTCGCCATCCGTTTCGGAGTCGGAGTCAACATGAGCAGAGGAAAGGTAAGGTGCGAAGGTGGAAGGAGAGACAGCCGGTACGGGTTTAAGTGATCTTTCGCGAGAAGAACGGCCAGCCTCAATTCCTTCGTTCGAGGCAGAGCGTCGAGGTTGCTGCATCGAGTTGCCCCTGCTAGGAGTCCGAGGTTTCATCTTTGACACGACCGTAGCACGTTCGGGCGAGCGATGTTGAGTGTTCGTAGAGGACTGAGTTTCCGTCTCTGGCACGATCTCAAATGAGTCATCGGGGTCGCTTGGTCGTTTTGCTCGGGTGGGTGAAGGCGGAGGAGCGGGTTTGTTAGCGACCATAGGGGGAGAAGATCTTGGAGAGTTCACTTTGCTCGCAGGAGGCGAAGGAGAAGGAACCGGTTCGTTATCGTCCTCGGACGTACCACGTCGAGCGAGGTATTCGCTAGGTATCTTCTTGGGAGATTGATCTGTCTCTGTATCTGGTCGCTTTTCCTCTTCTTCGAGGGCTTGACAGAAGTCATCGAATTCTCTGAGTCGTGCCAGAGAGCCCGGGGATAGCAACGGAGAGGGAGGAGTATGGGAAGTTTGGCGAGTATTTGCCGCCAATGTAGGTACGGATGACCGTTCGTTTGAGCGACGCCTCCCAGATCGCGGAGGGAACTTCACGAACCGCGCTTCGTAGGGCACGTTTGCTTCGTCTCCAGAACGGTCTTCACTACGGCGCTCGCAAGACGCAGAGACGTCTACCTCTCGGGTGGTGGTGCCGTGAGCTCGGTCTTCATCTGGCACATCCACATGATCATTTTCAACGTTCTGAAGTAGGTATGGTTCTCCAAAAGACGGACTAGGTGGTGAAGGATCATTCTCCTGTGAAGAGGCAATGATCTGCCTTGAGCGTTGTTTAGTCTTTACGATGGCTCGGGGGCGTGAATGGTCAGAAGTACTTGAAGCGTCGGATTCGTGACCAACGTCGCCATTGTAGTCTTCTTCTGTCGAGGCCCTCTTCTTTCCTTTGTGTCCCGTCGTGCTGGACCCTCGACGCGTCGATCCGCTTGACTTCGACCGTCGATCTTCTTCATCATCCACTGCCTTCCCCTTCCCTTTATTACGTTTGGTATTGGGTTTAACGGTCGATTCTTCGCCCTCCGATTGCGATGAATTCGCCTGAGAACCGCGACGCGACGAAGCCTGAATGGAGGGCGCTTTGCGGTCCTCCTCAATGTCCGACGAGAAATTCTCCTCCACAATGGTTTGTTCAACAGCCTTGGTCTTGCGTCGTTTGTTTGGACGAGAGACGGATGGCGAGTTGCGAGAGCTGCCTATCTTCTTCCGTTTTTTGATGACGACGGAAGGACCTGCCGGGGGCTCGTCCCACACAGCATCCTTCTCCGCGCTAAGCTGCTTGAGGCGAGAGCGTTTGGTGTTCGCGGAAGGGCTTTCTATAGACTTGGACCGCGATCCTGAAGCTTTCGACCTGCCGGAAATAGGCGTGTTCGCGGCTGCAAATGGGGCGGTCAGTTCCTCCAAGCACCGAGTATTGCGAGCCAGAACACACCCGAGGCTCTTATTCGTGCCTTCTTCTTCTTCCATTCCACCACCAGATCATGCGTGCAATCACTTTTCTTGACCCAACTCAGATCCCAGGGTTTCTTCGTTTTTGGGTTGTTTCCAGCCCATCTCACTTGGTATTCTTTCGGCCTCTCCTTCGTTATTTCAATAACGCGATATAACGTTTCATTGTCGTCCTCTTGGGGAACAAATTGAGTCTCCAAGTCGGATATTTCAAGAGATGTGTCGTTGTCCGAAGGTGCCATGAGCCCTGGTGACATAGTTCAGATATGATAGCCAACTGTCATTGAGAGTTAGCCCACCAACCTGGAGCGTTCCTGAAAGTCAAACGCCGTCTGGACTTGGGGACACGGAGGAGGAAACGCGAACGTGCGGGTCGATTGTGACGGGTCGGAGTAGAAGACACGAACAACAGGGGTGGCTGTGCTGTTTGTTACGTGACTATCATGTGACTACCGGAAGTCTGAGCTTTCAAGTTCCGTCGTCCATCCTTCCTCCTTGGACCTGACCTTCACGCAAGCCAGCGTTCTCTTCTCTTTTTCCCCCGCCGATACCTCTTTCTTCTCTTCACCCAGCTAGACTGGTCTTTTAGGACTCTCAGGACAGTACATCCCTCATATTCATCGTCATGGCGTGTTCTTTCTTCACTCGTCTTCTTGGATTGATCCTTTTTGTCGTTCCCTCAACGCTTGCGGGCATCTACATCACCGAACCGTGGGCTGAAACTGTGTGGACTGCTGGTCAATGTCAGACGCTGAGCTGGAAAGGCGACGGAAAGCACCCTTACCCGTCTGGTTCTGGAGTGGCTGATCTACACGACGCAAACGATGTGAGCAATCCCTCTCGAACTGTAGTTTGTTGGCTCAACCTTGCTAGGGATATCTTGCCAGTGTTTATATTAACGATCTCAAGAGCGGGGCCGCGGTCGCATGTCTCCCTGACCCATGCTCTCTGCACTACGAGATCTCGCAATAGTAAGAGGTCTTACGTCTACTCTCCATCGTTGAAATTCACGCTCTATCCAGTTACATACGCATCGTCACAGACCATTACTCTTCCTGGTCCCACCCATTCACCATCAAGAATACGGACTGCCGCTCGAACCTGTCCAGCCATTCGAACCATCCGCAAGCCTTTGCAGCTATCGATTCTCAGAACACACCCTCTGCTTCAGCAGCCTCCAATTCTTCTCTCTCAAGCGAAACATCCTCTTTGACTTCAAGTAACGGTCATAGCACTCTCACTGCAAGCTCGTCTACCCTCGGATTACACTCAAAGCCATCTGTTCCGACAGCTTCCACCATTTCTGCCGATCCGTTATCTACGGTCGTCCAGCCCGCAGGCTTTGGGCTGAAAAGTTCCCGCAATAGCGCCTCAAACAGGTTCACGAAGAACGGTCATTGGTTCGACTTTGAGAAGATCAAATTCCGCTTGGTTTTCATCGTCTGGCCCGCGCTGGTTGGGATTTCGATGGCGATGTAACTAGTTCTCTCCGCCGCCCTCTGTAGAGCGTCTGTCTCCGTTCCTTTCACCGTTATTCGATCATCGATTTGTACTATGAACAACTCATTGTATCTCTGATTTCGACTCACTGTATCCATCGCATCACTATACCATCCGTGGACGTCTCGTCAACCCTTTTACACATACCATAATTCATCCATATCCATAGTACAACAGTTCGTAATGAAACTCACGCAATGTCGCCGTCGAATGTGGCTGTATGCACTATTGACAAGTATTCTCCGAGGTCGAGAACCCTGTCGAACTACCCGATGACCCACCCTCGATTCCATGTGAAAACTTATTTCCATTTTACACTGGAGTCCTCAAAACTTCAGGGTTGCATGTGATTCGAAGCTCCTGCAAGGGTGGCACTTACTTGTTGACGAAAATTCTCCGAGTGTTGCTCTGACCACCACGCCGAAACCCTTCGAGCAAGGCGATTATGCGAAGGAAGGAGTACAGGTGCATTGAAGGCTTCTCTATCTACTTATGTGGGTAAGATGAAGCATTGCCATTCACATGCATCCGAACGCTTTGTACTCCTCCAATCAATACTTGGAAGTCTTGACGCTGGAGCAAACTCGAAATATATCAAGCATTTCACATGTACGCAGATGTGGGTCACCTGGCACACATCTCTACTCCATCCAAGTCAAGGAATGCGAAATGAATGCCTTCACTTGAACTACTGCTAAAAAACCGAGACCTGTGAAGTTTTGAACACCAGAGCGATAAAAAGCTGTTCATTGAACGAAGATTGTAACCGCTCAACAATGTCCCCCCATCAGTTGAGAGTCCCGTCCTCGACTGGGATCTCTCGAATCGACCCCAGCAAGCCCGTCAAACATACCCTTCATACCTCTGACACCCGGGAACTGAAGTATGGCGATACGATTCAGTTTCACGGGCATCTGGGGGTATGGGACGAAGACAGCGTCCCAGAGGGTGTTGTCCTTCGGTAAGTAGATAGAACTCCTAGATGGTCGTCGAGTTGACGTTTTTCTCGCTAGATGGAGGAAACAAGGGGACCCGCTCTGCGATGGGGCAATACCTCAACTCGCCTCCGCTCCCAACGGCTCAAATCCGTCATCGGACCTCCTCACCAACCTCGAGGACTTCGTGCGAGTCTCAGTAGTGGAGAAGGACTCCGACTCAACGTCAGCTTGCCATGAGTTCTGGAAGTCAATCTCGGAGCCCCCTCCCCAGGACCTGTGTTTGACGGATGAACAGTTCGAAAGGGCGCGTAACCTATATCTCGATCATACCGTCCAGATCAGTCAGGCATTCCTCTATTATGCGCTAGGAGGCGGTTTCGCGAGGTGAGGTCGAGCAGACCAACAATCTATATATGATTAACCACTCACCGAATATTAGCCCTCGAATCGTCCGAACACTGGAAGCAGTGTCCTACCTCGTTCCCTCGAAGCCCGGAGCCATTTCACCTGCCGCGAACGACAGGACATATCGCCGGCTCCTTGAGACGTTACAGTTCGTCCTGGATGTCATGCGGTGCTCCGTCCCAGATCAAGTATCGAGCACCAAAGGGGCCACCCATCTCATGCCACACGGAGAGGGATGGAAGTCCTGCGTCAGAGTCCGTATGCTTCACGGGACGGTCAGGGAAAAACTCCGACGCAAGAAACCCTGGAACGGAGATGGTTCTGACGAAGAGGACTGTCCGATAAGTCAAGAAGACATGAGCGCGACGTGAGTATTGATCCTTCTCCTAAACGCACGAACTTACCCCAAAAATCTAGCTTGGCGGGCTTCTCAACAATTCCGTTATGGACACTCACTGCGCTTGGGCTCACCGCCAGCTCCAAAGATGCAGAAGCCTTTCTCGCTCTCTGGAGACATGTCGGGTTCTACATGGGTGTCTCCCCTGATATTCTCCGCCGATACTGGTCAACCGCCCAAGTAGCGGACAAATTCCTCTCTTCCATGCTCATCCACGTATATGCCCCCCTCCACCCTGGAGATAAAGGCCTGGTCAATGCTCCGACCATGCCCATCCTCATCGCCTCAGCTAACCGACCACCAACGTACAACACCCTCGAATGGAACTGCGCAGTGACTCACAGTTTGTTGGGACGCGAATTAGCCACCTATCTCAAGGTCCCCGAGCCGACCTGGGACGCAAAGCTGAAACTCCGTGTCATGCTCATCGTCCAAGCTTTCCCCGTGCTTTTCACCCGATACTACGGCGGGCTTCTCCGGAATGGATGGCTGGAGAAGAAACGATGGGCATATGCGGTTAACATTGCCTTGACGTTACGCCGAAGCCTGGGTAACAGAAGGACCAAGTTCCGGCCTGGCGGTCAGGAAGGCGCTTTCGGGAAACTGCAGTGGGAGGACGAGAGCATTCCGGAGCATAAGGACAAACATATGGCTAGGAAGGCCAACTGGGCGCTCTACCAGGTGATGGGGGAGATGCTCGCTGTGCTTGTTGGATGTGGTGGTGCAACAGCGTTATTGATGTGGAAGGCGTATCCGTTCATGGTCCATTATTACTTTGGGCTTAAGACACGTATTTGAGCCGAGCCCTTGTATCAATGACACCGTCGAATATCTTGTATGTGTTATAATCCGATTTATTGAAGAACTCACCCGTCTGTGAAAGCTCAAATACTGAGAGAATAACGTATTTTCGTGATGCTAGTAAATTAAAATGTGGACGCACCTCTGGGTACTCGAGACGTTCTTTGCCGAAGCGCGCATCCAGCCTCGTCTCTTATGAGACCCAGAACGTAGAGAAAGCTGAGGTCAAGGTGGTGATAGTGGTTTGGGTAGAAGCCTCTGAAACGCGGCCGGGGCGCGGTGGCTGCGTCAGCCACGAGCTCATACAGTGAACGGTTCCTCCAGACCGCTAGCAAGGGGCACACCTAATTCCTGCAGCCTGAATGTGAACAAAATAGAGCCAAAGAACGTGTGAAATATGTGGCGGAAAGGGTGCAACGCTGGGGAACGGGCTCAGGTCGTGGGGCCGCGAGGCTGAGGAAAATTCTGACACGACGAACAATGTTGTGGCGTTGCAATCTCGGGCCAGATGTGAGAGGTAAGAAAGTAAATCTGATTCATGTAACTACTAGGAAGCTAACCGATACAGTGGAGAGAGAGAGGAGAGATGTAACAAAACTAGGTCGATACACAGGTCACGAAATGATACACTATACGTATAGTCCATATTACAGCCCATAGTCCATAGTCCAAGAGAAAAAATACACGCCTTCTCTCACTACCTCCCTCGACCATCTCCTCCCACCTCTCACAGCTCGAGCCCACATCACAACAACCCTCACCCAATAAACTTCCAAATCCCGTCTTGTCCTATACACGGCTTGGGTAAGGAGACCGGCCCTCCTGCCTTGACAGCGGATCGATCTACTTATCGAGGTCTTGTACACGGCGAGACGGAGCTTGGGGTTCTTCGGGCGTTTCATAGACTTGTTGTGGAGGAGACTTAAGTTGCAGGAAGTGGACGGAAACGGCCGAGAGAACCAACGAGAGCCCGCCTGGAAGAGAAAGAAGAAGGGAACGGAAAGAAAGAGACTCACCTCGTAGATACGACTACCCCACTCTCACTGCCTCCCTCGTCCATCCTCCCCGCCTCTCACAACGCAAAACCTCATCACAACGACCCACATCACCCAATGACCATCCAACTTGCATCTCGTCCCATACACGGCAAGGGTAAGCAGACCGACCCTCCTGCTTCGACAGCGGATAGATCTTCTTATCGAGGTCTTGTATACGACGAGCTGTAACTTGACGTTCTTCGGGCATGTGAGTTGCTGTGGCGAAGGCTTGTGTTGCCAGAGGCGGAGGGAAAGGCGAAGGAGGTACCGAGAGCTCAACCAGATAGAAGGACACATCGGCGGCACCAATCCCAAAGGCAAGAAAAAGAACAAACCTGTGATCGGAGAACAACGCAAAGGCCAAGACGAAATCAAGACTCACCCAGCAGACACGCCTACTCTCGCTACCTCCCTCGCCCATCTCCCCCACTCATCACAACTCGAGACCACCACAGCAACCCTCACCCAATGAGCCTCCAAATTCCATCTCGTCTCATACACGGCTAGGGTAAGGAGACCGACCTTCCTGTCTGACAGCGGATCGATCTACTTATCGAGGTCTTGTATACGGCGACACGGAGCTTGAGTCACTTCGGGCGGTACGTTGAGTTGCTGTTGCGGGGGCTTGAGTTGTAGGAGGTGGGTGTGAACCGGCGAAGAAGGTAGCGAGAGCCTAGCCAAAACAGAATCAGAAGATGACGAAAAGGGCGAGACTCACCTCTTTGGGTGCCTGAGTTAGGGCGAGGGGCTTGAATGATAAGAAGCAGGCGAAACGAGCGACAGATGTAACGAGAGCATGACTGAGCTTGAAGGATGTAATCAGCGCCAATTCCAGGGAGAGGACGAGTGAAGCCTTACCGACATAAAGCTCATAAACAACGCAAATTATGTAACAGCGAGACAACACCATAACCCAACTAGCAAGCAGCTTTCAACTTCTTCACCGAGACGTCCTTCAGACGTCTCATCCAGCCCGACTTGGACTTGGATTTCTTCGTAGCTTCGACCGGCGACTTCGACTCCGCACTACCGCCAGACACTTCGACCACCTCGACAGGCAAGACTTTCGTCGTTGCTTTTGTCTCGACGCCCATCGTCACCACACCCCCTTCATGTAGCAAGTCCAGGAGAGCCATGATCCGCTCCCCACGAGGCGTCGTCGAGACGACCTCTGTGGACCAAATAGGGGCTGGGACTGAGGACGGAGCGGTCGTTGTGTGGAAGGCGCCAGAGCACACCTCATCCTCGTCACTTTCCTCGCTCGTGTACGCGTGAGGAGGAAAGCTGACGGTGATTGGGAGAGATGAGGGTGGGGGGTGGGCAGAGGAAGAGGTGATGTTGGCGGTCCCGATAGGATGGGACACCAGGTCCTTTTCCCAGTTGTCACGGGGGCCAGCACACCTGAAATGTAACAACGGAGAGGAGAGGCAGGGAGAGGGGGAGCGAGAGGCAACAGCAGGACGAGAAGGACGCGACGCACCTCGAGCAACCTTCTCGATGATCTTCGATACGAAACGAGGCATTTTGATTTCTTCTTTGATGGGTATGGGTGCGAAAGTTTGCGTGTGAGGCAGGTATATCGCGAACGATGATGGCTGTAGCAGCGCAAGAGACGTTGGGGAGCTGATCTATCGGGGGGGAGGGTTTATGTAGGATTCTGTGGATTATGTGAGCTTCCAGTTGTTTGTCGCCGGCAAATAACGCGTCATTTTGACGTTGCTCATCGTGTTGCACGACGAACACAATTTGGACGATGAGCTCGAGCTTGGTTCCCGCTACTGACAAGTAGAGGGTTTTACCGGATTGCGCTGGCACTTGCGCACATTTCGATCACCTCTGAACGTGACTTACTTTTCCACGATCACGAGTAATTTTCTCTCCCTTTTCTCTCTGTCTCAGTGTCTGCGTCCGCCACCAACTCAGCCTGCCACTGCGGTGTCCAGCGTCTGTGATGCATCGACATTCCGCTCACCGTCCTACCCCTCAGGTACAGTATAAAGCTACACGGCTCCCCTTTTCGAAGCCAGTCAGCAGCCAACCTCTGATAGAAGCACGATCTTCGTTGCGTCGGACTCTCGAGATAATGCTAACTTGCGATGAATATGAAAATTGAGGTGACTTTGATTCCCAATATGAGATCCAAGCTTCCAGCTACCACGCTGCACTTCAGATCGACCCTGATCCACGCAGCTCATCATGTACGCGCCTAACTACCCCTGTAGCTGGATCTGGGCTTCATCCTGACTCGTACGTGTTTCCACTCAGTTCATGTATTGAATATTCTCTGACCTGACCCCGAGCGCATATAAATTCCACTCATACGGCCCTGGTTGGCCATCATCCTCGTGTCTTCCATCTTCCCTTTTTTTTCTTCTACTTGGCCTTAACGGTCAACTGCAAGTCTTCGGTCAACACATCATGGGAGGCTCGTCTAGTTTGTATTAACTATCTGGCCTGATCCTCAGGATAAACAGTTCAACAGTGCCACACTCGGACTGTATCTTAAACCCATCTTCCTGCCTAAACTGTCTCCGCCACAAGGTCAAACACTGCCAGCTCCGAAGCTGTACTCAAGTCACCAAAACTCCTTCCCTGTGGCTGCGAGGAGCCAGCCGAAGGCTGGGCGACGAGCAGCCGCCATAGGAAAGAACTTTTTTGATTCTAATCCAATAGGGGGGGAAGAGTCCTTGCGAGGTCTTTGAATTCGAATACTTGTTATACCCATCAAAAAATTGAATTTCTGCGAAATATGAATATCTGGATGCTCAGTGCCATCTAGAGACCGGACAAGTGCTTGAAGGCAGGCAGTAGCGGGCGTTGCCGCCCGCCGGCGCCTTGCGTTATAGTGGAAGTGAAGGTCAGGAACACGATGGTCACGTTAGTTTGCGGTCAGGTGAAAGGCGTGGGGAGATATTGCCCAAACGTGGGTGCAGGAGGTCGTTGGCATTTGTTTTTGGGATAAAAATAAATCAGAATTGGGACCGATTGATGGCCAAATCAATATTGGTCCGATTAAAACAGGAAGTGCAGGAATTAACCACGAATCCCAGCCAAAAACTACCTCTGCCGCCGAAAAATTTAAATAGGACCTCCCAAATGCACGGCGATGAGCTTGAGTGGTTGCGCGAGGCCCTGAAAAGGCCAGACGAAATGGTGCGCATCCAGCTGCAAGAAATAAAACTGTTGTTTCCCGGGGCCCTCTTGACCTATTGGAGTCTTCAACAAGCCGAGCAGTTGTTCGCAAAGACGGTCCTGCCACTGGCAGATGGAGCCGCAATGTACCATCGTGCGCGAAAGTTTGAAAGGACCGTGCCGCGGAATTGTTATCTTACGAGTGGATACCCGCTGTCTCCCATGGTACGTACCTTCTGAATGTCCCAGCACTGTTGACGCTGTATCCAGGCGACAGATTCGAGTTCCACCACCAGCTCGAGAAAACGGGCCGACAGAGTTGAGAGTTGCAGTATCATTCAACTCCTTGGCCACCTATACAGCTTCCAGATATAGTGCAGACATCGACTCTCTCGATGATATCGAGCTGCTGTAGAATATTGTTCGGGTTGAGGGAGGTTGATGGGAGCGCCTGGAGGCGCAGAGTAGAATTTGAGCATCGGAACAACGGCGCCATCACCCTAAAGTCAACATCAATTCCCCCTCGCTTTTAACCACCATGTAGGTCTTTTTTCTGCGCTATTTCTCACCAGCTCTTTGCTATACCGTCTTGAAAAAAAAGACTGCGATTATCCCATGGCTTGATTTGTCCCTCAAGATAACCATCAAGTTAAATAACACGAGGTAATAGCCTTACGACATGTTGATCCCAGCTTGGTTTCTGACATCTGCGTGCTCATCCAACTTCTCCGCCGCACCCAGTCGGTCTTATCCTCCATTCTCCGCCCTCCATAATCATTCTCTACCCTCCATTCTCTGCCCCTGCCCTCCGATCGTTTGGAGGAATAAACGATCGGAGAGCATCATGTGACTTCAACGCGTCGGTCACATGACCCTTGGACGTCATGTGACCATCATCAGAACTCTATAAAGAGTCTCGCACATCGACGCCTCTTTCCCTCATTGAACACCATGTTTAAAGTCATCTCTGAGTTTATCGCTCTCGCTCTCTCCGGTTGTCCACTTTCCAAGTGGCTCAACCGGGTACTTCATCCGCCAACCGTCGCTGTCGAGGAGGCTATCATCCTGATACCAACTCGAACCTCCTTGCTCTTGCCCAGTAAGAGCTTGGACGTCCCCATTGTCAACCAGGGCAGCGACACGCTCTGGCTAATTGGTCTTGGTCTACTCGTATTGGTCTTTTTGTCCTCGCTTGCTTTGGTCTCGCAGAAGGTGTGTTACGTTTCTACCTCTGATTTCTACTTCCACTGACCTCTTTACCTTCCCCACTAGGCATGGGCACGACGAGCTCTTGTACTGGCGTTCACTGTCCCAACTATTGCCCTCGTCACTCTCCGCCCTGCCCTTCTCGAGGCCTTGGCCTCTCTGGATGCCGTCGTCTTGCGCGACAACATTCTCGACTGGTTGGGACTCCCCATCGACGCGACTGCTAGCATGTCAGCACCGCCCGCCGCTGTCGTTGGATGCCTCATTCAGGATATGGCTCGCCTAGCGGACTTGTTCGTCTACTGGTCCGACCAGGCCTCGATTGCAGCCAACATCATCAAGTCTCGTGCCATCGTCCTCGGTCTCTACATCGTCAAAAACGTTCTCGCCATTGTCGTTTCGGCTGTCAAAGCTCTTCAAACCGTCACACTCCCGACTAAGGATCAGCTCTTGACTTCTGTGAATGCTCATTGGTCGTTTTTGGCTCTCCGGTCGTGCATGGAAACTGTCACCTATCGATTCATGTCGTCGCTCACTGCACACCGGCCATCATCTCGTTCCAACCCCCTCTTCCAGCTCCTGAAATCGCTTCGCATCGCGTTCTTCGATGCCAGGAAGGCCTTCACCCACTGGCTCTCCTTCAACATCCGTCTCTTCCTCGAATCCTATGTTATGGTCACTTGGACCCTCGCTGTAATCATCTTTGTCAGGCAGGACGACATAGTCAACTACGCCCGTCGCAGCTACATATTGGACAAGATCTGCAAGATCCCCTCCATCATTCTAAGCCTCGAATCTGGCGACACTTTCTATCCCATGTTTGGTCCCTTCTCCTATGAATTCACCGTCACTCTACCCAACCGGGAGCAAGTCAAGGCCTGCGACCTTCGCAGCTTCCGTATCGAGCGTGGTCTATGGGACGATAGCCGGTGGTTCGACCGTGAAGAGGTCGGAGCACCCTCGAAGGGCGGGTGGTATGAGAAGACGTGGAAGTATGGGTACGCCTGGTTCAATCTCTACGTTGTCGTTGCTCCGAAAGTCGGGTCGGATGCAACACCATTACTCCCTTAAACGTCAACCATCATCCTTCTCAATCATCTTCGTCGTACCGGTCCTGGAATATTCGTCAACGCTACAGTCTACCGCACATCCTATCGACATCGCTATCCTACTTCGCGGGACGAAGGTTCGAACGGAGAGAAAATGGAGGAAAACCTGTTACTCATCATACAGTGGGGCGTGGTGTTGCTCTGTGGACAGTGGCTGCACACCTTGGTGTCTTGAGCTTTGCTCGACCCCGTCCTGGCCTTTGCGCCAAATAATGCCGCTGGAGGTTAGAGCTGTGGGCCGAACCCCACACCACTGCTCGCGGTGTGCTCCCTTCACAAGGGTATAGGGAGGTGATGCGTTGGCCGCATCTCAGCCTGTAGACTCAAGCTGTGCCACTTGAGCCCTGTACCTAGCCTTTGGGCTGAAACCAGCCAATGGGGACGACAGACACGGGCACAAACCAGGTTATAAGTGGTTGAATGATACGCAACCGCTTCGGTGTGGCTACCGGGCCGTGGAGGCCAAACATGCCTGGGGGAGGTGGAGGGCAAGCGTGACGGGTGGTGCGCTTCCTCTACACGGTACAGGGAGATGGTCGTAGTGGCGACTGTCTTTTACTCGAGCTGTGTCTCTCGAGCTCTGTACCGGGCCTTGGGCCTTAAACTATTCACCGAGGGAGGGGGGGATAGCGCGACGGGTAGCGTGCTTTCTCTCCATGGTATTGGGGTGTGATGGCAAACACCAACGGATCCTCGAGAACGTGTCACTTGAGTCCAGTACCAGGCCTTGGGCCGAAACCCAGCCAGTAGATAGATACTGGGAGCAAATAAACAGCACAAATGTGCGCTCCCCCCTGTCGTTGTGTGATCTGAGTTCTGAGATTGAGTGAACGAGTTCAAAGTTGAGATTGCTTGAAACCTGAGTTTTTTCATGCAAATTTGACATGCTCATCTTCTTTCCGAATCATGATGTCTTTCACCCTATTGCAATTTGCCTACCAGACGGTTCAAGAGCCCGAGGACGTAGCCAATATGATAGTTCCGGTTTTCTACCTTCGTTTTCATTCGCTCATCATTTCAGCCTCAAGTTTCTACGGAGCAGTTCGTTCACAAAGCCAATGATTGGATGGGAATCGCTACAGCCTAGTCGGACGACCGGAGCGTACGCTCTCGGGCAGATCACGCTCAGAGGGCGTTGGCTTATCCAGCTCTTTGAACTCTTCGAAGGTACGCGGTGTAGGTCGATGGTACAGTGTCTTCTGTATTAGTACAATACGACGTCGTTGGTTTCCGGTAGCCTTTCATCATCTTTCATCGGTCAAAACAAAACAGTATATTACAAATTTCGGGCCAAAAAGTGCCGTTGGAATGAACTCCCTCTGTGCGTTGGAGCGCGTACAATGATATCAAGAGAGTATCGATTCTGCCTTCCATCGCTCGACAGTGCGGTCTTCACGCTCATGGAGTAGTCGTCATAATAATGCGCGAAATCACATCTTGCAGCCTTTTCACTTCCTCTTTCGCCAGTGTCGCGTTCTTCTCAAACGTGATAGACTCGGTGAGTGCTGGGAAGGTGGTTGCGCCGTATCCTACGTCAATGAAAGACAGTGAGTCGGATGTCAAGTCAACAAGAGGAACATGGACCACGAAGACCTACCCAGCCACTTCCCAGGAGCGACACCCAAGTGTTTATACCACTCACGTTCCGGGATCCCGCCCTCAGAGATGAATCCCCTCTCGAAAGCAATCAACTTTTCGTTGATGATTCGAATGTGTTTCACGACCCGAACGAGGCGGCGAATAAGCCACCCCGGCCAGTGATGGCGTGGATGATCGCTGCTGTGACCACATCCTTCCTGCATCTCCTGGCCAACACCATCCTCAAATCTCTCAGCGAGCGAGACAGCCCACCCATAGTTCACATCCATGCGCTCTTCCTCTTCGCTCCCATCGTCCTCGTCGTGATGATGATGTCCATGATGCTTCTTACACTCCCTTCCAAACACTTTCTTCTGCCACTTGCACCATTCTTTCCAAAGCTTTCTCCTCAACTTCCTCATCCTCTTACGATGCTTCCTTAGCTGCCTGAGTACATCAATGAGCTCTCTCTCAGCAGCCAATTTCTCGAAGTCGAGGGCCAACGAGGCGGCCTGGAGAGCCCCAATGGATTTGCGTAGAGGGCTAAGATCGACTTTGATATCATCAGCGTCGGAAACTATTGCTTCAACCCTGAGCGTAGAGCGATCAACAAAGGGAACGTAGCTATAACACAGACATGTCTGGGACGTACTCATCGAGGTAATTATCCAGCTCGTGTGCATAATGCGTGGTGTTGAACGGCAGGATAGGCGGCTGAGCAATTCGGAGGGCGACGAGACCAAGGTGCTTCGCCGTGGCCACCTGTACGAGTTGAGATGAGTGTTCATTCATTGCGCAGACCGGCCCGCGAAAGCGATATTCACTTACATGTCGATGGAACCCAGGATCAGCATACTTCTCTTGGAACCTCGGCGAATCGTAGATCGAATGGTAATGATACACAGGATCGTGAAGAGTCGAGGAGAACCCGTTGTTCGTACTTGCAATCTATCCACAACACGGTCAAGGTATAAGTAACCCAGTCTAGGATCACACGAGGCATACGTACCCCCAACCTCTGCAAAAACACTGTATAATCACTCCCAGACCCCAGCACACCGACACCAAGCGCGTCCGTCTGCTTCGCACCCAGTTTTGACTCGCGAACGGCGAGTGCCTCTTCATCCATTATGCCCTGGCCAAAGAGGTTGCCGGTATCCTTCGTCGCATCCCATAACGTAGCATTCTCCCTCGTGGGATGTGGTAGATCTTCACCAGCAGTACGAAGGACATGAGCAAGGAGAGGAGTAGCATCCGCATGGAATTGAGATCCTGAGGCTCCGACATCTATCGGGAAAGGACATATTAGGGTTCCCGAAGTCAAAATGGGCAAGGAGCGGGTACACACCAACGTTGAGATACGCCACAACATTCTTCGAAAGGAACTCGGCAAAGTCTTCACCCCATTCCGTACTACCAATCAGACCGTACTCTTCAGCATCCCAACTGGCGAAGACGACGGTCCGTAGGGGTTTCCAGCCCTTCTCGAGTAGTTTGCCGAAACCACGGATTACCTCAGATATTGAAGCCGTTCCGCTAGTGGGGTCGGCTGCACCGAGAACCCACGCTGAACGGGGAAGTGGTACGTCAGAAGAAAGGTTTTGGGGAGACAATACGATAAACGAGGACCCACCATCCCGATGATTCCCAACAACAACGATTTCATCTTTAATCCACCCAGGGACAACCCCAATGGTATTCCAAATCGGCGTAACCTTATTATCAACTGCAATGAACACAATCAACAACCCTCCGTATCCCGGCCCTCGAACAAGGCTTACCTTTGTTGTACAGCCTGACCATTCCATCCCACTTCTTCGCAACCGGATCCTTCCCATCCAACATTCCCAAAAGCCTCTTCGCGTTCGCCCACGAGATAGGAAGACTAGGGATCTTTGGAATATTCTCTCCGTCCGTCCGCGTCGCGTTCTCGTACGATGGATAGCCTGGTGTCGTCGGATCCCCTGGATAGAGAGACAGGTACTGAACACTGCCTCGTTGTATAGAGGTCGGGTTGCGAGCGGGTCCGTGCGGATATCTGAGGGTTCAAATCGTATAAGCAAAGTCACGTTTAGGTAAGTAACGAACGGCTCACGTTTTGTAACCATTTTCGATGGTGACTGTTCCATCATCTTTGGGATCGCTGAAGATGAGGACACCAGCTGCACCGAGTTCTTGTGCAGCTTTGATCTAGTGTAAAGAAGGGGTGTTGTATGAGCATGGGAAGTATCTGAAAGCGAAACGCATACTTTGAGGCCACGGAAGTTGCCCCCGTAACGAGCTAAGGCAATCTTCCCAGTAAAGTTGACGCCATCTTTTACGAGTGCATCGTAGTCCTAGCAATCGCGCCATCTTTAGACTCAAACTTTCACGACCAGTATAGATGTACTCAGAGTCACCTCCTTCGCTCCATAATTCACGTATACCAACTGCAAATCGGTCAGCAACTGCGCATCATCGAGAGGGAAACACAACTTGCCTTGCCTCTGACATCTCCGTTCGCACTCAGCCCATGGAATGCCGTCACGGCATCGGCATATTTCGCCGCTTCCGGATCCAGTTCGTCCGGCTGCTCCTCTAAATCGAACTTCCAGACGAGATTTCCATCCTTATCGAGCGCCTCCAACGCGTGTTCAACGGGAGTGTTCATCACAGGGTAATAGACGTCAATCCACGCGGTGGGTTTCTTGAGCTTGGGAATGGAGAGCGTGGCCTTTTGGGATTCAGGAGAGCCTGCAGGGAAAATAGGAATGTCTTTGTCTCCTTGTTCATCGTCGGAATAGTGAGAGTGAATTCCGAGAGTAGTCTGGAGGAACGAGAGAAAGTCTTTGGCCGTTTGCAAATCTTGTTCTGAACCTGCAAGATGTGGCTTGCTAGCGTAGTGGCGAACTGTCTTCATCGCCGATTTTGGGTCGGGTACCTCCCTGTACGAACATTGAGCCTAAGAACGGATTGACAGGGTGTTGATAATATACGTACAAGAATTGCTTTTCCGCCAGCTTAGGTGGGAGATACCGATGTCTGTGCTTGTGTCCTTTCTTTGGTGAGTGGTGGCCATGACCAAGGGTCAGACTTATCCCACCGCTGTACCAGTAACTTGCGAGGTGGGCACTAAGAATGAGCGCGAGTGCCAACTTGACAAAGAACCACGCAGTCCGACGAGGCTGTCTCTTGACGGTCGTAGTCGTCGGAACTGGAATTTCTGACTTATAGGTTGGATTGTCCTCGTTGAGGCCCTTGGGAATCGCCATGATGGTGGTGGAGAGAGAGAACCTGAGCCTGAGAGTCTGAGGGTTTTGCTTCCGCAGCGGCGGTCACGTCTTCCATGACGCGAACGGAAGACCCAGACTGTTCTATTTCGGTAAGCAGGGTCGAATCGAAGCGTTGAGTTGGAGAGAACCTATATCGAGAACGGAAGAGGACAAGTCTTCCCAGGCTTTGAATGATAAAGTTCATATAAAAATCTCACATCAACCGTCCCGCGTTCGTAGTTGTTCAGAACAGCCATGATCTTTCTTGCCTTTGCCGCCTCCAAAACGGAACGTGCCCAAGTTCTGAATCTCTCTCTGGCAAGCCTAGATCTCAAAATCATGCGGAAATTCGGACTGTGAGCTATAATTCCTGTTACAAAGGTAGACCAAACGCGCGGACGCCAGGCTCTGCTTTAAAACTATGGCTCGTACGCCCCCAGTTGAGACCATCACTTGGACCAGCGTCGTCTTCGGGGCGGTATGATCTCCCATATGGCCGATTAGGGTGCTGCGTGGACAGCCGTAATCAGTGGTGAGCTAACGGTCATGAAATTTCAGATAAAGCTTCCTTACCAGGTCCCGTTCTCACCATCATCCTCCCAGCTCTACTCTTTCGCTTCCACGCTCACTACTTGGTATTTCCTCATGCCACTCCTTACCAAAATCGCGAAAACAACAGCCCTTGGTGGCGCTACAGGTCTGGGAACCTTCCTATTCCTCACCCGCAAGAATGAGTTTGTCCCAATGGACCCGTCTAACTCGCCTCTCTTCCACTCGCGACACTACAAATCTTGGAATCCCAACGACAATGCGACAACGCACGACGATTGTATGAGAAAGGTTCCTCTCGACCAGATCAGACCAGAGCTTTTGCAGAAGGAGGGTGAGCTCGTTCGGGCATTTGTAGCAGGGGTATGGAGTAGTACAGGTGAGCAATCTTTGCAGTCAAACGGTCAAACGCGTCTCATCGACAACTGACACGTACCATTCCAGGTTACGCACCTCAGAGGGCATATCTCCACAAGAAATACTATGGCGACAAGACCAAGGAGCAACTCTGGACACCTGAGCAGTTCAAACAATCTTCATACGAACTCGGCACCCAAATCACTGACCACTTTGAGGTCATCGAACGTAGCCCGAACAGTGTCCTCGTACGTTGCGGTGATTCTCCTTCCAACAATGACCGCGAAATGGACGGAATATTTGAGCTGACTACGGAGGTGAAGCGCGAAGAGGGTGTCGCAGAGTTCCATATGCGTACGGTAATGTGGCAGGTGAAGGGCAAGACGGATAAGCCACCAATGCCCTCGTTCGTGCAATGGCTACACCAACAGTACGACAAGCTGTGGATGGAGACTGGTCTTTGGAATGTGAAGCGATGATAGAGATTAGAATTCAAGGACAATGTTTTCAGTACACTCCCAGATCGAGTTGTATGAGACTCTGCATTCTGTGAGTGCCGCGCATTTCGCCCTCAATTCGTGGTATGGAGGGAAGCAGGGTCAATTGCGTGTATCCTTGGTGTATCCCCAAGTTTTGCAAACTCGACTCCTTGCGCTGTAGGCGCCCGCTCGTGCGAGACCGTCACCCTCGCAACACCCTCGAATCCTCCTGCTCTTTTTCTACCATCGAGTTGTGGTACGGGAAACTTTTTTGGGGCTATCAAAATGGCCCTCTTTCGCATCAGAAAGTTTTGAAGGCATTCGTCGACTCCAAGATACGATTGAGCCATTTATACTGCTGAACCTCTAAGCCTCAAGCTCCAGCGGAGCCTAGAGTGAGCCCACACGAACTAATTCACCTATTGGTATGGGCACCCTAATTGTGCATTGTGCTACTGCAGCCTCACCGTGACTGTCGGAACGGTTACAATCAGTATCGTTCTGATTCGTGCTCCTCAGCTCATCCGACTGCCTCTCGTCCATAGTTTACTAGTCCCTTTGCACAAAGTGTTCCGTTTGTAGTCAGCGTATCTACTCAGGGTTCTTACCGTCAACTTGGGGGACTGTGGCGTTGTCGGACGGGAAGGGTTTTGGCTGTGATGATCTTTTGGTCGTCTGCCCAAAATCGGACGAATCCTATCTGATCCTATCTATTGCGTGAGGGGGGGGGGAGCATGGACGAGAGAGCTTCGTGTACAGCGTGTAGAGTTGCGTGAATGTATCGATTCTTCCACCACTCACACTTGTTGGAAGCCGACCATATTCAGTCGCTTATAGTAGACAGACTTTCATTGCAATCAAACTCTGACTTACCGAGTCACCGGTTGAAGGCCCCCTCACATCTCCCGAAGTCTTCACGAAACATTCTTCACGGGCTATTAGGGGCCTTTGCGGCCGTGAAGGGCGTCGTGAAGGGACAATGATTACGTCGCGCTGCGTCGATTGCATTCAGAAAGTGGCCAACTGCGGCATCGATCCTGCTTCAATGCGAGCTAGCGACAGGCGACTCCTAACTTGATCAGAACCTGGTCCAGCCCGGGGGAATATTCCTGCATAACGCTCCTAACCCTCTGCTCACAACTACGTTGACTTGACGATTTCACGGTGTCCATGCTTGCTGATTTTTTGCTGTCAACCGTAGCAGGGGTTGTGGCGGGACTAGTGCTCGGTGGTACGTTCTTCTCTACTTATGAGGATGAGGGGCGTCGTTTGGCTGAACTTGCAACCGTATGGTAGGAGGCCCGAAACAACTGGAAATCCGGGTCCTGGGGACCTCGCATTCTGATGCGGCAGCCAAAGCACTAGTTCAAGTCCAGAAACGCATACCAGCAACCCTTCTTGAAGAACCGGACGTCGAGGGAGCGCTGGAAGGGGACCCTATACCGACCATCTCTTGTCAAGGAAGTCGTACCGAGCTTGCCCGATTACCTCCGCACTTCGAGACTTGGAGAACTCTACAAGATACCTTCGAAACTGAAACAGCCGAATGGAAGAAGGTCGAACAACGATTAAAGAAGGAATTGTCCGAGTTTAAAGTCCTCGCTGAGTCTTGGAAAGATCTGGACTCTCGCTGCGACCGCGTTCAAGAGGGTATCCGGATTCTTGCATCTCGACAGGGGGAGCTTGAGCATGAGTCTGAGGCGGACAGCGATACAGAGACGGTCTTTTTGGATGCTAATGACTCTGGAGAGGAGGAGTTGCCTGGTTACGAAGAGGCAAACAAACCACCTCCGCCACCAGCACAAGCCCACCATCTGAATGCACTGGGACGAATCCCGATAAAACAAGCTTTAGGCGTTGAGACTGGTAGCGGTGTCCCGCAGAAGACGCTCGACCTGAATATCACGCTGAATGACCACAGTGACTGTCAGTTGCCATCCTTCACCCGGTTATAAGACTTCACTTACGCTTACATTGATGATCTGCAGCCCGCCTCCAGCACATCGTTCCGCTGGAAGGCATGGACGTCAGCATAAACTTGACGGTACACTACCTACGGCCCCAGGACTCCGAGTCTGCGAAAGGAAAGAGTACTGTCAGAAAAGATGCCGGTGGTATTTGATGCTCAAGCTTTGAATTACTTCAACCGACCGTTGGTTGAACAGAAGGATAATATACTGGCGAATCAGTTTTGAGGCTTGAGGCCGCTACGCTCGCAGGCTGGACTTGACCGTATATATGTAGGAAACACGCACATGGTTGTTATACTTGTAGGTAAAGAGTCTGTACAGGGTTTTGATTACACGTTACCAGAAAGGATATCATCCTTCGATCCCAAATAGAACACTGGAATTGCGTCGAGGGGTGCGCTCACGTTGACAAGCTTTCCTCCTGCTCCAAAGTCCTCGTCGGTCCACCTATAATTATGATTAGAAAAGATGCTATCACGCGAGTGAGGAGACGGGGCATACCAATGCTTCCAGCTTGTTCCAGGATTCTTCTCATCGAGGGCTGGGAGGTAAACCTCTTTTGCAGTGACCCCTAGCTCACCAACCGGCGCAACGAGTAAGCGTTGGCCTAGGAAACAGCTGTATCAGTGAGAGGCCAAGTGACGAGCTCCGAGGGTAAGGACGTACCAAACATGAACTGGTGGATGACTACAGGCTCGTTCGACTTGGTCCCGTTTGCTACGAACGGATCGGACGAGAAGTCGTAGTACATGGGCCGCATAATCGCTTTCCCCGTCGCTTGCAGTTGTTCAAACAACTTTTTGACGTATGGGATGAGTTGATAGCGGAGGGCGATATACTATTCGACGTGAATAATCGTGATAATCATTACGAGGCAATAGATTGGATGTCGTACCTTCTTGGTGATGACAAAGTTCTCTTCGCCATAGGACCAGGGCTAGTAGATGGATTTTCAGTGCGCGGGTCACGATGAGAGCTAGCATACGTACCTCATTAGGGCAAGGATTAGCATGGGGTAAAGTGCTGGTCCGTGGGAGGTTGCAGCTCCGTGTTCTATAAATCACTCGCAAATTTTCCACAACCTATAGGTGAACCTGGACGTACCCGTGTACCCTCATCTGGAGCAACCTATCAGCATCGGAGGAGAGTGTAGTAGGTAGAAGCACATACGAATGGCAAGAACGTTCCCAGGCCGAACCAACGAACAAAGAGTTCCTTGCCCTAAGGCGAAGATTAGTCAAGCAGATAGAAGACACAAGGAACGAAAGAAGACTTGCCTCGTCCGTATCGATGTTCAACCCCGCAAACCCACCGATATCCAGCGTCCAAGACGAGATACCCGACGCGGCCATTGACACACCGGACGTGACTTGCTGCAACAGCACATCGAATGTGGAGTCGGTATCTCCACTCCAGATGTACGAGCAGAACCGTTGACCGCCGACAAAGGTCGAGCGAGTCAACGACATGAATTGGCAGGTGTTCGGTGCAGTGTCGGTGAGGTTTTGGAACCCTTCCTCGATAGCTTGCTGGTGGAACCATGGGTACAACTTCCCTGTGCCTTCTTGAGTTCCGCTGTAGTATTGAGCAAAGGTACGGGAGAATGGGATGCCCCTGATGAGGTCTTGACCATCTTTTGCGCGGAAAGGTTATGAGTATCAAACACCTGTAACCCGACCTAATACCACTCACTGTTCTGGAATGGCTCTCCCAACGTTCCGCCTGTTGCGGCTGCGTCAGCTTTCGGTCGGAGGAACGAACGAATACTCAGATACCATCAGCCTGATCGATCCAGAAATTGTTAATGCCTTTCGAGAAGTAGCTGTCGTTGAGACGCTTCCCTGATGGGATATGGGTAAGAATATCGCGTGGCAACGCAAGAAATATCTTACAGAGGAATTCACGGGCTTCGGGATTACTGGAATCGACTGTAATCCGAAGGTTCATATTCAGGCACCAAATCATCACAACAGAAAAGAGCCCGAGACATACTGAGTCGCGTATAAACCCCCTCGAACGAATCTTGAATACCAGGTCCGTCTCGCGTGGTAGCAAGAAGCCCTTGTCGCTGTAACGTGATGTAGTTTTCCGACTTGTCTTCGACGGAGGGCCACAACGAGACCATAAGCTCCGCGCCTGTCAACTCCCTGACACGTTGCACCATTCGCACAGGGTCTGGCCAAGGCTCAGTGTCAAACGACCAGTCTCCCTGGAACTTCCAAGCGAAGAAGTCTGTGAGATTGTGAGCAACGGACTTCTGAGGACAAAGAGCGTGGAAGTTACCGATGACGATGAGCGATACATTGACTTGCTCGTCATGGAACCGCTGCGCCAGATCCTCCACTTGAGTCTGGTTGTAGTAGCGAAGTTTCGACTGTTGATAACCAAGAGACCAGTCGGGGGGTAAAGGTTGACGACCTGTGACAGCAGTGAACTGTTTTTGCAAAGCATCGTAATCCCCTGGAGCTGCAGTGGTTCTGAGGAACTAGGTAAGCCAGAGCACGTCACCGAAGAGTATGGACGCACATGTAGTAGTCGACAACAGTGGTCTCGCTTGCCACAACTCGGGTACGTTGGTGTCCGAATTCTAAAGAGCGATCAATGACAGCTCGACGACAGCAATCTCAGAGAACCCTACCAATGCGACCTTGCCCCGGCATATTGAAGAAGTGGAGGTAACCCTATAAAGTTCAACAGACCCGTCAATGGAGTGGCACGTCTTACGAGTGACCACAACTAACCTTGTTCGACATCCACACCGGCAACCTCACATTCGAATTCCAGTTAATCAAATCCACCACCTGCCCCTTCTTATTCACCGAATGGTCCTTACAACACGCCTGCTGTCCAACCCCATAAAACTGCTCGTCCTCATCCGCGCTGAATGAGAAGTACGACTCAAAACTGCTAGCCCTGAAATCCTGAAAGTAGAACCTAGGCAACAACGTCTTCGTATCCGTAAACTCGCTAGTCAACAGCGTCGTAGAACCGTTAGACTCCACGCGGTGGAACGAGATCGTCCCATTTTGAACACTGGCCACGAGATTCCCGTTCCGGATGGTTGCAGAGGATTGGTAGGGTAATTTTATATCGTGAGAGAGGCCCTGGTTGCCTCCAGGTCCTTCGATAGGTGGGTCGATGATGGCAGACCATTCGTTGCCGGTAGGGTCTCGCATGATGGAGGCGCGAACGCGGAAGGCGTGGTTCCCAAACGGCTACAAAGCAGTGACCGAGTGAGTACATTGTCAAACAGGCAGAGGTGTCTACATACCTGTATGTAGACACGTTCATAACCGTTCTGAAGCTTGATACCAGTCGAGTTGGGCTGGAAGTACTCGCCCTCGTCGACATCGGCGGCATTCACACCGAACAACGAGGAAAGGCCATCTCCTCCCCATGTTGCATCACGTATCAGAAGCAGGAAATGCACAGAGGCAGCGAAAAGAAACGCTGCCAGAGATTTCATAGCGAAGGAGGAAGAAAAACAAGAGCGTGGTGTACTGGTCTCCGAGAGTTCACGCATCCGGTTTTTAAAAGAAACAAGAACTCGTGATAAGGGAAGGTTGACGTTCTGATCCTGAAGAATTCGATGCGGCTTTGAATTACACTGCGGGTCGGTTTCGCGTGAGTGGAGGTGATCAATGGAATCCGGTGACGTTTTTCGAAGGGAAGCGCGTTGATAATGAAATGGTGGTATTGTTGGGCCCCCACTTGTTCTCATTTCTGTTGATTTTGGGAGAAGTTGTAGCAGAAAGGAGCCAATAAAGCCGCATAACGAGACTAGAGACTTTGGAGGAGTACTGAGGTGGAAGTACGAAAATAACTCTGCAACTTTGAAGTTTGGGGCCAGTCCAGGTGGTTTAATCTACCCGGACCGTCGGTCCGCCCTTACCTTACGTCAGGCATGTCATTGTCAGGCCCTGGACCTGAAGTTCAAGTTGGTGAACTTCTCTGAACGATCTGAACGTATTGACTCGAACCCTCCGACTCGCACCACTACAACTTGGCGCACACCCGCATCAGACACAATAGTTTCCAGAAGAGAAGAATAATTCATTCCCAACGTACGCCTACAGTTACATTGCTCCTTCATTATACATAATTTTCATGTCCAAAGAACCAACACATAACCGATAATCATACAACGTTCATCTGCGCATTCTTCTTTTTTGATGTGGTAGACCGCACACAAGGCTCTCAAATCTTCATGCCAAGGTTGACGTGAACGGCCTTGACAGCGGTGTAGCTGGAGAGAAAAAAAGTCCCATGTCATCATAAACCCTGTGGTCCCCCGCAGCGGACCCGAACCACTTACTTGTTCAAAGCGTACTCGCCAAGTTCACGTCCAATACCGGATTGCTTGAAGCCACCGAAAGGTACGCTCTCGTTCAAAGTGTTGGCGCAGTTGACCTAGTTGAATTCACCGTTAGCGGCGGCACTGACATTCCTCGTTCGTCACGAAACGTACCCATGCGGTACCGGCCTTGAGTCGGTGAGCAGTGTTCAAAGCCTTGTTGATATCTTGCGAGAACACAGCGGCTGCGAGACCGTAGACGGTGTCATTGGCCTGGCGAACAACATCGTCCTCATCCTCGAATTTGATGACAACACCAACGGGACCGAAGATCTCCTCCTGAACGATCTTCATGTCTGGGCGAGTATCAGTGAAGATGGTGGGGTTGATGAAGTATCCCTCTTGGCCGTGACGGTCGCCACCGAGGTGGACGGTGGCACCTTGCTCCTTTCCAGAATCAATGTAGCCCATGATACGCTGTGGGTTTGGCGTGAGCTGAATGCACCGGCATATATGCCAGAAGAGGTGCTCACATCGTATTGGACTTGGGAAACCTGAGGACCTTGGTCGGTGTCCTTGGCGAAGGGGTCACCGAGTTTGATTTCCTTCGACTTCTCAGTGAACTTCTGGAGGAACTTGTCGTAGATGCCGGACTGCACGAAGATACGAGTACCAGCACAGCAGGCTTGTCCGTGGTTCCAGCTGAAGAAGCGGATGTAAGGAAGAATAGAACCTACGATAAGATGATCAACTTACAAGACACCGTGGGCGGCCCAGGCAACGGCCTTCTCAAGATCGGCATCACTGAGGTAGGGCAATTAGCACGAATCGAAGGTTGCCAAGTTGGTTACGAACTTGAAGATGATATTCGGTGACTATGGCGGTGGGAGTTAGTGTCATGTTTTCCGTGAGTGAGCCAGTTCAACACACCTTTCCACCGAGTTCGAGTGTGACGGTCTTCAAGTTCGACTTGGCTGCGTTCTCCATGATCTTACGACCGACGAGTGTGCTACCAGTGAAAGCCACCTTTTCAATCTTCATGTGTGCGGATATGGCATTACCGACGGTGTGTCCGTAGCCGGTGACGACGTTTACAACACCAGGAGGGAAGATGTCGTTGATGATGCTGCACATACGGATAGCGGTCAAGGGAGTGAACTCCGAGGGCTAGGATCCAACCCCGTGAGTAAGAGGAATCGACAACCTTACGACCCAAGCTCACCTTCATAACGATAGTGTTTCCAGTGGCCAATGCTGAAGAGAGTTAGGAAAGCCGATAAGGGTATGTGCCAGACATTCTTACCCGGACCAATCTTCCATGCGAACATGAGCACTGAATGCGGAGTGTGAGCGAATGAGAAAGGCTATAGACCGTAGAAAAACCTACATGGGAAGTTCCCTGTGATTTGTGGCGCGTGTTTTTAGTAGTCTGAGAAAGCTGAGGATCTGGGGTGCATACATGGGATAATTTGGCCCTGTAGAATGGCGTCAGTGAACGTCGAAGACAGTTGAGAGAAGACGACTTACAACAACACCGATGGGTTCGTGACGGGTGTATGTCAACTTGTCTTCGTTTGTCTGCCGAAAAATGAGTTCTCCCGTTCCTTCGAATTCGGTAACCTGTGACTAACCTCTTGGACCTGACCGTGGATCTTGTCCGCCCATCCGGCATAGTAACGGATGGTGTCGATGGCGAATTGAGTGTCGACGTTCATCGCCCACGCGAAGGTTTTACCTGATCGATGGGTCGGTATCGGACTCGGGAGCGAAGTAAGTCTACGTACCGTTGTCCAAAACTTCTAGAGCTGCCAATTCTTGTTGGGCAGCCTCCATCGCTTGCCACAACTTGGTCAGTAGCCTCGCACGTTGGCCACCGGACGCTTTGAGACCCCAGACAGTGTCGAATGCTTTCTGAGCAGCGTCAACAGCGGCGTCGACGTCTTTGGCGGTACCCTCGGCAATCTTGGTAACAACCTGGCCGTTGGCTGGACAGGATGGTCAGTAAGACGTGATTGGGCGTGATATGGAAGATTTGGACCCACTTGGGTTGACGACACTGATCAAAGGGAAATCGTTAGAATTTTAACAAGTGATCGAGCAGAGTAAATAAAATACACCGTACTCGATAGTGCTCTTATCGGCTCCATCAACGAACTTGCCATTGATGTAGAGACCAGTAGGGAAGTTGACCTTTCCCTTAAAGGAGGGGGTGTTGAACTCGTGTGAGAATGAAGGAGACATTGTGAGTGAGTGGTGGGGGGTTGAGAGGAGGGAGAACAGGAGCATAAAACATCCCGGTATTTATTTGGCACATAGACGACGTCAAGGGTCAGGATGTCTTGTCCGCGTGAACGGGCCAGTCCAATAGCAGGTCAGTTGACCGTAATCCTGATAAATCCATATTCCGTGATGTCGATCTGTGATTTGGGAGCGGGATCCCCTCTGCAACCCCACATTCTGCGCAATGTCAACCAATTACAATAAGCGGGGCCGGCCGACGTTAGCATAGAAAGCAAGCCCAGAGGCAGCTCTGGACGTGGCTACTGCCATCGCAAAGCCTTGTAAGACATACTAATTCTGTACTCCTTCCCGCCGATCTGTGATCACGATCGGGTACCCCACAGGCTCCCATAGGCAAGCAACTGGAACATCACAAAGCCGCAAAACATCACACCGTCACGATGTTTGTGGAGAGGAGGACGATTCACTCTTCGTAAAAAAGACTGTATTACAGATGGACAAGCTCCTGGGGATGCAAGTTGAACCTATCCTGAGCTGTTGAAAGACGAATACATTCCAAGCGGGATGCGGAAGTGGCTGACAGTTCCGATCGATGTCCATCGGGTCTTGCTCGGGGCCCCACCGGAATCAAATGCATCCGAATGAGGGGAAGTGAGGGGAAAGCGCGAACTGACCTGCCCTCAACTCCAAGCGCTCGACGTGCTCTCTCGACCTCCCTCATCGTGATATTCAATTGCAAGTCGGGGCCAGATGCTAAAGTCAAGCTAGGACGACGTCGCCAGAGACGTGCAGATCAGGTGGACGTCGAATTTCTCCAATCCTAACGTCGCCTTCAAATAACCGTTTTCGAATTTTGACCGGCGGCTTCTTTTTATTGCGCACCTCATCCACGCGCATGGGGCCCTATGGGGCCAATCGGAACTCGACTGCTGTAGAATCCAATTACACTTATATGATTTGAAGGGGTTGCTCGAATTTGCCTACCCTAAGAAACAGGTAGAGATGGAGTGGTGATTGCAGGTCTGTACAGACTGTACTGAACTTCGAAACCCTAGTGCGCAACCGTGGAAGGTCGGTTTCCCGCAACGCTCCAAGCCGCTAGCAAGGGGCGTACCTATGTAATTCCTCCTGGGTAAATCGCAACAGGGCCCACCGGTCTGGGAATATCTGCGGCTTTCGGAGGATATCCGCACGTGCAGACGTCTGTACCCACGCACGGACCAGGTTTAGGGCAGGGCAAAGGGGGCCCTTTCAAATCGCGTTCTGAGCCATTTGCTGGACGAACTTTCATCGATTTTCCTCGGTGCGAGCAAGATTTCGGAGAAGTTCGAAATCATGGACAAGCTACAAGCAGAAAATTAGCCAGTGCCGAGGAATCTCAAACATCAAACACTTCTGAAACTCCTCCGAACCTGTAGGCATGCTGAAGCAGCTTATGAGCTTCTACCATCCTGGGAGCTCCATACAATGACATAGGGCCTGTGTAGTCAACAGCGTGACTGTTGATTATATATACCTTTTGTGTAGTGGTTTGTGCGTCAGGCCCGCGCAGGCTTCTGGAACCCCTTCTAACCCTTCCTCCACCTCGCCTGCCGAGAGCTGTGTAGATCCATACGGAAATCGCCAGATACCCTCTGGTATCCCCAGTTAGTGCAGGTGTGTTTTTCACTGAGAGGCCTAACTAACGACTTGGATTTCTTCGTAGCTTCAACCGGCGACTTCGGCTCCACACCACCGCCGGATACATCAACCACCTCGACCGGCAAGACTTTTGTCGTTGCTTTGGCCTCTGCGCCCATCGGCTCACTCGGACTCAATAGGCCTAAGCCTTGGCGATCTCGAAGGGCATCGACGAGATCAAGAATTCCCGCGTATGGGCCACGGGCAAAGCGGCCAGGCGCAGTGATTGAATGGGTAGCGTATAATCACCATCTCTTCGGCTTCGTGTTGATCAATTCATTGACAGAACCCGATTATCTAGATGCGTAAATAAGAGATGCAGCACCAGCTCTCGCGGCCACCTCCTTGTTTCTTTCTCCTTCCATATCTTCCAACGGATAATGACTGCAGGTCCCAGTAAGTCGACGCACGGTGGTGAGCTATCTTTCGATTCAAGCAGTCCCACTTCATCTTACGAGTGCTTGTAGTCTACTCCTTTACACACAGATCCTCTTCGACAGAGGTTCACGCTGGATCAAGACGGTATGTCTGCTTCGTGATGTTGGACACTGCTACGCTGAATCACATTTGCAGGACGACGGAGCGCGTTCGGCGCCTGGAAAGCCGTCAAGCCTCTGATGATGCTCAGACCTCTCTGACCCTCGACTCAAAGGTCATCTCGAAAGTGATGGAAGAGCCGTCGGAAACGGAAGCAAAGGCCGGGAGTCCGTGTCAGCTCACTGACCAAATTCCACCTTGTCTGATCTTCGTTCCTGCTGATCAGCATACGCTACATCCCTCATATCATCCAACAACTTCATCAACTTTTGTGCTAAGGTCAATCTCCCACTCACCAATGGGATGCCAATCACAGAAAGTTCGTGCAACCCAGCCCCAATGGGTATCATACCATCAACCGACCGCATTCCTTCTCTTAAATTCCAATTTCCACTCAACGGCGCTGTCTTGGCAATAAACAAACCCTTCACGGTACTTTTGGGGATCAACAACTTGGCAACCGAAAATCTCGTCAATAGGCGGACAAACTATCTTGCTGCACCACAGCAAGTCGATCCAAACGGCCTCGTACTTGGCCACGCTGCGATAGTCATTGAACAGTTAGACACTCTAAATCAGACGGCCACAACCAATCCTCGTCAATTTATCTATTTTAAAACAGTTGTCGAGAAGCTCCACAGCGGATATCTTGGCTTCGACGTCCCCGGCAATTTGCCAGCGGGCTCCTATAGACTTTCGTCTGTGACGACGGATGCGAATTATCACTCTATCGTAGTTCCCTTATACTACAGCACGGATCCATCGACGACGCAATATACGTGGGTGTCATATCCATATGTCATCGTCCGCCTCCAGTCCTGATTGCAATTCTCCTCCAATTAGTTCACGGTTCGAGGTGAAATTACTTCACGGTCGGCAAAGCGCGAGGCCGATGCGAACAGAGTGTTTCCACGTCAAAACGGGAATACGAATACATCAAGCTCCAACGGCGATGCGGAGACTTCGACGACCCTCCTTTCCTCACAAATTGCTGTCAACTTTTCAAAAGATGGACTAGACACGAACCCTCTCCCTGGTGCGTAATTTGCCAGGTGTCAAGCGTATCTGACGGTCCGCATAGGCCAAGTCGCTTCTTTGACTTCAAGAAACAACTTCATTAACTATTGCCTCACTACTAACAAGGTTTTGACCAATGGCCAACAATGGAGCAACGACTCGTGTAACCCCATACCTATAGGCACCATACCCTCGTCATCCAAAATGCCCTCATTCAAGTTTCTGTACCCGAAAAACTTCGATACGATACCCCCGAATGAGGCTTTCACAATCCGACTTGGCTTCAGGAATATGGATATCGAGATGACGAATCCCGAGACTCGCTACTTGTCTGCACCCCAACAGCTGGCAGGCGACGGGTCCATCAAAGGTTACGCGCAGGTCGTCATTGAGGCCCTTACATCGTTAAACCAGACAAGCTTCACGGATCCCCTTAGAGTAGCCTTCGCTGCATCGATGAATGGCTCCACCGGAGATGGCGTGCTTGTCACTGACGCTTCAAAGGGTCTACCGGCTGGTTTCTATCGAATGTCTTCGAGGGCGCTCACCGCGAACCATGCTCCGCTTGCGTACCCACTCGCGGTCAGAGGTACAGTAGATGATGTTATATACGTGAGTGCCTTGTGGAACTCTGGCTTTCCTTCCTTTCTGACCTTTCCTGCCCCAGTTTCAGGTGGGGGACGGAGGCTCACCGGGTTCAATAGCTGCAAACTCAATAATTGCTACTGCTCCAGTGGCAGCATCTACATCTACATCTGTGAGAGCAACCCATATTGATCGGGCATAGGAAACTTACGCAAATTCTTCTCATCACTTTTTAGATTGCACCTAGCGAGCTGCCAGAAGGTGGTGGCAGCGGTTCCAGGTGTGTGATGATCGCATTTCCACACCATCCCCACTCCCCCCCCCCCTCTTCAGAATTCCAGCCACTGACGACCGTCATGTTCTCAGTCCCATGGCTTCAGGCGCAGTTATAGGCGGATCAATAGGGGGGGTAATCCTAGTCGTTATCATAGCTATCTCTCTTCTCCTCTTACGCAGTCGGAGGAAGAGGAGGAGGGAAGGCTCGGAACCCGCATTTGATACACCCCAACGTACATACCCCTTCCCATTTACAAGCAACTCGCAGATGGCGAACATCGTACCGTTCTTGGAGACGAGTAAAATCACGGACGGTAGATCAAAAGATGGGAGGAGAGCTGTGGGGTTGGAATCGTCAGAGGCGGGCGGGAGCTCGAGTCGACGGTTGAGTTTTGGATCGGTCGCTCCTTCGTATCATACAGTCGCCCAAGAGGGGTAATAAATACTTAGTTATGCTGTCAACTTTCCTGCCTTGCAAGGTATCTACTGGATTCTACTGATGAGACGAATCAAGGACGCTTCGTGGTCGGGAAACAAGCCAGAAAGGGAATGGCGACGGGATACTTATTGAAGATGTTCTCGCTGTTTTCGTATCGGGGCTCGGGAAGCCGATTCTGATCCAGAAGTCTGGGATATGATGCGAGGTTGGAAAACGATACTATAGATACTTCGTGATGCTGGACAGCCCACAGATAAGGTAAACAAAATTGGTACAGTAACTAGATCGATACACAGTTCGCGACACAAAACACTAAACGTATAATCCATGTTGCAGTCGATAGTCTAAGAGCAAAAACACGCCATCCCTCGCTACCTCCCTCGACCATCTCCCCCACCTCTCACAGCTCACGCCCACGTCACAACAAACCTCACCCAATAAACCTACAAATCCCGTCTTGTCCTATACACGGCTAGGGTAAGGAGACCGGCCCTCCGGCGTTGACAGCGGATCGATCTACTTAACGAGGTCTTGTACACGGCGAGACGGAGCTTGAGGTTCTTCGGGCGTTTCATAGACTTGTTGTGGAGGAGGCTTGAGTTGTAGGAGGTGGGCGGAAACGGCCAAGGGAAGTAGCGAGAGCCCGGCCAGAAGAGCACTAAGAAGGAAACGGAAAGAAAGAGACTCACCTCGTAGATACGACTACCCCACTCTCACTGCCTCCCTCGTCCATCCTCCCCGCCTCTCACAACGCAAAACCTCATCACATCAATCCACATCACCCAATGACCATCCAACTTGCATCTCGTCCCATACACGGCAAGGGTAAGCAGACCGACCCTCCTGCTTCGACAGCGGATAGATCTTCTTATCGAGGTCTTGTATACGGCGAACTGTAACTTGACGTTCTTCGGGCATGTGAGTTGTTGTGGCGCGGGCTTGTATTGACAGAGGCGGAGGGAAAGGCGAAGGAGGTACCGAGAGCCCAACCAGATCGAAGCACATAGGCAGCACCAATCCCAAAGGCGAGAGAAAGAACGTACCTGTAATCGGAGAACAACGCAAAGGCCAAGACGAAATCGAGACTCACCTGGCAGACACGCCTACTCTCGCTACCTCCCTCGCCCATCTCCCCTCACCCCCCACAACTCAAAACCCCACCACAGCAACCCTCACCCAATGAACCTCCAAATTCCATCTCGTCTCATACACGGCTAGGGTAAGGAGACCGACCTTCCTGTCCTGACAGCGGATCGATCTACTTATCGAGGTCTTGTATACGGCGACACGGAGCTTGAGGCACTTCGGGCGGTACGTTGAGTTGCTGTTGCGGGGACTTGAGTTGTAGGAGGTGGGTGTGAACCGGCGAAGAAGGTAGCGGGAGCCTAGCCAAAACAGAAATCAGAAGATGACAAAAAGGGCGAGACTCACCTCTTTGGGTACCTGAGTTAGAGCGAGGGGCTTGAATGATAAGAAGCAGGCGAAACGAGCGACAGATGTAACGAGAGCATGACTGAGCTTGAAGGATGTAATCAGCGCCAATTCCAGGGAGAGGACGAGTGAAGCCTTACCGACATAAAGCTCATAAACAACGCAAATTCTGTAACAGCGAGACAACACCATAACCCAACTAGCAAGCAGCTTTCAACTTCTTCACCGAGACGTCCTTCAGACGTCTCATCCAGCCCGACTTGGATTTCTTCGTAGCTTCGACCAGCGACTTCGACTCCGCACCACCGCCAGACACTTCGACCACCTCGACCGGCAACACTTTCGTCGTTGCTTTTGTCTCGATGCCCAACGTCACCACACCCCCTTCATGCAGCAAGTCCAGGAGAGCCATGATCCGCTCCCCACGAGGCGTCGTCGAGACGACCTCTGTGGGCCAAATAGGGGCTGAGACTGAGGACGGAGCGGTCGTTGTGTGAAAGGCGCCAGAGCACACCTCATCCTCGTCACTTTCCTCGCTCGTGTACGCGTGAGGAGGAAAGCTGACGGTGATTGGGAGAGATGAGGGTGGGGGGTGGGCAGAGGAAGAGGTGATGTTGGCGGTCCCGATAGGATGGGACACCAGGTCCTTTTCCCAGTTGTCACGGGGCCCAGCACACCTGAAATGTAACAACGGAGAGGAGAGGCAGGGAGAGGGGGAGCGAGAGGCAACAGCAGGACGAGAAGGACGCGACGCACCTCGAGCAACCTTCTCGATGATCTTCGATACGAAACGAGGCATTTTGATTTCTTCTTTGATGGGTATGGGTGCGAAAGTTTGCGTGTGAGGCAGGTATATCGCGAACGATGATGGCTGTAGCAGCGCAAGAGACGTTGGGGAGCTGATCTATCGGGGGGGAGGGTTTATGTAGGATTCTGTGGATTATGTGAGCTTCCAGTTGTTTGTCGCCGGCAAATAACGCGTCATTTTGACGTTGCTCATCGTGTTGCACGACGAACACAATTTGGACGATGAGCTCGAGCTTGGTAGTGGAAGTGAAGGTCAGGAACACGATAGTCACGTTAGTTTGCGGTCAGGTGAAAGGCGTGGGGAGATATTGCCCAAAATGTGGGTGCAGGAGGTCATTGGCATTTGTTTTTGGGATAAAAATATTCAAAATTGGGACCGATTGATGGCCAAATCAATATTGGTCCGATTATTTAAAACAGGAAGTGCAGGAATTGTCCACGAATCCCAGCCAAAAACTACCTCTGCCGCCGAAAAATTAAAACAGGACCTCCCAAATGTACGGCAATGTCTTGGTCCTTAAGTGGTTGCGCGAGGCCCTGAAAAGATCAGTTAGATGAAGGAGTCCTAGACGACCAGGTCAATATTAGCCAAAGGAGGAGTTGGGCGGAACGATGAACCGAGGATCCTGCATACCGTGTCTGCTCCGGCACCAGTAGTACTGAGGTACTCCTGCACATCGACAGACGAATTGTCGAAAAAGGCGCGCTCGCGATCATCGGAATGGTGTGTATACAACAAGAAATGAGATTGTTGTTTCCGGAGCCTTCCTCACCCATTGAAGTCTTCATTGAGCCAAGCGCTAGCAATCGTTCGTGGAGACGATCCTGCCACCGGCAGATGGAACCACAATGCGCGAAAGTTCGAAGGGAGCGTGCCGCGAAATTATTGTCCTGCGGGTGGATACCCGCTGTCTCTCATGGTACGACTTGATTTACGTGCCTTCCCAATGTTCAAACACTGTATCCAGGCGACCGATTTGGCTTCCACCGCCAGCTCGAGAGGAATCCAAAGTTGAGTTGCAGGATGCCCTCGAGGCGAACGGGTACGCACTTTGGTTTACGAAGTCATGACCAGTGTAAGTATCGACGTCCGTTAGGAATCCTTCCCAGCGCGTTTGTACACCGGTGCGTGGTTTCCTAACACTAGACAGCTTCAACATCCCCATTCGATCTTCAGTCAGGTGGTTCGTGTCCGGTAATTGATCCATATCTGCGGACTTTCGATGAACGATTGCGCTGGGAGGCCGCGAGATGAATAGGTGAAAATAAGACGATTGATTGCTGGATCTGCGCACTATCACCAACACTATCACCAATCAGCCCCTGATGTCAAAAATACCCTTCTTTGGATAGCCTTGCGTATGCTCGAAAAAGAGTAGTCTGACAGTTGACGTTGAAGCGTCGCTGTTAAACCTTGTTGAACGTTGAGGCTCAAGAGCAGCTTGATGACGTGATATAGCGCACCGGTCCGAATTCCTGCTAGCCTCTGCCAACTCTACCTGTGACCGGCCCGTCAATGAGCAAGCGTCGATTACTTTTCTTGTGAGGGGTCGGTTACAGGCCTACTTACCACCATAGCAAATACCTCTGGTCACTGCCCCGCATAATGCAGACGTCCGTTCGGGGAATCAATTTTGAAAAGTTCGGCCTCCACGTCGTGTGAGTGGCTGCGAGCGGCTCTGATCCGTTTCAGAACTAATTGTACTGTGATGATCAACCTCGACAATTAACCCTGTGCAAATCTGAAGATAGAACAACGTCTCCACTCAACGCAAACCATAGGCATTCGCGCGCTGCTCATGGTCGTCCCGTAATGCACACCTTTCGATGACGAAGCAGAACATGAGGACTGTAGAAGTAGAGCCTCAGCGCCTCGCTCAACATCAGATGGATTTTCTACTTCAGGTTCCCATCAACAGTTTTGTTCGGCACGTTTACACACGGTGCTTCATATAAAAGGATGTCGCAACAGAGGGCCAAAACCATAATGTATCCCCCTAGACCATCGATTGAAAGCCTCCCGTTATATTCTTCTCCAAAACTCATCGTCCCAGAACTTCCCTCGGTTTCAGACGATCCTTCTTCTACTGGCACGTCGCCTACCGATAAAAACCTTCAAAGCTCATTATTCCACGATCATGACCATGCATTTCTATCATCCAGTACACCCTCGATGTTTCGGCGGCAACACAGCGACCGCAAGAGGGATCGCGAAGTCACTATCTCGCCTCCCACATCAAGAGACTCCAGTGTTGACCGTCGGTCTGATACTCCGTCGTGGATAGAAAAGTTTAGTCCAAGGCCATGGAAGATGACTCCCCGAAAGAAAGAACCTGTTCCCAAAGAACAAACCGAAGCCTACCTGCGGACTCGAGCGGTAAGTCTCAGCCGTGTGATCCCTAAACGTTACAATGCACAGTTACTTACCCCACACGACAGAGAGTAGAACTCGCGGTAGATATTGTCAAAGCCACTACGCGTACAGCCCTTGAAGTCGCTGGAGAAGTTGGAGAAGTCGTTCCGGGGCTCAGCATAGCGGCAAGGCTGCTATCCAACATATGGGATGCTGTTGAAGGCGTCGATGTAGGTTTTACAGCGTGTTGCTGCATCACAGTCATGTTTACTCACTTTCTTGGAACCTAGTCGAATCGACTTGCCTGTTTACGACTGACCGAACGCTGTGCCGAAATTCTTCTGGCTGTGAATGAGGAGCTTGATCCAGCCGACGTAGATATTGGAATTGAAATGGAGGTACCCCTTGAACGCCTCGAGGAGTGAGTGGGATCCCATCATACTGTGCCATCCTCGCTGACTTATTACACGAGATCGTTCACTCATTTTCGCGATTTTCTGGTAGAGCAGAACAGCCAGCCATTCTGGGCGCGGTACCTGAAACGAGATGACATCCTCAGGGATATAGAGAACTGTGACAAGGCTCTGAACGACGCATTATTCCTTTTCAACGTGAGTCACCTCGCGCGTACGATTCAATGGCTGGCATCTGAACGCGTATGCAGATGCGAATCCAAATCCGCCTGATGAAGAATATCAAGGGTATTTCTCACTCACCGGAGCCCAGACCCGACAGTAGTTTGCTACTTGAGCGGGACATCGAACGTCAATCGTCGGTGGACGAAGTAGGCTCTGAGTTCGAGGATCTGATTTTGACGAACCTTCCTTCGGACGGGGAACTGCGTTCGCCCTCGATCGTGTCCCTTGCATCCGTTCCCTTAGACGATCTTGCGGTTGAGGAAGCCTACAACATCAGGAACTTTCTTAGCTCCCTTCAAGAGCACCAGAACAAGCTCGACAGAGCCCGTGATTCCTCCGACATCCGACAGCTCCTCGCGTCCGCTTTGAAGTCTGAAACGAATCGGGAGATGATTCGTGTCTTGCAGATGGGAAAACATGATATGCTTCATGCGATTAGATATTTCCTGGAGGCTTGGGAAACGCGGCCTATTGCCCACCCCTCGAGCTCGCGGATTCTTCCGCGTAAAGACCTATCTCGGGTCAGGTCTTTGACTTGGCCTTTGGATGAGCAGCAGAACAATCTATTGGACAAAGGCTACTTGAATCCCGATACCCTTCGTGGTCCAGTGGATGTGGAGATTCCCAGTTGGACGATCAGCAAGTGCGTATTGGAAACTTTTCCTCGACTCGAAGTCAACTCACATTTCTTTGTTTAGATCACAGGTCTCTTGTCAAGAGCTCGTTGGCCAAGGGTTCTTCTCCCACGTCTACAAAGGGACTTGGCGACACCGAACAGTTGCTATCAAAATCCTCGAACGTTCGACTCCTCAGGACGCCTTCATCAGCGAGTTCGAGGTGTGGAAGACCCTTCAGCACCCCAACGTTCTTAGGTTGTACGGGACAAGTGACCCTGAAGGCCCCGATTCAACTAGGTTCTTTGTGAGCCCGTACATGAGAAGTGGGTCTCTTCCGGAATATCTGAGACGCCTAGAATGGGAATTTGGTGGCACGGCAGTCCGCGAGGATGTCAACAAGAGAATGGCGGCGGAGTTGGCTAGGTTTATGTTGGAGATTGCAAGAGGGATGGAGTATTTACACGATTGTCGTGTCGTCCATGGAGATCTCAAGGTGGGTTCTTGTTCGACTGTTGACTCGCATCGCTCAATCGAATTTGTTTTCCTGAATTAGGGTGCCAACATTCTCGTGGACAGCGACTCGAGATGTGTCGTTGCAGATTTCGGACACAGCAAGTTTACCTCCCAGATCACATACGCAAATGCAAAGCATAACCGTAAATATCTTTCTCCGTTGACTTCCGATTCCCCTTCTGACCTCGGTCAAAATTAGACGGTTTCCGCTGGCAATCGCCCGAGCTTATGGCTGGACAGTCCTTGTTATCGCGGGAAAACGACGTTTATGCTTTTGGTATCACCACAGTTGAGGTGTTGACTATGGGGAGCCTTCCATGGCCGATGCTTCCCGACAATTTGGTGAAAACACGGGTTCTCGGTGAGTGTTTGGATCATAGCTGCTGAAAGTGTTGGTCACTAATCATTATCTGGTCTTCAGATCTCAATGAACGGCCTGACTACCCTGTATCCGTCACCAGGTCACTAGGGATCACACGACTCATTCAAGATTGCTGGCACGCTGCCCCATCGGTACGACCCAACTTTTCGAAAGTAGTCAGGGAGTTGGAGATGGCGATACAAAACCGCACGAAAGGGACATCTACGTGAAATACTGACATTGATCTCTCTATTTAATGGACATCTTGTATACTCTCCTACACGTTGCTTTGGATAGTTTCCAAAGGTCCTCCGTGAGTCCTGTTGCTTGCGATTGCTCCACTCCCATTTGACTGACGAAGGTTCAGTGGTACCCGTGAACACTGGGAGAGGTTCGTGGGTGCTGTTTTTTCTCCACACGGGATTCGAAGACCAGAACCTTCGCGTTGGAGCTTGGGTGGTTCTGGCTTTCATCAGCGGCATTGGTACTGAATGGGCTACATCCACAGGAGGTTTACCGTAAAGTATTCTTCTTACACGCCATGCCCAAGTATACGTATGCCCTATGTAGCAGACGTGGCAATCTCGTTGATTAATTATATCGTACACCTGAATATTGCTTTCTTGCTCGGGATAGACTGAACGCAGACTTCGTGGGCTCTTTCTCTCTGTAGCAAATATCATGCTGGACAGGATTGTCGAGAAGTGGCTAACCGCTCCGTCGGAGTCCGAAGCAGTGGAAGAGGATGATTTCAAAAGGGGAAAGACTGCGACGTACAGCTAGTTCTCTGACGAGCTCATATCAGTCATCATTTCGCAAAAAGACGGGAAGATTGCTGAGCTCATGTAGCTTGAATTCAAGCTGTTCAATGTAGTGCACAGATGAAGCGAGGAGACAACGGCTGGTAGACTGTGGCACCAGTGGCACCAGATGGCGGGAGTGTGAGAAATACCTTTGGCAAACGTAACAACGCGTTACCGAAGCCGTTACACAGCGGTCACACTTTCTCAGATTCGGGTCTCAACGTCGTCGGCGACGTTCTCCTTGGACAACTCCCTCTATCGCCCGCCGACGTCGAGATTTGAGTATCTCTCTCTTGTTAACAACAATTGTCTCACTCTTATACTGCCAGCTCGAACACAGGTGCGTAACTTCTAGCCTGAAGCTTCCCTGTCTGAGCTCAATATTGGGCATTATTGCAGAAGGTTAGAGCTCGCCAAGGAGGCTGCGGGCGTGCACGAACAATTTTTAGGATACTTTACGACGGCCTCGTGGTCGGGTCAAACAGGAAGGAGCGCTGCGCAAATACAAGAAGCACGACGACTGCAGGTGGATTACGTTCATAACGAGTCTGTTTCATCGTCCCCGTTCTCTCCTACCATGTTTTTGTGCTGAACTATGCTGTTATTCTGTTTCCAGAAATTTCGAACAATGTCTAGTAACAAGAACTCGCGACACACCCCATCTTCTTCATCACCTATACCCACCAACACCTCTAAATTACCCAAGTTTCTGCAGAAGGGAAACAACCGTGATAGATCGAAATCAGTAAATGATTCAGCACTCTCCGCTACCTCTATCGACAGAGTCAGCTCTTCTGAAGGTTCCAGTAGTCACCTTCAGTCTCCATCACCTTCGGGCTCGAAAAGTTCGAAGAAGGGCAGCAGGTTTCTAGGCGGCAAGAAGGATAAGAACCGTGATGAGGATAAACCGTCGTCTGAGGTTGAAGACACACCAATCATCGTCGAGCCAGGAGAAGGCTCTCCTTCTATTCCAATTCCTCGTTCCCGCGCACGTCCTGATCACTCGCTAAGCGGATCGTCTGATCATTCTGGTCAATTTTCATCACATTCTTATACCCATCCGACCTCCACATCACCCCGCATGAGTGACCTCCCATCCCGCCTATCTGGTTGGTTTTCTCATACATTCAGTTCCTCTTCTACCGATTTATCACTTCCCAACCTTCTCAATACGCACCATGCTACATCACCCAAGAGCAAGTCTGGCGCTTCGACGTTGCTGACAGTCGCCAAGCATGGTAAAGGTCACCTCGATAAAGCGATGCGGTATCTGCTGGACAGCGACGCAACGCCTGACAAGTGTACCGATCCAATATGGCTGCTAGGCGTACAGCACAAGGGCTATGAGCCCCCACCACCGATACCCCCGGAACCTCCTGGTCGGAGAACCTCCGTTGACACCAAATCGAAATCCCCACATTCTTCCTCCAGATCCTCCTCGGGATCCAAACACTCTCAGAGACAATCTCTCTCCCAGTCTCAACCGCCCTCATCTCGCGATTCCTCTACAAATTCTCCATCTACATCACTCTCCTCTTCCGTTTCTTCCTCTGTCTCCACCACATCCACCACCCCGACCCCCTCCGCAGTATCCGCCTCGCATAACAAACATCCTGGTGCCAACTGGCCCGAGGAATTCTACTCCGATTTCACTAGCAAAGTATGGGTCACTTACAGGTCTCAGTTCACACCAATCCGGGATACGAGTTTGAACGACTTACCCCCGCCATGCGACCCGCTAACCAGCAGCACCATGAGCTATGTGGACACTTTCAAGAGCGACTCCAGCTATAGCGTTCGGAGCATGGGCTCAAGCAATCATGTCGTCCCTGCCAGCCCAAGTGGCAAGAAATGGAACTGGGGGCTGCCAGGGCTAGGAGGGGAGAAAGGGTGGACTAGTGACGCAGGCTGGGGTTGTATGTTGAGGACAGGTCAAAGTCTACTTGCCAACGCATTGATATTCATGTGGTTGGGACGAGGCAAGTCTTTGTTTTTACGTCAATTACAGGAAGCAGCTCACTTCCTCCAATAGAATGGCGGCGCCCAGACTTACCAATATTGACTGAATCCTACGCTCGATATATCCAAATCGTGACTTGGTTCTTGGATACACCATCACCGGAGGCACCTTTCAGCGTCCATAGGATGGCTCTGGCCGGGAAAGACCTTGGGAAAGACGTGGGACAGTGGTTTGGTCCCAGCACCGCAGCAGGAGCTATCAAGTGCGTACCCTTGAATGTTTCGATTCGGACTCTTAATAACAGTTGCTACAGGACATTGGTACACGCTTTCCCTCAGTCTGGGCTGGGAGTTGCTGTCGCCACGGACGGAACACTGTACCAGACTGATGTCTTTGCTGCTTCACATTCTTCTACCACCGCTCCCGCAAGCTCCAGTAAGTGGTAATCCCTTGTTACATAGATGGTCACTGAATTGACTTGGCAGGCGGGTCGGTGTTTTCTTCCCCTTCGCTTGGGAGACGTCGCCACAATCAGACATCGGCCTCATGGGGGGATCGACCGGTCCTTTTGTTACTTGGTATCCGACTCGGTTTAGATGGGGTAAATCCCATCTATTACGAAACGATCAAAGTGCGTCTCTGGAGCTTCTTTATCGAAGAATGACTGATTTACCATTGGCCTAGATGTTATACCAGTTCCCTCAATCTGTTGGCATCGCTGGCGGACGTCCGAGCTCATCCTATTACTTCGTGGGATCGCAATCGGACAATTTATTCTACCTCGACCCACATCACGCCAGACCTACCGTACCCCTGCGCCCTCCACCCTTAGGTGACGCACCCACGTTCCGGGATACGGCCAATAGAACCCCAGAATCTGACCTCGCCAGGGATAAGGATCGTTCAAGGGCCGAGAGGAAGGGTAGATCAAGCGGTTTCTCCCCCAAAGGCGGGTCGATGAAACGCGTTGTAACCCCCACTTCGCCATCATCCGTGAAGACCACAGGGTCATCCACATTTTCTTATCACGCACCCACGTCGCCGAGTCCCTTGCAAAAGGAATACGCGTCGTCGCACTCTGCTTCCGGATCTAGCTCTGGCAGGGAAAGCAGAAAGCAAGGGCAAAACATTTCGGACGATGCTGCCTCGCGATCGCAACCTCCATCAAGGACAGAGTCCCCGGTTCTCATCACTCCTAGCACGAGTATGGAGACCGGTAATACGTCCGAAATGGATTATAGTGAGATTGCGGGGGAAGCTAGTGGCGGGGCAAGCGGGTTAACCCCTCTCCAGGAACACTTCATTTCTGCGTACAACGTCGCTGAGTTGAGGACCTTCCACTGCGAAAGGGTTAGGAAGATGCCATTGAGCGGCCTAGACCCAAGCATGTTAATAGGATTCTTGTGTAAGGACGAGGCTGATTGGTTGGACCTCAGGAGGAGAGTTGGGGAGGTATGTTGGGCTTATCGCGTTTGACTCTATATCTCGCCGAACTAACCGCTTTCGTGCTCTCAGCTTCCACGAACTATCTTTTCAATACAAGATGAGCCACCGTCTTGGTCCAATGACTCCGACGATAACATGGGCCTGGAATCTATATCGGACCCGGAAGATCTTGCAGCGGATATGGACATGGACGACGAGGATGACGATGATCCGGTCAAGGAAGTAGATAACGATCAACTTCAAGACGACGAAGAGGACGACGAGGACGAGAAGTTCTACGATACGCAGTCGGTATCGAGCCGAAGTCCACGGGACGAGGAGAGAGGTAGAAGTGAAGAGGTCGACACTGAAGAAGACCCTGTTGATCCTATCACACCTGGACCGACCACTACCAAGTTTAACATTCCCAACGCTGAGGCACAGGGGTCACCAGCAGACAGCGATGATATTGAAGATGATTGGGTTGATCCGTCAATCCCGACTTCCCCAATGCTCACGCCCCAGCCGACACATCAAGCTGCCATACCTGCCGTCGTCCCGCGGTTGGCCAAGAGCAAGTCAAATGGGTCATCGGGGTCAGGTGGGAAGAAAAAGGGGAAGAAGGACCAACAGGTTCCTGTCCCGGTGCCCAAAATCAAGGTACCGACGCCTCCTTCTAAGGAATCGTTCCCGTTCCCCGTCGCTAATGCGTCCGACGATGGAACGGACTGGTCTGTGTCGTCCTCGTCGTCAAGTGGCGTTCAGGCTCAGGAGTACGAGAAGAGGATGCACAATGCGAGAGCAAGAGATGGGGGTCGGACGCAGAGCGGAGGCGTGAAGGGCATCCTCATGGACGAATGGACAGACCCTCAGTGATCGAGGTTCGCTTGTTATGAAGTCGTGTGATCTTGTCATGAACTGGAACTTGAATTTACCTTCACTTTCATCGCCTGAACAACAATTTTAGCTTATCAATTGTTATTTTTTTACCAATGCGTTCCTTTTCTTCGTTTATCCGTGTATTTTGTTTTACTCCATTCTCAGGTGGATCGTCTTGACCGCGATTTACTATACAAACTAAGCTGTATTTTTGTGTGGAGGTCGCGCGTACCGCTGTCACACATGGTCAGACTAGCCTCCATAAGGGCCCTGTGTAGGCGAGACGGTGGACTCGAAACCACTCACTTCGCGACCCCTCGTACCCCGGGCTGCGAGGCACGAGCGCGGCGAAGTGAGACGTACATATACGCACATCGCTTGCGATCGTCAGCGTATATCGTCAGTCTGGTTACACGAGACTAAGCGAGACGGGAGTCTCGTCCACTTTTTTGGTACGTGTCAGTCAAGCTTGATGTCGACCTTGGACGCCGGTGAAAGCCAAGCTTGATTTCTCTCTGCCAAGGACCAAGGAGTCAAAGCTACCAGGTGTAGCAAGAATTGAAGGATCCATATTCCTCGGTAATTTCACTGCCTGCTCCCGTTTATCTGGAATTTACACCGCATAACCCAATCTCCGGAGCTAGTACTACAGTAAGGGGTCTGAACTGAAGGTCAAAGAAGGCAAGAACGGTCTGTGAGCGGGTCTTCCACCCTCCGATATCGTAACTGCGTTACAACAATATATGTAGGCACTAAATTGACGCACACATCCTCCACGAGCCAAGAAAATGTGAATCATCAATGGCTGACTCCGAGAGTCCGATAGGAGATAGGCAGATAGTGACCACCTCAAACAAGAGAGGTTTGAGAAGATTTGAGAGTGTAGAGACCATCACAACGACATTTGTCTCCTCACCGGTTGGTCGCCGACCCTCTAACCCGAATAACAGCTACGCATGGGCCTTGTGACACCCGATTTATTTACACTTGCCTCCGTATCATTCGTATCATACGAACCCGCCACTGAATCTCCGATCCGTGACAAGAGGTAATACAAGCACTGCGCTGTTACAGGTTGATGTCCTGGGGAGCATGTGGAGAGTCTCCCACTCCCGATTACCTTCTCACGTTCCATATAGCAACTATAAATATGTCATGGGGGAGACAAGGTACGTTTTTTATCCTCCAATTTTCCCCTCCATGGACCCATCCGTTGATAAGGAAAAGCTGGCTGGGCATACGACGCCCAGCGACAGCTCGGCGGCGGAGCAGAACATTGATTTCTATGATCCATCAAAGGAATCAGTATGGACGCGTATAGGTCTGTCGCCTGAGAGTTTCAAGAGAGCCCCCGGTGGAACTGGGTACGGATCTTCTCCATCGTTCTCATCTTACTCTCGCTGATGAACATGAACACAGCGGTCAGATTGTCGCGGGTGACCTTACACCGGAGCAAGTCGAGAAGCTCAGAGCAGAGTCGCCAATGCTGCAGGCCAAGATGAAGCCGCGTCATTTGAACATGATCGCCGTCGGTACGTTGTCGACGATTTTCAGGGTTCAAGCCAAGCTCGACGCACTCATACGCGCCCTATTCGTTCAGGCGGCGCTATTGGAACGGGTCTTTTCGTCGGTTCGGGCTCTGCGCTCCGTGTGGGAGGTCCAGCCGGTATCTTACTAGGATGGATTCTTATCGGTATGATGATGATTAGCGTCACCCAGGTGAGTAACTCTCTCTTGGCTGCTTGTAAGCAGCGCTGACGCGGGAGATTCACAGGCAATCGGCGAAATGTCCATCTTGTACCCGGTCTCTGGAGGTTTCTACATGCTGGCTCATAGGTTTTTGGACCCCGGATTCGCGTTCGCGATGGGCTGGAATTACTACTTGCAATGGGCTTGCGTTCTACCGCTGGAAATCACTGTCGCGGTCACCACGGTCAATTACTGGCCCAACACTGTCCCTAAAGCTGCCTGGATCACCGTTTTCTGGGTTGCCATCAGTGAGTTCGGGTCGCCTCTCTCCGGGACATGCATTCATCGTGATATCATAGTGATTCTTGCGTTGTTTGGAACCCTCGGATATGCAGAAGAAGAGTTCTGGGCGTCTTGTCTGAAGCTTATTGTAGTGACGATGTTCATCCTCATCGCCCTGTAAGCTTTGGCATCCTTTCAGTGCAAGTCGAAACCTTGGCTGACCTCATTGTTAGTGTCTGTGTGCTCGGAGGCGGACCAGGTCCGCCGGGGCAGTATGACAGTTACGTCGGTGGCAGATTCTGGAGTAATCCTGGAGCTTGGGCTCATGGGTTCCACGGCTTCTGTGGTGTGTTCGTTACGGGTATGTGCGCCTTTTTTCCGAGATCAGGACAAGTCTCATTAATTATCATGGTCATCCCGCAGCTGCTTTCTCGTTCTGTAAGTTGTCATATGTCCTCAGCAAAAGGGCCGCAGTCGCTTACCGGGTAATCGGAACGTTCAGCTGGAACTGAAGTTGTCGGTCTTGCCGCTAGTGAGACTCCAAACCCACGGGAAAGCATGCCAAGTATGGAATTCCCGTTTCTGTGAAACCAAAGCGTCGAGCGCTGATGATGATCCGTTCCAGCTGCTGTGAAAGGTACCTTCTGGCGTGTGGTATGTTCATCCCCAGTTTTACGGCGGTCTGACTCCACACTAACACTACTTTCCAGACCCTCATCTATGTCACCTCTCTCCTCTTCATTGGCCTACTCGTGCCTTATAACGAGAAGCGTTTGTTCGGCGCGAGTGATGCCTGTGCGTTTCGTTCTGAGAGGATCACTTGAAAGGGTTTTGCTAACATCCCATCAGCTGCATCTCCTTTCGTCATCGTCCTCGACAATGCGAACATCCAGGGGCTTAACCGTAAGTTGCGCCCAGTCTATCCCGTATCAAGCAATGCTGATTATGTCTTCCCGCCGCTTTTTATAGATCTCGTCAACGCCACCATCTGTGTTTCTGTGATGTCTATTGCCATCTCATGTGTTTATGCGGGATCCCGAACATTAACAGCACTTGCCGAAACTGGGTTCGCTCCAAGAATTTTCACCTACAGTTCGTGAAGCTATCACTATACATGGTCAAGTTGGATGGGCTGACGAGCGCCTTCTAGTTGACAAGTCTAGCCGACCCCTGTGGTCGGTCATTTTCACCATCGCATGGGCTCCCATTGCGTACGTCGGCGTTGATAGTTCGAGCGAGGAAGTTTGTGAGTGGATCTGGGATTATCACCTCCGTTTTGACCAGTATATTGACTCCATTCTTTCACAGTCGCCTGGTTGACCGCTATCTCGGGCTTGTCTGCTCTCTTCACTTGGGGTGCCATATGCTTATGCCAGTAAGTTGTATTGGGCAACGTGGGGTCCAGTATCTCAACTCAATAACGCCCTTCATCAGCATTCGTTTCAGAAAGGCATGGGCCGTGCAGGGCCACTCAGTTGAAGAGCTACCATTCAGAGCTTTGGGAGGCGTGTGGAGCTCATGGTTCGGAATCGTACTCGTCGTGATCATCTTCATCGCTCAATTCTATGTCGTAAGTTTTGCCTTCTTCCCCCCTGCCCCCCACCGTCGTTTGACGTGTAACTATCTTTTACAGGCTGCATGGCCCGTTCCTGTCGACGGACCTCCACCAAGTGATGTAGGAACGAGAGTTGAGATCTTCTTCAGTGCGTATGATTTCGTTGTCATGGTGAATGTTTCCTGACGTCGATTTCCCTCACAGAGTCATACCTTGCATTCCCTGTTGTCATTGCCTTCTGGCTCTTCGGTCGCTACTATTATGGCACCAGCCCAAGGAAAGCGCATGAGATTGACCTTGACGTACGTCTTTCAGTCGACGTGTTGAAACCCACTCTGACCATACACTCGTTAAACGTTTAGACTGGACGAAGAGCCTGGTTCACTGTGGAGCAAATGAGAGAGGTACATCCTATCTTCTGTATCAGCGCCCCCTGTTCTTTGTTTACTGACCACCGTTTCTTTTTGCTGTACACAGTACCGAGCCGAACGTGCCCGCGCCCCCACCCACATCAAGATTTTCCGTCTCTTGTTCTCTCACTAATGGATTCGGTTGGGAATGTAACCACCATCGATGTTGTGTGTAGTGTGTATCTGACGAACATATTGGGAATTTGGGTAAAAACCGTGGTATATTCCAATGTCACGGCTCGAAAAGCTTCTTTTTTTTTGTCATACCTTCTCCAGGAATTACATACCTCACACCCTTGTACCTATGTACCTTCAAGACTTAGCTAATGGCTGCTTCAATTCGATTTCAACATCTTGCAAACAGTTCTAATCTGCCTAGGCCTGGCGTCTGGCATAAGTTTCAAGTACGCCACGGCTCTCCACTCTGCAGTGCCAGAGAAAGTCGAGAAAGTGTGATCGTGGTATAATCGAACAACAAATCGATTTTCCTCTGCTTACGAACCACCACCTTTATCTCCGTACATTACGCTCATATCATGCCTGCAAAGAAGAACCGCGACAAAAAAGCAGCGGCAGCAGCAGCAGCGGAGGCAGAGGCACCTGCCGCCGAAAGCACAACGACCGAACCACAACAACCAGCTGCAGAACCGAGACCACCAGTTCAAGTCTTATATTGCGGAGGTAACTGAAATTGCACTTCCACCTCATGTCTTCTGGCTGAGCTCACTGTCCGATTCTTAGTCTGCACATTTCCACCGGAGTACTGCGAGTTTGGATCGAGTTTGAAGAGATGTAAAACTTGGCTGGAGGAGAACCATCCTTCGATGTTCGAGAAATACTATTCCGATGGTGCGTGTCCTATCACTATTCACAATTGTGTCACCGATAGCCTGATTACCGGCTGACAGAGGCTCTACAAAACAAGCTCGGAACACTGAGCGTCGAGGCACAACAAAAACTAGAGAAGGATACAGCGAAGAAGGAAGCTAAAGCCGAGGCCAAAGCAGATGCTGCGTTGAAAAAGAAGATGGCATCGCCAGTGCGTCAACCACTCAGTCTGGGTTCAGATTATCTTTGCTTAACCCAAGTCTTTCCTTCCAGATCACCATCAAACGGATAGAACGCAATAAACGGAAGCATGTCACCGCGATCCATGGGTTGGAGGCCTTTGACATCGACCTGAAGAAGGCAGCCAAACAGTTCGCCTCGAAATTCGCAACGGGCGCATCGGTGACGAAGAATCCTCAAGGTCAAGATGAGATCGTGATTCAGGGAGATGTGTCGGATGAAGTACTCGAGATGATCGAGGAGGGAGTTGGGATACTAAAAGGTATTCCAGCGGATAATGTGGAAATAAAGGAAGATAAGAAAAAGAAGGGCGGGGATGATTGAGTATACATTGCTATGTATCAGGTATCGGAACAGTGCATATCACAAGGCAAGACTTTGCAGATTGTAAATATGAGCTTCGAGTTGGATATTCCACAGCATTTGGAGAGGAAGGCCTCCCGACAGGCGAATGTATCAAAACCGATACTGATGCTGTATTGCTTCGGAAACCCTCGGAAACCTTGGAAGGAATGTATTCACGATGTAGGGGCTAAGGTGAATTGCATTCAAGGAGTAGGCACAAACATTGACAAGGGATAAACGGTATAAGCCGACAGCAGGAGCAACAGCTGAGTGAAATAACGGCGAGTGGACTTGATATAGATTGTGCTAACCACATATAGGGGACTATTCAGTAATACTGTAGACCGAACAAGGATGGTTAGGAATGGTTAACAGGAAGATATGGTAGCGCGCACTATTGATCAGCCCCCGAGCAATGAGGCAGCAGTTCCAAGAAGAAACACAAAGACAAGCCCCAGTAATGGTTAGCAGAGAAAGGAGAACAAGAAAGACGCACCGACGGCCTGAGGCTTTCAAATTCCAACACAAGAGCAACTTGCACATTCCTGGAGTCGATTACTTGAATTTTCATAAACAAGCGATGTCTGTTGGTAGGTTACCAGGTCATGTCGGCTGAGGCAGAGGCTCCAAAGCTCGTAAACGACGCTAGCGATCGCGGTGGGGGTATCCTGGGCGACTTGCGCTGTCTGGTACAGAGGCGACCTGCGCGATATTGCCTTCTGGATCGGGTCATCAGAAGTTGAGGACGTTGAAATAATTCCCGAGAGTGTAATTGGGTGGTGAGGAGCAAAGGCGCGTGGGAAGCGGGGACAAAGCAAGGGAGGCGCGTTGTTGTGGCTTATTTGTGCTCTACGCGGACCTACCCTGACAGCATGCGGTTCAATTGTCTTCTTCAACAATAAGGACCTGTTAGGTGACCTCCCCGTAACAATAAACTCTACATTTCTTATCCGAATCAGTTACGCCATTTCGCTTGTTTTTGTTCTGGGACCTTATAACAGTATCCAATGCACCGCACTATACTCCTCACTTTCCCCCCGTGGGTCCACCTTCAACGACTTGACTTTTTTCTATTCTGTTCCTTCATTCGTTCTATCAACTTCCTCTCCCTATCATCACGATGAACGCTGCTAAGTTTGTTTCACCATCACCGCCCCCTACCTCGAATACGTTGACTCAGACTCAGCGGACACGGCTCATGCGTACGACCAAGAAGCTCAGTCAGGTTCTTGGATCTACTCCCCAATTGATGGATACTAAGGCTCGATCGAGCAGTGAGTTCAATTTGATTTCTTGCGCGCTCTCTTTCTCTAACGTCGTTCTCAGCACCAGTTGACACTGATTGGTCGGATTCCGAGGACGACTGGTACCGGCCTGCGAGCAGAGGCTCCAACCGAAGCATCACTTCAGGATTGTCGTCTTCATCTGGCAGCACTGCGTCGAGCTCTCTCATCTCACGATCCATCTCGATTACACGGTCCAGAAGATCGTCTTCTCGCTCTGAGGATTCATCTAACTCCAGCAAACCTCCACTTCTTCGCCTTGCTTTGGCATCTTTTGCGCAACGGTCATCTACCGCTAACAAGTGCTACCCATCGCCCGCTTCTGCCAATTCCTCGGATGATGAAGACAGTCGCTTCACTCTGCAAACGACCTTCACTGAATCACCCAGAGATTCATTTGTCTCCCCCGACTTTCGTATCCCATCGTCGACGACCCTTCGTCTTCAAAAGATGGACAGAATTCGCAAGAAACTTGGCGATGGAGTGCCGGTGAAGCTTGTCTTCCCCGACTCTGACGAGGAGGAGCGACAGCAGTCGCGCCCTTCCACGTCGCACACGGTCATTCAACTCAAAACCTTACCCCCTCTTCCTCCTACTCTTCCCACTCCTCGCCCTCGTCCCAGCAAATCCCGACGTGTCGGTTCGCGTGACTCTATCGTCTCTACATCCGCCCACCGCGGTCAAAGGGTCAAACGCAAGCCCGTCCCAACACTGGAACAGCTCACCCAGTCCGCCCCATCCTCCCTGCTCGCTCGTCGTCCAAGCGCGGAAAGGCAAGGTTGAGCTTGATCCTCGAAACACCCCAGGACTTGGATTTGTTCGTCGCGTCTGTCATCGACAGTGCACCTTCCTCCTCCTCTTCGAGTCCCGCTTCGGAATGGTTCGACGACCAGAACGAACAATGGGTGGACTATAAAACATTCATCAGAATGGCGCAGGATTCATGAACTTTCCGACCCGACACTCTCTTATGATCCTTACCGACTCTTACGCTTCCTTCACGTTCTATTCTACTCGTGCCCGGAGCCACCCCCTTTGTATTCCATGCAATCTTGTCGACCATCACCCACATATACCGTTTTGCGCGATCTTTTTCAAGTCGATATTCTTTCACATCATACACATCATCAATACTGTACATTGCTGTAGCATTAAATTATCTTTCGGTTGGTTTGTGAGCATAGTTCTTGGCTGTATAAAATATCTCTGATCGTGCAATGGGAGAATCTGGAATGGTATTGGAACTTTGATCCTTGTTGGAGAGAGGTGTGAATGACGGAGATGTCAAGCTGGTGCCCTACGGTAAGATTTGACGCACAAATTTGGGTGCCGCGTATCATGTAGCTCTATACCACCCCAAACAGCCCGTTCCAGATACGGCGTAGGCATCGACTCTGGCGACGACGTTGTTTTGGAGTTGCTGTCCGAGTTGAGGGGAGGTACCTGGAGGTAGGGTAGGATTTGAGCATCGGAACAACATCACCATCAGCCCAACGTAAAATTCCTTCTCTCTTTCGACCACCATGTATCCTTTTCCTCAGCCCTATTTCTCACCAGGTCTTGCGCTTCTCAAGGCTCCTATGCTGTCTCCGAAAATGCTACGATAATCCTCCATGGCTTGAGTTATCCCTCAAGATAACCATCAAGTTAAATAACACGAGGTAGTAGCCTTACGACATGTTGATCCCAGCTTGGTTTCTGACATCTGCGTGCTCATCCAACTTCTCCGCCGCACCCAGTCGGTCTTATCCTCCATTCTCCGCCCTCCATAATCATTCTCTACCCTCCATTCTCTGTCCCTAGCCTCCGATCGTTTGGAGGAATAAACGATCGGAGAGCATCATGTGACCTCAACGCGTCGGTCACGTGAACTTGCGACGTCATGTGACCATCCTCAGAACTCTATAAAGAGTCTCGCACATCGACGCCTCTTTCCCTCATTGAACACCATGTTTAAAGTCGTCTCTGAGTTTATCGCGCTCTCTCTCTCCGGTTGTCCACTTTCCAAGTGGCTCAACCGAGTACTTCATCCGCCAACCGTCGCTATCGAGGAGGCTATCATCCTGATACCAACTCGAACCTCCTTGCTCTTGCCCAGTAAGAGCTTGGACGTCCCCATCGTCAACCAGGGCAGCGACACGCTCTGGCTAATCGGTCTTGGTCTACTCGTATTGGTCTTTTTGTCCTCGCTTGCTTTGGTCTCACAGAAGGTGTGTTGCCTTTCTACTTCTGATTTCTACTTCCACTGACCGTTTTACCTTCCCCACTAGGTATGGGCACGACGAGCTCTTGTATTGGCGTTTATTGTCCCAACTATCGCCCTCGTCACTCTCCGCCCTGCCCTTCTCGAGGCCTTGGCCTCTCTCGATACTGTCGCCTTGCGCGACGACATTCTCGACTGGTTGGGACTTCCCATCGACGCGGTTGCCAGCATGTCAGCACCGCCCACCGCCGTTGTTGGATGTCTCATTCAGGATATGGCTCGCCTAGCGGACTTGTTCGTCTACTGGTCCGACCAGGCCTCAGATGCAGCCAGCATCGTCAAGTCTCACGCTATTGTCCTCGGTCTCCACATCGTCAAAAACGTTCTCGCCATTGTCGTCTCGGCTGTCAAAGCTCTTCAAACCGTCACACTCCCGACTAAGGATCAGCTCTTGACTGCCGTGAATATCCATTGGTCGTTTTTGGCTCTCCGGTCGTGCATGGAAACTGTCACCTATCGATTCATGTTGTCGCTCACTGCACACCGGCCATCATCTCGTTCCAACCCCCTCTTCCAACTTCTGAAATCGCTTCGCATCGCGTTCTTCGATGCCAGGAAGGCCTTCACCCACTGGCTCTCCTTCAACATCCGTCTCTTCCTCGAATCCTATGTCATGGTCGCTTGGACCCTCTCTGTGTTCATATATGTCAGGAAGGACGACATACTCAGCTACACCCGTCACAGCTACATATTGGGCAAGATCTGCAAGATCCCTTCTATCATTCTGGCCCTCGAATCTCGCGGCACTTTCGATCCCATGTTTGGTCCCTTCTCCTACGAACTCACTGTCACTCTACCCAACCGGGAGCAAGTCAAGGCTTACGACCTTCGCAGCTTCCGTATTGAGCGTGGTCTATGGGACGATAGTCGATGGCTCGACCGTGAAGAGGTCGGAGCACCCTCGAAGGGCGGGTGGTATGAGAAGACCTGGAAGTATGGGTACGCCTGGTTCAATCTCTACGTTGTCGTTGCTCCGAAAGTCGGGTCGGATGCAACACCATTACTCCCTTAAACGTCAACCATCATCCTTCTCAATCATCTTCGTCGTACCGGTCCTGGAATATTCGTCAACGCTACGGTCTACCGCACATCCTATCGACATCGCTATCCTACTTCGCGGGACGAAGGTTCGAACGGAGAGAAAAGGAGGAAAATCTGTCATTCATCATACAGTGGGGCGTGGTGTTGCTCTGTGGACAGCGGCTGCACACCTTGGCGTCTTGAGCTTTGCTCGACCCCGTCCTGGCCCTTGCGCCGAATAATGCTGCTGGAGGTCAGAGCTGTGGGCCGATCCCCACACCACCGCTCGCGGTGTGCTCCCTTCACAAGGGTATAGGGAGGTGATGCGTTGGCCGCATCTCAGCCTGTAGACTCAAGTTGTGCCGCTTGAGCCCTGTACCTAGCCTTTGGGCCGAAACCAGCCAATGGGGACGACAGACACGGGTACAAACCGAGTTATAAGTGGTTGAATGATGCGCAACTGCTTCGGTGTGGCTACCGGGCCGTGGAGGCCAAACATGCCTGGGGGAGGTGGAGGGCGAGCGTGACGGGTGGTGCGCTTCCTCTACACGGTACAGGGAGATGGTCGTAGTGGCGACTGTCTTTTACTCGAGCTGTGTCTCTCGAGCTCTGTACCGGGCGTTGGGCCTTAAACTATTCACCGAGGGAGGGGGGGATAGCGCGACGGGTAGCGTGCTTTCTCTCCATGGTATTGGGGTGTGATGGCAAACACCAACGGATCCTCGAGAACGTGTCACTCGAGTCCAGTACCAGGCCTTGGGCCGAAACCCAGCCAGTAGATAGATACTGGGAGCAAATAAACAGCACAAAATGTGCGCTCCCCCCCTGTTGTTGTGTGATCTGAGTTCTGAGATTGAGTGAACGAGTTCAAAGTTGAGATTGCTTGAGACCTGAGTATTGAGTACCAAGTTATTCCTTGCAAATTTGGCGTGTCCATCCTCCTTCCGAGTCGTTACATCATTCGCCCTATCGCGTCGCGCAGTACCGGACGGTTCAAGAGGACGCAGCCAATGATAGGCCCGGTTTTCTACCTTCGTTTCGATTTGCTCAATTCATTTCAACGTACCAAGGAGTAGCAGCTCACGATTGGATGGGAATTTGGATACCATGTGAGGTTCCAATACGTTGCAGTCGGACGATCGGGGACGTACATTCTCGGGCGGATCATGATCAAAGGGCGTTATCTTATCCAGCGCTTGCCAGCACAAGTAGTTCCGTTCACACATCACCTTTGAAAACTAAATTGTTGTCTAAGAAACCCATCCCGCACTCCCGCTTCATTCACCAATTTGGTGATTTCTTTGGGTCACTCGACCTCAACCTGTCCTTCATCGTTCCTCAATAGTTCCTGCTCCAGGGCTTTGATGTCCCAAGATGGTCACGGGGTACGGGGGAACATATACCCCCCCAAACTCGTCATGTTTTTTCTTCAAGCTACCTTTATTCCCCCGTTCTCGTCAAGAAACTCAGGGATATCGTCTTCAAAATGGTTAAACTGACCAAAGTCGAACTTGGAGATACACCACCGGAGGTGTACAACTGGCGAGTGTACGTGAACGCGTTTGTAGCTACCTTTGCTGCAGTCATGATTGGCTACGACTCGGCTTTCATTGGCACGTCGATATCCTTAGCGAGCTTCAAGAAGGAGTTCGATCTGGTCGACAAGTCGACGTCAGATTTCAACACGATATCTGCAAATATCGTGTCGATGTACCAGGCGGGGTGTGTTTCGTTTTTTAGCTACTTCTCGTCTCTTGCCTCTAATTCGTTCTGCTATTCATAGGTGCTTCTTTGGAGCAATTTTTGGGTACCCAATAGGATACTTTTGGGGCAGGAAATGGGGTTTGTTTGTCGCTGGGTTGATTTTCTGTGTTGGGGCCGCTATGCAAACCGCTGCTTCGTGAGTGCCCTGCATTCCCACTTCTTTTTTCACGGCCCTCAATCTTCCAACAATAGCTCGAGCACCGGTCTAGGAATAATCTATGGGGGACGTGTAATCGTCGGTTTAGCCATTGGTGTCGCCTCAAATCTTGCTGTACGCACACGCCCTTATTGACGAAAATCCGCACCATTCTGATAATCGCTCTCTGTCTCGTCGTCAAATAGCCTATTTATGTGGCAGAGATCTCACCTCCAGCAATTCGTGGTCGTCTCATTGGAATGTATGAGCTCTGTTGGCAAATTGGAGGGACCGTTGGTGAGTTTTTGGTTGTCGGTTGGACACGCGACCTTCCCAAGACTCACAAACTCACAGGATTCTGGATCAACTATGGTGCATCCAAAAACATCCCGGAAGGAAGAGCACAATGGCTACTTGCTTTTGCTGTCCAGCTGATTGTAAGTACATGGTTCTCGCCAAACACCAAGATTACAAGGTTGACTGGCTCACCGGTAGCCAGGGGGCCTTCTCTTACTTGGGACCCCTTTCCTTATCGAATCTCCCCGATTCCTGGTGTCGAGAGACCAAAGCAAGCAAGCCTTGAAGTCCCTCACATCTCTTCGGCATCTCCCACGCGACCATCCCTACATTGTAGAGGAACTTACTTCGATAGAGGAAGCCATCAAACACGAGAGGAGCTTGGCTGGTGCAGGATTCTTTGGGCCGATGAAAACTTGCTTTGCGTCTCCGCGTCTGCTCGCTAGAATCGCTCTGGGATCTAGTCTGTTCGCATGGCAGAATACTACTGGAATCAATGCGATCAACTACTACTCGTGAGTCTCCGACAAGGTTCCGACGCTTATTGATTCTGATTCACGACTTTGTTACCTAGACCAACGATCTTCAAGTCAATCGGTGTCTCGGGACAGAATACCTCTTTGCTTACGACTGGAGTTTATGGTATAATCAAGTTAGTCGGAGCGTTAATCTGGATATTGTGGATGGTTGACCAGTTCGGTAAGACGTTCTTTGGTATGGCCCGAACATGAAACTCATTGTTGAACCTCTCAGGCCGACGTTCACTGCTGTTCGTTGGGTCTGCTGGCGGAGCGGTCTCAATGTATTACATAGCTGCTTATATCGCCATCGCCAAGCCGCAGGAGCATCCTACTGGGACTATTGACGCTGGAGGAAGGAGTGCTAGTGAGTTTTCATATATCTTCCGCACGTCGGTCCAGTCTCATCACCCGTCCTTCGTCAGTCGCATTCTTCTATATCTGGACGATATTCTATAGCCCCACCTGGAACGGTACACCTTGGGTTCTGAACGCAGAAATGTTCCCTCAGCATGTTCGAACGTTCACCCAGGCTTGTGCGGCTGCCAGTAATTGGCTCTTCGCGTACGTCCACTTCTTTTTCGAAGTCGTTCCGACTCCCTGTCGCTCGGTTCTCAACAGCCACACTCCATAGTTTCCTCATCGCTCGATTCACTCCCCAAATGTTCACAGCAATGGGGTATGGTGTCTACGTCTTCTTCGCAAGTCTGATGATCCTTTCCATTGTGTTTGTCTTCGTACGTCCATCACTCATTCCGGGATCTTTGCTCGGCTGTTCTCACCACCTTGCCTCGCGAATAGCTCTTCATTCCCGAAACTAAGCAAATACCTCTTGAACGAATGGAGGAGCTCTTCGCACCGGGTGTTAAAGCATGGAGAGCTCATGCTCAAGTCGTGCAGTCAATGAGAGATGGGGAACCGCTCCAGAGGACTTCGAGTGGTAGCTCGAGACGCTCCGCCATGAATGTGGACGGCAAAGATCCATGAACTCCAAAGTGTCGGAGGAAAATTAAAAGGAAATGAAAGGCATGAGGCGAAATCTTACAGCGTCTCGTATAAATTGTACGATGTGTATCCGAATTGATTCTATAAATGACTGCTTCCTGTGCTACTTATAAGAAAGCACGATATATGTGCGGCGCTCGACCTTCAATGTTTGGTTCCATTTTAAGGTAAATGAAAAGGGACTGTGACTATAGAGCCCGTTTTCATAACCGCGCGTGTAGGGTTCATTTTGTTCGCCGTAGCTTGTTCGGAGGCTTCACTGTTTCTCCTTCCTCCAAGTCGACTCACAAGATACTCTTTCTGGGTGCAAGCATTCTAGAATGACAGGCTCCGACTCGGATTCACTTCGGACTAGTCAAGACTGAAGTCTAAGCGGACATCGTCTATATTCTACTTTGAAAATCATGAGTATAACGTGGTCTAACGGAGGAAGCGGCGGGAACTCTATTAAATTTCGTATTGAAGGGTCGATGCAGAGTCATATCATCAAGGACGTTACCGTAGCCGAGGCCGAGACAGGTTGGCCGCTCTACGCTCTTTTCTTTGCTACCGTCAGGTTATCTACCCCACTTAAAGAGTGCAGCACATAGGTGCGAAACTCTTTACGGTGTATGGGATTAGAATGGGTACGTCTCTTTAACTTTGAGTTCACACACCGTTCTGACAAGCCAATTTCTTACCTCTTGCAGCCGGCCTTTTCTGTGAGTCCAGCCCTCGAGTTCATTCGTCCTGATACCCGACAGCCGCATAACCTTGTTCCATAGGTGGTATAGAACGGCAAGATAGAGAGCCAGAGCGCAGAGAGAACAGAGACGTCGACAAGTGCCCCCAGTGTCGGAGTTCTTGTGCGTTGTCTTTCCTTTCTTCTCGACAGCAATTACTAATACTAGACTGGTTCATTCTCATTCGCTCCAGGCTGCTTGGTAACAGCTCAAATACGGAAGAGATTGCACATATGCGGGTTCGCGGCAATACCGCTTGGATCTTGGAGTCCTGGGCGAAGATGCAGACGTTGTGGTTGGATCGGTCGTGAAAGTCGTACTGGGCCTGGAGAAAACTCAAGACGGTGAGTCGTCATTACGAGAGCCAGTTCTCCCCGAAAATATAAGGCTCATTACGATCTACAGACGGGACGAGAAACAACCGTACGAGCGCTCCGGAGAACTCAACCAGATGTATCGCATCGCAGAGATGTGGCACAGGCCACCGACGGCAGTGGACAACCATTCACTCAAGCTGCCCGCTTTGACACCGGGACCTTAGGATTATCATTAGTTCCGTCTTCTTGAAGCTTCTTTCTTGATTCTTTTGCATCTTGCATTTTCTGTGTTTTGCTTTTCCTCGCTTCCCTCATCTGCTACGCTGGCTCGGAGTATGTTTCGCCCTTCAACCTGGAATTAGTTCATGCAGTTCGTCTCAACCATGTAGATATTAGACAGGCTCATCCTGACCTTTAGCTCCCTTCATTTTTGGCTTTCGTGTCCCTATGTTTTCTTCTTGGTCCCTCGTTTCAAGTGATATCCTGCGTGTTTTCGTGCTCTCTTTCTCCCTTGCAGCCCTCCTGCACTGCATACCTGTCGGCTACCCGTACTTTCAAAGAAATACAGAAATTACTTCCTCATTATCTAATCGGTATACTGGACCTATATGGACCACCCCAGGTGACGTCAGAAGCTATGTCCCAGTCGCCCCATACCCCGGATTATGAGTGGGGTAGTGGACAGTAGGCTCTAGAGAGCTGTAGACAAGAACTGCTGCTACCTATTGAACACTCCCACTGGCGGTTTTTCACTGGCAATCTGTTCCGTCGTTTGCATGGCTACAGGCCATCAGAAATCCGGATGCGCGGTGTATTTCATCAGAACCATTGTGGTACATTGCTGGCTAGCGATACAACAACAACGTTCTCGGCGACTTGCCCAAGGAAGAAACGAGAGAAATTAAAAGCAAATGAATGAACGAATGCAGAAAAATGGTGAAGGTCCTATACTACGACCGGTTCTTCGGATTTCCGGTGGGTGGAAGTAGAATTGGGGGTATGGTCTCCTCTCCCACGGCGTCGACTGGCCAAAAAACAGACAATAGCCGCAATCGCCGTGAACAGGATTGTAAACCAAGGGAAGATAGCAACCAGTCGTACTGTCAGGAACCGCATGAGCCGTTTAGCCATCGTCTAAATCGCGGGAAGTGACTCACGGTAGTCGATGTGCCTGTACGTGGATGAGACTCCCAGCAACCCCTCAAAACGCTTTATGGTGTCTTCTGGGAGTACTAAGCTACCAATAGATGCGTGGATTTTCGCGCTGTTGTTGGCGAAGAACACGGTGAATGGGATTTGTGTCGCGAAGAGCCAGACAGCACAGAACCCGAGTGTCATCCATTGGAAGGGAAGGGTAGAATCGCTGGTTCTTGAGATCCGAGTGTTGCCTTTGGAGAACGTGGCCAGCAAGAGCAGAACATAGATGGTGCAGAGGATCGCAACCACGAGAGAAACGACGGTAACAACAACTCCCGTATGGAACACGTCTACAAAGATTTCTCGTGAATACACGCCTCATGTATGCGGCGATAATAGTAGAACACACCGTCAATATCGATATCCAGGGTTGAGTTGGGAGGAAGAAGCCTCCTCAACTGGCCCTCTTGGTTATTGGACTTGATAAGCGCGTTCAATCCTAATATAACAGTTAAACTCGGCTAAACGCAAATCATGGAGATTTTGCTCACCAGAACTGGCAGAAATGATCCCCCAGGCCCACGCCATGAGCAGCGCAACAAGGCGAGTACGTCTCATGGGAGAGTACATGGTGGTCTGAATGAGAGGAGTTGGGAGAGGATGGGATGAGGGCCCCAAATATATCTTGATCCTTGCCGTCGCAGCCGTAAAGACATATGCATATGGGTCTACCACGCACTGCTCCTCCATTTTATTCGTCATGCGGTCCCATGGTACGTCCGAGAGAAGCTTGGGCCGACTGAAGCCTCGAAACTGTCAAAAATACAAGTCAAGAGAGACAGCGATCGGAGAAAAAACTTGTCTCACAGCTTGTTGTAGTCGGGTACTGATAGTAACCGCTCCCGATCCGGGCCCACAGTCTCCGAGAGGGTCATGGAGGTTGTAAGTACTGCGGCAAGAAGTTATCGATTGAGTTCAAAGGAGGGAACGGCTCGGGTCTAACTAGGCTTGTAAGTACTTAGTGCATGGACGGGAATAACATCTAGTCTACAATGAAGCAAAAGAGGGCTGAATGAGCTGTACAAGGGGGAGCGTGGAAACTTGACAACATGGATACACGGTGTAATTTGAATGCTAAGTCGGTGCCAAAAGTAGGATATTTGAGAATAATGAAAGGAACACTAGTCTAGTTAGCTTTACCGTAAATTATAGAAATCATTGATTGAAAGCGAGAAGGAAATGATAGAAAGAGATGGAATCAATTTACATCAGCCGTTCTCTCGGAGTTATGACCTTGATCCATATTTCCCCAGGACGACTGTCAGAGCAGAACATGGATAAGTCATCGGCGAGAAGGAACGGAATTCATCGGGATCGCACCTTTTCTCCCTCATGATACGCCACACCATCGCCTCATGACTTCCTCGGGACTTGCCCTGCCGAGCAGTCGCCAAAGCCCTTTGGGGGAACACACCAGGTCCACATCGTTCTTTCAGGTCGTCCAAAGCTTCACTCGTGCCGTCGGTCTCGACGATAACAGACCCGTACCAAGACGAATGAATAACCTGGCCGTTCGAGTCACGAATAGGTATTCCCGTCTTTACAGCCCGGGCACTCCTCTGCCCCGAGGACGAAATGCTCGAACGAGCGGACGGAGGTCGGATAGTGAACGTCGAACGGTGTACCCATCTCACGACATTTTGCAAGCCTTGAGGGCTAGAAAGATTTCCGTCACCATGAGTACTGGTGTTGGAACCAAAGAAACAGACGGGACTCACGTCTCTGCCATCATCCTATCCTGCATGAGCTGCAAGTTCCTCGCAATCTCCTCACCCCACGGACTAACATCCATCCTGGCAATCGGATCCATATTTAACGGTCCGCCTCGAACAATTCCATGGAAATATGACGGAGGTAAAGCGAGACTGGGTATATGTCTGGGAATATCACCAGTAGAAGAATAAGTGTAATCCAGATCCTGTGAACAAACGAAAACAACGTCCGAGAAAAGGTTAGTCATTCGCTGCCTTGTGTAAATCTAGACCAGAGAGGGGTAGAAACTTACGAGAAGGTAGCACCCATCCCAGATGAGTTTTCCCATATTGCCTCTCTCGTCTCCAAGAGCGATATCACATACGACGTCACCAAGCCTCATTAACGCCGTGAGGCCCGCACGTTTGAGTTCAGCCTCACACTCAAGCACGCTACTATCTGAGAGCCAGTCTCCGTTGGGTGAAGGCACGAACACTCGCAACAATGCAGCCCGGTTGGGGCGATAGAGTGGTGAGCCAGTGGCATAAGCTTCGGAGGGAGCGGGAGAGCCACGACGTTGGGCAGCTTCAGGACTGCTGCTAATGAAAGACGCGCTAGAAGAGCCTGGAATGCTTGAAGATCGCCGAGATGTCGGTGTGGAACGGCTCGACCCAGCGGTCGACAACGTATCGCAATGGTCAAGCATCTCTGACTGAGCCCTGAGCCGTAAGACCAACCCGTTGTACGCTCGGGTCGCATTAGCCAGTTGTAGCACTTCGTCTGCGAGATTGGGATAATTCGTGTCCCCTATGGAGGACCTCAAGAACCGTTCGGCCACTGCAGCGTATATGGGAATGGGGATCGACGCGCCCTTGATATAGTAAAACATGTCCTGGAATATAGTGAGAAACAAAGCACGTTGTTTAAACACGAACACACGACTCACAGTAAGCGAGACCATCACAGGTTCAGCCTCGCGCCAGACCCATCGAGAATAACCAACTTCTCCCAAGAATCTCTCAAGAACTTCTTCTCTCAGGAGCTCGTTCTGAGAGATCATTAGTCTGATCTCCTTTGACGTGTTGAATAAACTGCACCAATCAGAGAACGAAAGGTACTGGAGTAGATTAGAGAGGCGGTCTGGATCTGAGAGGTAAAGTGGGAGAGGGAGGAAGGTCCGAGGCATAGCGGCGTCAGTCTTCACAGTTGGCTCCTCGTCGTGCTCCGAGGGCAATTCCTGTACACCTTGTTCTTGTGGCTCCTGACCATCGCGTTCCAGAGCAACTTCTTGACCGGGCCCCTCTTTCTTCTCAGGCCGTGCTAAATGATCCGGCTGCGGCTGAACCTCAACCCGGACAATTTGAGAGACATCCTCGACACCCGGTCGCTGATTCTCCTGAACGTCCCCTTCAGTGCGATCGGCGCGGCGAATGGCTACAGAAAGCACGACCTCTGAGGACGTGGCCAAGATCTGACTCAATCTCTTCGTCCGCGAATGGACAAAGGACTGCTGTGGAGAGGGGGGTGCGGGCTTTGAGGTGACAACGACCGGTGGTTGTGCTCCGATGCTACTACCCGCGCTATTACGATTATTGCCAAGACCAGGAGGACGAGAGGGAAGGTGGTTATGGCTACTATTACCTCTCTGGATGCCAACAAAGTCCCCAGCCTCCACTTCATGGATGGGCTTCAGCACCTCCCGCTTCATGTCGTCACCCGTCCCTTTTCGCTTCACGAACCCGGTTGAGTCTTGAAGACTATGATGGCTTCGTGGGCTAGAAGGACTTTTATGAGAAGACACCAGAGGACCTTCTCTTGATGACAAGGCACCAGACGAAGAGCCAACGGTGCTTCGTGAAGGTGACTTCATGACGGTGCGCGTAGCATTAGACTGGTTCTGACTTCGCTTGTGCGACGCGACATTGACATTGGGGGCGCCCGACAGCGAAACCGACGCAACCCTGTCAGATGGATTCCGGTTGATCGTAGCCGAACTGGGTTTTCCGGAGTGACGAGTGGAGTCGGAAGTTAACCCAAGAGCGCGTCGCGGGAGGGTGTGGGCGGGAGTCTGGGAAGAGACGGAAGGTTTGATTTGTTTTTCGCTTCCGTTGAGTGCGCTGGGTATCGAGCGTCGAGGTGTGTGGGGACTGGGGTAAACTTGACTGCTGGGCATCGCGGAGGGGACTTGAGCTTGAGCTTGTGGCTTGGAACGCGAGAAAGGGCGTTCATCGGGGGAAGGTGAAATGGTAGGGCAGGTCTTTCTGGACTTGACGGATGGATATGACTCCCGATCGGCTGAAGAGTGCTGCGGAATGAGAATAGGCTTGTGTTTGGAGGTCCCTTCGCGTATTCCAGTCGGATTTTTCGAGATGAAGCGGACATGATGCTGTTGTTGGAAAGACGCGGTGGTTTGGGATATCATGGTTCGTTGCGATGGAGCGCTAGCATTCGACTTGGTTTTTATGGAGGACGTTGATGACGGGTGGAATGAAGGGGCCAAGGAGCTGGTGGAGGCACCCATGTTTATGATATATAGTTACGATCAAATTAAAAACGTGCTGGCCGAGGGGATGAAAAGGACTGGAAAGATGTCAGAGTTCCTGAATAGCGGTCCTTGATTGGAATGTTGCCCTGAAGAGTAACATAATTAGCGTCAGGATATCAGAGGCTAGAGCGACAACATTGATCCCGAGAAGACTTGCTTTTCAGGAAGTATTGATCTTCAAACACGCCGCTATGTGCGTGGTGAGAACGGCGGTGAAATGACGAAAACTGTGAAGTAGAAGGCGATGGGAGCAGGGTCAGTACAATTGAAGGCGGTTATAAATGGATAGAAGCGTTGCTAGTACTAACAAAGCAATATCTCCTCTCGAATCTCAATGCGACGGGATTTACGAGAAGGCAGGGAGACACGACGGAGAGATGTATCTAAAAAACAAGTTTTACGTTTGACGTGTACAGGTGACAATTGTCGCTTATCTGCAGTTGGGGAGATGAAACAAGCTAAGAAAGCTAAGGTTCAAAACGGCGCAAGCCAGGAAGCGAAGCGTACCGGATCTGAAAACCTTTTTGAAGCGAGCAATCTGGCCTATGCTTCAGGCAATCTGAAGAGCCGGAGCAGGAGGGAAGCCAGCCTGATTCTGTTCAAATTTAAAACCTTTCAGGATGTCGGGGGCATCCGAGACCCTGAGTCGCAATGATTCTGAAATGAAGGATCACAAGAACACTGGGCGCGGTTTGACGGCAGAATCGTTGACCCTTTCCGACATTCACGATCCCAGCCTGCGAGCATCATCATTGAGAATTATTGGGCATGTACTAACGTGAAGAACATACCTTTTCAATCTTACTTCTATCAGCGGTCAATACCAACTACCGGATTGATGAAGAGCACCGTGACCATTCCCTTTGCTCATTACCCCTCATAAATTCGCTCCTAAACCCCGCAGTGGCTTCGTTTGGACGTGTCTTATGCTCTTGTCGAAATAAACCACTTGATTTCTGCTTTCATGTCGCCTGAACGCGAGCAAGAGAGGAAACAGTCGCGCTGAGAAAGGATCCTTCGCTTTTGCTCAGCAAATTTCTCGAATGAATACGATGGGAAAATTTCCAAAAGCCTCCGGTTCCCGAATGACAGAAATTCTTCATCTTCGAAGTTGCGTGAGCCATGCGTTACGAGGGTGTAATTGAGCAGTCTGGCAACAAGTCGTCGATGAGAAAGGTGATGGAATGAAAGCCTGTCACCGGTGATCCGGCGTGTTGACTGCCCTCGGCCTTTGCCGACGTCGACTCGACATTCTGACCAAAACCGGCCGACGTTCTCCTCGAATGGACCTGGACTTGGACAAGCACTATGATCCCTCGGGAATAAATGATTTATTGTTCGTAGCATTTTCCCAGTTTCGGTTCGAACGAATTTAACGGTCTTCACTGGCAGGGTCCAGGACTTCGTTGGCGCTAAAGAAAACCAACTCGAGCGAACGCAGGCGTCAGCTAGAATCTCAAGATCTTGAAGGTGAAGTGACATGGACATTTGACTACTCTGTCTCTGTGTGGGGTATCGACCGATTCTATTCTATTCACCTTTGTGTTCAGAAAAGCGGCGTTATCCAAGAAGCTTTCGGGAGCGAACGACACGAACTCGTCCCATTTCAGCTCAGAACACATCATCTTCGGTCACGCATCTGTGAAGCTACTCTGATTGGTCTAGATGCTTCTACTATAGGAGCCAATTGAGATGTCATATCATGTCTTCCTCCAGCCCATGCTGGGGCTGATCTATCGACTTTTCTTGTCGCCTGCAAATGAATCGTGGCTTGACTCCGTTCGGCTGTCTCGTCTCGACACTTGGCCTCAACTGTCCAGACCGTGTACCGCTCAATGAACGCCACATATCAAAGGCAGAGTCACATTACACGATGCCCTTGCCGCTGTGCAAAAGTCGACGCGAGTCCTGAACCCTGAAGCATACTAGGCACGATAAGCTCTCGTGAGCATCGTTTCTTCACGAGCCTCCACCTTCTTCATTGGCCGCAGCGGATATCACACGACAGCCGCCTTCCACCTCCCCGATCCAGATTTCCCGGATGTTCAGCATCCGATTTCGAGCCTGAAGAGAATCACCCGTTCTTAACTTTGCTCCCTTCTCCGCCTTTCCGTTCCCTGCATTGGGGCTTTTGTCGCCAAAACCAAACATTGGCTGTTATCAATACGCCTTCTCCCGCCTCTGCATGTCGGGTGTCCTCAATCTTACTCTTATGTGCCTTCGACTTCTCCCTCGAGGCTGCCCCAGTCGAGCTCGAACTTCGCAGCTGTCTGTCTTGTTCACGTTCTTCAATTACCGCACCCTTCTTTCTTGCGCATTGGTCACAACCTAAAAACCCAGAATACAGAACGGCCGTTGAATAGGAGCTACCCAAAACAGCTTGTTCCCACCTTCCGGCTTGCTTTTGCCACCAGTTCTGCCCTCGGCGGTATTCATTTCGATTTCGGTGAACAATAAATCGGACGGACGAAGATCATTGCGAAGCAAGTGTCCTCTATCTAGTTACCGGCGACTCGAGTCGAGAGCTCGCAATGTAGATCATTGATCATTGCTTGTATTTCTCCCTACCCAGCCTCAGTCCAGGACCTGTGTTCACCGTATCGAGCCCATTCTTCCTGAAAGCATTGTCATCTGAACTCCCGTCATTCCATTTTCAACGTCAAACCCTCCAGGATCAGGCTCTCACCCCAACCTTCCATTCAGGTTGCCCTCCAGACTCCATCGCCTCTTGTATTGGATAACCGAACGACATACGCGTTCTGATCACCTCCTACTCTCCACCTCCGCTCCGTCGATTGATCGCTCCTCAAGTGGCTACATACCTACAATCCCACTGCGTACACAGTATACCCGGACGAACGTCACCTACAGTACTTGTTCCTTTCTGAATGCCATGGCATCCGAACTACCAACTCCAGGCCCCAGGAATCAGGATTAACTTGCACGGCCATATGAGCTCCGCCGAGCTGGAATGATACTTCGGTTCACAATCGTGCATTGTGTGTTTTTGCCTCTCAGATTTCCTCGTCGTTCCTAAATTAAAGGCAATCTTGAACCCCTAGACCATGAGATCCTCATTGAGCGGTGCGTGTACTGTATCCACCGACGCGGGGTTTTTGGGTCGAACTACCTATGTCTACATAATTCCCGTCACGGAATCCCGACAATCTACGCGCAGATTCGCCCAGCGGGATGAGCGGCCAGCCAGCCACTGCGGCGAGTTCATGCAGCCGAACTTGAGCTTGATGAATCATACGTTTGGAAAGAAAACAATAGGAATCCCGGCGTGTAGTGAGTGATACCGTACCGAGTTGAATCAAAACAGAAACAAAAGGTTTATGAGAAGCGCGGACCACAGCGCGACTGAAGAATATCCTGATCTCCTAAGACTAACTCGGCGAGTACTGCAGGTTGCGGAATTGCTTCCCTAGCCTGACAAGTCCTATTTAATCCAAGCCCAGATCCATGCCTTACGGCACGGGAGGCTGTGAACACCAAGTTTTCTGGAGGGGACAGTCTCGAACCAGCGCACTCATGGCCTGAGCCGCTAAGGAGAACTCCTCACATTCCCAGTTTCGGGCCGCTACAGCCACTTCACTACGGGATCTCTTGATCATCATGGTGAGGCAGCAGATATATACCGGCCTTTTCCTCTATTACATTGGTACGCTGAGCATTTCTTGCCTCTGTCTGCATCCAGATATTATTCGGCTTATAAGCCTCGAGCGAGAAGCTCTATCTTGTGATGTGCGGTACTTTCGGTGGCCCCGAATGGCCATGATCCATCTGAGCGGCGATATGCTCACTTCAATCTCTCTTGTCAATGGCCGCTGGTCTCTTGCAAGTCCGAAAGGCACAAGGAGAGCATCAGATTCACAGCTGTACCACTCAGGACCTTGTGACAGAGGCAATTCTCAAGGCTTTGTAGGCTAATGTACGCATTTGATCTGTCCAGAAAGCTCAAGCCTCACAAAGCTTTGAAGCAGGTACCGTTGCACTCGGAAATCTGGCGGTGATGGCTCAAAATACCACTTGTACCGGTATGTTGTTATCGCCTCGTGTAGTCCGAGATCATTTCGCGACGACGCGTTCGGGAATTTGAAGTATGTACAATTTCAAAGGATCAGACGTGAGTTGGAAAGTAACCTCCGAGGCAGACGCCAGCCCTGAATCTGCCATCCAGACTGTGCTATTCAACTGTTCATTGCAAAAGCTCTGCCGCAGGTTTCTTCGACCCAACCGGGCAGGTCTTGGCTGAAATGATAATTCGGGACAAGTTGTCCGCAGTCCAATCGGATAATTAGATATCAAAGCACGCTTTAGAATCTTGGAACAGTCTTAGTTTGGGAATAGAAAATCCTCTTACTACTTATACATCAATCTCTATCTGTTTTCGCGACGGTTCTCTCTCGGTTCAAGCCTTGACTAGTGACTGACTGGAAAGTCGAGCTCGCCTGGATCCTGAGCTCGTGAGGAACGAAGGTTCAACGTGAACTCTCGTAATACCGGCTGTGTTCCTGGAAAATATTCGAGATATCGGGAATCACGATCCCCAGCGACGACGTCCACGGTCTCCCCACTGCCCACATCCTCCCGGCACCTTGGTCCCTCCTTCACATTCTCCCTCTCTCTACTTTCCCTCTCTCTCTGTAACCCACGCATGACAATCACGGCAACATTATCAACAACGATGGCAACTCCTCATTTCCCAAACTTCCCGAGTAATGCATCTGAACAGATCATCGACGATGTACAGCTCGAAGCAGGCTGTCTCTACGCTCTCCTCGCATATGGCGGTGAATGGGGGGCTTGGGAATGGGCATTTTACCTCCCAAAACCAGTCGTTATCCCTATCGGTCGAGAAGGAACTCTCTTCCATGTGACGCTCTACACCGGGAACGACCCTCCAGAGTGGAGATTCGAGACAGATCCCGCAAAAGACATCACAACATCACCCGAAGTCGTCGCTCTCATCCGTCTCGCCCGAGTTTCCGACCTGGGAGAATACGAGGATATCGTCAGGAACGATGGGCTGACGAGCTTGTTCAGAGATGTAAAGATACCATCAACCCCAGAGTCGCCGATGGATTTTAGTTCGAGGACTTGGTTCACGGAAGCAATAGGGACTTTACACGATTGTGCTGTCGTACATTGCGACGATGTGTGGCTGCTGGAGAGGGAGATTAAGCGATTGGGATTCGCTGCAATGGACCGATATATGGAGAGTCGAGGTGAGTATCGTTCATGTCGTGTTCAGCTACCCTCCTGCTCACAAATTACTTTATCTGTGCTAGGCTGGACGGTCTTCAGAACAGACAAGTGCTCTTAACTATTCAATGCTTGAGTCTACCGTGTACCCGACCCTAAAACAACCCTCGTTCGTCGCCATCCCCGCATTCTTGCCCGTAACACCGCATTGACTGCCCTTTCAGGCGTTCTGCTCCTAAACATTCTCAGGCTGAAGGATTCTTGCGTTCAACTGACCCAGACGTCTTCAGGGTGCACAGAGAGCGGAGAGGGAGAGTAAGACTGGATCGCTGGTTCGACGGTCACACGAGCGGGTATCATTATTGCTGTATCAGAGACGAGGTGTGAGGACAATCAAAAGGGACACATACGCATCAGGCATTTCTTGATCATCAAAATCTTGGGTTTCGGGTACGAATCTAGGGCTAATATCCTCAATACTTCATAGTTATTCGTAATTCTGCATGTTTTCTAACTGCTATCATTGTCAAGCATTCTTCTTACCCGTGTGAAAACGTTGAACGCTTCTTGAAGTTGCAACTTGACGCCGACCCCTTGATTCCCTCGCTCAACTGAAGGTAAATTAAGCCTTACATATACAGCTGCATAGATTAGAATAATAGGTATTGATACAACTACGACCGCTCCGGGGCTACCGTATGATATGAAGGAGCAACCGATACAACACTCAGCCGACTCGAGCTCCCAGCCGTCTCTGACGGCTTCTCCAATCTCAGGACAGTCTCCTTCCCACCTTTTGACAGACCACTTGAAGACGTATTTGACCCCAAGAACGGGTCAACGTTCGACATCTGTGGGCCATCTGTGTATGGAACGGGGTATGCTGCTTGAGGTATATCAAACGTCGGTTCCGATTCTTCCCTCTTCCGTCGACGACGAAAGAGGATGATGAGAATGGCTATCAAGACGACCAAGATGAGGCCTCCTATGGATCCTCCTATGGCTGCGCCCAGCACCATGGGGCTGAGGAGACACGACAGTCGTCAGTACTCGGTATTTCGAGGAAATGTGACAGATACAGACCTGACGCCGCCTGAGGCTCCAGAATCGCTACCACTGTTGCCAGTATTGCCGCCGCCCGGTGACCCGCTAGTTGCAATCTAGATAGTGAAACAGGGTCGTTTGTGTAAGATTCCTGTGTTACCGTGTAATGGAGGTCGCTCTTACAGGTGTAGCTACCGGAGCAGTGGCAGATATCGAGTTTGCAGCCGTGGAACCCGAACCTCCATCTCCAACCTGGAACTAGAATCGAAAAGGTCAGGAACGCTGGCAAGCCGTAGTCTTTACGAGGCACTCACGTATACAACATCGTCAACTGCACCTTTCTGCAAGACTGGGTACGCAAGCGGAGCATGATTCGCGGTGAGCGCCTTTGAAGACATTCGATAAAAACCAGCCGGTAGACCCTTTGAAGCATCCGTGGCAAGCACACCATCTCCAGTAGAGCTATTCATGGGTGCAGCGAATGCTACTTTGAGGGGGTCCGTAAAGCTTGTCTGGTCCAACGACGTAAGGGCCTCAATGACGACCTGTGCGTAACCTTTGATAGACCCGTCGCCTGCCAGCTGCTGGGGCGCAGACAAATAGCGAGTTAGGGGATCCGTCATCTCGATATCCATATTCCTGAAGTCAAGTCGGATTGTGAAAGCCTCGTTCGGGGGTATCGTATCGAAGTTTTTCGGGTACAGAAACTTGAATGAGGGCATTTTGGATGACGAGGGTATGGTGCCTATAGGTATCGGATTACACGAGTCGCCGCCCGATTGTTGGCCATTGGTTAAAGCCTTGTTACCAGTGAGGCAGTAGTTGATGAAGTTGTTGCTCGAAGTCAAAGAAGCGACTCGGCCTATGCGGACCGTCAGATACACCCTTGACATCCAGCGAATTACGCACCAGCGACAGGTGTCTCTAGTCCATCGCTTGCAAAGCCAGTAGCGACCTGTGAGGAAAGAAGGGTCGTCGAACTCTGTGCATCGCCGTTGGAACTTGACGTGCTCGTGTTCCCGCTTTGACGTGGAAACACTGGGTTCGCATGGGCTTCCCGCTTTGTCGACCGTGAAGCAATACCTCGAACCGTGAACTATTTGGAAGAGATCGGGTTGCATTTAGATTTGAAGGCGGACAATGACATGAATATGACACCTACGTATACTGCATCGTCAATGGATCCGTGCTGTAGCAAGGGAGCCACGATAGGGTGATGGTTCGCATCCGTTGTCACAGATGAAAGTCGATAGGAACCTGCTGACAAACCGCCGGTGATATTGAAGCCATGGAATCCATTGGTGAGCTGATCAATAGCTGCCATGAAGAAGGTGAATTTAGAGGGATCGGTTGAGGCCGTCTGGTTCAGACTGTCCAACTCTTCGACGACTATCGCAGTGTGGCCAAGTACAAGGCCACTTGAATCGACTTGCTGTGGTGCAGCAAGAAAATTTGTCTGGCTATTGACAGAATTTCCGGTCGCCATATTCTTGACCCCCAAACGTACCGTGAAGGGATCGTTTATTGCCAAGACGGCGCCGTTGAGTGGAAATTGGAATTTGAGGGAAGGAATGTGGTCGATTGATGGTATGATACCCATTGGGGCTGCGTTGCACGAACCTTCTCCGATTTGCTTCCCATTGGTGAACTGGAGATTGACCGTGGCACAGAAGTTGATAAAATTGTTAGATGATGTGAGGGATGTAGCATATGCTGATCAGCAGGAACGAAGATCAGGCAAAGTGGAATTTGAACAGTGAGCTGACACGCACTCCCAGCCTTTGCTCCCGTTCCCAACGATTCTTCCGCCACTTTCGAGATGACCTTCGAGTCGAGGGTTAGAGAGGTCTGAGCATTTGAGGCCTGACGGCTTTCCACGCGCCGAACGCGCCTCATCGTCCTGCAAACGTGTTTCAGCGTAGCAGTGCCCGACGTCACAAAGCAGACGTACCGTCTTGAACCAGTGTGATCCTCTGTCAAAGAGGAGGCTTCGTGTGTAAAGGAGTGAACCATAAGGATCCGTAAGATGAAGTGGGACTGGTTGATTTGAAAGATGGCTCACCACCGCGCGTAAGTGTACTGGGACCTGCAGTCATTGTTCGTGAGGGTATTTAGAAGATGGAATGGAAGGAAAAGAAAAGAAATGCACAATCCTGCAAGAGCTAGTGCTGGGTCGCTTGCAATTGGCACACATCTAAGTAATTCAGATTCTGTCAGTGCGCGGCTGATTGTTGCGAAGCTCAAGGAATTGTACTTCTGGGAATTCAATTGTTGCCCATGCTATGGGCGGTCGGTAAGACAGTGACCCGTGGTTCATATGCGTCTGGGGCCGTCTGAGACCGTAAACAGGTGGTGTTTGAAGCTTTAAAGTTCCCCGGTGAGTCCGGCAGTGATGATGGGAGTCGCGGATAGAGTTCAGCTTCAAACAAGCGCCCGGGTCCCTGGCTCAGTACTGCTACTTGAGTCCCAGTCCCTGGCTCAGTACTGCTACTTGAGTCCCAGTGAGTCTGACTGTATACACGGTCAATTCATCGTCTTATTCTCCATGAGCCCCGTTCTCTATTCCCAACCAGTGTGGCAGAATACAGCCCCGCCAATTTCTGGGAAATCGTGAGGAGCACAGTTCGTGACCAATTTAACGTCAAAATGTTATCCAATGCCTTGCCGATGGACGCTTTACAACTGTCCCAAAATGTATTCCTATCCCTTCGCATTGGCCCAGCACAAGACTCTTCGTGCGATAAGTCAACAGGTTGGGTTGCTGCTTGAAGTTAATCATAGTGCGTCCAATCCTGTCCAATCGTCTCATAGCTAATTTTTTATTTCACCAATGTAGTCGCGCGTTCCGACCGTGCAGACACCCAAGTTACGGACCATTTATTATGCTCGAAACACATCTGTCGGACATTGACGACTGAGTGAGGCTCTTGGAGCTCTCCGATGTCAGGGAACCGCAAACTGTGAAGCCACAATAACGTTGACCGGGTGTGGAAGATTCAAAGAATATTAATCTGGTACCCGTTTCCGTGTTTACTGCCAACGGACACTGCATGCGACCCAACTTTGGTGTCCCATCGATCTGGCAGGGGTTGGACTTGCCACCTCGGCCACGTCCTTGATAGCCTTGTATCACTTGGAGGACGCGTAGCGTAAGCCACAGGCCGAGCGCTCTGAATACCCACCTGCAGGATGACAATCTTATACCGCACTCTCGCTCGTTATCGTTGGCATGCTATGGCTCCATCTGGCAGAGATATCTCCATAGATCCGGATCGCCCAGTTTACTGACGACTCCTCCCGACTTTAGGCCAGAAAGGTTACTGGAAACCAACGAGGTCGTGTTATACTGATACAGAAGACACTAATGTAGCATCGACCTACACCGCTTCGAAGAACGAAGAGTTCGTCTTTCTGCATGGAAATGGAGAAACTCGGTATTGACTAGGCGACGCATCCACTATAGACTGCCTTTGGGAGACTGAAGCCTCGAGCAAGCATTGAGCCCTCAACCTATCGTTCTGTTCAACTCCTCTGTTGGCTGAAAGTTGACCGGCGATTGAGCGGGTTGTCTAGAATTCGTTTCTAATCATCTGGCCCTCGCCAAGCTTTGCGCTGGTGCTTGATCGTCGTGCAGCTGCAGTGTTCTGTTCTGATTTCAAGTGGGTTGAGCTGTTTTTGGCTGGGATATGTGGTTGATTTGTGCAATTCCTGTTCTAATCGGACCAATATTGATTCGGGGAAGCCTTGACCTTCACTACTGGCAAGACCTGAATAAGATAACGCCCTCTGATCATGATCCGCCCGAGAGCGCACGCCCCGTTCGTCCGACTGGAACGAATTGGAACTTCACATGGTGTCCGAATTCCCATCCAATCGTGCGCTTGGTGAACGCGCTGCTCCTTCGAAGATAGAAATGAATTAATCGAAGGTAGACAACTGGAACGATCATTGGCTGCGTCCTCTTGAACCGTCCGGTGCTGCGCGACGCGATAGGGTGAAAGATGACATGATTCGGAAAGAAGATGACAGGCCAAATTTTTATGGCGCAACTCAGGTCTCAAGCGATCTCAACTTTGAACTCATCCACTCATTCACTCAACTCACACGACGACAGGGGGGGAGCGCACATTTTGTGCTGTTTATTTGCTCCCAGTATCTATCTACTGGCTTGGTTTCGGCCCAAGGCCTGGTACTGGACTCAAGTGACACGTTCTCGAGGATCCGTTGGTGTTTGCCATCACACCCCAATACCATGGAGAGAAAGCATGCTACCCATCATGCTATCTCTCCCTCCCTCGGTGAATAGTTTAAGGCCCAACGCCCGGTACAGAGCTCGAGAGACACAGCTCGAGTAAAAGATAGTCGCCACTACGACCATCTCCCTGTACCGTGTAGAGGAAGCGCACCACCCATCACGCTCGCCCTCCACCTCCCCCAGGCATGTTTGGCCTCCACGGCCCGGTAGCCACACCGAAGCGGTTGCGTATCATTCAACCACTTGTAACTCGGTTTGTGCCCGTGTCTGTCGTCCCCATTGGCTGGTTTCAGCCCAAAGGCTAGGTACAGGGCTCAAGCGGCACAGCTTGAGTCTACAGGCTGAGATGTCGCCAATGCATCACCTCCCTATACCCTTGTGAAGGGAGCACACCGCGAGCGGTGGTGTGGGGATCGGCCCACAGCTCTGACCTCCAGCAGCATTATTCGGCGCAAAGGCCAGGACGGGGTCGAGCAAAGCTCAAGACGCCAAGGTGTGCAGCCACTGTCCACAGAGCAACACCACGCCCTACTGTATGATGAATAACAGATTTTCCTCCATTTTCTCTCCGTTCGAACCTTCGTCCCGCGAAGTAGGATAGTGATGTCGATAGGAAGTGCGGTAGACTGTAGCGTTGACGAATATTCCAGGACCGGTATGACGAAGACGATTGAGGAGGAAGACAGTTAATGTTTAAGGGAGTGGTGGCGTTGCATCCGACCCGACTTTCGGAGCAACGACAACGTAGAGATTGAACCAGGCGTACCCATACTTCCACGTCTTCTCATACCACCCGCCCTTCGAGGGTGCTCCGACCTCTTCAAGGTCGAACCATTGGCTATCGTCCCGTATACCCCGCTCGATGCGGAAGCTGCGAAGGTCGCACGCCTTGACTTGCTCCCAGTCGGGTACAGTGACAGTGATTTCGTAGGAGAAGGGACCAAACATGGGATAAAAAGCATCGCGAGATTCGAGGATTAGAATGATAGAGGGGATCTTGCAGATCTTGTCTAATATGTAGCTGCGACGGGCGTAACTGAGTATGTCGTCCTTCCTGACAAAGATGATCACAGCGAGGGTCCAAGCGACCATGACATAGGATTCGAGGAAGAGACGAATGTTGAAGGAGAGCCAGTGGGTGAAGGCCTTCCTGGCATCGAAGAACGCGATGCGAAGCGATTTCAGGAGCTGGAAGAGGGGGTTGGAACGAGATGATGGCCGGTGTGCAGTGAGCGACGACATGAATCGATAGGTGACAGTTTCCATGCACGACCGGAGAGCCAAAAACGACCAATGGATATTCACGGCAGTCAAGAGCTGATCCTTAGTCGGGAGTGTGACGGTTTGAAGAGCTTTGAAAGCCGAGACGACAATGGCGAGAACGTTTTTGACGATGTGGAGACCGAGGACAATAGCGTGAGACTTGACGATGCTGGCTGCATCTGAGGCCTGGTCGGACCAGTAGACGAACAAGTCCGCTAGGCGAGCCATATCCTGAATGAGACATCCAACAACGGCGGTGGGCGGTGCTGACATGCTGGCAACCGTGTCGATGGGAAGTCCCAACCAGTCGAGAATGTCGTCGCGCAAGGCGACAGTATCGAGAGAGGCCAAGGCCTCGAGAAGGGCAGGGCGGAGAGTGACGAGGGCGATAGTCGGAACAGCGAACGCCAATACAAGAGCTCGTCGTGCCCATACCTAGTAAGGAGGGAAAAGAGGTTAGTGGAAGTAGAAATCAGAAGCAAATAAGCAACACACCTTCTGCGAGACCAAAGCAAGTGAGGACAAAAAGACCAATACGAGTAGACCAAGACCAATTAGCCAGAGCGTGTCGCTGCCCTGGTTGACGATGGGGACGTCCAAGCTCTTACTGGGCAAGAGCAAGGAGGTTCGAGTTGGTATCAGGATGATAGCCTCCTCGATAGCGACGGTTGGCGGGTGAAGTACTCGGTTGAGCCACTTGGAAAGTGGGCAACCGGAGAGAGAGAGCGCGATAAACTCAGAGACGACTTTAAACATGGTGTTCAATGAGGGAAAGAGGTGTCGATGTGCGAGACTCTTTATAGAGTTCTGAAGATGGTCACATGACGTCGCAAGGGTCACGTGACCGACGCGTTGAGGTCACATGATGCTCTCCGATCGTTTATTCCTCCAAATGATCGGAGGCTAGGGACAGAGAATGGAGGGTAGAGAATGATTATGGAGGGCGGAGAATGGAGGACAAGACTGACTGGGTGCGGCGGAGAAGTTGGATGAGTGGCACGCAGATGTCAGAAACCAAGCTGGGATCAACATGTCGTAAGGCTATTACCTCGTGTTATTTAACTTGATGGACAACTCAAGCCATGGAGGATTATCGCAGCGTCTTTGGAGACAGCATAGGAGCCTTGACACTGCGGGCATTTTGATGACCAGTAGGACATGACGTGCTTGTGTCCAGTAGGGCATGACAGCATCTGGCCTTGTACAGGACCACTGTGACCGCAAACAAAGAATAGATGATTGTTAGACTCGCAAGCCGTCGGTAGGTGAACCTTACCCGGGCTACTGATGGCGTCCAAATATGGTATTGCGGAGTGTGAAATGAGGTAGGTTCACCTACCGACTGGTATGCTCGGTTCACTTTTTGGCGGGTCGACCATTTGTGACTTTGGACTTAGCCAAATTTCGTTGATCGACATTTGTCGCGAACACAAGAATTGTTCCTCACGTTTCCTCACACATGTTGATACATAAAAACTGTATAAGCCTGGTCTATAGTGACTATTACATGTCCTTGGTACCGCGAAAAGGTAGAAGATGTAGACGAACCTAAGTTATTGCGAAAATTGTGGTGAACGGCGAAACCGAAGGTGAATAAGTCACATGTGACATGCACCAGTAACACGGGAGGAAGGTGGGCACTAAGCAGTACTGTATAACAGGCGGCTGCTTTTCTGAGAGGTATTGTGCATATGTGCATTCGCTGCAGTGCACTTAACGGAGAGATTGGGAGGGAGTTTAAGATTTTGGGGTCTGTTCTGTTGCTGGACTTGGACGTACACAATCAAGTTTGAGATAGTAACGAGCTAGAAGATAAAGAAGACAGTTAAAGTGAAAGAATAGCTGTGAAAAATACGCACTGATACGCGCCGCAAAGCCCCATGCCATGGTCCATATAATGTAAATCCTTCAGTATCCGACCTAGAACGAAAAGTGGAGACTGTCGATAGGGTATTCCAGAGATAATTTACGACTGGCGTCGAGTCTTTGGAGATGTTGATGAGTTTGGTGAGGCAGAGGTCCTGTGTTGCTTCGAAAAAAGATAGATCTCGTTCGAATCTCGTTTCTGAGTTGACAGTAAGGCGATGCCAAGCTAGCATTGAGATATTTGGTGTGAAGGTATAGTTTTCCAGCACATATAGCTCATCAGAAGACTCGGTAGTTGTAGATTCGACGAAAGGGTAAAGCGTGGAGGTAGAGGAAGGTAGTGGAGGTGGTGGTTGTGGGGGCAAATTGCGAGTGAGCGGAATTTCGCCAAGTCCGTTGTCACAAATGCGTGACACAGTAAAAATTGAACCGAGCATACCAGCCGTTCTTTCGAACGAGCGCGGAGTTTGAAAGAACGGCTGGTCATGAGCCTAGATGATTGTGTTTTTCATCCAGTATCATGAGAGAGTCCCGGAGCCCGGGAGTCTGAGCCGTCTGGGCGTCCGACTCATCCAAGTCATATCATGTGAGCCCACCAAGCGCCCATCAACGCATGGCAGGCTGGTACTTAATTTTCGCTCTTTGAGGAATTTTGCTCGTTCAAGACTTCGAAAGACTTCAATTTTTAAGCTGTCTCAGCACATCTAATCCACACAAAAAAAAACACCTTTACAACCCACGGAAAGAAGGGAAAGGCTTAGTCTCTGTAGGATGTACGGGTGAATATCTCAAGAATGAGATTGGCGTGCTTGTGATTTGTGAGCGCTTGAGCTCGCACACGGCTTCGAGCCTTGGGATACCGGGAGATTTTGACAGATAAATCACAGGAGTTTTAATATTGTCCAACAGTGTACGCCGTAATACTGGTTTCGGTGGACAGTGGGATGTTGAATGTCAGTGTCACCTTAATGTTGTCCAAGGACGCGTCATGATGGAGAAATAACGCGTCGTGGCATTGTGAAAAATATCCCGATATAGGTGATAGTCACGTGTATATCACCCATGCATAACTTGGGGTGTCGACCTTTCCAGATTGCAGTCAATCCCACTTAGCATTCTCAGCTTCAGAGCTCTAGTTGAAGCTCTCACTGAGCTGATCAGTACTGATACCCTCGAAAGAATAGAGCCTGATGTGTTCCAACTTTTGCGCAAGTTTTGCAGCCCTCAATCATAATGGTATCTTTCTAACTACAGGCTAACGATGAAATACAAACATTTTTTGATGTCATTTGAGCAGAAATAACGTCTAAGAAGTTGCAGAAACACCTCACAGTACCTCCGGCACCTGTGGTCTGGCTCAGACTTTGCGGAATTTGACTTGGAGGCTCGAACTTGGACACACAGGTGACTCGTATACGTACTCCCGGTTTCCCGGATGCTCTCAATATTGTGGACCGTCCGCTCCGGAAACTGACGCGTCATCGGAGAGAGGCCCCGAAATCATGTTATTGAAACAAAATCAACGGAAAGAACATACCATCACAGGCTCCCAATGCCAGCCCACGGTAGGGTGAGGCGTTTAGTTCGTAGTGGGTATGAGGGGAGGGAGTATGGTAATCAATATTATGTTTGAAATATGATGGACCAATCAGATCAAGAAGAGTTGGGGGTTCGCCTCACCCTACGGGGGCTGGAAAAACTGCAACGGCATGGCGTTCGGCCCCCACGTGGACTCGAGTCAGGTGCGCAACGCGTTCTGTTGATCGTACTCAACTTCGACTCGACACTCACGTCTCTCCCGTTCCCTCTCAAGATAACACTCTTTTTATTTATTCTGTCTATTCTCATATGCTAATTTTACTCAATTCATGACACTCCCTCGACCTGCCCGACCTGTTAGCCAATCAACCACCAGAAATACAACACCCCGCAAATGGACCCATGCGGAGATTCGGAACTTAGTGAGGGAGAAAATGGGCAAACGGCCGTGCTGGTGGCAGATCAAGGCTGCCAAGAACTTGTATGAAGGGAAGGATGTCATTGGTGTGGCACCTACCGGGGCTGGGAAGACACTATCTTTCTGGATTGCACTGCTCATGGCGCGGGAGGAGGGAAAAGAAAAGACTGTGATAGTGGTGACCCCGTTGAACCTGCTTGGAAAGCAGAACTCCCTTATTTTGAATGGAGGAGGGTCTCTATCAGCAATTGGTGTCAGTAAGGAGAATTCTACGGCTGAGACATACAAGGTGCGTTTCTCCAGTCACTTCCGTTAGAATTCTTTACTAATGTATTCTTGGGGCCATCCAGGACATTCTTACTGGCAAATACAACGTCGTTACAATCGGACCAGAGCTTTTGAACGACGAGTCATGCAAGGTTTTATGGAACAACTCTGCATTTGCCTCGCGGCTCATGTACATGGTTTTCGACGAAGGACACTGTGTTAGTCAATGGGGGCGATCATTCCGAAACCAATACCTTCACGTTGGGACTGTACGATATCTCCTTCCGAATACAATACCATTCTATGTCGCCTCCGCTACCCTTCCGACTGCCATCCGTCGTGATGTACTCGAAATCCTTCGTCTCCGCCCGAACCACCTCGAGAAGATCATTCGTTCCAATGACCGACCCAATATCGACCTTATTGTCCGACCCATCGAGCATCCCCTTGACTCCTACAAGGATCTTGCATTCTTGATACCTGAGGGGTTTCAGGATGGAGATCCTCCACCCCCGAAATTCGTAGTCTTTATGGACAATACGACCCATACTGAAGAGGCTACCAAGAAGCTTCGAGAACGGCTTCCACCCCATTTGCATGACAAGATACGATACTTCCATGCCACGATGACCACTCATTACCGTGACCAACATCTGGATGACTTTCGCAGCGGGAAATTATGGGGACTTTTTGTTACCGATGCTTTCGGAATGGTGCGTATCAACCTCCTTGATTCTTTTTTCATAAGCTTATGCTTTCGTTTAGGGTGTTGATCTTCCTGACATAGTTACTGTTGTTCAGTACCGGGCAACATGTGACTTCAATACTCTTTGGCAGCGCTTCGGACGCGCGGGGCGCGCACCCAACATCAGAGCAACGGCCATACTTCTTGTTGAGAAGTCTTTCTTTGATGAGGCCCGACAAACAAAGTTGGATAACCGTGCCAAGAAGGCTCAGAAAACCTCGCATCCGAGTACAAACTCTCAACCCAAACGGAAGGCCAGTGCAACCCCCCAGCCTGCTGCGAAGCGACGCGCTTTGGGTGACCTGAGTGTTGGGGTCGCAAACCGATCTCAGCCGTGTGCGTATTCTTGTTACGTTCATACTAAACCTTTCATTGATTGTTTGTCTTTGTAGCTCCTGCAACTCCAACTCGTCCTGTTGCTAATATTGCACCCCGCCCTACACCCATAACTCCATCAACCCTCACCAACCCCATCACCACACCACCCTCCACGCAACCAACATCAACAAACACATCGTCTGCCTCTCGTTCAGGACCAAGTATTCCAGCGCCTATTTTGACAGGTTATGGGCAGACTGATGAAGAGCGACGGCACCTTTATCAGTCAGCCGCGATCGTTGTCACTGGCACCAAGCGAAAGACCAAAGAGGAATCAATACCCATTGGATCTGCAGTAGATGACTTCATCAATGCTTCGACTAGAGGGATATCGTGTCGCCGGCGTGTAGGCATGCTGTACTATGACAATGACAAAGCTTGTGAGTTGTTGCTTTCCCTTGAGAGGCTAGAGCTAACATTGCTTATTTGACAGCAATGGATGATCATCGGCTTTGTGACCCCGATGAACCAGACGGCTGTGTACGGTGTCGTCCGGAGCAACCCAATTTGTGTTGTGACCTCTGCAACCCAGGTGGTTTCGCACATGTGGCACCTGTTCCCTTCCCAAAGCCAACTCGTGCTCTCTCCCGCATGACCATTGAGAAGTACGAACCAACACAGGCCCACCGTGACCTCCGCAGTGAGCTTCAGGATTGGCGGAATCGGACTGCGTTGGAAAACCTGGGCCCCTTGGTATTCCGTTGCTGGGGGGGGCAGTTCTTTATGGCTGACGCTATCCTTGACCGTATTGTCGATTGTTCGCGGAGTGGCAAATTGACTTCTCTTGAGGTACTTCAAGTCGAGACTCGCTGGACATCCACTCGTCTTGCCAGATATGGCCCGGAACTTCTTGGCATTGTTGCGAAACATTTCCCACCTCCCGATCCAAAAGCTCCAACCCCCAAAGCTCCTCGTAAATGCTCCGCTTGCGGGAGCAATCAGCATATCAGTGAGTGACATCTCTCTACAACTGGGTCTATAGATGTCTTATATGTCGTGCATATCCTCTAGAAAGCAGTAAATCTTGTCCACGACGAGTAAGTAATGTCGAGAATCTGGTGAGTCCAGAGGGACCGCTGGCCCTGGTAGCTTCTACATCGAGTGGTGTTCCGCAAACACCAACACCTCCTTCCCGTTCTGATTTCGCGTTCTTTTTCGGTACTTGTTCTTTCGAACCTTCCATGTTTGTAGACCAATAATATTGAACTGTACTACTCCATATCATCGTTGTCTTCAACTTCTAAGTCCGCAATCTCCTCTGCCTTATCAAATTCTGTCAGAAGTACTGGTTCATCGATGTCAATCCAGTTCTCATCCCCATCATCTGTAGTGAGAATCACACCACGATCCGCTGTCTGGGCAAGCCAAAGGCCTTCGCTTAGCTTGTCTGGGATGTTGTATAGTGTGGTGCGTCCTTTGATAAAGTCGTTCTTCTGTGATTCAACATATCTCACTGCCAGTTTTGTGAAGGTTCTCGCCATCTTCGGAGAAGAATGACGATTGGTTAGCTTCGACATCCTGAACATTTTCTGAACCTGGATCCGAATGTTTCTGAAAACCCCAATAAGCGGCGATTCCTTCAAGATGTTGCGTTTGGTATGGTTTGAGAACTTCCCGCCATAGATGCGCTAATAATAGTCACATTTAGCATGCACAAGCTAACTTGTAACGAATGATCTCTTGCCTTCAAGAATAGGTTGTTCCACTCAACCCACCAGTCTACACCACGGAATTTGTGCCGCTTCCCGGTTGGATTAACAAGAACATGCATTCTTATTGCGCGCCTGGTGAGATGATAAGAAACTGTCAAAATAAGAGTGAGAAACTTACGCCAGTCGCTTCGGTAGTCTGAAATGGACATCCTTGAGGTATTGCCGCAAGGCTGTGGCGTACTTATGCTTCCCGCATGCCTGGAATATGAATGCCCATGGTAGAAAGCATGTTTCAACCCTTCCAATGTCTCCAGCGTTCATAGCATATGACAGTTCTTCGTAGAGCAGAAAAATCTGCTGGCGAAGCCGCATATTTTCATGGACCTGGTCCCGTTCACCACTTGGCCTAGAGCGTGTGAAGGGAAAGCGTGTGTCTGCAACGTATTTGGTACAAAGAGTCGCTGCCATCATACAAAGCCGCTCCCAGCTGGGTTTGGTGAGGGCAAACTCTTCGAGAGATTTGACGTTGGAGTTAAGGTTGGTTGCTTCGAGTCGCCATTGGTCCAATCGTGAGACTATTCCTACATGTTGAATAACCTCATGCATCCGCCGAAACCCAGGTTTCGATTTGATTTTTCCCGTCTCCTTAGGCCGCAGGACTTTTATGTCGGCCATTAGGCTGTACTCGTCCGACTCGTTTGTGCTTCCTCGAGGCTCGATGAATATCCTCCAGACTGCATCAGCACAAGCCATCTTGACATGAAACAGCCCCAAAATATAGATGATTCCCTGCAGCCGTCGCCACGGTGTTGCCTCCTCAGAATGTGACTTTCGCAGACTATGGACCCGCTCACCAACCCCTAAGTCTCCGAAGAGGAGAATGACCCGATTTCCTAGATCTTTGAGCTTTCTGTTCTCCTCGTCGTTTGGCAATGCCAGGTCATTGGGATCTCCAACACCACTCTGTTTGGAGATCAGATTCTCGAGCACAGTTCCATTCTCCGCTGGTGTAGAGCATGCCGAGTCAACCATGCGGAAGTGAACTTGATTTGTTCTAGTGATAGGTATGGCCTCGACCACTTCGGGGCTGTTGTCCTGGAGGTGCTGACGGAATTGGCGAAAGTATTCGGGACCGTTGCGAACAAGATCTCGAAGGTAGATCCACATGTTGAACCTCTCCCAGCGCATAAGGCCTGACGGCGGGTCAGGATCCTCTGGGTGAAGTTGGGCGAGTTCAAGGTCTGTGATGGTTGGATGAGATGATGTCGGATGTGGGTTATAGATCGACTTCTGCCAGATCTCATCAGAACAGTCAAGGTCCTCAGGGATGACGCCATGCTGTAGCGGAATCATTGTTCCTGAAGTGAGATGGATGAGGCTAGCAAGGGGATTCTCAAGGATAGGGGCATGAGGGAGGTCGATATCAACGTTGTCGAAAGCATAGGCCGACATAAGCTCTCGACCCACAACCCGAATTCGTTTCCTTGATTCCTCTGAGAGGTTTGCAACTGCGTGATTGATAGCTGTCGTTGAAATTGAGACTCCAATATGAGCGAGAAGTTCCGTGACAGTCTCAGGCGCATTACAAGCATGGAGAAACAACCCAATGAGACTCTGGATTGCGTTACACCGCTGGTTTGTGCTCTGCATCATGACACTGATGCAGACAACCTGACGCTACAACAGACAGATCAGATGCCACCGCAAAATCTATAGAGATTAAGTTCCAACTTACGACTACCAATAGTGTATTCCGACGCTCTGTTGCATCCGCACGCTTCTTTTCAGCCGAATCTTCCTCATCAGAATCTGGCGAGACATGATTTTCGTTCAAGACATCAGTAGCTGCGCCCTCGGTCTCCCAGTACATCTCTTCGTCGAGTTCATCCACTCCCTGGCCACTTTTCTTCTGACCTCTTTCATTCTCTCGTCTATCCCACCACACCTGAAGATCTGGACTGGCATTCAACAAAAGTCCAATAAGATCCCATAAGTCCGGCGCTATTTCCCTCATCTCTTTAGCTATTTCAACAATATCCACACTCTCCAGACGCTCTGAAGTCGCATTTTTGGCGGAGAAACGGAGGTGAGGGGCACCGTTAACAAGTCGGAGAATTTGTTGCGCATAATCATTCATTAGTTGCTTTCGGGACCAATTTATAGTTGTATCTTTGAGTCCTGTGGTCTCTTTGAAGGCGTTGAGAATATCCTCTAGCTGGGAATTTAGTTCCGCTGTCTCCTCGGTGAGCTGGCTATTTGTAGCAAGGGAGATGATGAAGTCGGCGGGGGCTGCTGAGAACTCATGAAGAGCGTGTATTATGGCCTTCAGCTGCTCTGTGGAAAGCTGCTGAGGCATGATAAGAGAAGCGGGGAGAGCGAAAAACAGTTATATTTCATATTCTCGCTCCTGTCTTTGAGAGTCCAACATGATTTACAATTCCTCGATCATGGCGACTGAAGCTATGGAACCGGAAAAACGCGAGTGATTGAGACCCCGCACACGCCGCCGAATGATGGCCGTTGCAGTTTTTCCAGCCGTCGTAGGGTGAGGCGACCCCACACTTCTCTTGATCTGATTGGATGATAGAATTTGACACATAATACGTATTACTCATACCTTTCCCCCACCCCCCATACCCAGCCCGACGAGCCTCACCCTACACCGGCTGGCTTTGGGAGCCTGATACCATCAATCCTTTGTTTTTGGTCACAGAGGTCCTGTAAAAGACCAGATGCTGTTATGCCCTACTGGACACAAGCACGTCATGTCCTACTGGTCATCAAAATGCCCGCAGTGTGAGAAGCGCAGGAGCTAATGAGAAATAGGGCTGAGGAAAAGGATACATGGTGGTCGAAAGAGAGAAGGAAATCTTATGTTGGGCTGATGGCGATGTTGTTCCGATGTTTCAAATGTACTCCGCGCCTCCAGGTGCCTCCCCTCAACCTCCCTTAACCCAGACCACAATTCCAGAACAGCTCGATATTATCCACAGAGTCGATGTCTGCAACGTGTCTGGAAGCTGTATGGGTGGCCAAGGAGTTGAATGATACTGCAACTCTCAACTCTGTCGGCCCGTTTTCTCGAGCTGGTGGTGGAACTCGAATCTGTCGCCTGGATACAGCGTCAACAGTGCTGGAACATTCAGAAGGCACGTACCATGGGAGGCAGCAGGTATCCACTTGCAAGACAATAGTTTCGCGGCACGTTCCCTTCGAACTTTCACGCACAAAGAGCTCCATCCGCCAGTGGCAGGACCATCTCCATGAACAACTGCTTGGCCTGTTGAAGACCCCAGCAGGTCAGGAAGGCCCCGGCAAATAACAATCTCATCTCCTGCTGGATGCACGCCATTTCGTCGACCAGGAGCGCGTCTTTGTGGGCAGTTGGTCTGTCGATGTGCAGGAGTACCTCAGTACTACTTACTGGTGCACCTTGAGCAAATATGGTACCTTCAGTTCATCGTTCTGTCTAACTCCTCCGTTGCATGAAATTAACCTGTTCATCTAGGTCTCGTCTCTATCTATCTGGGCTTTGCGCAGCTACTTAAGGTCATCGCCGTGGAATTGGGATATCCTGTTCTAATTTTTTAGAGCTATTTTTGGCTGAGATTTGTGATAAATTTGTGCACTTCCTGTTTTAATCGGACCAATATGATTTGGCCATCAATCGGCCCCAATTTGTATCTGAAACGCCCACATTTTGGGCAATATCTCCCCATGCCTTTCAAATTCACCTGACCGCAAACTAACGTGACCATCGTGTTCCTGACCTTCACTTCCACTATATACGAAGCTCGAGCTCATCGTCCAAATCGTGTTTGTCGTCGTGCTACACGATGAGCAACGTCAAAATGACGCGTTATTTGCCGGTGACGAACAACTGGTAGCTCACATAATCCACAGAATCCTACATAAACCCTCCCCCTCGTCCCAGCTCCCCAACGTCTCTTGCGCTGCTACAGCCATCATCGTTCGCGATATTCTTGCCTTACACGCCAATTTTTGCACCCATACCCATCAAAGAAGAATTTAAAATGCCTCGTTTGGTATCGAAGATCATCAAGAAGGTTGCTCGAGGTGCGCCGCGTCCTTCTCGTCCTGCTGTTCCCTCTCGCTCCCCCTCTCCCTGCCTCTCCTCTCCGTTATTGCATTTCAGGTGTGCTGGCCCCCGTGACAACTGGGAAAAGGACCTGGTGTCCTATCCTATCGGGACCGCCAACAACGCCTCCTATCCTGCCCACCGTCCACCCTCATCTCTCCCAATCACGGTCACACTTCCTGCTTACGCGTACACGAGCGAGGAGAGTGACGAGGATGATGTGTGCTATGGCGCCTTCCACCCAACGACTGCTCCGTCCTCAGCTCCAACCCCTATTTGGTCCACAGAGGTCGTCTCGACGACGCCTCGTGGGGAGCGGATCATGGCTCTCCTGGACTTGCTTCATGAAGGGGGTGTGGTGACGATGGGCGTCGAGACGAAAGCAACGACGAAAGTGTTGCCGGTCGAGGTGGTCGAAGTGTCTGGCGGTGGTGCGGAGTCGAAGTCGCTGGTTGAAGCTACGAAGAAATCCAAGTCCAAGTCGGGCTGGATGAGACGTCTGAAGGGCGTCTCGGTGAAGAAGTTGAAAGCTGCTTGCTAGTTGGGTTATGGTGTTGTCTCGCTGTTACAGAATTTGCGTTGTTCATGAGCTTTATGTCGGTAAGGCTTCACTCATCCTCTCCCTGGAATTGGCGCTGATTACATCCTTCAAGCTCAGTCATGCTCTCGTTACATCTGTCGCTCGTTTCGCCTGCTTCTTATCATTCAAGCCCGTCGCCCTAACTCAGGCACCCAAAGAGGTGAGTCTCGCCCTTTTCGTCATCTTCTGATTTCTGTTTTGGCTAGGCTCTCGCTACCTTCTTCGCCGGTTCACACCCACCTCCTACAACTCAAGTCCCCGCAACAGCAACTCAACGTACCGCCCGAAGTGCCTCAGGCTCCGTCTCGCCGTGTACAAGACCTCGATAAGTAGATCGATCCGCTGCCAACACAGGAGGGCCGGTCTCCTTACCCTAGCCGTGTATGAGACGAGATGGAATTTGGAGGCTCATTGGGTGAGGGTTACTGTGGTGGGGTCTTGAGCTGTGGGAGGTGGGAGGAGATGGGCGAGGGAGGTAGCGAGAGTAGGCGTGTCTGCCAGGTGAGTCTCAATTTCGTCTGGGTCTTTGCGTCGTTCTGGGATCACAGGTTTGTTGTTTCTCTCGCTTTTGGGACTGGTGCCGCCGATGTGCTTCGATCTGGTTGAGCTTTCGCTACTTCCTTCGCCCTTCCCCCCGCCTCTGGCAACACAAGCCCACGCCACAGCAACTCACATGCCCGAAGAACGTCAAGTTACAGCTCGCCGTATACAAGACCTCGATAAGAAGATCTATCCACTGTCGAAGCAGGAGGGTCGGTCTGCTTACCCTTGCCGTGTATGGGACGAGATGGCAGTTGGATGATCATTGGGTGATGTGGATTGTTGTGATGAGGTTTTGCGTTGTGAGAGGCGGGGAGGATGGACGAAGGAGGTAGTGAGAGTGGGGTAGTCGTATCTACGAGGTGAGTCTCTTTCTTTCCGTTTCCTTCTTAGTGCTCTTCTGGGCGGGCTCTCGTTACTTCTCTCGGCTGTTTCCGTCTACCTCCTACAACTTAAGTCTCCTCCTCAACAAGTCTATGAAACGCCCGAAGAACCTCAAGCTCCGTCTCGCCGTGTACAAGACCTCGATAAGTAGACTGATCCGGCGTTAACGCAGGAGGACCGGTCTCCTTACCCTAGCCGTGTATAGGACAAGACGGGATTTGTAGGTTTATTGGGTGAGGTTTGTTGTGAAGTGGGCTTGAGCTGTGAGAGATGGGAGGAGATGGTCGAGGGAGGTAGTGAGAGTCGGCGTGCCTGCTCAGTCTCGTCTCGATACTTGCGTCGTTCTGCGTCCTTTCTCTCGCTTTTCTTTCAATTTGGTTTGGCTCTTGCTTTCTTGTTCGCCTGTTTCTCCCGCTTCGTGTGTCTTCTGCTCTTGGACTACGGACTGTGGTATGGACTATACGAATAGTGCATCGTTTCGCGACCTGTGTATCGACCTAGTTACTGTACCTTATCTGTGGACTGTCTAGTAACACGAAGTATTTATCGTTCTCCAATCTCGCATCATATCCAGAGTTCAGAATCAGAATCACCTTATCGAACCCCGATATGACAACTGAAGTACTGACGTTGAGTTCGAGCTTGTATCACAAGCGCCACCCCCCTTCGACTTGGTCGCACGCTATTGCTGATACTTATTGTTGTGCGGTAGTATTACCAACTTTCGAGAAACTGTGAGCAAAATAAAGACCAGTCACGACCAATCACAGGACTAGAAAGACGAAACGAAGTATATAGGATCTTCCCTAGCGTCAACTTGCGACTCAAGCTCAGGTGTCGGGCTCTCCATCTCGACTATGCACATGCGCATGTTCCGGGTGCGAGCACGATAGTGGCCACATCGTACCAATGACCACCTACTTCTTCAAGATGCTATCATTGTTGAGCTTTCTTTTCTCGTCTCATTGAAGCTCTTCAAAGCAGGAAAGTTGACGCCGATCACTTGAACCCTTGACTAGATTGAGAACAGACCCAATATAGCTACTGGTACATGATTCGGATAACAGTATCGATACAACTACGACCGCACCGGTGCTACCGTGTGATATGAAGGAGCAGCTGATGCGGCACTAAACCGTCGACTTGAGCTTTCAGCCGTCTCTGATGGTTCTGGGATCTCCAACGACACTACGGCCTGCCTATCTTTCGCCCGTTCACCTGCACCTTTATGGGTCTCCAAGAACGGATGGATGTCCGCCATCTGCGGGCTCTGGGGTAAATCGAAAGTTGGTTCCGAATCTTTCCTCGTTCGATGACGACGCAAGAGAACGATGAGAATGGCTATAAGGACCACCAAGATGAGGCCCCCTATGGATCCTCCTATAGCTGCGCCTAAAACTATGGGACTAGGGACACGGCAATTGTCAGTGGTTGGGATTGGGAGAGAGGAAGTGCGACAAATACAGACGTGGAGCCCTGATTGCTGCCGCTGTCTCCGCTACCTGGTGACCCGCTGGGCGCAGTCTGGAGAGGGAGAATCGTGAGTTTCCGTGTGACCATTCCATATACAAAGCGTTTAAGCGCGGGTTGCCCTTACGGATGTAAATGTAGATGTAGATGCCGGAGCAGTGGCAAATAACGAATTTGCGGCTGTGGATCCTGAACCTCCATCCCCCACCTGAAACTAGAATAAGAACGGTCAGAAATACTGAAAATCAGAGTCCTACAAGGCACCCACATATACAACATCATCGACTGCACCTCGTGGATAGACTGGAAGTCCGATTGGAGCGTGATTTGCAGTGAGCGCCCTTGAAGACAATCGATAAAAGCCAGCTGGTAAACAGTTTGGAGCGTCCGCCAATAGCATGCGGGTGTCGTCCAGGACATTCATCGAAGCAGCAAACGCGAATTTGCGGGGGTCCGTGAAGCTTGTCTGGTTGAACGATGTAAGGGCTTCAATGACGACGCGCGCGTAGCCCTTGACAAGCCCGTTGGAGGACAATTGCTGAGGTGCAGACATGTAGCGAATCTCTGGATCTGTCACCTCGATATCTATATTTGTGAAGTTAAGCCTAATCGTGAAACCCTTGTGCGGAGTTAGAGTCGCAAAGTTTCTCGGCGACACAAACTTGAATGAGGGCATATTGTCTTTCGAGGGTATGACGCCTATAGGTATAGGGTTACACGAGTCACTACCCGACTGTTGGCCATTGGTCAAACCCCTGCTAAGGGTGAGGCAGTAGTTGATAAAGTTGTTTCTTGACGTTAAGGAAGCAACATCTTATATACAACCCGTTAATGTGACCTTTGTTGATCATTCGACGATCAGCAAAATCACGCACTTAGTGGTTCACCAGGCTTCGCTTGGTCATCTGTCTCTTGCCCGTCGGTTGCAAAGCCAGTAGCGACCTGCGAGAAAAGTAGGGTGGTCGAGTTTTGCGCCGCGCTGCTGGTAGTAGAGTTCGAAGTACTCCTGTTTTCGTCTTCACGTGGAAACACTGAGTTCACGTCGGCTTTCCGCCGTTTCATAGTCCTTGCGCGCGGAGTGGTGCTATTGGCAATAACTGTGAACTATTTAGGAGAAAAACCCGAACTTAATCAGGATTGAGAGAGAGGATGTCACATGAAAGCAAACGCCCACATATACCGCGTCGTCTATGGCTCCGTGCTGTAGCAAAGGGACCACAATAGGATGATGGTTTGCATCCTTCGTCACGGATGATAGTCTATAGACACCTTCTAGTAGTCCTGAGGTGATATTCAGGGCATGAAATCCGCTGGCGACCTGGACGATAGCACCAGAGGTGAAGTCAAATATGTTGGGATTGGTCGGGGTGGTCTGCTCCAGGCTTCCCAACTCTTCAATGATTATCGCGGAGTAGCCGAGTATGAAGCCATTTAAGTCATCGTGCTGTGGTGCAGCAAGGTAGTTGGTCTGGGCATTGACGAAATTTCCCGCGATCAGGTTTGTGACCTTCAATCGTACCGTGAAAGATTCAAGTTCCGTCAAGACAGCTCCGTTGAGTGGAAACTGGAATTTGAGGGAAGGAATGCGGTCAATTGAGGGTATGAAGCCCATCGGGGCTGGGTTGCACGATCCCTGTTCATTTTGCGTCCCATTGGTGAGCGGAAGATTGACCGTGGCACAGAAGTTGATAAAATTGTTAGATGATTCGAGGGATGTAGCATACGCTGATCAGTAGGAAGGGAGGTCAGACTAGACGCAATATCTGAAAAGTGAACAATTACGCACTTTCAGTGGCTGGTCTCATTCCCGACCTTTGATCTCTCACTTTCAGGATTACCTTCGGGTCAAGGGTCAGAGAGATCTGCGCGTCGTCTTGACGGTTTTCCAGGCGCCGAGCGCGTCTCATCATTCTTCACATAGATCTCAGTACGACAACGTTCAGCGTCGTGAAGAATATGTACCGTCTAGATGCAGCATAAACCTCTGTCAAAGAAGTTTTATGGGAGAAAGAGCGAACTGAAGAGATGCATGAGAGTTTTGACTGGTTGTATTCAGAATAGGTTCACTCACCCTGTTCAAATTGACTGAGTCCCGCAGTCATTATCATAGAAGTCTGAGAAGGTGAAAAGGAAGGGAAGGGAAATGAAGGAAAAGAAAAGTGGGGCAGTGTCGCAAGAGCTGTCGCTGGATCTCTTGCAAGTGGTGTGCATCGGATTTACCGCATCTAGGTTCTGGCAATGCACGGTTGATCATGATCATCGGGAAGCCGTAGGCTTGAACCACCGGGCTACGACGAAAAGACGTTTTGATGAGTACCCGTCGATCAAAATGTCTGCGTAGCCGCGAGGCATGAGTGGTTGCGAAGAGAGTGGTATCGAGTCTAGGGAAGCTGAAGGCATTGTACCTCACCGCGGATAGGGTTCTGGAGGGCATGGGCGAAGTTCGTGGCCAATCGCGGGGCTGAAACGGCAATGCAAGTAGAAATGTAGCAGGTCGACACTGTTGAGACCAAGGAAGATGTCGTGCGTGCGGGTATTATATTGGCAGATCCAGTTGGTGATCAGAGACGAAAGCGATGATGGAGGACGTATAACGTACCGCCTCAAACATCGACTTCCTGAATAAAACACTCAACGATATTCTGAAGACCCGTATCTAATTCATTCCAAACATAGGAGGGGACAGGGTGGTGGCAAACTTGTGGTTAGGGGCGCAGAATCGATCTCCAGTTGAAGCCCAGTGAGAATCGACAAGGAATTTTAGGTATTCCAGGGTATTGTAGGGTACTTTATCCCCGAAATTTCGTTATTTGGGATGCTCATACCTATTCTACCATAGTCTGGCATATTTTGAGACCGAATCGCTTATCCAACAACGTCACGATTTTCGTAAGTAATTGAAAAGCAATACAAACCTCGCCCAAGGGGAACACCGTCATATGGTTCCACACGCCCAGTCGCGACATATTGCTAGCTATTTCCCCAGAGTTACCAACAAATTCCTGACTTAGCGATAGCTAGTGGAATAGAAGCCCTGGTCGTGCCTTTTTGGTGCCGACTTGACCATCTTATGCCATATCCTGGGTAATAGTACGATAGCACACTAGTGACTAGAGGGTGCTATTTGCGAAAAAAAGGAATAGATTTGAGTTTGCTACTGAGAATACTGGGTCAACTGTACTCCTTAGTAGTGGTGGAACTGGAGGAGGAGGATGGAAGCCAATTGGTATCGGCGCCTAAAATATCACACATGAAATTCTAAGCGCTGGCGAAGGTTGGAATGATGGGCACAGAATCATGAATGAGTTCAAGTCCGCGGCTGTGTGGACAGTCTTTTCATGTATATGCTCTTAAGAGCCTCTCATGCCTACTACATCTCATTAACAAAACACTGTTCGACCCCTTGTCTGGCGGACTTGGAGACATTCGACTTGCGCCCATTTGATCAATGACGCAATGCCTGTCCAAAAAGGGAATGCTAGACACAGCCACTTGCCAGCTCACTCTCTTCGAGACCACCACCAGACCACCACTCCCGCAGAGCAAATTGTATGGTTCAGGTAAGTTCTTTTTTTCATAATCTTCTCATACCCAATGCACTATCAGCTAACACCTCTCTCATTGTACCAAAAGGTACGCTCGCAGCGGCACACCCCACCGAAGACATGTCAACGAAGTTGAGTACAAGTTGTGGTTTGCGGTACCTCGGCCTGGGGTGATATTTTGGTGCGTCTACTAAATTCTGAATCGCTGATCGGCGGCTGCTCATGTGGTTTTTGACCATTCCAGATGGAGTCCTCAGCCGACGTCGTCGAGACCAACTACAAAGCGCACGTGAACCCCAGCAGCAATGAACTTTTCCGGTATTTTCATAGGTGTGTATATACCCAGCTCTCCCAGTAGCACGGTGCTTACTGATTTTCGTTCTATAGAAGACTAAGGACAATTTGCACAGGTTGAATCTTGCAGGAGATCATAAACCTGTTACTACGACAGCGGAAATGGCTATATCACGTCCAACTGAGGGGGGTGGGAACAGAGCTAGCTGGCTTCGGATATGGCGTCCTTGAGATAGTCTACTGTAGTAACTATACTGTACTGTTGTATCGTACCATCGTGAAATAAAATTTTCTTGCATCAAATATCTGGCAATAGTTGAAGTGTGGCTTGAAGCAACAATAGCTGAGAATATCCCTATCGGTCAGCCATGTCAATGTATAAATACCAGGCAATAGCTCGAAGGGCCGTGTTTGAGTCGGTATCAAATAGCTGAGCATGGTTCGATATTGCGCAAACACCTATATCAGGGCCATTCTCAGCTATTCGGGGCCTTTTTTGCGCGACATCGCTTGTTCACGTCACGAAAATAGCCCAGACTACCTGAGAATGCCTGAGAATATTGTCGATTTTCACTGGGGTTGAAGACTTGTTGGTGGACATGGTGGTGTGAAACAGAGTCAGTGACTGACAGTGAAACGAACCCCTGCAGGTTCGGACTTGGTCCCGTGTAAATTGCCAAAATCATCCTTCTCGACTATGTCATACACGCAGATCCTATCATCTCCAACGACTGCCCATATACTACCGACACAACGATTTTACATCCATTCTACATCATCCCCATCGCCCTTCCTTCACGCTCGCCGTGCCCAGTCAAGCCTTCTCAAAAATGTATAGGTACGCTAGTTTCTTCAATTCCTTGACGCTCTCCTCATTGGCTTTCACAACCTTCTCGTCGTTGAACAGTACCCATCCCTCATCCTTCCGTATATGCGCAACATAGTGACCCGAATGTACTGATGGCCCTTTATGCGAGATAAATGCCTTGAGCCTGTAGGATACGGGAACCTCCCGCGTTCCCTCTATCTCTTTCTTGCTCGATGAAGCATCGGCAACAGGTGCAGACTCTTCACCAGTATCATCCGGATGACTGAAAAGCCATTCGACCGCTCGTTCAACGTTCCCGCTCTAAACACAGCACCGAGATTGTCAGGGAAAGTGGGTAAAGGGGGACTCTATAAACTCACCGTCTCCTTCAACGCCTTCTTCGCTTGCGCATGGGTGAAACCCATGTCGGCCAACATGCTAACTTGCTCCGAAGAGGGTTCCGGAGCGCCTCCAGAGCCACCGGAAGCAGGTTGGATGGGGTCGTCAATGTCTATCATGCAACGTTGGGTCTTTCTACCTCAATTAAATTGCACGGAGGAAAGCTCACCAGGGTCCTCCATATGAGCAAATAACCATTCCATAGCCGTTTCTGCAGCCGTGGGTCCGCCTGCAGCACCGCCGGTAGCCAAAAGTGCTTTCTGGCAACGTATTTCAGGGAATCCCATTCCAGTTAATTGTGCCATCGCGCCCTCGTCAAAGTGCGGTAGGGCCGAGCCTTCCGAAGACTTAATAATCAGAAGAAACATTGAAACGTGTTACCCACCGCTCGATTCGTCTTCAAGAAGTTCAGTTTCGCCAGGTTGAAGTCCCTTGCCGAGATATTTTTCGTCAAAAATGAGGAGGTCATCGGCAGGAAGGACGACAGGGATGTCTGGGGCCGAGGTTGATAGGCTATAGAAGTCCGACGGCAATTGCACTTACCCAGCTTAGCTGGCACCCAATTTACCAACTGGAACTTCTTTGCATGGACTACAAGAACTTCCGGGAAGGAGGCGAACCTAGTCTGCCTACGGAACACAATCGAACGGTTAGATCGATGAAGGGCTGTGACCGAGATTGCTCACTTCAAGGCCCCTTTGCTCTGACATTGAGAACACGTCCATTCGTCGATGGCCTCAACACCCAAAAACGCGTCGTTGATACATTCCGTAAGGGCAACAGCCTCGTACTCCTTCTTTCCGTCCTTGTCCGACACGTCCTTCATTTCGACGTCTCCGCCGGAGGGCAGTGATGACTTCTTCTCGACGGCCGGTACGCTGACGCTCACCACATCTGCTCCTCCGTCAACGCGATATTTTACTTTGCTGCAAGAACTGCACTGTAGCCGTTCTTCTGTACCGTAGCTAAATACGCTCGTTGGATCCAACTCGTCTGCCAGAAAGAACGAGATGAATTTGGGTAAGGAAGAAAATATGATCAAGTTACCGGAATTGGGTCCTCCAGATCTTCTGCGTTTTTCTCGCCGGAGCACGTCAATCAGATGGACGAAGAACTCCTCAGCATCCTGCTGCTTCATCGTTGCAAATTCGGCATGTCCCTTCCCGACAAGGGCTTTGAACATAGAAGGCTTCAGACCTTCTTGGAATTTCGGCGCATTAGGATCGTCAACGGATACTGTCGAAGAGGTTGCTTTTTTCGCATATCGTCCACTGAGGAGACCGTCTGCTATCTTGATCATCTGGCATTCAACACAGTCCGCCGGAGTAGGGTTTGTGCAGGTCAATGTATGTGTTTGAGCCCAGACGGACGCGTTGGGATCATACTTCCTCTGGAAGGCGGATAACGAGAACGCGGTCTGCAGAACGGATGCCATATAGCAACTGAAAGTCTAGTGAGCTTCGCAAAGAACTTAGGGTGTCAAAGCCTGACTTGCCTGTTCCCCAAATTCCTCAATCCCGTCAAACCGCGACCGAACATCGGTTCCAAGATGTTTCCGTCATCCCCAGTCATAGAAAAGTCGTACTTGAGATTGTGTTCGATTTGCTGCAGGGCGCTCGGTCTCTCGCTCGGGAAGGAATTTGAACGACACATACCAACTCAGTCATACTCTTCTCCGTCTTCGTTTGTGTTTCCACCCGAATTCCAAAGTTGGCCAGATGTTTCGCGAGCTCCGGATCGAGTTTGGAATCATTACAGATGTAACAATATATATCTGTCTGATGTGAGCATGGTTGTTACAATGCGATCCGTCGAGTACTTACCAGCATTCCCTTCAGCAGTTATAGTACCCAGCTTGACGCTAATAGGATGCACTTCTCCCGTGTCTCGCGTCAACTCAAAGTGAGCCAACCCGTGGCTGTTTCCCTCCACTCCACCGAATTGAGACCTTCCACAACCCAAGTTGCCACAAGTGAGGCAAAGCCATAGGTTTGATCTTAGGTGACAGCTTGTACAATGTGCACCTGCGTGCTTTCGATTAACACATCACACAATACTAGACTCCTCGGATGCGGCAAAGACGTACCTTCTCCGATAACCTTCTCCAGGCCCTCCTTGCTCAATTGAACCTGCTGCAGGGTCAAGGTATGTTCACAGGGCAGAATCTCCTCCTCCCAAGCCTGGACTTCTGATTTTCGAGCGGACGACTGGCTCTCCATCACGTCTTTCATCAAAGAGGCTATCCGGGCGTGTTCGTTGACTTCAGATTCTGGAACCGCGACTCCATCGGGACTGCATTTATAACAACGGATAGAGGTAATATAATCATCATATTTATCCTCTTCTCGTTCTTCCAGGATGGCTAATTTAGTCATCTTGAGTGGCGGCTCCTCGTCCAAGTCCTGTCATCCAAGGTAAGTCATCACTCGGATAGAGATAGGTATTGGACGACGTACCCTTCTCGGACTCTTTTCAGCTTCGGGTTTCAATTTCCTCTTCACATTCATTGTGAATCCATGTCCCGTCTTTTCCACGTGTAGTTTTGCATGTCCGTTGCCACCCTCTTGGGGAGAAAGACAGCCACCGCTGAAGCAGACCAGGCAAACGTCGACTCCGGCGTCGCTGTCTTGCCCATCAAAGCATTGCGTGCATTCTTCGCGGTGTACCGATTGAGAGAGCTTGGGTGTTGGTAGAGAGGCAATTTCCTTCAGGTGTGCGCAAGACATGGTTCTTCAGCCTCGATTTAATCTAAGAGGAAGGTTTATAGATCGTTATGTGGGCGGGAACGCTATCGATGTTGAGCGATGATGAGTGTGGGTGAAGGATGAGCGCGGCACCGACCCTCACCGATCACCACTTTCATTGTCAAGTGCCCAGCGAATCACGTGATCGACGCGTCACCTCTGATTATTATCTAGCCTGGACCATTATCAGCTATTATCCTGGTTCAGGCCTCCTGAATGAAGAATTCATAATTTTAAGGAGCATCTACATACACGTATGTGTACAGAAGGTCGTCTGAGACGGAGGAGATCACCAATGGTCTTGCCACATGCTATTGAGAGCATTCTCTCTGATCCACTCGCGCGAAGGAGCCGGGTCGTCCCAGGATGGGTTTGCGAGAGGCGAAAACCCACCGATGGGCGCCACATCGTTGAAATCGCTGGTTCCAAAGCGAGCCAACGCCCAAATCGCCAAGATCTCGTTATTCCTGTACAATGAACGACGGTAATTAGATCGACCAGCTTCCATAGCCAAGGTTAGGAGAGAAGTGGGTGCTCACGCGACAGAGGGACCGTCAATCTGGGTAAGCGGAGAACGGTCAGGACTGTGTCGTGCTCTCGTAGCCTACTTACCTGTCTTCCACCATGTTTCACTGCTGCTTCGTTCAACCAACCGACGAAGTATCTCATCATGTCTGCCCCGACTTGATCAGGATCGACGCGAAGAAATGAGCACACGTATCCTCACCATGTGCGACCTGAGATCCTAAAAACTGAAAGTGTTTCGAATATCCACCTTTATCTTCTACGCGCTTGCGGTACAGCTTCCACATCTCTTCTGTCGTCGGCAGCTTCGCTCTGTCACTCCAAACTTGCGCCAATGCAACTGCAAGAAATTCGCCGTACACAAACGACTGCATGCCAGCGTTGACTGAAACACAAAATTAATAACATTCAATGAAGCAATATTCAATGGAGCGTGGGATATGAAGCATACTGTTAATGAACCCAACCGTCGGCTCTTCAATGTAGAACGTATCCAGGTGTAGAGACCGTACGTGGCTGCCGTCGGTTACCAAGGGTTCTGGCTTGCCGTCCTTCGCAGTATCGTTTGGTCCAAGAGTAGGATCGAGATACTGAGGTAGGAATGGGTAGGTGTATCTGAACCCTGAGACACAGATGAATACCGAAACGTCGCGTGTAGCTGGTATGTGGATGCGCACCTGTGCCGAATATGACATGATCTATGCCTGAGATAACCTGAATATCCATGGTGTAGAGCGAAGGTTCGGACGCGGTGGAGCTGAATTACTTACCGTCCCATTCACAAGCTCAATCTTGCCCTCTTTCATTGCTGCGCCTACTTCAACGGGATGGAACCGCTTGATCTCTCCAATCATGCTCGTGTTCTTCGGGAGCCTTGGAACGTAAAAACTTAGTGGATAATGGGGTGCAGTGACTTGAAAGATGCCATTGAGTCTCCTTGGTGAGTCCATTAGGAAACTGCGTACCGTTATCCGGCTGGAACAAACCGTCAGCAGGTATGTTAAAAGCGAGAGCGAAGAACGAACCCTCGTGGAGACATAGAGTTTGGAGACGACTGGGTTGAGTTCCACCCCAATTTCGGCACCGCTAGCCTAGCATAACGCGTCAGTGAGCCGCGATGCAATAAGAGACGAGACGTACAGCAGCGCCAACTATGAGCACAGATTTATTCTGATGAATCTCGGGTCGCCGATACTGACGCGAATGTGATATCCCGTCAGGATATTTACTGACCCATTCCGAAAGACCAGGGATAGCAGGGACACTGGGTGAGTTATATCTTCCGGTAGCGATAACCACCGCGTCAAAATCCTGTCACGGGGCTGCCGTTAGTGAAGGTACCCCAGGAATTTGGTAAACGATCGAACCTCTTTCCACCATCGAGCACGACTCGATCGTTCCCCAGTCTTTTCAAATTCTTTCAATGTCAGCGTCCAGCCCGCCTCTGACCCGTTCGTGTATCTCTTCTCGACTAACTCTACGCGAGTGTTGTAGAACACGCCAGGATTGTTGTCGTTGGTATTGATGCCATGCAATGACGCGAAGGAGCGCACATAACGTTGTATCATTTGCTGCGGCAACTCTACAAAAGGTGAGTTCGCTCACACGAGTTGCCGAGAATGAGTCGGACACAACGCACCCCATGGAGTATCATCTGGCCATTTCCAGTCACGAATCTAGAAAGCTCTCTAGTTTAGACAATCATATAGACTTGATCGACTGAAACTTCACCTGTTGGTCGGGCTTTAGGGCCGGAATCAGTCAACTTGCAGGGTCTGGCTCGTGCAGAACATGCACTTACCGCCGGAGCGTTAGATTTCAGCGACGCCCATATAGGCTTCGGCGCCCTATGTGCTCTTCTTTGCTCCGAAAGCTCTTGTGGGTCTTGGTCAATGTACACCTCCTCATACGGGAGCGTGGCGCCTTTTGGGGGAAGACAAGGCTTATAATCCGCAGAAGCTGGTGCCGCGTTTGGAACAGGTGCATTCAGAGGAACTTCTTCGGAATAGTGCCATACGCCTCCCGGTCGCTCGTCACGTTCATACAGTTTTACGTCGTAGCCAGCGCGTAGGAATTCTCTGTAACTGACAAGCCCCCTGGAATGACATGAGTAAGCTTCTCAAGGAGATACAAGACGATATAACGCACCCAACCCCAGCACCAATAACTGCTACTTTGCGAATCGGCCACTTGAACTCATAGTGAGATGTGGGACCCGGAGATGGTTCTGAGTGTGTCCGAAAGATATGTTGCTCGAAAGTAGCAGAGGCCAAGTTATTCCAAAGAGCAGCACAGAGGAGAAAATGGGTTGCAACCTGCGAGCGCATCCTGGTGGACCTCTGTAGAGGTGCAGATAGCGAGATCCGAGCTAAATGAATTTACGTCAAAACGGCAGCAATGAGGTGAGACAGACCCAAATACAGTAGAGCTTTGTTCGTTTGCGGTTCACGAGGTTGTATGGCCTTTCATACTGGAACTCTTCTTGTCCTTCATTTCTGAACGATCCAAGAGAGAAAAATCCTTGACCGAGCACTTGCAATCAGGTTCCAATTCTGCAACTTCTCCCAGAGAGCTACTTGGAATGGTACTGGTGTCAAGTGACCATTGAATCGCAATACAATTCAGGGATGGAAAGCACGCCCGCAGAGCGACATATCATCGAACGTATTTTGTGGTATCGCAGAATGATGATTAGCTTGGTTTTGTGCATTCTTGAGATGATATGAGATGGTAAGAGTCAGATTAGTCGAGAAATGTTGGGAGAAAGAAAGATGGAATGGTTGTAGCATCAGAGAGCGGGTAAGCCCGGCAATTTCAATACCCGGTCGTTCTATACTCAATGTACTGTACTGCTTCACGATAATTATCATGAGCCTAAAAGGAGAGGGCCAAGTCAGGACATCCCAGTATTCTGACAACCTTATTCTCAGCCCTCAATGTCATTCAGAGCTTCAAATCTGAGCTCACAATGGATCAAAGTTTCGGAACCAACCCCCCATGTCCTACATGTACAACTCTCAAGGTGCGTCGTGAGCCGTACAAGCCCACCAAACACGACTGAATATTTGTGCATCATGAAGGAACCCGGTGAATGCCTTCTCAGTCAGGTATGAGAACTCTAGAGCCGTGATACGCGTTCTGTCACCTAATCAACGTTTCTACGAAGCTACTGGAGGGCATATGGGGAACTATTCAAGAGAATCATTGAGGAAGGACCCGATGTGCGAGCAGTCGTTATTTCGTCTGCATTGGACAAATTCTTCACTGCGGGTTTGGATTGTGAGTTCCCATAACTGAGATATATCTTCATGGTCTGATTTTCGTATAGTAAAGGACACTGAAGGCATTGCACGGCCCAAGGATCCTAATGATGACACCGACAACGCCCGCAAGGCCAGAGGAACTTTGAGTTTCATCAAGGAATTCCAATCAGCAATTAATATCGTCGAGCAAGCTCCATTCCCAGTCATAGCCGCAGTTCACGGAATAGCCTTGGGTCTTGCAATGGACATGACTTCGTGCTGCGACGTCAGATATGCGGCTGAGGATGCATCATTCAGTATCAAAGAAGTCGACATAGGCCTGGCAGCCGACATCGGATCACTGTCATTCGTCCCCAAGGTCTCCGGCAACAACTCACTAGTGAGGGAATATGCCTTCACTGGAGAACGCTTTACAGCGCACGACGCGGAAAAGTTGGGCTACGTGTCACGAGTCGTACCAGGAAGCCGGGACGAAGTGGTGAAAGCTGCTCTTGCTCTCGCGAAGACAATCGCGGAGAAAAGTCCACTCGCTGTGGCTGGAACAAAGAAGCTGATCACACATGGAAGGGACCATACGTGAGTTCGTTACTTCGATGTTCATCAGTCTCTTTCATCGGTTCGTAGGGTGGAACAAAGCCTTGATTATACGGCAGTGTGGAATGCAGCGATGCTGCAAACCAGGGTAAGTGTGTATCACCCAGCTTTCAATGCAAATCTTACGTTCCATTCTCGAAGGATACTGGGGAAGCTGTTGCTGCGACGCTCAGCAAAAGCACGCCAAAGTTTAGGTCACTCAAGGTTAAGTCTCATTTGTAAACTATGTAATGGATGCGGAAGGAAGGATACCGGGTGCAGAATACTATATTATGATACCTCTGATCATGCTGTACGCACGGGCGACGCTGCTGCTTTAGACTTTATGTCTTCCAGTTTCTGCTTTATTTCAGAGAAAAACGCGACTTTGTCCGGTATCTGCGCAAGAGAACGTCAAATTTTTGTTTAGCTGCTCGTGTCAACGGGGCTACCTGATATCCTTGTACCCTTCCAGATGTGCATGGGAGAGCGTAGAAGAGTGTTTCGGGGACGCGGTCTGTACTTGCACGATCGAACCTGGTAAACATATATTTCGATGGGACTGCTCACCGTATTGCTCTGGCTCCTCGTAGACAATCTTGTAACATTGTAGACCAGGTTTGAACACCTTCAAGTCACGGTCCCATATGATGACCTTCGGCATCTGACTGTCAGCGTTCGAAGTCAATGTCGATTGATGTTTGAGGACATAGTTGTGAACAAGTCGGGCCATATGAAGTCCGACATATGCTACAATCTTCGGATGATACCTTCCTATCTTCTGCAGAAAAGTTGGGATACCGCCTTTCATCTCCGAATCCTTTAGTTCATTCGCCTGCGAGCATGTGTCAGTCTGAGAGTGACGATAGAGCGGGAAGGGGCTTGCCTCAGCGGTAGGGCGGTCTACCATGTTAGTCTGCACCATCATGAGACACCCGTTACAAGCTGTGAAATCGAAAGCCTCACGAGTCCCAAAGAGAATCGGTGAGGTATTGTATGGTCCTCGGTCGGGGGTATACGTTCAGGCGTAAGACCTACAATTTACTTTGAGAAGCGTGTTGCAAGAGGAGAGAATGCACCAGCCTACCCGACAAGTGCAGGCATTTCCAGAAGTGATTTGAAGGATGCGCAAAGTGATGTCCCGTCTCTGCGGAGAGTTGACCGGGGCTAGGGGTGGGCAGACCTTAGTTCCGGTGTTTCAATGAGGTTACCATCGGGGAAATTGCCTCACTTGATCCCACAAAATACAACTAGATGATAGGGTGGGTGTGATTCTCGTATGTGTAGCCCGAAACAACGCACCATCAAGGTTCTCTTGGAGGCAATCATTGATATGGCGAAGATGAGAATACTTCTCTGGGTCTGCGTGGCGTCGTTTGAAAGTTCGTTTCGTCTTGGGTTTATCAGGGCTAGTTTCCCTCGAAGAGATTCCAAATGGCTTTTCACCATCCTCATCAGAGCAGACACGCTTCCGTTTGGCGGACTGTCGGGATTTTGAGGAATTTGCATTGCGATTTGACAACTTGCTCGAGTCCAGCCGTGTCACCGTGACTGATTTTCTATCAGTGGCCTCGGCAGAAGGGTAGCTGAACTTTGAGAGAGATTGCTGGAACGAGAGAACAGTCTCTGCTCTTAAGCCATCGTCGTCTTGAGATACACCGTCCATGATACAAACCCAAGTTCTGACAGGAAGGTGAGAGCGTTGAACAAGAACGATGGCACCAACAACATGAGTGATTGAATGCACTACGTAATGGGTATTATTTCAAACTCCGATCATCCCCAAACAGGGTCGACAACGGCCCTAATGCTGCCCATACTGCTCTACTGTTATAGCAATACTCTGATGAGCGACTGCGACGACGAGCTCACTCGATGCTCACTATCAAGCTCGTCGTTATTGGTGCTTCTGGTGTAGGCAAGACTAGCCTGCGGAGCCAGGTACGTAGCGCATGCAACGCTTTCCACTATTCAACCACTGAAATATTTCTCCCGCCTACTTCTGTAGTATATCTCTGGAAGATTCTCAACTGGTTATCGCGCTACAATTGGAGCGGATTTCATCACAAAAGTCTTGCCACATCCTACGAAGCCGGACGAAACAGTCACATTACAGATATGGGTGAATACGGTCGTCATCCTTCTTGTGGTCGTACGACTTATTCTGTCCCCAGGACACAGCCGGGCAGGAACGCTTCTCGACTCTTTCTAGTGCATTCTTTCGGGGGGCAGATGCAGCTTTGCTCATGTTCGATGTGAATGATCAGAAGACATTACATACCCTTGAAAAATGGTGGATAGAGTTTCGGGATAAGGCTCCGGTACCCGACGAGGTCATGGACGAGTTCTGCTGCGTGGTAGTTGGAAACAAGATGGACCTGGTTTCTGGCTCATCTACGGTGGCTGTCTCGCGATTCGAAACAGAGAACTTCATCAACGAACTCATACCTGTGACCTCACCCTCGCCGACCCATGAAGAGCCGGCGGATCATCACTCTGCTTCCCATGTGGACTGCGATGCCGATGCAGACGATGAGGAGTCGGACTCTAGCGGTGATGAACCTCCTTTCCCTAGAGAAACAATCTCTCTGTCAACCCCCTCGTCTCCAACGGATCATCGCTCAAATTCGATAGCAATAGCCGGTCACTCACTTTCACCTCGCGATACCCTTGGTCGTGGCTCGCCTTCTCGATGTTCTCGTTCTCGCGGCCATCCCTCCTCCATATCACGATCTGGATCCTCCTCACGTTTCTACAGTGGCGGGACGATGACGACCACCCATACGTCCCTGACGATCTACCATACCCCATCTTCCTCCCTCTTCGACAACTTCGAATCTGCGCGCTCTTCACCCGAACAGTGGTCGGGCCCAGGATCGTACTTGTCGAATCGCCCGCCAGCACGCCGTTTGACCTCTCTTTCAAACGCAAGCTCGAGTTCAGGCAGCACCGTAACCCCCAGCTTATTTGCGAGACAAAGAGAACCTCGTCATAACGGAGATGACGACGCGGAGCTTTCAAGTGATGCTCTCGGTGTCTCTTCTGCCTCAACAACAGCCACAACCCCCGAAAGCGATTTCGCAGAGGTCATGTCCGCTGCAGTGCGGTCTCGCGCCGCAGCTTCTACATCTCCACCGCCGCCGGATCGGGGAGCTAAATTGTTCTTCACCAGTGCGAAGACAGGTGAAGGGGTTCGGGACGTATTCGAATATATTGCCAGTCGAGTGATCAAGAAATGGGAATATGACGAAAACGTTGAATCACGGAGGATGTCTATGAGAGAAGGCAGTCCTCCCTTGAACGACGCCAGGGAGACAGTGCGTTTGGGACCCGGAATAACATCAAAAGCTGCCCAACTCGGAGGCTGTTGCAGGTGACGAGGTCCTGCAGGTGCGTCTGTCGTCATTTTTTTCTGTCTACTTTCTGGATTTGTCGCCCTGTTATCCCGTTGTTGTTCAGAGGGGACATGTATTCCCGTCTTTGCTTTGTATCCGTCCTCGATAATATTCGTGCACCATCCGCTCTTTACTCTTATCTTATGACATATATATCTGCCCTATCTCACCTTTCCTATCCCATCTTGGTTGAGTGTCCCATTCCTTGTTCTACCATCAAATGAATACTATTCACCGTGCCTCTCGCTCGGGACGTGCCTTTGCCGAACACAACGCCAGCAGCGCGGCCACACACTCGAACTCCGCAAGTGTTGCAGGGCGGCGTGCTCATTCCTCACTCAGCTCTGACTTATTCCAGAAAAGACGGCCTTAAAGGAAATAATCCGCAGGGGGCCGCTTTGCGGGGACGGAGCGAACATCCTTAAATGACGAGGTCAGACACATTAGTGCGTAGCATGCGACCCGACATACGATTGGTGCATGGTGGAAAACTTTGTATTCCTGACCAAGGTTTTCATCCAGTTCCAAGATCGATGCTACATTCCCGCACCTAGACACCATCTCAGCTGAACAATCTCCCGTCAGCGACGAAGGCACCAAACGTACCGGTAACAATAGTTTGGAGCACTCCAGACTGTCACAATGGTTTTGTCAAACATCAACTTGTACCCTTCCATTGCGAGCTGATGAGCTCTGGCGATAAGATCTATAGCGTTTTGATGGGCAAAGGTTTGTGTTATGTCTGCGCCAAAAAGGAAGCCCGCGCCCCTTGGAGAGAGGCCCCATCCAACGATATCTAGATTAAAGGGTCGTTTAAATGTCATATAGGGGAATGAGAACCACACTGTGGACGCACCGTCAGGATCCGACCAAAGTAAATCACACATGGGCCCATCGTGAGGCACTTCCTGCTTCCTATCAATCGCTCGAATCTGCAGAGGACGGATCGATACGAATGCACAAGGCAAAGATAATCGTACTGACCTGATCAATCGTTTGAAGGTTCGGGCTGAGGCCGCCATGAACACAGAAGACCCTTCCGTCGACAATTGCTGCCAGTGCCAGGTAGTCAAAAACCTCACAGCACCACCTCCACACGTTACTACTCCCGTATTTCCTTTGACATTCGTCATAAAACCCGTAGACTTGTGTGATTTGGCGCGACTCGTGATTCCCTCGTATGAGTGTTATTCTTTCCGGATATCGCACTTTGAGAGCGAGGAGCAGTAGAAAAGTTTCAACACTGTAGAACCCTCTGTCAACAAAGTCGCCTGCATAGCGAGTATATCAGAGCATAGAAAGATGAAAGGGAGAGGACACATACCCATGAAAAGGTAATTCGTTTCAGGACAAAATCCACCAACTTTGAACAACTCCAGTAGATCAAAGAACTGCCCGTGTATATCGCCGCATAGCTTTGTGGTCCATCAGACAATAATGAAAATGAAAGGACTGCTTCGGACTCACCGTCACCGGAGAATCTACGATTTGAACGTTGCCCTCTTCAATGAGAATCTCCCGAGCTTTGAGACATAGACGCTTCACCTCCTCCTCTGAAATTGGTTCACAACGCGTAAGTTGTTCAATCTGTCTTCCCTTTAATTAATGGTCATTCAAATAATGGCTGACAATCTTCTAAACACACCTATCCAGGTCGCTGGGCATGTCAAAGTTACAGCTAAAAGAACGAGCGACGTAAACAACGAATGAGGGGCCGCTTAGGTAATGATCAACCATGAAACTGACGCGCGTCACTGTCAGTGCCAGAGGAGCTTCAGTTCTCGCTCAGGTTGAGAGTCAGACCTTGAGCTTCATTACCTTCTGCAAATCGGCGAGGTTTACACGATTTGCAGCAAATATCCGGCTCCCTGAAGCTTGATCAATCTCGATCGCTGTGTAACCGAAGCAATATTGCACCTCATGAGTACCGACGGCCTGGCTAATGAGTCGAAAAGTACTTGTACTCAACATCCAAACGTTCCTCATAAACGCAAAACTCCGGAATCGACAGGTCATTTTGGAGCTAGAGACTGAAGGCCATGTTCCATCCGAATGGTTCTGTCAATCTTCACTCCTTTGTGCAAGTCAACAAGAGGGTCAACATGTGGACCCTGTTGTCCTCCACTCCAGCATTTCTCTGATTGGTCTAAAGCGCACCCTGGTGCGAACCTCGAGGTAGAGCCTGGTAGAGTCTATCCTCAACCTGGACAGAGTAAGTCTGCGATTACTCATCTCCACAACACGCTAAGTCCTCATCCCTGCACAGGAACTACCTCCATTGGATTAAGCAGTCCTTTGCTTGACAGGGCATTGTCTGGCATTGTACATCGTACAATCGTTACCGTAGCCGCGGCCTGTCAGCCTCAAGTTGACCTATCCTCTACCCATATCGGCCTACACACGTTATCGATAAGCTTCCAAAGTCTCAGGGTAACCCAGGATCTACTCGATGGCCACTGAGGCTCTTAGTTCTTGGAAATCTAGGGATTACATCACAACCGACGTAGGGGCGAGGTTCATTGCAAATCAATATCGATAGCAGCACCGCTCGAGTACCTATGGGCATCGACTATCATCGAAGACTCGGGAGTGGGTCCCTTCTATTCCACCTGTCATTACTTACTCCCGAAACTCGCCAACAGAACTCAGGAGAACGGCTACGAAGAGTTGTTTGGACTCTGATCATCCGCTACACACCAAGATCGATTTTACTCCTTCAAGGTGCCGCATTGTCTCGAACGCACTTTGTTGAAACTAAAGGCCCCGAAGCTCGGGGGAAATGGGTCGTTCCTAGGTCCCGGGAACTCGTATTTTGCGTCACAAAGGATGGAGGATGCGCAAGGCGGTTCGACCGTCGGTTTCCGTTCTTACCGATTCAAGTGTATCTCGTGTCCACTGTCTTGTATAACGTGAACTGCGCAGTGAGCGCTCGTTTTAAGATCTGTGTATGATAGAATTGGCGTACTAGTCTTCGCGATCAGTTATTGCTAACCATTCAATACAGTTATGTATCTCCACGGCTTGACTCATGTGAAGTGTTGTCTTTCTCCGAGCCATTGCTTTCTCTATTCCAATTATGGCACAGTACATAGGATGCGGGGCCAGGGGATACGTGAGGACTGACCGAGTGCAAACATGCGTGATACTGTCAGTTGACATCCACCAAGAAAGTAAGGTGGACAGAAGGAATCATGTTTTTTTCCATCCGGACTTGGGTTTGAACGACCCTGACCGTCCGAGCGTCAAAATGATTTAAAAGGGGCGCAAATTCCAACGAATTGCCAAACCACCCTCCCCAACCTCTCCTCAGTCCTCCTACCTCGGAAGCGACTGCAAAACTGTCTCCTCAGGTCGTTCGTGTCTGCGTCAAAGCCTCGTAGCAGGTCGTCGCTCCATGCATCTTTTTTCTATTTAATCAGAGATTGTTGCCCACCCGTTATCTAAAAACGGACTATGGTACAGGCTCTGTTAAATAGCCAAAAAAGTTGCTGGAGCGTCGCCAACTGCACAGGGCTGACGCCACAGCACGCAAAAGCCTATCATAATCTCGATCATGCCTTTCTCAAAACCCAAATCCTGTATCATTTTTTTTGGTGTCCGACTCCAGCTCCATCGCAGGGGTTTTGGCAAGTTCCGATAAACCCTTTGACCTCTTTGGTACACCAACAATCTACTGAATGATGGGACACGCTCATTTAACGTGGTTGTATGTAGTATATTCAGTGCATTAAATACTTGAGATCTATGTAGCAGCGTGCCTCTCAGGCGGACGTTCGATCGTTTATCCCCCGTCTGCCGCCATGCCCGGCATACAGTGAGTGTGCTTGGGCTTCGCCTGCGGTCTACGGAGGTATTGGTTCACCGGGTTCAGCGAGCGAGTGCCGATGCGCAGTGAGGGTTGTAGGTTTCAAGGTCCCGATCTCTCACCGTTCTCATCGAAACGCTCTCTGTCACTACCACTTTTGACCCACCCCGAAAACGGTCCGTTTGGTCCTGTCAGTGCCATTTTTGCTTGTTGATACTCGATGGAAGAACGTTTCGCGGAAAGATAACTGCCTGTATTTGAGCCGCGCGGCCATTGCAGCCGATAGAGCGTGCCAAGGAATAAGTTGTAGAGCGAGAGCTTACACAACCGGGGTCTGTGTAGAGTATCAGATCAACATGGTTTACTGCGAGGAGAGTCTGACCTTAGTTTCTCTCGATGTCGATATTTGGGAGAAACACCGCGTCTCAGGCCATTGATCAATATCTCACTGCCAATTGAAGAGTCAGCCCACCAGCACAGGGCTTCGTGAGAGAAAATCAATAACGCTCCAACGTTAGGTCCTTGAGCCACTCACCCTCGTTACAAGAGCTGCTGAAAAGGGGATCTCCAGCAGACACTTCTTTACGAGAGTGCGGGAACGCGATCGGTGTAAAGTTGATCGAGGGAATTTGATGAGAGTATCCAGGTGGGAGTTCTACAAACGCCTTTAGCTTACGCTCAAAAAACCACTCCGGTGCTCCTTACCGACAATCCCTTGGAGACGGTTGGAGAAGGCACGCTCGCAGTCCTCTCGCACGATTCTGATGAGCTCGGGAGTGACATCCCCAATCACGATAGCCGAGATGTATACCGGGGACAGCAGTTGGGATGCAATCGCGCCTTGTATACCCAAGACCGTCCAAGCTGCAATCTTGTCGCTGCATGACATTGACGACGAGGAAGGTGAGTCAGCACGGCCTGGCTTCGTCCTTAAGACTCCGTATAGAGAGTAATTGTCACGTCCCCTGGAAGCCTTTGATGGGTCTATCGGATCGGAACGAATCGTTGAATCTTTCAAGGCAGCCATTTGTTCGTCCTGGAGTGCTGCAAGAAAGCGGGTAGAGGAGTCACCGCCTACCTTATTGTATGAGCACAATTCAAGGGCATTCAAGCAGGAGTTGGGCTCACAGGGGAGTGTCGAGACATAAAGACCCAATTGAACTCCATTTCGTAGGGCGTACATTCCCTCCTCGGTTTTGATTAACCATGGACTGTCGTAGGTGCCATCTGCAGCCCGGCTTATTTCTTCGATTAACCATCGGATTGCGGCGCGTCGAGCAAGGACTTCAGCATGACTGTCATGGAGAGCTTCACCCTGATATGGGAGACGAGAAGCAGGCAGACACTTTGTACCAGCTCCGATGGCGATGGGCTTGATCAACAATCCACCAGTTGCATACAAGAAAAAGGAAGCGATAATTGTCCATTGTCCATTGGGTATAGAGAACTTGAGGCGGGAAAACTCATCCAGAATTTGGCGCACAGCCTGAGCATGATCATAGTCCGCTGTAGGGAGCATTCGCGTCGCGTGGGAAGGAAATGCCGACGGCTAGGTGATTCTCAGCCGTTGGGGTCGTAAACAATCCGATTCCTAAGGTCAGTTTCGTTTTGTTTGGAGTCGAAGCACACACAACGAAATCGCGTACGAGTTTTCGGTATTGCAAAACTGTAAGATACCAATACTTACCAGGCAGCGACCGATTCTGCAGTAGTATTCCCGATCCAGAGTCCAGACCATGAGTCTACGAGTAAGGTTCAAGCGTCGAGCTATGAGGCAAGAGCCTACGTATCCCTAGCCGCTTCGGGAAGATCTGCGGTGCTACTGCAAGACTGGATCTGGCGCCACGCAGGTGCCTATTCAGCGTTCAGCCCTCGTAACTCCAAGATCTACGCAGTCAACGAAGAAAACACCGCTCAATTAAGTATGTAACAAAGTAATGTGAACTAATAGAAAGCCACCGAATCGCCTATACCGCCTTTATTCTGAGAAGTTTAACTTTCATCAGAACAACGTGGAACTTGAGAGAAGGTGAACCTACCCATCAGCAGGCAATGCCTCGTCCACGATGGAAATCACATCCTCCAACGAGCCAATAGTACATGTCAAACCAGCCCGCTTATTGGCAAGGAATGCAGACCGACGAGACATCCGTTGAGGTTGGCTTGAAGGAAGATATCTCCTCTGCTTACTACCGGGCAGACATTTCTAAAATTCCGGTTCATTGAGAACAACCACAGAACGGAGTCTGAACTGTCCGACGTACCTTGAATAATGAGAACTTCTTGGTGAAGAGATTCACTTTGGTGCTCTTGTCAAATAGGCCAAACAACGAAGCATCTGCCCCGGCGTTCACATCGAACCCTGAGCCAACATCAATGCATCCATTTACGCTGGTAGACTTGGCTCCATCTGTAGAAGCGGTGGCAGTCGCATCGAGGCTCAACGTGACGCCAGCACTTGCATCGAGGTCAAGGAAGATGTTTGCTTTTGCCGATCCTCCTAACGCAGTGACGCCCAGCAGCAACGCGGGGATTATGTGTGCCTCCAAGACAGCTTTGGAGGCAACGGAGGGAGTGACAGATAACTTGAGGGCTGTCGATAGGACCACTATGTCAGTTCGCCAAGTCGTGAAAATTTTGTTATATGATACAACTTACGGCTGTCAGTAGGCGTGAATTGGCCACCAGATTTCTCCGAATCGTCGAGGGGAGGGAAGAACAGTTTCGCATCCTTGACACTATAAGCAAGCGTCACGTCGACATCCGCTTTGATATCCATAGTGGCCTTTGCTTGAGCATTAAGTTGGAATTGAGGCCCTATTGTGAGGATACTGGCGAAGCGAGTTAGTCTAGACTCATAAAAACTAGCCGACATTGTACTTACCCTGGGAAGTCGAGGCCAGGGATGCCGGCCTCAAAAAGAGTGATCTTCCCTGAGTCTGCGGTACCCTTGGGACGAATAACATAGGTCAGAACGTAAATGACTACTGTTAGAGCGTTTCACCCACGGTGGCGGAGCCGACGAGACGCAGAGTTCCCTGTAGGTCCGCGTCAAGGTCTAAACAAAAAGAGTTAGGAGGGACGATTCATGTAGTGGAACTGCATCGATCATACTTGAGAATACACCAAACTCGCTCAGCTTGGGAGGAATGATTGTTCCAACAGCGGCGACTCCAATGGAGACGACGGCATGTGCTTTCGCGATTGCATCGGCCTTCAGGGAGGCATCAAAGGCAGGTATAGCTCCCTGAGCGGGACAGGATATCTTCTCCTCGAAGATATTAACAGTTTTGTCCACATCGATCGGCGGAAGCTCCTTGGTCAATGACTTATCGAAGGAATTGAATTCTGGGGGCATTAGAAGTGTTAGCCATATATGAATATGGTCACAAGACAGGTCAAAGCTCACTCTTAAACGTCTTCTTGACGAAATCGAAGAGACCTCTTGCTTGGAGGTTGGCGGGGGTCGTAACGTTGAAGTCACCAGATGCGCCAGGAATGTTTGCTCCCTCAATCGCTAGATTGACTTCTCCATTTCTGTGATAGGAAGGGAATTTGAGCGCAAGAAGAGGAGCAATGGCATCACGCACTCACTGCGCTGGATCTATAGCATCGAAGTTGGTATCAAGAGCTAACCCTTGTACTTTGGGAAGCGTCCCATCCCGCTTCCGTAGTGACCTGGCCAAGTCCGTGGGGAGGGATTGATCTTGGTGAACCCAGTTTCGAGAAATTCGAGCGAACGCATTCCCACCACACTTCATATATCACGTTAGTATAGATATTACGCTCATTAAAATCCGCACTTACTTTCTCCGGAAGTCGTACAAGCTTTCCGGTAGCGCCAGTATTCTGATATAGATGATCACATTCTTCGGAAGTACCGGTGCAAACGAGTCGAATGTCCTGTATGAGGGCGTCCTCGTTGCAATTCAAAATGGTCCAACCTCCTGCTTTGGTCACGTCGGCGATAGCGCTGGGTGATCCCCACTGTGTGATTGTCACCGTCAGATCTGTTTGTACTGGCCACGGGTCCGGAGAGACGCGCACTGCGTACGTACAATCTGGAGAGATCCAAGCCCGCTGGGGGAGTCGTAGGAGCAGGTTCCGTCAAAGCAAGGTATAGACCAGTCATTCTTAGCATGAGCAGAGAGCGGGAGTAGCACCGCTAATAGAAAAACAGAGGAGAGCTTGATCATGACGAATAGTGAAAGCAAAGAGCGGAGAAGGTTTCCAGCGAATGGAGGTGAGGAACGAAAGAACGAAAAAGGAAGAAAAAGCCGTCCTGGGCTCAAAAAAAGAAAGTGAGAACGAACGAAAGAACAGGAAGAGGAGCAGTTGTGGATCTTTCGACCAATGCCGTGGTATATATACTGATTGCTGACGCCACATGGGACCCACACCATTTAATCTACACAGCGCGTTGATGGAGGGCGCAAAACGTTCAACCGGAAATCGCTGGAAACCATCATTTCGGGCTTCGCCCTTGGCCAAGCGCGAGATGGAGTGATATGTCAGTAACGTTCCTGAATGCATCTTATCAGCTTTGCGGCGACGTCGCAACAACTGACAGCGCCGTTTAGTTTCTCGTAAAATGATGGAGGACTCGGTAGGTTCGATCGAAGCCTGTTTGCTGCTCCCCATGATAGGCACAGCAGCATACCCTGCATCAAGTCCTAACTGTCTGTTGCCATGCAAAGACTTCGTCGAGGATATAAAACTCACTTTCAATCAATTTATTCCAAACACTCGGTTCCTCGTATCCATGTGGGCAAAAAATCGAACAGCGCTGAACCGCACATAAAAGTCTGGCTGATTGTTAACACGCCACGCTGGTCACCTAAGGAATATATTTGAAAGTAGGGTAGTGTGAATTATTGCGGATAACTTCGATTCCTCCCAACATGATGAGTATGCTAAATAATAATGCGATCAGTAACTTACGAGGTCTAGATCCTACCTCCTTCTACGGCGGGAAAGAAGCTCTCCAACCCTCTGCTTCACTTCTCGGCCTCGTCCCGCACCCCTTCCAGACTCAGGGAACTTCCCAAAAACGACGACTTTGCCCTTATGTCCTGCCCTTCCGCTCCTTCCTGCGCGATGAAGGAAATCTAAAACGTTCCGAGGCTCATCCACGATGAAAACGTGCTTTATTGAAGGAGCAAAGTCAAGACCTCGAGAAAGCAACGAAGTCGTAATCAACACATGAGGATGCGTCTGAGGGGTCAAAGAGGTCGAAGGGTTGGTGACTGCTGAAGAGGATGGGAATGGAGGGTGAACGAGTCCACTGTCATTCGGCTTGTCTCCAAGTTCATTGTCCCAGACAATTTCCTTCTTCCTCGTCCTTCCCGCATCCATCTCTTTTCCAGGAAGCACCCTGAGAAACCCATTTAAATGCCTATTTGATCCCCGGGCTCTCGTCTCACTCGTACTCGTCACGGAGACATTCTTGATCCCCTTGGCTTCCAAGTACTGGCCCATCAGCCGAACCTTATTGGTCTTGTTGCAGAACACAAGGACCTGAGAGAGGTTGCTTCCAGGTTGCGCGGCAGCGCCTAGTGAGTCCTCGGCCCAGACCTGGCGAATACGCTTCTCGACGTCAGCCATTCGATTTCCTCCCGTCCAGCTCACGTATTCGAGCTTGAGGTCTTTTGGTAGTTTGTGTACGCCAGGCGAGACGAGACGCTTGATGTCGGGGTGGTGTTCGGTGAGGTAGTTGTGCAACGTGGTAGGTATAGTGGCACTGGTCAGCAAGAGATTGAACGGGTAGGCGTCCGGAGAGGATGGAGGCGCAGACGTGCTCTCAGGTTTACTAGATTGCAACGCATCCGCTGGAGACTGCTTGTCGGCGGGTGAAGAGATTTGAGGGGATGAGACGGCTTTGGCTTTGGCAGCGGTAATGTCAGACAAAAGCATGCGTGTAGTCTCTTGGAAATCCGGGTCTGCAAAACCGAGAAAACAAATGAATTGAGGATGGAGCAGAACTGAGAACTTGGGAATGGAATCTCACCGAAGAGTACGTCTGCTTCGTCCACCACCAGCCATTCTACGGCCCCAAGATCCATCTCGCCTTTGGATGTCCGAGGGTGAGCTGAACCGACAATTCTATCACGACCTCTTCTCAACTTCCTCTGCGCGTCCTCGCCTTCTGTGGCGACAGGTTCCGAACCGGGTCCATCAGGGCCTTTCTCCCATCCTCTCCCCCTGGTCATCTCGAGTAGCTTCATAGGCGTGCCAATCACAACATCGACAGGATGATATTTGCGCGAGAGCTCGAAATCACCGTCGTCCGAGCCAGAGAGGTCCATGGAAGACATCTCACTTGCCCGCATTCCGCGTTCGCGATCCCGACTCCGCTCGAGACCCGAGGAAGGTGCATTCTCACGGCTGGCACACAGGATACGCAACTTGATCTCGTGTTGCAAGGCTTTTGCGAAAATGGCAAGCTGACGCGCTAGTTCATGTGTTGGAGCAAGGATTACTGCACGAGGGCTCAGCTCTTTCCCTTCCGGAGGCCGCGAACGAGGCGCGGAGGTGAGTTCGGATAATTTGAGAGCCTGTAAAACGGGGAGGAGGTAGGCTATAGACTTTCCGGAGCCGGTCTCTGACGCTAAGAGCCACTGTTTCCAGTCGGAACTTGGATTTGAAGGTTGTGATGATTCATGGTAAGGTGGTAGAACGTGATTTAGACTAAGAGTCTGGACTCTTGTGGGTGTAGCATGGGGACCAAGCATTCCCAGCAAGCAAGAACGCAGGCCGGGCATGAGTGGAGGAGACGTGAAGTTTTGATAGTGGTTATTTTGTTCGTGGTTTTCTATGTCCGAGTCTGGATGCGACGGATGAGTAATGAGCTGTGATATTTCCGAGGGTGAGTGCATTGAGGCCGTTTCATTGTCGCCCAGGATCTCTGACCCATTCCTGTCGTGCACTGAATCTTCTCGAAAATGTCAATCAATAACCTTCGACCAAGGAGATCAAAAAACATACCGTACTTTTGATTTGCTCTCCCGGTTGCAATGGGGCTCCTTCGCGCCTCCTGCCTGCTTTGATTGGCCTGAGCCGGGTTAACGCTCTTCAAGTCCTCACCCCATCGACCCTTTCTTCGGGCCCAGTCTCGTTCATTTTCTCTACTTGACCTGAACCGAAAGGCTGGACTTTTCCCTTTGGGTTGCGGTACCTCGGCGTCACTGTGCGGTAGCTCCTCCCGAGTAAACTCAGTGGGTTTTAGTTCGGAAAGTGTGTTGCTTTTACTGGAACCTGACCTGCCTGCGTTGGGCATAAGCAAAAGAGAGGGAAAAGTCCAAGGACATGCTCACGTCGGAGGAAAGGGCCTGGTGCTGCGGGCGAGGAGTGGAACAACTTGTATAATCGAAGCCGCTGCACCCCGGAGCACCTGTTCACTGTGGTGCACGACAGCATCGCAGTGCAGTCTTTGGGCAGGAGACTTTGAGAGGAAGAAGGCCCTGGTTCGGAAGAGAGAAGGAAGTGCACACGTGATCCGAAAATTGCTCGGACGGATGGTCGCGTCTGCCCGAGCCGGGAGCGCGTCTCTTTCCATCAATCTTGCCGAGTCTGACAGGGGCCCCTTCAAGTTCGAGCTATGGCATTTATCGTATCAGGATACAGGACATATACATTATTGCGACTATATCATGACAGCTTGTAGGGTACTTAACGATAATGATAATATGAATTCCATCCAAAAAATTAAGACGGTGTCGTCCCAGTGTTCAAGAGTATCCAAATAGGACTATCATGGCTGCAAGCAAAACAACACGACAATTAGTGTTTTTGGAGGAAGTCAGGTTCATCAATGAATATGGGCTCTACGTCCTTCCATCCAACGTCCTTTGAGCCGCTCTGCTTCTGCTCCCAAATCTTGTGCCTCTCCTGCCAATACTCCAACTGTCCATCTACGCGGGATGGTGTCCACACTCGGTCGCCACTGTCTCCGTCGGTCTCTGCTGTGAACCATCTGGGTTTGTGAGGGGGTAGATCTCCTTGTTCCCTTAGTTTCCTCGTTGCACGTTGCTTTTCCTCTTGATCTTGCTTCAGGGTATTGGCCTGCTCGTAATATCCAATCTCGAAGGCACGCTGGTCGGGACGCAAACGACAATCGGTGGGACACAAGTAAGGTTTCAGCGTATCCTTCGGGCAGTGATTGAGAGACAGCGCAAACGGCGTCAAGTTGAACGGAGAGCCGACAGGTTTGTCCGAGTTTCTCCAGAGTAGGAAGTACTCTGGCGGCGAAGAGGGTGAAGACGGGCCAGACGCGCTTACTGGCATATCCGGATTGAGTTCTCCGGTTCCAACTCCAGCAGCTCGGGCGATCAGTTGCGAGTTCCATCTTCCAGCGATTTCGATGACAGTATTCCCTCTAGAATCCATAACCCGTCCACTGATCTCGAAGGCGTCTTTACCCCTCCAGCCTCGAGGCTTGAATGTCAAGATACAAGTGTCGTTTGTGCGATGATTCGTAATCTGATAAAATGTCACTTCGCCATCCTCATCGCACATGGAACGCGCACTCACAATCATATCGCCGTAATGGTCGATGGTTGGGCTGCCAAGAATGAACCCAGAAACCGAGGTCGTGACCTTCTTCCAGGTGTAATGCTCAACCACTTTCCCCTTCCTCATGCCGTAGTCACCGACCACAGGGGGTTCTGGATATCCAGTTCCCCACTCCTTTGGCAACATCAGTTCCGTGTGCGCTACCCCAGTCGGTCGGATTTCAAAAGATTTGCCCATGAACTTATTCTGTGCATCAACCTGGAAAAAGTGTTAGAAGAATGTCGGCGCAGGTCAAACAGGTGCTCACCTCGCCATAATAGTTCCAAGACGGTGACTCTGCCCAACAAGCAGATATCGGGGGGTGATGGCTGACCTGCTCGGAGAAATAGCGATAGTCCTTGTCTAACCGAACGTACTCAAAAGTTTCGCTCTGATTGAAGGGGGTAGGTAAGGACATGGAATGCAACAGGCGTGGGGAGACTTACGAGCATAGGATTGAAGGGTTTAGCGATTCGCCCGATCGTGGAAGAGTAATTCGACATGGCAAACGCGGCCACAAATGCTATCCGACGGTGAGGGTCTTTTTCGTGTGCGGCAGCGTCCACTGTAGCGCGAGGTGAGAAGAATACTAGTTTTCAACGATGTCAAGACTCACAACATTCCGAGAACTCCATATCCTCTGCCATCCGTTGAAGCATACTGGTGGGTTCGTTGAAGAAGACGGGGAAACTGATCTTGGTCAAATCCTTCCCAATACTGTGCTTGAGCACCGACCACAAGCTGGTAGGTGGACGTTCCGCAATCACTTCCAGCTTGCTCCGGAGGTTCTGGTACCCCATGAAGGGCAGAGTGAGCTCCTTTGAGATGACAGACTCTTCTAGCGAATGTGTAGGACTCTTGAGCTGTTCTGGAACAACCAAGTTCGGGAGAGCGTTGGCCTCGATGGCATCAAAGAACTCATCCTCCTCGTCTGTATCATCAAGCTCATCATCAACGGTAGCGGAAGTGACCACAGCTTGCGTCACTGCGGTGACGGGAGTCGGTGGTTCGGAAGACTCGGGGAGACCTTCAACACCAGGAGACTGCACTATGGGCTTGAGTATTGAGCCGCGTGGAGAGGCAGAGCCGGTTCGTTCGTCAGTGAGCCTCCCAGCCAAAGCCGATCTCTGTCTAGCCTTCAGCGTATTCATACCATCTGTAAACGTCGACGGAGAGCCAGCATCGAAGAATCGACTGCCTCTATTCCTGCTCCTCATCCTCAGCTCGTTCTCCAACATCTCACCCTCCTTGACAACAGTGGCTAAGCTCTCTTCCCAAGCCCTCTGGCGCTGTCGTTCCGACTCTAGCTTCTGCTTATACCAATCCTCCCGCTCCTTGACCATCTGGATGTACTCAGATATCATTCCTTGTACAGTGCCATAGGATTCCTGAAGCGCGTCCAGTCCTTTACCTTGGCCAGAGCCGTTGACTGCGTTGGAGAGCAATTGTCCGGTGAGCTCGAGCTGAGCTGCCGTTGCGTTGCCATGCAGCTCAAAGTTATCGCTATGGGGAATCGACCGGATACTTTTTGCGGATGAGGCCCCATCATCCATGGATTCCCGGTCATCGTTATCGAATGCGCCGCTATCCGGACTGGCTCTTTCATCCGTGAGGCCACCAGTGTCGGCGTTGTGATCGTCAGCGGAAGCTTGTGAGGGCTCCCCGCCACCAAAAGCATTGCGGCCTTTAGTCACCACCCTCTTAATGCTCAACCCACTTAGACTGTGGCGAGCAGAGTCCATGGACGGCACAGAAATAGTGGACTTTCCACCTGAGAAGCTGAGTAGAGAGCTCGACCCAATTGATGGAGAGGATGTATGACTATGCCCCCCCTGATCATGGGTGGATGCTGTTCGAGAGCTCGGAGTGGTATCTGCATCTGGCCGAGGACTGCTGCCTGAATCCTTCTTGCACCACTCGATACTTTTCCCAATTGCCTGTGCCCACCTCGCCGCCTCCACCGGATGATTCGCCTTCATGTACCACTTCTGAACGGAAGTACGACCTTTACTAGGTGTCGAGTGGACCTCGAAATGAAGCTTGTCAGATCGGCCATACGGGTACTTGAGAAGGGCCGTCTTCATCGAAATGGAACCCCGACTGGCGATCGTTTCATCCTCTTGGTGGCGATAATAGGAAAGCACACCGTCTTGGAGGACAAACCACCTGGTGTTGTAGCCCTTTGCGACATTTGTGTACTTGTTAAGATATCCCTTGAGGGTTTGTGGTGGTTCTGAGGGGGCGGGAGTGTGGATGAGTGTGGTATCGTGATTTGCAACTGTCGATCCATTCCATATCAGCGCTCCGATAGCGATGAACCTTACGCGACACTTACATTGCCGTAGGAACACCCTGACTCGGTCGTCCTTTCCGGTTCCCTCGTATGCAACCTTGCCGCGTCTATCTCTGACAAATACATCTGCGCCTGCTCGAACGGCAAGTTCGATGAGGCGAAGATCCTTCCGTTTGGCGGCTTCGTGAAGTAGAGAGGTGCCGTGATCGTCGTCCAGATAAGACAAGTCTACGAATTTGACTCGAGGAGACTCCAGTAAACTTATCAGTGAGGGCGATGGAGGAGAAGATTGCGGAGACATGATGTAGCTGTGAAGCATCGAACGATAGGACGCATTGAGAAATTCGCGCGAGTCTGATTGGAGGCTGAGGTTTTGTAATGGTTATATGAAAATGAGTCTCCTCACTTTCAATGGCATTCACTACGTCCTTTCCTTTCGCCACCTCTTTGCACGAACGCCCTTTAGCATCCTGTAGTGAGTCGTTGATCCCGTCCTGTTCGAAGAGCAAGTTGACAACATCGGCTCTTCCGAGGGATGCAGCTAGATGTAGTGGTGTAGTTCCTGAGGTTATTGGATATATGCCGTTTGGTGATATTGCACGATGAGACAAAAGCAGGCGTATCGTTTCAACTGCAAAAATCGTTGTTTAACATCCACAGGAAAAGACCGAAGATTCAAGGCTGCGCACCTGAACCACATCTTATTGCCAGGTGCAAGGCTGCGGCACCTGTGTCGAAATTTCCATCGGTGGATTTGCGTTTATCCTTGCTGATTTCGTTCAAGAATGGGTGTATGAGTGCAGGGTCCCCTGTCAGTCGATGCGATTTCAAGTCAATTGCAGTTCATCGACTACTGGGGCGAATGCGCTCATACCGCTTCGTAGTGCAGAGAGCAGTTTGACTTGGTATAGAGGTTCTGTAACATCTGCATTTGACACAAGAATGAGCGAAACGAACACCGTGCAAGGTGATCATCGACATACTAATGCTCGTTGAATCTGTCGGGCCCGAGGATGCCGTCGAACGCATCGAAGTTGAAGAGGATATGGGCATAATAGAGGAGAAATCACTCCTTGTAGTGTCGTGAAAGGTCGTCAAATTTTGGATTGGGGAGAGATAGAGGCTAGGTTAGGTCGTAGTCGTGGCGAGGACGAAAATCACAACGCTGACGCTATTGCTATTCAATTGCACCCCATACATTCTGGGCACGTGCGTCCCAACAACAGCAGTCGTCCAAATGGAGTCGTCTTTCAGTCTGTCTTTGCAATAGGCCAACTCAAATCGGCACGCCGCTTTTGACTTCACGCTAGCCTCAAAGACATCGTGCGGCATTGCACCTTTCTGAGATACACTTTCGAGGGATGTGGATCGAAACAAATCGCTTTCATTCAATTCTTTACATCTTTTCAATAACTTAATAGTAACAGATGCTTCGTCAATCACTTTGTAGCCTTGATTCTAAAGAGGGGTGAGTATTGAACCAACGTGAACATGCGGTTCTTGACTCACTGTTTCGCGCTAATCGTTCCTTGGGTTAGCCGTGTTGGCTTAACGCTGTTCTTCAGGCATTGGAGCGCAGATGAGACGGTTGACTGGTTCTTCTGCTTTGCTTGCCTTGATTGCAGGGTGATGGTGTAAGGGGATCGCTTCTTGACTTCAGCGGCGGTGTCTTCGGTTTCTACTTCAGTCTCGTCGGTGGCGGTCTCGTCAACGGTCTCATCGGTAGCGGTCTCGTCAACGGTCTCATCAGTAGCGGTCTCATCAACGGTCCCGTCTGTGGCGGTCCCATCAACGGTTCCATTCGCGGCAGTCCCATTAGCAGCTGCTTGGTCACCGAAGCATTTCTGCAGGAGCGTTAGTACAAGGGTTTTGCGAAGCTGGTGCGAGAAACCAACCTTGAAGAGCTGGAACTTCTTGCTGAACAATGGAACCGAAGTCTGGTCGTTGAAGATGTTGAAGAATGATCCTGGAGGTCGATGTTAATGACACTGAACCCGAGTGACATAAAAAAGAGAAACCCACCTCGTGCACCGGCATTAACGTTGAGCGAAGCTTGCATGTCGACACATCCACCGAAGGTCTTAGTGTCAGTGATGGTTCCATCCTCAGCGACAGTGCCGTCGTCTTCGAGGACTTCTCCATCTTCCTCGAGGACTTCTCCGTCCTCGGTGACTGTGCCGTCATCCTCAAGAACTTCGCCATCGTCTTCAAGGACCTCGCCGTCATCCTCAACAACCTCACCGTCATCCTCAAGGACCTCGCCATCATCCTCAGCAACCTCACCGTCGTCTTCGAGAACCTCACCGTCGTCTTCGAGAACTTCACCATCGTCCTCAAGGACTTCACCGTCTTCCTCCTCGACAACTTCTCCGTCTTCTTCAAGGACTTCACCATCCTCAGCGACGGTACCGTCGTCCTCAAGGACTTCGCCATCCTCAGTCTCGACGGTTTCGTCTGTGGACTCAGCCTCGGTGGCTTCAGCCTCGACGGCAGAGGAAGTGGAGGACGCCTTTGCACCCTTGGCAGCAGAAGCGGAAGCGCTGACAGAGGCAGACTTTGAAGCAGACGCGGACACGGTGGAGGAGGCAGCTTTGGTAGCCTTGGAACCGGAGGCGGAAATGGAAACGGAAGCAGCCGTGCTGACGGGAACCTCCGTGGATTCCTCACCCTCAACAGTGGCCTCTTCGGTGACTTCTGATTCCTCAGCAGAGGCAGTGATGGACGCAGAGGCCGTAGCACTGGCCTTTACCTTCTTGGAGGCAGAAGCCGAGGCAGAGACGGATTCGGTAGCGGTGGCGTTGGCGGAGGCAGAGATGGATTCGGAGGCAGATGCAGAGGCGGTCTTCTTGGCGGAGGCAGAGGCAGCCGTGCTAGAGGCTTCAGCTTCCTCCTCCTCGGTCTGACGCTTCTGGAATTTGGCGGAAGTGGCTTTGGACGCTCCAGAGGAAGCAACGCTGCTTGTCGCTTCCTCCTCGACGGTCTCGTCCTCGACAGCGGTCTCATCCTCAACAGCGGTTTCGTCCTCGACAGCGGTTTCGTCATCCTCGAGAGTACCATCGTCTTCGACGGTTTCGTCCTCCACAACTTCGCCATCTTCTTCAAGAGTACCGTCATCCTCGACAGTCTCGTCCTCGAGAGTGCCGTCATCCTCAAGAACTTCGCCATCGTCCTCAAGAACCTCACCGTCATCTTCGAGAACCTCGCCGTCCTCGTCAACGACTTCGCCATCCTCTTCAAGGACCTCGCCGTCCTCTTCAATGGTACCTGCTTCCTTCTGGGCGGCTTCATTTCCCTTGGTGTTCTCCTTGGAAGCAGAGACATCAAGGTTCAGGGTAGCCGCAGCGTCAAGGTCAACGAAGACCTGCGCCTGGACGACCTTGTTGAGGGCGGAGATTCCAAAGTTGATGCTGGGGATGAGGTGGGCCTCGATCGATCCAGTGCCCTGAACGTTCTGAGCGACGGAGAGCGTCAAAGCTGAAGTACGAGTATCAGTATCGGATGGAGCTAGCCCGTGTCAAAAGCGTCACTTACGGGTGTCACCGATGTTGAAGTCTCCTCCGGACTTGTTCTTGTCCTTGGGAGGGAAGAAGAGTTCGGCATTGTTAACCTTGTAGTTGAAACCGACGGTCATGTCCATGTTGATGTTGAGGTCAGCACGAGCCTGGGCGTTGATGGAGAGAGTGGGGCCGATAGCGATAATACTGAAGAGAGCATTCAGTGTCAACTCCGAGGAGGGTTTGGACGTTTTGCTTACCCAGGGATAGTGAGGCCTGGAACACCGATTTCGAAGATCTTGATCTTGCCACTGTCAAGGAGACCCTTTGAGAGGATTAATTGCATGCAAAGCGGAGTGAATGAAGTGGAACTTACCCCTACGTCGGCAGTCATGTCAAGGCTACCGTCAATGTCGGCAGTAAGACCTGAGAGCAAGAACGTTAGATCTGCCTATAAGACCTGAGCAATCCCAAATACCTGTAAGGAGTTGGAAGTCGTCGAATTTAGGTGGGACGAGGGTGCCAATGGCAGCTACACCGAGGCTGAGCTGCGCGGTACCGGCAGTGGTGACGTCGATGTTGAGGCCAGCATCGAGAGGAGGGCAGCTAAGCTGTTGGTTGACGAGATTGAAGGTCTTGGACAGGTTAATAGGAGGAAGGTCAATAGTCTTGTTGACGTTGACGTCGTTGACCTTCTCAACGACCTCGCCGGCCTTTTCCTTAGCCTTGTCGGCGACTTCGCCAGCTTTGTCTTTGGCCTTATCTGCCGCCTCTTTGGCCTTGTCTGCCGCCTCCTTGGCCTTGTCCTTGGCTTCATCAGCCTTCTCCTCGACCTTGTCCTTGACCTCGCCAGCCTTCTCTTCAATCTTCTCTTTCCCCTCTTCCACTTTGTTCTTGATGCCTAGTGCGACTTTAGAACGAGTCGGATAATTATGGGTAGGATTCTCACCTTCAATAGCACCAGAGATGAACTCGTTAGTGTCACGACGCGTAAGACGGCCTCGACGTTGACGGCCAGCACCGTTTGTAACCATAGTCCCCTTTACATCGACACCAGCAAAGTTCGCGCCTTGGATAGCAATGTTGACTGGGCCAACCCTAGCATGAAATCAGAAACCGGTCTAGGTGAAGACAGGTAAGCTACTGCTCACTTCTTCCAGTCCACGGCAGAGAAATCCGTGTCCAAGGCGAGGGCCTTGACAACTGGCTGCTTTCCACCGCGCCTGAACAGACGCTTCGCAACGTTGGAGGGGATCGTCTGGTCTTCCGAGACCCAAGCGCGCTTGACGCGAGCGAACGCGCTTTGACCACACTATCAAACATCAAAGTCAGGATGGAGATCTGGAATGTTGTACTCGATCTGCAATCAACTCACGCTTTCCGGTAGACGAACGATCTTTCCCTCCGCACCGATATTTTGATAGAGGTGGGCACATCCGGCATCACTGTCGTCATCGCCATTGCAAACTAGACGGATATCTTGATCCATTTTGTCCGGAGAGCAGTCCAAGATTTCCCAGTTTGCAGCGGACGTGATATCGGTAATGGCATCAGCAGAACCCCACTGTGGAACGAGTAACAGTCAGAACGGGTATTGAGGGAGTTCACGGAAAACGCACGATTTTGACGGTACCAGAGCTGCTCCCAGCAATAGAGTATTGGCAAACACCATCGAAACAAGGCGTTTTCCAGTCATTTTCAGCCCGAACGGCCTGGAGGATAAAAGGCAATAGTGCCAAAAAACGAAAAGGAGCGGAGACCATGATCTCAGATCTTGACCTTTATGAAAACGAAACAGATATGATTAGGGAAGGCTAAGAAAAGTAAAGCAGACGTTGTGACCGAGCACGACGACTGGACGAAAGGAAAAGAAAAAAGAAAGGAAAGGAAAACGAAAGGGTGTACGTCCCGCGGGGGCGTAAGGACGGTACCAGCGAAAGCCAGCACATCGTATACTTATACGAAGGGTCAGAAAAAAAAGCTTGGCATTGGCCGACACATCAGAATTCATTGGTCCGAAGCTGTTGAGGGCTAGTGCCGCTTGTCGCACAGGGAAATGATGTCCGTGTGAGCGCGTTTCGAACTGTTTCGACCTGAATAAAATGCAAGGGAATGCACAGGATCTGTCGCCGTAACTATGATCATTTGATGGTCCCACTGCCATGTGTCCGATTGCGACGCGGGCAGTGAAGGACTTAGGTTGAATGTATGGACTCATGGGTGCCCATACGTGGACGTGAAATAGACCTTTGTTCAAATATAAACGATAGTTTTAGGTGGGGTGGAATCTGCACTTACTGTCGAGAGAAGGGCATAACAGACGGTGGCGTCGACCCCGTTGAAACATATGTTCTGCCAGTGGACGGAGGCACACATTCCACTGTATCGCAATGGGACATGGAAACAACCAAACAAACCGTTAAAAAGCCAAAAGTGGCGCCTAGAGATCCTGCGAGTCCGAGCAGGCCATATTCCATTCAGTTTTGGTGAGACCACATGGCCATGGGAGAGCGAGCGGTGATTCGAGGAGACCGTCTATTACTCTGAACACAGAAGTCAAAATGCTCGTGAGATCTGCGTCGAGCCTCTGCTGAGGAGAGCGGGAGGAGGCTGGTTGAGTTAATTATTCAGCTTCCAGAACGAGTCCGTGCCATGCTGAGCAATCTCAGCAATATACCGTCGCCTCGAGATCGTTCAGATGGTCGAGATAAGAGCATCAATGATGCTAAGTGCCAAAGCGCTAAAGCAGAACATGTAAATTGAGATTGACCTGCACGACGTAGTGGTGGAATGCGGAGAACCGTTATGTGGCAGTGCCTTAGTACTTGAGAATGGACAATCAAGAGTACATTTCTCTGGGTATCCTTGCCTCTTACTTCCTGCTCATAATCTCTCTCTTCACTGTCATCCTTCGAAGCCTTCCATGGAGACGTTTCAACCACAACAAAACATCTTATTTATTCGCGATTTTGGCGACATGCTCCTTCATACACACCTGGTACTGTGAGATATCCGTCTTTCCGTTGCCTATCCAGTGCTTACCTCCGTTTACTCTGACATCCAGACATGGCCGGAGTCTTCACGGTGAGGATGCCAGAACCTTGTGCCTGGAGTCGTCCCACTGACTTCAGTTATCAGACAAGCTTTGCTGAATATGAATCCCGCGTGAAAGTTATTTCACCGTCTCTCTTGAAGAGGATCACGAACTGGCTAGTGGACACCTCACTCTTTGAAGAGGCCTGGAAGAAAGCATGCACCGGAAGTGTGAACTGGTGGTGGAGTGAACAGATATGCACCTACGTTGCTGGTCCATGGACAGTTTTCCTCTTCGTGCAAGGTGCGTATGGCCTTCTGCTCCAACCCGAACGACGCGACTTACAAACAGAAATACTATTTTTCAGCTCAACGGTATCGAATAAAACACCTGTGGGCATATATGTTGCTAGGCCAACTAGTCGCGATCTCAGTCGCGTCCAACCTATTCTATCTAGCGCTGATCCTGTCGGGATGGCAGTTCAGAACATTGAAACGTCAGCCTTCAACTGCACCTCCTGTCCTATGGGCAAGCGTTCTCCTGTCTCTCGTCACCGTCGCCAATTCCCCGTACACCACCGATAGCTCCTTCCTCCTCAACCTCCTCATCATGCACGCCCTTCTCATTATACCTCTCTTCTTCACGAACCGCGAGGGTCAATATTCCAGTCAATTAAACCTCTCGTACAGCGCGCTATCCATGGTCCTGTACGTCTTCATCCTCGTGTTGCGTGTCAAAACCACCCTGGCCGGTATTCGCTCCGTTACGGATTCATCCTTATGGCAGGGATTGACACCGTTCTGCAAGTCCGTCCTGACCGTTCTCCACTCACACCCTGCTCAGGCGTCCATTGGCTGGGACGTAATATGGACATCGATATCTTTTGCCATCTGGACGTGTCTGGATCAAGGGTTCAGTATTGTCCCCTTCAGCGCTCTCTTGGTGTCAGCGGGAGTAGTGGCACCCTGGTTCGCAGCGTCCAGGGCTGAACTCGAGGAGATGGAGCAGGCGACGAAGACGGAATGAGGAAAATCAGCATTCGGGACTGAATCACAATGGACGCTAGGTGTATTCATTGCCTCGGTCCCTGTAAAGCCTATCAAAATGCGAAGATACCCCGCGCGGAGCTACTAGTACGTTCATCTCCAGTTAGTTCAGCGGGTTTGTGAGAAGGCCAACAATGATTTCGTTCGTAAGTCAAAAAAAGCAAAAAGCAACGTTCGTACATGTATAAGTTTTCAGAAGCCCAAGAAGGAGAGAATATGAGAGTGGATGTAGGGTAATGGTGAATAATGAGGAGGAACTGAGATTGCGTATCTGAAGATGTCACGGGCGTGGAAGGCATACGAGAATACGATATCTACCAAGGAGGGAAGCCCGGGCAGAACGGTCGCGGAGGAATGATCACTGCTGTTTGCACTCCTCTGGATTCACATTTCCACCAGCAGGTCCACCGCCCCGGCCTTTGGGTGGGCCACGTCGCCGTGGAGGAGAATCTTCGTCGGAGTCCTGGAGAACGAATGTGTGAGAAAAAGGACGCCTGTCAACGGTCAGAGAGGTCTATACATCATCATCAAAGCGGCCTTCATCGTCGTCGTCATCGTCGTCCAGGTCTTCATAGTCGTCTTCCTCGTCCTCATCCATGATATCGTACTCTATGGCTTTGCCAGTGAAGTAGTCGACAGCCTTGGGAATGACCTGAAGAGCAACTGTTGAGGATCAATAAACTGGAGTCATGAAGCGGAACTTGCCTTCTCCCTCAAATCCTCTCCGATCTGATAGTCGAGTTCCAACTTGTCCTCGATCTCTTCCAACTCCTCTTCGTCAATGTCTCCTTTCTCAACCGCATCTTCGGCAGGAGGCACGGGGGGATTGAAGAAATTGAAGAATGATTCTGTGGGGCGTGCCTTGCGCACCAACCGCGTTCGGTTCGTATCTGTCAAAGTAAACCCTAAGCCCAATATCCACAACGCGTGTATGTCCCTTACTTTTGTTACGTTGCTTTTTGATTTCAAACTCTTTCGTGAGATCCTTATCGTCTTTCCACTTGATCTCTGTACCGATCGCACGGTCGTAGATGAAGTCGCCAGTGTAACCGAGCTCATCCCGGAACAGATAGGTCTTCTCCAGGACTTCGTTCTCGAAGAATTCGTTGGGAGCGAAATGGAAAGAGATCTTGAAAGCGGGCTTGCCCTCCTCGAGGTACGCGAGCCGGACATCCTTGAGGTGTTTCATGGCAGCAGCATCGCGATCCGTGATGAGCTCGGAAATCCCTAGATGATTCCGCAGTGCGGTTAGCCAGAACTCTGGGATTTCGTGAGCACCAGTGATATCCTTGGGGAGAGGGGTATAATCCTCGTCGTCCTTGACCGACTGCTTCTCTCCCTCCTCAATCTCGTCTGCTGTAGGCTCGGCAGCACCAGAGATGATGGCGTGACGACGTTCGTACAATGGTTTAGCCAGCTCGAGGTACTGAAAGAGCCAAAGTCAAAAGAGTGACAATGTTCCGATACGCATCGATCTCGTACCTTTTGCTCTAGAGCAAGGCATTCGCGTTTGTATTGATCGTGAAGCTCATTCTGCTTGACCTGAACACCCTTCAACGCCTCAATACTGCGTTTAACCTCTGTCGGCAAGCTCTCAATGTAACCAGAGCTCTTGCCGATGAGGCTGGCCAGCCTGCCTTGTACCATTCCTAGTAGAGCAGCCTGCTCCTTTGTGACATCCCCTTCAATAACTTCTTCCTCGTTATCTTCCGTGATATCTGGGACTGTGGGTCTCGAAAGCCCTGATGTAATTGGGGCATTTTGGAGAGGTGTGTTCTGGGGCGTTGGAGCAGTCAAATTGCCCGAGGGTGTGATAGGAATTTCGGAAGACATCTGGAAGGTATTATGCGCGTTTAGAGGAGGTTAAGAGGAGAAAGGACGGTAGTCGCGCGGTGAGATAGAAAAAAATGGACCAAAAGTTTTCCCTTAGTAATCGGAGTTTCGGCTTTTGCCGAACATACCATATCGCGGTCCGGATAGCCGTCACAAAGCTGCTTGAACGTTGAACCAGCACAACGCAGTTCGCCTCGCTAGAGAGAGCGATGGTGAGTCACTGCTGGGCTTGGAAACGCAATGTTACTCACCTTGGGACCTTCGGAGTGCTCTTACTCCTCTATATCTGACTCATTGCGTCTGGACACCAAACTAGCCGCCTGATGGAGTCGTTGGTGATATTTGGGTGCCGGTAATGGCTGGTGAGTTTATACATCTTGGATCACGTTCCAGAGAACTTGCCAGGCATTCAACTAGACTCAGGGCACTCCATTAAATACGGGGTGTCAATTTTAGACTCAGAGCGTCACCGATGGGGGTGCGGTACGATACCCCGCTCGATCCACTTATATATAACACCGAACCGAAGTTGAAGAGCCCCGGGGGGTCGATACAGCAGCAACCCGCTCCAACCTTTTCTTACATGGACGGCCATGGACGACCTGCCTTCTTATTCACCGTCCTTGCCAACGCCATCATACTCCCGAGTCCCAGCGTCAGGGGAATCTGTCCTCGCCACTTCTCCGACTAACTTTGCAACGCCTACCGGGACCTACGAAAAGTGGTTTGGATCTTCGCGGATCATTTCAACGGGCCAAGAGGACGGAACCACAAGCCCATCTTATGGTCGAAAGGGTGTTATTAACGGCACCATTGAGTTTGATGATGTTCAGACCGTAGAGCATGTACGTCTGAAGGTAAGGTGAATCCATCTTCTCTCAACCAGGACAAGACGCTGACAGGTCTTTCATGAATCATGGTAGCTCATAGGCAAACTAAAGTCAAGCGTCACTGGATCCACTTCGTGCTCCAAATCGACGAGAATCCTGTATCAAACCGAATCTGTCTGGTCTCGCCTATCGGAGGCGAGACAGGGCCCACTCTCAGTATCGTTCGCGACTTCGTTCCCAGCGACATTCAGGGATGGCGTCGAGACTCGTCCGTTGCCTTCCTCGTACGAAATAGCCTATGCCGGCAACCCCAGTTTATCTGCTCGGTGTTCCTACCACCTAAAGATCACCGTGAGGTATCGTTCATCGCTATGGCCCAAAAAGAAAACGTGAGTGCATTTCCTTCTTTGCCCTAGAGCCTTCCTAATGCAAATTTCCAGAATCACTATTCCTATAACCTACACGCCTCGAAAGCGTCCACCTCAACCTATCCTTCGTGGATGTGACTTCAGATCAACCGTTAAATCCCTCCCGGAAGAATGGTTCGAGACTTCCTCCATCCTCATGCCGCAACGCCTGCACGAGAAGCCCTTGCAAGCACGCGTACGTTTGTACTCCTCTGCCCACCTTGGTCCTTATTTGAAATCTTTGCCTTTTCGCTTCCAGTTCTACATTCCCGCCGTCAAAATTTTTGGTCTCTCCGATAACATACCCATCCACATCCAACTGAAGGGACCCGTATCTTCGCTACGAAAGTTCTGTTCATGTCCCCAGACAGCTCCTACCGAAAATACACCAACTCATAAACACCATTCGTCGTGTACCGTTCTGACAGTGAAGCTCATTCGTCAGGTCAGTATAGACGCCGACGGGGTTGCAGTGTGGATGAATTGCAACCTTGGCCAGGCATCCATCAAGTCTCTGCCTCCCACTTTTGAATTATCGGGGTCGCACCCAGAGTCTTCGATCAATGGCGCTGATACGACGGAGGAACTTGAGTGGGCAGGTGAACTGCGATGTAATGACAACGTCAGGGTAGGGCAATTTGATGCGGGGAACGTGTCTGTCAGAGTACGTGCTTGGCTCAACATTGCGGATTGGTTGTACTAATCATCCTCGTAGGACTTTGTCATCTTCTCATTCGACTCGCATGAACAGAATTACTCGTTCAGCTCCGTACCCATCGCATTGGTGACCGATACGTGGTCAGAGGACGTTTGACAAGGATCCGTGGAAACCCGGACTGATAGAGATAGAATAGAGTAGTGTACCGATAATCAATGTACTGCATCGTAACACCCCACACGGTTAATTCTTGCCACCCCCGCGATACCCATTGATGTTGATCGTGCGCACGATGTGCCAATCAGAGTCGGAGGATGTCAGCCAAGTGCATCGGCGTCTTCTTCACCGAAACTGCAGGGACAAACTCCAACAACAACTAGCGCTCCCCCACCTGCACAAAGATATCCCGGACACCGATGAGGAAATGTCATAAACATGGCTTGCTCTTAGTCTCCTCTCCTTCACCTGCAAACTCAGCGATAAGCACACTAAAACCGGCCGGAAGACTCCTGTACTCTCACCATTGCCTTCATCATGGACTCGAAGCAACCAGGACAACTCGTTTGGCTCATCACCGGTACGCCGGCATTCAATTAGGTCCAGAAACTTCAGCGAAGCCTCAACTTCACCTCCACAGGAACCTCCTCTGGTTTCGGAAAGCGTCTAGTATCGTCTGTCCTAGCCCGAGGAGATCTCGTCATTGCTACCGCTAGGGACTTGGAGAAGCTGAAATCCCTCCACACTGGTAACGAACACGAAAACCTGAGACTCGTTCAGCTCGACATAACGGCGGGATCTGACGCGATAAAGCGGATTGTTGACGATGCAGTCACAATCTGGGGTAGAATCGACGTCCTGGTCAATAACGCTGGTAATGGCCATTTGAGTTTCATCGAGGAGGCTACGTGAGTTAGTTCACCTACTTTCACTGACATTTACCTCTGAACTAGACTCACAGGTCAGACTTGTTCCGCCGCCAATTTGATACCAATGTATTCGGTGTAATGGACGTGACTTTGGCGGCTTTGCCCTACATGAGGGAGAGAAGACAAGGCACTGTCGTTGTTATTGGCAGCCGGTCTGTTTGGAGAGCGGATACACTCAGTGTACGTCTGTATCGCGCTGAGGAACATCGATCCTTGCTGATCGAAAATTTCATTCGTAGGGACTTGGTATATTTCTCTGAACCATGATACCAAATAGCCTCCAGAATCTCTGACCTCGAACTCTTAGGACCATATGCCTCCTCAAAAGCAGCAATTCACGGTAAGTATTCTCCACAAGTCATCGTCACCTTTACCTGACTTATTTCACGCGTTTCCTTACCTTCCATAGCTATCACCGAAGGACTGTCGGTAGAGTTGGCCCCCTTTAACGTTCGCGTTCTGCTCGTGGCACCAGGAGCTTTCCAAACGGAGAAGATATACTCCATTCCATTCAACGAATCGAATCCTATATCGGACTACAATGAAATGCGCAACAACTTGATATCTCAAGTCGCGAAGCTCCCTGGGAATGAACCTGGAGACCCGGAGAGGGCTATGGAGGTTGTTGTCGATGTCGTCCGGGGCGAGGGCAAGGCAAAGGGCAAGAAATGGCCTTCCATATTGCTGCTGGGAAGTGATGCAGAAGCAACCCTCCAGAGAAAGACGGATATTCTCAAAGAGACTACGGAAGAATGGATTGATGTTACACGGAGTGTCGGTTTCTAGAGATTGCAATCAAAATCGTGAACTACATATGTATAATAAAGCATTGACATCGGAACGTTCCACTGAGCGTGCTTCGTGACCCGTCGCTGCCTGTGGCTTGATCTGGGAGCAAAGAGAGGGAAAGCACGCGCTTTCCGCGGCAAAGCAGAGTGAAAACGCGGCAGGCAAGACTTTTTCCCATCGATAACCCTCAAATCTCTATGTCCACCAAACTCACACCTTCAGACAACGAACTCAAGGAAGTTCTGAGGTCCTTGAAGACCTCAAATCCAGCTCTAGGAATACCCAAAGTCCACGCTCTTCTCCTCCAAACTCATCCGGAATGGCTAGTCAGCGAAAAACGCACGCGAAAATTCCTGCAAAACGAGGGCCTGGTAATATCAGCAGATCCCAACGGTAACTCGTTCCAGGACAAAGGAAAAGCACCCTATCCATCTTCACGCGTTATTCCCAATCTGGACGTCGCGAAATGGTCCGCCAAGGTGGAAGTCAAGTATTTCAACAAGCGAAAGGGCAAGGGTCTGGTGGCGAAGGAGAAGATCGCCGAGGGAGAAGCTATCTGGAAAGAGGATCCGTTTGTCATAGCACCCGAATGGTGAGCATTAGAGATATCGTATCGTCTTGAACTCACAGCTAACGAAACGCTTTTTCTTCACTTTTTTCCCCCAGGCAAATATATGATCTCCAAGCCCGATCGAGTGCTTGCTGCCATTGCGCGACACCCTTCTCGTCAAATACAAGCACCTCGCTATTGACATCCTGTCCATCCTCGTCCTCCTTTGCCTCCGGCTCGAACGACTGTCCTGCTCGTTTCTGTAACCGTCTCTGTCAGGCGCGTTCAGCGAAAAACCACCCTTTGCTCTGTCCTTCTCAGAACCCCGCATCGATCCCTCTGCTGAAATGGGCACAAGAGACGCAATGGTTGGCATTGCATGCGTTAGCTCAATTGACGAGTCGATTGATGCTCGCAAATCAGGTCGACCCAAAGTTGACCGAGGAAGATTGGAGGATGTACAGCAGCTTAGCGCAGATGAGTATGGTGGACCGAGCAAAGTACTGTTTTAATGAAACGTGAGTTTTTTCTTTTCATTCGATGTGTCACGTCCCAAAGCGAGCGCCAGTGCTAAATTAGCTCTCCCTGACAGTGATGCAAATGCCGACAACCAACCGGGATGGAAAAAGGCTTTCGAGCTATATGTTCAAGCCTTCAAACGGCCTGCAACTGCTGCGCATGAAAAGAAGCTGGGAAAGTTGTACAAGAAACCTCTACGTCCTGAAATCGAAAAGGAGTTGTTTGAGTACGAAGGTTTCCTTCGAGGTTTAGGCCGAATGAGTCTCAGTGCGTGTCCTTCACTCCGTATCCTACTCGTTCAGCAAGTTAACTCCCGACTGCCTCTTCTTAGACTTAGAAGCTCACGGTGGCCTATACACTCTTCACTCCCATCTGAATCATTCTTGTTCGCCCAACGTATCTGTACGCCACCTCGACCGCACGACGCTATCACGCGTCACGATACTCGCTCTACGCGACATCCAGCCGGACGAGGAGCTTCTCGTGACATACGTCAACCCAAACAACGACGTGCGTGCCAGACAGAAAGAGCTACAGCAGTGGGGATTCGGCAAATGCATGTGCGAGCGTTGTGTGAAAGAGGCCAAGGAGATCAAGGTTGAGGAAATCGACGAAAGCAATGGTCCGTTCGAAATGAACGATCTGGAAAAGGAGCTGAAGGCAGGCTTTGGTTTGATGTAAATCCTTGCGGTGATTTCCTTTCTCTCTCACACACGCACACACGGTAGTTGTATCGACACGATTTGCCATGTATGTATTTGGGCTCTTGGCCTTGGGGCATTGCAGACGGAATGAATACATATGAATGCGTAGCTACAACGTTAACAAGAAAACAAGGCAGGACGGGGATGGGACGTTCTACGTACTGACTAAAGCATCGCGGCCCTGCAAGAGAGAGAAAGCTTGAGATATCGTTGTCAACACCAGGTCAACACTATGTGCCAGTCACCAGAGTGCAAATGGGTATGAGTAAAGTATGAGTAGAAAGAACGGGAAACTGCGGCAGCAGTGGTATCAGTAAGTAATGAAAAAGAGTGTGGAGAAAGAGGGCAAGAATTAGTGAGCGTGAGCTGATCTTCTCAGTCGCTCGAATCTAGATCTGTGTGGGTGTGATAGCGCCACCTTGGCAAGAGCACGCCTGTAGAGGCGAGCAGAAGAGTGTCTCGCACGGGTTGCCTCGGGGTCGCACTGTCCAGCACCATGCTTGTTATCAGATGACTGGGTGCTGTCGGAAGTGGCTGCTGCCAATGCAGGAGGGGGAGTTGAGTCCTTCTGTTCGTCCTGGTTGTGAGACTCAGTTTCCTGGGTCTGGGACGGGCCAGTCTCGTCCGCCTTGTCATCGGTTGACTCAGACTGTCCGTGTTCGGTCGATGGGCCTTCTCCCTTTCCAGCATCCGAAGATTGCTCCTGCGCGTCGTCCTCGTCTTCGCAATCTTCCTCGTCGGCCGGCTTAAAGTCTTCGGTTCGAGATGAAGTGCCATTTCCCTTTCCGCTGTCTTCGTTGCCTTTGGACAACTGATCCTGGTTGCCACCGTCTGTCTGACCTTCTGAAACCGTGCCTGCTGATGACCCTTGGCTACCATTGCTCTGTTGTCCATCCTGAGTGAATGATGATGAATTCTGTTCAGGGGGGTTGGAACCGCCGTCCTCATTGGAGCGACTGGAAATGAAAGACGCCATCGTGGGACCAGGGATAACGTATTCAGAGGGCTTCATGCCGTCGTAGAGCTGCATATATGCGAGTTCGTCGGCCCATATCCATCAAGTGAGAGATGTAAGAACTAACCTTGCGCACCCAGATGCCAGGGTCAGTGTCCGAGTAGCCTCCAGGGAACTTGACAGTATCACTATCAGCTGGCCTGCCGTTCTGATTTCCTCCAACACGGGTCTGGAGACAATCGACATAGTATTCGGCACCACCTTCCTTGTCCGCGAGATGAAGAGCAATCATCTCAGTGCGAACCATGTAGTTTCCGGGGGCGAGGTTCTTCGGAATGATGGCGTGGATAGTTCCGCCGTTCTTGAGTTTGGCTTGCTCCCACTTGCCGTCCGGAAGCATCCCAGATTCCATGATCTTGAACCACTTGGCGTCGGAGGGGTTGAACTCATTACAGGCCTTATCTCCACAAGACGCCATGTACGTGAGCAGCGGGCCCACATCGTGGGGCCACTGAAATCCTCGTTCGTAAACCCAGGTGCAAGATAGAAAATAAAGGATAACGTACGCGTTTCTCGCCATCACCGTCCCTCCAGTCAAAGGTCATCGTATCTCCGGGCATGGCGTCAGCGACAAGCTTTGCTTGGTGTGCTCCATGGCCGCAGGCGAGGTCAGGATTGTTCGCACCCTTGATGGGACCGACATCGCCAAGTTGCCAGATGATGCTGTCCTTGGGCGGGTTCCCAACCGAGTTTCCTGTGTGCTTATGGTCACCAATGTGAGCTTCAGCAACAAAGCCATGCGCAGAAGCGTAGGCGGCGAGGAGGACGGGTATGAACAAAGCAGTGGGTTGCATCATCGGGCGAAGTACTCGGTGAAGGAACGAAAGTGATCAAGAGACAACGACCGTTAGATAAAAGAATGGCGGCCTTGCTGGCAAAACGGGAAAAGGTAGAGGTGAAGGGCGAGAGGAAGAGTGAGGGGGACTTGTAACTTCTTGGAAGAGACCTTTGAAGCTTTTATATAGTCCCGTTAAACTTGCACGTGGGTGTTGAAACTTTTGAGGGAGCATTGGCATCAACAGGTTGTCCGGCTTTCATTAGGCGTAAACGGGCTCCACTTGGCCATTTCGAACCTTGCGTTTCCATTCTTCAGCTTCTTTCGGAGTGAGAATGTGCTTCTCTCGTTAATCCGAACCCGTAAGGCTACTCGCTGGTTCTCTTTGACAGTGAGTTACGATGTTGGCAGGGAAATCGAAGACTCACCAGTACGCTATCTGTCTAAGAAGAGGAGCAGACTCCTATAGCCGTCTAACGTTCGCTGAAGGTCCCTGGCAACGATCGTTCTCCTGTAACAGTAGAGCGGACCTGTTTGACAAATCTTGTTCTTTTTGTGCATTATTTTATTTTTCGTTCATTTGACCAGTTGCTCGAGATGATGGTTGGAACTCGAGTTGTGGGCGTTTATATGCCATCAATATCGCGGCTTTGTTTGTGATGCAAACAAACAACCCAACATGTTCGCGTCTATTTACCTTTCTGTGCTGCAAAGTGGACCTCTCAAAGTCTCTGAAAACACCCATCCTCTGCTCGGCCCTTGTTACTACATCCCTCGACCAGACCTTCTAGAAAAATTGAACCAGGAACCTACCGCAAACAGATACGACGGTTACTCGCCCTTGGGAGTGATATGCATGTACTGATCGTCGTGAACTCTCACAAGCTCTCACAATGATCAACAAGATCGGGACCACACGGTATTTGCTCTGCGCTGGCAGGTAGGGCTTGGCTCTCGACGCTCCTGACTCTGCGTTAGCATTGACCATCGTCGACGTCGGTGCAAAACGGCGATAAGCTCTGCGACCCTAACTTCATCGGGGCCTTGCACAAACATGGGTGTGTTGCCACTTTTCGGATCTCTCAATGTTGCCTCAATACACACTCCAGAAATACAAGTCTTAGGAGATAGCTTCCCCCTAGTCGCTGATAGCGTGGCAAGCTAACATGCTTGCCATCCGACAATGTTTCCCAACACGTACATGTCACAGCGCTGACACTCGTAGTCCTCGTTTTAGTGTTGTGAAGAGATTCAATCACCCGCTTCACACAGCGCTCACCGCTCACTATATCTGAGTAGGGTCCTCACAGACTCCGAATCCCGCCAGCTCCATTAGGAATCGGAACTCGCTCGATCTTTCTCAATATGAACATGGTCCATCCCAGGTTCATACACGCCTTCACTTCGTTCCCTCTCTAGCTTTGACCCTGGTAGGAAACAGCAAGGACTCAATGTATTTCCATTCACGAGCACCATGGGTATCGGGCCATGAGAAGTCAGACCCCAACGAACTGACTTCAATCGTTCTCCCTGTTGTCCTCTATCAACCTCCCTATCCCGTCCCTCTCGCTCTCGGGATAACCGAGTCAATTCAACCAGCTCTCCGTCTCGTTGACGCCGTTCAATCCTCCGTTTGCCGTCGCCGTCTACCATGCTACGAAGCATTGAGATTTCGCTTGCCATGCTTCCCATTTCCGAACTGTATACAGAATGCAGATAATGGGTTTTTCCGTGCCAAGGGTTTGGTCCTCCGCGAGGAATTGCACGACCCACTCGGCGGGAATGTCGATCCTGTGAATTCTCAGCCGAGACTACTGGTGCAGATCTTGTGTTTACGGGAACGCCCCAACTCCTTCCCCTAGGATCTATTCCTCGGGTTCCTTTTCCGCAAACCAATTACGCCTCCTGAGGTGGAGAGTTCAAGTCTTCACGAGACTGACTGGCCAAAGTTAAAGCGAGAGGTCGATGACTTGGTACCTCTTCGCCTCGGTCCTACGTGCACGAGGAGGACGATTCGGCTACTGGTCGGCGTTCATCTAGCTCAATGTGGCTGACACTTCCAGACAAGCCTTTACGAAGGTATGTATAAAAATCTGACATCCAGGTTGCGACGCGTTACACAACTCGCTAGCCACCCTTTCCCGGTTTACACGGGCTCATAATTGTAATGGAGGACAAAATTAGAATGAGACAATGAACTGTCAACGGTGCATCCGAGCTACCCGATTGAGAAATGACCGAAGTACATACACCCATATAAACCGACACTGCAAATGAAGACGGCGCGTCGCGTTACAGGACACGAGCAGAATAGGGTCCCAGGTGCTTTGACGGGCGCTAGCAACCTTATGTTATGCTACCACCGCGTTTTGTTCAGTTATAGACTAGAATCTGAAACTTGTACTGGGCTACCCTTCCACCCTGAAATAGTGGAGCTTCGTGGGGAGGGCCGAGTCCATCTTCAGACCGGTGAATTTGCATGCCAGATTTTCCTGGGCGTTGTCACTTGTGGTCCCCAGAGGAGCCAAGATGATTTTCAACACAACCGACCGCGTCAAGTGGCATGGAACTAAGCACAACATTCGTGTCAGCTGCTAATTCAATATGGGGCTCAACGGTTAGTTGACGGCTGGCCGATCGGGGCAAGGTCGGGGAGTATGTCCGCGTCCCTGTCCGGATGTTCGCCAAACCTGAAAAACGACATAAAAAACGCGGGGAAACATGGCCCCATTCTGGTCCGATAATATCAAAAAAAGTCGAGCAATTTTCAGTTCTGCCATCTGGACCCCCTGCCATTCAATATTTTACTTACGTTCTTACGTTTACATTTTCTGAGGCAGAGAGAATTGAGCAGGCGGGCATCAGTTGATCGGTTCAAATGCGACATACAAACAAACAAATCTCTTCCCCCCCAATATCCTATAAATTCCAAATGTCGGCGCGTTCTTTCTCCCCCAAAGGAGGTCCCCTCTCTTCCTTACTCCCATCATCCTCATTCCCGCCTAGTCTTACTTTCACTCTTTTAATCCGCCATGTCTGAACTCGAAAAAGGAAACAGCCACCAAGTCCATGCCAACTCCCCTCAAGATGCCTTCAGAAACGGCACAGATCCCTCAGCGATGTACAGGAACTCTCCTACGAGCGCTGTAAAGAACAACATTGCTAATCCTGCCCCACTGTGCGTGTTTTGTCTGTCTGTTGGAGTCATTGCCCATCGATCGCTGACATTTGCGGGGCGCGTGTTCCTTCTAGCGGTCTTTTTTCATTCGCATCGACAACTCTTATCCTGTCACTCTACAACACGACCGTCCGCGGAATTCATACCCCCAATATTGTTATCGGCATGGCTCTCTTCTGCGGTGGTCTCGCCCAGTTCTTGGCTGGTATGTGGGAGTTCCCCAAGGGCAACACCTTCGGAGCCACTGGTAAGTTTTGCCATACATTTCTCTACCCGCCTGCCGTCATTCGGTCGGGTTGTTTATCCCCCAATACCATTATCCCTGCAATCTGTAAACGCGTCGCATGCGGCATGCGCGTGTATACAAATTCCATTGTCAGGTGGACATTGGCGTTACAGCCACCCCTCGTTCGATTGATGATTGATGTGGGGTATGAAATCACCTCAATCTTGGCGACATATCGGGAGATTTCAATCAATGATTTTTGTCCTCTTCGTTTGTTCACATGTTCAATGCGCCCTAATGCTGACATGAACCTCTTATCCCAGCTTTCACATCCTACGGTGCTTTCTGGCTCTCGTATGCGACTATCTTCATTCCTGGCTCCGGTATCGCGGCGGCGTACGCAGACAAGTCTGGTGAAAAGGCGAGCGCTGTTGGGATCTGGCTCATGACTTGGATGGTTGTGACGTTCTTGTTCTTGTAAGTTTCGCTTTGTTCATACGTGCTGTCATTGCTCCCGACTAACCGTATTCCTTCCCCCCTCCCAGTATCGTTGCTCTCAGAAAATCCATCTCCTTCATCGCTCTCTTCGGCTTCCTCACAATTACCTTCCTGTGCCTCGGTGTCGGCGATTTGGCTCCTTCCCCCGCGTTCGTCTCCCCCCTTTCTCGATTTTGTGATACTTAGAAGCCTGACATGCTACCTTTCACAGTTCTACCAAGGCTGGAGGTGTCCTCGGTATCATCACCGCTCTCATTGCTTACTACATTGGTTTGAGCGAATTGCTGACTGCGGAAAAGAAAGCTATTGTCAAGCTCCCGTTGTTTGCTTTCAAGCACGATTAATCGGGTACTACTAGTGGCTAGTGGCAGTTGTATTCGGGGAAGATACCTTGTCATTGGAGTTTTTTCCATATCCTTTACTGGTTGTTGTCTGCGGTTGGAATTCAGTATTTTTATTATGATATCCTCCATTGAACCTTCTACGCGTTGTGATTTATCAATCACCTGTTTCCTTCTGCTGAATGCTCCATTGTCATTGTGCGGGATAAGGCACGGATACCCCAATCAGATTACTGTGGACGCTTTGAGAAGGCCACTTGACGCCACCCGTGATGGCTTCGGGGCGCTATAGAGTTTAGATTGTGTCCGAAACCCCAATCGTTCAAGTCTAAGACGTGCTGAGAGAGGGGAATCGGGACTCTAAAGAGTCTGCCCGTCTGCCGGCGCCCGCAACTTTAAGAGCACAAGATCTCTCAATTTGGCGCGTGATGCTACTAGTACCACCTCTGTCTCTCTCTTGCACCACCTTTCTTCAAATTGGTACAAACTTACCTTCCATGTTAGGTATCGCCGGCTGTCTCACTACGATGCAAAGTTCACATCGATCGTCCAAGTTTTTCTCCCGTTCCCCAGCATTCCTCAGCCCTGTTCAAGTGACTTTTGTGCCTTATTAGCGCGCATTTGTGAGGCGGCCGATGAATTGTAATATTCTCGGACCTCCTCACAGGTTGGAGATAAGTATGGGACTTCCAAGTATCAAGTAGTCCCGACTCCCGCCCCAGGCTCCAGTCTTGTATAACAAACCTCCTAAAGGACAAGCGCAAACGTCAGCCAAGTTGACCACTCAGGCCCACTCGAAAGTCCAGACACGGAATCCTACCGTTACAATTCAATCTGCAAATACCCGGGTGACCGGTAGAAATGATAAGTGACCCGACCACTGTTCACATTCTATCCAGGAAGCAAAAACAGCGTTCTACTCGAACTACCTACTATTGTAAAATCCATGTTGTTTCCACATATAAGATCCTTTCGTTTCCGGTTCAGTCATTTGCCCGTAAATTGGTGTAAAGCTCCTCAATCAGACGACGGTTGAAAGAATGGCAGCAACGAGGACCGTGCCAACTACACCGGCTTTACCGTTGCCCATCCCCATAGAAGCAAAGAGTCCAGAGGCAGAGTTCGGGTTTCCGTTCTTTGCGTTGGTGATCCTGACACCCTTCATGGCGCAAGTGTTGACATATTCTGTACAAAGTTAACGGGTGAGTTTGTAAATAGAAGGGAGGCACGCGTATCTCAAAAATCTACTGACCGGCTTCAAGAGCTTCCCTGGTGGACTGACTGATCTTCTTGGTACCGTCCGTCGTGGCGACGAGACAGTCCAGGCAGGTGGTGATGTCAGTGTTCCTCGCATCCTGGCAGTCGCAATTCTGGGTTGTGCAGTTCTGTAGGTACAATTTAACATTGCGTTACCGATGCTCAGTGTAATGGGACGTACACTGATGATTTTCAGCGTCTGCTCCGGACATTGTTGCTGACAATCGGCAGGGATGTTGGCTGTCGGGATATCCGTACGGTTCTTGGTTTCTATCATCGCAGAGGAACCAGGTGGGTTAAGCAAGAATTCAGGCGGAACCGCGACAACTGCAGGGAGTACACCCCGTGAGTCATTTCTATATCACAGTGCGCAATGATGTAGCTACGCACCTTGCAAAGGGATAACAAGCAGATAGGCGAAAGCAGCGAGCAAAGCAGCAAAGGCAACCATTGTGAAGGAAGAGTTTCGTGATTATTAGGCAGAGAGGAAAGGATGAGAGAGAGGACACAGTCCGAAAATGTCGAATGGATTTGAAAAAGCAAAGATAGAGAGCCTGTCAAAGGCTTTGGTAGAAGCTGAAGAGAGTGAAAAGAGAGTGAAGGTGGTGGGTAAAGGGAGAGTGTCTAGAGGCAACTTGCTGGCCGATGGCAACCGCACAGCGCACAGCACATGGGAAACCGGAGGTCAACATTACAATGACAATGATCAAAGTCTTTTATTTTTGGGCGGCCTAAAAATGACCCCTTATGTTCTAATTCAGGAACGGTTATGGGTCCTTTTGGTGCGTTCCTCTACAAAATAAAGAGGCTCATTCGAAGCATGTATTTCTCTGAAAGGTAAGGCAAAGTGCAAGTGTAACAGGACAACTTTTGGAGAGAACGGACCTGGAAGGCGCGGGAACCTCTGGGTCTAGACTCTCTAGGGACCGCGCAACCGGCATAGAGCCGGCACTGGATTCCGACGGCTGCGGCGGCACAATTTTCTTGCCAATACTCTCGACATGCGAGCCAACAAGGACACTGTGCTTATCGGTGAGAAGGTCGTCCTGGTTCCCTATGAAACCGAGCACGTCCCAGTAAGCTGAACCACTGGTTCTCACCGATCGGGGGCTTACGGTGGATAGAAATATCACGAATGGATGCAAGATGAGGAAACCCGCCTCTTGACTGCAAGTGAACCTCTGAGCTTGGAGGAGGAGTTCGAAATGCAACGTACGTACGTGCAACTCTCATAGATACCTCTCGGCATTCTGTCCTCATTTATTCGCTACTTCCAGGAAAGTGGCGCGAGGATGAAGACAAACTGACATTCATCATCCTTGCCAAAACATCGGACGTTCAGAGTGCATCTGGGCAGGTCAGTCATCAGGATCCTCAGGTAGCGAACCTCCCGATGGTTGGCGATGTCAATCTGTTTTTGTCGGGAGACCTCTCTACTATGACGACCGAACCTCGAGACGATATCGATGAAGCGGATGAATTTACAGCGGAAGCCGAGATCATGATTGCAGGTGGGAATTCCATAAAATCCAGTTCTAGCTTATTGAACGCGTCTTCCGTAGAATCTGCTTATCGAAGAAAAGGAATGGCTCACGAAGCTCTCCAACTTATGTTCCGATACGCTACCGCGCGAGGTCTTGAGCACTTCTCGGACAGCCCACCTACTGGGCAACCCAGCTTGCTAGATGTCGACGACGACTTCCCTTCTCTTCCCACCCCAATACCACCGCGATATCTACTAACTCGGATAACGGAGAATAACGAAGCGAGTATCAAGCTCTTTCAGAAACTCGGATTCAAGGTAACTAAAAGAGTTGAAGTTTTCGGGGAGGTCGAAATGCGTTGGCGATGCCAAGTTTAGTGCCTTGTACTTGGCTGTGGTTGCTACCTAATAGTAAGTATAGAAACAAGCTGTCTCATCTTTCTCGAGCAGAAGGAGATCGCCATAAACATAGTCGCCATCACACGACGAGAAATTGCAGCCGCCCCAAACAAATTCATTGATGTAGATGTACAGAAAGAACGACCGATGGGACTATAGTATCATATCACAAGAAAAGATGATTCGACGATTTGATCCCTAGATTACTGCTCAGACTCGAGAGCATAGCGAACGTAGCGAGGAGCACGAGTTCCCTGAGAGGTACATGAGCATTGTAGCACAGGACCTGAATCAAGGAATAGTACTTACACCCTGGCGGTTGAGGTTCTGTCCGTTGCGACCACGTCCGCCGCGGCCACGACCGTTGCCCTGAGCGTTCTGCTGACCGTTGTTTGCCTGTTGACCGTTGTTTGCCTGCTGTCCGTTATTCGCTTGCTGTCCGTTGTTGGCCTGTTGGCCGTTGTTGGCTTGCTGTCCGTTGTTTGCTTGGCCATTACCAGCAGCACCTCCGGCAGCGCCTCCAGCAGCACCCCCAGCAGCGGCACCGCCGTTTCCACTAGCACCAGCACCACCTTGTTGAACCTAAAAGGGACCGGGTCTTGTCAGTATCCCGAGAAAAAAAGAGCTCCAACGAGAAACCGGACTCACCACGACACAGTTACCGAAACCTCCCGCAGAGGTGAACGACTAAGTTAAAAACCATGGCGTGAGACGGCAGCAGGAAAGAAAGTGGAGACGTCAGGTTACTTACCACTAAGCATCGTCCGCCCTGGCATTGCGTACCAGCGGGGAGTTGGGCCGTGATTGGTTGAGTACCAGTACCGGCGGGGGCCTAATAGAGAGAGAGAGAGGCACGGAGAAAATCGATCAATACACAGGAACGAATCGGGGAGAGATTAATATCTACGTACCGCGTCTCCGTTTTGGGTGATCTGGACGTTGCCATTGAAAGCATTGCCGGCCCCTGAGGCGTCAACTTTGGCGGTGAATTGACGGGATCCATCACGACCACTAGAGGAGTGAGAAAGATCATGAGCTACAGCACTTCGGGCGATGGGACCGATGGATGGAAGTAGGATGGAAGATTCGGAGAGTGTGGGAAATGTGCTTTTGTTGCACATGAAGGAAAAGGCACATGAACTCACCCGTTGAAGTTTATGGCAGTGACAGTAAAGGAACCATCTGCACCAGCCTGGACGGGAGTAGAAGTGGCAGCTGCGCCTACGTCCGCGTTACCGCAAGGCTTCTGGTTGCTGGGACGTTGGACTTGGTTCCGGGTGAGTTCTCCTTGAACGCCGAGAGCGGGAAATACACCAGCGTGGGCGTTAGCACCGACGGCGACGGCAAATACGACAGCGAGAGCTTTGGCAAACATCGTTTGTTGCGATACAAGAGGACGAGAAGAGTAAGTCGAGAGAGAGGAATCAACTCTTAGAGTGATAGAGAAGTCGCGAATGAATTTGTCTTTCTCTGGAGGAAAGAGTTGCAGGAACCGGTCCTTGCGGTGAGAAGAGGTAAAAGAAGAAGGAGAGCGGTGGCAAAACCTGGAGAGGGGAGGGCTGGCAAAGAAACCATGTTAGACTGTGCCACTTTTTATATCTTCGGAAGTGGCGGACGGCACGGGTTAATTGTCCAATTAAAATTTGAATGAATGCGAAACCATGGTAGCAATGCGGAGTCCCTTGCTGACGTTTGTGATTGGTTCCTTGATCCATGCGTAGGTCGGCACAACAGGGTACCACTCGGTTACGGAGGTTCTTGCCTGGGGCAATTCCTGTCAAGATTGAACGAATGCACGGGGAGGCTTATGGACGACTCCAACCGTCCACATAAGGGGACGGGAATAGAATGACACGCACCCGCTAAACACCACTTCGCGAAGGGATCCCTGGGGTCCCAGGGGTACACAAGACACTCCGTATTTATGACCACGCTAAAATTATCCTCGCGCAAGCTGCAACGTTTTGCAAAATTTACCCACACGGTAACCGTAAGCATGCATATTTCTCCGATGATGCTACCCAACCCTGCAGGACCTTGCCTGCCCTTGCTCCTTGTTGTCAAGAAAGATGATTGGTTGAGCCGGAGATCGAGAAATGCATGGGTATGGAGCAGCAAGGTGTTCCGTGTTGCGCGACCTTCAGCCACTGATTGTTGTTTCGCTGTTCGCTGGAATGCTATTTAAGGCGGTGGGATATGACCTGAATAATAATAGGAGATCATGATGAGAACATAGCACCGTTGCCAGATCAGATGAATTCAACAAACAGGCATTTCAGTGCTAGTCAAAACTCAGACTGAATGGTCGTCGGGACTCGTCGGTATCAAAAGCTTCCATATGGAAAGCAGATCCTGTCACCGTGGTTCACGTTCAATCGTTTACTAAAGGCTTGGTCGCCTGAGTTCGGGAGGGATGGTCAATACAGAGCAAGTTCAGCCATAGTTCGTTTTGGAGGCTAAACTCACCAATGGCACGACTCATCAGTTGCCTGCAATAGCACTGCATGGGACAGGCCCGAGGCAAGTCCAAGGAGTTGATGAACCCCAGTGGGGAACGGGTATTGCGGATATTGGCTGTAACGTCCACTACATAGTCCGGGAATGGGCATCATGGAGATTCGATCCCGAAATAGCTGTGCTTGCATTGCAGATAGTCGTGGGCGACCTCTGTTGAGCAACATATTGATCGTCGAGTTGAGACCGAGAGACTGATAAAATCCTGACGATGACAGTTCGAGTTCAACTTGTAGCCGACAACTCTCAACCCGGGCCAAGGGCCGAATCATGGATGTGAGTCATCCCATGATCACGTGGCAGCAATACGCGCCCAAGGTTCTGCAGGCGCTATCGTTTTTTCCCAGACCCCCAGTGCTTTTGAGTTCCTTCTGTCCACGAGTCCGACGCATTCCCAGTTCAGATCCTCATCGCTGACACGAGACTGCTCGGCAAAGCTCGAAATGAGCAGCAGCTCTCTCGCCAACTGGGATGGCAATCAAAATGGATTTCAAGGATCCGGGCAACCTCAGAGACGAAGCCTATTTCCGAACTCACGGTCGATCCAATCTGCGCATCAGCATCAAAATTATATCTTCACGACCTCAAATATTCAGTATGGGTCTCAAGATGGCTCAACTCATGCGATGAACGGTGGTGAACAGGGTCTGTCGCGTCCAAGGATCGCGGACGATTTGCAGGCACGTGTCCGTTCTGTTTGGACAGAGAACCGGACCTGACCCCTTTGACCCCTTCTTCTCTCTTTGACCTCCATGCTGTTCATCCGCGATTTAGTCTTCAATGGAGTCCCGTAGTCCTCTCTCGGGTTTCGCGTCAAGCCAGGAATCCAGAAGCAATTCCGCGACATCTTTGCGACCAGAAGAAACAGTGCGTGCTCCTTTCCAAGGTTCTAATATTGTTATAACGCGACGTGTTTCCTCCAGCTTCATTGGATCCAGGATAGTCCAAGGCATCAATATGTCACTCCTTTATCGAGCTCTTCATCCTTATCCTTTACGGGTGTCTCGGAAGATACTAGCAATCATATCTCCACCGCATCTAGCTCTCATTACCACGCAAAGCCTCACCCTAGCAGCTCCAAGTCAATTGCCTCCTACTCTTCCTTAACTTCGTATGGATATTATACCTTGTCAACTTCGGCACGTCCTATGATCTCTTCTATCCGCAATACATTCGCTGACTTGGCTGTAGCCAACTCAACAGCACCCACAAGCTCAGGCCCGATCTCCTCGAGGTCAATTCGCTACTCCCCCGCCCTTCCCTACCATATCAGATGGACTATTCACACCTCCGACCACTGCTGCTGGTGCACCTATCCCCCTGGACTCGCTCTTTACTCCGCCCCCTTCACCACCCCGCTCTGCGGCTAAACAGCAACCTCGGAAGAAGAAAGTTTCCCGTATATCCCATGTACTGATACCACCGCCCCCACTGTATGTGCAGCAGTCGAAACGTCACACTGAAGCTGCGACCGCGGGTCCGAGTCAACCGAAGGGCAAGCCAGCGAAACCTCCGCCGCTTGAGATCGACGTGTGGAATCAGGGTTGGGCTGATAACCACGACAATCCTTATCCCGATGTACATCAGCTAGGCTTGAGACGGAAGAAGAAAAAACCTGGACATCTGAAGCAGGCCGTAACACGTCTGGATGGTCCGGACTTTGAAGACAATCTTGATGATGGTGATCTTGAGGATGTTTTAGCCGTTGAGGGCGAAGACTGGAACATGGGACGGCTGAAGAGGAAAGGAGAGGCTATGAGCACTTCGAAGAGGAAACGAAAGCGGTCACCGACGTACTCTTACAGTCAGGATGCGGGCCCCTCCCACCTATCCCACAGGGTGTCCTCACAACAAGCTCTTGATGTTGTCACCAGCAGAAACTCGACACCTGCTTCAAGGCCAACCTCAGTCCCACCTACCGTAATCCACGCCTCAGTCCACCGATCATCCAGCGTTAATGCCATCACACGACCTTCCTCATCACGCCTTTCTCCCTCCGTCGCTTGTACATCTCGCCAGGTCACGCCTTGCCCGTCGTTGCATAACACACCCCGTATCCCCGAGAGCGGTTCTTATTACATGGAAGACGAGGAGGTTCATTTCATACTTCCACCGGTGTGGCCACCGCCAGGGAGTGTTGACCATTCGTATCTTGCCACAGTCGTTAATACTCGCTTCGCTCGTGCGCCTTTGCCCTCAGGTAGTCTCTCTAACCCTATTGTCATTGGGGAAGAGCCTGAAGGGAAAACAAGAACACCCCGTGAGAAATCGGACCATCGCCATCCCATGGCAGTTTGCCCTGTGCTGGCCTTGGGGTCTGACTCTGCGACGGATGACAATGGGGATGAATTCGACTTTGTTACTCATGTCTTGCGGTTCCCACCTTCCCCTCCACGGAATCCGTTTGTGGATCCTACCAATCTTCAGGGAAGCGTCCCTATCTCCTCTTCCACACTTCAAGGCAAGCCACCACGAAAGAAAAATAAGAAAACTGCATCGGTTGATGATCGGCGACGGGTTTCGTCCAAATTACGGCCTGCCTCCCCAAGCCTCACTGGAGATGACTATGCCTTTACTTCGGGTGATGGAACTTCTTCTCTGTCGTTAAAGATCCGCATACCAGCTCGGCCGCTATCCGAGAAATCCAGAGGAAAGCAGAAGGCTATCGCTTCACCCGTGGCAACTCAGACGTCTGGTCCTGTGGATCCCGACTCGTTCAGTTGGACTGACGACCATGCAACCCATTCCCTTTCCTACCCCTTACCGGAGTCGGGAGCGTTCGATCGTCCGCCTCCTGCCGTCGTCACTCATCCCTCCCATGCCCTTACCGCCTCGCCGGACCAAGCACCCTTCTTGTCGCTACAACCGCCCTCCCCCATCACATTTCCGTCTGACTCGGCCTTCGATCCTGTGAGGGATTACCTCGGACTCGATGACGATTCACAAGATTTTGTTACAGACCCAGACGACCCTATCTTTGGGCCCATCGATGTGTCGTTTGGTCCAAACGACGCAGAAAACGACAGCGCAACGATAGACCCGTCCATCTTCCGTCCGGAGCTTCTCAGGTCAAAGTCACCGGATTTGTTTGGCTCAAGTCTAGACGAGGAGACTTGGACACCATCACTTTCGCCATCGCTATCGCCACCACCACCTTCTCCTGTTTTGCGAACTCTATATGATGGAGCCAAATTACCGCCTCGATCAGTAAGCCGTGTAGTGTCGTTGAAGACTCGCGCTTGCCCTACCTCCTCCCCTCGACCGCCTCCTCCTCCACGCAGGAGCGAACCACCTAAAAGTGCCCTCGCGCTACTCCAAGACTACGATTCGGATGATTCGGATGAGGAGACGGGAGCTCAAGACACTGCGACAAACGGGAGTTCTTCGGAAAAAATCTTCGCACCAAACCTCGGTTCACCTCTTTCCAGTGGTCAGGTACACGATGCTGATGAATCATCCGCCCCTTATTGGGGCGAGGATTCCGACGAGACCTCTTCCACCAGTAGCGAGGACGACGATGCGAACCAGCCTGAAGCCGAAGTCTCTCGCAACAAGTCGCCTGGTTCTTCAACACAACCAACAGAAAGAGGCCCATACGCGCATTTCTATAATTTGCTGCCCACGAAGGACGACGTCACATCCATTCCCCGCAAAAAGATTCAGTGGCCGACAGTAGAGACGCAGCGATTTTGTCATCAGTGCAGAGCTAAAAGCAACAGGATGTTTCTTGCCTGTGAGGCTGGCGGCTGCAATAAAAGCTACTGTATGAGATGCATCGTTACGCGGTATGTCACTTCACTCTTCCCCATATTGAGAGTGTTCCAAGTTTGACTCATTTGGTCATGTTAGCTACGAGGAAGACTCTTTTGCTTATCTCAAGACCGTTACTATTTTCGAATGCCCTTCCTGCAGCGGTTGGTGTACGTGCGATGTCTGTACCACACGCCGGGGAGAAGTGTACGTGCCTCTACGCAAGCCTGGCCCAGCAAGTAAAATCGCTCGCGAGGAACCTCTGATTCGCGCGACGGACACCGCCGACAAGTCACTCGATTACTGGGGGCCGATTTACGATGCGACGGGTGAGACCCAAATCGCGAAGGGTTATTTCTCGAATGGCGATGTTGACGATGTGGTCGTAGCGCAACTACTTTCCACTTCCCGAGCGCGGAGGAAAGTCAAGAGACGTATTAAGTTTGTTGGAGCCACACAGCCAGGATGGAAACGCAGCTCAAAGGTGGCAGACCGTTCTGGACTGGACAAGGAACTTGAGGGGAAGGGACGCTACGTTGGACGCCGACCTCCGCCCCCCTCCGCACTGTATGACTCCGAACTGGACGGATTTGATAGCCCCCTCACGGATTGGACGATGAGGAAGGCGAGTCGTCGTTTGTGAGCTTTTGGTATAGTGAGGCTGATGATGAAACTACGGGCGACGAGCAGAATATACCACGGAGTGGACTTGAGTACGAGAAACGCTATTTGTCTCGCTCTCGAACCCCATACTCCCAATTACGTGGACATACCTGCGATACCGATGCCGAACCCCCAAAATCGATGGATAAGCACGACATGGCTCGAGCCATTGGGTCTGGGTTGGCCGCTGTTGGAGTCTCTTATCAGGTGGCTTTGTAGTCTTGTAGGCTAACATGTCTTGATTCCATGCGGAGCACTGATCACCCTCATCGATTTCCTTCATGGCGCTCTCCCACCCACCTCATCACCTCCATGAAAATACCCCCCCAATGTATCCTTGTTCTTATCTTGACGCACACCACTCCCATCAGTTGTACCATTCAGACACATATATCTTATCCTTGATTGAAGTTCTACTGTACAGCATCATGACCAATACCCAAATCTACACATCTCAAGCTACTGCCTCTTCTCAAACAACTGCGCGAGCTCCTCAATTGATTTCACAACGACGTCGACTTCCCCTCCTTCTGCCTTGGATCTCACATCTTCCGGGGCTACATCTGCCCTTTCCTCGCCGGACCTGGGGATGTAAACCGTCTTCAATCCGACCTTGGCTGCCCCACGGAGATCAAGAATGTGAGCAGCTACCATCGCAGCCTTGTGGGGAGTTTCGGACAGGGAGAGGTGCTTCAGAGCTCCCTGGTAGGTTGCGGGATTCCTGCAAGGACATGACGACGCGATCGATGCTAGGTGGAATGGCATACTTACGGTTTGTATGAATCAAAGAGGGCGGCGGAAAATACGGCATCCCAAGCTAGGTTGGCGTGTTTGGCCTTTCGTTCAAGGGACCGTCAGCGGCGTACACTCGCACGATATAGCTTTTGATTAGCTTTACCATATCCACCAGCAATCGCACGTTTCCATTGGAGAGGCAGGCGACGATGGTATGTTTCTTGAGGTTCTGTAGACCTTGTACGGTATCCGGCCAACCTGTATGGTATGAAGATACAATGTTCAGGTTCAGTACCAACGCGTTGGAGACAAGCTTACCTTTCAGTCTATGCCAGACGAAATTCAAGTGTTTCTTTGCACTCTCATCAAGTACTGAGGCGAAAGTAGACCAACGTGGAGAAGCCAGCATATCGTCCAAAATCTTTTATGCAAGGGTAAGCGCCTGAAGCGATCACTTGTATTCTTACCTACCTCCCTATGCATCGTGTCCACGTCGTTTGTTCCACTACCACCATGAGCGATTCTATACCTGTGGTACGCATTGTCAGTCCAATTCGTACGACTACCTTTCAGTGGGCCGGACAACGCACGTATTCGTCAAATACCCTTGCCTCCACTCGCCGGCGAAATCGTTCCAGTCGTCAGGTGTATCTGAGCGTAGCCAGGGTCATTTCAAACTGGCAGGCGGCCGGGATCTATGGAACCCACATGAGAGTGAATGCTTCTTTCCCAAATCCTTGAGCTCTTGCACGACAGACGTCCTCCAATCGACAGTGGTTCCAAATACGTCAAATATCAAGGCTTCTACGCCGTCCATGATAGTTATCTGGGTTTGGGCCCGGTTCAAGGTCAAGTCCAGAGAGAGAACACCTGAGTGGTTTCATCATGGGTACGAATGAATTGAAAATCAGGCGTTTGTAAGCAGTAGTCCCACTGTTCTCATCCGAAATGCACAGTCCAATCATAATCTTGTCATTGAATCCCAGGAGATATAATGCAGCTCATTGTCTAAGGTCTGCTAGTCCTACCGCTCTTATTCTACGCTCAACGCTTGCAGAAAGTATTTGTTTCTCCGAGTTCGAACCAAATCTTGACACCGGAAATCGACGACTTTATTGAAGGGATATTATCTTCGTGGAACTCACCTGGTGGAGTGAGCGTCGCAGTCGTGAAGCTCGAAGAGCCGGAAGGACCATGGAGGATCGAAACGAAGGGCTACGGTGTTGCGAATTTGGATAGTGGGAAACGGATGACAGAGGATTCGTTAGTCTGCATCGCGTCGAATTCCAAGGCGAGTCGGAATTTCAAACTGTCATCACCATGGACTCACTCATTCGTCATCCTCTTCGAAGCATTTCACAACACTGGCAGCTGGCCTATTGATCGCCAACAAGACCTTGCCGACACCTATCACATGGGACACGAAACTCAAGTCAATACTAGGAGACCTCTGGGAGTTGCAGGATCCCATTGCTACAGCCCAAAGCACTATCATCGACGCGATGAGCCATCGTACAGGTCTCCCTCGGCACGACTTCATGTATACGCGTAACGATACTACCGTCTCTATCGTGAGTCGCCCAGTCAATCTCGCCAAAACCGTCACGCGACAATCACTCTTTAGCTGGAAAGACTTCGTCACCTCAAACCATCCTCTGAATTCCGTGAGATCTGGCAATACAACAATGAGATGTATACATTGTTATCCCATCTACCAACTGTACTACATCCATCTCGACCGTCATTTGCGCGCTATGTTAAGGAGCACATATTTGACCGTCTCGGTCTGGAATCTGCCACGTATTCTCATAGGGCGGCGCGAGACAGTGGTAACCTGGCGGATCCATTGACAAGAGAGGGTGTAAATAAGAGCGAGGACCTGTTTGCAAGGGGTAAACCTCGAGCTATGAGGTACCTGGGCTGGTTTTTGAACGAAGACGAAGATGGCAATTGTACGTGACCGACTCAATCCTAGCAGTTCCAGTCTGACAATAGGTTCCTCAGATGTATCAGGAGCCGGAGGAATTATTATGGACGCTCGTGATGCTGTTGGTTATGACTTTCTTGTTTATTGAATGTGACATTGATGGTGGATGACTGCCAGGCGACGTGGTTGCAAGTCTTGCTATTAGAAGGCAAAGACCCTCGAACCGGCGAAGAAGTAGTTTCAAGGGACATTATACGCAGGATTGCGTCCGGGATTACCGTGCAGAAGGGAGAACCGTGAGTTTCCCAACTGCCGCCGAGTTCACTGTCGGGCCTCAGCTCACCCTGAGATTCGTCCGATAGGTCCTTCCCCGAACTCTCGTCAATCGTCTACGGTGGGGGTCAATCGAGAGGTGTGTATAGGGGACACGGTGAGTGTTCCAGTCAAGAATGCGTCTGTCTCTAATCTAAAATACTCAAGGCAGACTTTATCGAAGTGAGTAGGAAAGTTGCTATGCACCACTGCTAATCGACAATGACACGACTACTAGCATGGAGGAGGCATTACAGGCGAGAAAGTTCCGGAAGAGATTAGTAGTAACATTTCCTGATACTCGTCCCATAATCAGGTTACAGGACCCAAATAACTCGTTTGCCGGACTCAAAACTCGGCGTCGCGGTGTTTTCGAATGACGATGACCATGGGTCATCTTTCATCGAGGTCATCAAGTATCGGATCATTGACGCTGCACTCAGGCTTCCTGCTATCGATTGGGATACCAGGTCTGTTGACCCTTTGAGCTTCTGCCATCAGGCAAACCACTTATCCTCGTACTTTTTTCCAGGTACAAAGACACAGTTCAAAAGGCGTTTGACGACTTCCAGTCCAGACTCGTGCCCCGACCTTCGAACCCCACACCACCGCCCGTTCCGTACGAATCATTGAGCGGCATTTATTCGAATGCAGGTTATGGTAGACTGGAGCTGTGCCTTCTTGGTGGCTCAAAACAGTCAGGGACGTGCCAACAAGTTATCGACGAACTATCGACCGTGCTTCCAGGCGCAGTGGATTCGACGATACCAACACTCATCGCAAAGTGGGACAGGTTCCGGTCGACCCATGTGAAGCTGGAGCACTTCGGTGGTCCCTTGTTCAACTTGACGGCCCTTGAGAGCCGGGTGAGTGTTTCCAGAAGTTATTATCCGCGATTCGTGGCTTGACCCTCCACATACCCACAGCCTATAGACGACAGGGAGTCGGACGAATCCTACCGGACTGCATACCCGCTCTTTGGAAATGTCGTGACTGCTCAATATGTAGTGAATGACGGTGAGGACGAGCGCGTGGTTGGATTGGGAATCTTTGGGGGACTCTGGGGCGCGAGTCCGCTGGTTAGAGACTCAGCGGAAGGTGGCTCCCGAGAGGCGGCAGAGGTGTTTTTCGACAAGCTGAACTAGAGCCAAGGACGGTAATCCATGGCAAGGTTGCCGGGTAAATGCGTTGTGGGAAACGAAGCTACCGCCCAGTTGCAATGGACCAGGCTAGAGCTTCATGTACGTTGCTGTCGCACGGTATGGTCTTACTGTCAGTAGCAAATCCTTGAAGTCTTGGGAAACAGAAGCCTTTCATTTGACAGTGGCTCCAAACAAGCCGAGAAGCAATGCTCTTCGCCATGTATGATTAATGTTTGAGTTTCGCAAGGTTCGATTCTCGAGGTCAAGCATAGAGAGAACACACGAGTTAACGAATGAATTGATAATCAACCTGTTTGTAAGCAGTACTCCCGCTGTTCTCGTTGCAGTCCAATCATAATCCTGTCATTGAACCCCAAAAAACACAATGCAACTCATTGTCTGTGGTTTGCTAGTGCTACCGCTGCTATCCTACGCCCAAATTCTACAAGAGGTGTTGCAGGGTTCTTCTCCGAATTCCAGTCGCATTTTGACCCCAGAAATCGACGATTTCATCGAAGGAATACTGTCTTCATGGAATTCGCCCGGCGGAGTAGGCGTCGCAGTCGTGAAGCTCGAAGAGCCAGAAGGGCCGTGGAGGATTGAAACGAAGGGATACGGTATCGCGAATTTGGAGGGTGGGAAACGGATGACAGAGAACTCGCTCTTCTTTATCGGTTCGAACTCCAAGGCGAGTTACCGTTACACCACCATGAACCCACTCATTCATCGTCCTTACAGCACTTTACAACGCTGGCAACTGGCCTATTGATCTCTAACAAGAGCTTGCCGACACCTATCACATGGGACACGAAACTCAAGATAATATTAGGGGACCTCTGGGAGCTGCAGGATCCCATCGCTACCGCTCATGGCACTATCATCGACGCGATGAGCCACCGTACAGGTCTCCCTCAACACGATCACATGTATACACGCGACGATAATACTGTGTCTGTTGTGAGTTATCTAGCCAAGGCCTCTGAAGCTGTGTTACGACATTCAATCTCCAGTTAAAAAGGCTTCGCCACCTCAAACCATCCTCTGAATTCCGCGAGACATGGCAATACAACAACGAGATGTACACATTGTTATCCCATCTACCAACTGTGCTACATCCATCTCGACCGCCATTTGCGCGCTATGTCAAGGAGCACATATTTGACCGTCTTGGCCTTGAATCTACCACATATTCCCTTCGTGTGGCGCGAGAGAGTGGTAACCTGGCAGATGCATTGACAAGGGACGGCGTCAATAGAAGCGAAGATGTGTTCGGGAAAGGCAAGCCTAAAGCTATGAGGTACATGGGGTGGTTCTCGGACGAAGGTGAAGATGGGAACTGTACGTGGGCGATCTCAATCCCAGTGTTTCTGGACTGATGATAGGCCCCTCAGATATTTCAGGAGCTGGAGGCATTATCATGAATGCTCGTGATGCTGTAAGTTGTGATCATCGTGTTTACTGAGTCTGACATCGATCGTAAATGTTCACCAGGCGACGTGGTTACAAGTCTTACTATTGGAAGGTAAAGACCCCCGAACTGGCGAAGAAGTAATACCAGGTGATGTTATTCACAAGATTGCGTGTGGAGTCACCCTGTGGGAGACAGAACCGTGAGTTTTTTATCGTCAGATCTCCTTCCTGGAGTCGGATTCACCGAAACCAACAGGCCCTTCCCCGAACTCTCACCAGTCGTTTACGGCGGAGGTCAAGGACGAGGCGCATATAGGGGACATAGTGAGTGCCCATGTCTATGTAGTGTTCTCTGTGCTGAAATCTCAACGATAGACTACATTGAAGTGAGTTACTAAGACTGTTATTCATCACTGGTCGTTGACACGATCGCCAGCACGGAGGATCCGTTCCAGGTGAGAAACCTTTTTGGGAAGATTTAGCATTTATTTGATAGTAGATACTGGTCCTATGCACAGGCTTTAAGACCCAAATGATTCGCCTCCCGGATTCAAAGCTGGGTGTCGCAGTGTTTACGAATGACGATAATTACGGCTACTCATTCAAGGAGGTTATCAAGTATCGGATTATTGATGCCGCGTTAGGGCTTCCTGCTATTGACTGGGATACTAGGTCTGTTTCCCCCTTCTTTGTGAACGGACGAATGGCGCTTATCTTCGTACTGTTTTCAGGTATAAAGACAGAGTTCAAAAAGCGTTCGACAACTTTCAATCCAGGCTCGTGCCCCGACCTTCTAATCCTGTACCGCCACCTGCCCCATACGAATCATTAGCTGGGAAATATACAAACGGAGGTTATGGCGATATAGAGCTATGTCTGCTTGGTGGATCGAATCAGTCGAGGTCCTGCCAGGAAGTCATTGACGAGCTGCCGACCGTGCTTCCGGGCGTAGCTAATTCTACGATACCAACACTCATCGCAAAGTGGGACAGATTTTGGTCGACCCATGTGAAGCTGGAGCATTTTGATGGATTCCTGTTCAACCTGACGGTCCTTGAGAGCCGTGCGAGGGTGAGTGTGCTCGATTTTACATCTCGCAAAACTCGTATCTTAGTTGCTGCACACACATACACAGCCCACAGCCGATAGGGATGGCCCATACTGGACTGCGGAACCGTTCTACGGAGAAACTGTCGATACCGCTCAATTTGTGATGGATGATGCTGATGTTGGGCGCGTTAATGGGTTTGGAATCTTCGGAGGTTTCTGGGGTTCGGGACCGCTGGTCAAAAACTCCGTAGAAGGTGGTTCCCGAGAGGTAGCAGAGGTGTTTTTCGACAAGTTGAAGTAAAAGTGAATCCCGCGTTTCATGGATGCATTGTCTGTACATGATCCGAAGGAACATGAAGATACCATCCCGTTGTAATGATTCTGAATCTGATTGAAGTTTCATTTACGCTGCAGTTGTACAACATTGCGTTCTCACTGTAAGTGGAGGGTCTAGTACACGGGGTTTTCGCGTTTCAATTCTCAGAACATCCAGCAACTCCGCAAGTCCCAAATCGCCGAGTACTCAGGAAATGTCCAACACGCTGTCTATCACCACACCCGTTCGTCAGATGAGCGCAACGATCCAAACCCCGCGCGATGGATTAGACAGAGAGTCATCTAGACTTTACTTGGCTAATTCTGAGAGACTTGGAGAGCAGCTTTGACTTGGTGCATTGATTCGTAGGTTCCTGCCCAGAAAATGGAACCGGAATTGAGATCCGGGGACCGGTATTGTTGGCTTCCACTTCGATCACCTTCGCTCAAACTATGGCCACCGTACAACGCTAAATTCGGTGACACTACAAAACAGGAGCTCTCTGGGTATCTGGAAGGTGTGTTCGAGTCATAGACTCGAAAGATTCGTAGTTCGTTGGGTTTCGTCTTATAACAGACTCGTTCGATGACTGGTAGAAGCGGTGGTTCAGCTGCCGAAGGAGTGGGAGGGGAAGGAGGCTTTCCACCTCCACCTCTTCGCTTCTGGTGGGTTTGTAGGCTCTGGTGGTGTGGATCAGGGACATGCGGAGGAGAGAGTACGCGCAGCGGTGTAGCAAGGGCTGACAGAGGCGCCACCAAGTCTCCTCGACCTCTCCGAATCACCGCGGAAACACTAGTGTTTTCCAAATCCTCGAAACGAGGAGGAAGCCGTTTTGTACGTGCCCTTCCGCTCCGTCGTAAGTTCAAGTTGTCTGCCAAAGACACAGGACCTATGCCAAGCGGTAGGGGATGTATTCGGTTTGTGGCACAAATTCTCGGATACGTACCGTTCCGGTTGGCCTTCTGCTTTCGATAAAACTTTCTTCCGTCTTGTCCATCATCACTTATGTCCTTTGACCCATACAGTAGAAAACCTATATAAGCCCGAGTACTTAGAGTTTATCTGAATTGACATTTACACTGTCATTTGGGTGACTCTGCGTGTGAACTAGCTCGCGCGAAGTACTCCTGCTGTTCTCATCGCAGTCCAATCATAAATCCTGTCATTGAACCCCAGAAGCACAATGCAGCTCATTGTCTGTGGTTTGCTAGTGCTACCACTGCTATCCTACGCCCAAATTCTACAAGTGCTGCAGGATTCTTCTCCGAATTCCAGCCGCATATTGACCCTAGAAATCGACGATTTCATCGAAGGTATACTGTCTTCATGGAATTCACCTGGCGGAGTAGGCGTCGCAGTCGTGAAGCTCGAAGAGCCAGAAGGGCCGTGGAGGATTGAAACGAAGGGATACGGTATCGCGAATTTGGAGGGTGGGAAACGGATGACAGAGAACTCGCTCTTCTTTATCGGTTCGAACTCCAAGGCGAGTTACCGTTACACCACCATGAACCCACTCATTCATCATTCTTGCAGCACTTTACGACGCTAGCAACTGGCCTATTGATCTCTAACAAGAGCTTGCCGACACCTATCACATGGGACACGAAACTCAAGGCCATATTGGGCGACCTTTGGGAATTGCAAGATTCCATCGCTACCGCTCATGGCACTATCATCGACGCGATGAGCCACCGTACAGGTCTTCCTCGACACGATCACATGTATACGCGCGACGATAATACTGTATCTGTTGTGAGTTACTCAGCTAAACCTTCTGAAACTGTGTTGCGACGATCAATCTCTAGCTAAAAAGGCTTCGCCACCTCAAACCATCCTCTGAATTCCGCGAGACCTGGCAATACAGCAATGAAATGTACACGTTGTTATCTCATCTACCAACTGTGCTACATCCATCTCGACCGCCATTTGCACGCTATGTCAAGGAGCACATATTTGACCGTCTTGGTCTTGAATCTACAACGTATTCCCTTCGTGTGGCGTGAGAGAGTGGTAACCTGGCAGATGCATTGACAAGGGACGGCGTCAATAGGAGCGAAGACGTGTTCGGGAAAGGCAAGCCTAAAGCTATGAGGTACATGGGGTGGTTCTCGGACGAAGGTGAAGATGGGAACTGTACGTGGGCGATCTCAATCCCAGTGTTTCTGAACTGATGATAGGCCCCTCAGATATGTCAGGACCTGGAGGCATCATTATGAATGCCCGGGATACTGTGAGTTGTGCTTATCGTGTTCATTGAGTCTGACGCTGATGCTAAATGCTCACCAGGCGACGTGGTTACAAGTCTTACTATTGGAAGGTAAAGACCCCCGAACTGGCGAAGAAGTAATACCAGGTGATGTTATTCGCAAGATTGCGTCTGGAATCACCGTGTGGAGACCAGAACCGTGAGTTGTTTCATTGTCAGGTCTTCTTCCCGGAGTCGGATTCACCGAAGCCAACAGGCCCTTCCCTGAGCTCTCGCCAGCCGTCTACGGCGGAGGTCAAAGACGAGGCGTATATAGGGGACACAGTGAGTGCCCATGTCTATGTAGTGTTCTCTATGCTGAAATCTAAACGATAGACTACATTGAAGTGAGTAACTAGGGCTGTTATTCATTACTGGTCGTTGACACGATCGCCAGCACGGAGGATCCGTTCCAGGTGAGAAACCTTTTTGGGAAGATTTAGCATTTATTTGATAGTAGATACTGGTCCTATGCACAGGCTTTAAGACCCAAATGATTCGCCTCCCGGATTCAAAGCTGGGTGTCGCAGTGTTTACGAATGACGATGATCAAGGCTCCTCTATTATGGAGGTTATCAAATATCGGATTATTGATGCCGCGTTAGGGCTTCCTGCTATTGACTGGGATACTAGGTCTGTTCCCCCTTATGTGTGAATGGACAAACGGCACTTATCTTCGTACTGTATTCAGGTACAAAGACAGAGTTCAAAAAGCGTTTGACGACTTTCAGTCCAAACTCGTGCCCCGACCTTCAAATCCCATACCGCCACCCGCTTCATACGAATCATTAGCTGGGAAATATACAAACGGAGGTTATGGCGATATAGAGCTGTGCCTCCTCGGTAGCTCGAAACAGTCGAGATCCTGCCAGGAAGTCATCGACGAGCTACCGACCGTGCTTCCGGGCGTAGCCAGTTCTACGATACCGACACTCATCGCAAAGTGGGACAGGTTTTGGTCGACCCATGTGAAGCTGGAGCATTTCGATGGACCCTTATTTAATTTGACGGTCCTTGAGAGCCGTGAGCCGGTGAGTGTTCGCAGGTTTACATCTCCGGAAACTTGAAACTTAGTTGTCACATACACGCAGCCCACAGCCGATAAGGATGGCCCATACTGGACTGCGGAACCGTTCTACGGACAAACAGTCGGTACTCAATTTGTGATGGGTGATGCTGAGGTTGGGCGCGTTGATGGGTTTGGAATTTTCGGAGGTTTTTGGGGCTCGGGATCGCTGGTCGAAGACTCCGCGGAAGGTGGCTCTCGAGAGGCAGCAGAGGTGTTTTTCGACAAGGTGAAGTAAAAGCGAATGCCGTGTTTCATGGACGCATCGTCTCTACATGACCTGAAGGAACATGAAGCTACCATCCCGTTGTAATGAATCTGATTGAAATCTCATATACGCTGCAGTTGTACAACGTATTCTCACTGTAAGTGGAGGGTCTAGTACACGGGGTTTTCGCGTTTCAAATCTCAGGACTTCCAGCAACTCCGCAAGTCGCAAATCACCGAGTACTCAGGAAATAACCAACACGCTGCCTGTATCGTCAACACCCGTACACTAGATGACCACAACGACCCAAATTGGATCCAAACCCCGCGAGATGGATTGGACAGAGAGTCGTCTGGACTTGGCTAATTCGAAGAGATTTGGAGAGCAGCTTTGACTTGGTGCATTGATTCGTAGATCCCTGCCCAGAAAACGGAACTCGGAATTGGGATCCGGGGACCGGTATTGTTGGCTTCCGCTTCGATCACCTGCGCTCAAACCAATGGCCACCGTACAAGTAAACACAACGTATTCACGGTTTTGTGGTGAGTCTACTGACAGTTGACGTTAACCGTTATTACTTGGCGAGGATCCGTTGCAGACCGTTTGTTTGCATACCAGCCAATTAATCTTGACATTAGACACCCGGACGACTCCGTTGGAGGTTCGTGGGATCCACCTGGTATGGTGGGTTTCGCAGTCGTGAACCGGAAGGCCCATGGAAGCCGAGGTATACAATTCAAAGCGTGGGTTCAGACGACCGTGCGGAGGATTTCTCCAAGATTTCTATTTTCCAAGGTGAGCTTCGACCTAAAACCACCTTGCGAGAAGGAGACCAAATTGTGACGAGTGAACGATGGACGTGGTACTTATGGTCCCTGCGCCTAGAAGTACGAGAGAACTCGAATTTGTACACGACGTCGTCAAGAAGTAGAGAGAGAAAATGACCGGAGCTGGATGATCTACATCCCAACTCTGGCCTTGCTTTGATTGATATATTATACAATGATGGTTAATGCTACACGAGTCATAACTGAATATACTTAAATACGGACTGGACTAGCAGTCATGGTAGATCGTGATCGAGGTCATCATAACTATGAGCGTGTAGATATCAACCACAGGAAGATATAGGTGTGGGAGAGATGCAAGCGAAACCGACCTCTACAAAAACACATCAATCCTAGTGGGTGAAGGCAGAGCGGAATTCTGGGTTGTCGAGCAGACGTCTCATAACGCGAGAAAGGTGTCGTGGCTTGTACATCTTCACGACGTCCATCTTGTCGACCTCTTCGTATTTACCGTCTTCGCGCTTCGACACGTAAACTACTCGTCGCTTGGTGAGCTTGCAAGTACCAGCAGAAGCACCTTGCGACGAGTTGTTGTTGTTCTGGCCATCGTCAGAGCCTTGGCCGTTCCCAGAACCATTGCCGTTGTTATTGCCCTGACCATTTCCGTTGCCGTTGTTGTTCCCATTGTTCGAGTTTCCTCCATTGTTGTTGCCGTTGTTCCCATTGTTGTTTCCATTATCACCGTTGTTCCCGTTGTCACCGTTGCCGTTCGAGGGCGACCCGTTGACGAAGCTGGCGATCTGAGGACCGGGGAAGTCGTAGTCTGCATTTGCGTCAAATGCCTGGAGCGGAAATTAATTAACCTTCTACATGTCTGGACAGTGGAGATGAAAACTACTCACATTGACCTTGATGCCAGAGTCGTTGTCGCTGTAAGCACCTGGGAACGACACGAGCTCATTGTCATTGGGTCTTCCATTCTGGTTTCCGCCGATCTTGAGCTGCGCGCAACCAGGATAGAACTCGGCACCACCTTGCTCTTGAGCAAGATGCAAGCCGATGATCTCGTGTCGAATGAGGTAGTTTCCAGGTGCGAGGGTGCTGGGGATCTTCACATCGGCGACTGCACCGTTCATGAGATCGGCTTGGGCCCACTCCTGGCCTTTGCCTTTCCGTCCAACTTGTTGAATCTTAAACCACTTCGCGTTGGTGTTGTCGACCTGATTGCACGGTTGGTCACCGCAGGAAGCCATGTAAGTCAGCATGGGCCCGGTGTTGTGAGGCCACTGCGGAGCAATGTCAGAACCTATTATCGGAGCAAAAAGGAAGCAAGTCACGCACGTTACTGTTGTCCCCTCCCCTCCAGTCGAACGAGATGGAGTCTCCGGGGTTGGCATTGCCTATATCTGAGGCAAGTTTCTCTCCGGGCCCACAGAACATGGCAGGGTTTCCTGCACCCTTCACGGGCGAAACGTCGTTGATTTGTCGAATGATACTATTCTTGGTTTCGCCATTGGGTACGTTTCCGTCGAATTCTTTGCCATTGATATTGATCTTGGCAATGTAACCGTGTGCTGTGACGCAAGTTGTGAAGAGGAGAGGTAGAAGTATGGCGGATGGGAACATCATGATGAAGGAAGTGAAAAAAATCTAACGATTCGAGGATAGAATGAGCGGTGGGACGTCCTGAGAGTCGATTCGCTGCCGGAGCGATGTCGAAGGAAAGTAATTCGTTAGAGGGTCGTGGAGGATCCGAAAGAACTTGAAGGTGAGTGGAATTCCTGGAATTTCGAACTGAAATTTGGTCGGCCTTTTATAAGGGCGGATCGGATGTGGCACGAATTTCAAAGGGGAGCCATTGTGGCATGGAGTGGAGGCCAGAGTTTTATTGTCCGTGACACGCAAAAAGAGCGTGGATAAGCAAATTTTCGCCAAATAAACACCCAATTGTCTTCCCGAAAAGGAAACTCTATACCAAATATGGCTAATCAGTCCTGATTGAAAATGAATTGAGGTGGATCAGGCGCTTACCCGGATCTAGAATGAGTCTAAAATTAAGGTGCACCAACTCCCGCGAGCGCCGCAACTCCCGGTCAAGGGGCCTGGCCGGAAAAAACTTTTAGTCGCGCAAATTGAAGGCGGTGCGATGGTACCGCTTTGGTTCGAGAATCACAAGCCTACCCAGCCAGTGCCTCCGCCACAAAAGTCGGCTGAACCGTTTGACCACTTGCTGGGTGCTCAGCTGCTAGTGAATATGAAAACGCGAAGGCCCCGTGTAGACCATCCACTTACAGTTGGAGCACAACTTTGTCGTGCGACCTTAACATACATGAAAGCCCAATCAGATTCATTGCAGGCGGTAGCTTCGTGTTCCTAACTGTATAGATGATATATCCATACGGTCACCCCTGCCATGGAACACCGCCTTCGTTTCTAGTTCACCTTGTCGAAAAACGCCTCCGCTGCCTCTCTGGAGCCACCATCCGTTGAGTCTTCAACCTGCGGTCCCGAGCCCCACAGACCCCCGTAGATTCCAAACCCAACGACGCGCCCGTCCTCACCACCGCTCGTTACAAATTGAGCAGTAATAACTCCTCCTCCGAAGAACGGATCTGCCGTCCAGTGAGATTCCTCCGAATCCCTGTCGTCTATGGGCTGTGGGCGTGTGGAGCGATCAAGATACGAACAACGGAGATGTGAACTTTTGGAAACACTCACCCGGCTCTCAAGGGCCGTCAAGTTGAACAAGGGTCCGTCGAAATGTTCCAGCTTCACATGGGTCGTCCAAAACCTGTCCCACTTTGCAATGAGTGTCGGTATCGTCGAATCGACCGCGCCTGGAAGCACGGTCGACAGTTCGTCAAGGACTTCCTGGCAAGACCTCGACTGCTCTGAGCCACCAAGAAGGCACAACTCTAGGCCACCGTAACCTCCATTTGTACAGATGCCGGCCAGTGATTCGTATGGAACGGGCGGTGGTGCAGGGTTCGGAGGTCGGGGCACGAGTTTGGATCGGAAGTCGTCGAACGCCTTTTGAGCCTTGTTTTTGTACCTGGAAAAAAAAAGTACGAGAATAAGTGGTCCGCCTGACGAGAGAAGCTCGAAGGGTCAACAGACCTGGTATTCCAATCGATAGCAGGAAGCCCGAGCGCGGCGTCAATGATCCGATACTTGATAACCTCGATGAAAGATGACCCATGGTCATCGTCATTCGAGAACACCGCGACACCGAGTTTTGAGTCCGGCAAACGAGTCATCTGGCTCCTGTAACCTGAAGATGGCACAGGTATCAGGATCGGTCATGATTTTGAATTTTTTCCGGAATTTTTCTCGCCTGTCGTGGCTCCTCCATGCTGACGGTCGTGGAGTCGATGTCGATGTTCGGCAATGCCAAATGGATAGAAGTGGTGTACTCACCTCGATTAGGTCTATCGGGAGCCTGTCAGAACGAAGGATAGAGACAAACCCAATGGCTCGACCACTCACTGTGTCCCCGGTACGTGCTTCTTGCTTGACCGCCACCGTAGACGACGGGCGAGAGTTCGGGGAAGGACCTGTTGGCGTTTGAATTCAATGAACGAAGTCCACTACATTTGAAAAACTCACGGCGCTGCAGTTTGTACTGTTATTCCAGACGCAATCTTGCGGATGACGTCGCCTGGAATCACCTCCTCTCCCGTTCGAGGATCCTTACCTTCCAATAACAAGACTTGCAACCACGTCGCCTAGTGGACGTTCATTTGTCAATATCAGACGCTATGACTACGAGCTTGAAAGGCGAAATTCACAGCATCTCGAGCATTCATAATGACTCCACCAGCTCCTGACTTGACTGCAAAAGATATCGTCATTTCCGGAATGATAGGATTGCGGGGGCGTCACGTACAGCTTCCATCTTCACCCTCGTCCAAAAACCACCCCGGGAACCTCACAACTCGAGGTTTGCCTTTTCCAAATAGATCCTCGCTCTTGTTTACGCCCTCCCTTGCCAATGCATCTGCCAGGTTACCACTGTCTCGCGCCATACGAGGAGAATACGTGGTAGAATCCAGACCGAGGGGGTCAAAGATATGTTCCTTGACGTAGCGCGCAAACGACGGTCGAGATGGATGTAGCACAGTTGGAAGATGAGACAGTACCGTGTACATGTTGTTGTTGTACTGCCAAGTCTCTCGGAATTCAGAGGATGATTTGAGGTGGCGAAGTCGTTTTAACTGAAGAATATCGATGAGTGTCGCGACATGCTTCTAGAGACGAGTGACTCACGATAGATACGGTAGTATCGTTACGCCTATACATATGATCGTGACGAGGAAGGCCTGTACGGTGGCTCATCACGTCGATAATAGTGCCGTGGGCGGTAGCAATGGGATCCTGCAGCTCCCAGAGGTCCCCCAGTATCGATTTGAGTTTCGTGTCCCATGTTATAGGTGTTGGCAGGTTCTTGTCGGAGATCAAAAGGCCAGTTGCCAATGTTGTGAAATGCTACCAAGAGAACGTCGGATGAGTGAATCCATGACTGGGCTATGAAGACAATTCGAATCTCACCTTGGAATTTGAAGCAATGCAGACCAGCGAATCCTCTGTCATCCGTTTCCCACCGTCCAAATTCGCGATACCATAACCCTTGGTTTCGATCCTCCATGGTCCTTCTGGCTCTTCCAGCTTTACAACTGCAACACTCACTCCGCCAGGCGAATTCCACGAAGACAATATTCCTTCGATGAAATCGTCGATTTCTGGTGTCAAGATTTGGCTATACCGAGGAGAAACAGGCTGCATTACTTCCTGGAGTTGTTGAGCGATGGACAACAGCGGTAGTGCCAGCACACTGTAAACGGTGAACATGACCTGCATTGTATGGGTCAATGTGAAAGGTTGACCCATGGGATTATAATAACCGAACAACATCAATTCAAATAACTTGATTCCCACTCTCGATCTCCTTACCTGGAACTTCTACCAAGATGTAAGATGTAAGATGTAAACCTGCGGTGGTCCCATTTAGGAACTGCAGGGGTCCGCAGCTCGTGCGATGGCCAGTTCAGTCGCACACTACGGCACAGATACAGCCATGCCCTTTCGACAAATGCCTTTCAGCATCTTCTCATGAGCCAATGAAATGCATCTGTGGGATGTCTCTATCGTTCATTCCACGATGATATGTCAAGATGAATCGGAGTTACGGCTGGTTTACACTGCGCCGCTATTATAGACATTAATACAATGGGTCATAGGTATCTAGCAAGTCGTTATCCCCTTCTTCGGGAACAACAAAGGCCTCGGGCACCCCGTCGTCTTGAGCTGGCACGTCAAGACTGGCGATGTCACTTCCAGAGGGGATGTGAGCAGGTATCTCGGAGAAGATCTCAAGGGCCTTGTGGATGTAGGTGGCTAAGCTCGGGATGAGGCGTTCGTCGTCAGCAGCGGTGTTGAAGATTGCCAATGGGTTATCTGTTCGTAACACACGCTCGAACTTCGGCCACGCTCGTAGTGCCTTCGCTATGAATATGTTCCTCTCGAGCCGTAGAATAGGAGGCCGATTACACCGCCAGAAGACGTGCATTTCATCTTCGACAGCGGAGCAGCCATAGCGGCATACGCGGGCGTCCCTTGGTATCGTCTTACCAGTCAGTGTGGTCGTCCATCGTAGGGTTTCCACGGCTAGTCTATGTGTAGATGTTACAAATCGTGTCAACGATTTCCGGTGGTCGACGATTGGGGCAGATAGATATCGTTGGGCTACATTTTGATCTCCAAGTCCTCATGATGATTCGATGGCAATTACTGAGTGAGGCATGTGGGGCTCACCGATCAATATTGACTGTTCGGTGGTGATATAGATAGAGTACTATAAATAGGCCAGGGCCCAGGCTCCCTTTTCACTACATCCAGACGACTGCCCCCGCCATAAAGCACCGTATTTGTTTCTAATTTACCTTGTCGAAAAACACCTCAGCAGCCTCTCTGGAGCTGCCGTCCGTAGTGTCTTCAACCAGCGGTCCCGAGCCCCACAGACCCTCAAAGATTCCGAATCCATCGACGTGCCCGTCCTCACCGCTGTTCGTTACAAATTGAACAGTGATAACACTATCTCCGAAAATCGAATTCGCCGTCCAGTAAGGTTTGTCCGATTCCCTGTCGTCTACAGGCTGTGGGAATATGGAGTGGTCAAGCCACGGATCACAGATATGAACTGTTGGAAACACTCACCCGGCTCTCAAGGGCCGTCAAGTTGAACAAGGGTCCGTCGAAATGCTCCAGCTTCGCATGGGTTGACCAAAACTTGTCCCACTTTGCGATGAGTGTCGGTATCGTCGAATCGACCGCGCCTGGAAGCACGGTCGGTAACTCGTCAATGACTTCTTGGCAGGACCTCGACTGCTTTGGGCTACCAAGGAGACACAACTCCAGGCTGCCGTAGCCTTCATTCATATAGCTGCCGGCCAGCGATTCGTATGGAACGGGTGATGATGTAGGGCTCGAAGGTCGGGGCACGACTTTGGATTTGAAGGCGTCAAATGTGATCTGGGCTATGTTTTTGTACCTGGAAAAGTACAAGGATGAGTGGCTCCGGTTGGTTCATGGTGAAGGGGTAAGCTAGGGAAACAAACCTAGTATTCCAGTCAATAGCAGGGAGCCCGAGCGCGGCGTCGATGATTCGTACTTGATAACCTCGACGAAAGATGATCCGTGGTCGTCATCGTTCGAGAACACCGCAACACCAAGTTTTGAGTTCGGCAAACGAGTCATTTGAGTCCTGTAGCCTGAAGATACGATAGATATCAGGACCGGTTATGACTTCTTATGGAATTCTCTGGCCTGTCGTGGCTCCTCCATGCTGATGGTTTTGTCAGTGTTGATGTTCGGCAATGGATAGCAGGCAGTGTGCTTACCTCAATGAGGTCTATCGGGAACCTGTCAGAGCGAAAAAAGAAGAGGAATCCATTGACTCGACCACTCACTGTGTCCCCTATACGTACTTCTTGCTTGACCGCCACCGTAGACGACGGGCGAGAGTTCGGGGAAAACCCTGTTGACTTTGGTGAGCTCAAGTCCAAATTTTCAGCGGTAACCTCGGTAGATGTGAAGACTCACGACACTGGATTCTCCACGGTCATTCCAGACGCAATCTTGCGGATAATATCGCCCGGAATTGCCTCCTCTCCAGTTCGAGGGTCCTTACCTTCCAATAACAAAACTTGTAACCACGTCGCCTAGTGGACGTTCATATGTCAATGTCAGAGTACGAACGCGAAAGGTAAAATTCACAGCATCCCGAGCATTCATGATCACTCCACCGGCTCCTGAATTGTCTGCACAAGCTATCATCACTTGGGGAACGCTAGGATCGCGGAGTGTCACGCACAGGTTCCGTCTTCACCTTCGTCCAAAAACCATGCCGGGAACCTAACAACCCGAGGTTTACCTTTTCCAAACAGGTTTTCGCTCTTATTCACGCCCTCCCTTGCCAGTGCATCTGCGAGGTAACCACTGTCCCGCGCCACACGGGGGGAGTATGTGGTGGATTCCAGACCAAGGGGGTCGAATATGTGTTCCTTGACGTAGCGCGCAAGTGACGGTCGAGACGGATGTAGCAAAGTGGGTAGATAAGACAGGATCGTGTACATATTGTTGTTGTATTGCCAGGCCTCTCGGAATTCAGAGGATGGTTTGAGGTGACGAAGCCTTTCGAGCTTGAGAGTCATTGTCGCAAGACGATTTTGGAAAGATTTGACTGGGCGACTCACAATAGGGACGGTAGTATCATTGTGCGTATACATGAAGTCGTGTCGAGGGAGACCTGTACGATGGCTCATCACGTCGATGATAGTGCTTTGGGCTGTAGCAATGGGATCTTGCAACTCCCAGAGGCCCCCCAGTATTGACTTGAGCTTCGTGTCCCATGTTATAGGCGTCGCCAAGCTCTTGTTAGAGATCAAAAGGCCAGTGGCCAACATTGTGAAGTGCTACAAAGAAGACGACAAATGAGTGGGTCCATGATGACGACAGCTTTTAAAATTCCGACTCACTTGGCATTCGAAGCGATACAGACTAGCGAATCCTCTGTCATCCGTTTCCCACCATCCAAATTAATCACAACACCGTAGCCCTTCGTTTCAATCCTCCATGTTCCTTCCGGCTCTTCGAGCTTCACGACTGCGATGCTCACTCCACCAGGTGAATTCCATGACGACAATATCCCTTCAATGAAGTCGTCGATTTCTGGTGTCAAGATTTGGTTGGAACTCGGAGAAAAAAAAATACTTTCTGCAAGTTTTGAGTGTAGAACAAGAGCGGTAGGGCTAGCAGACCATAAACGTTAAACAATGAGCTGCATTGTATGCGTCAATGTGAAACTCAAAGGCCGCGCTTTGACGCTGCGGACGGGACCACGTCAATTCATTCAAATATATGATTCCCACTCACGACCTTCCTCGGCCTGAAAGGAAGAGAGGATTTCTGGATCAATGTCTACCAGGCATGACGAACTACCTAGTCAAAGCTAAGCTCCAATCAAAGTCCGGATACAATGGCAATTAGTGAGTTGCCCCTCGGATGTCGTGCTCATTGGATTAAGATTCAGCACTAGCGTTCGGTAGTGATATAGATAGAATACTTTGACAGGCCAGACTCACTCATCAAAATACAGATAACAGTCTGAATTACTTCAGTCAATACACTCATCAACGGTTTCGGGATCATCCTTGGGTCCGGAAGATGGAAGGTCCACGCCCGATAGTTATATTCTTTTTGGCTCTCTTGCTAATCCTTCTCTGCAGGAAAATCGCTGGCCATGGAGACGCAGACCGATCGGGAAGACCTTAGAAACACTCATCCATTCACCGCGGCGCACACTGTATTCCACATTCTGAACGAAGAAAGAGCCTGGAACCAATGAATAACGCTGTCAGTGCTCTTAATATACGCCGTACCATGCCGAACCGTGGGTCAATGATCAGCCCCTCCATCGCTCTGGTCGTTCTTACTAAATGGTCGTTTGCCCAACCCGTTGTCATTGTCGTCCGTCTGCGTCGTACCACGGACATCAGTGGACTGATGGAGCGTGGCTCTGGAGGATATAAATTAGCGTGAGGAATTGGTGCAACGGAGCACCTCAGTATTTTCGCGATGCCCTCCGAGCCCATAGAAGCTGAATTTGTCCGCCCACCTGCTCTCACTCTCGGCCAAGAAGAAGAGTTCCGTCAACTTGAGCAGGAGGGACCTCTATCTACCTCGACACTGGGGAGTTCAGCTACCAGTCTCAAAGCGATCGAAGAAGGATACAAGAAGGAGGGGGTGAAGATAGTTTCGTTCGAGCCTGGGTCAGGCGAAGACCCCAGAGAGTTTCCTAAGTTCAAGAAATGGTACGTTTGACTTTTCCCCGCGGGCGACACTGATATTCAACCTCTCTTCAGGTATATCACAATCACGACTTCTTTCTTGTGTCTCGCGGTGGCCCTGGGGAGTGCAATTGTCACTGGAGAGTAAGCAGCGCCAGTCTTTATATCCCAGAGCAGCCATAGTTATCCTGTACGACTTTCGCAGCATGACGGGTCCAACAAAGGAGTTCGGAGCCTCTCAGGAGATTGTCAATCTCACAGTGACCTGCTTCGTGATAGGTTTTGGCGTAGGGTACGCATCACCTCTAATCGTCGTGAGCGCAAGCGTCCTAACCCTGCCGTGTCTAGACCATTATTCTTCGCTCCCTTATCCGAAATCGCTGGGAGAACACCGATCTATATCGCAAGCATGTTCTTGTACTTCATCTTCACACTGCCGAGTGCATTGGCGGACAATGTTACTACGCTTGTAGTGGCTAGACAGATAGCAGGTCTCGCTGCCTCGGCTCCGATGTGTAATGTGGGTGGAAGGTAAGCAGCCTAAACATGAGTTCACGTGCCTTCTCTGAGCTATCTTCGTGTAGCATCGCAGATATTTGGGCCGTTGAGGAACGGGGCATTCCAATGGCCATCTTTTCATTCACCATCTTGTAAGATCGATTACCCACAACTTCTGTAATCGTCCACTCACATCACTCCGTAGCATGGGTCCTTGTCTGGGTCCCTTGATAGGCGGATTCATCGGTCAAGAAGTTGGGTGGCGATGGCTCTGTGAGTGATTATGAATCGAGTGCGGAGTTGTCCGAGATGTTGACACAATAAAATCCAGACTGGGTCCTCTTCATCTTCTCAGGATTATGTTTTGCCCTGACTCTCTTCATACCTGAGACTCTTGCGCCCGTTATTCTCCGCAAGAAGGCTGCCAAATTACGAAAGGAGACCGGAGACAACAGCTACACGACCTTGGAAGAACTTGAACGCAAACCCCTCACGACGACTCTGTGGGTCGCCCTCTCACGGCCTATCATCATGCTCATGACGGAGCCGATCGTGATTCTGTTCTCCTTCTGTACGTTCTTCCTTCTCTGTCACTCGCTGTTATCCGTGAGTTCATGTGTCGTAATTACTAGATCTATCATTCGTCTATGCTCTGCTCTGTGAGTGTTCTCAACGGTTTTGCACGCGGCCTTCTGCTTACATCTTGCGAAGACCTATTATTTTTTGCTTTCCCGATAGCCTTCGCGGAAATTCGTGGCTTCAGCGAGGGCATGACGGGTGTCACCTTTGTCAGCATCATGGTAAGCTTTTGTCGCGGGTCAGCGTGCTTTATCCTCATTCATTCATCGCTGGTAAACCCCTCAGCTCGGCATTGGATTTGCTATGTGTCTGCTCCCTATACAAGAAAAGGTTTATGCGAAGGCTACCAGAAATGGGACATTCCCGGAGGCTCGCTTGTATGGAATGATGTTTGGTTCCGCGTACGATCCGTTCCCTTCACCATCAGACCACATTGCTCACCTGTCTTTTCCAACAAATAGATGGCTACCCACATCCCTATTCATATTCGCTTTCACTGGTGCTTACGAATGGGTTCACTGGATAGGTACATCTCTCCCCCCGCTAGCTCAGGAACTGGCCCTGACCTCCTTTTTCTAGGCCCTTGTATCTCTGGCGTCCTCTTCGGCTTCTCTATGATTCTCATTTACGTCTCTGCAAACTCCTACATCGTCGACAGCTATTCGGCCTACGCTGCTTCCGCGATGGCAGCAAAAACGCTCCTTCGTTCCGAAGTCGGCGCTATGGTACCACTTTTCGTAAATCAGATGTTCCACAACATGGGGTTCCAATATGCCGGACTACTACTAGCTCTCATTGCCGTCGCCATCACCCCAATACCGTTCGTGTTCTTCAAGTATGGAGAGAGGATCAGGAGGAGAAGTACTAGAGCTACGCAAGACGTTAGAAAACGTTAAATGGGTCATGGTAAAAGTTAACTTACTCACGAGCAAAGCTCATTAATCCACGTGCCATACATAGAGACCAATAATCATTCCTCTGGAGTCTAGGGTGTCGTTTTCGATTCCCAAAATGTTCGCCGCGGCAACTGTACCTCTTCCAGCCCCTGCACGACACCCCCTCAGAATGCGGCAGCGAAACGCAAGTCTCCTTTGTCTCCTCTCAATGTCATCTGTCATCAAACTCGAGTGGCGTTGGCAAGAAGTCTTATTGCCCAGTAAGGTTTAAGTGAGGGCGCTCGGAGAAACTCGAAGCAGACGATGTACAAGTACCGGACAGATCAACAGTGGACCAACGTCCCATCTCTCCGTTTCGCGAATCAGTCTGTGTCATGATCTCTGCGGTTGCTTACCAGAAGGAAGGTTGACCGCCTTGTAGTTTTCCTGCTCCTTGCACATACGCGGATATACCTCGCCTCCATAGACTCGAGGTCTACACGTTGTTGTCTGCTAGCTCATCCTTCAAAGTTGGAGTCTCCTGAAGCCGTCCGCTACCTATCGTACGGCATTGGATTTCCTGGATCATTCACTACGTCTCGGGAGAATCTCATGCTCGTATTCGCTGCGGTATTCAGGATGAATGGAACGAGTCTCATGTATAGGAGTTCGTGGGACGTTTTCTTGATGCTCAGTACATCCACAGTGGGTTCTATTCCGCTATTCGTGAAGCATACTTTCTCATGGCGGTCCGTAACATTTAGGATGTTATCACGTAGCTTAGCTAGAACGGGTTTGGTGCGCTCTGACCGGCTCAAATCATACAAAAGGCAAGCAAGTTAATCGTCAATTATCAGTGTCCTACCTCCCAGGTCCTCTTACTGTACTCAGCGATGTCATATCATCGAGTCCTTGCCCTGTTCCCGTTCGCTCTGTACCTTTTCTTAGGACTTATGGCTTCTGCTCCTGTTGCGCGTCCCCAAGTCATAAACAACTGCACACAACCTGGCACAGTCGCGCTCACTTTCGTAAGTCGCTTTTACTCAAACTCAAAACCACGGTAGAGGCTCACCACTGAGTAAAAGGATGATGGCCCATACGATTATCTGTGAGCGACCGCGTCTCTTACACGTCGGCCTCCCGCTCTGGCTAATGTGGCTGTCAGGAGGGACTTCGTCGACCTACTAGACCGAAACGGCGCAAAAGGCACCTTCTTTTTCAGTGAGTCTCCGTACGACGTATCTGAGCCTCGCTATAACCGCGTTTTTCGATAGACGGCGACAATTGTTCGTAGCCATTGGTCTTGGCCACATCCCGAGTCTCTGAGATTGTACTCTTCATCTAGATGATTGTATCTACAGCGATGACCGCGTCAGCGACATGAAGTACGCGTATGGCAAAGGTCATCAAATTGCATCCCACACTTGGCACCACTCGGACCTGGGCAAGATCAAAAGCGAGGCAAAAAGTGAGGCTTCGACCAAAATATTCATAACTCCTCTATACTAAAAGCTCCCTTCGTAGTGAATGACGAATTCAAAAGGACCGAGGAAGCTATCAAGAAGATACTTGGCGTTGAAGTGGCCATGACCCGTCCTCGTTCGTATTATGCACCTCTCGCTCCGTTGTGATTACGCTCAGTCTGCCCATTGCATAGCATTTGGGTCCTACAATGCCTTGACTGAGACCGTCGCTCGCAAGCGAGGACAGTCTCTCATCTTGTGGGATCTCGAGTGAGTCCCCGCGAGCTGTGTGGTTTTAGAGGTTCGCAGCTGCTCAGAACTCCTTTAGTACTCGTGACGCCGCTGGTGCTACAACAAAGGATAGCATTGCCCAATACGAGGACGTGGCTAAGAAGAACCCTTCGAATGTACTGGCTCTTAACCATGAACCCTACAGTGCGTGTGCCTTCCGGGGAACCTTGAGCTGTAACTGATTTCCCTCCAATAGAAACCACGCTGTTCGTACCTGGTTCTGAGACTCACCTTCTCCCCGCCTAACTTGAAATATCGCGATAGGGACACGGTCATTCCACGGGCTCTCGAGCTTCTCAAGGGAAAGTATAAGTTTGTCACAGTGGCTCAGTGCCTCGGGGTCGAACCCTACCGTAGTGTCGGGACTCCGGGCCAGCGAGACGTACGTGGTTTGTCACTCTCCTGGCGATACAACATTAACAAAAGAAATAGAGCTCCTGGAAGTGTTAGATCTGGTCCTGAGCGGGACACCCCGAGGGATGAGTCTGAATCCCCTTGCCTTGCCTTGACTGTACTGCTGTTTCTGGACACATTAAAAATCAATAACTTCTAGTGGTCTATTTAACTGCCTTTCAATCGTGAGTACTATAACCGTTGCACCTTGAGGATATCGTGAATAAGTGCTGTGGATTGACTGCGGTAAGAACTGGGCGCTCATTTGCGCTTGATTCAACTCTATCTCAATCTTCGAGAGACCCTGTAGTCAGTTCTGACGAAAGCATTACGATGAAATTAATCTACACAAATGAGCGACAGGTATATACAGCAAAGCAGAGAGCATAAATATCTCAATTGTTTAGATCGTCCACAGTCCGAAAGAGGGGTTGATCACTGGGCGGTCTTGATCAGGTCGGCAGCTTTCTCAGCGAAGCCATACAGGGTCGCCGAGAGATGGGCACTCATTTGGAGAGGCAACACGGAGGCACCAACAACGCGGACGTTGGTGGTGTCATATACCTTGAGTTGGGCGTCAACCACGCCTGAAACGAACGTTCATTAATACCGCGAAACTCATTGATCGCAGATAGACATACCACCCAAGCTTCGCTTCATCATAGCGGTGGTCCCAATGGGATGGTGGACTGCGGCAAACCCGTTGGTAATCCAAGACTTCCAGTCGTCATCAGAACCACGTTCATCGTTGTCGGGCACCCCGCCTCCAGGAATGGTTTCACCGGTGGAGAGGTCACTACCGAAATACTTCAATAAGAGGAAGATGCGTTTGAAGGATCCATCCTGACCTTAACGGAGGGCTGGTGATGATTCTTCTGGATAGACGGGCACTGGCAACCTGGACGTCCAGGTCCCAATCAACAGAGAAGTAGTTCACGTTGACCTGGGGCTTCGCGAGTGGGTCGTCGCTCTATTCACATATTCAGTACCTCACGGTTGGGGCCCAAGGCACAAACAACTTACGGTAATGCTCACTGAGCCCCGACTGAAGGGAAGAAGTTGCCACATGTCGATACCGATGGTACTAGGGAGGGGTTAAGATGCTGTTGATGGTTAAAAAAAAACTGATGGACGTACTCAGGGAAACCAGAATCGTAGAACAACTCCACCACAGGCGCTGTACCAGTCGCACGTTAGACGGTTTTGAGATTCGGGACTTCGGGATAAAACTCACCATTGTGGTCAATGATCATGCTTGATTGTACCTGGTAGATTTGCTCCAAGGCTTCTGCGCTGAGAGCTGAATTGGCTTGACTGGTAGCCCAATTCTGGAGGTTGCTCTTGATCTTATTGATGGAATCGCCAGCTTTGTCCCCAAAGACTTGATAGATGTTGGGGTAGGCAATCGCATCGGAAGGTCCTCTGCCGCCGAAATCAAAACCGTTCCCACCAGCACCGAGAGAATTCATGGTCTGAATAATCAGTGAGCGGGACACGCCACAATGGGAAGGGAAGGCAGCTGATAGTATACCTGTTCTTGGAGGTTCTTTCCGACTGTCTTCAAATCGACGAGAGTCTGGATACCGAGAGGACCAAGAACCGCGGAGTCACCAACGCCAGAGTGTTGCAGCAAAGCTGGGCTCTGTGCGGTCGTGAGTGGCGTGAGATAAACACGAACGGGTTAACCACACCTGAATTGCTCCTGCGGCGATGATGACCTCCTTACGAGCAGTTGCGGCGAAGGTTTCACCCCCATTTGCCGGGATGAACGAAATACCCGAAGCAGTAAGAGGGATGCTTCCCGCGTTCGCCCAGTCGATCTTGGTGACCTAAGGTTTTCGTCAGTATCGATATATCTTCGAGCTGGAGAATCCTGACCATGTGTCCTGTCAACGTGAGCCAGTTGCTTCGAGTGCTTTCCACGGGAGTAAGATAGGCTTCGACTGACGAAGAACGATGGTCCTCATCGTGCCAATTGAGGGTCTCAAAGAAAGCTTACTACATTTGTGCATTCAAGAAGGCGAAGAAAGCTTACCACTGGCGTCATTGAAACGCAGTTTGCTGCGCCACCATTGAGATCTGGCGAGTGCTCGATTCCAGTAAGACTCGTGATGGTACTAATGAAGTTCTTTTGCTGGGGTCCGCCGTACATCTCGTCAGGATACGTGACCTGAACTGGGCCATCTGTTCCGTGATATTCAGGTACTTGCTGTGCCCCCTTTTCAGATTGTTGGCCGTTCGGTCCTGAGAATCCTTCGGACTGGGCAGGAGGAAAGTTAGGCACGACAACGATGTTTCTAAAGGGTTGGCATACCTTCTTCATGTATTCGAACACACCGTCCCAGTTCCATCCAACGCTGCTCTCATTGTCTTCAAGTAATGAAGAGAGCGCGTCGTACTGTGCGGCCATAGCTCTAGTGTAATGACCGCCGTTGATTGACGTACTACCTCCAAGAGTTTTGCCTCTGGGATCCAAAGGTAAGTTCTCAATCGCAACGTGGTAACGAATCGATTGTACGCACCCCCGCATTGTTCGTCCTTGATCGGTGTCCCAGGCCCAATCAAGCCCTGTGCCAAAGGCTTGACTGTAAGCATAGATGTCATAAACGCGAGAATCTTCGCGGTCATCGCTGCCGGCCTCCACGAGCAGAACGGAAATATTGGGGTCCTCTGTGAGACGGGAGGCAACAGTCATCCCTCCTAGTCCCCCACCGACGACAATGTAATCGAAAGTCTGTCCATTCGCAGAAGACGCGTCATTCGTCACCCCAGAAGCGCGTCTCTGTAGGTTTGGGGCCGCGACAGCAAACGGAACCAGCAGCCCTAAAAGAACGAAGGAGCGCACAGTCATGAAGAGAGAAAAGACGGGAAGGGAAAAGATTGAGAATGTTGGTTGCAAAACACGGTTTTATAAATGGAAACGTACATAGCCATCCGGGCCTAACTGAGTGCTCCATTTTGACATGCGAGTCAATTTGTCTCGGGTATTATTCAAGCAAAAACTAGCAGTTCAGTCATTCACCGCTCAACCTACTTGCCGAATTCCCGATGTTCTTTTTATGGACATTGAGAAAAGCTGAATTATTGGAGGCTGGAGAGCACATTCGGGATGGAGGAGACAACCATCACTGGCATCACGCAGGGCCCAGGACCGCACGACCGAAATCACCGGCTCCAAATTACACCCCGGCAAGGGCATGAATCCCCGACACGCCGCTCAAGTCTGTGCACATCCCTGGTGTCGCGATCAGATACCCGCTCCTTGCGGAATGGTAGAGACGGGCTGGACGGGATACTCTGGTACCTAGCTGTTGAGACGACTTTACTTACGCCCACTAGCACAATCTGACAGTGTGAAGTTCGCAGTGTTTCGGTACGGAATGACCCACACGTCAACGCCGTTGCCTCGAGAGAATATGTCCTGGTGTCAATATCGATCGAAACCGCTACCAGAGCGACTGGTCACCATTCTCGTTGAGTTTCGTCAAGCACAACAGGTATACCATATTATTTCGCAATAGGAGAGAGAAGAGAGTATTGGCTACAAATGTGAAACGGTTTTTAAATGATACAGTGGAGAGAGAGAGAGAGAGGCCAACGATGAAACGAAAGTCCGGCGAAAAAGTACGGAAATGTGTTTAAACTCTACAGTCTGAAGAAGACGGTTCTGCCTCTTCGAAGTTGACTTGTGTCCCAGAATATAACAATTGAGTACTGGCAGGGTGATTGCTTTCAACGCCATAGGAATCACCTAGGGCCGGCCCCATAGTACCAGTAACCGTAGGCGAGGCGATTGGCGAATTGTGGTAAGACGACAACATAGGAGATCTAGTAAACAGCCATAAGAACGTCGTCGAAAGATATGTCGCTGGCGGGAATAAGTAAACTCACTGCATCATTTTTGGCCACTCTTGCTCTTGACCCGAGAACCCAGGATAGAAAAGGCTGTGGGGAGAACGGCCTGGCTCGCTAGGTGTTTCAGAATCGAGCCCGGTCTGAGGATGGCAAGGATAACCGAAATTCAAATAGGGCGAGCCGATGGCACTATGAGGTTCGGATCGCTGAAGGTGGGGGACCCCGTACGCAGGAACGACCTGGAGATTAGGAGGACGATGCTTTGACCCGCGATGGTCCTCATATGAGTTGCAACGCTGCTGGTAGTCCATGCCGTCGCCGAAAGAAATATGCGTCGGTGAGGAAGAGAGGGACTCTCCACTCGGCGCGATCATCGGGCTGAAGGGCGGTGGTGTTGTGGAAGGCGTTTTGGGGGTAAGATTAGAGGGGTGCAAGAACGTAGAGCCCTGCGACTGGGCCTCCGAAAAAGAACTTTCGCTGGCGGCTGATCTCGGCTGAGAAGTAAAAGAGCGAGTGGGGGACGACATCGCTGAAGATGTGAGGTTGGCCTCGCCCTGAACCAATGCCAACGGCTTCAGTTTTGGCTTATTAGGACCACGCACCCGCCCTTCTTTGGCGTACTGGCATACCAGACCACGGGTCAAACACCTCTTGCACGACGGATGCTCACCGCTGCACTGTAAACGTAGACAGGTGAGTTCGGTTTCCAAGCCAGCCTAATGTCCGCATACCTTTGCCTTCCTAGTTCTGCATTTCTCACACGCTTGTGCAGTGCGTAAGCGGGGATGTTCTGGCGTACGATAAAATATCCCTGTAGCAGGATCTAGGGACCCCGCAAGGGAAGGACGTTGGGCGACCCCGGAGGTGTACGCCGAGTTTGAGGTGTGCTGCGTGGGCGAGGACGCCAGGAGCCCGTCCTGCTTGGGGGAGGACGCTTCGAAGAGTGCGGACGAGTATCGTTGTGAGGACGCATAGTGTAGAGCGGATGGAGAGTCATAGTAGGGATTGAACTCGGTTTGCGACCAGCCTGGCTGGGCTCGATGTTCCTGCTGGAAGCTCGGGGACTGAGGGTGGTGAGCAAGCTCATTGACCGAGTAAAGTGGGCTCCGAGTATGGTGGTCCAGTGAGTAGGGATGGTAATAGTGTCGTGGAGCGAGCGCATCCTCGTAAAACTGTCGTTTGGCGATGAGAACGACACCAGGAAGGACCAGGAGCTCAAGATACTCACGATGCTGTTCTCTGAAAGCTGTCTTTCCGAGTGGGATACAGTGGAAGTATGTCCAGGATATGCACCATACTGCTTGAATCCAGCGTCGGCGACGAGCTGATGAGAGTCGATGTAGGACATCATGAGGGGGATGTCGATCTGTCGTAACGAAGAGGTAAGGAATGTAGGTATTAGCTCGATATGGGTACTCGGATAGATGGATACTCGTTCAGGAAGTCCAGTCTTTATATCGAACGCTACCTCATCGACGCGATCTCAAACTCTTACAAAAATCAAATATGCAATTGGTGAATGTGATTTATCGCCGAAAAATGTTAGAAATAGAAATTTGAGGTCGGGTCGGCACACACCTGTGAATGACAATTACAATTGAGACGATCTGCAGATCACTTGTTTTGCTTTTTCGAAGAATTTACAACCAAGAGTCACAACCTCTCCGCACAAAACAGAGGTAATATTTTCGCCACCTGCTCTGAATAAGAGATTTAAACTCGCACAAGAATTCAGATCTTCTGCGAGCAGTGGCTCCAATACTCAACCTTCTCAGGCTTCGTTTCTCAATCAATAAAAGGCACATAGTCGAAGCCTGGGCCGCCACTGACTGGGCTGTACGGGCGTCTGCAATGACTGTTACACATCAGAACTACACATTTTGACTGCTTCTCAACTGTGTAAAGCTACCTTCGTTCGTTCAGACGAAGCGTTCCAGTTTGACGAGACGACAGCAGCTGTTAAAACTGAGGGCAATTTCTGGCTTGACGACAAAACGATGGATCTATGGTGATACACGAAGCATGCATGTAACTTTTAGTCCGAAACTTGACGTATCGATCATGCTTTCACTTACCTACTCTTCTTTGTAGATTCATTCAACCTACATTGAAACTGCAAAGACACTTGTCGAGAGGCGATAATTACTACGATGCTTGCTATGCTGAGTGATTTTCGAAGGTGGTACTGAAGATCCGAAGTTGTGGCGGATTGAGAATACAGACAGGCACCATTCTAAAGATGCAACGGCGGACCGAGCTTCCGAGGCAGAGGGTTGAGGCCCTCAGGGGTCGATTACAGTGATTCCACCAGACTGGTGGAACTTGCAAGGGAACCTCGAGGGAACCATAGGATTAGAGTCTCAAGGTAAAAACAATCGCACCTGCTGCACCTTCCGCGGCGTTTCTCCCCCAAATAGTACTCATCGTCGAGGTAAATCTGTAACCCTATGAGGTGACGGTAACTCAAAAGACTTCACAAGATATACTTCTGGTTGCCGCGCCGAGGACCTCATATCTCATTTATTCACCGGGTCTCCTGGTGAAGTAATGTGCACTCAAAGAGGCCGTGCCGAGAAAAGTCAAAGAAACTTACCATCGAAGTTGATGATTTTGACCCTTTTCCAAGCCACCGTGGAGCTCCAGGTCGATGTCCTTTAGATGCTCGGCTTCGAGAGCATGGTTCATGGGGTCTTCTGGCTGAATTTGCCCAGTTAGAAGCCATGGTGTGTCCGATTTCCAGGTCTACGGAGCGTGCCTTCCAGTGAAGTAGCAGCGTCGAACGCTGAACAAGTTGAACCGGGCTTGCCCCTGTCACTGAGCCTTGAGTCTCAATACGAATAGTATGTCATTCCGTCTTTCAAAAGATAGTCGATAGTCTATAGTTTATGTCGAAGACGAGAGCTGGATGTGGATCAAATGGCATACATTCTCGACCGGTAAAAGCGCGAATAGGCCCTAAAAGGCTTTGGTTAGGAAATCTGAATAAAATAACCGCGCTCTAATCGCTCGTACCTCAAGCCTCCGAGCTCATAGGTGGTTCGATCCGAGTCTTTGAATCGCTGCTGACAAATAGCGTAGACCTTGTACGACGCGATTTTTTCGATGTCGACGCGTTGGAAATCTGACAGTACTCTGTTAAGACTGAATCGAGACCAAGGGGCGCGAATTTCGGGGTGGACAATCCAGGTTAGAGCCATTCCATTAGGGAGCGTTGCAATTAGTATGTCCTAATAGAGTTTACACGGGGATTAGAAATAGCAGATATCCAAGGCCCGTTAGAAACGGCCACCCACCTTAGCCGTATGATAGAAAAAGGATAGGCCAGATTTTCTTCAGTCCAAACGACGCCACATCTGTCAACTTGGTGTGCTTTTGAGGCGAAAAACAACTCGAGTCGACCAAAGACCGATAAACGCGAGTAAACGCGTCAGCCGAGATCCTTATCCCAATATCCAGACTGTCGCGTTATCCCATGACCGTGTTTGTTGGTGTAGAAGTTGTGGAGAAGATAGTGGGGCAGATACTGGACTCTTCAAAGAAAGGCCGGTCTGTGCAGAGAATGTTGCCTCCCGAGACACGAAAGTTTCCAGAGAAAAGTCGAAAGGTCATGGTGGTCCCAGTTGGCACACGTGGTCACCGTTATGTGGTCTTGTGTTTTGAGTTTCGGCGCTTAATTGTTGGTGCTCAATTGCTAACCGTATCCCTTGATCTTGCCAGTGCAGATCCAGGTCAGTGCTTGGTCTCGTCTCTTGAATAGTCTTCCTCTATGGACATACAACGGATGCATGTAAGACCTCACAAACACATCCCCTCAATTCATTCCCCCGGGCCTGATAGGTAAACGAGGCCTGCCAGACCTGACCACGGTGGAGATACTTGAATGATCAAGCGACAGTAGTCGATTTTCTTCTGCAGGTACACCCTGTCACGAAAGCGGGACTCGGACGCTGATTCTCCGAGAACTTTCCATTCTGAAAAGATGGAGTCTATATAGAATATAAGGCTGTTCCGCTATTTGAAACGGCTGGTAAAGCACCCTCGCCCACACCGATCTCATTCCTTGATCTCTCTCCGTCGTATCCCCGTGTTCCGTGTCGTGACTCGTGGATGTCGCTCCAATCATAGTACTTTCGCTCGCTCGTCCCACCTCTTTGTAATACCGTTCTCACCTGCGCTGAGCACAAAAATTTCCAGCGTCGTTGTTCCGTTACGACGTCCTTCATTCGTACGATGCCTATCTGCATAGTGGTTTCGGGAGGATCCACAGCCATGTACACCGATCTACCGAACCTCCAACCTCCCAATGTATGTACACTGCCAATAGACCAAGCTCCCCGCGGTTGTTTCTAGCCTTTTCCAGCCTCCACCAAGGTCCCGAATCCGCGATCATCTTCAGACGTGTTATTTCATCCAGAGATCCGGAGTTGACAAAGACCCCAATAGGATATGGAATATTCTGAGGAAATCGTACGATCCATGCGAGTTTCGCACTGTTTCGAATTGAAACACGTTCAGATATCCTCGTACGCGACTGCACGGGATGAGAGCCACCGCGTCTTCAGCGGGAACTTGATTTCAGCAGGGCGAATGAGACCTTTTGCAAGGCAGGTCGGGAAGAAAGACATCATGGGGGGCCTGACGACGACTTCCTTCAAGCTGGGGAAGTATCCCTCAGCCGAGTCGGAGAATTTGAGGTCTAGACCTCCCCATGATGTGCGATCTGCCCGTGAGGAACCTCCAGGCGGGCGCAACAAGACCACAGAACGAAGGGCTGGTAAATTTTGGCAGGAGGAGACAGTACCTGCGACTTCAGGGGTATTCTCCTGTCGTTCGCAGAAGCTCATTTGTAGAGCTCGAAGGTTTGTGAAGTGGCTCAGGTCTACAGTACAGTCGATTAGAGAATTAGAGAGGGAGTACCGAGGTAAAACTTCCCTAAATCGTGGACCGCGATTGGCTGGAAAGGTGCCCAGCCAAGAAACAGGTACTGCAACGACCGTGACGTCGTGCTAAGAAAACTTTGCACGAATTTTCCTGACGCACGTTTAGAGATGTCGAGATCGAGGTAGAGATGAGTAAGTTGGGGGAAAATCGACGGTGTAGAAGGGCATGCTGGGAACGGGTGCTCATGGTCGCCGGTGACAGTAAGAGAGAGTGTAGCGATATTGAGATGCGGCTGAGTCGCGTCATTGAGTCTCGGGGAGTGTTTACTGGGGGTCATCTGCATGGTGAGATGTTTGAGATGGGGGGATAGTTGTACAAAGGCTTGGAGAGTTTCATGATCTATACATGGAGAGAAACTGATGCTCTTCAAGCTGTGGCAAGTCAGTGGCCTCAGAAGGTACAGTCCAGCAATCCCATCCTGCCATGGGAGTGGGTCCCAGTGAGGTGTGACGATCAGCGAGTGGATAAGTACATTCTTTCGATGCATGATTTCTAAGGTCCGAGCTACCCGCAGATTGCCCTGATACACGTTGATGGCCAGATTGCGCATGAAAGGTGCAATAGTAGAGCATGGGGATTCCAGCAAAGCGGACAATTCCTCTGCTGAATGTGAGGTCAAGAATATTGCACGATGGCGAAAATAGTGATAACGGCTGAATGGGAGCCAGGCCTTACAAACGAGGCTGCAAGACTGACGAGCCTCCACATCGTAGCGAAGATGAGAGAGTATAATGTCAATGATATCCAGTGGTATGTGAGCCGCCTCCATCAGGACTGGTGGTGGTGAGGAGAAGCGCCGGATCGGAAGGAGGATGTACAAGATGCGGTGGATTCGATCAATTTGAAAAAGGGTCAGATACGGTGGATGGACTGAGATTCGGTGGATGAGGAGAATGTCACAATAATAATGTAAATTATTGTGAAATCAATGAGATACTCCAATAAGGCAATTTATCCCGTGACGTTCGAGAGTCCGACGCGTCGTAGTCGCCACCATTCGTTGATTGTGAGCCGTGACGACCAACCATGATCCATCTCATATTTCATTCACGCTTTGAGAGCACCTGCTGATGCAGTCTTTCCTCCACCCTCGGTGACGTACCAAATAGGCCGGCCATCTTGTCTCCTTCATTCCCAATTTCTCTCGGGTCTGGCCCAGCCGCCCAACCACGGAGAGAGATATGTGAACCATGTAAGGAGCAGGCAGTTTAGCTGCAAATGCTAGAAACCGTACGTAAACTCACGATTTGAATGAGAGGTTCGGCCTGGCCAATCCGGGGGACGATGAGCTCAAACTCATCCAAACCGTGGCCTGTCCGTTGCTTACAACCCTCGCAGTAATGCCTTTCGACTGGCTGACACTGACCGCCGCGTCCTGCTTTTCTCACCAGCCGTGTGGCTTCTAAGAATGAGTTGGTGGCCGACATTCGGGAGTTTCCAAACCAAGTCTCTGACTACTTCACAACGCGACTCAAATGGAAGTTTCTATCGTGCAGCTGAGCCTGAAATTTGAAAGCTTACAGGCTCTCCAGTGAGTCGCAAGTAATTGCCACTCACAGATCGCTACGAAAATACGTGCTTTTCAATGGATTACCGGCGGCGAACGACTCCCAGGCGACCATGATTGGGGTTTCCCAAGACGTATACACTAAGCTAGATATCGCCCCGACGTATCTCAATGACATTAGCCGCTCGGTCCTGGTATCCGTCGGAACTTGTTTCTCAAAGTTACATTGTCAACTAGTGAAAACTTTTCTTGTGTTTCGCTCCCATCTAGTCCGCCCTCATGATATATATGCATATGGCCTGCGTAGTATGGATGGTAGTCTCTACTGTAGTACTGACATGCTTTGTGCAATCTTTTTCCCGGTCAAGTCTGTGATTTCTGCCCTGCAAACATCAAAGGTGACTTACTACTAGTACACAAAAGGATCTGGAACTTACAAGCATTGCGAAGATCGTCACGGTGCCACTTGTGCCAAACCTTTCTTTAGCTTCCGTGGTATTATTACTTGTTATGTCCAAACTAGGAATAACCTCACGTAGCTCACCTCCCCCGATCGAAAATTTATAATCCACCGCATCTCGTTTCTTTTCCGATCGAATTCCCATCCACCGCATCTTGTTGTACCCGGATCGGAATCCTCATGACCTGGGTGGGCGCTTGCGTCGGCCAATCCCGAATTAGCGCTCTTTGTTCAACTCGATTGACTACTCCGTCAATCCTGACCTCCAGATTCGATAAAACCTGTCGTTCAAAATGGCTCATAACATCTATATTCTGTTATATTGAACAGCGTTCCATGCGGTGAGTTTGCCCTCCTTACGACAAGGTCTCAGGTGGGGTCATGATCAGTGTCTCGCTCCCGATTTCCCCGATTCTCATGTCTTGACATAGAATTTCGCTGCATAAAGCAATCATCCATCCGCAGTCCTGCCCAGCTGCCCAGCTGACGATTTGTTCTCAACAATTCTGGATTTCTATGCATAGCCTCGCAACAAAAAACACCTTGAGAGTCTGTCCCTGACCTCGTTCTACGTCATCCCAAGTAAACGCATCGCGCAGTAACTATCGCGAGGCAGGTGAAGAGAATGCGGCAAAGGGCTTAGGGCGATCACACCCACCGTTCCCGGATATGAGATCGATGCCATTTGACGTCTTCTTCGCATCATCATCAGGCTGCTCTCAGTGGTGTCATATAGCTTGAATTGCTTCCTGCATGGTATAAATTGGGGGTGGCTGACTCGAACCTGGTCTCACGTCCTTGTCCACGCCATCATGCAGCTTCGCAACTTCCTCCTCGCGTCCTTCATTGCGGCTTCTGCTGCTCAAGACCTCAATGCCATTGTTCAGGGCCTGAACTCCCTCGGACTAACCTCCTTCGCTGGTCTCATACCTACGTTGAACCAGTCCCAAATTGGACAAGGATTGTTTCGAACATTGCTGTCTGGAGGGAACTTCAGTCTGTTCATTCCCAACAATAATGCTAGTGAGTGCATTAAGATCACGAGCCACTCTCCAGCTCATCTCGTTTTCAGTTTCACAAGTCCCAGCAAACGTTGCAAGCGATGCAGACGGCTTAGCTCGGATTGTTTCTTATCACGTCGTCCTAGGCAGTTTCAATGATTCCTCTGGCGGTCTCACCAGCGAAACTTTACCAAACGTAACTATCGGACGAACGTTGCTGAACGACTCCTCCCTTGTCGAGTTAGAAGGTGAACGCAGTCAGGTGCTCGTTTGGGGGAAGAGCTCTGAAGGGACAGTACGGATATTGAACCAATCGTACGTAATAGCATTTTGAGCCACCAATCCCGTACTGACCCTTACCTGTTCACAGGCCCAATACCACCGTCTCAAACACCACCAATCTTGGTGGTTTTGCAATCCACACCATTGACCGCGTCCTCACTCCCCCGCCGGAATTCTCCCGGGCCTTGGAGGCTGGCAATGCTGCTACACCCAGTCTTTCTTCTAACGACTATTCTCGCATTGCTCAACAGCACCCAAACGACTGGCGCTGATGGGAACAACGTGTCTTACACGAGCCTTCTGGATGGTTCGGCTGTTCGAGGCTACACCTTCTTCGTGCCAAACAATGCCGCATTGCAGGCAGCGCAGTCCACTCTCGCTTCTTTGCAAGGAAACGCCACTGCTCTGCAGATTGTTCTCGGTAACCATGTCAGTTGTCGTACTGCTCAAATTCTCCCACATGTTATTGACTCCTTGATAGATCATCAATGGTTCCACCCTATACTCGACTACCTTGACCAACACGACTTCTGCATCCGGCGAGCCTCTCACGTTCTCCACCAACTCTTCAGGCACATTTGTCTCCAGCGGGAACTCTGCGTCTGCACAAATCGTCAACACCAATATTCTTACCAAGAACGGTGTCCTCCATATCATTGATCGTGTTTTGGCCAACACTGAGAGCAACCCAGAAGCAGCTTCTTCTGCGTGAGTAGTTTTGTCCCCCTGGTGTACGACTTCTCTAAAATCTGCCGTAGATTTAACGAAGCCACATCTACTGCGGGTCAAACATCCAGCGCAACCGGTCCCGTAGGTTCGACTCCCACTGGCAACGAAGGTGGCAACGGCGGCGGCAATGGCGGCAATGGGAACGGTGGTGGTAACGGCGCACTCTCCGTCCACGGTCAATTCTCCTACGTCTTCCTCCTCGTAGCAATCACTACTATTGCAACCTTGATGTAAGGTTGAGAAGATTTCTCGAAAAATTTCCTTGCTTTTACTTCACGGGCTCATTGCTTTTTCCCTTTCTTACCGATGATTCTACATGATGTTGTGTTACGAACTTTCGAGACATTTACTGTATCATTTTGATGTACCTATTTTACGACTCTTATTCAATCCATTTATGTGCCGCCATTCTCCATGTCAGATTCGTTCACGGCGAATCGCGGAGCCGCCATTTCGTACAGCAACCGTGCGGTCAGGTTTCGAAGTCTTTCGGACCTTCGCCTCTCACAAGGTGGGTGCAAAATTAGCTGAATGCAGTTGCCCCGACGGTCGTGTTTTGGGAGTACTCACTCAGAGAGGAACTGTTCTCCTTTCCCTGCAGATCACTTGCGTCAATACACAGCCCGAGTGCCTAAGTGCGCCTTGTAGGGGTTGTCTGGTGGCGTGGAAGAACTGATACTCCTCAGGTCCGACTGTCGCTTGAACCTCCAATATTCTTATTTCAAGTTCTACATTCTACAATTTATCCGCTCACAAACGCCTACCTCAGCTGATTTCCCATACACTCCCTTTATCAGGATGGTGGCGCTAATCATTAATGGTCCGTGTGAGTATGAAGAGGTCAACGAAGTCATACTTAGAACACGTACATCTGAGCCGACAGAGGTTTCGATAAGAGCGTCAAGCACACCCTGCAACGCGGAAGGTCAGCTCGGTGTTCGTGGAAGAGAGACGATGACGAAAATAGGGGGATCTCACCTGGCCCGTCCAGTGCTCCAGCTTCTTGACCTCATCAGGACTGATGAAATCGCGGGACGAACGGGCTGCAAAAACCATCTGTGCAGCTGCAACTTTGATGACGGTATCAGATGCGGCCAATGGTACGTTGGGGTCCTTGAACGTGCCGCCACTCTGCCCGGATGGCGAATCCTTCCAATCTTCAGGGATGACAGGGCTCGTAGTCAAGGGGGCAGCCGTTTTCCGTTTGACGTCCCGTGCACCCCAGCATGCAGCCAAATGATAGAGGTGGTGAGTTTCCATCTAGTAATGACAGTAAACAATTAAAGTTAAAAGTCTCCGAACGTGTGGAATGTTTTACTTCAAAGGTTGCCATGTCAGGAATAGTAAGCAATTTGTCGATGAGACCCTCGTTATGATCAGGAAAGGATGTCTTCCTGCCCTGGGAGGAGTAAAAACTGGTGTTTCTATCAGAACAAGCGGGTATGAATGACAGCGGGCGGGAGAGGACCCACCTATCGGCTGAAGCATTAACGACGTCCGTTAGTATGGGAGCCCCCGAATCCGTCGGTTTGATAGCTTCCAGGGATTTCTTGACCTGTCTCCCGGTTAATTATAAGTTCCTCGAAACTGAGCGGTTCAACTCCATACTATCGTACCTGATTGAGGAGTTCTGCGTCTCCGTACACCTGAATAGGGGGAGTCAAAGTCAATATCCCGTCGCTAGATGGAGTCGGTACACGGTAGTACCAGAGTAGATGTAACCCACAGGTTTGCTGATTCGATAGGGTGGCTCGTCGCAATGGTCTGGGTCCGTAAAGTCGAAATCGACGTTACGAGTGACAGATATGCAGGACTTCGGCACAACAACAGTTCCGACCGGAGCATCGATCAAACAGCCGCAAGAGCCTAGACTGCAGTTACGAGGGCTCGTGAGCACAAGCCACCTGAGCGTGGGGGGAACTCACCGGATGATCACCATATCGCCGCTCACACATTCTCTCGCTTCTCGCACAAACATATCCATAACAGGGAAGCCCATACCAATGCTCATGATAGATACTGGTGTTCCTTTGTATCTTCCAGTTATGGTCAAAAAACCACGTTCGGATTCGTGCTTGAAAGGTTTCGGCGATTGATCCAGGAACTTAGCGAGTGTAAGTGCTCGTGATGCTGAACCAACGGTGACCTGGGATCGGATGTGGTTGAGAGACAAGACCACCGCTCAAAAAGAGAATCAACCTACGATCCTGTTTGCCACTTCGCCTGGCCTCAATCCGACATGGTAAACCCGCAAATCCGCAGTGCGGGGAAAGTCTGTAAGGTTGAATTGCAGGTATACCAAAGTAGTTCATCGACGGAGGTTAACAGATCGACTCTGATCAGAATACCAAAATATTCGCGAGTAGGTGAGATGAGAACGCACTGGCATCCTTCAAAGTGTCCTTCATGATGGAGATGGAAGAGAGGTCGTCGTGAACGAGGACTTTCAGAGTTGCGGATTAATCCGGTGTTCCGGTTAGTATCGTTCCGGCCCGGGACAGCATTGCTAGCGTAACGTATTGACATTGTTGTTCCTTCTCCTTCAATTCTTACCTCCACCTTCAAGTTGTCTTCAGCAACCATAACGACCCGACTTCCAAGGGCAACTGCTCCCGCCAGCCTCGAATATCTTGTCAGTGCAGACAGTAGATGCAACTGCTCCCTCTGATCTCAAGAATTTTTAGCTCGTGATCTGATCCTGAAATACGGCAGCGAGTGAGCACCAGTTAGCTCGGCAATCGAATCTCGAAGCATCATCGCCATTCAGAATCACATATTCAGGATCAACGGATGCAAGTATGAATGAATTGTGGCTTCGATTGCTGGACCTACATGCACAGACAATGAATTCTGTCTACAGCTCTATGTATGTCAGTTCTTTCAACCGTTTGAATGCAGCCACGACGTGGTCTTCACGTGGCAGACTATATAGTTGATGAATGGGATTGTCGTGCGCTAATTGTAGCTCACCATAGTTCACTCACTCACTCCATTCCTGTGTCCGGAAAGTTCCCTTTCTGACTCTTTCGCTCCCGGCTGTAGAACACTTTAACACTCCACTGTCATGAGCTCTCGACGTCCAGATCTAGGAATTATCTCGAATCTTATCGCGGACGGAGGGCAAATTCGGTAAACATGTGAGTCTGAACTTTTTCAAACGACGTACGATGCCGTTTCTCATGTCTGTTTTCCACGCAAACCTCCGTGGCTGCTTCGCGCCTGACCAAATTACCTCAATCGTTACGTATCACATACCCTCATACATCCCGGTCCTCTGTGATCAACTTGATACGTTTCAACTTTGCCACTTTTCCTTGATAACCTCCTATAACCTCCTGAGCCCAGTTGGCCAATACTCGACCTTCAAATTGGGTTCAATAGCTGTTGGCGAAAGACAAAGCAATACCCCAGAAAATCATAGTCCAGACGGCTAAACGACTGTGTCAATCTAAGGGTCAGGTCCAGCCCTGAATCTCTGCCCGAGTTGATATGCATCCCGCACAAATCCCGAGCGCACCAAGCTACTCAGGGCAGCACTCAGCCGCTGCCTTATCTGACTAGTCCCGGAATACCGTTCGGAAGCTGGGTCCTTGGTGTGGGTGTGGGATGCGAAGGATGCCGGTGAACCCTTGGAGTCCTATGCCTGTCGGTAGACAACGTTCGCCCGGATTCCGACGCACACAGAAGCACTGTGACGAGGAGGAACGCATTGGGAACGCAATGGAAGTCTACCGGGGGTTCCAAATGACACCCATCTGGTTTTCGTGGAAACCACGCCACCGCCAAGGCATTCCCCCGGTTGGTCACGTTCCTTTGAGACTCCGCAGAACTCCGAGCGTTAATTGTGCCCTCGAAAGGCTGCTCCGAGACAGAGATCCCCGTCTCCCGATGAGAATGTGAGTTCCCCACCGACCACAATGCAACTCTTGATGATCATGATCTCTATCACATCATATCTCCTTCTGAACAGAGAAAGTCGATTTTTCGTTACCGGGACTTCGTCCTGACAACGATGATACTTCTCGCTCATTATGGGACGTCCTGGTGCAGGTCAAGTGGTATTTTACATCCTTTCAATGATGCGTGGATCGACATTCCCGTATTGCTGTGACCCGGTACGGCTTCTGCCGATTGGACGACCTGGGCGCTCGACCCGTCACTCTCCTGCGACTGGCAACCATCACCTCACTGTACCCCCGATTCGGTGTCATCGGAGAAGGTCTACGGCGAATCCTGACTGAGCGATGACCTCGCTGACTCCGGTCTGCTTATTTTCCTTTCGAGCGTTGATTGTGCGGGTCTGCGGGAGTTGTTCACCTCGGTTTTATGACTGAGATGCTTTCCTTGACGGAGCTGCACTGCCCCAAGATGGGCCAACATGCTAACGAACTTTGAAGGAACCCCCCTTTTTTTCCCTGACAAGATTACTGACATATAATCACAACTGCTAACACCGACCAAAAGGAAGGAATTGGCAGGGGCGAGACACAGCACTAGAACACAACAACAGCTCCCACGAAGGGAAATATGGAAAGTCGTGTCCGACTCCTCTTCGTCCAATAGTCCTTCTATCCTCGGGCCTCATCACAGGAAGGAAACCTCCAGGCCAGCGTCGAGGCTCCTCGTCCTCTCGGCTTTCCCCGAGTAGGGTCTTCTGGAAATTTTTCTCCACAGGCACTGGAATCGGTCTTCATCACAAGTACACACACATCACCAATGATCAACATGACATCGAGCTGGGTAGGAGGAACTGCTGGCAGTGATGAGGGTCGAATCCCATTTCGGAAGGTACTGTAGCATTGTTTCTTTCGCACTCCCCCGCAATTTATTTATGATACGCGTTGTCACGGTCCCGTTGACAACCCCGGGGAGCAAAGGGAAGCAAAACATCATGTACGTGACTGTGCAAACCAATGGGGTCAGCGGACTTCTTTGCAGGGTCGCCTTGACATGTTCAAGCTGTAAGATGTTTCAGAGAAAAATCTACTCGTACATAATTTATTTCCTCCGTTTCTCTTCGAGCGGAACGGGGGAGACTGTAATGGAACGATCTCAGTTCACCCGTCCCATCTTTCCGTTCCCTGAGCTCCTCGAAAGCCGTCTAGGATCAGGGCTGCTCTCTCTCACGCCTGTGAAGCATGGTCGGCCAGAGACCATCGGAAATATCTTCGTTGAATAAGTCCGTTGTGTGGATTGATCGCAACTCCAGACTTGACAGTATGCATGAATGACAGTTCTGGCGTCAAGTCCCACTGTGGCGTTGACTGTCCTTCGTCTTTGGTCGAGGAAAGCAACGCAACGGTTCGTTCGTCTCACAGTTTCATAAGCACCAGTGGACCGTCATATCTGGCCTAGCGTCAACACAGTGGCTATGAACGAACGTGGAACCATGAGACTGTCGAGCACCGGTGTAGACGGGATCACGAGTAGATAAGGAAGGTCGACGTGGCCGTGGCATTCACGATACAGGGTTCTAGCGCGACTATGAAGATGCTCTCTACTGGATCTCGAGACCCGCCACTCCGCCCTCCTCAGCCACCTGCCATAGCCAACCTTAGAAGACCTCTGAAGATGCTGTGTATGGGGAGGGAGGGGTCTTATTTACGTGTTGATAGACCGAACTTTATTTATACTCACCTCACTATTCAGTCTATTAGTTTACTATTAGTTGGAGGAGGCGAAATGCGTATTAGGTAGATAGATTATTTGCCATCCCATGACATGTGCAGAACTTACAGGTGTACCTCTCGGGCACAAGACCGATGAGGCGTTGAATATACGGAGCGCTGATGCTTACTGCTATCCCGCTTGGATCGTTGGCAATGGTAAGGCCCGTGCAATTAGAGAGACTTTGAGTTGCTCAACGTTCGAGTGATTGTCTTCCAATATCATCATTGCTTCCAATGATTTCGTTTCTGTACGCCACATCGTGCGTTGAACACCGGAACTGAATTCTTCTAGTGGGATGAAGGTCCCAATTGATTACATGATGAATTCAGTGACGGTTTTTGTGCTTGGATGAACTTGGAATTGGAAATTGTATTTATATACACGATCGAAGTGAGCGTCGCTGATCAGCGAACACGGACGTACGGATGTATAATGCGGGGAATCATGATTTCAAGCAAAAAGGTATAACCACTGTTCAAAAGTTGGTCGGGGTTGACTGCTTCGCAGGCGTAACAAGCCACGGGTTCCTCGCTCTTCCTCGTTTCGTCCGGGAGGAAAAACCCGACGGAACAAGTTGTGTGTCTAGGGTCCTTCTAGCTTCAGCTTCACCGGGATTCGCGCGTTCCAGGTAAATCGACGGGATGGAACCCAGAATGATGAGTAGGAGAAGCAGAGAAAGGTTAAAGGCATTCAGTACAACCGGTGGACTTTCCTAAGTCTTTTGAGAGCTTGTCGGACGACCGCAGACGACCGCGTCGTTCGGAACTATCGCAAGATTGCTGCGAGTTGTCGAGTAGGTCATGAAACGAGGGGATGGAGGTATCAGGGAGTCAAATCCAAGCGACGACAAGCTGTGTATGGTTGCTCCTTTGAGTAGCGACGATAGATCTGGATTCTGAGGGATAAAACCAGCAAGGTGGGACCAAGAGGCCGAAATCCGAGTAAATGGTAACGCGTGGCCCAGTCCGAAGAATCAGAGCATTCCCTCAAGGTAACATTGAGAGGTTACGTAACGATACGGAATGAGGAAATGTTGCCGGAAGGGGGCGTACACTGCTGTTGTGGGGAAAGGATGTCCGCATAAATGCCAGCGCCGAAGGTTGGCGCACCGCTGACTGGTTTGTCCGAGTTGAGCGCACTGACATAAGTATGAAGATAGGACCTTGAGCAGAGCGAGGCAGGGAGCATGCGCAATGACTCGGAGAGCGAACAGGTTGAGCGACTGGGAAAGGGGGAGGGTCCACCCGATGGAGAGGTCGGCTGTGTTTATTTTTTATTTTATTTTTTTTAGTATTTTTTTGTTTGTCCGTGACATATATAATCACAAAAACAAACTATCACAGGTTCCGCGAGATCGAGTGTTCCCGCAAGATTTCAGATCAAAAAGAAATCCCTAATAATAACAACGCCAACTCTGGTCAACTCAGGTCTTAACCCAAGTCAATAACCCTCCCGAACAGTGCCACTCAAAAAGTCTCAGCCCCGTGCCGATCATCCCGCTCGTTCCCCTCTTACTGTCATCTCCTTCATGGATCCTTATTCTTCATCCAGGAATTCAGTTCCAAGCAATACCAGTAACAGCGACGAACGCTCTTCACATTCCCCCTCAGACGACGGCAGCAACGGTTACCCAATATATAATGATGTTAGTAAGGCTGGCGACAACGACTTGGATGGTGAGTTCTTGTTTTTTATGTCTCAAAGTATGACACGACCGTGTTCATTCTTCAATGCTTCTGTGTTAGACGACGCGAGTGGTTCTTCGTTGACCGCGCAAACCCTCAATGCGGATGGCACGCCAAAGAGGCCGATGAACGCCTTCATGATATTCGCACGTCGACGGCGGCCACAGGTGTCTTCAGAAAATACCTCAATGCGCACCGGTGAAATCAGCAAGATTCTCAGTCGGGAATGGAATGCCATGCCTCCAGTCAGTGTCACTCGAAAGTCTGTGTTTTTGACAGTTTCTCATATACATTCTTTCAGTCCGAGAAACAATTCTATCTCGATCAGGCGAAACAACTAAAAGACACGTTCAACTCTAAATACCCCGACTACGTATACAGGCGTCGGCCCAATAATTCACGAAAACGACGAAGGACAGACCATTCCCTCAGCCACAACCCCCCTTCAGCGGGACACAATGGTTCTCTTGATGGGGGGGATACTTTACACGGCACTGATCTCGGAGAATCGTCGCCCTCGGAGGGTCATGGTGTTCATGGTCATGTCAACGATTCCTCTTCAGCGCCTTATCATCTACGAATGCCTCCGCTAGGTCCTCATGACACGTCACAAAAGTACGGAGGGAGCGCCGGTGTCCACCATGGTTTGCCGTCTAGGCTTCCCTTTGCGGGGTCGCAATCCAGTGGTTCCCCCTTCCCCGACTTGGGTCCTTCCTTCCGGGGCTCAGACCATCGTTTGCCTTTCTTGCCGCCGAACGGTCATGAGTCTCACAGATCCAACACTCTTCCGTCCCCTCGCTCATCACATCTAAACCCCATTTTACCACCCTCTCAAAATCATCTATACGGAAACGGTGCGAACGGCCACAGCCAGTGGGATTCTGGAAGGGAAAGGTCCAGCTGGTCAACGACGAACGATCGCTCAACCACAAGGACGTCATTCTCCTCAAGCTCGTCCGCAACACCACCGCTACCCGGGAATAGCTGGTCCCCGCCGCCTACCGCGTCTTCCGCGACTCAGGGTTCCGCTGCGAACTCCAGCACGAATTCCAGTGACTTTCCTTTCCCCACCTTGAACTCGCCTTTCTATCCCTCTTCTGGATCTCACCCGCCGTCCTCTACCCAGCCGTTCACCTCCTCCCCCACTCAGTCTTCCTCTCATCTTCCTTCGGAGTCGTCTTCTGACCGTCACAGCAACTATCAACCTCATCACCGCAATTCCTACCCGTCATCTAGCCCCAGGGACTCGCACTCTCAGTCTTTCCAACGCGGGGACCTTCCGCGGGCCTTACCGGCGATAGGCTCAATCACCAGCTCATTCGGGGGAGGTGGTTCGGGTGTGAGCGATCCTTTGGGTGACTTCAGCTCCTGGCGGCCTCCTAGCGGCCATGGGATAGGACACTGAAACCAATGGTATCGCGAAAAGCAGAAGGACTGTGTATTATAAAATTCGCTATATTGCCAGGTTTCTCGCTCAATCATCTTTGAGCTTTCTGTTCATGTACATATTTTTACCCGTCTTATCGTCCTTGTTTCGTCCTGATCGCGCTTTCGTGTTACGCATATCTATCAGTCTATATTCCCTACTGTATCCTATCAATTGGTTTATGCTGTACATATTCAAGACTCCATTGAATGATATCACTTTAGACTCGTAGCATTCAACAAGCGCGTCCCTTTTTCCCCCGTCTTGCGGCTATCAACACAACGACGGAAAAAGGACGAACAAGCCACGCAGAGAGCGAATTGAGTCATCCTTCAGCCTGCTTTGACCTCGGGAGGATTGAATTTGTGCCCACCGAAGTCATTCAGTATTTTCAATTACGCCTTTGATCGAGGCAGCGAAGGACGATCCCTAGCTTCCCCCAGTTGGCAGCTGAAAACACAATCTGTATTTCATACGCATCATCGATGTGCAACTCATTTCCAAACCTCCCTTTCATTTGCGGAGACAGACAACGGCATGGTGCTCGTTCACTACCACATACCCACAATAGATGGGGGGAAATCAACAACGAAGGTTCCTCGATCGATGAACCTCTTTCGAAGGACTCACGAGTGGGAGCTTTACACACGAGCCAATCGGACTTTTTGGTTGACCTGACCAGCGGGAAGAACAGATTCTTCACCGCCGTCCCTGGTGCGGGGGTCGGACGTCAGCAACTCGAGAAGCGAAAACTCTGAAACGGAACCACGGCTATATTAACTTGAACAAACGAAAAGCCCCCTCCAGATTTTTGCAATCAGAAACTATTTAGAATCACAAGGAAAGGGTTGTGGATGCGCGTGAACTCGTGCCATTCCACAGCTGTACATCATCAGACGCATGGGCTATAGGGCTAGACCACAAGACGACTGTTCACTTGGCGTCAAAGCAGCAGCTTCTTCCCTTGTTGTGATACCTCGGAATCGGTATGTTGTGCGGTATGTTTAGAAGGTGGGGCGGAGTGGGGTGGTGAGTCCGTTTCGGCGACTAGTGTCCGGATGGAGTCATTTCGGGGAACCTGAAAGAGAAACGAACCAGCACCGCCGATAAGCTACAGTATGACTCTGAACGAAGTGGTGGCCGTCTCGAGGACTACAGTCCCTGCAGGTCAGCGACAGCGCCCATAACATGGGGCACGGAAGTCAGCAGTCTCCAAGAGGGTCGACCAAAGAAGAGGGACCATCTCCTATCTTCTAGATTTGAAGACCTGGGCTAGCCTAACGTAGATTGTGCGAGAACAGTTGTCGTGACCATAGAAAAGGAAGCTCTGTCGGAGTTCGTTTGTTGATCATAACCTATCATGACCTGTACGCTTGTATTTGATCATCGACAAATTTCAAGACGCATGTGGGCGTGATGCCATGGTGGTCTGATTGAGTACAACGAGCGGTCTTCAGGGATCTTCAGTAGGATCTACAACGGTCTTGGGCCTTTCGTCCCATGACTGAGATTACTAGTGTTTAGAGCCCAAGGGTTGAACTGTAGCGCGGTGGGACACCAGGAAAGCGACTAGGGGGGGGAGGGAGTGGAGGCCTATCCCGGTCCGTAGACCAGTGGTAAAAATCTTTGTGTGAGAGTCCCGCCTTGACTCTGCTTGAGTCCGAAATCTCGGTAGACGCCCAACGTCAGTTTGCAGCATTCATGGAGCAGCCGGGAGAATTAAAGGGCAGAACAGCCGGGATTGTAGTTTCCAAAAGTGCAAAGTACCCCGAGGATGATAGGTCTTGAGAATTCCCTCTGCAGCAGCCTCCATTGCCCAGGCTTGCCACGAGTAACGTCGTGTGGACTAGACACTGACATTTCTTGATGCAGATAATGTCCACCGTGTATGACACTTATTATTCGTGTGTAACGAGAGAGAATGCGATGTTTGTCGAAGATCTTTGTCCTTGCGGATTCCTAGGATTCTGTCAAATAAACCTTGCTATGACACATTGTGGTCATGCGTGATACATTCCATATTTACGATGTAAATTATTGATGCACTCACCCTCACCATCGCATTTGCTTTGCTGGCCAGTGTCGGCGTGCGCTGTGTACAGGGCTGAAGTTTTTATTTGGCGGTGTCGAACGTTGGGCAAAAAGTCAAGATGATCGTGTGAGATTTGGGTCAAAGGACTTCGATGAATCTGAGCACTGAACCAGTAGCGAATAGTAGTGAGAACTTGGGAATGACAGGGATTTCACTGTCATTATGAAAATAGAGAGTTGACGATGATCATGAAAGGTGGAATTACAATGTGATCATTTGTCGCGACAAGCGGCATTCGGCCTCTCAATAACCGGGACCCACATCTGTTATAACCCTTGCACAGGTCACTCAGAGACATCCATCACCCAACCAACAACGAATCATGGCACCTCAAGCATATGTACAACCAGTCTGCGACTCTACCTCCATATTCAAGGACGATATCTTCAAGGGAAAAGTAGTGTTCTGCACGGGTGGAGGGTCGGGCATTTGCAAAGGGATGACTGAGGCTTTGGTACGCCTTTGCTGAACTTCTCAGCTCCACGGAAACTCACAAGGCATTTGGCTCTTGTCGTATAGATGAGACATGGCGCAGATGCTGCTATATTCGGTCGAAAGTTCGTTGTCCAACCTGCGGACGGCTTGAACGTGACATACAGAAGACTGATCACTCGGTCATAATCAGGTTGGACCGGCTTACACAGACAGCCAAAGAGCTCTCGGATGCAACTAAAAGAACCTGTATTGCGACTCAGGGCGATGTCCGGCAACCAGAATCGTTGAAGGACGCAGTACAGAAGACAGTAGAAAAATTTGGCAGGATTGACTTCGTCATCTGCGGTTGGTTGTCCTAAGGTCTCAGTTTCGAACGCAGTTTGACGATGTTTGGACTGAATTTAGGTGCTGCTGGTAACTTCTTGGCTCCAATCTCTGGCCTTTCAGAGAACGCATTCAAAACCGTAATGGAAATCGACACAGTAAGTGATTCAAAGGGCCGGTGACTTCAGATTGGTAGTACTTACAATCCCGCCCATTTAGATTGGGTCATACAATACAGTCAAAGCGACTCTCCCACATGTCCGGTCTTCCAGGGGGTCTTATATCTTCGTTAGCGCCACACTTCACTACAACGGTCAGTATTCAGTGACCTCCATCTCGCATTGAATCTAATTTTGACGTTCGGATCCCTAATACACAGCAACCCCATACCAAGCACACGTATCGGCAGCGAAAGCGGGCATAGATGCGCTGTCTCAGGTCCTTGCGATTGAAGAGGGTCCACACGGTATCCGCTCAAACGTCATTTCACCCGGACCAATAGGAAATACAGAAGGCATGGACAGACTGTCGAACAAGTCTGTCCCTGGCAGTGGTTGGATTTCCGGCGGACCTGTGGGACGCATCGGAGATATAAAAGATGTTGCCAATGCTACACTCTTCCTTTTCAGTGACGCTGCTTCGTTCATCACAGGCCAGGTTTTACCCGTCGACGGCGGATGGGAACATCTCCGAACTACGCAACTACCATATCCTCAAGCTGTTCTGGATCCTGACAGCGTGGGCAAAATGATCAAGGCCAGAATGTAAACTGTCCTCCATTAATCTTATCAACTATTTGTCAGTTTTGCGATGAGCGAGAGTCACGGCTCGAGAACGTTGTAGGTTTGCAATTATTCTCAAACTAGACGGAGGTTCAGAGCCATGAGGTGACTCGGAAAATCCTCTCAGTAGTATTACTGAAGACGATACTGATTCCTGTCCGACAAGTTGGCGCGTGAGGCCTCAAGGACATGACAGCCAGTACGCTGGGCTGAAGGTGAAGGGGTGGCTCGGGAAGGACTTCGGACGCCGACGCAAAGCGCGACAACATCGACTAAACTCCGGAACAGTATTTTGGGGTGCCGAATCAGCTCGAAGCCTGTTACATACTTTTCGATTTACCCTCGATGGCTGAGACGTCTTTACGCCACAAGAATCTGGTAATTGAGGCAGTTGCAGGAAATCCTCGACCTTCGGCCGAGATAGATCAGATTTATTCTGAGCCTCCGTGTTACTGTTAGCCCGGGCTTGAGTACATACTTGCAGGGGATGCTCGTTCGTAAAGGTTATTTGCGCAGCCGGTAGACAAATCTCGAGCGGGGTTCTCAGTGTGTACGATCGAGCCTGGCCCGCGCGTTCAGGCGCCTTGTGTCCCGCTGCTCTCTGTCAATTTACATGTCTGGGCCCTGGTATATCCAAGCCGATACGGGAGAGATGGATGTGATGTGAATGGAAAGCGATCTTTGGCTGGTGTTTTGTCATATTCTTTTTGCGTCGAACCTCGGTTTTACTAGGTACCACCGGGAAACCATGCAATACGTCGGAGTCCCGTCCCACCAGTCACAATCGCCGTACAAGACCCCAGGTCGTGATACATAACATCCGAGACCATGCAACGTGACCTTTCAGTACGGCTCCGAGCGGATTCGAACTTGTACGGGTCTCACGGGCACCTTGATATCAAAACCTGGCGATTCTCAAGCACAAGGTTTAAGAAGTCCTCTTTTGGTTGTTTGGGCGCTCAATTGCCGCTCTAACTTCGCATCGGGCCGGTCCGTATCTCGGACCGTTCCCCAATTGTTGTTGTCGTAACTTGCCTTCTACTACCACCACACAGTCAGAACTCGAGCCTTCAACTAACCCTTGGACTGCTGGCACTACGGTGCATACTCATCGATCCCTCATACCTTCATCAGACACACAATTGGATGGCCGCCGAGCCAACATCCCATGATTTCCCACCTGACTTGAATCCCGTCAATATCAGGGAGAAGTATTCCAAGAACAGTGAATACGCAGGCTATATGCCTGGCATCCTACGTCAGAGATGGGCATGTGAAGGGCCCTCATCGAGCTCGAGATTGGAGGGATCAGTTAATAGTACGTATCAGTGTTGACTTCTTCGGCTGGCTGCGCTCTCCGTCCGTATTTAAAATACAGACGTCTCATCGTCGGTTCCCACTCCCTCTGAACTCTCATGCTCTCCATTACCACCTCATTCTGGGTCTTGGGCACTTTAACTGGAATATTTGCTCAAGGGGACACCAACTCTCGCAATGTTTCATCATGCCCAGGTTTGTATGAGATAGAGGCTTAAGCTAACAAGGGATCCATATTGACAACTCATAGGATACGCTTTGGATTCCGTTTCTGAGAACGAAACTGGGTTGATTGCTCAACTCGACCTCGACGGACCTCCTTGCGACGCCTTTGGAACCGACATACCGAATCTTACCATCGAAGTGGCATATGAAACTACATCGAGGTAGAACCTTCATGCGCGGCCTCCACAAATCACCCTGATTATTCCTAGGCTGCATGTAACGATACGAGATTCCGACCAAAAACAGTTCGTTGTGCCGCAATCTGTTGTTGAGCGACCAGCCCTTCCAACACAATCCTTCGCCGATACGTCCGACCTCGTCTTCAATTACGAGTCGGCTCCTTTCGCGTTTTGGATTACACGACGCTCGGATCCTCTCGCAGCTCCACTGTTTGATACCAGAATTGGCTCGCTTCCTGCAACACCAATACCTCCTGTAGTTACGACAGACAACAGTACGGCACTCGATAACTTCAACCTCGTATTTGAGGATCAATTTCTCCAGGTGACGCGATTTTCCTTGACTGTTTTGATCAATTTGCATGAACTTCTTCCAGCTCACCTCTGCCTTGCCTTTGGATGCCAATGTATATGGTTTGGGGGAATACTACTCAGAGACTGGATTCAGGAGGAGAATTGTCGAACAGGGGGGCTCGATCCAAACCCTGTGGGCCCGCGACGTTGCAGATCCCGTCGACGAAAACATGTAAGCCACACTGCGTTTTCAGATCTCAATATGAGCTGTATAGCTGACACAATCATTCTCTTGAGGTACGGATCTCATCCGCTTTACTTGGAACACCGATACAATGAATCCACAACTGAATCCCATTCTCACGGAGTCTTCTTACTAAGGTCAGAAAAGTGTCAAGCCGCTCGAGCCTTATTTTGTCTACTATAACCAGAATTATTCAGTTCCTCCGGTGGAGATATCTTGTTATTGACGCCCCCCGATGCGCTTCAATCGCTGGTACAGTACCGGATGATTGGAGGGATTCTCGACTTCTATTTTCTGTCCGGCCCAAGTCCTCAGGCCGTCGTCGAACAGTATGGAGAACTAATTGGGTTCCCCACTTGGCAGCCGATATGGGGTTTCGGATTCCATCTCTGCAGGTACGTGCATGCGGTTCAAATGCTTCTTTCTACTGAAACTCCCGTAAGATGGGGATACCACAACGTGAACGAGACCCGGGAGCAGGTCGAAAATATGCGCAAAGCAAACATTCCATTGGAAGGTATAGCCTCTGATTTTCTTTCTTTTTTAGCGCAATTCATTCTTACCCTCCCTATGTAGTGATGTGGAACGATATCGACCTATACCTGGCATTCCGTGATTTTACAACTGACCCTGGAAGGTTCCCAGGAGCAGATGTCAAAGCATTCATTGAGGAACTCGTGAGACTACCAGAGGCTCGACGTTTCGATCTAAAACTCACCATGCTACTATTCAATAGGCAAAAAATCATCAGAAATGTGATGTTCAGTCCCGTTTCCTTGCGTCAGGTTACTGACCCTAGGCCCAATATAGATATTCCAATTGTGGATGCTGCCATCGCGAAGTCAGTAAATGCTACCGACCTGGTTCGTGTCTTGTTCCGCTCGTCCTGAACTTGAACTAAGAATGATGGTTATAGTATGAACCCTATTTGGATGGATCGCGACGGTGGGTAGTCTCTCTCCTGACTGCGCCGCTACGTCAATCAATCTGATTCTTGTTTTTCACAGAGGTGTTTTTGTCAACAACCCCGACGGTACCGAATATATTGGGAAGGTTTGGCCCGGTTATACTGTAGGAACCCCCCTCGTCCTCGAGTCCGTGACATGAATTCTTTGTATCTGATTTACGTCGTAGGTATTCCCCGATTGGTTCGCGGACTCGACGCAGGCCTGGTGGACAGAAGCTCTTGGAAACTGGACCGAAGCAGGCGTTGAGTACTCAGGAATATGGTTGGATATGAATGAGGCTTCGTCTTTCTGCGAAGGGTCATGGTAAAGTGTAACTGAGCTTCTAGTCTCCCTTTTATTCACCACAAATCCCTGAACAGTGGGACTGGGCAGGACCTACCCGCCTTGCAGGTTCCCCCCATTGTCCTACCCGGTACTCCTGGCAATCTAGTGACGGACTATCCTGAATGGTGGGTAGGGTCGCATGGCTCAAGTAACACCCAAGAATTAACGATCCTGTTGATAGCTACGACCCCGAAAAGTTTGGGCCGAGTGGGAATATCACTGTGAATGGAACGCTAACCTGCCAACCCTCGGAATCTCCGTCGCGGCGTGAGCTCAATTCCCGCCAGCAGGCGAACTTTGACGTCAATACCCCTCCCTACGCGATTCACAATGGTATCTAGTCTCACCCGACTCCTTCAATCCCATTGGCTGAAATCGAGTTCTCTCTCTGTGTAGGGGATGGCCCGCTGTCAGTCGGGACTATTGCGACAAATGCCACGCACGCGGGTGGCATTACTGATATCGAAGTCCATAATTTGTACGGGCTAATGGAAGAGAAGGGTACCCACCTCGCCCTCCAGGACCTTCAACCTGGCAAGCGACCATTCCTCATATCACGCTCCACGTTCCCGTCTGCTGGGAAATGGACTGGGCATTGGGTGAGTACCGACGACGGCTCGCCTCCCCTGCAAGTGATCTGACAAATGGCTCCAAAAGCTCGGTGATAACTTCTCAAAGTAGGTCTAATGGTGCCAGTTCGGGCTCAAAGGGACCCCACTGATCGAACCCTTTCTTAGGTGGCAATATCTGTACCTGAATATTCAGGGTGTACTACAATTCCAGCTGTTCCAAATTCCCTTTGTTGGCGCGGACGCCTGTGGCTTCAGTACGACTGATCCGTCAGAATCTTGTCGTCCATTCCCCTCATGTTAACCTTGTAGACGGCAACACCGACGAGGAGCTTTGCAACCGATGGATGCAATTGTCTGCGTTTACGCCCTTCTACCGCAACCACAATACCATGGGAGCGATCTCTCAAGAGCCATATCGTTGGGAGAGCGTCGCAAACGCCTCGAGAACTGCTATGGCCGCCCGTTACTCCCTCCTGCCGTATTGGGTTCGTGCAGATTTGCTCACTGATACCTTCATCTAACCACTTTATGACCAAGTATGCGCTATTTGCTAACTCCTCCACACGGGGTACTCCCCCCGTTCGTGCCCTCTTCTTTGAATTTCCCAATGAGCCCGAGTTGTTTGGTTTCGATAGACAATTCATGATCGGAAGGCACATCTTGGTCACTCCCGTATTATCGCCTAATGTGACATCCGTGGAGGGTGTGTTTTCCAGGGCTTCGGTAGTGGCATCAATTACTCATAGCGGACTTTTTCGCAGGTATCTTCCCTGGACGGGGCCAGGTGGTGTGGAGGGACTTCTTTACCCATGAAATCATCGAGGCTTCGAATGGCAGTGTCACACTACAAGCCCCCCTCGGCCACATCAACGTGCACATACGGGATGGATCTGCAATCCTCATGCACGCGAAACCCGCATACACCACTGAGGAAACCCGCCAGGGCCCGTTCTCATTGCTGGTTTCCCTGACATCCGACCGACGAGCACTCGGATCGTACTATCTTGACGACGGTGTCAGTAACCCCCCGGGAGCAAGTACTACGCTATCAATCGTTGCCTCAGATAACCAACTAGAGATTCATGCTGATGGCGGATTTAACATCGGACAGCCTCTCGAGGAGATCACGATCTTGGGGGTCAGTGAGCGCCCCTCGGAGGTGACTGCACAGAACGATTCCATCGCAACTTGGGATTACGATGAAGCGCTTCAACAGCTTAAGCTGTCCAATCTCACCATTGATTTGAACGGAAATCAGGTTATCATGTGGAGCACATCTGCAACTTCGCACTCCTCTTTCTCCCCCACCTTCTCTGATCAAAGTGGTATGTAGTAATTGCACATATTCAAGTACGTGAAAAAAAGTCCTGTGCCGGCGTGTGGAAATCAAGAATGTTGAACTCTTGTGATCACAAATGTCAACGACTTCGTTGGTGTACTCATTCGGGTGGAACTCACTGAACAAACCAACGCTGGTCGGTCGCGACACAGTTGCTCCCGTGAGCGTTCTGAGTCGCCTGGCAGCTCAATGTCGCAAAATCAAGCACATCGGTCTGGTAACAAATCAGGGGAGAAGCGCCTTAAAAGATAGAAGATTGTGACCCACCCAGTCAGTGCGACAGTATGCTAGGTCGCCCAAGTTCTGGTTGACGAAGAAGGTCTTGCAGCTCCGGAAGGTCATGGCAACGGTATTGTTAGTCTAACGACGCATGTTCAGTGCATCTATTCAGTCAAAAGACCACGGGAAACTCACTCCCGTGCCGATGGGGAATATCGGAGCTGTATTCAAAAACTGCGTTGGTCCATACAGGACGTGACGACAAAGACACATATGCAACGTCTCAGTATTCTCACTATCGAAGCGTAGAGCATTTGCGATGACATCGCATTCATTTGGGTCGGGACCTCCCCCCGAGGGAGTGAAACAGTTGGTCTTGCCTATAAAAGGGATGCAATTGAGTCCTCCATCGATAGAGAGTCTATGGGTAGGACCGACTGCTCACATTGAGTCCCGCAAACGTTGGTCGGTGGGGTTTGGCGAGCGGCGAGGAGTTGAGGTGAAGGCCCCGGGCAGGTGACGAAATCGACTTTGACGTCCTGGTTTGCCCCGATGAAGGTTTCCCGTTGACTATTTGTCCTGAGCATATCTCGCCTGGGTCACACTGTAGCGTTTGGCCGTAAGTCGTATGGCACAATTTCGATAAGAGAAACTATACTCACTGGTACCGGTGACCACGCCCACCAACGCAACGAGCAAAAAGACACAGCGGGTCGCAAGATGCATGGTAGATATCAGCGAAGGAGCACCATCTGATTGGATTGAGTTCTCTTAAAAGGTGTTTGTCTCATGGCGGTCAATACCACCGTCCGAGGGAAGTGCGTCGTAGTAGTCGTAGGGTCATGGGGACGATGTTTCTGGACGAAAAAGAAAATAAAGAGACCTTTCCATCGCGCTCACCGCATGAGCATGGAGACCGTGAATGCCGCTCCACTGAGTCACCCGTTTCAGTCCAGATGAGGCGTTACCGAGGGTAGGGCCGCCTATAGGCCAAGGAGAGCCCTCGCGAGCCTCACCATTCCAAGAAACCACAGCGGAGCCCAGAGATGACGGAGGACCAGGGACCCGTACTTTCAGTTGTTCGACAATGTTGGAGTTGTCGATTCCAGGGAGGATATCGTTCGGCATCCAGCGATATTTTGCAGCACTAATAGAGAAAAATTCCTAGAACGAGCTCGTCAAACGTGTTTCTCACTGCTAGAGCATTGACTCTTGAGGGCTATTGAGGGTGGGCGAAATCGTGGTAGCTGATTCCGGTGACTTATTTGAACACCGGTGTCCCAAAAGGGTCAGGACAACTAACTATTCAAACAGGTTTTGCCTAACAAATGCAAGATGTCATTTGAACGGGACAGCACTGATTCTCTCGAGCCGCTAGACTCGGACCCTTCTAGCTTCTCAAACGACGAGGCGAGAGCGTGCGTTCAACTTTTTCTTGTAGTTCCTGACCACAGAATGGCGCCATACCGAACTCATCATTACAGGTGCTTTTTGCATCAGAAAGAGGAAGTTTATCGGACCTACTTGAAAAAAACAATCGGGACGAAATAGACCATCCTACAACATTCCAAAATCACTTCTGCAATGGGATCGGTCAGCGATCAAGCTCGTCCAAGGCGTATCCTAGTCATTGGTGGGGGTCCAACTGGTCTGGCTACTTTGAGGAACCTCTTGGACCTCGGAAAGGGCGTATTTGAACGAGTAGAGCTGGTGGAGAGACGAGACGACGTCGGGGGCGTGTGGTGAGTAGACCAACTATCAGCATGCCTATCGATTCTGAAGTCTATTGTCTGAAGGTATCTTGACCCGAAGCCCTCTGAAATCCCGCCAGAGCAGGCGGGCAAACCGCGATGGCCCTCCCCTTCGTATCCTGGTCTTGTCGGGAACGTTTTGCCTGAATTTCTGTCGTTCCGAAATGCTGCATTCCCTAAACCACCTACTACTCCTCAGCAACCGTTTCCAACGTTGAAGGAGACCTATCAGTACCTTCGCCATGTCGCAGAACCCTATATCAAGAGTGGAAACATACGACTTGGCCATGAAGTGACCAGCGTAGAAGAGTTACCCAACAACACTGGATGGCGGGTGAAATTTAGAGACTGGAGTAATGGATGGGACGGAGTTGAACGCGATGAAACTTGGGACGCGGTCGTCGTTGCTATCGGCTGGTACGACAATTTGGTATGGCCCAGAACTGAGGGCTTGGAACCGTTGAAAGATAGAGGTATAGCTACACACGCCAAATTTTGGAGGGGACCAGAGGGGCTTGAAGAAAAGGTAAGTTTTGTATCTTTATTCTTCTTGAGATCACTGCTCAGCCATGCCGTGTAGCGAGTACTCGTTATCGGTAACGCAAACTCTTCAAACGATGTCGCTGCTCATCTTGCTGCCGTTGCGGAAAAGCCTGTCTATCGCAGCATTCGACGCGCTGCATTCCCCGGTTTCCCCAGTCTACCAGACGATCGGATTGAGGACGTCGCCCCCGTGCGCAGATACATTTCGAGTCCATCCAGTGACAAATTCGGCGTCGAGCTTGAGAACGGGACATTGATAACGGACCTCGATCGTGTCATCATCGGGACAGGATATCGTCCATATCCCGGCTTCATTCACGTCCTTTCCTCTGCTGAATCTACGAATGCAAAACTGGAACCTCTCATGTCTGAGAAAATATCGCCTCATCGCATTCCATCTCTTCACCGGCACATTCTCTACGCGCCGAATCCGACTTTGGCGTTCACAGGCTCGACAATGGCTTACACTCCCTTCACTGTCAACGATCTGGCTTCCGCTTGGTTGGCACTAGCATGGGCGGGTGAAATAACTTATCCCTCGACTCTCGAAGGACGGTTAAATTTCGAAGTCGAGCGTTTGAAAGCTATTGACGCGGCTCGCAAGGAATGGGCTGCAAACTTGGAGAAGGAAGGGTTGCACAATAATAGAGCACTACCATCATCTCTCATGCAATACTCTGTTTTGGCAGCAGCCGAAGAAGGTTATGCTAATGGACTCAGGGAGGAGGTCGTCAAAGCGCGACCAGAATTGGGGAAGAGCGTGGAGGAGGGTGGGTATCCGCTTTGGAACGACGAGAGGAGGGTCTGGAGAGAAAGAATGTATCCCATCAAGTTCAATGCACTTAAATGGGCTAGAGAGAACCATATCAAGGGAGGTACTGAGGTTTAGAAGGTAGAATGTATATTCTGTACACATTATAATTAACGTTGGAGGCTGTATTGCCGTCGTCCGCAGAATGATCAGAAAAATACAATGAAATCGTGGCTGTCGTGACTGTCCGTATAGATAATAGATATAGTAGAAGAATTACCATAGAACCAATACTTATCCAAGGCGAGAAAGTAAGAGGCCTGATAGCGCGAAAACAACTGAAAATGAAAGAAATAGTGATCTACGGAAAGGGATGTAGAGCCACGCGTCAGAGAGTGACTCAAAGCAACGAACACTCGGAAAACACGACGCGTGCACCCGCTGACCCGACCCTGCACGCCTGCACCTGCCCCTCGCCCTCGCCTCCTACGCGACAGGAGCATGTATTGAGATAGAAGAAAAGTGTGCTCACGTCTTGTCCACCTTCCTACCCGTCAAGGACAATTTAGAAAGCATATCTCCCCACGAAGGTGATGGTGAATCGTTCTCGAGATCGAATGACCCTGGCATCTGTAAGGCCATATCATAGCTGTCCCGTGCGGGTTTTGAAGGAACTTTAGCGTCCAATGAGATGTTGCCTATCTCTTGCGACTCGATTGACGGTGTGGATGGTGTTGAAGTTGAATCAGCGGATAGCGATGGTAAAGGCTGCACTTCCTCCTGTCGGTTGGCTGGCGATGTAGGTGTGGCAATACCGTTCTTATCTTTTCTGTGATCCTCATTCGGAGCGGTGACTGTGACGTTCGCGTTCTCCCCAGGAGCATGACTTCCCAGTTTTCTAGTCTCACCCTCCTCCCCACCTAATGCAGAATTTGGAGATTGTTTCGGCTCCGAGTTCCTCCAGCCTTCATCATCATCGTCGTCGTCAGTGGTGGCGCCGCTTTCGGTTCCTGTCCTCGTGTGGCCCGCGCCCCAGCCACCGCTGCTACTAGTTGGGTTGGAACCCACCCGAGGGACCTTGCTGGCGCTGAGACCAGACTTTAGCCTTCCAATAGCACGCGCACTTGCGATAGCTGAGCGCCATCGAGCGCGTGGGTCGAAATGGTCACGAAGACCAGCACCAAGGTCGTGTTCGGCAGACGGCGTGTGAGTGGTCAGCCACTAATGGAAGCGAATGAACTTCGGGATCTGCACAGGAAAAGGATGTAACTTACAGGGTCACTGAAGATCTCGCTCGCTGTCGGCCTCTTTGTTGGATCGGGATTCAAGAGCGTTCGAATGAATGTTTTAGCTGGACCGTCGTTAAATATTATCTATGAGGTGATGGGAGGATGGCGCATACCCTCGGAGCTGACATTCTTCCAATATCTCTCATGAAATTCGATCTTCGCCTCCGTAGTCTCTTTGATCAGCATCTTCACATCGTCCGACCGGAATGGAGAGTAACCGCAAAGCAGCACATAAGTTATGATCCTGATAATGATCCGACAATTAGAAACCGTAGAGAACGCAGACATCATCGAACATACCCTGTACTCCAGATATCCACAGCCTTTCCATGGCCCTCATTCAGTAATACCTCAGGTGCGACGTATCCGATGCTACCAGCTAGCGAATGTAGCTGTTCTTCGGGCGAATGCAGATGTTTTGCGCTGACAAGCAAGTCATTAGTCTTCAGAGAGGATAAATCCAAACAACAATCAGAACTCACATTCCGAAGTCAGCTATCACGATGTCACTGTCCTCGGCACGCGTGCGATACAAGATGTTCTCCGGCCTAGGAGAGATATCAGTCTTTGGCCTGCGAGGAGTACAGCAGGGTACTGACTTAAGATCGCGATGAACGATGTCGTGGTCGTGAAGGTACTTTACCCCAGCCAATATTGACCTGGATATACAGCGAGAGATCATTAATACGAATCCTTGAAGAAAGTTGGAACAACCACCTCACAACAACGACCGCGTCCTTCTCGGTAAACTTCCCTCTGCTTAGAATCCGTTCAAATAGCTCTCCACCGACAGCAAGTTCGAATGAGAGGTAGTATTTTGACCGGGACTCGAACCATTCGTAGAATTTGACCTGGATATAAGAAAGAAATGATGAATGATTGAACATGCGATGGTCAAGCATTCTTACGATGTTGGGATGGTCAAGACCTTTCAACACCTCCATTTCACCCCATACGCTTGCTTCATTTCCCTTGACTTTCTTCTTCGGTATGATCTTCAGAGCTACATCCTTTACGACTGCGATACTGGCCGATGAATTGCGCGATGGGGTGGAAGCGCCCGATGATGGTCTGGAAGCTGGCTTCCCCGGTCCAAACGACAAGTTTCGTTTAGGTTTTGGGGAAGTCTGCGTAGGGCTCTGTTCCTCGTCGGACGTTGCTGCTGCCCCGTGTTCTGCGACGGCAATCTGCTCTGGTGGTACATGCCACGTTGCTCGCTAAAGAAAACGTTTCAAAACCTCGACATGAGCCAATCGACAGGCCGGCTAGGACGCACCACTACTTTCCCAAAGGTACCTTCGCCCAATACTTGATGGACTTCGTAATGTTTCTTCTTTACGAAGCTTGGCGGCTGCGGAAGAATTGCATTCTTGATAGAAAGCATCACAGGTTTTGATCACGGTTTGTGTTGGTTTGTCCTTGTGAACTATTCGTCGGTGTCTGTCTGGGGGCCCTTGCGCTGGCGGACGTGAATATGCAACTGATATGAATACCAGTGAGGGATAGGCAGAGTATTAAGTGACCTCAACGGGGCATTAGCGTGGTCGATGGATTACTTGAAGGTCTGAATGCTGTTCAACTCCCTGTTGTATTTTGGTCCATTATGATTTGATCTTGACGGCCCGATATAACGGGTAAGCGCCCCGCGCGCCTAACAGAATTTGGATCATGACCGGACGGCGATGATAGTCAATGGCAATGTGTAGGTATCCGCAGGCTGGCGAACCTCTCAAGAGGCCCGAAGGTGCAGAGCTCAAGTACGTATTTCATTCAGAATTTTGCCCGGCGGAGTCGGGGACGGAATTTCATATCTCAACACCTTCTGGGACCCGGCATGATAATACTCAAATAATACTTCTACAAGCAGGAGACGGCGGAAAGACAACACGGCAAACGGTAGAGCAACAAGAGACAAGACCCTAGTTCGATCTAAAACTGTGATGTACTCGACGTTCCTCCGAGATATAGCGGTCCCAGTCAAATTTCCTTTATCATATATCTCCAATCAGCCACAAGTTTCTTCGAAGCCACATTCAAGGAGGAGCTCACCAAAACGAACGGATCAGTTCGTTGGTCAGGTACCCACAATTCTGACATCTGGGTAGTAGACCCATCAACCTTCCAGGGGTCACCACAACCTCCCGAAGATACGGGAATCCGAGCGGCTTTCTGCTCGATAGGAGGTCATCCAGATACGTCCAGGCAGGAAGCGCTGCTTCAATTGTTTTCCTAGAGCGCCCAAAGTCAAAATTTAACAATTGCACCGTAGTCAACGGAGCTGTATGAGCTGAACGTATAATATCAGCTGCTTGGGAGATGTCGCGAGGATTGCCTCCGGTCCATTTGATCCTGATGGCACGTAACTTGTACAAGCCTGACAGGTCAAGACCTTCCAAAACGGTGGACAATGAGCCTGTGCAATCGTAGACGCTAAGCGCGAGGGAACTTACGAGATACAGGAGAGACCCAGTCGAAGTCAAGGGAGAGTGTCTCGACCGTCGTACACGAGGAGTTGAGGAAGGTAGCAATACGACAATCGACGTCGTAGCGATCGTGGCAGTCGCCATCGAGTCCGAGACCGACGTATAAGCTGGAGACGCGTTTGAGGTTGGCATACTGACTGAGCCAGTCCATTGACTGTACCACCGGCTGTGCACCCTCGAGGCTGAGGCGTCGAAGCCGCGGGAAGGAGAATAGTCGGTGCCCGCCCATGCTTATCGACCGCCTCGAGTGGCTGATGTGAGGCGAGTGTATCCGAAGGGCTAGACACTCAAGGGAGTCTGAGAAGATGCACACAAATTGCATGATCTCTTCGACAGTGCCTTGGCGTATGTTGATATGTAAGGAGGTAAGGGGAAGGTTGCGAGGGTCAAACGCCAGACTCTCCGGTCCTGATCTCGGAAACGTGGGTAATGTCAGATGGCGAAGGGATATGCCCTTCATAGACACAAGATTCAGGAAGGAATGAAGCCACAGCTCGTTGTCTCTCTCCGGATCAATCGCCATTTGTTGGAGATATGGCCGCAGTGTGCAGTAAGGCGACTTCATGAGGATGAGAAGCCTGGCCATTCTGGTACGGTTCATTACAACCACCTTCGAGAACATCCTGGGCCGGGTACGCAAAAGCCATGTTCGACTGACGAGACTGCAGGACGAGAGGAGGTTGCTGTCATGTCGAACAACATCCAGGAGAAGATCGATAATATCAACTGGCAAGGGTGGGATGTGTTTGGTCCGCTGCAGGAAAGGAAACCGCGAACTTGTGTAATACAACATGTTTGCTAGGCAGAGTGTGAGGCGCTGGACGAGGAGGGTGGTGTCGGTTGGGAGCTGGAGAGTGCGAGCGTATCTGACTTAATATGAAGGGGCCGCGAGGGTAAGGAGGGAAGTCATGTCGTCAGCCTTTAAGCACCGGTTCCTATATCTAAAAAAGATGAAGGTGGCCTGGGTTCAGAAACATAACTCCGTTGGCTATATCTTGACATTAAACTTTAATTTTCCAGACACACACGGCATGGAACAGACTCGACCATGTATTCCTCGGTCAAGGTCTTCGGAGTGGCTAGCGTAGCCCAAATCCGAGTCAAAGAGTATCCCATGTACGATGCCAGGGGCTAACACGGTAGCCAAAACGCGAAAAAGATTGGCGACGGATAGATAGAATGGTGGATCGAAGTAAGAAGCCCGTCCAGAGAAGGATAGCAGACTCACACGTAGAACAGGAGGATCTGGTAAGATCCACCGAAATGAGAACTATCAGATGTATGTTGGTGGAAATCGGACCCTTGATGCGTCCAACAATGAGTAGATTCCCATGCTGGATATCATGTGTGCTTTGGAGAACTATTGGGACCGCCGCATTAGAACACAGCTGAGTATGAATATTGGAAATGAACGTGGAAGGCACACCTTTCCGAGGGTCACAATGAGCGCTATTCCAACACCAGCACGGACGAGTAGCGGAGAGGTTGTACAGCTGCTGCGAGGAGATGCGACCGACAGCTAAAGCGCTCGTCGAGAACAGTTGCATTCTCTTAGATAAATTTGGCAAAGACCTCCAATCTCTTGAGATCTGATAGACTAGTACCTGTGAGAGAATACGGATGAGATCCCGCTCAGATCTGACAAGTGAGCAAACGACGCACCAAGGCCGATAGGATTAAATAACATAAGGGATTCCTTAAAAGCCTGGCAAATGACCTCCTCGACAGCGCTATTGAGACAGGTCATACACTCGATGCCAGAAGATTGACTCGCTTGGCAGTGACTCAAAAGGTGATGTCGACGTGCTTTCTTCGGACATATCTGTGCCACAGCCAGAAACGACACTGCCGGAAGTTCCATAATGATACCAATGGACCGGCAGAGCGTCGGGAAACAGGAGACTGCTGGTAGCGAAAACCAGAGGTCCACCCGGTTTCCACAGAACTTTCCCAGAGATGGATATCTGCAAAAGTAATAATGGAAGCCAAACTATAACCACGCCAAAGCTGAACAGTGCCGCAGTTATGGCAGATCTTCTGCTGAAAATCAAATTACTACAAAGGCGAACTTTGGCCAAGTCAATGCCTGCGCAATGGTGTACCCTTATACATAGGGGGAATGGGGTCAAAAGGGGCCACTATGTTCCCTCTGCTGGTGCCGGGCGCATTTACCTCAACGAGGGACACACAGCCGAAACAGAACAGAACAGAATGCCAGGCTGAGGATGGCTGACGTTGACGCGGTTCTGTTGTAAGGTTGCACGGTCACGAGCATTTGCCAGCCACGCCATTAAACATTTGTTAAAATTAGAACTCCGCAAAAACGCGCGTCGCGTCTCATCACGACTTGTTGATCAGCCATCATCATCCATTTCCCAGGCAACAGCACTCTAGGTTCTTGAAAGACCACACATCCTTCATGATGAAACGTGGCCATTGGCTCATGCTTCATCTCGCCTTCGTATCCTCGGCAAGACTTCCAGTCCTGAAACTCCACTTTTCCGCAGCTCGGGCCTTGGCCGTTGGGCTGTTGTGTGTTTGGAGGGTCTCAGATATACGGTGCGACACATCTCGAAGAGAGCGCCTTCCTCTCCCTTTTCTGTGAATCGGCGGCTGTATAAGCCATACCATCTGAAGCCTCAGCTGGGAGTCTTTATCTTTCCAGATCTCCCTGGGAATTTGGCAGAACTTGGTTCCATTGTGCATAAAGTTCCTTTTGGGCAATTTGATGAATTATGACAACTGACTCTCGTGCGAGTGTAGATTCGTGACAAGATCCCATCCACTTGGATGTCCCTTTACTTACCGTTCATCCCGGATGAATGAACGTCGAGGTCTTGAACGGCAGGATTGGGGCTAGCAATCATACTGCGTACGCCCGTGATTGCGTTCACTACTGGATATGTACTAGCTGGCTTACTACGTTTTTGTTCTTGATCGTGTCGCTTGGAAAGCCCCTATCATCTCGAAACCTTCTGCGGCAACCCCGTTCGAGCCCTGTTCTATCCAGTCCCCGGCTCTGATCGCGTCCCTTGTCACCTTTCGAGCCTTGGATCACATCTGATCTGCTGCGACGTCGTACGGCTCATCACACAGATGTTGAGTGTCTTGACGTCCTCACTGTCCGCGAGACTATTCTCTATTGCTTTTTAGTCTATCAGTTACTCGAAGTCGCTCTCCGGTACCCGTTACCACTCTATCGCTCACCCTGTTGCTCCTCATTTACCGAAATTCACCTCCGTTAGGCCCATCTCCCACCTTCTAACCTCTTCCAGTCCGAGGTACAACAAGAGGTTGTTAGCGGACAACAGAATGTTGCAAGTCCCGCAGCTTATGCCGTGCTTTGGGAGGGCTTGCATCAAAAAATAGTCTACCCACCCGTCTATATGCTGATTCTCGCAGAATACAGTGGTAGAACCCTGTAGTACCCGTCCTTTCGTCATGTAACGTCCGATATGACGATGGACAAGAGGATTCGAGGCAAATGCTTACTGATACTAGCGCTTCAACTGCCAGGGCATCTCCGGGGGCCACTCAAATCAATCGAGCATCTCCCTGCGACTTCTACATATGACGCAGTACTGGACAGGGCGCGCCGAACTGGGTCCTAGAACCTGTGGATGTGGGGTCGCCATTATATGGGTGGGTCAGTTTATTCCGATGACGATAGCACAGATTTTGATGAATTTAATTATCGTTTCGGAGGTCCGTCGAGCTCGAGGAACAACGAATGACAGTACCACGCGTTTGAAGGACATAGGATTCTCCAAGGCCCACAGAGACCACCCTCCCGGGCGGGTGGTCCATGTGGTCGGTGGCTGAACGAGATTCACCCTGATTCACCTGGATCACTCAAAAGTCGCTCACAGCTTTTATTCAATAGCCGATTCAGGCGTGCAAATGGTGAACGGTTCGATCGGTAGTCACACTAACCCAACTAGCGTCAAGCTTTCAAACTCGCGAGCATACTTTCTGTCCTGTCATATCGAAGAATCTTCGCCAGCTGACCTTGGACCTGTCTACCGCGGTCCGATGATAGCAGCATGATAGCCATCTCCGTGTGCAAGAACTATTCATGAATGTCTGGGACGATTCTGATGTAAGTCCGCCAAGCCTACGTGGGCAGACTGACTTACATCCAAGGAACACCAAGGCACAAACATTCTAAACCTCCTGTCGGACGCAATCGCTATGAGTCGGTAAAGGAGACTTCAAGGTCGCTAAGGACATATTTCAGGATCGAAAAAGGCACGCAGGGGTTATGTGTACTTCTCCCGCCGGTGAGTGAATGTCTCATGTTCTGGAAGGAACTCAACAAACGGGACTAGATGATGACGACCTGGACCGGTACCACCCAACGCCGTTTGGGGTTATACCTGGTTATACCCTGTTATACCTTCCCACATTGTGCGAAAACTCGCAAGCATTGGACTCCGGAAGACTGGAAAGCGGGGACTACAGTACGTTGAACCGGGCGGAATTTGCCCTTGCAACGAAAGCTGTACAGATATAAATAACATTAATCCCCGAAACGAGGGTACTCACAACGTGCTGAATGTATCGAGCAACGCGAAAACGTCAACACTATTCACACGTTTGCCGTACAGACTCAAAGCAGCCAATCTGTAGTCAAGTCGAGGCGGATGCCAAAAATTCAGAATCCTAGCCAGGCACAAATAGGTCGGATGAATCTTGAAGCTGATAAATTCAATTCCCACCCAAAAACTCTCGGCGGCTAAGAGCTTTTTCCAGGGCACCTTCCTTTTTTAGATATGCCTGGCTTGGCCTGGCAGGTCTGGCAAAGGTCCATGATTTCATATAAAGCGGCATCGGGAGTGTGCCTGTTACCAACCTCATTGCCCCCCTCCCTCGACCATTCCCCTTGTCTCCCAATGCTCCTCAATTCGTGTTTTGTCGTCCTTGCTCTGTCTTTGGCGGCTTTTGCTGCCCCGATCGTGAGTCTCATGTTGTTTCTGTGCACACACCCTTTCCTAACACAGCGTTACAGGATAACAGCGCAGTGGTCGTTGCCAGGGCGGTCGAAATTGCGAGAGATGAAGTAGAAGTGAGTTGCAGAGTTCGAAATAATGGGCAAAGCGTTCTGACGACTCTGCTAGGCTCGAGAACCAGGACCTCCCTTCACCGCGAGCTGGAAAAGGAAGGCCGCTCTCGATGTGCGTAGCTTCATGTTTTTTGACCCGACTTCGCACTAACGTCACCACCCTCTTAGGCGAGATCGTTGAGCGACTCAAAACGCGAGCCTGAGCCTGGTTCACCACACGCTGTTACCTGGCGAGAAGCGGAACCCGAAGCAGCACCAGCACCACCTCATGCAGTTACCTGGAGAAAGCGTGAAGCCGAAGCCGAGCCAGGACCTCCTCACGCTGTCACCTGGAAAAAGCGGGAAGCAGAGGCAGAGGCAGCGCCCCCTCACGCAGTTACCTGGAAGCGAGAGGCAGAGGCAGCGCCTCCCCATGCAGTCACCTGGAAACGAGAGGCGGAAGCAGCACCTCCTCACGCAGTCACATGGAAACGAGAGGCAGAGGCGGCACCACCTCACGCAGTTACCTGGAAGAAACGTGAAGCAGAGCCCGTAGGACCCCATCAGGTTACCTGGTAACCTCCGCCACCCTCCGCCTTTTCTGTTCTCTCTTCTCACGACCGCTGTTATTCGCTGTATCATACGGGTTCTCATTTCGGTGAACCTTCCCCTCCTTTGGCCTGTCTTTCTCGCTGCGTAGTTGCGGAAGAATGTACTCTTCGTGGAGGTTATCGGGTTCAGGATGTCGTATTTTTCTTGCTGATCGAGTCAATTCTCTGTACCCGCTGTTACGTTGGACACTTCACTCCTTTCTCTCATCGATATTGTTATCGCTGTATATTCGCTGTCATAGTAGTTTCTTGTGGGGTTTTTTCACAAATTAATGGCAATCTCGCACTGCGAGAATTTTGGGACTTAGATCTCCAAATGATCGATGTTGGTGCGTCTGCACTTGGTTGTGGAACTTCCGGGCCTCAATGGGTCTCACTGCTTTCCCGGTTTCAAAGGGGTTGGGAACCGATCGACTTGTCGGGCTTGGTCTGTGACTGTCCATGACAGGACAGTCAACAGGTGCATGCAACATTACATGTAGCCTCCGATGTTCTACGGGCTTATACGTCCCGTATACATACAATAAGGTGATCTTCATTCTTAATCGGCACGTTGGCTCACGTTGGCCTGACGGATAGGCAACTATACTGCAACTCGCTTGTACCCACCGCGTACCTAGGAAACGTCGTCCGCCGGAGAGCTTGGATGCCGGCAAGAAGTCTCGTCAACCGAAGGCAAAGAATGTCAAGAGGTCTGAGGTATATTCACTGCCTTTCCAGAGTCGACTGGGCTCAGGTTATCGGAGAACCCAAGCGGATCACTGTGTACTTGCCTCCAGACTGAGCTACCATGGTTTCTTGTATACTCGGATTACTCGGGCGTGAAAAATCACCCCCCGTTAGCAGCTACTGTGTCAATGGCAATATTTAACGTTGTGAATGCCCGTGCATCCATATCGACCCTTGTATCAACCTATTCGCGAATCTCGGTCCCGACCGAGTCGAAAGAGATGAACGACCTCGCCAATCGTGATTCGAATTCGCGCGGAGGGCAAATCTCCCCAAGGTACGAGACTGCGAAAGGATCGCAACTTCTTATCGATGGACAATAGAAATGAGGAAACGACCCACTTTTCTGAGCTTGGACCGAAGATTCATTGTATTCGGCCGTTTTGTAGCACGTCCATGTAAGTACTTCAAGTCCACCTCGCGTCCCGGTTGACGGGAGACTGGGCTGAAGACACCATCATGCGCTACTACGCGTCAAAGTAGAGGCTTGAGAAGCCCAAGTGTTTCGGTCCCGGATACACAAGTTCCTGGGACGAGCAGACGCCCTACGTCGCGTAGATCTGGGACCGGCTCCAACAGGTGCGGAGGTCCATCAGGGCTTAAGGACCTCCAGGAACAGGTACGATAGTACGATGACCCTTTGCAGGTTTTTGGCGGTCTTGAAGTGACCTCTAATGTACGAGAAGTAGTAGTGATCCCCGTAGCCCTGGCATACAGGCTCAAAGACATGGTGGATCGATTAAGGAAGAGTTTTGTCTGACTGTTCACTCTACAGGACAGTTTCGTGAATCCAAATACTTCGTAAAGAAAGACAGAAAAAGACGGACTAGTATGGCCGCTTTCCACATACAGCCAGTCCTACGAGGACCGGAGATAGAAACGCCGATAGTCTGGGACTGAAGGTGAAAACTTGAACTTGGATTGCGTTCAAACTTCAAACGGCCGGCAAAGTCCGAGCGAGATTCCCAAGGGTATACAAAGGCCAAAAATACATTCTAATGGTCACTTATACACAAAAGCACCCTCAAACATAGGCACTATTTTTGCCACTAATACGCCGCTCCTACTTGTGAATTCCCATGGCCATTACTTCGCGCGTCGGACGTTATAGATTCCTCGTCCATATGCCTCTTCACTACAGTTTGCACAGAAATTCCCATACTTGACGAGGTATCAGCGCTCTAGCAGAGCAAAGCGGGAGTAACAATCGTCAGCTTCCATCGGAACAAATTATATGCAATGAAACGTCAAACGACAACTCACCTTTTCAACTGCCGTCGGCTCGGAATACTGTTGGCTTGTGTTGAAGTTGAAGCTGGTAAATCGGGGCATGTCCGAGAGATGGATAGATTTAGGATCGTCCACTGTTGCACGGAGACCTTCCCGCGCGTTAAGAGTTGCGAGGTACGAGTTGAGGTATACTAGTATGATAGTGTCGATCGGGATTAGCATACATTCCTTTCCTACACGAGCACACGGAGGAGCTCCATGGTCTCATCAAATGATTACACTCACGTTTGCTTAGTAGAAGGTAGAAGCCTACAATCAACGGAGCGGTTAGACCATGCGTTCAACTTCGGATGAACAGAAGATGGAGAAACCCACCGAGGAAGATGAAGTTGTGTGGCATGACAATATAGAATATCATTCCCAGGCTAGCGTCCACCCTAGAAACCAACGGGACCGTCCTCGTCGTTAGCGTTTGAAAGCGGATGTCTATGTTGGTCTCAGGTACTCACGCTACTATGAGACCTGTATTGATGGTGTAGGTCATCAAAATATTGATGAGCGTATCAGTTCTGGAAAATTTTGACTGGGTAAATGATTGAGACCGAGGCGAAAAAACTCGTTGTGGTACCTGTTGAACCCGGTTCTTGACCTTCTGAGCAGATAACAGAGTATGATGGCAACAAGAAGATCGCTCGTCGTGCCGGCGGCGAAATTCAGGTATAACAGACTCTGTGCGACCAAAGGGACCTGTTCAGCGGAAACATCACGAGCGTTAGAATGGAGAACCCCCCACCGAGACTGTATCAAGCTCGGCATATGTTGCCAATCCGAAGCTGCGGGAGAAAGCAACGTAAGTAAGAGGTACTCGCGAGGGAATGCCGGGGAAATTCTACGAACGCCTTCACGGTAATAACTGAGTTCAAGTGCCACAATGTTCAGTAAGGAATTTGGTGACGAGTGGCGTTGACCATGGGACTTACCAATACCAACAACTGGAAGGGCGCGTGAAGAACAAGGCGTCAGCCATCAAGGGTGAGATGTGGAGGTGGCTAAAAGGACCATACCGAGGTCTGTTAGGGAGACGGCAAGCTGGGTGCCAATGCCATTGATGTCAGTCGCCGCATCATGAATCATTCATTTCGGGAGGGATGCTCACAACGCCCAAAGTCATTGGGATATTTCCGCCACTCACTGGAAAAAAGGTTCAGGACGTGTGTTTCCATGGAAGAAGGGGAAGACCTACGTCGGTATGCACGTCGTGCGAACATACTAAACATGGAACGTTTTTCAGCTGGCTATTACATGAGAAGGAACCCGCACACACACACCTCCGTATGATGAAGTTAGATATGGACTAGGGGATTTGAGCGGACTCAGTGAAATAACACGCCGAGACACCCTCCAGAGACCTACCGTAATGGCCACATGAATCTGATGGAAAAAGAAGTTGTTATTCATCTCCCAAATGACGGCTTTTATGGGGATTGAAGGCTCACAAGTACACTCCTACCATGCAGAGAACATAACATGGAGTGATCGGTAAGTTTTCCATGAAAACCAGGATGAGGGCACTTACCAGATTGGTAAAGCTATAGCTATTGGGTTGGCATAGTTGGATACGAGATAGAAGTAAAGAATGTGGCTGTTGAGGATTGTGTCGAACGTGTCGAGAACCCTGAAGTAGGATGAGAACGCTGCAAGCAATGGGCTTCGTTGAATGTTGTTCACCAAAGAAACGCAATCTGAAGAGTAGAAGCCAAGGGGGATCAGACGTCAGTCGCTTGCATAGAGGACTCGTACGCACCAAAGACTTGAAGAGACCCTTGTCCCTTGAGCTGTGTCGACGAAAGTAGCTGAACGTCTGAACGCAAGTAACCCCCCACAGTCTGGTCAAGAGAAGATGCCGATTCTTCAGTTCCGATCACAAAACTTTTGAATGCGAGCCAAAGATACTGACGCGGTAGCAGCAAGTCCACCCACTAAGAGCGCGCCCAGGGTGTTGTCGAAACTGTTTGGGAGCAACACAGCGAGAGGATTGCTCGCCGCCGGATCGCTTGCTCCACCTGGACCGGGTGTCGAAAGAGCCTGAGGCGCCATCGTCGAAGGGGGGAGGGGACAGGAAGAGTGTGATCGAACCCGGCTAACCCTTTCAATACTTATAATGAACCTGAATACAAAAGGTTAAGGTAATTAAGGGTCTAAAAGGACCGGAGAACTCCCGCGTAGTCATCAGGGAGTAAATGTCCCGCCACCACGTCGAGATTCTGGTGCTGGGAACGATTTCATAAAATGGAGGCCGAAAGCTATCTTCACATTGCGTGGGCCCATTGGACATGTGGATGCGTGTAAGTCGGGCAAAAAGAGGCGAAGAGAACTCGCCAAATCTAGAGAGCACGGGATCTTTCCCGATCATGTACTTGGTAGAGGGTTATCCGAGTTTGCGACTTGCGCAGTTCACCGAACCGGCCAATGACGGAACATGGTCGATGTTCAGGCAAAAGATCAATCTGTCGACTGCTATCAGTGAGCTGTAGGACCGGGAATTCCCGTCAGAGGTTCAAAAGCACAAGATCAAACCGAGGACAGGGAGGACGAGAATCATGAATGATGGTCATTCCTCTTGGATCGCGCGGCCCGCTATCGGTCGCGTTTTCCGTAAGTCTTGTCAATGCCTGAAGCCTTGTACTACAACTTGTAGGAACCAGGGGCCACCGCCATTGTTCATGATCAACGAAATGCTGCTGCTTTGCCCTGGGCGAAAACCACGATGGCCACAATGACCAGCTGTGGAATTGTCCCTGCCGTTCACAGCCTCGGGAAGCAAAAACGGAGAATGACATATACCTATTGATGACCACGAGACCACCCATCCTAATAATACGTGGTAATAGTCGGGTGACTCCCAACAATCATAACGCAGAAAACCACATTCCGACATCCTCTCCGCTACTCGCAACCATGACCGGAACACTTGCTGATGGACGATGGATCAAGAAGATGCCTTCTCCGTACTCGAAGACACAGGTATTAGATTGGCTTTCGTATATCGGCTACGATGTGACTCCGGCTGTTGAGAGCTTCGTCGAAAATGACACTTTCCCTGCAAACCTTGAGAATTTGACCGTCATTCAGCGTCTGCATCTCCTGGCCATAACATTTGAGAATACCTCGATGCACTAGTAGGTTGTCGCATCCATTCCGTGGTAACAAATTTGACGGAACCTGCCCCTACGGTCGACAGCTCGGCCAACCATACCATGGAAGTGGATCCTCAAGCCGTATTCCAACGCCTCATAAAGGACAAACAGGGGTCGTACTGCTTCGGAAAGGCAGGCCTTCTATTTGGAATGCTGAGGGTTTTGGGATATCGGTGAGTAGACGTGTATGTCAACGTTCGAGCCACAAACAACTGACCCCACAACGACCCTTCAACCAGAGTCTATGCCGCCCAAGGCCGAATCAACAAGACCTTCATGAAACCAGGCGCTTCGCCCGAGTTCACCCCTCAACAGCATATGGTCCTTTTTGTCCAGCCGGTCCCAGAAAGCAACACAACATATCTCGTTGACGTCGGCTTTGGAGGAAGTGGGATCGTGCGGCCGATGCTACTCTCTGACGCGGATGACAACGTTGTCGATGGTGCGACGCCCACGGAGAAACATAGATTGCGTAAAGGAGTGTTGCCAGGTTCAAGTACGGGTGAGTAAACGATGTCAAACGGTTATCGAATACTCGCTCACGAGCAGAAAAAGGGCAAATCGTTTGGAAACTCGAATGTCTTCACGTCAAAGAAAACAGGGTAGCCGAAGATGAAAGTAACTGGAAATGGCTGTTTTCATTCGATGAAGTTGAACGCTATCCGCAAGACATCGAATGTTCGAACTATTTTGTTTCGACATTTGGTTCTGGTACGATGTTTGCACACAACGTTGTATGCTTGAAGTATTTCTGGCTTGATGAAGAACAGCTGCAGAAACCTAATGAGGAGAGGTTCCTCGGGTCAATATCTTTGCTGGGTGGAATGATTCGTCGTAACTTAGGGTCAAGAAGTGAGGTCGTGAAAGAATTGAAGACAGAGGAGGAGAGAATCGAAGCGATTCGGGAATATTTCGGCATTGACGTGGACAAGAAGGGTACTGAGCATATCAGAGGCAGAGCGGCCGCTTTGTAGTCTGTTATATCCTGAACGAACCTATTAATGTAGATCACAGACAAACGCACCTGTAATGTTGATACTGATCACGTCTAAATCTCACCTTGAACAAGCAGCGCGAGGAAGAGGTATCGTGAGAACATCCTCGGCCATCCTTCGAATCGTTCCGATTCTTACTTTTCTCGAACTCAGGTGTACAAGATGCTTCGAATGAATGCGTGTTCAATCTGACCATTGTGTAATGCATGCAGAGATATGCGAGACAAGTGCTATGGAGAGAGAGATTTAAAAGCGGCCAAATGGAGAGATGCAGGGGAAATTGCGCTAAAAACGGTGGACCAAGACCTCGAAAAAATATGCAAAAGAGCGACAGGTACGACCTCCAGAATCAACGTAGGCCGAGTTGGAAAGAACGATAAATGATGAGAATAAAGAACGGAAAAGATTAAGAGACCTAATATTACAATTAACTAATGCCAGTTTTGCGCTCTACTAAAAAGAAAAGTCCGAGTTGTAGTAGCGTGTGATGTACACTGATTTTGCGGTAGATGAGTGAGAAGATGATGTCGCGGAGATGTTGAGGGAACCAAGATACGGGGGGGATAGAAAGTGGAGACAGGGCAAGAGAAAGGGAACGACTAATCGTCGTCCTCCTCTTCCTGACTAATCAAACTCATCGTCGCTTCGCTTCTCGGTCTAACGTCTAGCCTGAAGTTTGTGGGTTGCCTAAACACGGCGTTTTCAAAGGCCACCTTAGACTCCTCCTCCTTTCTGCCAGCCTCGCCTCTGCCATTATCCGAGAAAGACCAGTCGACGGTCGCCAGCAGAGTGACAATAACGAGCCATGCGGAGCTGTAAACGAGGTTTTGCCCTGGACATTGCCTGCGACCGAAGCCAAAGACATATGTTCTAGGATCGCGTTCCCTTCTACGGGCCTTCAATGCATCAAATGCAGCGGGGTCCATCGACGGGTTGGCGAGGAGAACTTTCTCAGCAGGAGAAAGGAGGTGTCGTTCGGGGCAGAAGTCCTCGGGAGTTACGTGGGGCATGGATTCAGGAGCAGGCCAAAGCATGGGATCTCGCGTTATGTTGTAGATGTTGGCGAAGATCAAGGAGCCTTTCTTGAGGTAGGTCTCCTTTCCGGTGGTAGGGTTGACAAAGAAGTCGTCCTCCATCAGTCTGTGAGGGAGAGCCATCGGTACACCGGCATTGTGTCTGAGAACCTCAGAGAACAGAGCCTCGCAGTACGGAAGGTTGGGACGATCGGAGAATGTAGGGAGACGCGAGCCATGGGGAACGATAGAGTCGATTTCAGCGCGAGCTTTGGCGTGAACGGCGGGATTCTTGGCCATCATCAAAAGGAAGTACTGAATCGTAGTAACGGTAGTATCGAGCGATGCAGAATACATGGAGTTGGCGGTCCATTTGAGGTCGTATTCGAACTGACTGGAAAGAGACAACTTGTTCGACGCGTTGTCAGTCGACACGTTGTTGGGATTCGATTCAGCGTTCTCGAGAAGGGTCGAGCAGAACGACGAGGCGTGAGTATTTGATTTCTGTGCTCAAGTTTAGTATCGCGAACATCAAACGCACACGCGAGAAACTCACCATCTGGTGCTTAACAAAGTTGTACGGCCTGTCCACGAACTCTTCCATCTTTGCCTTCCACGTTCTCGCCTTCTGGAGGAAACCAGAACCGGGCATCCACTCTGGCATGTACTGCAACTGAGGGAATATATCCACGGGCCAAATACCACCACCTGACGCGATCTTGTTCGACAAGATGTCGACACATTCCTCGGCAAGGTTGATGAATGGGTCATCGTTACTTTCGACCTTGTATCCGTACACCACGTTCAGGGTCAATTGACCGGCGTATCTCCGTAGCAAAGGCAAGTAGAATTTCTGCGATTCATCCTGGGACATGGTAGGAGGCTTCGGTGCTAACAAACGGCGGATGAAGAAATGTGTTTCACGGGCGATGAGGGGGAAATATGTCGGAATACGCGTCGATGCAAAGGCCATGTTCATGAGACGTCTCTGACGCTTGCTCTGAGCACCGTAGCCAGTGAAGGCGACCATGTCATTACACCCACAGAGATCGTTGACCATGGTGAGATGAGGTTTGTCGGCATAGACCCCACCGCGTTTGTCGAGGAGATCGAAAACGGCACGGGGAGTATTGAGGAACACGAGAGGCTGTCCGAAGACATGAAGATAGGTGATATCGCCGTATACTCTGGCCCACGATGTTGCACGTAGCCAGAGCTCTTTGGGAGTGAGGTCAAGGATGTTGCCGAGGAGAGGGACGGGTTTCGGACCGGGGGGTAGAACGGCGCCGCCGTTGCCGCCAGACTTGCTGGACGCTGTTGGTGACGACGTCGAGGACCTCACTTTGTTGAGGACAACGACGACGGCGGCGAGGAGTACAACTAGTTGGAAGGAAAGTGAAAACATGGCATTGAGTTGGAGGAAGCTAATCTTCTCGCATTTCTGGAATTTATGTCAGATTTGCTTCTTCCCCCCTGACGTACAAAGGGACTCCCTTATTTAGCAGGTGCGCCCCCAGCAAACGGTACCGATTAAATTTTCTCTCCGCTACACCAGGCTACTACTACTAAATGTCCATTCTTTATTCCAGATTCAGTTACTTATCGCTTCATCCGCAACTCCTTCAAGCTTAGATTTGTCTGGGCTCCGCTGGGCTTGAGTTTCCCCTGCTCATACTCGATTTGAAGGTCTGCGACTGCAAAGTGCAAACCAACGTAACGTTAACGAGTACTGAGTAATCCTCCCTAATCTCCGTGACATGAAGACCATTCATCAGAACAAATCTATGCCAGCAATGAGCTCAATCTTCGGCGCTCCTGCAAGCAAGGAATCCGGTCAGGACGACTGATGCCCGTCATGGTGGCTCGCGGTGGCTGATAGATGCGCCCAATCTTTTCGAATCTTTCTAAGATGTCTATAGCCCAAAGACGCTGCGGGAGAACCCCCAAGCAATCAGGATCGCAACACAACGTGCTTCTAGATGGCTCGCGGTTTCACGGGAATCTTGACATGATTGTATTCCCAACTTCTCGTCATCCATGGACACATGTCTATGTTATCCGCAAATCAACATCATGGAAAGCTCTCCGTGTAGGGCGTGCTCCTCGGGTATCATATAACCAAATTCAGCCTACACGTTCGGCGCTCATCAGGTGCGAACAGGTGCGAACCCACATCTTGTGCTGTATCTTTTCTCGCGATCCCCGATGTCTGGCGGGGTGGAGACTCAAGACAGCCCTCCTCTTTGCCACTGTCTCTCGCATTCCGATGCGCGTAGCCATCAGCATACCCCATGGGGGTCACCCCGCTGTGCAATCCAAGTATTGCTTACATTTGGGCCGCCCAGTGGCGTTTTTGGTGGGACTACACTGGCCTAGTACTTAGCGGCCCCCCTGGCCTTCACGTCGGCGACCCTGGATTGGAGAAATCGATACATCGCACCCTCATCTCTCAGTTGTCGGCATTTCCATCTTACCCGTCTTCCTGACACCCTCTACACCACAAGAATGCGGCACCTAGTCTCGGTTTCGGGCAAGAGAATACAAGGGACGACGCTGAAACTGCTGAGGAGGCGCCAATAGGCCAAGCCTCATTCTCACGGCTGGCTGAACTATCGTTCCGTCCTCCGTCTCTTGCATTCGACGCTGTCAGTATAACTATGCTCGGAAGGTTTGAAATGTACTCTATCTGAATGTCTGCATTGAAGACAGGGTTCCCTTCAATGCAATCGACCTCAGACATCTCAGGGATCCGGCTCCGTCTCAGAGGACTTTCCCCTGGCTTCCATGCATCATGTCTTATTTACAACAATCCACAGTCGTTCTCCGTCTGCTCCCTCTCAAAAATCGTCGTCGTCATCCGCCCCGAAGCGACCCCAAGTGGCCTGATTTGTCGTTTAGAGTCGCAACCGTTAATCTTGGGCAAAAATTTTGCAAACCTTCTCGGGGTAGCTCGATATACAGCCTGTTAACAGCTCCTAAACTGATAAGGTCCGAAAATTCAACGTGGTCTCATTCAATCCACTCTCAAACCCTTGCCTCGTGCTTGTTTAGCGACGTCTCCGCGACGGAGGTTTTGCGATGGGGGCGTACTCGATTTCGACGGCCCACCCACCGTTTCACCCGTCTCGGCTCGTCTAGCTCGGTGCCCGACGCGAGAACGCCTCAAGGCTCTGCGAGCTCCCTGGGTCTAGAAATAAGGCGATGACGAATATCTATGTTAGCCTTTAGACTGTACGGAGACGTCAGGTCGCCTAAGGTGTCCCTTCAGTATGGCTGTCGAAGCACACACCCGCCCAACGTCGGACACTATAGTTGAGCATTCCCCCTGTTGTCGCGCAGTCCCGAAACATTGGCAGTGCGATGCTGTCGAGTATCCATCGCTCAGGGAAGCTCTGGGGGCTTTGCCCCGTTCACGCAGTAAAGATTTTGCACATCGGTTGTCCAGTTCCGTTTCATTTCCGTTGATCCCTCACCTCAGGTTTCATCATCGTCCCATTCAGCGGCCCATGAATTAAGTGCTTGTTTTTTCTGAACTCCGAGCGTTTCCCGGGGACCTCGAGTTCCCATGAAGCCCATGGTGAATCGTTGTCTATTTGCCGTTCCGAAAGACTTCGTCACCAGTCGATAGTTTTGCTCTTCTTAAACTTAGGCTCTGATTTATGCACCTCACGGATCAAACATTCGACCTCTCCGGTAGATAAAAAGGTACCCGGTCCTTCAAATTTCAAATTTCAAGCTTCAGCTTGCCACTATGCCTCCTCCAGCCCAATTTGAGATTTCCGTGTCTAGTACGTCCTACTTCCGCCTCGGGCTATAGCGGTTGCCAATGCAACGAGAAGAGAAGACTCGGATATGAGCATCCAGTATGACTATATAGCCTTTTAGTAGACTGACATTTGACGGACTCCTGCCATAACATCCGTTCACCGCTGGGCCGTCTTTACAGCACGGAGTTCTCAAGTTTGGCACGACTCCCTTTGTGTCAGCATGTAACTTATTAGTCATTCCTAGCAACGAGCTCGCCGGGAAGTGAAAATAGTACCTTATGACTGCAGCCACCATGCTACTACTACGATATGGCGAAGACGGTGACGGACTGAGCCGACATGTATGATGTTGACCTGAATTCGGGGTATTCCGAGAGGCGTTTGACTTTGGGACTATGGCTGAGTGTGTGATCATGCGGCGTAGTCTCGGCTCAGGATCCCGAGTTTTATTCTGCATACCTTGGTCCTCTGGACAATTCTCAAGTTTCCGTTCCCAAAGCAGAAGGCTAAAGAGTTTTGTCCAAACTTTGTCGCAGTGGCAGGATGATCCGGCCCGGATCTCGAGTGCCTAATGACAAGCGCTCGAACGCACACGGACGCGGAATCCGGAGGATCGATCCTCTGTGTTCTTGCCTTTCACCAGCTCTCATCATATCCAGGAAACGAGATTCCGAACACCTCTTTTGTCATGTCGCCTCATTCAAGGCAGCCTACGAGAGCTACATTGGAGTCACAAGGGCACAAGGATCCTCAAGTTACCGGCAACTGGGAAGGAAGAGGGGAGTTCATTGGCCAGAATAGAGCCACTCCGAGGTGCGTATACCCTTGCCGTCTCTCGGTGGATTGAAAGGACCTAACTTCTCCCATAAGATTCTGTTGAAGTTCTTCTGCAGTATTCTGGCCGTTCATCCATAGCCATGTCATCAATTTCGGCGCCCGACAAGGGGATGGCATCCGCTAACTCCACTTGTATGGCCTTTACCGTTACGAGCCAAAGAAACGAAGATTGTTCCGACTTATCCTACCCGGCAAGAACCTTCATTTTTGTCTCAAACCAAGCCATACTTTCCAGAGTGGGCTAAGCAACTTAGCTCCATCACTCAAACGTCGAAAACTTCCGGATTGTGGTCCAGATCGAGGGCCATAGTATCACTTAGTTCGCCTTTGAATTTGAAGCGTGGGGCTCGGAGTCGAAGGGGGACATAACACTGTCTTGATCAGATTTACTGTCTGACTCAGTTTACTCAACAATCTGACTCCGGGTCACAATTCCCATACGCTGTACCTCGTGCCCCACTATCTTCTTGCTCCTGACCAGCACCATCCTCTTGTTGCATTCAGCTACACGCACTCATGGTTCAATTCTACGACGAAATACCCACCTTCTTGAGCGACTGGATCAAACTACAAAAGATCTTCTGGGTTGCGACTGCCCCTCTCAGTGGAGACGGCCATGTCAACGTTTCTGCCAAGGGCGTAGACGGAACATTCCACATCGTGAACGAACACAGGGTGTGGTACGAAGACTTGACTGGAAGTGGTATGTCGATTTACATATCTTCTCGTCCGATCTCACACTATGCTAACGTCTCCTGTAGGATGCGAAACTATCTCCCATGTCCGTGAGAATGGACGAGTCACGATTTACTTCAATGCTTTCGAAGGCCCTCCCAGAATCGCTAGATTGTGGGGAAAAGGTACGTCGCATGTTTGTAGTGCCGGTTACAAAGGGACCTCGTTCCAACGAATCTGAACAGGAACCGTCTATGAATTCGGAACGCCCGAGTACAACGCACTCGTCCCACCCGAGAGCAGGAAACCAGGTTCACGCTCCGTCATCATGATTGACGTACACAAGGCTGCAACTGTACGTGTTTCCTTTCTGTCTGACAAGAGTCGGCCTTCTTGACGCTAAACCTGGTGCCCCTTATAGTCCTGTGGCTACGCTGTGCCTTTCTTTGAGTACAAAGCCGAGCGAACAAAGCTCTTCGAATGGGCCTCCGATAGGGAAAAACACGATCATGCTTCCTCCTCACCCCAAACCTTGCAAGATTTGCCTAACAAAGGTCTAAAGGCATATTGGCAGAAGATGAACACGTCTAGCTTCGATGGACTCCCGGGAATGGACCTTCTCCCGGTCACCGTCGAGACCCAGCTGAACTCTACACCGTCCGATACCAAGGTCGGTAAAAATGGCGCCAACCAGAAGCAGTCGAGAGCTGTCAGTATCATCCCGATAGACCAGAATCTGATGCTTGGGTTCGCGCTTGGTGTCATGACGGTTCTGGTGGGAGGACAACTTCGGTCGTTGGGAATCGGTCGTTTCTTCTGAGCACTGGAAAAACGTGTATGCATATACTTGGAAGTTGTAACACTGCAAATTGTAATCCGCTTTTTTCGTTCAATCTGCCAGTCTCGAGTGCTACTGTTGGATGAACCGGGCTCTCGTGCCTGAACGTATGAGGGCTCTCGGCAGGTGAATCTTTCCCGTTCAAGATGCAAACCAGATGTCCCTGTCCTGTGAGCGGGAATAATGTACGCGGATGAGAAACTGCAAGGACGGTGATCCAATCAAGAGGCTTGCTTTATGGGAATCAATTCAGCATGCCAATACTGCGCACGCATAGTAGGTTTGGGAAGCTAGTGAAACCTCATCCCCTTTCCCCCTCTCCTGTCTTCACACCAAAACGAGTCAGAGTCTTAATGTAAATTTGTCATTAGCAGAAAGCACTCCAGAGTGTCAATATGAAAACAATTAGTGAATAGATAGTCAATCGTCCATCACTTGTCCTTCACGGTATCTGGGGGTACATCCGTTACCTCCCCTTCTGTAACTTGGCTAGCTTCGCAGCCTTGTCAGCATAATTAAGTTGGGCGGCGAGGTCCTTGCCCAAGGTATAGGTAATCATGCTCGGGATGACGATCCAGAGGCTATCGCAAAAACCTTTAGGAAAACATTCCCGTGAGAGTGATGGAGTCTAGAACCTACCCGTTCGGAATGATCCAGAATAGGATGAGAGTCTTCACATCGTTGTGTCCTACGGCGCAATAGCTGCAGTAGTATTCCTGAGCCCAATACAGAATCGTCTTGGCCAATGTCAAAGACGCGGAGGTGAAGCCGATGAGAGTTGCGGGGGGCCAGGCAGTAACGTGAGCGGTATAGAGGTATAGGGCGTTCAGCAAGGTTTCGATGACATTCAAGAGGGCTATAAGCGTGCAAAAGGGCGGTTAGTAACCGTCTGGGACTTCAGAGGCAAGTCATGGACGCACATTGGGCATTCGTGAAGCCATCTCCGCGTTTGTATGCCTCGACACCGTACACCTTTTGGAGTAGAAGTATTCATATTTTTGAATGGTTCGAAACGAGACGGCGTACTCACCAGATCGACCTGTCATTCCCACGCGGCGTTGGCATCGGTTTGTAACGCAGAAACTATTCGGCCACGTACGTTTTGATAGATACTGTACGGAGTCCAGTACCAGTGCAAATCCCCACCCTAACGCGTCTTCAATACCTCTAGGGAAGGTCGGTGTAGAAAAAGAACCAACCTCAAATGAGCGGGGCCTGAGGTTCGGGGTCAGTACAGGATCTCGACGATACCAGGCTTGATTACGCGCCTCATGAAGCAATATCCAACATCCCAGAAAATGACCTGCCAGAGCCAACGATAAGCCAGTGCCTTTTGTTTCCTGAACAATCCTCAACCCACGGGTATGGTGATCAAGAACCACCATGAAATCCAGGTATACGTCTTCGGGGCCATATTGCAGATTTGTGCTTGATTTTGCCTAGCAATTGGGCTCTTTCTGGTTCGCGTTCTCTTGGATTTGCAAGTTCCTAGGAGGAATGTGGGGAAGAAGAAAGGAAATGTGGGACGATTTTGGATGGAATTCCTGGTTGAAATTGAATTTGATTGTATCTCACGATCGCGGTCTCGGCTACTCGGCGATGTCGGCTCAAACCCGTTCTCGTGCTCGTCCTCAGTGTTGACCGCTGTTTCTGTTTCCTCATCTCTATTGACAGTCTCCTTCAGATGGCTCCATTTCGCGTTGAATTGAAGAGACTGATTCGGTGTGACCTCTATTGTCGACTTTCGATACTCGATCCACTCGTCCATCCTTTGTTCAAACTGCAGATGAGTATTCGCAGGGTTGATGTGGGCATTCGTGTCGATCATCGAGGAATGCGAAGCAGAAAAGACGGGGAAATTCATTTTCTACAGAGTGAAAGGTTACGGTGAGGTGAGCGGAGGTAGAGACAAAGAACAGAGGACCGGCTGGTCCATTCATGACGGTCAGCAAGTCCATGAGGCATCCTAGCCACCGAGCCTTTGTATAATGCAACGCGTCTGCCACGAGGGCATCGATACGCGAATCATGCATGTTTGCCTCCCGGCCAGTGGCGCAGCTCATCGCCCGTGGGCCTCCGTGATAGAAATAGGAATGAGCCATTCCTAGAGAGCTCCCCGAAGCAACCTGAAATTTGAACCTGGTATACAATTGACACTGAGAAACTGGTGCTACGATTACTGATGTCTGTGCCTTCTTTGACCCTGAAATGAATCTTGAGAGGCGGATGATGCACTCTGAAACGGACGACAAATTAATGAAACGGAAACCCAACATTAAGATGGAAACGCACGGATTGAGAACTGAGTCGGGGAACGGCTTCATTATCCTTCAGCATGTAAGTAGCCTTCTTCATTAACTTCCGTGCTGCTCTCGTCTGCATCTTCAAGATTGCCAATTCTCCTTCCTTCTTCTCCAGTTTTTTCTTCGTCTTCTCGTGCTGTGAAACGGCCTCATTATAGCCAGTCGCCACTATTCCCGTCCACTTCATCTTAGCTTCCTCTAACTCCCTATGCATATCGCGGTTCTTCTTCTCTGCGTCCTCGCATCTTGCCGTCATAGTCAAGAGCTTAGTATTCGTGTCATGCAGGTGCGACTCCAATGCACGTATCCTGTCGTTCAGTTCACGAACTTGTCGTTCGTGTTCCTGTTTCTCTCTGTGGAGTTCCTCGCCGAGACCGCGTTCGATTTCGTTGGCCAGATTAAGCAGCTCCGGGCGTATCTAGTTGAAGACATGGTCAACGGCGGTAATGAACAAGACGGGGGCAAACTCACTCGAGACACCTGCCTCTCAACAAGACGGTCGCGTTCTCCAGACATTGCTAAGGTTCAAAGTAAAGGGTAGACGAGGGGAAAGAGTTCTGTAATGGCTCGGCGAAGATTGATGGGTGTTGGTTGAAGATTACGTCGGTCAGATAGTCGACTAGCGCCGATATATATATCCTGCTAAGCGCTTGCTGTGCAAATGGTGTACCTGGAGAATCCCGTCTATGAGTACAAAGGCGAAGAAAAAGGTATCCACGACGTACCCAGCGCTCGAGTTCAATAACACAGAGAGCATCAAAGACACCTTATTCGATGCTGTGAGCTTCCATAGGGAAGTAAGAAGAATCAGTTGACGCCTTGAGGTCCTCAAGAATGTAAAGCGATACCTAATAGATGCATTGTGGGCGCGGTGTTCTATTGGAAGGGGCAGCACGATGACAGGAAGGTGATAGTCTTGCTGCCAAAGTGAGTGAGGGAGATTGTAGAGGGCCCAAAAACGTACAAATGAGAGGAGGGAGAAGGAGCATTGCACACACTCAGCTGCGTATTCAAATGGCAACTCAGGATCATTATCGACCGCTGGGCGCTTGGAAAAGTGTTCCCGGCACGTGCTTCTCGCTTCTGCAGCCACGCGTCGTGATACGGGCTCGGTGGCCATGTGGGTATCTTTCCGGACTCGCATTCTGCGGTGGTAGGTTCTTTCTGGAGAATTCAGAGCATCCCATGATCTCATGCAAAGCTCCTGAGTTACTCTTTAGGGTTGATAATGACTCAGAATAGGTTTGGACTTAAACGCCGACGCCCTCAATGCTTTAGGCGGGAACGTGCCACTCAATACTGACTTAGTTGAGATACAGAGGTCTTCAAGGGAACGCCCGTGAACTGCGCAGCTTTTATCCCCCAGCTAAGCCTTTCTCGATATCGGCGGACATATCTTGATCAGGGCCTCAGATACCAACATGATCTCGACATAAACGGCATGTATGCCCTCGAGGGCGGTCCGGGAAGGGGCACACGTCGAGGAATTATATCTTGGCCCCACGAGAGCTCCTAGTTCTATTACCTAGGCCCCAGGATCCGGACAGCTTATTGAATCAGAAGAGTATGTACTCAAATGGTGCAAGAGATGGTGTACTGTATCCTCTATTGAAAGGACCCGGTCAACACCATATTATCATCTCTCCACGTCGACTCGTGGCAGACACCCGAGCACGAATAGCTCGCGGCTCTCGGGAGCTCACTTTGTTTCAGTTGCGTTAATTTCGCAAAGTTTCTTCTTTGGTACATTCAACCTGTCCGTGGACTGTGCGGTATGTGCATACAACACCCGGAATTGTTGCCGGGAGTGTTGTGTTGGAGGCACAAGCTCTAACTCCCAAACAAGCGATCATTAAAACGGTGGCTACGTTCCAAGGCTAGTCCCTTGTCGAGAAATTGCTACATAATGAGCATATATCCAGTTTGGGGGGCGAAAGAGGCGATAGTATGAACTACACGAGGAAAAACGTCGGCTGGTATTGGTCGAAGGTCATTCGCCTTAATGATGGCACGACGAGCGATGCTTAGGGTCTCTATATCGAGGTCAAAGGCAGGGGTGAACGCATGCTGCATCCGATCGAACCGTATTGCTGCCGGAAAACAATCAAGAGTCCGGCGAGAAGGAGATATCAACGGTAGTTTTTGTTGATCTGCACGCCGTTCCGATAGCGGGAGAGAAACAGGGATTAATATCCAGAATCTAGGCCTGTGTACATGCTTGGTAGTAATTCCTAGTGCTACATGGTCATAAGACAGAAATAATCCAAAAGTTCATGAGTAGACGTGAGGACATAACCTAAATCGTGAGATAGATACTGAAGAGATTAAATAATACGGAGTCTTTCACCGTGTTTTGGGTTTGGTTATACCGACTGTTCAAGCCGTCTGAGTGCTTCAAGAAGGGTGTCGTCTATTGTCGTTGTCCAGGCTACGGCAAATTGAAGACGAGTGAGCTGTCGGAATCGTAATCCCAAACCAGAGGAAGACCTACCCCATTCCCAGTTCTTCACGAATTTCTTTCCCATACGTTGAAGGAACTCCCACTGCTGAGCCGGCGGCATGTCATCTATATCCAGTCCGTCCAACTCCATCGAATAAAGCCTCCCATTCATGCGTGTCTTCTCCATCACACGCTGCGCCATCGGACGACGAATCTCATCATATATTCGAAGGGCACGTTGAACGTTCTCTCGAGTCGTCCGTGGATGCCCGAGGAGAGCAGCTAGAATGTAGCTATCCTGTTGTTTTTTGTGTTCATTGGTCAACTTCTTCACCTGAGTTGCATCACAGATGGAAGAGGACGTACTTCTATCGCCTGCCCTGCTCCAGAACCTTGGTGAGGTGTCATTGCATGTGCCTAGTTAGGGACGATGAGCGAAAATCCTAGCGGCAAGCAAGGACTATGGTCCAACTCACCGCATCACCGAGAAGTGCGGTTCGTCCCGAGACAAACGAGCGCAAGGGTCTAACGGTATGAACAGCCCACTGGAGGGGCTTTTCAACACACTAGATGAAAGTTGAGTTTCACAACCGGGCAAGGCGGAAATTGTGGGGGAAGAACTGACGTCTAGCATCGCTTGTACTTCGGGCTCCCAATGCGAGAAATACCCAGCGAACTGGCACTTGTCTGCGACTGATACCCAAGGTCCATTGAACTTAGTATCTTCCAGATCGTGGCGGCACGTAAATGCCACGAAGTTAACCATTTTTCCTTGAGATATCGGGTAAGCGATAACATACTAAGGAGAAAAACGTCAAGACACAGTCGTTAAACATGATGTGGCACTTACACCTTGTTTCCCAAGGTACTACCGCACGGGACCAAGTCAGCTAATGCGAAGAAGCGCAGCCGATATTGCTCGCATACCTGGACGGGGGTGGTGATCGCTCGATGCGAAGGGTATCGGGCTTGGAGGCGGTCGGCGGGGATCAAGGCACGGTAAGCATTGGTCCCACTCCAGACAGGGTCAACGCCTTGCAACAGCTCTGCAGCCTCTTTGTACCGCCCTTCAGATTGGGCCCACCGCGACTTTTCGGACAATGCGCATCTGCGGACAGCAGACTTCAGCCCATCGGCACCCAATAGAACGTCGCAATAAGCGACGGTTCCATCCTCGAAAACCAGCTCGATGGGACCCGAAAGCCGCTGAGAATAGGAGCGAAGCCGTTTAGAACAATGTGTCCTGCACGACCTGGGAAGATGTTGAATGAGGGTTTGCTGGTAATCGGCTCGATGAAGCAAAACAAGCGAGCCTTGCAGGGTAGACATGAATTTAGTCGGAGCTCGGTTTTATCATTCACAGAAAAAACCTACCAGAAGTAACCAGCTGGAAGAAGTCCGGGCCGTCGTGTGGCTGATCACCCTTCCGGTACCGGAAGCTTTTAACTATTTGTACGATTCAATATGTCACCGATGGGGATGCGTCAAGACGAAAGTTTCTTTACTCACCAGGTCCCTCGGTGACACCCAGCTCAGTGAGGCGTAAGAGGTCCTGTTCGAGACCTAAAGCCCGTATAATCTTCCACGGGCCTACAGAGAAGATGAGCTTCACACGGTAAGATAGAGTTGGAAGAACAAACGTGGAAATAATCCTATACCAGCTCCAACCTCAGCAAGTTTGCTGGCGCTTTCGTAGATGTCGATTTCCAGGTCTGGATATTTAGACAGTGCTAATGCGCACGTCAATCCCCCGATACCTGCTCCACTGAAGGAGAAGTAAGTGGATGAGTTACGCTCCTCTTCTACGCCAGTGAAGGACTACCTTACCAAATGGCAACTTTGAGTCTGATATTTGCGCCCATTGATACTTCGAGAGGTGTAGATGTAGAAACCGACAATCTTCCTGACGGACGAGAAGATAAAGGCCTCCATTTATTGGCCCCCGGTACTTAGTTGACACGATTTCACCGGACTGACTTTGCAACCTGGTCGAATAGTTGGGAAGCACTCGTGCTTACTCAAGAAGGGAGGAACAGACACGAGACGGACGCGCGGCCACAATTGTCCCACGATCCAGTCGCGCTCAGTTTGTCCGTGAACTTCTGACATTCTGCCTATAAGTATCCCTTGATGTGATTTTCGGTAACATATTGGATCAAAACGCGAGCCGCTTACAGATTGGCCAGGAATATATACATGCCCCCAAGACTCGAGAAACTAAATCCCCTTCCTGTAATTTTGACTACGGAGACAGTGGACACTACACAGGGCGCAATCACAACAAACCCGCGAGGTATTCATATCGTGTTCATATCGTCTCGAACTCGAGTGAGAAAGGTTGCAAGGGGTCCGTACCACGGACGTACCTATAAGCCAAGCCATGAGGCTATTTCCAAGAGATCGGACAACCTCCTTGGAGATAATGGGGCTACAGACGGAAACCCGCGAACGTGTTGCAAATCAACAACCCACCCAAGTGCATCTGCAAAGAGCGGGAGAGATGCTGAGAGATGGCGGCTTCGGGTGGTTTCTACAGCCACTCCTGACTACTCCCGTACAAGATTGCCTCAGGTCCGGTCGAGATCATCGTTGAAGCTGCGCGTGCCATTGGATCGTCTAACGAGGTAAGGGTCGATGCGGGTAGCACATGACGTATTTAGAGATTTCAACTTGTTGAACGACGAAGCCAAGTTCCGACATATTTGGGCGCAAACATTGGTCCTGATCTTCGCCCGGGTGTGATACTGGATATGAGCATAAACGGTCGGAGAACTAATGGATACCTCAGCCCTCCTTCATTAAATTCATCTAATCGCAGAGAGCACTAGGCTGTGGGTTCAATACGTGCAAATCTATGTTTCCCGTAGCCTCCGTCTTGTGACTGAGTGAGATTTCTACACGGATAGATGGCGCCGTGACGATAGGCTTTGATTCTTGCGGAATGGCGATTGGGAAGCTGCTTGTGAAACAATACTGCATCAGCTTCGGAGATCAGACACTGTTGTATGGTTTGCTCACGAACAAATCGGTGCCCCCTAGTGAAGTCGCACTGTTGACCAAGGATGGATTAGTGGCTCTAGAGTCCACGCCACCGACCTCCAGTCGAGAGCCCCCGTTCAACAATCGCGACAAATTGTCAGAGGCCACCCGGGAGCTTTACTATGGTCCTTTTTCCAGAACCCGCCAGTTGTTGCGCTCGCGCGATATGTGCGGAAGTCCAGAACATGGCTACCAAGGCGATACAAAGTACCCTTGACTGGGCTTGAACCAACGTCTCCGGCATGATTCAAAGACATGGTCCAGGCCTTTACGGCCGCCCAAGGGGTCAACAAATCGGTACGAAGTTCGAAAGGCACGGATTGAGCTTTTGTCGGCACCGTTTCCTGCGCGCAGTGTTCCGACAGTGTTCCATCGTTCGATAGGGATGTCCCGGAACGTTTGAGCACCAGTGAGTTTCCTTTCCGAAGACGATCCAGATGTTTTCGTTCTCGTTTATGCCATCACTGTTCGTCTGTTCGATTCAGGGCTCCTCTACACCTGGTTACAGTAAGATTGCCAGGGTTATATTGTTCTGTGGCCACAGACGTTTGAGGCGTTAGACACCTCTCGAACACGCTGGCGACCATTGTATGGAATAGTCTTGGTAACGAACGCTGTCAAGACGGAGAGGAAGAATGGTGTCGACCGCCGAAAGGAAGCTATTCTTCAACTAGTTGAATGATCTCCTTTTACTGAGAATGAGTAATTCTCAGGTCGTAATAAACCCGCGAAGGGACCTGAAGACACTTGTAGGCGCACCTAGGCCCCTCCACGAGTAACGAGCCTGCATAAGTACCCCGATACAATCCGAAGATACGACATCGAGCATCCCATCCCCGTCATAATTTGTTGGCGCGCCAGCCATTTATTCAAAAAGAAAGTTCCTCGAGAAAGCGTTGGGTGTGATGAGAGTCATAAAAGGATGCGTGAAAGAGAGACCTTTTGGTTGAGTTTCGTTGAAGTTGAGGTGGAGAAGTTCGAGCGCGCCCGGCGCCGGTTTCGACGATTCAACAAAACAATTACGTAACGTCCTACCTTAGATTCTCACCTTAACTGAAACCTCTGGGCGGCCCACTCACAAGGTCGCCCTCCAAGCTGCAAGCTTCAAGCTTCAAGTCCTATCCCTCATTACTCCTCTTATTACTCCTCTCGTGACCTTATAAAGAGCGAGCCAATGTTATAGCAGAAAGTTTCGCTTAATACCCCTGTAAATCGGAGGGATGCAGTATCCCAACTACAAACGGTACCTTACTCCATCCAAGTACTCGTCAATTATAGGTCGCGTCGTCGGAGGGACTTTTGCATGGCGATTGAAACTCACCTATACAAGTTCGGTCCACCAACAAATCGTCAATGCTACATGGACAGGAGCGAGCTGTCCAAGAGCAGTCCTAGCTCGCTACGTTCGAGGGTTCCGACGTTCATACCGTGCCATACGGGATCCTAGGTCTACAACCGACCTACCTGATCATGGCAAGCAGACTGTATGTGCTTGTCATTGTCACAGGTAGGGGGTCTCACGGGATCCCGGTTCGAATAATACGTGCAGTCGTTTAAAGGTATTCCCAAATCGCTCTCCTGGACGCCACAAGCTGCCAACGCCCTCGATCGTGAGGATATGTATGCAGTTGACCATCTAGGGCTGAACATCGACTTCAGCATTCATGACCAACTTGTGTCCTTCGACTATCGGAGCCACTATTGTTCCGCCCCGTCGCTGTTTTTCGCCTGAACTATGGGCCCTAGGACAGCGCTATCCTCGCGGCCGAGCACCTTGATCGCTTTATCTGTTGTGTGCACACGGCGGGAACACCGATTCGAATACTTCTTCGACTCGCTTTTCAGACGTTGTTTAGCCGTCCGATCCTTCCGCTGGACTGTAGCGGGTGACCAACTGAGGCTACTTGCAGTCACGACTCACTTTAAGGCATACTCAGTAGGCGAGAGAGGGCTAGAAGTGCGAAGGACAGCCCCTTCGGTTCTGGTAGTGACATTGAGATGACGAATGGGTCTTTGGAGCTCGTTCCATATGTCTAGCCGGTACAAGGATTCCCCGCAGAAGCGGAAGATCACAGTTGAACTGGGAAGGTCTCTTGTCGAACTCTCCATAGAACTCCTTTGCTGGTTCTAGCCTTTGGAGTTTGGAACAATTGTAGGAGTTTCTGAAGGGACGTCTCAGTACTGAGTGCTAGACGGACAGAGGATGGAGTTTCAGGGCAAGGTCGCGCCAAGTTAAACCTCTTGAACGAAGGCGCCCAGAGAAGTGGGCACTGGGTTGTGATGGGCCGTAGTGATTGTAGACATCATTCCGGGCTCTCCACGGCAGATGATAGATCGTCGACCCCCCCCATTCTCGAGAGTGAACTGAACCAACTTGAACGACTTCCCTCCAGGCCATATGTACCGCCCCATACACACAAATCCTTCACACCAACACCTGCTTCAGGCCTTCTCTTCACCCAGATCACCCACACCGTCTATTCAATGCCCGGTCTCGAAACTTTCAGCCTCGCAGAGTACTCCGGTAAAACAAGTAACACATCCATTCGACTAGGTAATACATTCGACACTGTTTGCGCTCTGTTACGACATTCGAATTAGAAGGATAAATACTAGGGGGAAAACAACAGCGAGAATGACCACAGACAACCACAACCAAAACCAAAGAATAGTCGGTGCAGAGAACCTAATGGGAGCAGAACGCGTAGAAAGGTAGAAGCTGAAGGAAAGTATTTGCAGATCACTTACATACAACAAGAACAACAGCAGAGAAACAGCAACTTCACACAGATATCATACAGAAATGAGGCTGGAGAAAACGTACAACCCGTGAGCTTCATGTCCGTCCAAAAAAAGAATTCGTGTAGTTGAGAATGGATAGAGGACAAAGGTCCTGGGTGGGGCGAAGTTGAGGTATTCCTGTGATCAGGGATGTTCGCTTGACCGTCATGAAGGACAACCACGTCCCGTATTCAATCCATGTCCATTTCCATTTCCCAGTCCTCCTCCTCCTCCTTCATTGGCTTCATGCCCGTCTTCACACCCGTATCATACTCGTATGGATATCTCATCTTTCCTGCTATGCCACCATCCACGTCCACAACATCCACGTCCACGTCATCGTCTTCTTCCTCTTGATCTTCGACCTCCTCTTCGTCTTCCAATTCGCTTGACCCTGATCTACAGCCACTACCTGACCCGGAAGCAGAGGACGAACTGCCGCTTCGTAAACTGGAACGAGGTAACGATATTGAAGCACTCGCTGCCGCCGCCGCACCCGAAGACCGTGTATTATACGGACTCGAAGATCGCTCTCCCCACGACTTCCCTCTACTCACTGAGTTCCCTGAGGCACTTCCAGCACGTCCATACCCGTAACCATAACCATAAACCTCGGTTCCGTTGGGTACCGGGATCGGTGTAGATCCCTTCACGGTGACGTTAGTCGTCTGTTCACCACTGGCTGCGTTCCCGTTTGCGACAACCAACCCCGGTCTCACTTTGACTGCGTCGGCCGTCGAGATTGCATAGTCATGCAACCTAGGACCTGTGCTCGTGGCCCTTGTGGATGATGTGAGAGCAGGAACTGAACAACTGCCCTCTGGTAATGGTAACGCTCCACCGCTGAGGAAGCTTGGCCAAAGGCTACGATCTTCTGGAAGAGACGTTCCTGTGGCAGAATCTGACGAGAAGTGGGAAAGGATGGCGGCTGCTTCGAGGAGCTGAACCTGTTGGTGTTTGCTCAGCACGTATTTGGAGGATTCGCGCCAATGAGTAGTATGTTCCCAGCGATGCTTGATGAGACAAGAGGGGTGACGATAAACCTAGATGGAATGTCAAGCCTCGGAATTTCCTCATAAGCGTAAAGGGCAGCGTACCTTGTTGCACATCTCACAACGATGATCCATTCCTCTCTTCTTCCCATTCTTAGCTATGGGAACAGGCTTGACTATTGTCCCTGCCGGAGCACTACCAACGACCGCCCCAGGTAGGATGGTTTTGTAGGTATCCACAGATGCGGGAAGACCGTTCCCGAGAGGACCTGGAATGGAGCTTGACACTGAGCCTACAGAACCAGGCAATCCGTCAGGGGCTTGTCCAGATATGTTCACGGGTGAGCTGGTGCCCATGGCGGAAGTGAACGACGTCGAAAGGGGAACATTTGTATGGGGTGGCGAGTTCAGAGACAGTCCAGAGAGAGAAAGTGAGGCAGGCCTAAACGAGGAGAAGATTGGCAGGTCAGATAAATAAACCGATACATAAACCGATACATAAATGAAATCAAATGGGGCAAGATCGGCTCAAGGCAAGGGGCCAGCAAAAAAAATTGGCTTCACGACAACGGCCGGACAATGTTCGTGAGCAGAGCGAGCAAGAGACGATTGAGCCGTTGGAAAGGTGAAAGGGTATATCAAGGTGAGAAAAAGCACAAAGAAAGAGACTCACGAAGGTCGAGAAGCGGCATCGCGAGCGTCGCTAAGCCTTCTCTTGGTCTTCCCTGTAGAAGACAACCTTCGATGATGCTTCAAGGCTGACGGATTGCCCACTGAGCCAGCACCAATAGACCCTGAAAGGCCCGCAGGAAAACCAGAGGTGCCGCCCAAGCTACCATCACCACCACTACCGTCTGCGAACAACAGCGAATCTGCGGGCTCTTGCTGCAACTTGGCTGAAGGAACCCTGATGGGAATAGCATTCGAGCTCTTCGACAAGGACAGTAGACTCTGCGCTATCGAGGACTCGAGCCCTTGTTCCATGTTGTGCTAGTGTCGATGCTGAAAGGTGATTCTGCTGTTGAGTCTTCGAAGCGAGTCAGACTGGATAGAACATACGATAGTGGTGGTCGGAAGAGAAGAGATGGAAGAGAAATTGAGAGAACTGTGTAACGATGAGAATAACGTAGAAGTCAAAGACAGAGACGGGAAATAATTTGCTCAGATGAAGGACATGACAAGGCTGGGGGACGTTTCACCGCATCACATTCCTCAAAATTCTAAGTATTACACAATCACTACTTGCCTCTTTAGGACAATCGTGGCATCGTGCTCGTGCCGTTCTACCAGGCTGTTCGACTCTCGGGCTGTCCTCCCATTGCTCATGAGGGCTCACATCCTGTCTATGAAGGTCTCCTAGGCTTCTGAAAGCGAATTCTGAGTTACATCTGCAATGCAAGGGGGGACCTTTCTGAACACATAACCGACCACGTTGTCCCCGAAGTCGGAGGCGTATTCAATCAATCACCTCAGCAACTCTTACCGCGCCGACGAATGATAATACAATTGACGGCGCGAGTCACCCTTTGTTAGTGAAAACTCGGTCATGCGGTTCAGAACTCCCCGACGAGTCCAACCATTCCAGTCCCCATACAATACTGCTTACAAAAACCATGGGATTCCGATATACAAGTAACGTGTTCTTGTGTGCAAGCCCAGAATGACTGGCATCCGCGGATTCGACTAGACATGGCTGGATTTGTTGACTAGTGGGACAAGTGCATATAAGGGTGAGCAGGGGAAAGGGGGGATCGAGGAAGAACAATCGGATGAGTGCCTTGGCCCTTCGAGCGTTGTAGGGCCCGGGTTCTTCTGGATGGCCCGACCGGCAACTTTGTCCTGGTAATTTGAGTGTACATAGTGACTGAATGATTAGGCACTCGTCGAATGTTATAGAGGCAGGACCGAGTCAGACCCAGATATTGGATGCACAGAATAGCCGTCTTCATGCAACGCGAGTGTTGAATACATGATCTCCAATTGTGGGCCTGACAATTGCAAATCCCGCGGCGCACAACGCGACGCGTTTGTTTGGCCCAACCTGTGTTTATTACCCTCACCGCCATGGAAAGTCAACAAGGCAAACTCACTGAAGATGCTCTTGTGTGGTTGGACGATATCAAACACACACTCAAGAAGAAGGCAAGTATGCGCTTCTGATAAACGTCAAGGTTCAGTCTGATAACTTTGCCTGCAGGACGATGAACTGACGCGTCAACAGAAAGGCTTGACGGTCAGTATCTTCTACCTCGGACAGTAATTTCGACCCTAATCTCTTCAAAAGGACCTAAAGCAGCAATACGAAACTCTTCTTTCGGAGAACCATGCTCTGAAATTCAAACTTGAAGAACTCAACCAAGAATGCACCGCAAAAGACATCAAGCATCGGAATGACATGCAACTTCTCATCGACAAAGCCAAAAAGAACAATGAAAACTCTCGAGCTCTAATCACGTCGCTTGATCTACGCGCAAGAGAAGCCGAGACGCGAGCAGAGGATGCTGAGGAGAAAACGAAGAAGTTGTTTGAGGACATGGCTGGGACGATGACTCGCGCACTTTCAGCATTTCCTTCCCTCAGTCAGTTACCTACTACGGCTACAAACTCGAGCTCGGGCACACCTGCGTCTGTCTTGCTGCAGAGATCTTTTACTGTTCCACCTGCGAGCCGTAGTCCCAGCCCAACCAAGCAGAAGAGGCCCTTGAAGGAGAACAGGACCCCAGATCCACAAGGAAAGAGGCATAAGCAGGAGGTGAATGGTACCTCGCTTGTTCTATGCTCGTCGCTTACCGACGGCGCATATATGCGTACAGATCAGATCCCCGTATCGACGAGCAACCACAGTCGTCCCGTCCCAGTCCCAGTTTTCCAGCGCCAGCTTTACTCCTCCATTCCGTCGTACGACTTTCCCGACCTCGCCGGTACCAGACTCGGAGGAAGACTTGGACATTCCACCTGTGGGAGCTCCAATTGATGAAAACAAAGAAACGAAATGTGTAAGTGACGCTTCATAAGGGCATACTACGCCACCGTTGGGCATCTTCTGGCTTGTTGATGATACCTCACGAATGGTAGGAACCAGCCTCAAGCCCCGCTCATCGAGAGGAATAGCTGTGCCGGGAGCCTTGACCTTCGCGATGTAGCTAGATATTACCCAGCAACGTTGCCATGCGACGACCTCCCTGTTCCCAACTTTCTTGACCGACTGCTCGCGTTCCTGCTATGCTCTTTGTAATTCAGTCTTGCGCCTCTTCCTTGTTTGCTGCACGTTGTATGATGTTTCGTCAGCGTTGCTGACGAGCTACCCATGCCTTTACCACTCTGGCTCGCTGCTTCTTTTGCCTCGCCTCCTTGCTTGTTCTCTGTCCAGACCTCACTGCTGTCTCCAGCGTCATACCTACTGCGATCATCGATCTGTAGGTGTGTAACTTGACTTCACCGAATGCAACTTGCTCCAAGCGGTATAATGTTACCAACCCTGACGTTGAGGCCCGCAGCTACTCGACGCAATTTGCAATGGTTTGGCAGCATCGCTCTCCCAGACAGCGGTCGAAGTCCTGTTCATCCCGTTCCGCGACGTTAGGACGAAAGCGGGACGGTTGACTTTGTGGTGGAAGGAGAGCTTGTACTGGCCAAGAACCAAGTCCTTTCCTCCTTCCGGGATAGGACACATAGGAGACGGCAGTCCTCTGAGAGGCCATGTTTTGGGCGTCGAAGGCCTCCCCTTAGGCTTGCGTTTGCGACACTGAGCTTGTGCTGAACTGAAAACTGGGAGAACGTGCTCAGGAGGTCTCGTTTCATACCTAATGGCCCTTGAGTTCTATTGCGGCGCGAGATGGTCCCGATCCGTCGAGCTCAATTAACTCTTGAAAGCCGAGGTAGGCTTCGCGATGGGGATCATCATTCTTTATGAAAGTAGTCTTGACCACTCACGATGTAACTCCTCAAGCCCCGCGGTTCCGATTGACTGGCGTAATTACTGCTCGTTACGGCCACTCAAGAAATTCCCGAGGAAGCGGAGATGGGAGAATATGAAGGTTGTTGTCGTGCGCTGCAGCTCGAGAAGGGTGACGGGAGCCTATCGATTGGGAAAAGGCGAAGTCTGCTGCTGTCGAGCCTCGCCAATCGCGGCAACGTCGGTTTTATTCCTTTGTTCAAGTCGCCCCGGCTGTAAGGCATACAGCTTCACAGGTTAGCCGAAGCAGAACGGGTGCGACAAACGAACGCTCTCTCTCCGAGAATGAGGGCCATTCATAGAAATCTTTGAATGTCACCATTGCCGGGCACTTTTCAATACTGATTGAGCGAGATATGACATGACAGAAGGTCTGTAGGTCGCTTATAGTCCTTGTCTTGTACGTCTACTCATACGTATGCCAGTGAATCATTCCATAGGGAGGCTCTGCGTTTATTGAGCGTCCGCTTCTATTGTTAGGGGGCCGAGACCGTGCAAGGACACCCAATGTCGAAAATCCCTCTAACACCATCACCACTTACCGTCCTTCTCCACTACAAGTCACTTGAATTTCACTGTCACCCTGTGTTTCTTCACGATTTCTTAGAAAACGAAATGGAAGCACAAGGTTATTCCACAGCTGCGCAGGACGCCCATCGGTTGAAGGACTCCGCCGTGATGTCTGCGTGGCTATGACGAGGACTCGGAAGACGGGTGATCTTCTACAAGTCACGGTCAAGTCCAGGCTAGGAAATGAACCCGCGATCCGTCTTTTTGCCTACAGCGCGACAGCAAAGTCACCGCAGTTCCCACAGTGTCACCGGCATGGCGTTTTTTGCGAACGACACAACACGAGGCGACTCGGAGTTTGACTGAGTATCCCCGGCGGGGTCTGGGAGTTGGCAAGCACCTTGAACCTTTCCATCCTGGATCAGATTGCCTCCCAGTATGGGTCTTTAACCAAAGTTGGCCTCCATCAACTTCGACTTTGGCAAAGAACAAGTTTTGATTCTTCGCCACTTCTCCGACGTTCACCACCCTTTCCGATTGCAAATTTGAAAGTCCCAGCTGATCGACTCACATCCCCGCCGGCAAGAATGCCGCCAACTCGATCATCTACCCCGCTCATGCCGGCGGCCATGTTTGCGTCAGCTCGAACCTCGCACTCGCACAAAATTCCTGGTTAAGCAAGTAACGAATTCACAAGTTCCTAAAGACCGTCGGGATTACCCAGGTAAGAGTGATAAAAAGTCAAACAATGTTAGCGGTAAAACGGAAGATAAATGGGCAAAGGCTGGTATATGAAACTCGGTTTCGCCCATTGTAGAGGAGGGAAAAACCGAAGTGCAGGGGAGGAGTGTTCACATGCATGCATCAACCTGCAAGCCTGTACTCCAGGCGAACCTTTCTACAACCCCCTTTGGACCGCTCTGAGCCCGAGCAAATGTCACGGAAAGGCGGATGGCGTTTTAGGTGGCACTCAACCATACAACCGGCGAAGCTTGATCATCTTTTGCGTAGCGACAGTTTAGAATTTAACCACCGAAATGAGTCGGGCTCGAGAGAGGATGAATTGTACTACATACATATGAAGTATACAGCCGCAACAATTCTGAATTATCCTATACGTGTACAATATACAGCGATTGAAGCGGGAGGGAGAGGTAAGTTGACGATAATGGCGAAGAAGTGAAAAATCAATACACGACGTGGCCTCGATCGAGGTCCTTCCACAGACATTAAAAGAAAAGAAACGTCTAAAGGAAGACAAGTGCCAATCGTCTCCCGGTATATGAATGGGGACCAGAGCAAAAGATTATCAGCATGTACAGCACCTGCGGCGCTAGTCCCACGATGAACGAGGAGATGACTGTCAGTGTTCTGTCAATTGTACAGCATCTCAGCATCAAGAGGGATCAAGAGAATACTCGTTGGAAGTATGTGACATATGCCCATTTCGAGGCGACAATCCGAAGATCACTGAGACCAGCGCCGGGCGGCAAGCAGACCGCGCCAACGTGCGCGACGATCATTGATTTGTGATTGAATGTAATGTGGGGGAAGGTCGGGCAACAGGGCGACAGGGGCCTGGATTCCAGTCGATCAGACTCAGCGTCTGAGTGTCCCGTAAGTTGAAACGGGGGATTCAGACGGAGAAGAACAAGAGGAAGTGGAGGCGGAGGTAGGGGTTGGGGGTGGCAATGAACGAATGTCTGACTGTGGGTGGTACCGAGACGCACTGAAATCGGAAACAGGTTGCAAGCGGTAGAGACTGTGAGAGGAAGACGATCCTTGATGATGGTAGCTAATTCTGGAGGGGTGCCTCACATCCTCCATCATCTCGTCTTCATCCTCTGGCGCAGACTCGGCGTCCTCGTCAGAGTCCCCGCTTAAATATGGCAGGGTATTACCCGTCGGCGGCCAAGGCGAGTCGGGATCCGTCGCTCCCCGTCTGGAGCGGCCCGCATGAGTGGAGACCGTATCTGGGCGGAGCACGAGAAAATCACGGTTCGCAGGTGCAGGGGGAGAGGAAGGGGAATGATGAAGATCTACCCGGCGCTGTCGCCTCCTTGGAGCAGAGGAATGAGAACCTGACGAAGGGTCAGCAACTTTCCCTTGTGAAGGGTTGCTGTGATTTCTGTAATGACGGCGCATGTTTGAATTCACGTTGAATTCACGTCCACAGTTGGGATATGGGCATCGGAAGGCTAATCATCAACGGCGAGAAGATGAGCAAATCGACGTCGTAAAACGGTTAAATACGGAGAACGATGACTTACGAGTGGCACCTGTATGAGTGTTCATATGGATACGAAGACTGCTCGGACGGTTGAATCGTTTATGGCATGTGGTGCAGATATGTTTCTTGTCATCACCAGCGTCGTCTGACAGGTCTTCAGGGGATGATTGGTACTGGACATCCGAGGGGGAGGGGGAAGATGGAGAATAGTTGTGGCGAATCGTGGGATGCGAGTCCTTACTCGGCGGATAAACGTGTTCGGATGTGTCCGATGCGGAGGGCTTGACTCGGAACGCAGGAGCGCTCCCATTCGCGACGTCAAGGGGTCGGCTTGAGCCAGGTATGTTGGATGTGCGATTGGGCAGTGTGGCACTGGATGCGATATGCTGGAGGGTAGGCAAAGAAGGATCCGATCGCCATACGTCAAAAGAGACAAAACCACCACTAGAACGTTTTGTGGGGTCTCTCGATTCTAATGGGTTGTTTCTCGGAGAGTGAGGTTTTGAACTCGTTGCGTCCTGTTTACCACGCGGTCAGCTTGTAACCCGTGGAGGCATTGGATGTGATAGAGCCTCACCAGAGAGGATGTTGACGCGTTCACACTCGCTATACTGAGCCGTAGAGCAGGGGAAAGTCTCATCAGATGCTCTAACAACACCAGAGTGAGATCGACGGTGGCATGGGTGAAGACGAACAACGAACCAGGGAACATTTCGTGTATACTTGGAAGGGAGACCATAACAGGCGATGAAGGGGAGGTTGACGTCGAAGAAGGCATGATCGCGAAGGGTATGATGGGGGATCCGTTAGACAAGGATTTTCGAGGCGGTTCAAATATGGTTTTATATATGGACCGAACTTGGTTTGAACGGTTAACAAAGAAAAGGCCGAGAGCGCCAAGTCACTTACGGTCTGAGATTCAGTCAGGCACGTAAGCGTTTGAGAAGGTTAAGACGGCTATGACCATCTGTATCCACTCCGAGGACTAGAGAATGGCAGACATACTAGTACACGTTGTAAGAGAGGAAGTAGAGTTATACGTACGTTCTTATCTCAAAGGAATAGGCTTGCTACTTAGAGCCACCTTACGACTCTTGCGAGTAACTAGCACTTCCGGTTCCCCCGAGGCACCCTGCTTTAGAAGGATCGGCGTGAATCAATAGACTGCGTGGAGAAAAATTTACGTTACCATCTCCTTTCTCAGATAAAGGTCCCTGTCGATTTGCGTTTCGTTTCCAAACTGGTTCAAATATAATGTTAACATATGATCTGACATTGGGCGGTTTCCCTGCCGCCAGTCTCGGCGTCCATGAAGAAATGGCCGCGATTGTTATCATGGCGTCGCCTGTTATACCTGAAACGTGATGAGTCGCTCGAAATCAATGTAAAAAACGCGGAATACCTTCCGAACCTCTAGATAGGTAAGTCTGTAAGCGACGGGCTAAAGCATAACAATCGTTCGGACTAAGCGAGTCACATAGTTCATCCGAGGTTTCGCATGAATCCAGGCCACACGTGTGGGGGAGGAGACGATCTCTAAAGAACGTCCAGTGAAAGAATGTCTGCGGCAAACTCAGAAAGGTAGGTGGTTAACAGCTGGCAGGTCGGCAAATTCCGAGTTCGATACCTAGGACCATTTAAACTCCGATTCAATTCCCATCCTCCCGCTTCAACCCAGAACAGAACCAAAGCTGCGAACCGGGTCGTCCTTGTGATCTGCATCTGCATTCCCTCTTGTTCTGCGCTCAGGTTCTCCCGGCGCAGGCGCTTGTTCGTGCATCATAGAACTCGCTATTGCGCTCCCGCCGTGATGAGGCTTGGTGAGAATTCCGATAGCTGAAAGCGTAACCAGTCTCTTGTCGAAATGTCGGTCGGCAACTAGTTATTTTCCCCGCTCCGATGTGCTCGCTGGATTTTCTGTGGCACTCAGAACGAGGCTCCCACGTAATGGGCACACTGGCGAATAAATCGCGAGCTTGCTGCGAACTTCCGTGAAGCTCTTTTGGAAGTTGTGGAAACCGAAGGCGCGTTGTGCAGTACTAGAAGGTCATCGGATCGAGGTCTACGCTTTCAGAGGCTTTCGGCCTGCAGGACCTGTGGATGTGCTCATTGTTCCTGGCGCTCTAATTTCCCAGACTCGTATGCTCCCGTAGGTCATCTCAACTTCCCTCAGTTCTTTCGTGCTTCGTTAACGCCGATGATCGATCAAAGGACGTTAGATAGACTGCAAAAAAATTTGTACAATGTGCAACGCCAAGGAACCGACGGGGTAAATCACTCCCCGAAAGAAAAAGGGCATATCGGATGATTGCTCCCTCAACCAGTCGTTGATCATTCGGTCGTAACCTTAGAACTCAAGACTGGCGATGTTCAAGCGAAACTATAAACAGCAGATCTGTCAGTGTGGTTGACCCCCTGGTGCAGTGGTGGTGACGGGACTCCAATACCGGGCATGGGTCTCAGCGTCTCCGAAGACTGGTAGGTATATCGCCTGAGATCTGGGCGCTGGCCACTGTGGAGATCCCTTGGGCTCTGGGAGACCCAATGCGGTAAGGACTCCTGCCTGGTGCTAGCCTTTCCACACAGAGGTGGTCTTCGCGTCATATTCTCGACCCAGTTCCCGCGGCGTTCCTGATTCACGTACTCAGACAGTAGGAGGCTCCAATTCTGCTCAGCGGGCAAGAGGAGTGTAAGGACCCTCCGTCATCAGTGGGGAGTTTCGGCTAATCTGCAGAGACCGCGTGTGCGCAGCACAGCGGGAGGATGGGAAGGCAGGGGTGGGGAAAAGAATCGCCAAGGTGACCTCTGGGTCGGGCGTGGAGCTGTCAGCGCTCAGGATGGCTAAGATACAGCGCTTCACGCTAGACCGTGTGGGTCTCTCCAAGGCTGCCTGAACGTCCAAGAACCCTGTTTTCGATGCAAATCCCAGTCCCCTGACGCTTTGCCCATCTGACTTCACCTTGACTGGCTACAGACAATGCCAGGTACCTTTCCCATCCCATGCACGCTATTTACGCTGTCTTGTCTGGTTCCCGGGCCTTTCTTCTGATACTGCTGTTAATCCTGATTCGTTGCGTATTCAGAGAACTTCCCGAACAGCAATAAGAAATACGCCGATGTAGGTCAAAATGCCGCGCTGTAGCCACGAGTTTGATAATCTCCATCTGTGCATGATATCGGTCGGCGCGAACCCGCCGAGAAACGTGTTTTACAGGTCACGTAGGAAAGATTCTTCAGTACACTCCGGACGTCGCGCGGTCTCGGTCGGTCCTCGTATGCATGTAGCTCTCCATGAACTTTTCAATGTTGTCCACGTTCGGCTGGTGAGTAATACACTGCTTCTCTTCGTTGCCAGTAGTTCTCATCGGTCGGGAGATAGACGCATTGAACTCTAGATCCATTGAAGCTAACCAAGTGGCACCCGGTTCTTCAAGTGTCTTCCTGCTTTCAGATATGCGTAGATGTCCTGAAAGTCTTTGGCTTTGAACCAACTCGGCCTTCAAACATCGATTGTACTTTCGATCAGGGAAGCTTTCGGCATCCAAAGCTGCCTTTCGTGGATTCCCTCGGACTTGGACTCGTGGACTTCGTTATATGCCCAACAGCAGCACTCCTAGACATCAACCTCGCCAATCGACGATTTGTTCAGGAAGCGGTGAATTCTTGTACTGAGTTTATTGAAGACTGATCATTCGTTTCTCTCGAGTCCGAAGAACTCGGCGGCTACCCCTTTATAAAACGCCGGGAGATTTGTACGGGGGGGATTTGTAGAAATGAGACTAGTTGGACCCTCACCCCCTTCCCCCCTTGGCCCAGCCTTAGCCCTAGCCCAGTCGTCGCATGGGAGACGCGAGCTCCACACCCTCCTATAGATCTGCGTTCGACTTTGTTGAGTTCCTTTGACCCAGTCGCTTGGCAATCTTATTCTTTAACCACCTGCTAGCGTCGTCAAGATCCACGAAGGGCAGGAGTGCGCAAGCGCCAGTTACCGGTGCCCGCACCATCCTACGGGACTCGGCAGATAGTAAGGTTGTGGCTCTACCGTGCTAACGGCCCATCCTACGATCCTAACCACACGGTTGGGAACCACCTGATTGGGTGGCAGGGGCATGCCTGAGCGACTAAAAACGAGGGACTCGACAATTGATTTGTACATCTCGGTCCCTACTACTACAGAGCAAAAACATGTTCGCGTTGCCTCCAATCTCATCGTCTTTCGCTCCAATAGGATGACAGGAGGACCACTCCGAGAGTGAATCCGGACGGAGGGAACACTATTATCCCGCTTGCTTCCCGGAAATTAGCACGGTATCAGCACAAGTTCGATAGGGGTGCTTCTCCCACTGTGGCTGAAGCTTTGTTTGTACCACTCGCGATTCGCCGGAGACCAAGAATTCACCCAAAATGTGCTTACCGAACAGGGGTAGGACGGTTTTGGTGCTTTTCGTGACAACGGAATGGCATGAGAATTCTTGCTCGGCGAGTAGGCGATAATGACATGTTCTGGAGTAATACTCATGCTACTCTCGTCACCTATAGCACATATACTACCACGCGTCCTGATTGGTTCGCTTTCCGGCATGCCAGGCGACTTGGACTTGAAATGGGGTGGTAAAACAAGGTTTGAGCTTGATTAAGTAGAGTGCAAATCCCCCGGGCGCAGTAAGCGGAGCTTGCGAAGCTTTCTGATTTGCAAGAAGCTTGAGCGAGTGCTGGAATGACATACATATGTGATGGTTATAGCCCAGCGACCTTCTACAGCGGTGATGGCTTTATGTCTGCCGAGCTTCGCGCAAACTTCTTGGACGCCTCTTGAGATGTCGTGCTCTAGTATGGGAATATGATGAAATGGAGGTTGAGATTGAACAAATATAAAACCGTGTGGAACAACGGTCCGAGAGAGGTTATAGCCGGCTAGCGAAGATATGAAAGGATGAAAGTTAAGGAAGGTAAGGTCGACCTTACCGATGAGGTCGGATTGCATGCCAACGTTGTCGAAGATTGAAAGGCAGATCATCACAAAGAAGGAAAGGTCGCTTTTCTCTTGAAGGAGAAGGTAGGTGAAGGCACTATGGTTGAACGTGCTACACGCTTTTGAATACACCTGAACGGTGTTTAATGTTGTGACTGGCAGCTTGATGTTTCAATGTACCTTCTTGAGACAGCTTTGAGTCTCGATTAGTTAACCGGTATGTTGAATATTGAGTGTCCTGTTCATCCTGAGGGTCTCAAATCGCGCCCATGTCGGAGATAACAGTAATGTCAAGTACTAATGGGAGAGATGGCAGGCCGACGTCAAGGTCGAAAACGTCAGAAATACCTCTCCGTGCATTCGGGATAAGAAAAAGCACCTCCATTGAGTTATCTGTGGGACGCAGATCCCCTTCACCATTGGAATTCAGCGGAGTTACATGTAACATAACTTCTAAGGATAGAGAGCAGCTCTCGTGTACTGGTGGTCAATCTCAAAGGCATACTACTGACTTTGTCCTGATTGAATTCTTCTGATGTTATCCCGTCATGGTGACTTTCGCCCCAATACGGTCGGAGACAGGTCAATGAGGGGGCCTAATGGAAAGACGATGATCGGAATGAGCAAGCTAAAATGTGAGAGGGCCTATTTTTCCGTGCCATAGAAAGTTTTCCCCTTTCCTTCCATCTCCTTGCTCATTATTGTAATGGGTCGACAACGCCGTATAAACGAGACTGGTTAGAAACTTGCTTATTCGGGGAGCGTGGACTCATCCAAAGCGGTAATGCAAGATAGAAGAGGTGGGTTCATTTGATGCGGTGTCATCATCCAATACGAGTACGATGGGACAGTTGTGGGACAGTGAAGAGAGGGAGTTGAGTGGTAGACTCGCGTGTGACTTGGAGGAGAGCACTGGACCCGGTTCGAGAACGCTCATCACGTAATCACTAACACCTTGCACAACCTCTACCAACAGTAACGACGGTGACCAACTTGCACCGTCAGACGCAAAAATATCCTCTCGTTAGCAACTTCTCCATTTGCATACGGAATATACACAGGGTTGTGCCATCGAATATCCCTATTCAAGGACTAAGACTCTGACGACGAAAGGTTAGGCTCCTAGGTGAGAATCATTCAACCCTCGACTGGGTCGACTCGGACCTCTCGGAACCCATGGAACAGCGACTCACTTGAGGTCGCTAGGAGGAATATTGCGAATCTCTCAGAGGTCTTTGTTGCTCGATATCATGTACAATGACATGCTTAGCCCGGTTAGCCCGGTCACTCTCTATCCTACATCAATCAACAATGCTTCACAAACCAAGAGGGCATGATACCATGCTGTATACATTGGCCGCTATGGAACTGATCAAGGACGACTAACATCTTCGGAAGAAGGCCAAGATACTTGATCATCACAAGGACATTGCTCAGCGACCTGTGCACATTGCATACGGCCCTCCTCCATCAGCTTCTCTAAATCTCAACTCTGTCCCACTCCCACCCGCATGCAATTAGGGCTTGAGATGTGATGATCAGGCCCATCCAAGCGGTCTCTGTGGCTACCAGGCAACTTTGTTTACTGCTCTTCGATAAAAATGCATCGCACCAGACCACTCTGCACTCAACAAGGCCCGAACTTGGCTGTATCGCTTTGGCTTGCATACCGGATGTCAGGGGCTCTGTTCCTCTTGGGGCTCACTCGTCGTCGAGATCAGCCCGGAATATGATGGAGTCTGATCTCTCACGTATCAAGAAGGAAATCAGTTCCTCCATCATCTATGGCAGGGAGAACGGCTCCGCAAAGAATTACAACGATCTCAGCCAGTCCCAGCCTCGAACAATTTTTGATCTTCAACCGCCCACGGATTGCAACGGATACTTGGCTCTCGACGGCTAATTGACAAAGGAGGCCTCTCCAGAACCCACACGCGCGGTATAGATCTTACTATAAGAGCCGAGTCGATGAAGACGAGTGTGATATCCGCAGACGTAAGGCTTAGGCTTCTTAGGACTTCGAGATCGAAAACTCACGCAGACGTACCTTTTCGCATGCTCATCCTTGTTTCCTAGTGTGGATACCAGTAGATACCAGTTCCACGTACCCACGTACCGTGCTATTTGAGAATTGAAAGCTGATCAGATGGATGGCGTTGTGTTGATCTCCTGATGGTTGTCAAACCGGGCATCAGTCTGGTGACACTCCGTTATTATCTCGTCCCTGTCGAACGAATTGTAGAACTTGGGGCAGAACTATTGCATACTTTTATACGAAACGAAATGTGTTATTGTTATCGTTCTTGTCAGGGTTGATACTCGTCGCTTCCCTGCGTAGGGGAGTGACGAGGGATGGATAGAAAAGCTCAATCATTGCAGCTTGCGGCTTTCGAGGATCTCATCAAGATTTTTATTCTATAGTACACAGGTTTGCTCTTGGATTTACCTGCCATGGAAACATAGGTCCCAAGGCAATTGAGATCGCTTGCCAATGTATATCGCTCCATCATTCGCCGATGGGCGATGAGAACAGGTGGGAATTAATATATAGTTCAAAGTAGTTTAAAAACGGCTCTGGAGGTCCATTATCGACTCACCCACTCCCTTCTGCTTCAACTTCATTTTCCGACTGGTTCTGAAAATGCCGAGCTTCTACGGAACCTTCTACAACACTAAACTCCAACCAGTGTCTCCCCATGGGTCCACCACCGTGTCCCGAGGTACTTGCCCAGTCGCCAGACATGCCCCGGGAGGCACTCACGAGTATCGGGAACCCAATTTCGCCGAAGGCCACGTTCGTTCCGTCTGTCCAGCCTTGAATGCAATGGCCAATCACGGATACCTGTGAGTCTGCTCTCTCGACGCAACCCAATCGATGCATGATACTGACTTTGATCCAAAATGTGTTCCAGTCCCCGGGATGGTCAAAACATCACTTTCACGACTCTCTTCTGTGGCCTCAAGGCCTGCTATGGGTTATCCACACCCCTTGCCTTCCTACTTACCCTCGGGGGCTTTCTTATTATTAGGCGATTCCCCGTACAACTTCCTTTCGGTCTGGGAAACAAACTACGCGTCCACGATGTCGACGGATGTCGGAGTGTCCAGGGTGCAATTGACTTGCACCACATTAATCTTCACGGCGGCGTAGAACACGACGCAAGTCTGGTGCACGTTGACGTGAAGAAGGGCCAGCTGTACCCTCCGATATTCATCCGCGAGGATTGGCTAACACATCTCGTTGGGGACATTAGCCCAGAAGTGAGGGGATATTCGCGATCATCCTCCCCGTCTCCACCGGAAATACTCGTACACCACCCCGACTCGGACAATGAGGACTCCGGGATGAGAACCTTGGCTCCTACCCGAGCGCACAGTCGAGCATCGTCTATAACGCTCGCCTCTGACTGTGGCTCTGGATGGCGGCTATTCACCTCCGACCGATACCAGAATACGCTCGTAGACGCGGCTGACGTGGGTCGTATGAGAGCGAGACGTCAGATGGAAATTCAGCCTAAAGTATTAGACGGCATTCATGCAGAGATCGCCAGAGGAGAGATGGCGATTATACTGGGTGTCTGGGAACAGACAAATGGTACGAAGAAAGGCGCACCTCTTCCCGACCTTCTGAACTGGTTGGGAACTGAACAACTGCCAGAGAGCTGGGAGCCTACGCATACTGAAGGTCTTATCGACGTCTTTTTCAGAAGTCGAAAGATTCAGGCTGTGGCAGAAGAAATAGAAAAGACAAGCTTATAGAATGTCTCGCATCCACACTCCTTCCGTTCAATCTTATTAGTAACACACACCTACTTATTTATGGAATATTTATAGGAATATCTATTCGGGAGAGTTAGCATTTATTTAATCACACAACTGTAGTACATAGCACCCACCAACCTTGAACGTGTATCAATACTATTTATGAAGTTTGGCATCCCCCAGCTCGAAGCAGTCAGATCAGTGATCCGGGGGTCGAGCTCGAGTTCCGTAACGAGACGCATAGGATTGAACAACTCGGGCTGACAAGCTCAACCGCGCAGGTCATTAAAGTACAAAGGATTCTGGTCTACCTGCCTGACCCATAAATCCCACCCTCTGTCAAGGCTGCTCGTTCACATGAGAATTAGACGGACTCTGTCATCTATTGAACACTCACATTGCCGGCGCTTCATTGGTCACGCCCGCGTCCATAGCCTGCTTTGGGGTCAGCCCCAACTGCGCCCCATTTGCACCACCTAGTAGTATCGCCTGATACTGTACAACGGCCGAACGTTTGGTGTAGTAAGCTCTGAACGTCGTTTGGCGCACTGACGACCCTCGAACAGCCATACCATGCCCTATGAATCATCGAACAAAGTTCGACAGTATCGAGGATAACTGACTCGACGGACCTTTCATCAGTACCACATCACTTCCGTCCTCGAATGTCCTAGCTACATCATCGCCCAGCTCGGTGCTTCTAATTAGCAGATCGTGCAACTGGTCCGAATCCTCGGGGACTGCAGAACTGAAATCAAATATGGGTGTTCCGTTGGTCAAAGAGCCGAGTGACCCAGCCTGTGGGGATAAATTACGATGACCATGAACCTTCGGCTTCTAATATAAGCTAAATACTAAGAAAAGACTCACACTACCGATTTGAGCTTGTAGTCCTATTCCTGCCGCTGCGAACGGAATGACTTCGAGAGTGTGAGAGTGAAGGACACTGGTTACGTCCGGCTGAGATGCGTATATCTGTCCACAGTCTTCACATGAAGCGTCATTTTTTACTGTAATTAGAACACACCTGGGAGTGTATAAACCTCTCAACGAATGACGAGGGGATCTCGTTGCCCGTCACGGACTCGTTGAAAGTCAGATGTAAAGCTGTCGCGTTGGAGATGTCGTACCTGTGCATGAGATAGATTTGTGAGTAGCCCGAGAAGAGTTGTGTGTGGTTTCATACGTAACGAGAGACTGAGACGTCGCGGAGGCTGGTGCGATCGCGAAAGACCTGAGGATATATGCTAAGCCCGAGACTTACGAGAACTGGAGGTGGAAGATGAACATGATAAATTGACTTGAGTTATCAGGGTTCCGAACAGAGATGTGACCGTAAGGGTCAATCACATCCAGAAAGTGAAGTATATCTGGAGCGATAGTTCAGAAATTCATGTAGCAGAGCCTCCTGGTACTTCAAAGAAACTGACGGTTAGCATCGAGGAGGTCGAGACAGGCCTGAGTAACGTTTTGGCTTGGGTCCGCTTGCACGAAGAAGATAAAGGAAGAAGCAAGCACTAATCTTGCGGAGACTCCAGAGAGGTGCTTCATGGCGCAAAGTAGAGTGTAGGAATTTACATTCGGGAACCAAGCCCTTGAGTTTATAAGTATTCCGTCCAGATGATGTGGGCCTTCTAATTTTGTGGTCATTGAGAGAAATAGTGATGTCAATGCGGCAACCCGTGACTGAGAGTAAAGCGATGAGAGCAGTTTGTGGGAAGCTGCACACGAGAACACTTTGCCACAAGCGGAGAAACGTGTGAAAGTGTTAAGGGGCTTGGAGTGGCGGGAACATGGACAAGTCAGATCGCATCGAGTCCCTGATGTTGGCCATCCCTCATCATTTCAGGCCCAAGTCACCCACGAATCATCAGATTAAACGCTGGCGGACGACTGGAAGCGATGGGATCATCATATTGCCATTGGGGTTCCGGTGAGCAAACAGTGAGCACAGGAGAGCGGACTTGGAAGCGAAGAGATGTTGATTAGCAGTAAGCAAGCGTTCAAAGAGCAAGATTGAGTACATACATAGCATCCGCGGAACTGGAAAGGCGATGGAACATTGAAGTCCGAAAGAAGGACGATGAGTTCTTTGTCGTGGGAACTACAGTAGCACCATTACGGTTACGTGACGACTAGATATTGTTCTGCACGTGGATTTCGTTCATCTCACCGCCGCTTGGTCGTCTTCAGCCTGGATGGTAGCGGCATCGCTGCAAGAGTGTACACAGGCTTCCCTCAAAGCGTGGCAGGATGACCTCGTAAAACTATTTCACCATGCGAAAGATAGATATCCGGATGTCGTTTGGGAGGTTGGTGAAGAGGACGAGGACGATGAAAACGAGAGTCCCGATACTGAAGAAGTATGGGGACACAAAGGTCAGCAGCAGTCATATTTCATCGTGTTGCGTTACTTAGATTGCTTTCTAGCAATTGTTTATGCCCGAGCACCTCCGTCATTTCAATCTCGATATTTTCAGTTCCGCCCTGCCAACAACACCAGTCTCAGTCTTGGTCTTTCAGATTCATATTCGCGGTCACCGTCACCATCTAGAAATCCGACCCCCCAGCCGTCTGGTCAAGGCATAACTCGTCTCCGAACAGCCATATCGACCGCTCTTTTCAGTAATGAACTCGAATATCTTTACACCGGACAAGGTTTCGGTGAAGCCTTTCAGTTTCTGTTCGATGAAGACGGCGCAGGAGGAATGGCAGGAGGAGGTGAAGCAGATTCAGAGGATATGAGGGTTGATAAATTACGCCGGGATCTGGTCTTTATGTGGCGATCTCGTCTCTATTCCGACGTCAAGATCGCCTTGTCGAACGAGCATGAGCCCTCGACCGCTGTGTTCAGCACACACAAATTTATCCTCGTATCACGGTCAACCTACCTTGCAAAACTGCTCAGCACATCCCCTCCCAGTGCTTCCAAGGAAGAAACCCAAACCCTTACGCTCCCGTCTCCACCTTACACTCCAGCCTCTCTACATTTCACCCTTGGTTACCTATACACTGGAACCCTGTCGTTTTCTCACCGAACATACGACTTGAGCACTGCCCTATCCATTCTCCTCACGTCGTCAACTTCCTACCTCAATCTCCCTTCCTTACACGCCGAAATTCGCTCCCGAATCGTCATCGAGATGGCCCATGGGTTGTTCCACGCCTTCTTACCTTTTGCCGAATACGACTCGTTGCTGAACCGTGGCGGTCTTGGTGGCTGCAAATGTCGCCAATGTGCCCGGAGAATCCCCCGTATCCTGTCATTTGCTATACAGCCGACACTTCAAGATAGTATACTTGAACGTGGAGCACGACGTGCACTGGTCGGACTATTCGGTGACGGCTGGTGCACGCAGGAGTACGCTGAACTCGATGTCAAGATACGCGAGTCGGTTGTACGTGGGGTGAAGAAGAGGATGTGGAAGGAGTTTGAGGAACCTTCAGCGAGCGGTGCTGCAAAGGGTAAAGGGCTGTTTGGACTCTTATTCGCTGCGGAAGCCTCCCTGGGCGGAAAGTTGGCACAGGTACTGGGGTATGAGGGGAATGGGAAGGACGATGATACGCTCGGTAAGCTCCACGCTACCTTTGACATGCTGGTGGATCTGACAGTCCACGTCCTTTAGATGAAGAACTATCAATCAACAGTCGTAAACCATGGGCGACGACGGTCCGAAATGATATCCTTACCGCCCGCAGATCCATAGACGAGTGTTTCGCCGACTGTGTAGAGGAATGTCTATCTCTACCTTCCTCCGCCACCGCTTCAATATATATTCCCAATGCCCCAGACTTGGAGTCATCTTCTCAGCTTGGTGGTGAAGAACCTTCCAAGGAATCCGAAACTTTCAACGAGTTCCACCTTTTGCTCCTTCGATCACCGCACGAGCCGTCTTACAGCGATGCCCTCCACCTACAACATATCCTCTCTTCACTGCTGCGCGGATTATCACATTCCAATGCTCCACTGGTGTATCAAACTCTCGTATCAAACGTCTTGCTCCTACCATCCGTTGAGGACCCCGAACAATCCATGCGGGAATTTGGTGCACTGATAGGAGAGAGGCAGGCGTTACTGGGCGAAACAAACTATGTCAGAGTTCAGGTGGAGGAAGCACGAGTCGAGGTGATGAAATGGATAAAGAACAGGTGGAGGAGAGTAAGAGATGTCGGCGGGTTCTTGTTGAAGGGTAGCAAAATCAAAGTGCTGCCTGTAAGGGGTGGTGATAGTAGCTATTCTATGAGTCTATCGAAAGGAGGCGCGGAGAAGGATGGCGAAGAAAGAGAAGGAAGGATGGAACTTTGGGCGGTCCAGGAAATCGCGGACTGTGAGTCTTTCAGACTTGTTTACTCGCCTTCCAGCTCTCGTATCATATCCACTGTCGCCTTGTGTCCCTTTTTGTGCCCACGGCCCCTGACTCAACTTTTGTTTGATACCAGATATCCAAATTCCACTGGACGACCTTCTCATATCACCTGCTGCTCCTGTCTCTGCCCACCCATCCTCACAATCCCTCCATCCCATAAAGGGTCCGAGAGGAGCTGATGATACTGCTTCGATCATGTCAGGGAGGAGTCAGATGTCGGTCAGAAGCGTAGCGCCGTCTTTCAAGAGTAGCGCTCCATCGTTCAAGAGTGGCTTCTCCGGGCGGTCGGGCGCCCTGTCACCAACTGGAAGGAGGAACGGTGCAATGAGCCCGACCGCACGAAGCGCAAGTGCAAGTGTCAGGAGCGGTGCACTATCTCCCACATCGCGACAAGGGGCACTGAGTCCAACGATGCGTGTGGCTACGCTTTCGAAGAATCTACCACCTTCGAAGCGAGTTGCCTCGAGCGCATCTTCGGTCCGAAGCTACCGCTCAACGACCTCAGTCTCCACGACGACCACCTCGGCTAGGCGATCGGTTCGGGAGACTCCCACAAAGGTTGACCGGGAAAAGTTGGGAGTGGGGAGCTCAGGAGGAGAAAGACCCGACTCCAAATTCACTGAGGTTGACGATGATGGGAAGCTTTCTGTGCCAAACGTTATCGTTGGGGATGTGGACATGCAGGACGATGCTGCTTCTACTACTGCGTCTACGTCCACGTCCGTATCACCTCGTCCGTCTCCGCCGAGATCTGGACAGGGAGCATTAACACCCAAAGCTTCTCTGACCTCCCTATCATCTACTCACTCGTCACAGTCCCATCACTCATCTTCTGCTCGATCATCATCAACATCGATATCGCCAAGAGAAAGAAGAGGATCTTCGCATTCCACTGCTAGCGTTGCCAGTACAATACGCAGAGCTGCTGCGGCTGCGAAGGGTACAGGCGCCGCTCTCAAAGTCCCCCCATCTCCGGCCAAGAGACCTACGTCTTCTGCCAGTACTGCATCCAGCGTCAGTGGGGAGTACCGTACCGCATCCACTGCCAGTGGATCTATCAGCAGGAGCACATCAGGCGAGACCGCCACTTCCACTACTTCGCAGAGGAAACGCACAACTTCTGCTGGCAGCACACGATCTGTCTCTGGAGCCTCAGTGAAGAGCTTGGGTGGCGCAAGTGCCAGAAGTGTGTCTTCGCCACGGGTGGCGCGAAAATCATCCACTCCCTCAACTACTGGGTCTACTTCCTCGAGACCTACAAGCGTGGCGAACTCAATTCGTAGCAAGAAAGAGGCGGCACCACCTGTGCCACCGTTGCGGAAGAAAGGTTCCAGTGATACGATCAAGACGATAGGTGGAACGGTGACAAAGGCTACCGCATCGAGTGCTGCGAAAGCTACGCCTAAACCTACTCGCAAGGTTACTGCACCGCAGACATCGGAAGAACCGAGAGAGCTGCCCGCACACTTGAATGGTGCTACCATGGAGATTGGCATTCCCTGTATCATTCAGGTTACTCTACCTCCCCTTCCATCACCGGCTATGAATAACTCGAAGATGACTGGTCGGAAGAAGTTCAAGGCATTAGCCAAGTATATTGGTCAGATAGAGGGAGAAGATGGAAGTTGGGTGGGCGTCGAGGTTCCGAGCGCTGCTTTCTCCTCGTCGGGTCTCAAGGGCTCCTCGAATATGACTACAGATGCAGAGATGTCCGACTCGGGTATCTCGCTTCCACCACCCAGTGTCAGAAGGGCTAAAAATCCCGGATGGCACGACGGGACGTATCAGGGCATACGGTACTTCACGTTGTCTGCCCCAACGAATTCTTCTTCCAATAAGAGGGAACAATGGGGCGACGCGGACGAGACGCCTGCCGGAGGCTATTATCAGTCTGCACATAGAAAGTTCGCTAGTGCTGGAGTGGGGACGGTGAGGAAACGGTTCGGGGATTCGGAAATCGGAGGAACGGTTGGGAGGCATACCAAGAGGCTGAAAACGCCAACTCAGGGTGGAGCCGCAGAAAAACGGGGGTTATTCGTCCGACCGCAGCAAGTGTTATATGTTGTCGATGCCATCGATGCCGACGATGACTTTTGAAGTGAAGGACTCGAACCAACCAGGGATTGCTTTCTACCTGTTATCGTGCTTTCTATACATTTCAGTGATACCTACGTGATACCCTCTTTCCACCTTTTAGTGCTAGTAGAATACATGCTCTCACCCACTCTTTTATCCATTCACGTTACTCACACCGTCAATCCGCCACTCTCCTTGGTTTCCATCGATTTTTCCCCATACTCTGCTCCGTGTTCGCTTCTGATTCTGAAATTGCACAATTATGATTTGTCTTTCTTTCTGCATAGTTCTGTTTCACACCTGCTTTGCATGGGTTTGGAGGTGTAGGTTATATGTAGTATGTACGGTACACTCATTTATCTAATGCCTTTATCGAGTCGAAGTCCCACATGCGGTACTTGCGCTGTGTCGGTGGGTGTGACCGACGGGTCAAAAACGTGTTCAACGCATGTTTATCATGGGGATGATCGAAACCATGGGTAGAGGTACCACAGGACCAGAAGTCGCCGGTGGCACAGCCGTGCGTCATGTCCCTTCCGTTCGCTTTACCAAACACCACCACAAAATTTCACGGTCTGGGGGGTTGTGCGATGGGAGACGTTTCGGGTCATTGTGCGGTTCCAATGACAAACCCGCAGTCGGTTTGGGACTGTGGGTCCCTCTGTAAGTACAATCTCAAGCTTCAAAATCAGACTGATCCGTCACCTTTGCGTCACCCGGTGTTCTTGGTGGTCCTGGGTATACACGTTTCTTCCAAGTCGTTGTACCATGTCGACCAAATCGATGGATGACTCGATGGCCGAGAACTGAGATCGAGCATGCGGTACGAAGCTGTGACTGAGTTGTGGAATTGGATATTCATGCGAAATGTTATGCCCTAATTTACCTCCCGTGAATGCAAGGCTCTACTTTTGTTGAGGTTGGGGCTTCGGAAATGAACTTGCCACACGTCCTGTATCAGGGCACTGTCCAGCGTGAGAAATTAGCGATCAGATTTACGTTAGATCTGTTCCTCGGAACGCGTTAACTTTGACACGTGATCGTGTGTTATCTTATCTACTTCCCTTCTCGGGGATTCCCTTTGTCTCTGGCTCTGCCTTTCAAACGGCCCACTGTTCTTCGTCTGGTTCTCACATTTTGCCTTTCAAAGTCCCCATTGCCCACTGTTTCTGGTCTCCTTGCTCCTTCTTTGCTCATTCCATCAACGAGGAGACCGGGTAGCTCCATGGTCGGCGGAAGAAATGTGCCAGGAATACTCTCCGAAACCGAACACTCTGGCACAATTCATAATGGAGAACAACAGGTAGAGAATAGAGGAGCAGAGGTCTGGATGGATATTGATGATGCCGACGACAACGACGACGACGATATGCCGCCATTGGTCGAGAAACCTCCAGGTCATGATGAACGTACTTCAGACCAAGATGAGGATGACGAGGATGTTTCATTGCCCAGCATCTCTGTAGCCTCATACTCGACTCTGCCTTCTGGAGGATATACTTTCATTGCTGATGGTAGCAGCTCCTCAGCGGCCGGGACCGTTTCGACAACAAGTTTCCAGATGCCAGGTGCATTGTCAATCCATCACGCTACGGTCGGACCGACAACGAGCTCGCAGCACGAATTTTCCTTTCCGATTGTTACCCGGCAGGATGATCCTGCCTCCAGTGCTGCTTCGCATCTACGCTCGCCAACGACGGACGTGGGAGGAGGAGAAATTGCTATGAATTTAGCGGACGACATCGCCTCTGCGCCTCGTGGCCGAAGCAGGCATTACTTCGTATCCGAGGCTAATGAGGGTCTCATGAGCGGCGATGGCGAAGCTGCAGCAGGTGGGGGGTACATCCCACGCCCGCCAAACGCGTTCATTCTATTCAGATCATCTTTCATACGGAGCCAGAAGATTTCGGGCAAAGTAGAGGGAAATCATAGCAGATTGAGTAAAATCATAGGTACGTATACCGTCATCTATATTCCCGCGTGTTGAATTAGGCTTTCTCATTATTCGTTTCACGTACTCTTTTTTTCAGGGATGTACTGGCGAACTCTACCACCAGGAGAACGCGCCGAATGGGAAGCCAAAGCAAGGATTGCACAAGAGGAGCATAGAAGGCGATATCCTGATTGGAGATTCAGGCCAGGCTCGAGCAAGAATAACGTGTCGAGGGGACGGGGTAGGAGAGGCAAGGGGGGTGGACGTAAAGGCAGATTGAAAACTAAAGATGGCGGGGGAGAGGAGGATAATTCTGCGGAGCCGGATGAAGTTCCGGTCGGCGTAAAGAAGAACATAACAAATCATGTCGACAAGGGGAAGGGAAAAGAGCGTGAAAGAGACGAATTGACTAGGGTAAACGGCAAAGGGAAGGCGAGAGAGGTGGAGCAACACATATCGCCACAGAAAATTTCTATTATGACCCCCTACGTTCCCCCGACATTGAAGAGACCATACCATCTTCGAGACCGTCCAGAGAAATCTTCCACCACATCCCCCACAGCCTATGAAGTCCCATCATCCTCGTCCTCATCCGCACCCCAATCTTTGACAACCACAAACAATCATAATTCGTCCGGATCGTCCAAAATTTTGACCAGTTCCGCTGATTCCTCTTCAAAAGGCCTTGGAGCCGGTTCTTCCAAAGAGAGGTCCCCTGTAGCCACACCCAGTCAGGGCTCCAACGAATCAATATCATCCTCCCCCAAAAAGACCCCTTCATCCGGTGCGAAACCCCACTCAGAACCTCAACCAACAAGGGAAGACCTTCGCCTCAAACATATAACACAATTACTCGTACAGGGCAAAGAAGGTGAAGAGTTGGAGCATGAACTCGAAAGATGGGAAAGAGGAGAAGAGGGTCTCGACCCCACGGGCCCGAGCTCGTCGGACACAGAGCGCGGTGGTGCTCCGCCTTCCTGGTCTCCTGTTGCGAGTACGCCTTCATCTGATTGGACCAATACCCCTCCCTCCGCGTCGGCCACAGACACGGACACACATACTCAGGGAGGGGAATGGAACTTCTCTGGGATAGGTTCGTCGAGCGACCGGCGGGGAGCCCGACAATTCTTTGATCCTAACGCGCCGACCCTCGCGGATGAAGACCGAAATGGGAACAGTAGGAAAAGATCCTCGAGCGCACCTGCGCCGAGAGGCAGGACCCCGGTGCTTGCACAGATACCCCCACACTCCGAATCCTACGCAGATCTGCCTTCCACAATCGATGACTCTCAGATCGAAGATGGGCACGAGGAAGAACCATCGACATATTCTTCTACTTGGGACACGTCTTACGATAATTTTTACAACGGGTACGAACAACCACAACAACACCCCAGCCCATACTTATCATCCCTGCTTTCCTCTGATCATGTTCGAGGGCATGATCAAAATCAAAGGCAATGGACTTATCCTCCATATTCCCCATCAGAAACCCAGACTATTCACGTAGAGTCGAGTCTTAACCCCCATCAGTACTCAACATTTCGGTCCAGGAATCCGCTCCAACGCCACACCCGGACGCGGTCACATGTAAATCCCATCCAGACGCTCACTCCTTCGGAGTGTAATATGACGTTCTCGCCCACCACTTCTGGTCCCTACTCGCCCCAAGGGTCAATGGTGATATCTCCTACCCATTCCGTCCACTCTCCCATCACCCCCTCTTCCGCGCCCCCTGGTTTTAGAGAGGTGCCTCAAACCCAACCAGACCGAGTCTCCAGCATACCTCGGAGAGGATCGATTGCCTTCCCGATTTCGCCATCTGCGAGCGTGCCTTATTCCTCACCAGGTTCTTTCTCTCATCATAGATCGGCGGGCCCTCAGCAATTCACCACTGACAATCAAGAGCAGAGCATGGTCGAAAGTGGTATTCAAATGAGCGGGAATTACAGCTTGACCTGGGACGAGCCTGACCGAAGACAATGGTATCGCGAACGGGAAGCGGAGGGAGCTCATTCATACACAGACGAAGATCGTGAGCTGGATCATACGTACCCTAGTCCTGATACAAGAAACATGGGATGGATGGTCCCTTCGCATCAACAGGACCCTTACCAATCATTTTCTCCTGCCTCTGATGATGCTGGACACTCCAATATGGGCTGGGAGCAGGCAGGCGAGGGCAGGCGAGGGATGGTGACATGTATCGTGGATCCGTTTCTTCGAGGCTCGGAGGCAACTCAGAGCGATATTGAAATTGCCTCTCCTGTCCCTCCGCCTGCGTCCTCGTATAGCTCTCTCACCGGGTGGGCTGGCGAGCCTGTCATAAGAATATCTCCACCCAATATCTACGACCGGAGGGACAAACAGTCAGATATTTGGGAGACAGACGGTGACGTTGGATTCGGATATGGAGTTGGATTTGGAAGGAGAGGTGGCTAATACTTTCCGTTCGTCTTTTTTGTTCTTCCATCTTTTCTTTTGCGATGCACATAGACATAACATTCTCACTCTCACTCTCGCTGTGTTTTCCTGTGTTACCTCGTGGATTTGTTCCCTGTTCCCTGTTCTCATTCGTACTGTATCTATGCTATGATCTCCCTTGTTTCAGCTCATTCTACGATCTCATTACCTTTGTTTTGTTGTACCTCATCTGCACACGATCGCTTGTATATAGGACTTGTTGTAAATTATGCGCATGGTCAAGTAGTTACGATGTATCAGTTAATTATAATAATCACTTGGAACCGCCGGGACTTGATGATTGTGAGCCTTGGCAAGCGTGAACCCGATTTGGGTTAGATTCCTTCGGACTTAATCCTTTTGTCGGTAGAGCGCAATCTAAGAATTTATTTATTCTGGTATATAACTCATCCAGGCGTTGCGAGGACGACAATTATTATAAGGTCTAAACTGGCCAAGGGAACCCGAAAGATAGTAAAAGTAAGTGGATACGACTTTGGAAAGATTGTTCAAACGAAAGGAAGTTGTCCTTGATATAAGACGCAACCGTCGGACAACGTCGATAAATAGATAAATTATCTGAAGGAGGGTAATGAAAGGTTAATCAAGCCTCGCCACGAATGTCTGCCGGTGTGTTGTTCCAGTTCGGGCAGAGCTTGTTCCAGTCAGCTATAGAGGGATCAAATTTAACACCGTAATCAGTCCAGAAGTGAAAGGAGCTACGCACGAGGCACGGGGTTCTCAGTCCTGACATCGCCAGTATCTTCCGCCAAAATAACAGCCAGACCACTATGCAAAATCACTGTCAGCGACCAACAAATGTCTACGAACCCATTAAACTCACGCGACAAGATGCCATTCGATGTGGCTACATAACGAAGAGGAGTCAGCTTCGGTCTTCCCAAGTACGAAGTGAACTCACCAGTGCAAGAACATCGGGCCAGAATTGTCAGTCCTGAACCGGATAGCGACTGTCGTATTTGCCTTGACTGCAACAGTGTCACGTTCGACCTTTGTTCGTAATGGATATTAGATGGTGTGTAGGCTAAACGAAAACAATCAGGTCACACCGGATTCTTGAAATTGTATTGTTGACTGTCTGCGCTCTTGATTACGGAAAAGTGATGCTGGGGTGCAGAGTTAGTCGCGATCACATATCTCCAGATGCAAGAAAAACTCACGCCGTGCAAATGCATAGGATGAGGTGCTCCAGCCGGGTCGCTCAGAGAGAAATTGATCTCGATTGTCTTGTTCCTGGGCAGAGGGTAGATACTCTTTGACGGAAGCAGGTCCTCGGGCTTCTGTGCACCACTGAGGATCTGAAGAAGGACAGGTGTCGTAGGGGATACGAAAGGAACGTCGTTGATCGTGAAGGTATCCGGAGCGATGAAACCGATGGTCATGTTGAGAACAAGGTCTGCACCTCCTGGAACCGGCTTTCCTGGTACACCCCGCTGCGAGCGCAGGTCAGTCTCATTCAGGAGTTTGCCGTTTGGCGATGTTGCGTTATTAGCAGGCTCCTTGTTTGGAGCGCCTTTGTATCGCAAGATAGCAGAGTTGATCCCCCCGGCAAAGCCTGAAGTGCCCAAGCTCGGATTAGCACGGATCCAGTAGTTTCCGACGGGCTGGTTAGCATGGAGCACGAAGGAGTAACGTTGAGCGGCAAAGATTTGCAATGAGTCGACCGCGAGGGGCTCAGTTGATTGGCCATCGGACTCAATGATGGTCATGTTGTGGCCTTCAATCGCAAAGGTGTACGATGGATCGCAAGAGAGAGAGACTAGTCGCATGCGATAACGCTTGCCCTTTTCGACATTGACAACAGCCAGTTGTCCGTTCGGCTAGGGGAGATTCAGCCGGGTCCTTTGTAAGAAGTGAAGAGAAGTGCACGAACCTGGTTCGACCATCGTCCTAGTCCGTTAATCAAGGTCGAGTCGGCTATCTTCGGACCCGGCTGTTGGATGAGGAAAGTGCTTGTGTTGTGATACCTGATTAAAGTTCGGTTATTGTTCATGGGTCCGTGAAGACGAGGAGTACGTACCAATCAGAGAGCGTAATGATGGTGTTCTCTGGACATTGGGAAGGACGGTGAGTAGATATACCAAGAAGTCAAGAGGAACTTACCGTCATCAACATCGTACAACTTCTTGTAGGGATCGTAGGGATCGTATACAACCATAGCACCTCGCAATCCATCGCAATATTGTGCGCGGTGGTGTGAGTGATACCAGAATGTACCGGCTTGGTCGGGAACGCTGAACTTGTACTGGAATGACTCCTTGGGTACAATAGGACATTGCGTGACCCAAGTTGGCCCGTCAGCCCAAATTGTGTGATGCTGATGAATACCGTGCCAGTGCTACAGAAAGAAGATATTAATAACGATCAGGACGGGGTGGGAATTTTTACTTGCAATACTGGTGCTTCGGTCCATTGACGGGTCTGTCAACTCGTCTATCACATTGATCTCGAAGGTGTCCCCCTGCGAAGAGTGCCTATGTTAGCTCTTGTGTGAGATCACGACACCGGGTGATTAGAGTACCTTGTTCGCTTTGATTATGGGTCCAGGGAACGAAGCCTTGTTGGCGGAGGCGCCTGCCAAAACGGTGCTACCAGACAAGATGAGCATGCTTCCGTGAGATGGGAGATGTATGGTCGACCTCACCTGCGTTTGAATCCATCAGGCGAGAGGTCCTTGTTGACGATGTGAAGATCTCCCTTGCGAGAGATGACATCGACGGCCTGGACGATTGACGAAAGCTGAAGGAGTAACGCGAAAGACAGAGGTGCCCACATTGCTGGAGAAAGCGAGTACTCGGTTGGCGATAGCTAAAGGCTCAACGTTTCTGGTCTTTATATGTTTTGGGATCCGCTTTGGGGCACTGCTATTGCCTCGACTTAGGATTGTCTAGAATGTAACATGTTCCTGTAAGCAATCTCAACATACGGCGAAAAAGAATTAGCGTCGCACGGGTTTATACGCCGGAAGGCGTTGGATCACCACAATGTCCTCGATGTCAGGCTGAAATTGCGGGACATTAGCTTGGCCGCCCGAGTAAGGAACAACACAGGAACGGGAGATCCTCTGAGGCCATTGTTAGAATGAGTTTCCCTTCCTCATTTGGTTCCAGTCGGAGGAGGCGGCAACGGGAGAAAGTGAAAGTCAGATTTGGGTATTACTAAACCAAAAGAGGACTCACCTATATTAAGCACATTCATAAGATGCTCGCTGCTGACTACAGGCCAACGCGGGAGTCGGAAAAGTAGATGTACCTGTCAACACCGGACGGTAGAATGAAAACTAATCCAGGAATAGTGAGCCCTTTAGGAGAGCGTACCCATCGGTTGGTACACTGTACAGGGCCACAACTTGAACAACGGTTACGCTCATTGTACCGACGCGGCATAGTGCAACCTCGGGCGGGAGGCTGTTTAGATGTGCAGTGTGGCACGCTGCATAGTCTGACTCCAAGCTGACTCGGCCATATCCACGTATACACTGGCTGTCGTGCAGTACCAGTAGTCTCGCGTTTCCGCCCGCGACGACAGCGGTCATCGCGCGCGACACATCGCCAGTAACTGTTCGGTCGCGAGCCTAGCTCGTTAGTCCAGGAAGAGGTCTGCTATATCGTACGGCCACATACGTCCGCGAGCCGTCGATATCATTCGAACCTAAATAGGATGGCTATGCAGGCGGCTTAATTTGTCTCGACGATATTTGTGAGAGTCCTTGTCATCCTGCAATGGAGTTTCGGAGCATGAGTCTTCTGTAGAGCTGTGGTATGATTAAGCGCAATTGACTCTCAAAAGTGGACCTTACCCAATTCGCAATATTCCGCCTTTCAAGTCAGTGTCCTGAGGCACATCTGTACTCGACACTGTTGATCGCCACCGCTGTCGAAGAGCCGTGGGGTAAAATCATCCACTTCCCACTGCTTGGTCCAGGTCCTGGATATCCTATAGCCGGCTTGCCGAGCGGGAGCTTGCCCCATGAAAGTCGGGATGAGTCCCCGTCCTCTCACACCCTTGAGGTGATATTGACGTCAACGGGTTTCGAGCGGTTACCCGTTACCATGGATAATAGTCAATCTAACCTCCGTCGAAGGGGCACTGTCGAGGAATCGAAGACAAAGCCAATGTTTTCTTCGTGACGCGTCTCTATGGCATGCCTGACAACGTAATCAAAATAGGCCCATTTCCGTCGGAAATTCCTCGAGACGTTCCCGGCATGATATTCAGGAATTAGCGTTGCCGGGTCCAAGGACAGACAGCAATAGATTCAGTCGAGTCAGGGGCTCTCAGATACAAGTCAAGCAAAGTTGACTAGACGAAGAGGGGATACGTCGAGTTTTGCTCATGGATACAACAATCTGTCATCGACCTTCATCAGAGGTTTTGTAGAATCAGCATTGTCGGAATAACGTACCTCACTGTATGAGTCTCGACAACGTCGAGACTTCGACATGTTACGCGCGAAACGCGACGTTCAGAGCTACTCTCCTTTTGGTATATATATGCGAGCGCGTCAGTAGCGTGAAGCAGACATCTCACCTCATCTCATTCTGTCCTCCTTCAGGAACCCGAGCGATGACGAACGAGGCAAATAAGTTGGTCACTCATTCTGGCAAATGCACAATCAATCACAGCGGCTGAAGTTTCGATACAGTCAATAGAAACAGCTCACAGCGGTTTGTCGTATGGATGTTCAAGTGAAGCTCTCAAATCAGGTTGGATCACGGACGTTGGTAGTGGCGCTACCGACCAGATGTTGGGAATGAAGGACAAGAATATGGTATCGGGAAGTGCGATATGGTGGCGACAGAATGCCGATATTCGAGGGAGGTTAAGGCACAGTAGGAGGAAGGAGACACCCGTCCATGGTACTCTGAACAGCCTGTGAGCCACATTGAGGCTGAATAGCACGCCCATCTAGACGAAACAACAGCTTACTGTGCTAGACCAGAAGCATTTACCACCTACGTCTCTCCTATGTTCGAGCATGCCGCGCAGTTGTCCTATACACGGTTCCGGTGAACGAGCCGTGCTCAATCCAGAGCATCGTGTACAGCAATTTCACTGGATAATCCCGCACCAAAAATTGAAGTCGGCAACAAGAAACGCAAGATATGTATCCCCACACGGATAGCAGGGCAGATAAGTAAGGTTTCATTTGCATATGGTATGAAGAATCAGTTATCGCGAGCGCGTATCTCCAGAGGAGCACAGGTCGTCGTAGTAGGAAGGTGAGTGCTGGCACTGCAACGACGGTATCCCAGAGTCAGTGTGTGATTACCAATAAGCGCCTTGCGGTTTCCAACTAGACTATTGCTCTCATTGTCAATAGCCCTCAAAGCTATCGTCTAGCTCAGAATTCTCTCGTCACTCCGAAGTACAAGCTAATGCACTGCTCGAAAGGAGTAAAAACATGGATTCTTCGATAGTTCTCCAAGTCACTCTTCGCCGGTATCCTGCCACGCAAAGGGACAAAAGGCCGTACAACGCCTGACCCCACCTCAAAAGGATAGTTCTGCACGTTCATCCCGGGAACTGTGAGGCGTCGCTCGTGCACGCCATTTTCTAATGGAATTCATACGCTGAAGATGGTCAAGACTTGTTCGTGTTTACACTCTGGCTTACACGATGCCTGAAGCCCATAAATGGGTACGTGCATAGTCGAATTCGTCGTTCATTCAGAGGCAATATTCCGCCGTCTGTTCTTCAGGATCCGCATCCATGTGTTAAAGCTCTCTCCGGTTCTCCATGTCATCAACCACACTCAAGTGAGCCCGTCTTTTCCGTCGACCTGAGGCATTGATCCGTAACTGGGTCGGCGTAATTAGACGGCCCATAGCCATCTCATATGGAAGAACCTTGATTTCAGGCACTTTTGGAAGTCTACAGACAAGTGTGCCGTCATGAGAAAGAGTTCTTGGTGGCGCTCGCAGGCGAGTGTTCCGGGCCATATCTCAACTCCTGACTCAATCACTACAAGGAGAGCAGGATAAGAGTACATATCCTGAAGGATTCCTGTGGCCTGCTAGATTGCGCTCTCGTTGCACGCTTGGAATCGCGATTTAACTATCTTGTGGCGTTACAATTGCATGTTCGCTGCAGCGATGGTTTCCTCCCCTGCCGTGTAATCAACTCCTCCTCCTCGCTGTTGTGAATGGCTCTCCAGTTAGGATGTAGTTCGCTATAACCACGGTACTTCATATACCAGTAGCTGTAAATTTGCCCTGTTAATGAGAGCTGGCTGAAACAGCGTATTAATATTTCTGAGATGTCACCGTTTCTTCTGTCACTGAGAAAGTAGGTTACGAGGACAGATAATGAGAATAAGGCCCCCAACCCCTCCTGATTCTCGGAACTCTCAACTTGGCAGAGGACCAGCAAGGCATATTAGGTAATTTTTCAGCCACGTGGGAAACAAGCGAGGAGACGAGGCTTAACTTGGACCACCCTCCGCTACTGTGCCCGACTCATAAAAGACCTCCATCCTCCTAAATTCCCCTTAGCGTCATCCGCATTGTTCCTGTATTTTCCCTTCAACCCTTCGCATTTTTTCCATCTTATCTGGCTTTCTGTCGGTTCGCTATCACATCAAGCCCTGAAAATTCTCCTCCTCATTGCAAGTCGAGAATTTTTCCACAGCAATGCCTGTAGCTTCTGCCGGAGATAACGAGCGGGAGATGGATAGAGAAAGGTCCAAGGACAGAGATAGGGATGACAGAGGTGAACGAGGCAATTCAAAGTCGCAGCAGAAATCTTCTTCGAAGGGTACGTCCCATCTTCTTCACGGACTGCACACCCTATTCAGCTATCGACAGCAAAGGATCTCTCGCACGTACCCTGCAAGTTTTTCAAAGTCGGTTCATGCACTGCTGGATCATCGTGTCCTTTCTCTCATAGCGCTCCTGAACCCGGAGCTCAAAAGGATGCCTGTGCATGGTTCGTAAAGGGAAACTGTAAATTTGGTCACAAGTGCGCTTTGGCCCATGTGTTGCCCGGCCAGTCGATGTCGATGGATCGGAAGAATAAAAAAGCTGCTCAGGTTGCTGCAGGAGGAGGGAGGAACGATTCTAAGAGCTCCGGTAGAGCAGGGAGACGTGATACTCAAGGTGCGTTGCTCTTTCATTCTGGTGCACTTGCTTGCTTATATTCACTACTCTAGTAGGACGCCCGCCAGCCCTCATGTCGTCGCTCAAAGCTAGCATTACCCCTTCAGCCCCCGCGCCAGCCATCAAGGACACAGATTTTGCTTCGCTTGGTGTCCTTGACGAGAAATCGAAACTACCAAGTGCACCTGCACACGGCAAACAACCCTCCACGTCTCAAAGCGGCCCGGACACTAACGACAAGACAGCAACATCCACCGAGACCACCGAGGCGAAAGAGGTACCGTCTACACCCGCGAAACCCGTCTCTCCTTCTCTTCCTGTCTCTTCACCCCGGCGTGTGGACCGAGAGCACTCACCAGCATCGAGAACGGCGAATGATTTAGGCCCTATCGGGTCACCCCCGCGTTCTATCAATGCTACCTCCTCTCACCCTCATCCTATGTCTCGCCTTAATGGCACTAACAACCATGGCTCGTCGTTCTCTCCCGGAACTTCTCCAAATGCGAGAAACAACAATGGCACGCCAACTAACAACTTCTTGTCGACATCGCCATTTTCTGCACCTGGCACGCAGACCACGTTCAATTACTCGGAGAGATCGGGCTTGGGTATAGCAGGGTCTTTGGGGTCTGGATTCGCCATGGGTGGTGGTTCTTCCCGCAACAAACCGACGTGGGGCAGTCAGGTCGAGCATGAAGACAATCTCACCACACGTCGCGCCCTTGCTATGGAGCAAAGTGCTGCAGCCAATGCCGGGGACACAGGGGATGATTTGGAGGACTTCCTGCCCAGCTCATTGACGGATCTGTTGACTCCTGAGGAGAGAAGCCGAAGGATGTCGAGATCTAACTCGGGCCAAGGTCCAGCTGCCCAGGGAGAGTCCAACCACCCCATTGCCTCGCCTCCGGGACGGACTCTAGGTGTCCCTCTTGGAGCACAACCGGGCTCCAGTCCAGGTGCGGGGAACGGGAATGGACATCGGTACTCCCGGTCCGTACCCGCGCCTTCGCTTTTGGGAGACATCAGTTCTATCTGGTCTACCAATGCTGGAGCAGCCAATGGAGGGCTTACGCCTAATGTTGGTAGTCCACTAAGCGGAGGTCTTCCCTCGTCCCCCGGTCGTCTAGGTGGACTCGGTAACGGCACGCCCGGCTCGTTTTCCCAGGGCAATTCTGGTTTTGGAGGAAGGGCCACTTTCGATCCGCTCGGCGACGAGTTTACCGCCGGTAGTCCATCCAATCTCTTGGCTCCAAGCAATGCTAGCGCAGCGTTCTTGCCAGGTATACACTCACAGTACCTGAAATCCAAGCAAGGTCAGGGCGGTGGTTACGAGGCTCTAGGGAGGGGCATTAGGAACACCAGCAATCCTATCTATCCTAGTAGCCCTGGTACCGGAACCTTGCAAAGCTCTTTAGCTGCCGCGACCTCCAGACTCACAGGTGGAGGCTCAGGTTACGGCACGCCATCCAGCAGCTTCGTTGATAACAGTCAGAACGGCGATAATCTTCAGAGACCCAACCTTCTTTCTTCCAACTCTAATGCTAATGCTACTCGTCCTATACCCTCTTCTCACCTTTCATCTGATCACGACGATCCCCAACTTGCGTTGTCACCAGGCTCACGAGCTCTTCAGGCTCACGCTCCAGGACAAAGTTTACCTCAGGGGTTGGCGGCAGGCTATTCGAGGATACACGCGCTCCCGCCGCCGTTGCCGCTGGCTTCTCCTGGATCCACAGGAATAGGTGGTGGTGGATTTAGCGTCAGTCCAGGAGTGGGCGGGGCGTTCAATATCGGTCCTTACGGTTCCAACAACTTCAACAACCGAGGCAACGAGTGGGGCGGCGGTGTCGGTGGAAGCTTCAGCAGCTTGTACACGGGTGCCGGACAGCCTAACCCGGGATTCGGTGGCCCACCCGGCCTATCCCACCCCATGCACGGACAGGGTATGCACCCGAATGCTGGACCGGCCGAAGGCGACTCCTCGAAGTTATCGTACTCTGCAGCAGCAGCAAAGGCTGCTCCTCCTGGCGGCGTAGTCTCTCCACCCAAACCGAAATGGGGCGCACAGCAGCAAGGTGCTGCCACTGGTACCGCGAGCCCGCTCAGCAAACCGGTCGCGACAGGAGACGACGACGATCTGTTCACCCTGGACGCCTAGATGACGTGTGGGTGCTGGTGCTGGTGTATTGTAAAAATACCTTCGAAAGAAAGAAAAAAAAACGGCATTGTATACTCGTCGATGGACAATGATCAATACGCCTCTCTGTGTTTGTTTTCCTATATCTATTCATCTTAATGTCGACATTTACGATGTGTGACGTCCCTTTTCGCAATCTATTCTTGTTTCTTTACGCATCATTCCCCTCTCCGTACGAGTTTTCCTGAACGTATTACCACCCCCTCCCATTGATCTGCTCTATTTCTTCTGTCTGCCTGTTGTTTGTTTCAATGTTTGTTCCATGTTGTTCTTCTAATTTTCGATGTCGGTTCCTTGGTTCAGGCTCGTTTCCTCCCCACATACCAAGAGACAGCGATAGACAAGCATTCATTTAGTCCTGTTTTTACGCATATAGTGTATTATTATGGTCGACGCTAGCGATGGCGTAGCAAGCATCTAATTCAATGCAATTCTCTTCAATCCCCTAGGTCAGGCAGTACCAGCTCCTTTGCCCAATAAAGTTTGAACCTCGTTGTTTTCCACAGTAATGAACCAATTTCAAGGTCGGACCTCAGGCCTCAGCGACTATTCTATATGCGTTATCAGAAGGTATTAGCATCAGGATACAGAAATCAGTACTCAGTGTGGAAGGTGAGTCGTGATACTTTTGCGGAATCGGATTCAAATTTGATTAGCCTAATCTAGTATGTTATTTGATGAGCCGAGATAAGATAATTTGGACTGCTTGAGGAGAACGAAGGCTCTTCCTGTTGCCCTATTCGATATTGTGAGCCCCGACGAGTGTCGGACGAGATTGTCTACTTCCTTAACTGTACGCCATGAGTGTCTGGGCAATATCTCTCCGTTGAGTACGCCCAAATTGATTGGTTTTGTTATTTTTTGGCCGTCTGGCGTCCCGACATGTACAAAGCCCGCTGGGAAAAGGAGGAACGCCGGACAAAGCTGGAGCCGGTAATACCTGTACTCAACCATTGGGCTCATCGGTCACTGTTAGCTCTGAATACATAGGTACGTGCAGATATGGACTGATCTACTCGAGAACCAGAGTTCGCGCCACGCAATCAACCAGGGTGAGGAGGGTCAAAAATATATACAACACTCTTGAATAAGAACGCCAGTGATACAGGATAAGATCTTGCAGTAAATTCGTGTCGTCGAAAGCAACCAAAGGACTAGAGGGAAAGTTCGTTTGAAGAAGGACGGTTACAGAGACGAGGGGAAAGGAAAGCGACAGTAACACCACAGAAGGGAAAAAAAAAGACAGAGCGGGTAGATCGGATAAGGGGTATACAGAGATAGGCAGACTATTGTGTACATTTTGGTGTTCTGTACAATCCCTCCTTAATTCATCGTGTAACTCCCTGTATCGGACATGAAGATTAGACTGGGCAGAAGGGCGACAAAGACGCCACACTCACATATACGGGCTTGCCAATCTCCACTACCAGTCGCCAGTATACTACCTGACGGACTCAAGTCTATTGAAATGACTGAACGCGATGATTTTAGTATCCATAGGCTACATGCACTAAGGAACGAAGCTCACCAGAATTTTTATGTCCCTGCAGCATACACTGCACGGTCGCATTACGAGAATCCCAGAATTGTACACCACGGTCTTTCGATCCAGAGACAACCCACTGGCCATCATGCGATACGGCCACTGAAAGGACATAATCCTGCAATCGGCGTCAACAAAACTGACTGCGGATAAGACGATGGCCCTCAAACGCACCTTGTGGCCAGTGAAGTTCATTGTGCATTGGCTCTGTTTGTCGCCGTCCCTCTTCGCCAATGCCCCAGAGCTGCTGCTTCCGTTCGTCTGTCCCTCTTTTCTACTCTTGACAGGGCTCATCAACGCAGACACATCCCAGTACTTCAAGGTCTTGTCCAAACTGCCACTGACCAGACCTTTGCCATCAGGTGTGAAAGCCACGCTATAGACGCTATCCCGATGTCCCCGTAAGCGTTCAACAAGCTGGCCCGTGGCAACATCCCATATCCGAACGACGGTGTCCAAACTGCCGGCAGCCACGTACTGTCCGTTGGGGCTTATCGCCACTGAAGTAACACCAGCATCGTTGTTGACCGAATCAGGGTCATTGATGGTGAGTACTTTTGACGAGCCGTCCACCATATCCCAGATTCTGGCCGTCTTGTCGCCTGATCCGGAGACAATCAGACGTCCGTCAGAAGAGAAGTCCAACGAATAGATCTCTTGTTGGTGACCGTCAAAGATATTACGAATGCGTTTTTTCTGGATGTCCCATATCTGACAAACGAAGGGTTCACGAGACGGGAAGGTGGGATAGATATCATTTACTTACCCTGATTTGCTTATCCTCTGCCCCCGTAGCGAGGAATTTCCCATCAGGGCTGAAGCAGACACTGCGGATGTATAGGTCTCCAACTTTGCCGGCAGCTTCGTCCGCCAGTACGCTAAGCACGTGATATTAATCAGTAGATAGTGACAGACCCCGAGCAGAAGGTGCTTCACCATGTTTTGACACCAGTCTTGGTGTCGTAAATCTGAGCGGTTCGGTTGCATCCCGTTGCGAGGTACTTTCCGTCTGCAGAGAAGCGTACACAACAGACGACACTGGAGCCGGGTAAGAATCAGGATGTCAGATTTGAGCAGCGAAAAATGAAAAAAATGAACCGAGAAGGAAAATGAAGAGGGGCGGGAAGAGGAACTAGGGCGGAATAGCCGAGATGACGACGAACCTTTCGTGCATAAGAGTGTGTACTAGACTGACATCAAGTCCCTTCTTGACTTTCGAGTTGAAGATCGCGAACCAATCACTACCCTCCTTTTTGAATTCGGGAGGATAAGTAGCGACGTCGACATCTTCAGGGAAACCTCCTGCTGGGGTATTGATAGGAAGGAGACTTGCCCCGCTACTGGAAGCCCCACCAGTGTGCTGTGGCTGAATTGGTCCTGTTAAGTTTTGCTGGGATGAAAGAGAGGGATGAGGGTGGTGTACATCCATCAGCGGTGACGTCGCAGCTGAGCTGGGGCCGGCTGTTGGATATGGTCCATGAGAAGGTGTCGCTGAAGGTGGTGGAAGACCAGGTGGCACAGCTGGACCAGACATTGATGGAGGAGCACCTCCAGACGACGGCGGGGGAAGTTTTGGTATGGAATTGGGAGAGAAAATGTCTTGCGCAGGTAAGTCCAGTTGCATTCTATAACGAAATTAAATGCTCACCGGGACGCTCGCTCTTGAGCCTCTCAGGCTTAAGTCTCTTTGGATCCCTTTGATCAATGACGCGATCTCTGTCTCGTTCTCTGTCCCTGTCTCGCTCCCTTTCACGCTCGCGGTCCCTCATTGACAATGACTCTGCTCTCTCCCTTTCCCGGTCGCGATCTCTATCCCTTTCCCTTTCTCTGTCGCGGTCCCGTTCTCGATCACGTGCAAAATATGGGTCGTTGAAGGAAGCTCCGGCACCAGGTTGGGGTGGCGGGGGACCAGAAGTACCTCCAGGTCCGACTACAGATATAGGGCCAAGACCAGGTCCCCCGGATGTATTCGGAGGAAGACCCTGTCTCAGTGCGTGAATTTCAGCACGGAGTCGTTGCAATTCCTCTTCGTATTGCTGTCGGACTTTGCCATGTTGCGCTTCGAGCTCGTAAATCGACTGTCGTATGATGTTGAGTTCGTTAATTTGGGAAGCGACTGCATCTGGTAAGTGAGTTCGAGCCACACCAAAGATATTCGAAATATGTACCTTTTGACTCATAATCATCACGCTGATTTCGAGACGCAGCAACCTCCTGTGCCATGAGGTCGAATTCCTGGCGAATTGCATCGAACGACTCATTCAAACGAATGAGCGGGGAAGGTTGAGGAGGAGCATTGTTGGGCTGAAGACTGCGATGCTGGTTCATGGTAAGCGTGGAGTCCGGACAAAAGGTATTTTAGACGAATTTGGTACACAAGTCGCACGGAAAAGGAAATTCGGTAAAAAAATAACCAACTTACATTGTAAATGGCAGACATATTGGCGCCAAATCGCCAGCGAAAGAACGGAAGAGTTGAAACGAGGACTGGGAGCGGTGGCGGGCGGGGAGCAAAAGGGTTGATGAACAGCGAGGACAGCTCCTTTTATAGTCATTTCGAGAGAATTATGAACCATTCCTCTTCTTTCCCACGCACCTGCCGCCGGTACCTAATTTGGTTCCTACTGCACAGCTTCAGATCTATAAAGGCCAGATTAGATGCGGACACCCGATCAACTCCTCCAACTTGATTCCACACAACTCTCGTCCTCACGCCTCCCTTCCATCGTTGGTGCCAGGTGAGCCAATCATCGACTTCCTCGGTGAATTCCTTGATAAGGTGACTCGGCTAAAAATCCCAGCTAGCCTGTCGGTCTCTCACATGGCTGAAGTACGACTGTGAATTGGGGACTGTCCACCCCAGAAGCATAGTTAGGCTTCGCTGGATTAAAGCCCTGTTGGATCAGCATTCTAAAAGTAATTCAACATACGGAGACAGCATACATACGTGTCCGTGCCATTCTCTCGGGTCATCAATGCCAGTCCAATGAATGAAATGTGTTATGCGATCATCAGATCTATTCACTCTGGATCGTTGAACCTTGTCCTGATGACGCCCGCTCATTCTAAGAACGTTACGGAAAACAAAGCTCATGGTCACGACACTACCGGCGATAAAGGGTGATACGAACCTGGACAAGGTCGCGACGTTGCGGAAGGTTGCGGACCCTGGCTCGTCAACCAATCAGGAGAAGCAAAACTCCAGAACCATTTAGGCAGCTTGCTGGTGGGTCCCGGAAGTAGTTGGTGCCAAGAGCATCTGCAAATTAACGACGTCGATATTCTAGAGCGATTGAGGTCGACCCCGCACGAAAAACCGCTTACTTGAGCGAACGGAGGAAGTTTGACCGACAATCGGTTTCGTCCTGCGGAGCGGAAGAAACTAATGTCGGGTGCAGTCTGGTGCAGTCAACGATCGCTCCTTCCGTAATATCAATTCTGCTATGTAGCAACCAGCACCGGAGCTCAAGCCTGTTGGCAGTGTTCACGCTCGGTCCTCGGACCACACAGTAAATACGATACTCGAGGAGGGCATGTGACCTGCGAGACGCGAGGGCGTTTAAGTTCAATTCCTCAGTCCGGGGCGCGAATCAATGGTGGTCAGCACGGTTCTCCTATCAGCTTTGACTCATCACTGAGTGAGTAGCCGAATTTATACCTGGTGTCCAAACTTTCCGGACTATCATGAACTCCGTGCATACCAGCGTTCAATTCTACTAAACTGGTTTTTGACTCGTCTCTCCGAGACGCTCATGTCAACTCAACTCGGAACGCTTATTTGACTCGTGGTCTTTGGGAAAACGGTGTGGTACGATCAGACTCCGAGATCTCGCGTCTCGGGACGAGTGTCCCAGTGGTCCATTGCTTTGATTCAGGTCCTCAGGAAAGAATCGACCCGCAGTCGTCCTCCTGATCAGCATCGATCGATGAAACGCAAGCGATAATATTCCTTAGACTTCGACCTATACAAACTTCGATCTTCTCGAAATTCGATCGTTCAACTACCCTTTGCCATCCTGAATACGTGTAATGATCAGCCTAGTGCACATTTGGAGGAGGTTTTGGTTCATGTACGAACCGTTGCAACCCGGCCGCGTCGCCATTGAACAGGTCCTGGTCGCCTGGTCCGTTACTTCCACTATCAGCGTATTGCCAGAAGGTCGCGTAGCTATCCACGGGATGGCATAATTAGTGAAATCTTGCTCAGGAATTCTTCGGAGAAATATTCAAGTCTTACCTCCATCCGGCGGGAACCGTTCCAATGCTGGAGGCGTAACGGGCAATCCACAAGGGGTTGTCGTTACCGAACGCAGCGCTGTTGCCGGTGCATGTCTTCCACCAGTCTGTCGTGGTGTAGATGACTACAATAGTATTCAATGATTGATCCTTGTGTGGGTAGTTGTAACTTGTGGGGGGTGACTTACTCGGGTATCTGCCAGATCGTTGTTCGGGACGTTAACGACCAAAACTAGAGCAACGCGGTCCAGGTAAAATCGTCAATTCTTACCGGTTGGTCTTTGCATGGTAAGTGTTTGAAAAGTCCTTGATCCAATTAACCATTGCAGTGGTGCTGAGACCGTAGCAAGTCGCTCCACTGGGGTTATCTGCGTCGAATAGTATTCATCAAAACCGAGCCTTGATGTGGCGTCGCCATTGGCACTTACACTCAATGTCCAATGCTCCGGGTAACGTTATGCCGTCTGCAGTCCAGCCACCTAGGATCAAAGATGTGTCCCTCAGTTCGACGGGTTAGTTACTCGTTTGAACTTCTAGCCTCACCTCCGTTGGCAAGGAAGTAGTTGGCTTGGGCGGCTCCAGAGCTAGAGGCTGGCTGAGCGAAGTGGTAGGCCCCGCGAATCAGTCCAGCGTTCGTAGCTCCGGTGTACTGGGGTGAGAATTGAGGACTCTTGTAGCCTGAGAAGTGGATAGCACGGTTGATTTGAAAGAAAGAGGGAGATTCATGAGTGGGAAAGAGACGTACTGGTCCCTTCAGTGGCTTTGATAAAAGCGAACGAGACACCGTTGCCCTTGACCTGTGCCCAGTTGACGTTGGGTTGATAGCCAGAGACGTCGATACCCTGGGGGTTAGCCCGCTTCTCGAGGTCGAGAGGCGTGGCGAGGACTGCGGGGAGGAGAAACAAGAAGGAAGCAAGTCTCATCTCTTGGTCGGGAGGTGAACTAGGGAGGGACTACGTCTGTGGGACGTTTTTATGGGAGGCTCGTGGAAAGATGAGGGAGTCCTACTGGCAGTGAGCCATGCAACTGTCCGTCATCTGACATTTGATAAGAGCGAAGAAATGTCAAGAGATGGGTAGGAGGTGTCAAACTGGACAGAAATTGCTAGATGGACCCCGCAATTCACCGTGTGGTCCACTCAATGGCATAACACAGGCCGAGCGTCGTTGCTCTCAGGCTGATAGGGCATTACTGTTCGTCGCAACTTGCAGAACGGGAGTGAATACCAGGTTATAAGAGCGTAACTTACTCGTGCGGAACCGACAAGCTTTTGGTGGCTGTAAATCCCTCATCGGCAAGCATCGAGGGGCAGACGGTGGCTATTCACAACTTGTGCATCAATTGATGAGGTGCTTCCATTCACCACAACCATGTGTTGCTATGTAGCACAACAGATTGCGCTACTATTGGCGTAGGCAAAAATAGTCCTGATACTCTCCGTTTTGAGAAGTGGCGTGTTGCATTTCAGTCAACAGACCGCAAGGTGAACAAAAATGACTAACCCATGTCCATGAGAACTCTTCATGAGATACACACAGTGCAATCAAGTCTCGAACCTAGTGCCGAGAAAGATGAATGAATGGAATACAGACGAGCTTCATACTTCTGTCATTACTGGTTAAAGACTTTGTAAAGCCCAAATCTCCTGTCTTCCATCTCCGCGTACGCCTTTTGACCCTGTGTCGTCCAGGGTCTTTCGGCTGTGATGCACTCCTTGAACTCGTGCGAATCGACTACTTCCGCACCCTCCCTATTCCACTCGTGCAAGGCCACAAACTTGGTAGGCGGCCGCTTCGATAATGGGGAAGCCTTGTCTGCCATGCCGGCCAACTCGCTGTGAGCTTCCAGTTTGAAGACGCGGGAACGAATCCAGCCAGGCACCTTCGATAGAAGCTCGATGCGAGTGGCAGAATACCAATTGAGGAATTCCGCTTCGTGGTCTGCTTCTACATCTTCTGTCGCGATGACGTTCATGTGAACAACATACAGAAACTTCCCAGCTGGAGGTGGCGAGGTGAGTTTAGGAGAGGTATTCAGAAGTGTGAGAATCTGTCGATTGAGAAGCGATAGCCTAGAGATTATGTTCCTCTCGTTCTGTGACGCTTTCGTTCGAAGGGCCTGGTATTCGTTGGATTGGAGAACATGGCTATCGGCAATGTCGTACAATGCCAGCCATTTGGGAGACTTGTGATCGATAGCAAGGTATCGAACGGCAGTAAAGATTCCTGGTACCTTCACGCGAGCAGGAGCGTGCTCATTATCGTACCAGTCTGGAGGGCAAGTGTCATAAGTAGGACGTCATGAAGACTCATCGTCGGTAACCCACCGTTAAAATCGTTCTCATTGACCCCAGCACCGCATTCTCCGTATACAAATAGCAAGCCTTTCGAATCGTTAGACATGGTTCACTGTTGTGGATTCAGAGAAAGAGGTAAGAAAAAGGAATTTCAGTCTCTTGGTGCGGCTGAACATGACGTCAAAGGACAAGCCAAGTTTAAACCCTAACCTGAAGCGAGTCCCCATGTTCCGGCCCGACGGATATCAAATTCGTTCCGACGGAGAACGTGTAGACAATTCGGACAATGACATTCATCTCCAATTAATCTCAATAACATGCGCAGGTAGAACTGCTCAAAATCACAAGCTCTTTGAGCATTTCGCCTTTGAGTCCAAACCACCATGTCGCCCACCATGACAGATCCCGGATGGTTCCAATTTTCTTCATCCAACGCTCTTTTTCTTGGTATCGGTACGCAGAAACAGATAGTCCTGGTCTTGAGAGAACACTAACCACAGGATCGGACTTGTTTTTTCAGGTATTTTTAGCGGATTCGCGGTATACCAGATGTATCTGTGGCCGTTTGTCTTCTCTCCTCTTCGCCAGGTTCCCGGGCCTCCTCTTGGGCACCCGATCTTTGGGCAATCACCGGTAATCCTCAACACCGAATCAGGCATAGTTCCCAGAGAATGGGCGAAAAAGTACGGCCCTGTAGTCCGCGTGATAAGTGCCTTCGGCATGGAGAGGGTCTACTGGTTACGGCCTGAACCCCTACACAAGTTGCTGGTCAAGGATTGGCTCGATTACCCTCGAGTACGCTCTGGCTATCACTTACTTACGCTCTAGGTGCTCAGTGATCTATAGCCGGGATTCCTGCGCAAAATCCTTGGACTGGTTACCGGTTATGGACTACTCACGGTGACGGGAGAGGAGCATAAGCAAATGAGGAAAGCTATGAACCCCGCGTTTTCCATCCCCAACCTTACCGCTCGTGAGCTCCTCAGTTTCTCTAGTTGTATTGAGTTAACTTAATTTCACAGAGACTGACATGTACTATGATCCCATTCATGGGTAAAAGAAACCCCTCCGTTCTGTGCGGAGGCTCTTCTGACTTGACACCCCTAGGCTGTTGGAAGTGATCGGCGCAAAAGTCGATGAACAGGCATCGAAGGACGGAGCGGTCATTCCTGTCTACGAATGGAGTAAGTATCCCGTTTAACCTTTAATGTAGATTTGCTCACCCGTCTGCCTAGTGAGTAAGGTAACTCTCGATATTATCTGCGAGACCGCCTTCGGATATCGCACGGACTCCATCCACAACCCACACAACGAGCTGGCCGAAGCATACGAGTCGCTTGTCAACCTTCAGTCAGGTCCGTTTACGTTTGGGTCTAGCCTCCTGTGGCTTCAGCTAAAGGTCGAACAGGCCCGAATATCGCGAAAATGATCATTGCGATGTCTATCCCAGGGGTCTCGGCGCTACTGCTGTCAGACTTTGGGTACAAGTATCGCAGCATCTTCCGGGCGACCAAGTTAACCTGTGGGTGTAGGACGTTAGGAGCATTGATGCGATTTTCGGCCTAACACAAAGTTTCCACACAGCACACATTGCCACGCTTGTGGGAGCAATGTATACTATCAAACGCATCTCGCGAAACATGTTGTCGGACAAGATACGTGAGTCGCTCGAGTCTGGTATCGCCGAGGGAGACTCCGAACTACACGGCAAGAAGGATATTATGAGTATCTTAGTACGGGCACGAATCAGTGAAACGGAAGGACAGTACAAGATGAGCGATGAGGCGATGATGAACCAGGTGTTGACCTTCCTCGGCGCTGGTCATGAAACCACAGGTACATACCCACATATCACTTCTCCTTGTATCGGGATTGACGCGCACCGTGATGCCAGCCTCGGGATTAGCTTGGGTGCGTACCAGTGACTGCTGTAGTTGGATGCTGAATGGCGACTCATCGGAGCATTGCCGCCCCACAGACGCTTTGGTTGCTGGCTAACGATCCGACCAGTCAAGACAAACTGCGAGCCGAAGTTGGCCCAGTGCTCGAACAGGATATTCGGCCAGACTACAAGACGCTCAAGGACTTGAAGTGGTTGGACTGCGTTATGTAGGAGCTCCTCTCTCTGTGGAACGGCGCCGGTTTGACCATTTTTACTAGCATGGAAAGTCTCCGAGTCATGCCTCCAGTCCCAGTTACAGTTCGCAAAGCTGCAAAGACAGATTATGTTGAAGGCGTTTTGGTTCCAAAAGGCACTCTGATATGGATCCCCGTGCGTAACATCAACTCTCCACCTCCCTGTCAGTCCCACAAACTATTATGACAACGCATCAGATCCGTGTCGTCAACACCTGGAAAGGAATCTGGGGTGAAGACGCTGAAGAGTAAGCCGTCCGATATTGTTCCAGTATGCTTGTCCTATACTTACCCTGTGGTCTAGATTCCGGCCAGAACGGTGGCTCAACCTCCCCAATGATTACCATCCAAGCTTCTCCCTCCTTTCATTCATCGCCGGTCCCCATGCCTGCATCGGCAAGACTATGGCAATCATCGAGATGAAGGCTGTTCTTGCGTAAGTTCATCCTTTCATTATTCGTGACGATCGAATTACCCGCCCGGCGTCCTAATAAACCATTCCTTCCCCTTCTCGGATCAGTGCTCTTATCGCAGAGTTCCGTTTTGAGCCTGCCTACGAGGGACAGAAGACACGTCCAGCAGCGGCGATAACAATGAGTATGAACAGCCTATACATATGTTTCTCCGAAGTTCCTGATCGTTGATCGAATGTTTGCAGAACCGACAGATGGTATGCCGCTGAGGATGAAGAGGGTGGTGAAGATCTGAAGTCTCTCCGCCTGCCTCATTTCGTTGTCCCGTTTCATTATCAATGCCTTGTAAACGATCCCTGGTTTGGTGTATAATATATACAGTGAGATTTCAATAACTACTAACACTGTCCGACGACACAACATGAGTCCAGAAGATGCAGTCGATTCCTAAATAGTATGCTACACGGGGATACATATATAATACCGACCCAAGATAATTGAGCTCGAGTAAGAAATTGGACAGGCGAAACAGTTAAAGAGAGTATCGTAGATTCGGAACAAGAGAGGAAGCGAACGAACGAAATGAAAGTCATGACTCAAACCAAACGACTCCAGGAAGAGAGAACCAAGTCCCAAGAGGGAAGAAAAGACCATGTAAAAGGATTGTAATATAACCCATTCGGGAGTTGATTATGGATATCAAGAATGAGGAAGAGAAAGAATATTCAAGAGTAGTGACCACACCTCCGCAAGGTACGTCCTGGCAGTGCTGCCGGGACAAAGGGTCACTTTTGCTCATCGATCGCGCGCAAACGAACCGACAGCTGGCATATCGTGCCAATGTGTCAAAGGAAAGCGACAACTCCGTCACTATCCCATGTGCGTTGCTGGTTCTCAGCACAAGAACGAAGCCACATCCACTCCTCCTCGGCGTGCTATACCCTAGAGCCAATCAGAATGCGTCCTAAAGTCGAGCTTTTGCGCTCGAGTTCGCGTCCTGCTCCTACTGTACGCCTGGCCTCGCGACGGGTGGAGGGTGGGAAACGAGAAGTGCTACCGCGGTTGTATCGGGAGCGACGACGATACTGCTATCATTCCCATTGCCCAAGATGGGTGGGCTGCTCATGGGTGGTGGCGACAAAGAGAACGGAAGCGTGAGCGGCTTGCTCATGGCAAACAAACCACTCTTCCTCGGACTATCAGCATCCTCTCTGGGTGCGAGTATACTGGGTCCCCAAGAGTTTCTGTTCGCCATAGACCTCTTCTTACGCAATCCAGCCCCTGCACTATCCGCTGCGGCTCGGATGGCGGCGTGAGCAGCATAAACTGCGCTGGAGGTGTTGGTGCTACACGTGCTGTCGTGACTTCGGTGACCGGTCTTGGGATGATGGTAACTATTGTGTGTGCCGTTGAGGATCGACCTGTTGGCCGGATGAGTCGAGATTCCTGTCACATAGGAACTTCGACTACTACTCGTCCGACTGCGGTTACCGCTCCGGGCTGAGGACGTAGGATGAGGTGAATCCATACAGGAGCCGTACTCAGAAGAACCATCTGTGACTGGGGAGCAGGGTGCCGAGTCTGATTCAGACGAAGATGGCGGAGGCGTTGGTAATTTCGGTCGATCACCCTTCCCTCCATTGGCGCCTGTTACCCAGTTAAATGTACTTCCTGTAAAGGTATCTGAGACTGCAGTCGCGGCTGAGCTGAGTGGCGGAGTACCAGAGTAGAGTTGTTCCTCCCCATAGTCGGAACTGCAGTTGGTCTCGCCTGCGGAAGTTTCGCTTTGTCCGTTGGTAAGCTGATCAAGGGACACCCGGGAATCAACATGGAGAAGGTTTCGATATGGGTGAGAGGGCGGCAATGTAAGAGGAAACGCAGTGGAATAGTCGTCTCTGAATGCCGGAGATGTAGTGCTGCGTGATGTATCGTTCCCGTTATTCGTCGAGTGTTCTCTACTCTCCAATTCGGTGCGACGGGACTCCCAAACGCCGAGGTTTGATTTACACTGCTGCAAAAGCTGCTGAAGTTCTATATTTCAGGTGAGCGATAGCGGCTGTAGTAAAAGTCACCGATACCCACCAGGTACTGCCTCCGTAACTAGCTCCAAGAGCGGTTTGGCGAAAGTGTTGATAAAGAACAGTTGTCCTTTGGCTTCCATCAGAGGATCATCAGAAGCCTGAACAGTTGTCGGCAGATGCATGCACTTCTCGAGCATCGCCTGTGATGACCACTCGCCCATCAGCGCCGCCGCCCAGTGCTTTGCAACGTGATAAGGTCGATACTGAAAAGATGGACTTGAGTAACAGGCGCCCAGGAGGCACAGATATACTCACAGGGTTGCTGATATCTGCACATTTTATGATGGCCTGGCATGTCAGAACTTGTCGTCGACACAAGTCCACAGCGGAGTTTCCAGATAGTAGCGAGCGAAAGTTGTCCATGAACTTTGCGTGCACGCTCATGTCCGTTGCAAGTACCGTTTCGGAAAGTAACTTCCGTACATGCTGGCCGGACTGGTCAGTAGGGTCGTCAAGCAGTGGGCCAAGTCCGTGATGTCGCATGACTCTCAGGAGCAGGGATATGTGCATCTGCTCCAGGGGTGACTTATTGTCGAAGACGACAGAAAGTGGAGCTTGGGCGTTTTTCTGGAGAGCAGAGTTTCAGCATAGGCCTTCTTAGCGTCACCAAATTACCCTGAACGAACCATAAAGACATTTGTGAATCCAGGATGTGCAACATCATGTCCAATGGCTGCAATATATATCACGAATAAGTCTTGAGGTCGCAGGGTGGTCATGAGCGGTCCGCTATCGAAGGGATGAGATGTCGACCACTTCGCTTCTTCGCTATCCAGAAGGATGGTGACAGAAGGGACCATGCCAGCGAGACGAAGGAAGGTATATGAAGCTTGGAGAACGTCGAGGGCATGTTCGAAATTGTGATAAGGATTTTCCCAGCGGTAGATACGGCGGAGGTGGTGGATCAGTGGGTATATTTGGTCTGTAAAGCGATATGATGAGCAAGAAGGACAGATACGGTCAGTGCCATGCCCAGCAAGACGTTCCTCGACACAGAACGTATTGGTGGACAGTAACACGGCACTTGCAAAATAACCAACGCACCAAGTTCGACTCTGACCAGCGACTGCAATCCCTCTATCCGAAACAGTGCCTCAAAAAGAATCATCGTGCAAGCTAGAACCTCCTCATCCGGTAGCTTATGTGGCTCGAAATTCCAGCTGTCCAGAGACTGGATAAGACGAGCTCTGGTTTCTAGCGGGAGATCCGTGGGGGCACTGCAGAACACGTTCATCTCAAAGAATTCTGATACACAGAGAAGACATAATCGCACAATTCTGTGTCATGCTCGTTAACGGCGTTCCGAGTCTCCTGAAACATGTCACTGAGAAGTTCAGCGAACTGGGTCCTAGACGAAGAGCGACACAGAAACGATTGTGATTAGCTGTTGAGTGAAACGTAATGGAATAAAAAACTCACTCGAGTTTACAAGAATGTCCTAGCCATCCCTGTCCATATCCACTCCCTGCTGTTGCGAGATGAAGACCACCCAAATCGGCACTGCGTCGTCGTTTTGTGAAGTCCGCTGAGTTGTGGGAGGGCATGATAGGACGATGGAAGTGGATGTTGGAGATACAGAGAAGGAGGGGGAAAATACAGGGAAGAGTGGACCTGGCCCACGCAGAAATAGAAGAAGGGCAGCTCAAGGAAATCTAATGGCCTAAAGTCTGGTTACCCTGGACCGTTACGGTTGTGCCCTCGGTCGCGTGAGCTTGACACGTGGTGCCCACGCGAGCCGCTGACAATCGAATTATGGCACTCAAGACTCCATTCTCACGGGCGCTGTACAAACGTCGAGCAGGAGGCAGTCGAAATGTCGCACATAGCGTTGTACACACACACATAGGATGCGTAAAGACGAACAAGTAGCCGCTAAGTAGCCGTGAACAAACATATGATTTGTTACTTCCAGGGTTGCAACGGGCAACGCTGCTCGCCGCCCCGATGGTACGGAAAAGTAACCGTAAAAGAATGGTTGCAGTCTACATAGGTGTGTGAAACTGGGATCTCAGAAAGGAGAAGGTGCTGCGTACGCTCAACTTGACACATAGCCGTCTTTTCCTGGAATAACCCCATACGCAACCCCTTCCTTACCAAACATCTTCCTCAGGTCATCTGCAAGGTCCTGTGGCCGCTCGTGTGCGGCAAAATGTCCCCCGCTCGTATGCTCGCCCACAAAAGTGAGATTTCCTACATTCACGATCCACCTAAGTAATCCAGATGACAAATTTCAGTGAATGGATAAGATTATAGTTCAACTGTTCTCACGATTTGGGCGCCCGGCGAAGTTCCTTCGGGAAATGGGATACACCCATGGGAATAGTCGGTTTTTCAGAAGCGGGGCGGATGCGGTCACCAGCCTTGGTAGCCTCGTAGTATAATCTCAACGATGCTGCGGGTCCTGCTCTTGAGAAATAGTACAGCGATACCCAGGTCAGGACTGGACGACACAGGTTAGCGTTGTTTCAAGAATAGTATCATATCGAAGAGCTGTACACACCTTCGTCGTCACTCCAGGGATAACTATCGGTCCAATTGTGAAGCTTCTCGTAGATCCAAGCGAGAAGCCCGGCGGGAGAATCGGCCAAAGCGTACCCCAGGGTCTGTGGCTGCGTAGATTGCTCGAGATTGTACCCCATACCCTCGCTGAGGAACCACTTTGCCCGGTCCATTCCGGCCTTTTCGGCAGCAGTATATGGAGTGAGCAAGTGTTTGAGATAAAGGAGTGGTTGTGAGACCGTTGGCGCGAAGGCTCCAGCACTAAAGCCACCTTCAGTCAATCACCCACGTCAAAGGGCACGATGGAATAGACCTTGGATAATTGGTGTGCCAAGCTTTGACATGTTTGTGGCCGTGCATCTGTGCTAGACGGCGAGTTATCTGGTATTTTCTATTGAGTAAAACAGGCGCGATGAACGCGTCGGACTACTCACATAGAATCCCCAGTCACCGCCCTGAGTCACTGAATCCATCACACACAGATTCAATTCCCCAGGCTTCAGCTGAGAGAACGTATCGCCCACCATATTCCGAGTATCCCAAGGCCAGCATCAGCTTGTGGCCAACCTACGTTATACAGGTTCGGGTTAGATCAACGAGTGTCAGGAATCACAGAAGCGGCTCACCTCCGCATGCCTAGACGCGCTGAACCCAGGTTTCTTCGGTGCTTCACTGAAACCATACCCTGGCAAGCTCATAGCGACGACGTGAAAACTTGGGTGATCCTTCGAGTCGGATTGGGTGAGTAAAGGGGCCAATTTCTGCACTTCGATAAAGCTTCCAGGCCCTACCAAGCGAGAAGTTATTAGAGATTTCACGCAACTGATACAAGGATACACTCACATCCATGCACGAACAAGAGAGGTATCGCGTTAGCGATGGAACTCTTGTGATGAACATAGTGAACATTGAGAGTTCCATGAACATCATCAACCTCAATATCCCGCGTAAACTGTTGCAGAGTGTCGTTGAGTTTCTTCTCTTCCGCCCTCCAATCATATCCGTCCTTCCACCGAGCAACGAGACGACGCAGATCCGCCAACGGTACCCCATACTTCCAGTCGACCCCCTCGAGCTCGTCTGGGTATGTAACTAACTCTAGCTTCTTTTGAACCTCGTCTAGTTTGGAGTCAGGGACGTTGATCTTGAAGGGCGTTTCAATTGAGGCCATGAGGTCGATCGAAGAGGGGAAAGAAGGACCAACTTGGATTTATGCATGGGTAATTGCAGTCCTGTTTGTTTCACTCAGCGTCAACACTCACCGGGTACAATAGTACCGGTTTCAATTCGGCTGTCTCTTTCAGCAGGGAGGATATTTTTCGTGTTATTGAGCTGAGAGCGTCGATGACACTTGACGCTTTACCGTAGTGCCGATGGTGTAGGACTGAAGTGGGTAATCACCTAAGTCAGGGTAGCCAGACTTGTTCTTGGAGGCAGATCGTGGGAGAAATGATTTGATCTGTTCTTGTCCTTCCGCCTCACACTCAATCCAGGACATTCATTTATGGCCTAGCACTAGCGCGCCATGGATTCCGAGGCCGAGTCGCCCATAATACTCTCGGTTGCGTACTGGGTAACTAACTGAAACTGCGATACGACCTCTGCAGGTCGGCTTCGACTCTCACGCAGACAACGATCAAAACTTTCATCTGCCTATTTTGAACGCGAACCCTCCGAAACATCAGACCCAGTGAAAACGAACATAAATTCAGGGACTTTCAGGGCCATTGTCTGATATTGCCGGGTATTAGAATGTGACGTGACGCTATTTTGAATATTCCCAGCTATTTTCCCATATTCTGGGACACAATTGTCCCCCGACAACGGCATCTTTGAGTATTCCTAGCTATCCTCTCGTATTCCAGGACAGAATTGTTTCAAGCAACGGCATCCTTTGCATGAACAATACAAACAAGGCTCAAGGTGACCCTGGGTGGGTCTGAGGTGAGCTCGCCATTGTATTGAGCCCAAGGTACATTCACAAGATATTGTCTGATATCCTCCAGACACCTTTGGTTCCCAAGTATACCCACTAATTGATGGGGCGATGTGATCGCCACTGCCCCATCAGTTTGTGGGCCCTTCCTCTATTTTCCCGGCGTCCGAGTAATTCCCTCGATATCCCTCGAATAATTCCCTTAACTTCTGCAAGTTCCCCCCAGCTCAAGCCCAGTCTAAGCGCCTAAGGACTTCTAGCGCCTACCTCCCGTTTGGGAAGGCGCCTCGGGGCTCGTCCCGTCTTCCCGACTTCTCCGATGTCAACACACGCCAACAATGTTTTGTCAGCGTTGGCGGTTGGGCTCGTCGTCGCTGTCAACCGCGTTGTTGTTGTGATTTCCCCCCCTTTCGTTACTTACTGCCAGCTCTCTCTCCCTACATTACAATAAAGCCAAATCTAGCATTACCGTCTCTCCTAAAGTTTACTCGACATCATGTACTGGGAAATTCGCGACTACGGCGGTTCACGTTGCAAGACAGACACAACACTTTTTCATCCAACACAGCTATATCGATTCAACGTACGTTCCATGTCTACAATAACGTACAGAATATACCTATGTTTTTCTATTCTTGCCCCTTCCAATGTCTGAATGCTCGGTGTCGGCAAAACGTTCTGGTGCTCTGCGTGATCTTTTGGCTGGAGGCCCATCGCCATCGCCCCCGAAGTCTTCACCAACTCGTTTCTCCCCTCGACCTGCGCGCAAATCTATCTCAAGGTTCTCGACAGCACCTCCGTTGGCGGGGTGTGGTGAATTTCTGGGAGTCTGAGGCTCGTTGCCAGGTGAAGGACTCTGCAGAGAACGGGGTTCTGGATGGTTGTCGGGAGTCTGGGTTTCAGGATGCAGAGGGGAATCTGGCAAAGGTGTCTGATGGCCAGGCGTGGGTTGAGGATTGGAAGATGCCGATTGAGATTCGGAAGGGTGAATGTCGTTGCTGGGCTGCTCTTTGGCCCTTTTCTTTGGTTTTGGTTTTGGTTTTGGTCGTGGAGGTGGGGGAGATGGAGATGGAGACAATGTTGGGGCGGCAGCAGCAGCGGCCGAAGACGAAGCTGTATTGGCCGCTGGAGCTGCTCTGTCGTTGTTGGTGAAAGTTCCTTTCTTCTTTTTGGATGACTTTGGCTGAGCCGGTTTTGCCTTTGATGGTGACTTCGGTGTTGATTTGGATTGTGACTTGGGTTGCGAGCTGGACTTCGACTTCGACTTTGAGGTTGACTTCGACTTCGACTTTGACTTGGCTGTCTTGCTGTTCGACCCCTCGTTCCCAGGATCATCCCCTCCGTCGTCACTATCACTCTCTCGCCCCTCATCATCATCATCCTCACCCTGTACTGGCTTCTTTGGCCTCTTTTTCCCCTTATCACTCCGAGGCTCCCTCTCCCGCTCAACAATCGACCCATTCACTACCCCTTGGCGGTACGAATCCTTCCATTCTGCCCACTCGCACTCGCTCATCTTGTGAAAGATTGGGTGATTGGTGTCATCTCGAATGGCGTTACGAATCGCTGTCAACTGCCGGATATCTTTGGTAGCCTTGCTCGGATTTTCGAAATTCGGGACCGGCCAGTTCGCGGCGACGACTCCATGGTGCCAAGTGATTTGCTGTGCGAATCCCTGGTAAAACATACGAGGGACTACACAGCCTGCCGCCGTGTCTATTTTCGGGTGAGCCATGAGTGTCAAAGGGTTATGATGGAAACATGAGCTAACCTAGTCTCTCTTTGACAAGGTCAACGATCTCACTCGAGAGAGCCGCAACACGCTCTTTATCGGTCGTAAACAATTCTGAAATTCTATAATCAGTACGTTGGTTTATCCATCAGCAGGGGGGACACATACTCATGACATCACAGCCAGCAATCGAGAACGACTGGAACTTCAAGCCCACCTCCCGTGCATTGAACGATGAACTCCGGGTGATCAAGGCGAGGTACTTTTCGATAGCCGGGTTACTGAAGTACCACTGGGGTTCCATAAAATCTTCTGTCCGGTTACGAACGACACAGAGGAAAGCATCGATTCCGACTCGCAATGATAGGGCTTCAAGCTGATAAAGAGGTACGTAAAACCATACAATGAAGAGAATTGAGGAGTGCATACAATCCTGACAATGGCATCAATAGATATAGTTACGTCGTGCGCTCTGGCCTTCGCAGTCGGGTTGCGGCCCTTCCTCTCTGACTCCTTCAGGTCATGGTACCGCTTAACCATGTTCACCCGGTCGGGTTTCGACATCTTCAGGTACTCCGGTTTGTATTCTTTCGTTATTTCCATCAAGGTTTTCGTGATTCCCTCTAGCCGGTGTAAGTTACGACAACGCCCAATAGAATCCATAATGAAACTTACCATTACGCAGATCATGGGCCTTGACGCACTTGAACGCATTGAAATCATTTGTGTGTTGCTGCTGCTTGGTCAACCGCACCCCTCCCTGGAAGAGTAGGTCTAAGAAGTATCGCACCTAGGGACAACCGGTGAGTACAAGAATGAGGAACTAAAAGGTAATCCTTACTTTGCGACCATACTTCCCAGCCAATTGCTCCGCCAGCTTCCTCGTATCCTGTTCCCACTTAGCAACAATATCATTTATTGCCTTACGGGTTGCTTGAGCCTTCTGTCGCCGTATGATCTTCAATGCCTGAGGAATTGGAGTCGGCTTTGGGCGTGGACGCCGTTTGCGTGGGTCGATAAGAGACTTGACGATGCCGTAGCGCTTCTTGCTCGCCAATAAGGACGCAGCAGGAAGGGTGGCGGCGCTACGCTTGAGGGTAACCATAGAGCAAAGGAGGTGAGCGTTAGGGCGAGTAGAGTCAAGGCGAGTGTCAAGGTGAGTATCAAGGTGGTTGTTGAGGTGAGTATCCGAATTTTCAAGATTTTTCAGCCTCTGTATCATGGTTTTGCTTACTGAAATTGGAAATCTAAGGAGTATTATAAAATATCCACATGTCTGGCGCATCGTAGATGACCTAGATCTCCCGACTGGTACCCCCTTCGTCATGCCCTTCAGTCTGAGCACCAGATTCCGGTGTGTCATCTCTCTGCTCTCCCTCCTCGCTTTCCTCCTCCCTGCTTTTTGCCCTTTCTCTTTCCTCCTCTTCGTGATACTTTTTTGTCGTCTCAATCAAGTCTATGTAGCTATCCCAAGATTCTTTGTCTCGTCGTTCCATCTCATCCCAGGTGGCCACCGCATTGGCTGTAATTTCATTGATCTTTTCTCCACGCTTTATCGCAGCACGTCCCTGGCTGGCTTGTTGTTTCCACTCGGCTACATCCATCCATTTGCCGGTTGGAAACAACTCGACGTGATCACGATTCCGTGTGACTTGCCATGAATTTTCAGCACAGTGAAATGGGACAAATATATCTAACTCACCGTCACAGCTTTGTTTGTTTTCATCATGAGCGGATATATCGTCGTCCTCTTCGGGAGGGACCCAAGGCTTGAAGGTTTTGCTAAGCTGCGGTTGCGGTAAGTTGAGTGAGATTGAAAATATTGTAAAGCGGATGGGGAAATGCTACCTGAACGCGCCGTTTCCCATCTCGTCCGATCCGAATGGGAGGCATATTGAAGGACTAATTTATGCTCATTGGTTGGTTGTCTTATATTCACACTTATCACCTCGATATCACTCGATTGGAAATGAGAATCATGATGAAATTTCGCTACTGCTGTACAGTGTACATGCTACAGGTCGGTCACTGGCCGGAGCCAAGAAGATCCCACATGAAAACACACTGGGACTCCGAGACCGTCGAAAAGTCCCCGAGAACCCTGTTCAAAAAATAGGATACCTCTCCCTCTGCCTCTAAGAAGTGATTCATCACGGCGCTTTTCGTCTGCTCATCATAGTTGTGGCGGAGAAAATAGCTATGGGCAAGAGGGCCGAATGGGCGTGACGGTGATGTCCGTCTGATCGTACGGCTGTTACCATGGCTAGATGATTGACCTCTGACCGGAGTGGATGAACACATGGGACGAGCTGAGTGATACAGTCAGCTGAGGCCAGAAAAAAATCGGCGGGATCAATACCCACCGGTGTTCTGACGGTTATGACTAACCGTGGGCGATGGTTTGAGCTCCCGGGATAGTATAGGCTGAGGAATTGGCCATGGTGTTGAACGAGGAGAAAGCATGGGAGGGGGGAAGGTGGATATATCGACTGATGGGAATCGAGGCTGAGAGCGAGACTGGAGCTGAGGGATGCCAGCAATGTCTGAATCAGAGATCTCGCATTCAAAACCTTTCCAAATTTCGGCTTCTGTGATCTAGTCAGTATAGTGTATCTCAAGGGCGATAATAAGGAGAGTTCCTACCGTAGGCAGTCATTTCTGCATCCTTCTTGGTAGGCGATCCTTTCGTTGTTGTTGGTGCCTTAAATGCAGCGGTAGTGGACTCTTTAGGCACAGCAGGACGATGGGTCAGCGTTGCAGCTTTTGCAGGAGATTTTGAGCGTACAGGATGTCCGCTGATTGTGTACGAAGGGAGTTTAGTGACCGTGCTAGGCCGGGGTGGGTCCAACGTATCGGAAAGGTAGTGATGGAGAAGGCCTTCTCCTTTGGTGATAAGTGCGAGTAGGCCTCCTAGAAATGTTGAATGTATAGTAATCTTTCGATCTGAGAGTTCGGCAGAACTCTCCCAGACATCTACAGCCGACGTGCTCGGGAAAGTTGTCAACAAACGTGATGATAATGGAGGCGATAATATTACTCACTAGTCGTAATATAAAGCTAGCTTTTTAGCGCGATGAAACGCATAGAAGGAGCTTGACTGTGTGGCCATAAGGTCACAGATGTGTTCAAGTAACTGGTGTTCAGCCAGCCGCTCGACTACTCTTGCCGGGTCTTCCAAGGAGGATAACTCACTCATGATAGGTTGAAGGACAGTCATGATAAGGCGAGACAGGTGAGTAGGGACCTGAATACATTTGGGCCAGATTCCTGGGAAACCCACTGGAATTTCTGGCCTGGGAGGAATTTTTTGAGTCACGAAGCGTTGATAGAGGTATTCTGAACAACTCACGGCTCTTTGTATACACCTCCTCCGGAATATGAGAGCCCACCAATTTTGTAGTCGCAAGCAGTGGATGGCCAAAATACGCCGAACTCATAGTTGCCGCTGCTCAGCGCGTTGCTTTGCATTGATGGACGAGAAACAAGAGACGCAAATCGTGAGACGAGTTCAAAGATCAGTGATTGATCTGAGCTAACAAATCTTATCAGGAAGATAGGCAGCCTGAATCATATCTTTTTGATAAGATCAAATCAAGGTGAGAGCAGACGGCCATGGTCACCACGGTCGCCACGGCCGTAGGCTTCCCCCATACAAATACCATCGAGCACACGAATTGCTGCCAATCTTATACAGTTCCAGGCCTGGGTTATGCATAAAAGCTCACTATCTCATGGCGCTTACTCAGGGTACACAATACTGAGCAGATTATCAACGGTATGTGTCCTAATCAAACTGATTTAGCTCGGATGATCGCCACAGTCACCATGGTTGTAATCTTGTAAATGACCACGACTTATGCTGCATGCGGGAGGAACACAGATTCCTCGACAAGTTACTATCCAGTGCGTTCAAATCAACTGTTTGGGGCTTATCTGTAAGCCAGTAACTACCCTAGTACATCTTAGATCCATTGTTGACTCTTAGAACTCGTACTTCGAGAGTCACCCAGTCAACTTCATTTCCAGATCCATGTTCAAGTCCGGCCTTATAACATATTTATACTCTGGATATGTACTGGTGAGTATACAAATAATTCAAACTGCTCGTTTATCGTTGGGTACGTGCTAATATTCCCTAAAATAGCCACAATTGACGCGTACAAAGCCTACTGATGATAGAAACATATCTTCCTCTGGTCACCACAGTCACCATGCACAGATGATGCCCACATTATGGTGTGTGGTTGCTTCTCAGTTCAGCTTAAGGCTCGCTACCTTGGTTGATCACAATTGTTTCAGTCCATCTTCCACTCTGCAAGGCTCCTTTGTTGCATCCTACAGATCACTTGCTCAATTTACTCAGCCTCAAGATTTGAGCGTGAGGAGTCCCTCGCACCGGCAATCTCCGGGAAGCCATGGTATGTCTAATTTTCAAATCGCATCTTTGTCACTTTTCCAATGTCCAACAACAGCGCCATCGACGCTGAAAGTCCTATGGACTCCGAACACGCCCCTTCGTCAGATGGGAAACTCTCTGACAACACTAATCTCCACCACGGTGATAACCCTTTCTCTCACATTCAATTCTCAGATCGCCCACGACGTTTTCCTGGGGAGGCAAATGACGACCTACCTCCATCTTCTCCCCCATTGTCCCACTCCTCATTCGAAGAGGAGAAGGAATGTCAATATGGTATCTCGACTTCTCAGCTATATTCTATAGTTACTAAATGTACGTGATAGTGCCAGATGCCGACACAGAGTCCCTGAAGAACCTCGGATGCGCTCGTGTAAACGCCGAGCAAGCTCTACTCAAATCAAGAACAGGTGAGCTCGAGGTGAACGAATATATACTTTACTGATAGTACGGCACAGATCTGGAATATTTCGAGAGAAGCCGAAAGCTCCACAACGTTCAGGATATGACTATTCGGTTCCTTGAGGGTCGTATCTATTCTTGGGAGAGGTATGGTGCGAGACTCAAAACAGAGAATCAACGCTACGAGCACCGGTTCAACGGCATACAGTGTTTATATACCAAATACAAAGGCGCGTGTCAAGCTCTACATTCTTGAGTATAATTACTTATGTTTCACAATAGAAAACCTCAAGGAACTCAACGACACCCAGGACACTCTCCACAACCATCAAGAAGAAGTCTCAGAGCTCACCGCCCAGGTTGATTCTCTTACGGAGGAGAACAAAGAACTGCGTACTCGGGCCAACGCACTCGAGATTGAGAGCGATGACCTCAAGTATGTCCTTGGGGACTTCGAAGACCGGCTTGGAGTGCCCCACGGCATACGAGTTGTTGACAGGCTCTTCAATCCTCCTGCCGGACCCTGAGCAATCCCGACCCTTCACCCATCGTATGACTTACATCCATTATATACTCATTTTGGTTTTAACTAATCAATTCACAGATGTTTTGAGGCTGTATCAAGTGTCGGCGGCTCTGAGAAGCCCTCACAGAAGAATGGGAGGCAGCTCAGCAAGCAAGCACGATACCGGGCGAGCCATCGCGACGAACTTCGTGAGAAAGCGCGCATTCGGCGGAACAACATGTGAGCCGTATCAATACTACTCATGCTGATAGGGAGCTCAACTGACGTACATGATTCTTGATTGCAGCAAATTACAGTTACAAAGTAAACGTTCGCGCAATAGGAACAAGCAAGATTTGAAGCGCATGAAGCGCAAATAGTCCCATACCTAATGTATACGTAGAATACAAAAATCATTACAATGTTCGTTCGTCCAGAGCTAGTCCCTCGAGAAAAGTAATGATACCGTCGTCATCGTTATCCAGTCCTTCAAAATCATCCGCATCTCCATCCATGGCTGCTGCAGGTGCATGTTCCAATCCGTTGCGAGGTGGTCCTGGCACCAGCAAAGTTTCGTTATCCGATCGAACAATTCCCAAGATATCTACCCAGGGTGGTAGAGGAACGGAGTCCGTCTGTTCCGGATTCCCGCTGAGACGTTCGCCCGGGGTGAGGTCACCTATGGAGACCCTCAATGACTTGGCAGCAGACAGATTTCAAAGTAGAACTCACCCGTGAATCCGTTGAGTTTACTGGTGGATAGTAGCCTCTCCGCAATACGGGCATGAATGGCAAGACGGTGGGTTTGCTGTCGAACAAGCTCTGAGGCTAAGTCAGGGTTGGAGTCTCTTGTGGATATGATGGCATGGTGATAGTCAGCATGATCATCCAACATGAACGTTACCAGTCGCTTAATTTCAACGTTTAGCCGGTCGATCTCCTCCCTAGCTCGCAGAATGCCAAAATGAAGCTGCATCGCCTGACGATTATCGGGTTTCGCCCATGGTAGTTGCGCGATGTCCAGGTGTGTATCCTTGAGGAGGTCGAAATCTGCAAGGCTGGCCATCTCAATGATGGAGTTCCACGAGAGTGTCGCACGAGGAGGATCCATCCGTTCGGCGGCACTGTTGTATGCATCAAGGGCCTTTTTGATGGCCTCGGCCCTTGATTTAAGCGCCTGGGTGATCTTTGTACGTTGTTTGTAGCCTTTGCCAGGCGTCAATTGAAGTTCAAGGGCAAGAAAAAATGGGAATGAACGCACCAACTCCGCTCATGTTCAGTTTTGTGAGTTCAAACAGCCGTTGAACGACTAGGCGCTCTAGCTGCTCAAGTGACTGGCGGTACTCTTGTTGGACGATCCCTTTCTCGGCGTCCAGGAACTCGGGTGATTCGGGGGTCCATTGCTCTGTAATTCCGTGCTCCACCTCCCAATCAGCAACCTCCTCCGTCAGTCGGTCGAACTTTTGATAAGTCGTCCGATACCGCACCTCGATCTGCTTGATATGTTTGGTCGTGAATTTCTCTGCCGCAGGAGTGCCGAGAAGCCTATATTTCTCGGCTGCATCGTCACTTGCTTTCCTATAGACCAGATTAGTTTGAGGAATCACTCGGTGAACTGTAACTCACCTGGCACTCCAGAGCCGCTGGAGGAGTTCTGCATACTCGATTTGTTCCTCCTCCTCCACTGGGTCTTCAGAAGGTTTGTTGAAATGCTCGCGCTCAGCCTTCAGGAACTGTTCGCAGCTTTCGGGCGTAATACTCAAATTGATGCACGCCTCCTCGAAGAGGGGGACATCCGTCGTGAGTTGTCGGAGGGCTTGGCGATAATTTTGATAGATGAAATTACCTACAGGGATGTTAGCTCGTGCGCGATCAGAATAGACTGTGACTCACCAGATGCCGCGTGCTTATCTTCGTCATGAAACGCAAAGTACTCCAACATGGCTTGAAGCCGGTGGAACTCGGTGCTCAGACGGGTGGTAGACGCAAGTGAGTTGGAACCTGAGAATGTTCGCTCTGCTTCCTCGAAGTCCTCCAAACCAACACCCTTGACATACATAGGATGCCAATCCAGTTGGCATTTTCGGTTGTGTGCATGCCCGTGGAATGAAGGTACGACCCCCCGGAGTTGGAAGCCCAAGACGTCTGATCCGAGCTTCGCACTCCGGAGTAGCGTCTTGTAGAAGGCGCACATTATGTCATACCCAATGCCTAACTCCTTCCCATAGGCATCGAGTAGCCGACGTATAACAGAGAGTGGGTACTTCATCCTAAATGAAGATGTAAGTAGGTGTAAAATAGGTTTGAGTGAGGGAAATACTCACAACTCTCCGCTTTTGATCATGTCGCAGAGGGCAAGGACATGACCGTGCCGACACACAGCAAGGAAGATCCCGGTGATTGAAAAGAACGCAAACATCTTTTTCCGAGCCTCGGGAGCAGCAACCCGCCAGCGCTCGACACACGTGTCGACGCAAGCGGCCAAATCCTCCATTTCATTGACGTTAAGCCACGCCACACCCGAGTCAGCAGTATCAGATGAGCAGCAGGGCTCTGTTGTTGATGTGCTCGGGGCTGAAGTCAAAGGGTTGGGGACATCCTTGGGATTCTATCCAGTAGAGTCAAGTTAGTTTAATCCAGCCAAAGATTAAGATATGCACCGAACCTTTTGCGCATTCGCAACCTCATCTTTCATGACGTCAACCTCATCTGCACTGATCCACCGAGGATCATGCAGCTGCCGTGTATCCAGTCGAGGGTTACCGCTCTTGTGTGTGGGATCAACAAGCTTCAAAGAGCTATTTCCATCGATAGCAAGGAGCATTCTCGGCGAAAGTTTCTTCTCATTTGCGAGTTCATAAGTACAGGGTGGACAGGTGAGAGTTTGGAAAGATTCCGCCGAGTCCCTCTTGAGCGCAGCCAATGTGAGTTGCTTCACCTCGCGAATAATGCTGAGGTAAGCATCGTATGCTGTACGTAGCTGGTCTTCTCGGTGGGGGTCGTAAGGGATCTGAATGATATGGAAACATGAGGTTAACTTTCTGTGCGAACAAGGAAACGGCGGTAATAGCTTACCCGGTGGATATTGTGGAGAGATCGAGCAAGCCCTTCAATGCTAAAGCGAGGGCATACACGGTTGATTTGACGAAAGATGTCGAAGAGAGAAAGGGAGAATGCTATGGTTGGAACTTCCGGGCTACTGCCTATGAAACCATGTCGAAGGAGTGTGTCGTTCACAGAGAGTGATGTGGCATTGATGGCAGAGAACTGGATTGGTTGGTTGGCTGTAAGTGCATTAGATATTTGAGATGTTTCTGTAGAATAGAATAGAACTTGAGACGCACTGTTGAAGTCCAATATATGTATTGACCACGAAGTCTCCAAAACCTCAGGGGCCCCGTGGGCACGAAACGCCATGTATGCCTCGACAAGTGCAGGCAGTTGTGCCTTCCATGCCTGTACCTGTCGTTCGACGCGGTCGGAACGGTCCCGATCATCTTTACGGCTGTAGGTAATGTGACTATGAGCAAAGTGATAGAAAAATGAAAAGCCGCCGTACGTCTTCTTCGAAAGCAACGAGTTGAGCAACAGCTGCTCATGATTCTCCCCTCCTTGATGACTGAAGAGGATGCCTTCCTCGCCGGGAGGAGGCTGAGCACCAAAAAGTGTATCGTCGTCGTCTTCATCCCCAGCATAGGCACCGTAATCATTGTCGTCAAGGTGCATAGAGTAGTCGCCAGAATCCACCATTTGACGTGCCTCGAAGTTCAGAGCTGTCGATGCAACTGAGAAATTTTGAGAGGTAAGATAAGTGTAAATTTGCGTACCATTGTACATTGAATCTCGCTCAGCCTCGGCCAAGCTCCAGTAATCCTTCGTTGCAGAGCTTGCCGTTACTCTTTTGCGCAATCTACTTCCCTCACCCATTTTCTGTTTCCCGCCATACATGATTCCAACATTCTCCTTTTTTCGTCGTTTTGTAACGGCCATACTCGCGAGAGAAAATTCCAGAGGGTGTTATTAAGGAGGAACGAGAGTCATAGAAAGGAGCTGTTGAAGAAGAGTGATGGATTGCGTAGACGATGTTGAGACCAGCGTTGACGTTGAGCAATGGACACGCGACAGCGGCGTTAGCAGGGATCAGAGAAGTCGGGAAGACAGGACGAGCCCCGAGGCGCCTTCCCAAACGGGAGGTAGGCGCTAGAAGTCCTTAGGCGCTTAGACTGGGCTCGAGCTGGGGGGAACTTGCAGAAGTTAAGGGAATTATTCGAGGAATATCGAGGGAATTACTCGGATGCCGGGAAAATAGAGGAAGGGCCCACAAACTGATGGGGCAGTGGCGATCACATCGCCCCATCAATTAGTGGGTATACCTGGGAACCAAAGGTGCCTCCAGAGACCATCCCAACTTAGCTAGAATGCAATATCACGGTGCCAACAGGATGTACTCGTCTTTACATTATCCTGGTAACGGTACATTTGGTCTACCATTATAGAGCATTGAGAGTAGGTTTGGTGATTTTGATAAGAGAATACTGAGACCAGTAACAGTGGTGATTGTCGTCGTTGTCGAAACTCTGGTCGTCGCCGGCGCTTGTATTCACCTATGCGTGAATATAGGCGCCGGTGAGCAGCTTTGCCGCGCGAGTCCAAAATTGTCAGATTTGACACAGCCACCTGCCAGCTCACTCTCTCTTATACCGCTATGTCGCCTACTGATTTGTACTGGTCAAGTAGGTTCTTTCAATTCTCTATTCTCACTATCTTCAACACACTAACCTTGTCCCGGATACACACATAGACGCCACATTCACCCTCCAAACATAAACTCGAGCAGGTCGGGTCTGAGGTCACGCGACGGCGTGCATTTTTCTGTATATATGGTGCGTATCTCCAGTCTCGAGTCTGGCGCAGGCTTCTTCTAATTCTCAATTTATTTTATAGCTGGTGTGCACCACGACGACTTCCCTTTGAAGGATAGGATTGGTGTCAGAAGGTTCCCTATTCCTGGCTTGCCACCCACTTCACGTCCAACGCAGCAACTAAATACAACAATATCACACCAAGATACCGAGCAGTCCCCGGAGTTATTGAAAGGTACGTACATCTGTGCTGCTGCTACTGATTCCAGCATACTAACTGATGTCTGAATATTGCATAGTTCTTCGGTGTCGGGCGCAGGAAGTGCATGCAGCAATGACACGGTCGTTTTCAGGCTCAGGTATGATGCTCTCCTTCACTTGCTTTAGATTTAGATAACTCACGACGTCCCAAATAGGCTGGATCAAGACCACGACCGTTTGTAATGATATGGCGGCAACTGCAGTAGCTACTCCCCCTCCCCATTGATATTTTGTTGCTCTACTAGTATATTCTGCCCGTTCATACATGTCACTACAGTCTACCATTCACTTAGTCTAGTACCACTGTTGTATTGTATGGTAGATAGTAATGATATTCAATTTCTGACAATATCTCAATGTGCGCAGTGGAATTTCAAGTAATATGTAGCAATACATGAGAAAAGCCCTGTTGCGGTCACCCGCTCATTTAGGACGTCCATAATAGCTGTGAATGGCTGGCAATGTGCAAAAAGGGTTCGATTTTTTACATTGCCAGCTATTGCCAGACAAATGCCAGATATTGGAGCGCGACCCCGCGCTTAATACCTGGGAATATCTGACAAATGCTGAGAATATGTGCTCATTTTCACTGGGCATCAGAGGTCAGTATATTGCTTTGACCCCGCTCTGTTGGCATTCTCCTCGCTCGGGGTAGACTTTCTCCAATGGCTGCCCTACAAGTCATGGATGTCATGATCGCTTCCATTGTAATGTATGTATTCTAATCCCGAAATCAATCTTCCCCTTTGATCCTGGGGTTACAACACGGTTGAAGGTGCTCCAAACAACACCCACCATTTCCCATTCAGTTTCACTCAGGATATATATAACCAAATCGCGACGTGCGAGGTCTCTTTGAAACCATCATGCAATTGGGGCTGGTACCTGTCAGCGTTCTTTCACTCTCCATTACAGCCCTCGCAGCCAAACAAGAGGTCCTCGCGGACGGTTCGGAAGCTGTCCAACGATGTGTGAGTGCCCGTGATTGCAGTCTATTGCAATCAGCTATACTCATTCCTTGCGCAGTGTGAACGGGCTTTCAACCGGTTCCCTAGCCTCGTCAAGGTCTCTGGGTCTGCGGGTTACCAGTCGCCATCATATTACAGCCTTCAGCAGGTCAACATCAAGCCCCATTGCCATTTCACTCCCTTGGATGTCACCCATGTCTCCGCAATAGTTAATATTGCCCGTGAGGAGAAATGTCCATTCGCTGTCCGGTCTGGTGGTGGAATGTTTTGGCCGGGTTCTTCCAACCTCGAGAGGGGGTTACTTATTGACCTCGGCAATTTGCGCGGGATTGAAGTGGACGAGAAGAAGAGTGTGGTCAAGCTGGGGCCCGCTAACCTCTGGGGACCGTTGTATAAGACTCTGTCCTCAGTGAACGTCTATGTGGCTGGCGGCCGGCTTCCGGTAGTTGGTGCTGGAGGATTTTTGATGCATGGTCAGCCCATCCACCTTTCCCGAAGTCCACGCCCCCTAATCTCACCTCGATTCCAGGCGGTATCAGCTTCTCATCTTATGAGCATGGATTCGCTAGTGAAACTGTCATCAACTACGAAGTCGTTTTGGCTGACGGTTCCATTGTCAACGCCAATGAGACCTCCTATCCTGACTTGTTCTGGGCACTCAAGTGGGGAAGCACCAATTACGGAATCGTCACCCGCTTGGATATGAAAGCATTTCCCCTTCCTGCCAAGTTCTGGGGTGGAATGGTCGTCTATACCGATCTCCCCGAAACAACCCAGAAATCTCTCCTCGATGACTGGCTCAAGTTCGTCGATGATCACTCGTACGACAAGAAGTCGTTCGCCATGGTTTCATTCGAAAAAGGTGTCGGTATTACAGGAAGCATCGTGTCGCATCTCGACGGAAAACCCATACCTCGCTTTATCTCTCCCGAAGTGGCGACTCCGATTCTGGATTCGACGGCGGACAGGCCTTTCCACGATTTTGTGGACTCCCTCATCGCAGTTGTTGGAACAGAACCAAAGCGCATTGCGTGGTATCCAATTACCCTCGAACCTGACGCGCAGATGCTCCTCGACTTCCGTAAACGATCCTACGAGGTATGCGAAACCCTCGAGGATCATGTCAAAGGCTTCCAATGCATCATTGTGATCCAACAATTTTCGAAGAGTTTCATTGGGGCCAACCCGGAGAGTCCTGTGTACGATGTGCTGAGCGAACCCAATGACAACTTGATTCGTGAGTACTCTTCGTAGGTTGACTTTCAAGCGCGATCTAACCAAAAGTGTATGTGAATAGTCGTCCTATTAGAATTACACTGGGATAATCCCGAGCACGACACGGAGGTGAACAAGGCAGTGGACGATATCAGAGCCTGGTCTGAGGAAACGAGCAAAGAACGCGGGCTCTACAACGCTTTCGTCTATCCGAACTACGCAAACGGATTAGACCTTGACTTCTACGGTAACTCCCTCAGTAAACGCAGCCTTGCGAAGATGCAAAAAGTCAAGCGTAAGTATGATTCGGAGGACGTATTTGGACGGCTGTGGAAAGGAGGATTCAAACTCCCCAGAGGCGATGCCGAGAAGGTACATGATAGAAGCGAACTCTGAAGGTTTTGACTTGCCCTACGTATTTATTGCCACTGGGCCTCCCACTCATGTACTTTCAACCTTGTCCCTGGATATTGTTTCTCATTGAAGGGTTCTTCACGCAAACTCCCCGCCTCTCCCGCTCGAAATGTGCGATCTGAGCGTACTTATCAGCTATCAGGGTTTGGCGGTCTGTATTCAACACTAGGACTATCCTGGTCGGACGGCAGTAGTAACAGCGAGCTATGATCCCGAGGCACCGGCTACCACATATGTACCCTGCATCCATAGTGTCCAAGCCAGAACCACATTGACAACTCCTTTCAAATGATCTCAGGCTCGTCAGCAATCGTGTCTATGCTGCGTTGGCGACCGAGGCAATGATAATCGAAAATGACACTGATCTGCTCAATGGTAGCACCACTGAAGAGCAACGTCAGTACTTGGGTGAGGACTTGTCGAGCGATGAGGTTCATACCGAGTTTCCACGAAGAGCCACCAAACCAGGAAGAACAGAACCCCGAGAACACCAACATAAACCCCATAATACTGCCACTGCAACAGAGGTCCTGTCAGTCAAATTTTGTTAGGAGGAGTTGAACGTAACGTACCCCCAATATTGCGAGTGCAATCGGATTGACATACAAGCTGAAAACCAAGCAAACAGCCTGTACGAAGGCGAAGTAGGAGAGTGCTTTCGCTCGGATAGTGAACGTGAGGCATTCTGCAGGGTAAGAGTAGGATAGTGGGTTCCAGGCGAACATGAAGCAGCCCTGGGAGAGAAAAATCATCACAATGAAAGCCACGCCGTATGAAGGGTTGGCCGTTTTCGCAAAGCCGGCCTGTTTGGGGGTAGTAAGTGGTAAGTAAAGAACACTCAGAATAAAATCATCTGCTTACCGCTACCCCTGTCATTGCGGCGAACGTTACGAACATACTTCCAGTGGAGATGAGCCAGAGTGGGCGGCGGCCCAGAGAGTCAACCGACAGTGCGCCAGCGACAGCGACCACCCAACTGAAGATCGCCATACCAGCGTTAATCCCAGCTGTACTTTGAGTCAGTCGGATGCTTGTGAATTTGAATGGAAGCGACACACCCAGACTCGCGGGTTCCATGACTCCGACAAGTCGTAATGCGGGTGCAAGATAGACGTTGAGAATTGTACCTACAGTGAAGATGTTAGGATCCGGACATTCTGTAAAGAGATTGACACATACTGCCATTCAAAATGGCTCCAGCTGCCACAATGGTCACCACGATCATCCTTCTCCTGTTTCCGGGCGTCTTGATCAATGCCATCCAGGACGTGGAGACCTCGCGTTCCGCTTTGATGTGGCTCTTTATCTCCATCATCTCGTTCACGACTAGTTCGTCCCGTTCGTCTCCGTTTGCATGGTATTTCGCTAGTATAGCCAAGGCTTCTGTTTCTCGCCCCTTGCTAATCAGCCAACGAGGTGACTCAGGGCAGAAAATAATCCCAATAGTTAATATCGTGGGTCCGAGCCCCTGCAAAAGCATCGGGAGACGCCAGGCCCATTCAGATGCCCAAGCTATCGTACCAAAAGTTAGGAAAGAGGCAACTGTTGATCCAACAGAATAGTTCGGGGTAAAAAGCGCGGAGGCGATACTGCATGGAATGACGATCCATAAGCCTTCAGGAACACCGCGAAAGTCATACTTCGTTTCGGACTTACCCTCGAAGGCGTGGATGGAGGATCTCGTTGATTAGGCAAAGGCACGAGACGGGGAGGGCGTAAGCCCCACAACCGACCAGGACGCGGCCTGCGATCAACATCGCTACATTCTTCGCAAAACATCCGACAAAAGCTCCAGCAATCTGGTATGGAAATGAGTGGCTGGTCGTCCAAAGATGCACATGAACTCACGACACATAAGCTCGAGGCAATGATAGCGACGCGTCTACCAAAATCATCGTTGATATAGGAAATGACCGGCAAAAGTCTGCGAAGAAGTATTCACGTCTCTGACTGGTGAACAACGGAATGAAAGCGTGCTTACACCAGCGTTGGGAAGTATAGACTGGCGGTGATGTTTCCCAATTGCACGGGGGTCGGATTGCCGAAGTATAGGTTCCACTGAGGCATTGCCATCAATCCTGCTATGAGACTTGCATCGTACCCCGTAACAAATCTACGGGACGAGAATGTCATTCTCGTCTGGAGCAGTCAGAAAGGATCGCAACCTACATTCCCAGATAAAGCAGTCCAACCCAAGCAACATTCTTGCGTAAACCAGGGTCCTTCCACCAACAGGCGTTCGTGTCGTTTTTCCAAACAGTTGCAGTTCGTTTGCCGTCGTCCATGGTGGAGAGAAGATATGGGGAGAAGGTATCGCTGAGGATCTTAGCCAATGGAGGGTCGGTATTTATATCCACAAGAGCCGATGGTTAGACTTTCCTCCTCTCCCGGACCTCAGTAGGCGGGATGTAGACTGAAATAAAAATAAGCCTATCGAAGGCCGAGACGCGCATCTGAGAATTAAGACAGAAAGGGGAACTGCAATCTTAAGTCTTTAGGCTTGCTTCACCCGCGGATGTGAGCTGTACTTGATACGGGTTCGAATCGCATGTCGAGACATGATGGAGTGCCCGAGGAGAGCTCGAGCATGAAGCCACCCATGAAGCTTTGTCGACCGATTCTGAAATTTCGCCGCTTTATTGGTTGCTGTAATACAATGTCAGGATATCATATGGATTGAGCCAGAACTGAACGATGAATGCACAACCTGAACATCATGCAAGGAAATTAAGCCTTGAAAATCGCTCGTCCCACCTCCTATGAGAAAAACAAGCTTAGAAAGCAGAAGGTCTTGGAGTTCGATTAGAAAAGTCACCTTGAACGTTACTCCAGTGTCGGTATAAAGTTTTAGCCCAGTAGGCTGTTCTGATGAGTGAAATTGGAGGCAGTAAAATATGAAGCCTGAAGCTTGGGTGGCGATATCCTTCGGGTCATGATGGTATAAGGTTGACCGTTGAGCGCTGAGCGCCTGTGTCCCTTCCAAATAAACAACTTGCTTACATAAATGATGTGGGTCCATGTGGACTCATCTTCGACATAACCACGACCTCCTTTCGCGCCTTCATAATACTGCTACACGGTAGTTACCAAGTCGCTAGGATAAAGCTATAGCAGAGCTATGATCACAAAATTCAATCAGGATGTACAAAATTTAGAAGTCTCAAGCAAGGTCTCGGAGTCAAGTAACGCGGATGACGCTGCTCGCAGCGGTATCGAGCTTATGAATGCGTGAGACCCAGGGCCTCGGAGTTGAGCAATCTAGCGAGTGCAAGTCCTCGCAAGGAGTGCAATCCGCATCAGGCTCGAGCAATTTGGGCCAACCCACGACTGAGATCTGAGACTCAAAAGGGCGTTTGTATGAGAAGCCTTCACTAAAATGAGAAATATTTGATTCCGTCTGCATCAATATTTTATATCATCTCCATTCCTTAGCAGTTCTCTCGAGTCATAAGTATGTAGTGAGAAGGCGAGAACAAGTATTCTGAGGTGGAGGGAGGAAGGCGCCTCGGCAACTCAACTATTTGCCGTTTAGTTCGCCGGTCTTTGCCATCGTTGACGTTGAAACTTGACAGCTCCCCTCAAATTCTGTTTTCCCGCCGCTCTCTTCTCTATCACAAACAATCAATCGAGGTTTCAATCGAGAGTGCTGGTGTTTTTGCTAAGACAGCAGCAAGTTGTGAGTGTCAATGTCTGGACAAGCTTCAAGCTCGTAAAATTGACACTACTTCAGCTCGTGTTTGTTCACCGAGGAGTTGCTCATGCGTTACAAGAGTGAAGTAGGAGAGTATGGAACCTCGTGTACAACAAAATGAAAGAAAACCGCCCACAAAGAAATTCTCATTGGAGTCATTTCGCCCGGGACCCTCACGACGGTCATCCTCCGAGTCGCTAGCATCGTCAACGACAGACCATAAGCATACTAGGGGTCTTTCGAAATTCAGCACACCGTTGAAGGAGGTAGAGGAAGAGGGAAGACGCTCCAAGAACACATCCAAAGGAGATACCAGCTTCTTCTCGGGAAAACGTTCTGCTTCGCCAGGCCCTCATGGTTTCGAGGACCCTCGAAGCCAGAAGTCAGGACAGAGAACTCACAAGGGTCAGGCTTCCAGCTCCTCTCGGATTGACGAGAAAGATCCATTCAGCGATGCAAACGAACCCCCACCAACGCCCTCATCATCCACTACGCGATGGAATAGCATTCGTCAACACGTCCTCCCTGCCCAGAACTCTTCAGAAGATGATTCTCAGAGTAGTCACCAACCCAGCCCGTCTTCGTCAAGCTGGAATCTTGTCCCACCAAGGAGTCAGACGCCGAAGCCGTCCAGGCTTGCGCAGCGGCTTGGGTTCCGTCAGGTCGTTGAGCAGGTCAGGGAGGTGGCCGAAGATGACACTCGGAAGTTCGACATGGAAATCAGGAAGGCATGTTGGAATATACGCGGCGGTTTGGAATCGGTTACCCACACCAAGCCAAACATACAGGCAACGATGGGTTCAACTCTCCATCTTCCCTTTCTATCCAGTACATCGCTGAACACCGTTGCCAATGTAGGCGGTACAGGTCCTACTTCGCAGTACGCAAAAAAGGGCGACGTAAGACGTCCACCATCCGTTCACATTCTGGCTGAAAAAGGGAGAAGCGCTGGATCGGTAGCTTCGCTCCATCAGGTCCTATTATCCTATGCCAATGGTGCGAGCGCCGGTGAAATGGTGACAAGGCTCCCTAGCGAGAACCTTGTGCTATCAACGTTGGCGTATCCTTTTTTACTCTACGGGAAGCCAGGTATGGAGGAGGAGAAGGGACTTGCCTTACAAGCCTTTGATCTAATACTACGGACATGGAATCCGATTGACGAGGTACGCTCGTTCCCAACTCGCAAATTGCCACTCGTTCACTCGTCTATAGATCATAGCGATGGAACGTGCTTTGTTCTGCATCAAACTCGTTTTTTTACTTTGCCCAGACACAACCTCCGATCGAACTATCCCGCCCCAGACACCTTTCCGGATGCATGCCCTCAACACACTATATAATATAACGGTTTCTGGAGACACTTCATACCCTACCTACAACCCTCGCAGTTATGTTGCCCTTATGCACGGCTTGTTCATGCTGCTTCCTGCCGTGGAACGTTGCGAAGCTCTCCAGACCTCGGAGCATTCGCAATCTCTGTACATGCAACCAGAAACCCAGATTCCCGAGAAGAAAAAGGTCATGGAAGTCATCGATCAAGTCAAAGCTGGGAGTTGCGGGGAGCTCGACAAGCCCTCCGTTGAAGAGGAGTACAGTGCCCTGTTAGTCGGTGAAGACAATCTAGAGGCTATCAGAGACGCTATCACATTGGAAGCTTGGGCGAAGTGCGTCGAATTTGGGAGCAACGAATGGAAGCGTGCATTGATAAGGCGTGGAATAGAGGTAGGGCGTGCATACTCCTCTCCAAATTCCCCTGCTGACCTTTCTCAGAATTACTGGGCGAGGGCGAATCCTGACAGAAATACACCATTAATGATCGCCATTAGAACTAGGGTTCTGGGAAGCTTCACTCGTGCCATCATCACCTTACTCTCCACCACCAGTGCCCATTCGTTCACAGGTAAATCACCGTCGTCCAATGCCGACTTAGCCGCTGCACCTTCCCCCATCACTCCCTCCAACTCGACGTTTACCGACCAGTCACACGAGGAATCGCGTCAACTCAGAGAAGTCGATGGCACATTGGTGATATGGGCCTTACAAACGCGTGTTTTACCGGAGCTCGACGCATTGCAAAATGCAGCACTCGGCGGTACATCCGGAGAAGAAGCGAGGAGGAATGTCGTTAAGATTGTGCTGGAACTTCTAATGTCGAGGCCGACTGAGGTTGTAGCAAACGGGTCACGGTTCTCTGCTGGGGATGGCATCGGTCAGCTCGTTAGCTGGTCAGTCTCGATGATCGGAGGTTGGTGTCGCGAGAAGGACGGGTCGCAGTGGAAGGGATCTTTTGAGAAGGTTTTGCAGGATATCGTACGCTTATTCTCGCTGCTCTACAGCCCAGTTCTCTTATGGTCTCGTTTAGGTTAATGATGGGCAATGGTCCAATATACTTCAGGTCGTTCGCACAGTGACTGAAGTGTTGCCCGACGATTTGAGAACACTGGTGCTCGTGGTGATGTTGCCACTTTTGCAAGAGGTGATTAACTTCATCTTCTCATGGATGCACACTGACGAACCGCCCGATAGCGCCTTATCAACAATCCTCCCCCATCCTCCCCCGAGGAAAAGCCAAACGTCTCTGCTTTGGCTGTGCGCAAGTTGGCAACAGAGCTTGGATCGTTAATGGACTCCATATCCCGGATGCACCCAAAGCTCTTCTATAAACCTCTGTTCACCCTTGCTGCATCATCCACAGATTATGCAGTTGCTAATCATCTGTGTACCATCGTAGCAATCGCCAGATGGCTACCGGACTTCTGGGTTAGGGATGCAGAAATGATAGCCGTTGCCGTCATGAGTGAGCTGGGTGGAGGTGGCAGAGGACGTATGCAGCCGACCTCTTCCAAACGGCAGTACGGGCTGGCGAGTCTGGGGCAGAGTGTCATACTTGTGGAGGTTATTGGTCAAATCCAGAAGGCCAGAAGGAGTAGGGAAGCACCATCGGTAAGCCGTTACATGCAAACCAAATATTCAGCCATTGACCCGCACCATGTGGTAGCAATCCGGACCAGCGATGCCGGACGGCGAGTTCGTTGAGGTAGCTAAATTTGTGCTTGCATTGGAGGCTCGGTTGGCCCTCTTGATCGAGGCGAAGGTACGTCTTTGAATCCGCCTCTCCCGAGGACAACCGTAACTCAAGGTCGTGCTTCGCATCTTTAGGAGAAGGCTGCACAAGTTCCTACTTCTCAGCGCCTCCTCTTCATAATGTTGTTCCGAGAAATACGCCTCTTGACAAAGTCACTGAAAAGGTGATTAAGATATTACGCCCTTTATTGCCAGAACTAAGTTTTAATTAGTGCCAAGTGGCTTCCGCGCTTCGTTTCGTGGTTCGTGCAATACCACGAGGATCGGGATGCCCTAGAGGAAGAAATGGCAAACGAGATTGCTTTGGTTCAGGAGATGTATTCGCTCGCGGAGCAAGGTAGTCGTCCTACTCATCAAAAGGTTCGCGTTGCCCATGTTTGTGGATGAAAGGTTTCTAACGTACCCGCCAGCACCGAAGCACAATGATCCTTTCTCCTGGTCTTGATGCGCATTTCAGTGCACCTCAATCCACTGCACAACCCACAGGCCTTGCTGCTGTGTTCGCAGAGAAATCCGATTTGCTAAAGGGGATTGGGAAGGGATTTGCTAGGAGAGCATTGAAGTTGATGGTGACGATGTCAGCATTGGTAACACCGGAGGACTACATCAAGATTGGCACGCTAATATGGGAACATCACATGAACGAGAGCGACCCATCAGTTGTGACATCTGTAAGGCACTTCCTATTTCGATGTTGGCATCGGACTGACTGTGCATAGGTCTGCTTCTTGATCAACCAATGTGCAGAGAAAACACCCATGGATTTATTAGCTAATATCGAGGTCGATTTGCGAAGGTAGGTTCCAATCCCTTGATGAATCATTCCTAGTCTGATGAAACCAACAAAGCCTCAATGACCCCAAAAGGCTTCAAGCCGTCAAGCGGCTGGGCACGCTCACAAGTTGGCGTTTTCAGGTCATGTCCCAACCTCTGGTGACTGATCGTGCGCACCGACCGTTTAAGATGGCCAGGACGCCTCTCCAATTCGTTGCGACCGATATGGGGTCAAGTCTGTTCGTTCTGGAAATCGATCCGAACGAGGTGAAGGATAAACAATTCCCTCTAGAGTTGAGGAAGCAACTAGCTGAGATGGGTTGGGAAAGCGACAACTCACCTATTAACAAACAACTGGAATGGATTCACACTCCGATGTCAAACCTTCCGCCCCTGCAGATCGATCGCGTAGAAGGTAGCAGCGCTACAGACAGCGGACAATTATCACCCAGTCTTAGCCCGCGTCTATCCCCAAAACTACTCGAGACCGAAAAGCGGAAGAAGTTTCTCTCTTGCGGAGGAACTCCAGCTCTGGTGGTCCTCTATCAGCACTGAAGCGTCGAGCCGTGTTCGTACCAACTCTTGGTCAACTGGTGCCTCGCTTAGCAGAACTTATGTTCGACTCGAACGTGTTGGTTGCTTCTGCCGCACGTAGCCTGGTCATGGACTTGATGAGAGGCGATCCTGGGCTTGTCGCACGACCCATCTGGGACCTCATGTCCGGGGACGAGCATGATTTTCACCGTGCAATCATTACTTTATCCACCCTGCTTCACGTTCGCCATATCCTTCCCCCGGCCATGTCTCACACGACTTTCAATCACCTTGCGGGGTTCCTCAAGTTTGCGTCTAAAGAAATAGATGAAGAAGCCTCCCTGCAAAAGTACGGGTATATAATCCCACTAATGGGGAAACTTGCTACACAAGTCAGCAGCATGTCGATTCGTGAAATGCGAAAGGCAAAGCTCGAAGTTTTCTTCATACCATCAGGCTCGTTGTGGTTCCCCTCCTCCGCTCCTGCAGGGCATATGTTCCCACGTGGTCCAGGCTTCAATAACCCTTTCGAAAACGATGTTTCTCCGAGGCTGGTTTCGACAACGATCGTTCGAATTTCGCAGAACATGCTGTTCCTCGGGATGCTCAAACGTAACTCGGGGGAGATCCAAGTCGTCAGAAAGAATATGGTGAGGCTCGTGCTGCCGTCTGCACAGGCTACTACGGAGGCCACACCTTTGGAGCTGAAAGATTTTGCGCCGCAAAAGTCGTCTGTTTCGAATGATCCCATCACGCTGAAGATTCGAGGATTGTCACAGATCCTCTCGCGAACATATCTCCTCCTTGTCGCGCAAATCTTCCGATGCCTGCCACGGCATTTGAACGATCGTAACGAGCTCACGGTGCTAATAGACGGGATAAATCGCATCCTGCTCGAACACGGGAGTGACATCGGTATAGTCAGTCACGCCCTGATTGGTGAGTTGGCCAGCTCCTAGCCATTGTGCAAGTTAGCTTATCTACCGTGCCCCAGCGTTGATGGTCGCCAGTACGCGTTTCAAACGGTTGTTCGCCTCTGGTGGCGGTTACATCCTTTTCATGCCGGCGATACTCAAGGTGTATGCTGAATGCGAAACCCACGCTGGAATCAGACATGCGGTAGAATATGCCGTCAATCGCTTTTATTCTCATCATCAGGAAACTTTCGTGTTCCAAAGTCTCAGCGCCGTGTCTCAGGTTCTCTTCCTTCCGGGAGTGGATGGGGAGTGGATAAGTGGACACATTTACTCCCTGTTCGCATCTCTACGTAAGAATGCGTCCCTCAGTGCCCCAGATGAAGCAGGAATCCACAATGTCAATAAATCCCAGGAACGTGAGGCCCTGATGCTCACTACTGCTGAAGAGAAACCTCAGGCATTCCTCTCTGCTTTGAGGGGAAAGGAGAGCCAGGGCGGCGCCAAGTTTTCAACACCACCCGAACTTCCTCAGGAGTTGGAGGTTAAAACGCTGCGCACCGACGATCTCGTTCGACTATTCCTCACAGTCATCGCACACGACGTATCTATCGCACGAGCCCAGCAGTTCCTGAGATCGCTACGTTTCCTTACTCCCCATTTCTACGAAGCCACCCCAGCAACGCGAAGCGTCCTTCGAGACGGTGTCGAAGCACTTGCGGTCATTTTAGTACGAGCCTTGAAGACGAAACCTTTCGACCCTACAACAAGCCAGGCGGACGAAAAGGAAGAGGCTCGGAGTATGGACGCGGACCCAAGCTACGAGAAACAGCTGGCAGAGAATACGAAGGATCCCAGTGATCTTACTGTAATGCGCATGGACTACCTCCATACAGTGAGCGCGTTTACTCGTTGCGGAGGGAAAATGTCAGCAAATGGCTCCCGGTTGACCTTCGAAGTGGTGAAAGCCGTTTTGCGAGAAGGATCTGGTCAGGACGGCGTCGCCACTGTACTAGGAGAATACGTTAGCTCCACTCTCACGAATCCAGACGGGAAAAGTACCAAACCGGTCATTCACTTTCTCAAGGATCTCGCCCCGATCATCAGTGGGGACGCGGCTTCTCTCGACCTCTCCCCAGTATTCCTCGCTATCGCAGGATTGGCCGAGATCCCACGCTATGCCAATGATCCGGCATTTTGCGAAGTGGTGGTGCAACAAATCTGCGAGGCTGGGATCGTGGCTTGTGAACAGGCCGCTGGAGAGAAGCAGTTGCAAGGCCTTTCGTGGAGGCCAGCATTAGTTCGGCTACTAAACTCCTGTCTGCTCCTCGGGAAGTCGGACCTTATGGTCCATCTCGCAAGGCACAAACCAACATACGAACTGTTGATGTACGTGGTATTACCCCTCGTGCTGTCGATGTCGACGACGGCGGACCTTGACTTAAGCGGCAAGCGTATCGACCCCGCAGTCCGTGATTCGCAAATGCGGGCTTGGACACGACTCCTATCTTACATCGTCAGTTGCTGCGAAAAGAACCAGACGCCTGAGGGCGGTTCAACACTCGGCTTGACCCGTTCGCGATCCAGGGACAGTAGAAACGCCGAAGCCATTCGCAAGACACAACTACCTTTGTTGCTAGTTGCACTACAGGTCATCAAGGTTTTGGTTGTCAAAGGAGCGAAGGACCTGACGACCTGCCTCCCGGATGTGTGGATCAGACTCGGTGGCTTGCTGAAGTCCCTGTTGGCGGAGGGTAGTGCGGATTTTACCGCCGGAGGTGAAGCGTCCCCATCACCGTCACCCACACCCTCCCCCAGGGCGAGTGGTCAATTCGACTTCAGTCGAGCCGATATGTCTATGGGAATGCATTCGCTCTCTCTTGGAATGCCGTCGAATCACAGTCCAAGATTCGTCGACTATTGCTTGTGGTCAGTGGCAGAACTGATATGCGTCTATCGAACTCCTCTCTTCCTGCAGTTGCGATCCTTCCTGCACGAGAAGGTGCATGCGTTCGAAGTACAGCGACGATATCTCGAGGACGGCCCACAGTCAGGATTATCCCCAAGTCCAAGATCACGGAGACCGTCATCCGTTTTCTCCAAACCCAGGATTCGACGCCCCAACACACCATCTCCAGAAGCCTCGCCTTTACTCCGTGCCACCAATCCTTTCGAGGCTGGCGACACTTCCTTGAGCTCGCTCAGGCTCGGTTCCCCTGGGGGTGGATATCACCCAATACCTCCCCCCATGACCCACACCCACACCACTAGCTCAGGTGCAAGAGACTCTCTTCAGATTCCCTCCGACCAGAGCAACTCTTCAGCTCCTCGAATCGTTCATCTGGGGTTGGTATCACCCAGCCAAAGGCGCTCCGTATTACCAGGAACAGTAGGTGTAAGCTCCATGATGAAGGAGGTGATGGCCGATTCAACGAAAGTCCGATCCATAACCTTGATCAAACAAACATATGCCAGAATACGGATCGTTCAAAGTAGTTTCGGGTATCCACCCCTAACCAATGGACTGGAATCCGACGATCTCACGCAAGGAAGGGAAGTGTGGACCAAATCGAAAGCGTTGAAAGAGATCGTCAAGGAAACACGAGAGTTGATAGAAGAGTTCGAGGAGGATACTGTTGGAATAACGACCGAGAGCGAGGCTGCATTCGTGAATGCGAGTGATTATCCGGATATGCCTCTAGCATAGATGTAGATTACGGACGCTCAGGATCCTATGTATTGGATATTTATTGCCTACTTTCACTTCTCGTCTTCTCCGCAACGCGTATTCACTGCAGGCAATGTGGGATCGTGTCGCTGTGAACCGAGTTCAACTCTGTTTACGCTCGGTTTCCACCCAGTTTACCACGAATTCGCTGCATGTCCTACTTCACGTGACTTTTTCCTGCATGGGGCGAAGGCATGGACGACTTGCAGTGAACTTGGTGAAAACCAAGCGTAAACAGAGTTTACCTCGGTTCATGGTGACAAGAGCCTACTTTGCCAGGACCCCTGAGAGTCCCGGTTGATCCTGGATACTGACCTCCCGGGATTTGGGCAAAATTTGTCTGGACGGGGCCCCGAAAAATCGTGAGAAACCGTCCGGATTCTTGCCCGGGATCCCAAAAAATTCTCGAGTTTTGTCCGGACCCATGTATCCAGGTCCCCAGGACCGTTTTTTTCGGTTCATCTTCGGTTTTCTCACTTCTCGCACATACAGGAGAGCTCTGGGCGCTCTCTATTTATCTAGGATAGACAATGATTACTCAAGGACAGCTGAAGATAGGTTTAGTACCGATTTTGCTGGTACGCCGCACGCAGTACTTCGTAGTAAATGACTTATGTGCTATTGAACCTTTAGGGGGGTTTTCGGGCCATTTTTCCTCTTTGTTTATCCACTCTTCTGCACGAAAATTCTGGATCTCGTCGAAGTCGAGCACTTGGCCGTCCCAGCCAGACATCAGGGTGACGATTGAGGACTGTAGCACGAGAGAGACGCAACGATGTACGACGCGTTGATGAAAAAAAAATAATAAAAACAAACTCAGAAGGGCCCGCATAAGCCCGTTGATCCGCTGTAGGCGTCTTGCAGCAGTTTTCAGCTAGCTAGGTGAGCTTAAAAATATTGCAAGGCCGGTACTCGAACGACAGAACACATACACCACGCGCGGCGCCTGAGCTGTGGTTGAGACCTGACAGCGCTCATCCGCTTGATCCGAACGAATTCTCAGCTGAGATCAAACCAAGCACGGGTTGAGGGGTCAATCCCACTCAGAATCAACTCACCCACTACGCAACTCGATTCTGAGAGACTGGCTGCCACCTGACTGTCCGCGGGTTCTTGTACCTTTTCTCCCTTTTTTAACCCTTTCGGATGCCAAAATTATTCGGGACGCAAACGCAATACATAATCAATGAACACTGTATTCAAATTTCAAACTGCAGGAAAATACAAATGAGAAAGCACTACTATTCATGAATAATAATACTGTAGACAAGGGTATGAAAACCATCTCTTGGTACTCGTGTGCTAGCCCTATGAAGTCTGAACATCAGAACCAATTGGTTGCGCAAGCCTCTCGAAGGTGTTACTCATCTCCATGAATTTCTGTAAGTGTAACCCATGCAAAATCTGAACGGTGCGGAAGTCAGAATGCGGACATTCGTGAGGGAAAAAGGAACCTCATACCGTTGTTCTGGAGGCGGAAAAAGGTTGCAGTAACAGAGCAAAACCAGACCAGAATTGCTAGCAGATAGACAAAGCCGAGCCAGGAGTATCAGAGCTTATGAGAGCCAGCCAACCAGATGAGATTTCGACAAGATTCAGAGGGCAGTGACAGGGCACAAGACAGCGAGCGGTAGAGCGAAGGGCTAGGGAGACGAGGCATGAAAAACAATTGGCGTCAACGCTAATCAAGAAAGACAGTATCGTGGGCCACGCACCTTGCACACATCTGCTTCATCTGGATATCCCTTTCACTGTAAACTGTCCATGACGTGCAATCGTGTGTGAGTGGTCCTTTTCAATGATCATGGGGAGATGAGGGAGAGAAAGGAACTTAAAGGAAAAAGAACGCGCGGCAGAAACTCAAGTTCAACATCACCTGACCGCTCTGAAGAAGGACTCTTTGACCGACGCCGAATTGAGTCCGGACTGAGCCGAGAAAGAGAGGTTGACAGCACTCTCAAGATTGGCTCGTACAGGCCTCAGAAATTACTCCGCTTGGCCCCCTCGGCTGCCAAACCAATTGACAATATCAGTTGAGCTCCGCGCCCAATTGGTGGTGTAGATTGAGATACGTCGTTGCCAATCTGCGGCAAATCTGCCAACTACGCCACTGACGCTTGTCCGGATTTGTATCCGGGACCTCTGTGATACGCAGTGTCTTGTCCGTACCGGTTACCCAAGATGTACTGAGTCTTGGGTCAAAAATGTCCGGATTTACTGCCGGGAGTTTCGAAAATTTTGGTCCAAAAATGTCCGACATGGTACCCAGGATGAGGCAGGACTCTCAGGGGTCCTACTTTGCCTGCAGTGATTCCGTCCCGGGTCCGGCGTCGACGCGTCAAGGCACGTGTGACCCGTGAGTCACGCGACTCCCACCTTGGGACCGGACTCTCCGGCGATGACACACTCGACCGATACCAGTTATTCTCTCCACGCTTCCACCATGTCTGACGAATCACCCTCCTCAGAAATTCAAATCAATGTCAAAGGCATGGCTCGTTCCCTACTTTCTATATCGGCTTATAAGACGAACTTTCAGGGTTCTTTGTTTTATAGGGCCCAACGAGCTCAAGTTGCAGATAACGATCGCCACCGACAAGACTGTGGCCGAGTTGAAAGAGGCGATCGCAAAGCAATCGGATGTTGAAGCTGCGAGACAGCGTTTAATCTATTCTGGTATGCCTTTCTTCGAACCTAAAGTCATTGCACTCGCGCTAATACCAAGAAATGATACTCAGGCCGCGTGCTAAAGGTATACGACATCCGTACGGTGGTCGTGACGATAGCTGACGAAGTTCTTGGGATGTAGGATGAAGATTTGCTCTCAGTCTACAAAATTCAGTCCTCTCATACAATTCACATGGTGAAGGGTGCAGCCCGAGCTGGAGCTTCAACCTCTACATCGTCGCAACCAACCTCACAGCCGCTCCCCACAATGCAATCTGGACAGAATCCATCCGATCCCTTGACTCAACTCAACTCACATATGGGCTTTGGTGCCATGGCGGGCTTGAACCCATTCGCTGACATGGGGCTGAACCCCAACGATCCAAACATGGTACGTCGTCGACCACGTCTTATAATTCGCTTACTCACACAGTGACTCGCAGATGCAATCGATGATGAACTCTCCTGAAGTACTCCAACAAATGGCAGGAATGATGTCCAACCCAGCTATCGTAGACCAGATCATCGCAAGCAACCCTCAACTGCAAGCCATGGGCCCACAAGTCCGAGAAATTTTCCAAAGCGAGGGTTTTAGAAATATGGTGTCCGTTGCGCCCCCCATTTCCGCAAAGTTTAATTCGCTGACCCGTCTCCGGGGCTTTTTCAGATCGAATCCGGAAACTCTACGGATGATGTTCAATATGTCGGCCGCAATGCGAGGCGGTGGCAGTCCTTTTGATTCGTTTGCGAGTGGTGGTGGGCCCGGTGCGTTCCCTGCGCCAGGTATACCGGGAGGTGGGGCAACGAACACGGCCAATGCCAACACAACGACCGGAAGCACAAACACAAGCACGCCCGGAACAGGGGTCAACCCTGCCTCTCCTCCGCCGAACCCGTTCCTTAACCCCGCTATGATGCAGCAGATGATGAGTGCGATGGGTGGCGCTGCTGGTGGTGGTGGTGGCGGTGGTGGTGCAGCAGCTAATCCGTGGGGTGGTCTGGGAGGATTTGGCGCGACCCCACCTCCTCCGGCGGACAGCAGACCTCCGGAAGAGCGCTTCCAAACTCAGTTGCAGGTGAGTAATATCCGGTGCATCGTGCCCGAGTTGCGTCTAACTAATCCTGCCTTGTTTCCCATCCCAGCAATTACAAGACATGGGCTTCACGAACGCTTCACAGAATGTCCGGGCATTGTTAGCGACAGGAGGCAACGTTCATGCAGCCATCGAATACATCTTGGGGGGTGGAGGAGTATAGGAAACCTGGAACCCAAATTTCTTGTTGTATCATAAATCCCTGTAGAATCTACACTTTCAGGTCTCAATGAGGCGGCAGGCACTGCGTGAGAGAGAGAGTTCCCAATCCGTTTGATTATTGAGTATCGAGTGTGGATTACATTGGATCCTGTACGAGTAACATATAGGACAAAAGCAGAGGCTGAGGTATCAAGTCGGAGTCGACGGGAGGAGGAGGATGACCAAAACAAGTAGGGGTAACAGTGAAAGCTATGAACAGTCCGTGCCACATCATGATTCAAGACGATGGAAAGAGCACAGGTAGATCCTGAGATGAGATGGTCTACACGAATAGCGCAATGCCCATGAGGACTGCGGCTATGCTTGTGGCGAGGGTTCCGGCGCCACCAAGAGATTGAGCCATCATTCCCATCGCACCGTTGAGCAATACGGAAGCGTTGGAGAATGCGACGCTAGGGGTGTCAGTGGTGGAGTTTGCACCGTAGACATATGAAGTGATGTTGGGTCCGGCATTGGAGTCTGCACATTCAATCTTGATGGACTTGACGAGGGTGTAGAATTGACCTGAAGACTTGTTACAACCAGGAAGCGTAAAACAAGGGCACAGGCGACACACCAGCAGACTTGTAATCAGGATCATTCCAGTTGATATCACCTCCAGCCCACTCCCTAGTACCAGGGGGCATAGCCGGAATACCCGCCGGCCAGATCGACAATTGTACACGAGAGGGGGTACTCGGGTAAGTTGAGACGCCCCTCGAATCCACAGCCTCGCTTTTCTTGACAGTCTTGACCACCTGTCCATCGATCACAAAGTCGAGGTGATCCTCCTGCCAGTCAATCGCATAATCGTGATAGTTGGTGAACGTGTCGGTGAGGCCTTTGTGGGTGTCTCCGGCTGTTCGGTCGGGAATATGACCTTGCCAGAAGTGGTTGGATTGAGCTTCGGTGGTTGCTGAGCCGGGGAACTCCCAGTCGATTTCGTCCTTAATGTTGCTCATGGTGATAAAGGCAACAACGACACCTCCCCATTTACCCGTTTTCACTGGTTGGGAGTTCAGTCCGTGAACAGGAAGAGAAGTAAGGGTCTAGAGAGACGCACTCGTAGCCGTGATCTTTCCGTAGTGAACATAACGAGTAGATGAGATCCTCGTTCCGCCGTTGGTTTCAGTTAGAATCATTGCGATGTCAGAACCAGACTGTTGGACTGAGCCTTTGTCAACAGTCCAATCATACATTGAAACGTTTCCATCGAAGCGAGAAGAATTGGTGAGAACTCGTGAAAGGTCGGTGAACGTGTGCTATGGATGGAAGGGGTCAATTTCGACAGGTTCCCGGGACTTGGAAGGAAGATTGTGGTCCATACCGTTCCAGACTGGCATAAGGGGTTTGGTTTGCAAGAGTCCAGTGCTTTGGAATACAGAGGGTTACATCCGCCGAGGCAGAACTAAAGGGTGGGAAGAAAAGCGGGAAGTGAGTGAATCGCTCGGACAGAATTATTGAAATTGGGATGGAGCTCAACGAGCAAGGGTATTCCATTTGCGCGGTACTCCAGCGTCTAAATGACAAAAATACTCCATAAGAGAGAAGAATACACACCTCATCTGTGCCACAGAAACCAAATTCGCCTGTCAATGTCAAAGTGGAATACAGTAACAGCACCCTCAGTCAACTTCGGTATCTCGACTAATTTCGGCTGTTGGGTCACGTACTGCAGCAAGGAGCAGAACTGGGACAGGGATTGGTGAGATTGCTGTACCGAAGAAGGAAAAAAATGAAGGTTAGCTCAAAACTTTTTTCTACTGCGGAAGTAACTGACCATTGAGTGCCGCTGACGCTTGCCACGAACAGCGACGACAACAGAACGGCCACCAGGGTCGAGTGCATCGTAGCAGAATTTAACGAGTGATTTGAGTCGAAAAGAGTGTGCTGGACGAACGATGGTGGTGGTTAACAACCAAGGTGTTATAAACAAGCAGTCGCTAAAAGTTGCAATTCAACTCTAGGGGAAGACCTGGCCAATTGGATCCGGTAACGAGACGCTGAGAAACGGCATTTCTTAGCCGTTCCTTGGCCGCATGATTCTATCAAGTTTCGATCCTTGTCAGGAACACAGTTCATCAGAATGACAGTGCTCTCTCGATAGCTCTCGATGGAACTGCACAGACTGCACACGTTGCTATTAGCGACTGACGATAGAGCAATGGAACCCGGAGCGAACAAATGATTCGTGGCCCTCATGCACGGGGCAGAGCTTTTGAAGATGGCTACAGAATGCGGCAACGCAACGAAGAGAAGGCCTAAGCGTTGTATTCGCCAAGGTGGCACGACCGTCCTTATTTGTTCAGCGAAACCTGGCATTGTAATTGATTCGTGGCAGCATCTCTTCAAGACGCGGAACGCGCAAAGGTCAAAACAGTCGGCATAAACGATACTCAGTACGGCAACTCCGACTGCGCAGACGAAATTGCAATAAAATAAAGATATAAACAGTCTTGCATTAAGAGGGAATCGAACCCCCGGCGGGTCGAGTATTGAACTCAATGGCAACGACCCAGGTTACCACTACCCCATTAATGCCTGTGTGAATTAGTAGATCAAGGCAAATTATAAAGCGGCTTTATGGGTGCCTATTATCACCGTTGACAGTTCTCTAATTTCAATTGTAAGTCCCTGGATTTTCTTTATGCTTTGCCAGCTTATAAGCAGATCCAAGCAGCAAGGAGAACCGTGAGATCTACAGACGACCTCGAGCTGCTTTGCAACATTATTAGTCCTGAGCAACCCCAAAGCAGTCTCCTTAAGAAACTTCCTGCAGTTGCAATATTCACCAACAAGATGCGTACTCAGAAAGAACCATTTTTGGACCCAAGTCCTGAGGCCTAAGGTATGGAGCGCGTCAACATTCTCCAAGATACTTACATGAATGCCAGTTCAATTGTTCAACGGACATTCAAGTTCGGAATCCAGGTGGCTGTCGCGTGGACGGCGGCGAAGTCGTCGAGTCACGGTAAATGTCACACTCAACACCATCAGTGACCAAACGTGACGCGTGACAGCGGCAGGAAGCTTCAACTTGAACCAAGAGGTCGAGGAGATGGCCGTCCTCGACCCAGCTCAGCTTTCGTCCGCTTCTGACATACGATCCCACTTCCAAGTCCTTCTCGACGAAAAAGAGAAACAGCTTCAACAAGCTGGCACTCTCGGGCAGCGGGTCCTCGCCCAGCAGATAGAACTCGAAGAACGCATTCGCCAGCTGCAGGAAACCATTGGCGATGGCGACAGTGCTGAGGGAGGATACGAATCTGGTGGGGAAGGCGGAACGAATAATAAGGAGGCTGCAGAAAGGCTGACAGAGTTGGCTGAGACGCTACTGCAGTGGGACAGGGAGAATGCAATCTTGTCAAGTTCGTTCGGCAAGGTGAGTCGTCGTCCAGGGTTAACTACGTGCTCTTCAATGTTTACTGAACTCCTTTCCAGTCGTCTGCGTCACCCTCCATACCTGTGGCAGAGCTACCTCGAGAAGAATCTGTGGGAGAACGTTCAAAGGCCTCAACAAGCGCTGCAGCACAAAGTAGACGAGCCAAGAATGCAGCACACCGTGCAGACGACGTTGGTACGACAGTCTCTTAGGCACACTTATGGTTCAACGCCTTACAAAATTTCTTCCTCGCCTTAGAATTCGCTTTCGAAATCGGCAGCGGACTCCTTAATGAAGTCCGTCGGCTGCAGAGCCTCCTAGGTGAACGTGATAAGGCCATACAGGATATGAAAGAAGAACGGGATGATTTGGAAGCATCTGTAGAAAGCCTCCGTACCGCCCTCAAACAACAAGAACAGAGTGCAGGTGGGTCATATTCCTAATCACATTACGACATAGTTAATCTCCAACTCAACCTCTCACCGTTCAAATCGGCACGCAACAGACAAATTCAAGGAGGAGAACTGGAACCTCGAAGTGACACTCCAAGACTTGCGGACCCAGCTCAATAATTCCCTTTCACACACCGCCAAACTCGAAGGCGATCTTAAGAAACTCACCAAGTCGCTCGCTACCACCCAAAACGCCCATGAAACCTCCAAATCGGATCTTGCGGCCACACAAGCCTCTCTTGAAACTCTTCAAGCAAAACACGAAACCGACGTCGCTCTAGCGAGAAAGAACGCTGCTGGATTGCAACGCGATAAGAGTGAATTGCAGGGAACAGTTGATCGGCTGAAGAAGGAAGTCGAAAGAGCTTCTCGGCGACCTGGCTTTGGTGCGAATAGATCCGGAAATGCATCTGGTCAAAGCCCGACCGCACTTGGATACAGACCCGATGGGACTCCTAACGACTTCCTCACACCTGGTGGGACTGATGCTGGAGATAATTTCTTTTCGGGATCTACGAACAACAGGAGAGGGAAATACGGCTATGGATACGCGTTGGGAGACGAGTTTGATCTGGATGTTGATGCTGATTCGCCTGACGCCTCGCCGTTGCCTGGTGGGGCGTCACCGTTTATGGCTCCTAGTCATCCTGCCAACGAGATCGAAGCATTGCAACAAAGGCTTGCTCATGCCCAGAGACAAATATCGACCTTGCAGGGAACGGTGCGGAGGGAGAAGAGGGAGAAGATGGATTTGAGGCGGAAGTTGGGCTTGTCAGAGAACGGTGACGGTGACGATAATGAGTGGACGGACAACGAGCCCCCCGAAGAGGAGGAGGAGGAGGAAGAGGAGGAACATACATTTGCCGCCAGCAACGGTTCTGGCAACAAGAGACACGCACGTCACCACTCTGGAATTTCCTATCGGGGTGGTCGCGGCGCTCGTGGTGGCAGACGCGTTCCTCGTCGTGGTGGTCTGACCCTGAACGAACGCCTTTCCCTCGTTTCATCGCAGGGCGACGAGTACGACGAAGCTCATCTCCACGATCCTCATCATGATGAGGAACCAGAACAAGAACAAGAAGATCAGGTGCCCGACCTTACCCAGGCTTCTCCCTCCCCCGCAGCTTCGAACAGGAATAGCGTTGCCAGTGTCGCGAGTATCGAAGGCATGGATCCAGCGTTCGCGAATGTCCTCAAGCGTACGCCTTCGACATCGTCCGTTGGGCATGGTACACCCAGTCCACTTCGTCATTCCCTTCTCATGAGACGTTCTACTCGCGGTGGCCGTGGCCGGCCTCTATCTGGCAGTGTCAATAGCCGAAGAAGAGGAATGGGCTTGAGCGTGAACGGTGGTAGGCCACCTAGCATCATCGACATTCCTGAGGACCTGGGGCAGGCCTGGGGTGACGTCAGTGTTGGGAATGCAACCAGCAATGCGACCGCGATGGGTATCATGGCGGAACTTGGAATGGAGCAGGAGCAAGTTATTGAGGTTGAGACGGAGGAGATTGGATGCCAGACCGATGAGGTTGAGCCAGTCGTGAAGGAGGTTGTCAGGGAGGTTGAGGTCATCAAGGAGGTTCCGGTTGAGGTCATTGTGACGAAGGAGGTACCCGTGGAGGTCATAAAGGAGGTTGAGGTTGTTAAGGAGGTTCCTGTTGAAGTTGTGAAGGAGGTGAAGGTTCCTGTCGAGGTGCCCGTGGAAGTCATCAAGGAGGTCATCAAGGAGGTTCCCGTGGAGGTTGTGAAGGAGAAGGAGGTTGTAAAGGAAGTCAGAGTTGAAGTTCCCGTGGAGGTCATCAAAGAGGTTCCTGTGGAGATCACCAAGGAGGTCCAGGTCCCCGTCGAAGTGGTACGCGAAGTCGTTCGCGAGGTGCAGGTCGAAGCACCCACGATCACACGGGACTTGGTGGATTCGGGCGTTCAGTACGAGCTCAGAGAGGAGCGAGTGGTCGAGACCAAGGCGACCAACACTGAGGGGTCCCAAACTACCGACGTCGAGACACAGACGACCGAAGTCCAGGTACAAACGACTGGACTGCGTCTCCCTTCAACGTTCCCCACTGAAGTCGAACGTACGAGGAAAACCACCATCACACAGAGGGATATCTCAGCCGCCACCTTGGGTAGCACTGGCGAAACCACAATGCGCGGCATGCCAGGGCGTCTTTCCAGTGGAACCTTTACCGGAGGTGTTCATGAATCCGACGATGAATACGACGACGGTGCGACGGAGACTGGACAAGAGACGGATACCGATTATGAAGACGCCCGACAGAGCATCATGGCTTCTACTCCTTCAGCTTCTCAAGACGACTTCCACTCGATGCTTACTGTCACCGACAATGAGGGATCAGATAACGAGTGGGACGACAGCGACAATGACGCGGAGAGCATCAGGGCCTCAAGGACGAGTCAGCCGGCGCGATCGGTTGTCTCTCAGTCCAGGTCTTCTTTCTATGCTACACCGTTTGGCTCTGACCATGCCGTCAGTCTCATGAACGCCGCCGCCAAACCTACGGTAACATACGAATCGAAGGGTGTGGAAGCGGTCTTTGAAGAACCGCCGGTCATCACTCAGGTCGCCCCCGAGCCTGAAGCTATTCCTCCTCCAACGCCGAAACCTGAAGTCAAAGAGATGTCCGTGCAGACCGAACCCGAGGTGCAACCATCCCCACGGCCCGTTTCCCAGATCTCAGGTTTACCCGCCGTCACTCAGTCGCCAGTGGCCTATCGAGTGGGAGCCGGTGGTTCCACCAGCTCTCAGCAGTTCCAATTCGTGCCTCCTCCTACTCCCCCTGCAACCAAGGCCAATGGCACCGGCTCCACCAATATCGTCTCACCCATTCCTTCTCCTCCATCATCGAATCTGTTTAGAGATGCCGCTGGAGGTTTAGGAAACTTCGTCAACTTCTTCCCCCGCCGGTCCATGGATGAGCATAGACGCAAGCAGTCAATTGAATCCGCTGTGTCGTCGCTTGGCGATGATAACACGCCTATCGCACATGCGAACCGCTCGAGAGTGTCCTCCTCGCTCACCAATGGTGCTTCTGCTCCTGTCGATAAAACTAGACCACCTATGATGGTTGTTCCCCCGCCCCCTCGAGCACCTCCACCGCCCGGAAGTATGCCTCCTCCGAACTTCATCCCAGACCGACGAATGCCCACTTCGTCCTCTGCCTCGTATCCTGACGTTCCTCCACCGAGGCCGTCGTCTCCTCCACCCGCAGAACTTATACAACGTGCTACTACGCCTACATTTGGGTCCGTTCTATCGGTACCTGGAAGGAGTGGATCCGTTAGACAGCATGGGTCATTACCACCCCAGGCTATGCGGCAACCACCCTCAACAAGCAGCTTCAGGAGTGCCGCCAATCCTACTGCGAGAGACTATGGGTACGCCAACCTCCACATCGGAAAAGAGATGTCGACTACCTCTTTGGCGAGCGGAGGAAGTGGTGTTGGAAGTGCGCGGTCATCAATGTCTTCAGATCAAGCTCCGTACCTTTCAAGGAACCCGAGCATGAGTGGCGCCCCTCAGTCAACACCAGGCAGAGGCGCTGCTGGTGGTTTGGCAAATATGATGGGAGTTCCGAGAGGACAGTTGGCGAATCCGACAGATCCTGCGGTCATTCATGCTATCACTCAGACTATGATCGGAGAGTTCTTGTACAAGTATCAGAGGAAGGCTATTGGGAAGGGCTATGGAACTGCCCGACACAAGAGGTTCTTCTGGGTGCACCCTTACACGAAGACTTTGTACTGGAGCTCGGCAGATCCCAATTCGACAAATGTAGCGGAATCGAGTGCCAAGAGTGGTATGTCTCGCGCGAGTTGGCTCTTCCTTAATCATGGATTTCTGACTGTCACTTTCCTTTTGCAGCGTACATTGAGGGCGTTCGGTCTGTGCTAGACCCGAACCCCATGCCTCCCGGCCTCTACCAATACAGCGTTGTCGTTTCGACGCCTCAGAGAGAGATGAAGTTTACTGCGCCAACGAAAGAACGCCATGATATATGGCTAAACGTAAGTGTTTACACCAGTTCAACATCTTGCTGTCGACTTACAATCCTTCCCAAGTCCCTCAAATACCTCCTCGCCCGGCCCAACCCCACCATGCCCTCACCCGGAAATGCGGCTCATGTACCCGAAAGCCCAATATCTGATCAGGAGTTTGAAGACGATCAGCACCTTGCCGTGAACTCCAGCCCTCAGAGCCAGCGAAGTAGCCGGAGCGTACGAAGAGATATGTCTTGGAACGCAACACCTCGTGGAAAGAGAAGCAGATCCCAGTTGTCCGTCAATAGAGGATCTATCGGCCGCCGAGCTGGTACACCAGCCGCTGAATATCTCAGGTGGAACGGACCCGAAAGTCCTCTCAGTCCCTCTAGATCGTTCGTCGACGTACCTGCAAACGACGATGATGACGAAGAGAACCTGGACTTTGAGTTGCACGGTGATTCCATGTCTGACGAAGGTTTCGAAGGGTTAGAGAATGTTCGTGCGTGTTGTGATGGGAAGCACACCGTCGGTCGTTCCGGTAAACATCACCATCACCATCACCACCATGAGGGTTCGGGGTCGCAGAATGGAGATCATACTGGGCCTCTACGACCGGTATCCCCGTCGGCTTGGTCCTTCCGATCAAGTACGCCTTCGCATGAGGGCGGCGGCAGCCTATTCCCTTGGGGTAAAGGTGAAGATGGCAAGTTCAGATTCGGTTCGAGGCGGTCAACCAAGTCGGTTTTCTCTTGATGGTCTTTTTAGATGAGCTCGTACACATTCCTTCGAACGTTCATTCTTGTTTCTATATCTTGTTCTGTTCTGTTCTTATCATCAAAGGTTTTACGCGCCTGTTGCGTCCTGTATGATACTTTTCCCCGCTCTCGTCTCACCTGGTGCTCTAGTTATGTTACTCACGACAATCCTTGATTAGTATCTCATTTATTATACCCTTATCATCCTCTTTAGTACGGTTCTTTGTACTCAAATTGCACTCTCATTAAATTTCTTCTCAATCTTCATGCCATATTCGCGACCTCAATTGTACATGGAAAACAAGTCCAATCGAACAATGATATTCATGCTTGGGCTCTGGGCTCTACCTGGACTGTGTGGCCTTACAAGTCGACATCCGGTCACAAACTCGGCAGACTACCGAGTTTGGAAGTTCGTTGTTATGTCGGGTGCACATATTTGTGGTTCTCAACTTGATTCACTACCATCACCAGGTTAGATGTCCATCGCGATATACAATCCAGTATGTGGCAATGGTACTGCGAAGGTACTTCGTCTCGTCTTTGGTTTATCCGCTCGATCTGACACTTGGCTTATTCGGTGTAGGCCTTCCTTGAAGAGGAGGTGATACCGCTCCTCCAAGAATCCAACAAACCGGTACCGAAACTCGTCGCGACAGAGAGAGCGGATCATGCAGGAGAACTCGTCAGGGATGCTCTCGAGGGGTCAGACGATGAGATTACAGTTATCTTAGGCTGTGGGGACGGGACGTTGCACGAGATCATCAACTTTCTCTCCCTCAAGACACAACTCAAGGGGCCCAAAGCGCGAACCGACAAGAAGCTTCACTTCGTCCTTGTACCCTGCGGAACTGCGAACGCCCTATATTCGTCTATTTTCCCTCCACCTACACCAGAATCCCTCAACGATGCTGCGTACAAATTACAATCTGTGCGATCATTCATCAGCAGACAGCGTGTCATTCCTTTGACCCTCGCGATTTCCACTTTGTCTGGGGCTCCAGGAAAGAAAGTGACCCCGAGAGGCGAGGAGAATCTTTGCTTGCTCTCTTTCCTCACGCTTACTATTCACTGGTTTTCTCGATAGCCGTCATTTCTGCTGTGGTGGTCTCAACAAGCTTGCATGCAGCCATCCTGAAGGATTCGGAAGCTCTTCGGAAAGAGACGCCTGGAATTGAGCGGTTCAAGGTAGCAGCGGAGAAAAACATCTCCAAGTGGTACAACGGGCATGTCAAGTTGCTACCTGCAGCGAAAGTTGGGGTCGTGGAGATCTATGATCCATCGGCCAAGGCATTCGTACCATACGCAGAGGACGATGACGACGAAGACGTTATAGACGTCTATGGGCCCTTTGCCTACTTTCTATCAACAGTCAATGTGGATCGTCTGGAACCTAGTTTCCGCATGACGCCCCTTACAAAGGACATCGTTCCAGCCGAGGCCACATGTGAACTGGTGATGATTCGGCCCCTACGCGATCCTTCGTTGACTTGGGATAGCCCAGAGACGCGGAAGGCATTTGCTCCGAAGTTGACAAAGGCTCTATATGAAGCGTACAATGACGGAAATCATGTCAACCTGACCTATGATGAGAACGGGGAGGTCGTCGTGGGAGGTGAAGGCCCTAGCCTTGTAGAATACGTTAGATGTGGTGGCTGGGAATGGGTACCCGTGAGTCTCGTTTTCCTTGAGCGTCGCTGCTTGCTGATTGATACACCTAGGACGACATTGACGAGTCCTCGCATGTACTATGCTCTGACGGGCTGATTTCAGATATTGATAAGGGTGGTCGAGTGGTATGCACTGCGGCTACACCCGACGAAGATGCCGGCTTCATGATCTATGCTTAATATGAACTTGAAGGACAAACAACCTTGTACTTTTTTATTGATAGCTATACTTGTTCTTGTATCGATACCACATACACGAGGATTCCAGACGTTTCATATAGTGTCTCAGAGCTTGAGGGGAGGAGACTCCACATACACCGTCTCAAAAGCCCCTGGTCCATACCTGTTGCCAGGAATCGCATCTGCTTCCTCAGCCAACTTCCTGATTTGAGACTTTTCATCGTCCGACAGCTTGACCTTCGCCGCACCCATATTCTCCTCGAGGTACTAAGCAACAAAACGAGTCAGTACCCCTCGCTATCTATGAATAGGGACCTCGTACCTTGATCTTCTTGGTCCCGGGAATGACGACGAAGTCATCGCCCTGAGCTAGGATCCAGGCGAGAGTGACCTGACCGGGCGTCGCGTTGTGCTTCTTCCCAATATCTCCGAGCCTATCGACTACGGACATGATCTTGGGGAAGTTCTCAGCAGAGTATCTAAATCAAGTCAGCCTCGGCTGAAATCAACAAGTAGGAGGAACATACTTCGGGATTGTCGTCCTAAAATCACCCTTTTCAAATTGATCTGGTGATCTCTAGTGGACCAGGTCATTAATACCTATTCACATCGCGAACTTTGAGCAGGCTCACAATCTGTCCGGTGATAAGCCCCCTCCCCAATGGAGAATAAGCCACGATCGTTACTCCCAACTCCCTAGCCGTCTCAAGCAACCCGAGTTGTGGCGACTCGATATCGAGCACAAAAGGGGAATATTCGATTTGGAGGGCCGAGATAGGATGAATTGCGTGCGCTCGACGCAGGCCCTTGGCAGTGCACTCAGATAGACCGAGATATTTCACTTTTCCTTCCCTGTCAAATGCGATTATTGAGAACGAAGAGGGAGAGCACAGGACTTGAAGCTTACTTCACGAGCTCCGCCATAGCCCCAACAGTTTCCTGGGCTTATTGAGTATAGTTGGTTGATAGATGTTGAGGTTAGACTTACCTCGATAGGGACCTTTGGATCCACACTACAACCATATGTCAATGTTAGACTCTGGAAGGGTTCAAAAAGGTACCCACCGGTGTTGATAATATAGATCGATGTGATCGACGCCAAGTCTCGACAGACTACGATTGCAGGCTTCCTTCACATACGCTGCATCTCCTCGAATACCGGTTCGAGTGATAGCAAACTTGGAAGCCAAGAAGATCTGATCGCGCTTTCCAGTTCGCTTGAACCTGCGAAACCCGTGAGTATATGCTTTCCACCTTTCCGATCGGGAAATTATACCATTTCCCGAGCAGCTCCTCCGAGTCTCCATACATGTCAGACGTGTCCCAGTGGTTGCAACCGCTTGCGAATACCGCATCCAGAACCTATTGAATGTCAGTGTAAGAAAGGATTCCACGAGTGAAACGGTAGATTTAACACACCTTGAAACGCTCCTCGTCGCTCTCCACAGCACCATACAAAATGCTTAGTCCCATCATCCCATAGCCAAGGGGATTTACAAGAGCGCCGCCGATTTTTCTCGAGGAAAGAGCCATTGATGTCAAGTTAGAAGCCAGTTGAGGTGTTCTGCTTCAAGTCGGTGTCTCTTTTCTCTTTATAAACCCCAGAAGACGGTAGAGAGCCGCGGCTTGACATCGAGATTATTATGCGAGGTGGTAGGGAAGAGAGAAAAATTCGGTTCTTCCCCGTGAGTGGCGTGGCAATACAAGAAGTGTATGAGCTTGAACGTTTAATCCGAAATCGCCAAGTTGCAGCGGGCCGGTGACACGCCTGTTAGGTGGTCAGACTCAGCAGAGTATGGCTGCAATTATTGCCGGCATTCGGATAGTTCCATAACCCGGCCCGTACACGCAAGAAAAAAACATTCAGCAGCTGGATCGTATCCGAGGGCCCAGTGTTCTACAATCCGGAGTGTTTCTCAGTCAATCCTAGAGTGACGAGAGCCTAGTACAAGCCTAGTACAACTCAATTTGCCCGCGGCATGGCCCATGATGCATGATGTATGATGGGGAGTCTGAGACCGGACGCCGCCAGAAGATGTCACCGGTAAGAGGTAAGTACTTAAGTGGTTGCCTGTGGTGGTCGTCCCAGGAACTCCACGTATATCGGCTAGCTGTGTACTGGGAGAACCGTGAAAAGGTTGGCACAGTCGGAATTGTTCAATGCCCAATACTAAAGCCAGCGCCACAACTGCGAGTGGCACTAGATCATGCCATTATCCCCGAGAAGACTTGAGACTGTAGTACCATCTAACACTGGTGAACTACCCAGGTGAATTACCGCTTATCAGCTTCCTCCTCCATGTGGGGAAGAATCAGAGGACTCCAGAGATCAAGGCTCACAACCTTAGGACATGCTGTTCATCTCCGACCACCGACGACTCGGACACTCTGGATCCCATCACGAAGGCGAATTATCAATGCACTATGGCCACTCGCGTCCGGGTGGCTCGTGCCTTGAGGACTCACTCATCGTCAATACCTGGTAACCTCGGAAGAATAAATGAAGCCAGGTTCAAGTGGCTCGCTCGGTCAACTGTGAGCTGTCACCTATCGGTTGCTTTCCGAATCCCAGTTCCCAGTGTGCACCTTGAAGCTATTGATTCTCCTGGTGGCCGGAGGGGGGATTTCTCGCGCCACAAGACTCGCTTGAAGAATTGTTCGTTTCTATTGAAGATCGTACAAGTCCAAGCACATGGTCCTACTTTGCATAGTTCACGCCATCATCTTGTTGTCGAGTCTAATGAGCATGAACTACGTTCGACATGGGAATTCTGCTTTTCTGATTGGCACTCTCCCCGTTATCTCCTTCACATCAGCTAACGAGATGGCCAAGGTAGGCCACAAATCTGATATTGTTTCAAAATAGCACAGCTCCCATATAATGTACAAAAGACCAGAGATGATTACAACGACATGCTAGAGTAACCAAAGGGACACAGGAGCGAGTCTCACCCAAGCAAAATTGACGAACTGTCCCCGTCTATCCGATACGACAACGCCCACATCATGATTGACCAAAAAATGGTTGACCAGTACAATCTCCGGGGTCCCCCTGCCCTAAGAGAAGCCAAATGTTAATGTTCGATGAAAATAAATCGTATACTCCGGCAGCTTATCCCTGATCATCTCCACAAGAATGAATCACCGTAGAAGGGCCTTAGACGAGTCGACTCTCCCCCCTGGAGCTTAAACATAGAAGCCAGTCTGCTGTCGAAGCGGTGGGAATTGTTGTTGATGCAACCCGTAACCACCCTCGTTGTAGCTGGGCCTGGATATTGGTTCCACTCTATCAGGAGTAACGATCCCATGGAGTGGGAGCCCATTCGATGCGCTAGGAACGGAACATATGCCTGAGCTTGGTCGAGGCCTTGACGAGGTTCCCGGAATCTGTGCGTAAGCGTCAGTATCCTAGAGCGTGAAATATTACAAGAAAGCAACCCACGTATTCTGCGTTCGAGGAATGATACCTCTCGGAGATTGGCTCGGTGGCATAATTGGTTGAGGCACCCGTTGATGCGGCGTAGAGCTCGACATTCGTAGGTATCGTGGTTATAGGACTCGTGGGTGGCGGATGGAAGGGTGGATCTATAGCCTTTGCAATCGATAAACCTCTCGGGATTGATAAGTCTGCGCCGCTGTAAATCGAAGACCAAGAGTTTGAGACGGAATGTACAGAGGGCGGGCTGGAAGTGCCTGAGCTGGTGGGCGAAAATGGCATGGGTCCGCTTCTGAACCCTCTCGACGAGAGAGGTTGTGGATGCTCCAATGGTGCTACAGCCTGTTCCTCAGGAAACCATCGAGGTCTCGTGTGGTTTGCTTCCTTCGAGAGTTGCGTGGTTCTAGAGCGCGCTGACCAACGTGTTTGAGGGGGAGAACGCTGAGGGGAGTTGCCGGTGCCGTTGACGAGGCAGGTGGGGAGCGAAGGAAGGCCGATGGAGGCAGAGGGGGATGTCGCCGGCGTGTGGTTGTCAGCGTTGACCTGCTGGTTCTGATATTGATATTGATCATCCTGATACCACGATGTGACCTTCGAGAGTGTGAATACGGGGTGCTGCTGTGACGGGGAAGAAGCCTCGGTCCGCGACTTCATTCTATGAGAACGTGGCAAATGACAAGGAGACGGCATCGTCACAGAATGAGAAACTTAGGGTGAAGACCTGGTCAGGGATGTGCGGGGAGTAAGTCATACACTACTTACTATTAGCTCCGCCGTTCAACATAGGGTCGATAGGCCCACGATAACGAAAAGGCTCAGATGGCTGGCAGACCTCGTTATTTCTGGGGTGCAATTGAACTCGACCACGTTCCGCAGGATTGGGGTACGGGCGAGATATACCTGCTAAACCATGAACGCAAGGTGAGTTAGAGGCCATCAAAGTACAGGACTACGATTGATACAAACAATTATGGAGCCTCGGAGGATACTCCGTTGAGCTGGCTCGTCGGTAGCAGGAACCGTGCGAAGAAGAAGACGAGGACGACTCTGGTGAGTCGAAGCGCAAGTCATTTTCGGAATGGCTCGAAGGAGCGCCTTGGACCAGATTCGATGTGGCGGTAGGTAAGCGGAAACGAGCATTCGCCGAGTCATCGCTCACGGCACCAAATTTCTCATCATTAATGCTGCGTTCTGGCGGCTCGATTGGACGGCGGTCGGGCGTTTCTTCCGTGGCTGGTCCCGGACTAGCGACGGGGAGCGAAACGGCCGTGCAATGAGTGTCGGAAGAGCAATTTGAGGACAATTGAGATGTCATCGGGAATGGGAATGGAAGCTGCTGGCTAGAATCATGAAACGGCGGGGCGCCATCGTCGCTGGCAGAACACGATTGGTCGTCCATGACTATGAGATCGATGCCTTCTAGCGTCCCGTCCGAGCACCCCTCTAGCTGCCATTCGATAATGATAGGTTCCTCGTCGAGAGGTTTGGGTTCCTCACCACACCAGGTGAGGTAGGTATCGTCACGCTCAACGCCCTTGTTCTTCGTGTGAAAAGCGAATGGATTCAAGCGGAAGGAACCCATCATCTCGAGCATTTCGCTAGTTGCGTGAGTGGCGCGTAGAGGAACTTGCGTCGGGGGTGCTAATGATTGAGAAAGAAGAAGTCGCTCCGCAAGTTCCGACTGGGTGATTGGTGATTCAGAAGAGCGGTGAGAGTCGAGGTGGTGAGAGGATGGCTTATGTACCACGGGGAGGAGTGGCTCTATAATGAAATGGGGTGACGATGGACGTGAAAAGGGCTCCCGCTTCACAGGATCAAGAGGCAGGGATGGAGAAGGTGATAACTCTGTGAGCGGAGAGGGTTCGTTCCACATGGACCAAGACTCCGTGGACGAGGAAGTGCGAGCAACTTGTTGTCGATCCATAGGACGTCTTACTGGAAATTAATGGGTGAAATCTCAGCTGAGTGTTACACGATGAAGTTGAAACCCTCCAACTTACCGGGACTATCTGGACATATGAAGTCGCCGCCGAGAGTGGGCCAGGGGGGCGGCCAGGATGAAGCTGTGTTCATCGGGGCTGCCTGAAGGAAGAAAGAGTATTCCGCGAGTCGATGCAATGAACAAATTATACTGTGAAGAGAGAGGAAGAGATTCGACAGGGTGAGAACGAGCTGGTATAAGTTGATCAAGGTCTGAGGGTTCACCTCATTGACCGAGGATCATAGAATAAAATGTAGGAACTCTAGGATCTGAATACCGACTGAATTAACAATCTGTAGATCGCCGTATACCTCCAGAGGTAAGTGCTGTATCGCCAGAAGTCTAGTGGCTCTGGGAAGCAATCACCCAGTCCCATGGGTTCCCATACATAACGGAGTAATAGGCGAACATTCTGTTGCCTTACCCTTGTAGGATAGCTCTTGAAGGGATCCGCATCGAATGATGGGTTCTTGCGCCGCATGTATTCTTTTGATCGTGAATCGTGAAGGAGAACAGGGGCTGCGAGGCACCACCGCACACCGGCAAACAATCATCTTTCTCAGATTCAGACTCAGCTCTCGGCGGACCCTTCGGCTGAAGGTTTTATGATCTGTTTGTCGAGACGGCGCTTGTAGGAAAATGTATTCTGGGTACGGTCGAGTGATTTGCTTTCTGCAAGTCCCCGACGTTATCGCCCGATCGAATGCTGTCGTTAGGTAGCCGTATTCGAGAACTGTTCGGCTATTATGCACATATACATTTGAATGTTCAGTGTTCTCGACTCGGTGAAAAGAAATTTGAATGTCGCATTGACTCGCAGGGACCGAGTGGCGTGGGTGGTTAGAGAGGAGCGACCCACATGCGGCAGGAATACAAAACTGCGGCGCAGAACTTGACGGAATGTCAGAAGGAACTATGCGGTATACCTGTTGAATTCATTGTTTTGGGGTCTTGCATGAGGAAGAAGAGGTGGCGAGCTTCTAGAGACAGCGGTATGGTGTGTAGCCCACTGATATCGTCATCATTCCATAGCGTCCGAGTCAGAGCAGACTCTGCTGCGACCTACTTATGTGCCCCAAAGACACCAAGAGCTGCGTAGGATGATGTCAATTTATCGTGGTCAAACATCAAGACAGAATGAACCTTAATGAAACTGGCTCCGGGGAAGTTGAGCGGAGGAACTCCTTTTCACCGCTATTCCAATATATTGCAACAATAATCTACGAGGACCTCGGATTGTCTTCCAGACAATCCCAGATTTGCAAAAGGACGGCTCGCAGATCTCCGTGGGTGGTCACAACCAACTAATCAGCCCGTCGAGAGTCTGGGAAGTCCCACTCCAATCGAGCAACAGATGCCGGGACACATAAAAGTACATTCGAGCCACCCCAGTCTTTACCTGCCGAAATTTCTCTCGATGGCACCGAAGACGTCAGGCTGATGCAGGTTTGAGCCGCCTACTTCTGATCCACCCTCGATGCCAGACGGGACGGGACCGCGCATAGGAATGAACTCATACATACGCCTCGACAATAGCGGGAGACACGGTCACCTGTAAACAATGATATAGGCTGCCACAGGGGGGCCCAAGCTGTTTCAGGGCCTTCGCAGAGTCCGATAAACCGGAAAGAAGCGCGACGCAGGGGCCTCTCGATTCGAAGATCATTCTATTCCAGAACTTCAGTAATATACGTACATGGCAGTCCAAGATTGTGTCATACGAACCGCATGGTACAAAGAGACAGAGGGCTTGAGAGATAGCATTCGTACGACGACAGCAATTGAACGATTGAACGTTGAAAGCTCGTGCTACACATTTCGGTTGAACGAGACTCTTCTGTGCGGAAATTGCGGGCTCGGATCTAAGCTTCAGGGGGCAAAAGTCGCAAGTCTCCAACGAGGTTCAAGCAGGCGGCAACCAACGCCAGGGAAATTGAACAATAAAGCAATACCGAGCAGGATCCCAGCAAAGCAGCCGTGCACGGGTTGTCCGGTGGAGATACAAAGCCCAAGGCACAAGCAACTCCAGGCGATGATCGCTAGAGTCAGGAATATCTAGATAGACACGTTCAGTGATTCTGTTCTGACTCCCAAACCGAGATAATGGATGTCTTTGGGACCAACGTCTGCGTTTCGGACCGAAAATAGGGCGTTTGATTCGGACTTGAAGCACTGAGATGGCACATGACTGTCGGAAGAGGGTCTGCAGAAGGCCAGGGCGATGCTAAACTGCATGGAGGACTTTGTGCAATGCGGGTCACGTTGAAAATTCGCAAGGCACTTTGTGAATCCCGTAAGCTTCATGAAGTGGTAGATTTCGGGAGGCAAAACGCTCTGCTGTTTTGGCTGACTGTAACAAGGACCTGCAGGGGCCTGGTGCCAGGTGGTGGTGATGGTGAGATGTGTGCTGACTCGGACCCCGGGTCCTGAGAAAAAACGCGTCGTGCATGTGACCATCATGCCACGTGCGTGCCGAAGCCGACCGGGTACGAGAATGTTCTCACGCGTACCTTTTTCCGTTCTCCGTCATGTCGACACAGTCGAGGTTGCTGTTCTCGTCTGCACTGCAACCTGGAATAGTATCACTCTTCTCATCTACTGGATCTGACCCTCTGTCCATCTTCTCTCAACATATCGATTATTCTCTTCCTGCAGATTCATTTATCCATTTTCTCAATGATCAAACGTCCGAACCTGTCCCACCCAAACCGGCAGCATTGATTACAGTAACAGGCACCAATGAGGATGAAAGAGAACGGTATTCTCTCTGCCAGACAGTTCTGCATATCCAATCGCCAACTTTGCGCACAACTTTCATTCAGTGCCCACCCGTCAGCAGAAGTTTAGGTTTTAAACATGCCTGGATCCAGTTCCAGCTTCGGGACATTGGGAGGGAGTGCAGCCTTGAAGTGGGAGTTGTCGATCATATGGGACGAGAGGGAAGGATAAGGCTGTCGACATTCCAGGTGAATGCCTTGCTTTCCTGAACTTCCGTCACCTGCACATGCCATTTCTGCGCGTTCCATAACTCCAAAAACACTAATCAGTCTTTTTGAAACTTACGCGAACAGCAAGACCCTCGTCTAAAAGTCCCCTCAAGTACGGCAAAGGCCGAGGGGCCTTCTAAAAACCACTTACCGCTCGTTCATCTCCCGCTTTCGTTTCCGCCAACATCCTCGCGTCCGCTGACCTCCTGGGCGACAATAACACTCAATCTTCCGAACCTTATACCCTATTTCACCTCCCTCGCGGTTTCCGAGCAGCAAGAAGCAAATTCGGCTGACTCGGACACAGCCTGGGATCAGAGGCGCAGTAGAGATAGGAATATCACTCTGAGAACCCTTCCAAACGGAACTTACTCACATGTTTCATACGTGCGGGTTTATGCGACGTGTCGACTGCGCAGGATATGGTTCAGCGAGAGTAGACCGAGTCAGACTCACAACAACAAGGTTCCTTGGGAGTTCGAGCTGTACGGTAGCGGTACGGGAACGGGTGAGATCTGAACGGGATAGGCGGAAGTTAGACGGAACCGTAGACAAGTTTGCTAGTAATCGGCTCTGGCTTGTTCTACAGCTTGATAGATACAATGGATAAAGACAGCTGACCTGGTTGAGCTTCAGGCTCATACTTCAGCTCTCTGGGGAAAGATATAAGATCTCTAGGGTGAAACGAGCGAGTAGGAGGATCTGTGGAGATAGAGAAGTGTCGGCAAGCATGGTGATTGGGCCGCACAAAGAATCATACTCTCCATGGCCCAGTGAAGCAAACGTTCTTCGGCCAGTCCATGATCTCGGAGCTCATAACCCAAGCCTCAGGTCCCGCGAGGCTTAGCGGTGATAGACATGGAATCGCTAGTACAAAACCCAGATGCAGTCGGAGTGTCAAATTGCTTCGACAGGGAGATTAGATCCTTTCGCACTTGTCCTCCAACTTCTCTTCTTCATCCCGTACCAGCCCATACCCGGGAGACTCGGGCCTCGGGATGGAAGCTAGGCAATATCAGACCATACTACCCGCGTGTCGCTTCAGGTATGGCAGGAATTACTCGTACGACAGAGAGAAAATGATTGACTCCAGTATGTGGTCCCGAAAGAAACGGGTGGTCGAGTACAAGCGCTCGTTCCATGCGTCCAGGAGTCCGGCGTCTTTGCTCGTCCATGTGTCACGTCCTGCCTATACTAGGTTCATGAGCTCAAGCCGAACGACCGGTCGCTTCTGCTGTTGCAGAGAATTCTACCGGAGGCACGATAGCAGCGAAAGGGCGAAAGTCAAGGACAACACGTGGATGGAAGTGGCTATCGTCCCCACTGTAGCATGAATCAAAGATCAACATCTATTCAACGTCATGAGAAACCAGTGTGCTACGTGCTCAACGTTTCTTCTTCTTTGAATTTTTGATTTTCCTCTCGTACTCGCCCACGCCACCCTTCAGTTCGGCCACTTCCCCTTTACCAACCATGTACACCTTCCTCCGCCTGGTCCCCGCAGTCTTTGAGTGGCGATCTCTCCCGTCTGAGTCCGAGTCACTATCGCTCTCGTTACCCTCATCCTCAATTACGGTCCTGATAAACCAACGATCGTGGCTGACAACGATAATCCCTCCCTCGAACTCCCGGAGCTCCTCTGCGAGAGTTACCACAGTCTCCGAATCCAAATGTGTCGTGACTTCGTCCAAAACGAGCAGATGAGGTGTCGTCGGATGAAGAATCTGAACAAGCGCGACGCGGACCTTCTGCCCACCCGAGAGCTTTTCGATTGGTATTTCAGAAACCGTACGACCAGTCAAGCCCATAGAGGCAAGCGCGGCACGGGCTTCATGTTCCGAATCAATGCCATGAGCCTCCATGGTCAAGTCAAGGGCCGTCCGAGATCCTGGAAGCTCCTCGACCTGAGCTTGCGAGAAATACCCTATTCGTGCCATTGAATGGCAACTGAGTGTACCCTTTGCTACCTGCCCATTCGGATGTGGCCGGTTGACGAGGCATGAGACGAGAGTAGACTTCCCCGCGCCATTGAGTCCGACCAGTCCAATCCGATCGCCGAGATGAACCGATAGGCTGACACTGTTCAAAGTGGGCGTAGCCACTCGTTTGTACTTGAAAGTCAAGTTCTCCACCGACACCAAAGCACCCGGGTATCGAAGTTCTGACGGTTCAGAAGGGATCGTCATCTTGGCTGCGTTCTCGTCCTGAGGAATCTCTATCCCCGCTCGCATGTTCGTGTGATAACCAGGGAGATCGCGGTTGAGCTTGAACCTCCCACCCTTCAATCCTACTTCCATACCCATCCTTTCGTCGAGCTTTTTCTGACGAGAGGCGGCCTGTTTCAACTTCTTGTCATCTCTTGAGACCAAGGCAGCACGGACGTTTCCCGCAATGGTATCCTGCATATGTGCTTTCTGCCGGTCTTGCGCTTCTTTCATGCGAGTGAGACGTTTCTTTTGTTCAGACCGTGTCTTTTCGTATGCTGTCAGGTTGCCAGGGTATCGCTCGAGCTTGCAGTCGCGCATGACGATGATTTCCTCAGCAATGGAATCCGCAAACGTGCGGTCGTGAGACACGAGCAGGAGGGTGGTATCCGTTCTCTCTTGGAGATGCGACTCGAGCCATAGGAGTGAAGGCATGTCGAGGAAGTTTGTGGGTTCGTCAAGCAAGAGAATGTCGCAAGGCTGAAAGAGGAGGGATGCCAGGACGGTTCTCATGTGCCATCCTCCGGATAAGGACTTGAGGGGTTGAGAGATGGTAGTCGTGGTGAAGCCAAGACCGAGGAGAAGATCTTTGGCGCGTAATTCTGCAGTTGAGGCCGACATCTGAGGGGGAAATGGTGAGAGAACATCACGCAACAAGGGAAAATAACGTACGGCTTCAAGGTCTGCTTCAATTTCCGCAAGCATCAACACTGCTTCATTGGTCTCTTCGCTCACTGTAGTGAGGCTCAATTCTTGGAGTCTTGAGACGCGAGGGCGAAGACATTAGTCAAGGTGTCATTCAGCAAGATCTTATAGATGTTCACCTAGCGGCCTCTTCCTCGACCTGAATTTCCAATGCCTTCAACTCTTTTCTTGCCTTGAGCCCTCGAGCCCCGCTCCTAAGCTGCGCGGTCTTTTTCGCGTCTTCGAGTTGCTTCAGGCGATCCTCGTGCTTCAGTGTTCTGACGACCCTCGAAGCGGCGGTCGTATCATGATGGTCATCAATAGCATTTCGAAGCACTAGAACGCGTAATATCAGTACCAGTGACCACTTTATATGCTCGACTGGAACGCACTTTCTTGCCGACGCAGAGCTTCTGTCCTAACTTTGTCACTCCTCACGACATAGTCCAGCACACTCTGAGTAACGTCCTCCTTATCCTGTGTAACGTCGTATGACTGGAGGAGCAGCAGGATGCGCATGGATTTTGGGATGCCCGGAATGATCTTCTCTCCAATCGCGCGTAGCAGGGTCGACTTTCCGACACCGTTACGCCCGACGAGGACATAGTGCACTCCAGGAGATAACTTGAGATGCGAGTCGGTGAGAACGTCGTGCTTTCCGATGGAGACGTTGACGGTGTAAAGGTCGAGATCTTTGGAGGCGGTGTGCTCGTTTAGGTCGAAACGAGTTTGTTGGGAGGTGGCCTGGATGCCTATGGGATCTTTGGTAGTGACTTTGGATGGTTTGTCTCGAGGCATTGAGCGTTAATTGGACTCTGAAGGTGTTGAGAATGAGCGAGAGTGAGAGAGCTTGGACAGGTTATATACCTGGTATTTACTTTCATTTCGGTTTTGAGCCGGGACCGAAGCTGTCGTGAGGATTTCTCTGAACTAGGCATGTTTCTGAGCTCCTAAAACCATCGAGGCTGTCGGAAAGTCGAATCGAGTCATGTAATGTCCAGCACTGGCGGCTCAAGCGTGCAGTGATGGCAGAGGCTGAGCGCTCCGGCTTCCGCTTTGACTCGTTCTCACTGTCCATCACGCCGCGCTCATCGCCCTCTTAGTAATACTCAACGTCGACAGCCATGAGTATCGTCGCACAGAAGAAAGCTTTGCGAAAATCCGTATCAACAGTCCTCCGAGCACTTTCTGCACAAAATATCGATGAACAATGTGTCTCGCTTTAGCTCTATCACCTTATCCAAGTCGTTCATGCTTCGCCTTGAATAGCAAAGCCCGTCACTGCAAGAGTTCTGGCGCTCCCGAGTTTCCAAAAGTCTCAGAAAATAAGCTGTTATCTGAGTATGTCCTCAGGCGAGGTGGATACATCGAGTATCGTATCGGAGATTCTGAAGTCTGGTGAGTGACATTTTTTTTTCAGACAGACCGTGAAATTCGAGTTCTGACGAACGGAAAACGAATAGGAAAACAGCTTTTCGTTCCCAGGATTGACAAAACAACGGCTGGAAAGATGGACTTTGTCCGAGTGTACAACGCTGAAGATTTGAGTTCATCCCCGGCGGGATTATGGGGCATAAAGGAACCTTCACCCGAATATTCAGGACACCCCAGGGCGAATGGTACGTGTTTTCCTTGTAGCAAGGTGAATTCGCCGGTCCTTACTCTTCTCAGCGTTGGACGAAGGTTTGGACATGATACTAATGCCAGGTAAGACGAAACTTTCTAGTCGAACTGGGTCCGTACTCAAATCGCGTCGCAAGGTGTCGCCTTCGACAGATCTATGTCAAGACTTGGCCATGGAAAAGGATACTATGATCGATATATTTCGAAATATGTAGCAACTGGCCGTTCCCGACCGTCACTTGGTGAGCTGCTACCTCCATAGATCCCGTGTAGAAAGCTGACAATTGAATCCTAGTCGCGCTTTCCCTACAAGAGCAGATGGTAGAGGGCAATCCCGTTCCCGTCGATGACACAGATTGGAAAGTGGACGCGGTCGTCCTACCGGATGAGGTGCTCGAGGGCACCAGCTCGTGATGTAGTAGGCAGGAGCTGCTTATCGATAGTCAAACTTCCCGAAAACGCTCATCCTGAGATCGCCGTTTCCGAGAGCAGGCAGACACTCACCATGGAAAAACGCTCTGTCAGACCCACCGTTGTGGTCACTTGTGTTGTTGATAATAGTATTCTCACAACATGAATTCCGTTGGTTATGAACATAGAAACGTTTCTACGCTACTCACCCTGTGGTCTCCGGCGAGGATTACTCAATATGTTTTCCCTACCGGCAGACACGACGACGCTGAGGATGATCGCTCGAATCAACGCGTTGGTATCGAGATTTCCTGGCGTCCCATCCGCGTTATCAAGTTTGGTCGCCAATGACCAAGTAATCGCAACCTGAAGATGGTCTGGGTTCAACTTGGGCATCGGTTGCCTTTGGATAGGAAGAGCTATGTTTTGTGCACTACATGAGTCAACTGGTAACACGACTACAAGTCCGCGCACTTGAGGATCCGGACTGAATCTGGCATAACAGTACGAATATCACGCATGACAGAGGCAGCGACTGTGGGCTGGTAGGGGCATTTCGGCTGGGCATGAGCATGGAGGTGCACATACGAGCAAAGGTTTGGAGTATTGATAGTGTCGACTGGAGACGTGGTTCCAGGACCCTATCAAGTCCGTGGCTGGTTCAAGATGAACATATGAGGGGATGGCTGAGATAACCTCTCTGGCCGCTTCAAGGAGCATAGCAAACCCGTGGTGGCGATCTCAAAGCGCCAAAGGGATTGTGGGAGGTTGCGACATGTTGTGTCCAGCGATGCGGCCATCGCATAGACGACTAGTTGCAACGGAGAACCCTGATTGCTGATAGCGAGCTGGGAAGAGCAGTAAACAAAGTGAAGCGGAAGGTTAACATTTTGCTTTTGTCGGGAACAACTGGAGATCGTACCAGTTATAGGCACGCCGTCTGGATAGCTAAGGTAGGAACAGGTCCTCGAAGAGTTCTCGAAAAAATGGAGTGCTGGATCGCGAAGCAAGTGTTGGCACATGTTCTTCCGCCGTGTTCCTTTCCATGAACCGGTCGATAAGCCCACTAAATTTGCTCCGAACTATCCCTCATGAAAGTTATTATGATGTTCCGTAACGGTCCCTCCAGTTTTGTGCCCACCGCTCCCAAGGCAAAACCAGAATCTGCACTTTTAAAGCTTCTCCTGCTTCAGCAAACTCGTCAGGGAAGGTCTATCAAGCAGGAAAATAGTCAGTCCCGGTACAGGACAACAATAAGCGGGAATCAGAGCCCCAGCAAATTTGTACTCACCTCAATCCACCCGAGCAGATTCCTCCTTACTGCCTCCCCGATGTTAGAATGAACCCTCATCACTACTGAACAACCCTTCGCGAGCCCAAAAAATGTCTGGCAGAGCGAAAGCAGTTCTGTATGAATACGGCAGTGTTTCAGGAGTGATGAACATGTGAAGTTCTCGAAGACATAGCCAAGGTCGCGTTTATTATCAAATTCCCTCGTGGTACCAACAGATGTATCAGTCAATCTCTGGATAAGCTCCTGAAAATGGGAGACATAAGCCTTGACGAGTTGCACACAACCTTCCTCGTACGCAAGGTGTCCTGGATGGCGCGACTCATTCCCTCCGAACAGATCACAGTGGCAGTCTGTGAGGCGGAACTTCTCGTTACTACGGAGCTTTGACCCAGTCAGGCTGTAAGTATGATTTGGGCATCTTGTGGCATATTGGAGAAACCAATACATTTCAGCGGTTTGCGAAGGCCCGCCCGGGGGGGATTTAAGGTGGAAACACTTGGGGTAGTTCCGGAGTTTGAGTACAAGACCCCCCACAAGATCAGGTCTATCCCTTTCGTTGTCCATCTCGCGGCTGTAACCCTCGAACTCGCATTGGCCGTTGGCTTCAACAGCCTTAGCATAGTCTCTGGTTTCCTTCTTGTCTACATTTTCACTAGTCCTGGTAGTATTCTGATTATGAAGTATGAGCACGGGACCAGGTGCTACGAAGAACCAGACTTACATATTTTTGTACCCACTGTACGAGCCCTTTGTATAGGTGATCCCAATCCTGCCAACGAGATGCCTGATACGTAGATGCGAGGTCAACGTTCCACAGATCCTCCAATAGACCTCGAGTTGGCGCAGGTATTGACGCACAAAAGTCAATCCATTTCAGAAAGAAGTCCCTGGTTTTAGCGCCGTAGAGTTGGTTAGATCTAAGAGTGCACGTCAAAGAAAGGTTCAGTATCGATGAGAGATCCAACAAAGGATAAATGACTTCGTACGTATAAGTCTGTACTCTGCTGGTCGTGAGGTTCTGGAACCACCGTCGCGCAATAGCCAGCTTCTGAGTGTCAGTGTCGATATGAAACTGACGCGACCTAGACTGGTCGCGCAGGTATTCTGTGAATGAGGTATGATGGAAACGGATCTTTTGCTCCGATTTACTCGGAATAACCAGTACCGAGTGCATTGCTCGCAAGGTCAGAGGTAGCTGTCCCGTGGAGAGTCCCAACACCAACTCGATGTGTGCCGATGACGTTTTCAGATGGCCTTGGAGGACATGGAGAGCCGCGAGTATGTCAAGAACTTCCTCTTGGTCTGGATTGGCATTGAGTATGACCTCGTATAACGTGTCAAGTTGCTGATAGGGAGACGCTATTGGTCGACGAGGCCGAATCTTTTCGAGGATGATACGAAGCTGCTCTATCGGGTGCCTGAATCCATCCATGATGAACTTGATCACAGTCACCGCGAAGATGAACTGACTGCACGTCCGCTCGACTAGGATTTCGACGTCCTTTTCTGAAGGCCAGGGACTGGGGAATTGGATGTGGCTGTACTTCCGACAGGTGGTGATCTCATGGAAGTGGTGAAGATAATACTTCCTGGTGTCTTCGCGGGCTGCAAGCGAATCCTCCAAAACAATTCTTTTCGATAGTTGGAAGAGAGGGTCATCATCGAAGGCTTCCTGGATCCATGATTCCGGACGACTACAGATTAGGAATCGTAGCGGGAAGTGGGGTGCTTGTTGGTATGCAGATCGGATGATGGAAAGAATCCGCAACTGGGTGTGTTCGTCGCTACACTCATCCAACCCATCGATGACGACGATGTTCGGTACGACTGGAGAGCCTGGAAGGTCGGTGAAGAACCCCCACAAGGACCTTCGCTTGCTCCACATGAGGGCGGGTTGGAGGATCAGCTCGTGGAACTGGTCTTCCAGTCTGGCATCCAGAATCGTGGGATCTTCTGAGATCCTCTGTTCGATATGATTTCGCATGAGTGGTGTTATGGAAGTAAGGCCATGTGCAAGGAAGGGTATGAGTGCAGAAGGATCGTTGCGCTGGGGGTCGGATCGAAAGAAAAAGAATGAGGAAGCAAGGCGGCCTTCGATCTCGTAGGACTCGGCTACTGTCAGGGCAATTGCGGATTTCCCAACGCCGGCGGGACCTGAGAGCCAGCAGACAGGACTGGTCTGATCATTGCTGGAGCCCCAGTCGTAGACTGACCTGAGAGCTTCCTCGCGTGTTCCTGGGAGACATTGACCTCGGTCAAACTGATGCTCGGCTTTATGGGATGCTCCGACACCGGCGATTGCGTTCGAGAGCCGTTCGCGTCCGGCTGTATGACATGCCTGAGAACAGCTTGAGTTGAAGAAAGCAAGAAGTAACTCACAGTTGGCATCTGTTGAGTAGAAATGATTTATATCTCGACCTGCGCTCTGGCCAATCTGTCCCACGTTGTGGATGCTCTGGTATCCGCGATCGTTGATGTTTTGGTCTCGGCCATGGTTGGCATTCTGGTGTAACCTGTTGTCGTTGTGATGCGAGCCCTGGCCAGGGACGAACTGCATGTGTGCCGTCTTCGCCGTTCTGGTGTGTTCGTGGCGGGGATGGATGCACTCTCGAAATGGTTGATCGTGATAAGGAAGCTCGGCTGGACCAACCGTAAGCGATGAGGTGGACAGGGGGAGGCAGCGAAACTTTAAAGGACTTGGGACGGTCGTGGTCGAGTCGTGGTGTGAAGGAAGTCGTTGGTCACAAGTTGCAGGAGCGTGTTGGGCGTGTGTTGGGCACCTGTGGATAGTTTCTGACCAACGAGGAGCAGGCGCCTGCTTGAGCCTTGGGCGCTTGAGGATCTAGATGGTGGTAATTCTCAGCCTGATAAGGAGAGGTGGAAGAAAAGTTCTCGGTCATTGAGTGTCAGGCAAGTCGGGCGTAAAAGTCTGAGTTCCGCATCAACAGTTCTCTGAGCACAGTTACCAAAAATCTCAGAGAATAAGCTATTCTCTGAGTATGCCCTCAGGTGAGGTGGATACATCATCCATCAAGTACCGTTACATCAAGTGTGGTGAGTGATATGATACCTTCCTTCGAACCGCGAAATTTGAGTTCTGACAGCTGAAAAACAAATCGGAACAGGAAAACAACTTTTCGTTCCTAGGATTGACAAAAGATGGACTTTGTAGGGGTCTGGTATCTACGACTTCGCTGAAGATTCGAGTTCATCCCCGGCGGGTTATGGGACATAAAGGAATCTTTGCACGACACCCTGAGGCGAATGGTGCGTGTTTTTCCCGACGCAAGGTTGATTCGTCGGTCCTTACTCATTTCAGCGTTGGACAAAGGTTTGGACATGATATTAATTCCAGGTAAATGAAAACTCTCTAGTCGGATTGGGCCCCCACTCAAATCGCGTAGCAAGATGTCGCCAAGTTCGATGGATCTAGGTCAAGACTGGGCCATGAAAAGGGGTACTATGATCGATATATGTAGTAATTGGCCGTTCCCGACCGTCACTTGGTGAAACGTTACCTCCACAGATCTCATGCAGAAAGCTGACAATCGAATATTAGTCACGCTTTTCCTCCAAGATCAGACGATTGAAGACAATCCCGTTTCCGTCGACGGTAGATTGGAAAGTGGACGCGGTCGTCCTGCCGAGTGAAGCGCTCGAGGTCACCAGCTCGTGATGTACACGGAAGGAGGACCTACTTCAATCGTCCAAATTCCCGGAAACCCCTAGGCTCAAATCACCGTTTCCGAGAGTAGGCAGGCACTCACCATAGAAAAGCACTCTATCAGACCGCCGTTGTGACTCCGTCGTCGCTTGTATTCTTAAAAAGAGTATTGTATTCGCACAAACTTAAAATCCCGTCAGCTACGGACATGGAATCGTTTATACACTATTCATCCCGTGGTCTCCTGCAAGAATTACTCGGTATGTCCTGCCGGCGTATACGACGACACCGAGCATGATCGCCCGAACCATAGCGAGCAATTTATCCTCACCAGGCTGAAGTATCAACTCGTTGGCATCGAGGTTTCTGTCCAGTGGCGTCCTACTTGCATGGAAAAGCTTTGGTCGCCAATCGTGATACAAGCTCGATCTGAGGATCGTCTAGGTCTAACTTTGGCATCGATTTCCTTTGCATAGGAGGAGCTATGTTTTGCGGACCAATAAGCTGACACTGTCCACAGTGGGCATAGTCACTCGTTCGTACTTGAAACTCAAGTTCTCCACCGACACCAAAGCACCCGGGTATCGAAGTTCTGACGGTTCGGAAGGGATCGTCACCTTGGCTGCGTTCTCGTCCTGTGGAATCTCTATTCCCGCTCGCATGTTCGTGTGATATCCAGGAAGATCGCGGTTGAGCTTGAGACTCACACCTTTCAATCCTACTTCCGTACCCATCCTCTCGTCGAGCTTTTTCTGACGAGAGGTAGCCTGTTTCAACTTCTTGTCGTCTCCTGAGACCAAGGCGGCACGGACGTTCCCCGCAGTGGTATCCTGCATATATGCTTTCTGCCAATCTTGTGCTTCTTTCATGCGAGTGAGACGTTTCTTTTGTTCAGAACGTGTCTTTTCGTATGCAGTCAGATTGCCAGGGTATCGCTCGAGCTTGCAGTCGCGCATAACGATGATTTCCTCCGCGATGGAGTCCGCAAACGTGCGGTCGTGAGATACGAGTAGAAGGGTGGTATCCGTTCTCTCTTGGAGATGCGACTTGAGCCATAGGAGTGAAGGCATGTCGAGGAAGTTTGTGGGCTCGTCAAGCAAGAGAATGTCGCAAGGCTGAAAGAGGAGGGATGCCAGGACGGTTCTCATGTGCCATCCTCCGGATAAAGATTTGAGGGGTTGAGAGATGGTAGTCGTGGTGAAGCCAAGACCGAGGAGAAGATCTTTGGCGCGTAATTCTGCAGTTGAAGCCGACATCTGAGGGGGAAAAGGTGAGAGAACGTGCGGCTTATCCTGTGTAACATCGTATGATTGGAGGAGCAACAGGATGCGCATAGATTTTGGGACGCCCGGGATAATCTCCTCTCCGATCGCGCGTAGCAGGGTCGACTTTCCAACGCCATTACGCCCGACGAGGACATAATGCACTCCAGGAGATAACTTGAGATGTGAGTCGGTAAGAACGTCGTGCTTTCCGATGGAGACGTTGACGGTGTGAAGGTCGGAATCTTTGGAGGCGGTGTGCTCGTTTAGGTCGAAACGAGTTTGTTGGGAGGTGGCCTGGATGCCTATGGGATCTTTGGTAGTGGCTTTGGATGATTTGTCTCGAGGCATTGAGTGTTAACTGGACTTTGAAGGCGTTGAGAATGAGCGAAAGAGAGCTTGGATGGGTAATTATATACCTTGGATTTACTTTCATTTCGGTATTTGAGCCGAGACCGAAGCTGTCGTGAGGATTTCTCTGAACTAGACATGTTCCTGAGCTCCTAAAAACATCGAGGCTGTCGGAAAGTCGAATCGAGTCATGGAATGTCAAGCACTGGCAGCTCAAGCGTACATTGATGGCAGAGGCTGAAGCGTTCCGGCTTCTGCTTTGACTCGTTCTCACTGTCCATCACGCTGCGCTCATCGCTCTCATAATAATACTCAACGTCGACAGCCATGAGTATCGTCGCACAAAAGAAAGCTTTGCGAAAATCCGTATCGACAGTCCTCCGAGCACTCTCCGCACAAAATATCGATGAACAATGTGTCTCGTTTTAGCTCTATCGCCTTATCCAAATCGTTCATGCTTTGCCCTGAATAGCAAAGCTGGTCACTGCAAGTGTTCTGGCGCTCCCGATTTTCCAAAATTCTCAGCGAATAAGCTGTTATCTGAGTATGCCCTCAGGCGAGGTGGACACATCAAGTATCGTGTCGGAGATTTTGAAGTCTGGTGAGTGATATTTTTCTTCACACCGAGAAATTCGAGTCTTAACAGCTGGAAAATAAACAGGAAAGCAGCTTTTCGTTCCTAGGATCGACAAAACAACGGCTGGAAAGATGGACTTTGTCCGAGTCTACAACGCTGCAGATTTGAGCTCTTCGCCGGCGGGATTATGGGGCATAAAGGAACCTTCACACGAATATTCAGGACATCCTAGGGCGAATGGTGCGCGTTTCCTTGACTCAAAGTCAATTCTTCGTTCCTGACTTTTCTCAGCATTGGACGAAAGTTTGGACATGATACTAATGCCAGGTAGAACGAAACTTTCTAGTCGGATTGGGCCCGTACTCAAATCGCGTCGCAAGGTGTTGCCTTCGACAGATCTATGTCAAGACTTGGCCATGGAAAAGGATACTATGACCGATATATCTCGACATACGTAGCAACTGGCCGTCCCAGACCGTCACTTGGTGAGCTGCCACCTCCATAGATTCCGTGTAGAAAGCTGACAATTGGATTCTAGTCGCGCTTTCCCTCCAAGAGCAGATGGTAGAGGGCAATCCCGTTCCCGTCGACGACACAGATTGGAAAGTGGACGCGGTCGTCCTACCGAGTGAGGTGCTCGAGGGCACCCGCTCGTGATGTACTGGGCAGGAACTGCTTCATCGATAGCCAAACTTCCCGAAAACGCTCATCCTCAGATTACCGTTTCCGAGAGTAGGCAAATACTCGCCGCCATTGTCATTATGTTTTGGGAAAATAGTATTCGCTCAAGCCTAAATCCTAATATTTAGCTTTGGCACCAGTTGCCTTTGGATAGGAGTTACGTTTTGCGCACTACATGAATCAACTCATCATTTGGCTGTGAATACCACTAAAAGTCCTCGCACTCGAGGGTTCGGAACGATTCTGGCATTCTGGTACTGATACTACGTATGACAGAGTCAGCGACGCTAAGCTAGTAGGGGTATACCCAGTCATACACTTGAAGGTGGCGGGCGCGCGTATGAACAACCCCCGAGGGCCTTGTAGAGTTCCTTGTCACCTCTAGCTATCGCCGCGTTGTGAGCCCCAGCCGATTCTGAGAAGGCTTCCCCTCATCATCTTCAGCAACTGAATCCTGCGGTCTTGGGCGGCATCGAATGGATGTAACAACTCTCTGTGTCGAGAATGGTGGGGAGTCGTGAGGGTACCATGGTCGAAAGGATTTGGAGCAGTGGTAATGTCATGCGGAAGAAGTGGTTCCGGCAGGTTCGAGATGAACGTGAAAGGGGATGCTCAAGAGCCTCTCTGGCCGCTTCAAGGAGCATAGCATATCCGTGGTGGCGATCCCAAAGCGCCAAAAGGTTTGTGGGAGGTTGGGACATGTTGTTTCCAGCGATGTGGCCATCGCATAGACGACTAGTTGCAACGGAGAACCCTGATTGCTGATAGCGAGCTGGGAAGAGCAGCAAACAAAGCGAAATGGAAGGCTCATGTTTTGCTTTTGTCGGGAACAGTTGGAGTCATGCCGGTTATGGGCACTCCATCGGGATGACCAAGGTAGGAGTAAGTCCTTGGAGAGTTCTCGAAAAAAGGGAGTAGTGGATCGCGAAAGAGAAATATTGGCATATGTTCTTCGGCCGTTTCCCTTTCCACAGACCGATCTCCCAGCCTGTACTCCATAGTCCTACCAATTTTGTGCCCACAATTCCCAAGGCGAGCGAAGAATTTGCACTTTCAAAGCTTCTCCTGCTTCAGCGAACTCGCCAGGGAAGGTCTATCAAGCAGGAAAACGGTCAATTCCGGTACAGGACAACAATAAACGGGAATCAGAGCCCCAGCAGAATTGTACTCACCTCAATCCACCCGAGCATATTCTTCCTTCCTTCCCCGCTTTGAGAAGGAATGTATATCGTTGGACAACCTTTCGCGAGCCCGAAAAATATCTGGCAGAGCGAAAGCAGCTCTGTATGAATACGGCAGTGTTTCAGGAGTGATGACCGTGTGAAGTTCTCGAAAACACAGCCAAGGTTGCGTTGGATATCAAATTTCCTGGTGCCAACAGGTGTATCAGTCGATCTCTGGATAAGCTCCTGAAAATGGGAGATATAAGCCTTGACGAGTTGCATACAACCTTCCTCGTACGCAAGGTGTCCTGGATGGCGCGACTCATACCCTCCGGACAGATCACAGTGGCAGTCTGTGAGGCGGAACTTGTTGAGACCACGGGGCTTTGACCCATCCAACAGGCTGTAAGTAGGATTTGGGCATCTTGTGGCAGATTGGAGAGCCTGATACATGTCAGCGGTTTGCGAAGGCCCGCCCGGGGGGCATTCAAGGTGGAAACACTTGGGGTAGTTCTGGAGTTTGAGTACAAGACCCCCCACAAGATCAGGTCTATCCCTTTCGTGGTCTATCTCGCGGCTGTAATCCTCGAACTCGCATTGGCCGTTGGCTTCGACAGCCTTGGCACGGTCTCTGGCTTCCTTCTTGTCCATGTTTTCACTAATCCTGGGAACATTCTGGTTGTGAAGCATAAACACAGGAGCAGGTGCTACGAAGAACCAGACTCACATATTTTTGTACCCACTGTACGAGCCCTTTGTATAGGTGATCCCAATCCTGCCAAAGAGATGCCAGATACGTTGATGCGAGGTCAACGTTCCACAGATCCTCCAATATATCCCGAGTTGGTACTGGTATCGACACACAAAAGTCAATCCATTTCAGAAAGAAGTCCCTGGTTTTAGCGCCATAGAGTTGGTTAGATCTAAGAGTGCACGTCAAAGAAAGGTTCAGTATTCATGAGAGATCCAACAAAGGATAAATGACTTCGTACGCATAAGTCTGCACTCTGCTGGTCGTGAGGTTCTGGAACCACCGTCGCGCAATGGCGAGCTTCTGAGTGTCAGTGTCGATATGAAACTGACCCGACCTAGCCTGGTCGCACAGGTATTCTGTGAATGAGGTATGATGGAAACGGATCTTTTGCTCCGATTTACTCGGAACAACCAGTACCGAGTGCATTGCTCGCAAGGTCAGAGGTAACTGTCCCGTGGAGAGTCCCAACACGAACTCGATGTGTGCCGATGACGTTTTCAGATGGCCTTCGAGAACAAGAAGAGCCGCAAGTATGTCGCGAACTTCCTCTTGGTCCGGATTGGCACTGAGTATGAACTCGTATAACGTGTCAAGCTGCTGATAGGGAGACGCTCTTGGTCGACGAGGCGGAATCTTCTCGAGAATGATATGAAGCTGCTCTATTGGGTCCCTGAATCCATTCATGATGAACTTGATCACAGTCACCGCGAAGATGAACTGACTGCACGTCCGCTCAACCAGGATCTCGAGGTCCCTCTCCGAAGGCCAGGGACTGGGGAATTGGATGTGTCCGAACTTCCGACAGGTGGTGATCTCATGGAAGTGGCGAAGATAATACTTCCTGGTGTCTTCGCGGGCCGCAGGCGAATCCTCCAGAACGATCCTTTTTGATAGTTGAAAGAGAGGGTCATCCGCGAAGGCTTCCTGGATCCATGATTCTGGACGACTACAGATCAAGAATCGTAATGGGAAGTGGGGTGCTTGTTGGTATGCAGATCGGATGATGGAGAGAATCCGCAACTGGGTGTGTTCGTTGCCACACTCATCTAGCCCATCGATGACGACGATGTTCGGTACGACTGGAGAGCCTGGAAGGTCGGTGAAGAACCCCCACAAGGACCTTCGCTTGCTCCACATGAGAGCGGGTTGGAGGACCAGCTCGTGAAACTGGTCTTCCAGCGTGGCGTCCAGAATCGTGGGGTCCCTCGAGATCCTCTGTTCGATATGATTTCGCATGAGTGGTGTTATGGAGGTGAGGCCGTGTGCGATGAAGGGTATCAGTGCGGAAGGATTGTTTCGCTTGGGGTCCGACCGAAAGAAGAAGAATGAGGATGCAAGGCGACCGGCCTCCGCCTCGTCATAGGCTCTGGCCACCGTCAGGGCGATTGCGGATTTTCCGACACCGGCGGGACCTGAGAGCCAGCAGACAGGGCAGGTCTGATCATTGCTGGAGCCCCAGTCATAGACTGAACTGAGAGCTTTGTCACGGGTGCCCGGAAGACATTGACCTCGCTCGAACTGATGCTCGGCTGTGTGGGATGCCCCAACACCGGCGATTGCGTTCGAGAGGCGTTCGCGTCCAGCTGTATGACATGCCTGAGAACAGCTTGAGTTGAAGAAAGCAAGAAGTAACTCACAGTTGGCATCTGCCCCGTAGAAATGATTTATATCTCGACCTGCACTCTGGCCAATCTGTCCCCCGTTGTTGATGTTCTGGTAACCGCGATCGTTGATGTTCTGGTCTCGGCCATGGTTGTTATTCTGGTGTGGCCCATTGGTGTAATGTGGACCCAAACCAGGGGCGGACTGCATGTGTGCCGTCTTCGCCGCTCTGGTGTGTTCGTGGCGGAGATGGATGCACTCTCGAGATGGTTGATCGTGATAAGGAAGCTCAGCTGGACCAACCGTAAGCGATGAGGTGGACAGGGGGAGGCAGCGAAACTTTCGAAGACTGGAGATGGTTGTGGTCGAGTTGTGGTGTGAAGGAAGTCGTTGGTCACACGTTGCGGCAGTGTGTCGGGCAGCTGTCAATAATTTCCGACCAGCGAGGAGCAGGTGCCTGCTTCAACTTGAGCGCTTGAGCATCTTGTCACTTGATGGTGGTAATTCTCGGCCTGCACTGGCTGGGAGTTCGATGAGGAGGGGTGAAAGAAAAACTCGGTTATCGAGGGCAATTGGGCGTGGAAGCCTGGGTTCCAACGTTGAACGCCAAGTGACCGCTCCGGAATCCAGCTGCTTTGAGCAGACTCACACTGTCCATCACGCCGCGCTCATCAACCTCCCTTCATACTCAACGTCAATGTCAATAGCCATGAGCAGCATCGCACAAAAGAAACCTTTGCAAAACTCCGCATCAACAGTTCTCTGAGCACAGTTACCAAAAATCTCAGAGAATAAGCTATTCTCTGAGTATGCCCTCAGGTGAGGTGGATACATCATCCATCAAGTACCGTTACATCAAGTGTGGTGAGTGATATGATACCTTCCTTCGAACCGCGAAATTTGAGTTCTGACAGCTGGAAAACAAATCGGAACAGGAAAGCAACTTTTCGCTCCTAGGATTGACAAAAGATGGACTTTGTAGGGGTCTGATATCTACAACTTCGCTGAAGATTCGAGTTCATCCCCGGCGGGTTATGGGACATAAAGGAATCTTTGCACGACACCCTGAGGCGAATGGTGCGTGTTTTTCCCGACGCAAGGTTAATTCATCGGTCCTTACTCTTTTCGGCGTTGGGTTGGAGGACGAAGGGGAGGCGGTAAAACTCTCGAGGTATCGAGATGGCCGTAGTGTGAAAGAAGTCAACGACATCATGTTGCGGCGGTGCAGGCCCGCTTGAGTGGTGAGCTTCTGGATTGATGGAGAAAAGAGGCAGGTCAAAAGTGCTATTGGCATTGCTAATGGATTCTCAGTCATCGCGGCCCAGCGCTTCAGCTCCGGGTCCCGGATCGGTTTTGCTATCCATCGCACCGTGCTCACTGCTCAAGCGTGCTTATCACTAGACTCGATACCACTCTCTTCGCAACCACTCGTGCCTCGCGGTGAGCGAAGAAGACGTTTTGATCGACGGGTACTCATCAAAACGTCTTTTCGTCGTAGCGCGGTGGTTCGAGCCTAGCTCATCACCTAGCCTGGCAAGCCCGTCTCCATACTTCGAAGAAGACAATCAGGACAGCCTGGAGCAAAGAGTGCGTGCTTTTCATAATGCAAGGTCTATTCCCCGGTCTTCACTCTTCTCAGCACTTGAACGAAAGTCGGGACATAATCCTAACGCCAGAGAACGAACAAAACTTGCCGCCATGGTTCGGGCCCCTACTTAGATCGCATTGCCATGTGTCGCCTTCAACAGATATGCCAGATTGAGTCATGGAATACTATGATCGATATATCTCGATCTATATGGCAACTGGTTGTCCCCGACCATCACCTGTCAACCACGACCTCCACGAATCTCACACAGAAAGCCGACAGCTGAACCTTAGTCGCGCTTTTCCTCCAAGAGCAGGTCAGTTGGTAGAGGACGGCCCTGTCCCCGTCGACGACGCGAACCGGAAAGCGTTCGCGGTCGTCCTATTAGATGAGGTGGTCGAGAGTGCCAGTTCGCAACGTATACGGGAGAAGCTGTTTCAGTCGTCAAACTTCCCGGAAAACCTCAGCCTTGACTCGTCCCCGAGGGAAGTCAGGCACTCACCATAGAAAAACCCTCTGCCAGACCCGTCTTCGTCGTCACCTGTGTCGACGAAGATAGTATTCGGACAATCCTAGACCCCATTAGTTATGAACATATAATGTGTGTTCATGCTACTCACCCTGTGTCGAGGGTCTCTCGAGCGAGGATCACTCGATATGTCCTTCCTGCCGGCAGATACGACGATGCTGCGTACTGTCAGTCAAGACCCCGACAGGCGGTTTGTCCACGTACCAAGCTGTGGTACTAACACTCCTTTCGCTCCTGTATCGAAGTTTCCCGGCGTTCCATCCACGTTGAAAAGCTTGGTCGCTAATTGCGATGTAATCACGACCTGAAGATAACCTATGTTCAGCTTTTACATCGGTTCCAACGAACATGAAGAACTGACCGTCAGATTATGAGCGGCGCAATTGTGAAGTAGTGACTGTTTGATCTGATCGAATAACGACGTTTTCGCAGAGCTCTTCAAGTCTGTCGTGGATTGGAATGGGAAGGAGATGAAATTGAGAACAAGGAGCGATGTCTGAAATTGGGGATGGTTGGAGATCGTCTCAAGCACAGGATCTGAGCACGTACTGCGGGATTTGTCAACATGTATGAACCCAAATTGTTGATAAAGATCATAAAATCCAGGAGCGAGGGAACTCGGAGGTATGAAACCAGCTTGTCATGGCCGGGAATATCTAATAATGGTCGGTTAGTGGAAAGTTTCGGGATGACGAGCATGAAACGCACCTCCTAGCGACTCCTTGATTGTCGAAGGCCGCATCATATTCTGACACTCTGGAGAACTAAGAATTGGTAAACTGCACACGTTCGGACGTGGCCCGTGTACAAACCCACGAAAAGCACTTCCTCCTTTGCGCTGAGAAATGACCGCGTAACGCCTAATGCAATCTTCGCTTTGGGAGTTCCCGGAGGTCCCGATATCTCCAGTATGTTCCCTCGAGATATTCCGCCATCCAACAGCTTGTCAAGAGCTGGAAAATGCGTTTGAAATTTGGTGACCGTCGTTCCGCGTCTCCTTGAGGCGAGCGAGGCCGCAGATTGCATCAAAGGCTGGGTTGACACCGATCCTGATTGAGATGCTGATAACAGAGATTGAGAGGTCCCTAACGGTATCTTGAGTGCTATGATGGCGCATTAATCGGGCATTAAACTCGTCAACGAAATTCAACCCATTAGGGACCTTGCGAGAGCTCTTGTGCGGATTGTGTCGGGATTTCATCCAGTAGTTCATATCCCGCCTTTCTCAGCGACAGCAGGGATGAAGGAGGTAGTACAAGACTATGAACTGGCCGTGATTCAGAGGACATGTTGTGGTTCTGGACGCGTCGCGGTGGTCGTGGTGGAAGTGAGTAGATCTTATGTAATCTGGCAAACGCGACTCTTTTTCGAACCTCTGCCTCAGTGGGCCTTATCGTTACGCAGCTCTGCCGGTGACTGCTGCATTTGCGGCAGCGAGGTATGTCTTTGCATCTGGACTCGCGCGTCTTTCCTCATATCTGATGTTAATGATAGGTGCTTCGGTCTTACTAAATCGAGCTTCTTCATTCCACGAACTTGATCGGTAGCCCAAGGATGTTCAAGACGATTCACTTGGTGGGTCCAGTGCCATTATTCGTGTATGTCGACCGCAAATTTCTACGGGCCTGCTCGGGAATACTGAGCTAGCCAAACAGGTTTCCGAACGGTACCTACCTGCTCTGACTCATGGTTCAAAACAGAATTCCTCAACGCACAGATAGATGCATATGTACAAGCGTTCATTCTCAAGATTAGCGTCGGACCAAATGCGCACGTGGTGGCCATGGTGACTTGGGGATTCTCTTGGATTCTTATTCATGAGATCCCATGAGACTAAAACCATCAATTTGTACTGAAGTCATTGGTCAAGAGGTCACCGGTCAAGTTCAATGAAGGTTGTCTCGGGTGTATCTTCGAGACCGGGTATATAAGCCGTCGCTTGTCCGAATCGATAATTCCCTGACTTCAACTTCACCCGCACCATGAACCAACTATTTCCCCTCCCAACTCTCGATCACTTGGGCGTCCAATTCTCCCCTTCCAGCACTGATGCTATCAAAATAGCCAAAGAATGGTTCTCATCCTTCACTGAACGCGTCGCATCCAACGACCCGGGCGGTGTAGCCAGTCTCTTTGCCACCGAATCGTATTGGCGCGACATGCTAGCCCTCACATGGGATTTCCGAACCTTCATTGGCATCGACAAGATCAAACAGTTTCTCAACGATCGCCTCGACCTGTGTCAACTCAACGATCTCAAACTACGAGAAGATAGCTCGTTGATGCTGGCGCAACCCCAACCCGACTTGGCCTGGATCCAGTTCTTGTTCGACTTCAAGGTCGGCAAGGTGGGGATCGGGATGGGTATAGGTCGGTTGATCCCTCAGTCCGATGGATCATGGAAATGCCACTGCATGTACACGAACCTTGAGGACCTGCAGGGCTTTCCGGAGAAGCTCGGTTCTCTACGGAACCCTGAGCCCAGCCACGGTGTTTGGACAGAGAAGAGGAAGAAGGAGGTCGCATTCGAAGACCGGGACCCAGTGGCGTTCATCGTTGGTGCTGGGCAGAGTGGATTAGAGATCGGCGCTCGGCTCAAAGTGCTTGGGATCGACCATCTCATCGTGGATAGGAACGCTCGAGTAGGAGACAATTGGAGGAACCGCTATGAAGCTCTGTGTCTTCATGACCCCGTGTGTGAGTGGTTCTGGAAGTTTACGGTGTCTGTCGTGTTGAAAATTTCATTATAGGGTATGACCACATGCCTTATCTCCCGTAGGTCCTTACTACAACACGATGCAACATTCCATTAATCTCAATGTCAGATTCCCGCCCAATTGGCCCGTCTACAGTCCTTCTGCTAAACTTGCGGGCTGGCTCGAAAGCTATGCCGAATTCATGGAGGTCAATGTTTGGACCTCGGTGAACGTGACAAACGCGTCGTATAACGAGCAAACCAAGGACTGGAAGGTTACGGTGCAGCGATCAGATGGGAAGGAGCGCGTTTTCCAGCATATCAAACATGTCATTTTCTGCACTGGTATCGCTGCAGGAGTACCGAATATGCCCTCCTACCCCGGGATGGTAAGTTTGGTTTTCATTACACCCTTCTGCAGGTAATAACCGTACGATACGTACAGGACGTCTTTAAGGGTCAGATACTTCATTCATTCCAACACAAAAACGCATCAGATCACGCCGGAAAGAAGGTGGTTGTAATCGGTGCTTGCACATCAGGTGGGTAAAACGTCCCAATCGCTGTGTTCCGAATTCCCCTAACCCGGTATTTATGTAGCACACGACATAGCTTCCGATTACTACCTCAATGGGGTTGGTATGTACCACTAACAGCTCGTACTCTCCTCTCGGCAGAACCTGACACGCTGCCCAGATGTAACCATGTATCAACGAAGTCAAAGCTACATCATGAGTACAAAGAACGGGTGGAAGGTGTTGTTCGAGGGTCAGTGAATACAGGTTCCTTCTCTGTTCGAACAAGGCCCTCACCTTTGCCCAGGATTATACAGCGAGAACGCGGTTCCAACCGACCTGGCAGACCGGCTGAGCGCGTCTTTCCCCCATAAAATGATGGAGAGCGGCCTGGCCCAACGCGCTACGAAAGCTATTGCGGACCTCGATAAGTACGTGTCGTGGTCTTTCTATATCTGAAGCTGGAGGTTGGACGCTGAGTGTGGATCTACAGGCCACTATTAGACGCCCTCAACAAAGTCGGATTTCGGACTTACTTGGGTATAGATGACACCGGGTTCGGGAAACTAGCTTGGTCTCGTGCAGGAGGTTATTACTTGGGTAGGTCTCCTCGCGCTGAGTCTCTGATTCAGAATACTAATTGCGACTTTCACAGATGTTGGAGCAAGCCAGATGATTATCGACGGTAAAATCAAGTTGAAGAGCGACAGCAAGCTGGAGCGATTCACGGAGACGGGACTACGCTTCGAAGACGGCAGTGAGCTCCCTGCTGACGTTGTCCTTTTCGCCACTGGGTAAGTGTGTGTGGCTTGACTTTCTGGCGCACAATTGAGACGTTTCGTGCGTGGTGTTACATCAGGTTCGGCGATGTCAGGGAATACATTCGGAAGATATGTGGAGAGGAAGTGTCGAGCAAGTGCAAGCCGCTTTGGGGCATGAACGAGGAGGGCGAGATCAACGGGATTTACAGGGATCTCGGTTTCCCTGGATTGTGGTATATCATGGGTGAGTCCATCCTCAATTGGGGCGACAAAGACGCAGGAGCTGACGGCCAACCTGGATAGGCAACTTTGCACTTTGCCGGTTCCATACGAAACACGTTGCCCTTCGTAAGTCGGCATCCCAGTTATCGGTTGTTTCAAAACTCACGATGAAATCTTCAGAGATCAAGGCGATGGAAGAAGGTGTTTTTGGTACTCGATATGCACTAGAGGCCTAGAGAACGAAAGAAATCCTTTAAAGATATGTACATTATTAAGAGGGAGAAATAGAGGGACTAGGGACGGAAGTGTAGACAAGCGCCGGCCAACAAAGCTGGAACGACCAGGGCAGCAAATGCCGATCGATCCTCTTTCTCTTACTTCCATCTCCTCCTTTCCCCACTTCTTGCTGAGGTGATCCCGCTCGCGCCCATACTCGTCTACTTACATCGTTCACCTGATCCCTGCTAGAGTCATTCAAATTCATCATCGATCCGGCTGCAACGCGCTCTGGAAACCGTCATTGAACCATCCAGGATCTCAAGATCTCAATAGGCATTCTATAATGAAAGCGTTTAGGATGACTTCTGTATATGAGCTCTTGAGTCTTGAGCACCGACTCGTACTGAGTACTGCCCCCCCTCGACTACGTCTATGAGTTCATTATTACTGTAACACCTTTGTAAACTTTCACGGTCCTGATGATCATGATGTGCATATTAGAAGGGATTCCGCCGCGATCAAGTGCAGGCGTGGAGGTTGTACAGACGTAGGTATGTAGAAGCGTAGAGCGTCAAGATTCGCGTTGAACTCGCGAGGGTCAACGGGTTCCAGATGTTGTTCAGCTTTGATTATTGCGAAACGAGGGACTCGAACTTGAGGTCGGAAAACTTAGAAACACATTTATACTCAACACCCACTGCACTACATACTGAATCTTGAGAAGCAGAAAGGAGCTCAAGCATAAGACAAGTCGGGGCAGATAAATACTGGGTTTTGCATAATAGCGTGAACATGCGAAAGAAATATTTCGCCTTACGTGACCCGATCCGACACCTCCAGCCGCTGTGGCAACACGGAGATTTGACCTCCGTCGGGATATCCCGCAGTAGCTTTGACCCTCTCTGACTGGTATATATGTGTACCATTGAAGCCTACAGGTAGGATTATTTACCCTCGTCTGGGTTGTCCAAACCGGTTCAGGCTTGACTGGAGTCAGTGTTGTGGATGGAAGTCGTTCCAAGCTCAATCTTGCAGGCCCAACGGCAGCCCATACTGCGCCGTCGGCAGTATGAGCGCCCCGAGGAGCCTGACGCGAAATAGAAACATCGCGTTCACGCTATCATGCAAAACCCGGTAATACAGTAGAAAGTCGACGTCGCCGCTCTGTCCGCTCGGCATATTCGGTAATTGCCGCGGGTGATCATTTCATGGTGCACGATGGCCGCGTCTTCCTTGCCGTGACTTCCCTTGCCTCTTCCAGTGAGTACGAAAGCAAGGTATGCTTTCCCATCTGGACTCACGCGTCATTTCCCATATCTGATGCTCTGTTAATGGTACTTAGGTGCTTCGGTGTTTCCAAATTGAGCTTCGCCACGAACTTGATTGAGACTCTACTTGATTAGTTGCACCCCGTGCACCCCGTTATCCGCTATGTCGATCGCAAATTGAAAGGGGCCTGCTCGGGAACAACAAGCTAGCCAAACAGACCAGAGAAGGGCTTGTCAGGCCAGGGCCGTGATAAGTAATTGGGAACTCCCTCTTGGTTTCTTATTCATGAGATCCGAATTGCGTTAAGGTTGTCTCGGGTTTCAAGATCGGCAATACGTTGCGATTATAAGATGCTGCTCTTCCGAATTATCAGTAATTCTCTCACTTCAACTTCACCCCCACCATGAGCAGCCCATTCCCCCTCCCAACTCTCGATCACTTGGGTGTCCAATTCTCCCCCTCCAACATTGATGCTGCCAAAATAGCCACAGAATGGTTCTCATCCTTCACTGAACGCGTCGCATCTAACAACCCGAGCGGTGTAGCCAGTCTCTTTGCAGCGGAATCGTATTGGCGCGACATGCTAGCCCTCACATGGGATTTCCGAACCTTCATTGGCATCGACAAGATCAAGCAGTTTCTCAATGGTCGGCTCGACCTCTGTCAACTTAACGATCTCAAACTCCGAGAAGATGGCTCGTTAATGTTGGCACAACCCCAACCCGACTTGGCCTGGATCCAGTTCTTGTTCGACTTCAAGGTCGGCAAGGTGGGGATCGGGATGGGTATAGGTCGGTTGATCCCTCAGTCCGATGGATCATGGAAATGCCATTGCATGTACACGAACCTTGAGGACCTGCAGGGCTTTCCAGAGAAGCTTGGGCCCCTACGGAACCCTGAGCCCAGCCACGGTGTTTGGACGGAGAAGAGGAAAGAGGAGGTCGCATTTGAGGACCGCGATCCAGTTGCGTTCATAGTGGGCGCTGGGCACACTGGCTTAGAGATCGGCGCTCGCCTCAAGATGCTGGGAATCGACCATCTCATCGTGGACAGGAACGCTCGAGTAGGAGACAATTGGAGAAACCGCTATGAAGCTCTGTGTCTTCATGACCCCGTATGTGAGTGACCGTTCTGGAAATTTATAGCCTTTATTATTCTGAATGCCACATTGTGAAGGGTATGGCCATATGCCTTATCTCCCGTAGGTCCTTACTACAATACGATGCAACATCCTATTGATCTCGATGTCAGATTCCCGCCCAATTGGCCCGTCTATAGTCCCTCTGCTAAACTTGCGGGCTGGCTCGAAAGCTATGCCGAAATCATGGAGGTCAATGTTTGGACCTCAGCGAACGTGACAAACGCGTCGTATAACGAACAAACCAAGGACTGGAAGGTTACGGTACAGCGATCGGATGAGAAGGAGCGCATTTTCCCGCACATCAAACACGTCATTTTCTGCACTGGTCTCGCTGCAGGAGTACCGAACATGCCCTCCTACCCCGGGATGGTAAGTTTAGTTTTTATTGGACCCTTCTGCAAGTCATGAACGTATACTACGTGCAGGATGTCTTCAAGGGCCAGATACTTCATTCACTCCAACATAAACGCGCATCAGATCACGCCGGAAAAAAGGTGGTTGTGGTCGGTGCTTGTACATCAGGTAGGTGGAACGAAGTTTTAATCATTGCACACTGTCGGCTTTTCTTAACCGCAATATCCACGTAGCTCACGACATAGCTTCCGATTACTACCTCAATGGGGTTGGTATGTACCATTTACAGCGTCGACTTCCCTTCAGGCGAAACTGACACACTGCCCAGACGTAACCATGTATCAACGAAGCCCAAGCTACATCATGAGCACGAAGAACGGGTGGAAGGTGATGCTCGAGGGTCAGTGACACCGCTTTCCTCTTACATTTAGTCAAGGCCCTCACCTTTGCTCAGCATTATATGGCGATAACGGAGTTCCAACCGACCTGGCAGACAGGCTGAGTGCGTCTTTCCCCCATAAAATGATGGAGAGCGGCCTAGCGCAACGCGCTACGAAAGCGATTGCGGACCTCGATAAGTACGCGTCGTGGTCTTTCTATATCTGAAGCTGGAAGTTGGACGCTGAGTGTGGATCCACAGGCCACTATTAGACGGCCTCAACAAAGTCGGATTCCGGACTTACTTGGGTATAGATGACACCGGACTCGGAAATCTGGTTTGGTCTCGAGTTGGAGGTTACTACTTGGGTATGTCCCCCCTGCGCCGCGTTTCCGAATCTACTTCAAATTACGATTTCCCTAGATGTCGGAGCAAGCCAGATGATTATCGATGGCAAAATCAAGTTGAAGAGCGACAGCAAGCTGGAGCGATTCACGGAGACGGGGCTACAATTTGAAGATGGCAGTGAGCTCACTGCTGACGTTGTCCTTTTCGCTACTGGGTGAGTGTATGTGGCTTGGATGTATCTGGCGCACAGCTGAGATATTTTGCGGCGTCGTTTTAGGTTCGGGGACGTCAGGGAATACATTCGGAAGATATGTGGAGAGGAAGTGTCGAGCAAGTGCAAGCCGCTTTGGGGCATGAACGAGGAGGGCGAGATCAACGGGATTTACAGGGATCTCGGTTTCCCTGGATTGTGGTATATCATGGGTGAGTCTATCGCTGAATAGGTCGACACAGAAGCTGATCGCCAACCTGGATAGGTAACCTTGCACTTTGCCGGTTCCATACGAAACACGTTGCTCTTCGTAAGTCAGCATTCCAGTTCAAATCGTTTGTTTCGAAACTCACGATAAAATCTTCAGAGATCAAGGCGATGGAAGAAGGTGTTTTTGGCACTCGATACGCACTAGAGGCCTAGAGAACGAAGAAAGCTTTGTAGATTTGTATATATTAGGAGAAGGGAGAAATAGAAAATGTTTCCGCGAGCAGGGACCTGAAGCATGGATAAGCGCCGGTCGATAAAGCGAGAACAATGAGGGCGGCAAATGCCGATTCTCCTCTCTCCCTCTTACTTCCACCTCCTTCTTCCACTTCTTGCTTAGGCGCCTCTGCTCGCGCCCACATTCGTCTATATTCTTCTTGTTTAAACCCCAGCGATCCCTCATTACCGTCTTTTTTCTTGTATACAAATCGAAATGACCTCTCAACGAAAAGCCTTCCAACCCCATGTCGACGACCACTCGGCATCCGTGAATGCCATCAAGATTGTGAACCTCCCGAATCATGGTGAGTCCGACATACCAGCGAAATGAAGCCTCGCCTGAACTCTGAATCGACTTTCGGACAGTCAATCGCCGTGATGTTATTGCACTATTCAATACGCTTATAGGTCAATCTCGCTCGAAGCACTTCGTTCGCTGGATCTAATATATGCATAGGCGATGTTCAAAGTACCTCAGAATTTCGAGATGCTATCGGTACCCATATAGAAGTGGTATTTTCATCTCGCGATGCTGCAAAGTAAGTCCACTATGCATACTCTTCTGACAGAGTTTGACCTCTCCCCAGAAAAGCTTTGTGCATGTCAGGATACACCATTGGCGGCTGTTCATTGTGAGTTAATATGGTTTTAGTTTTCGACAGTCTCGCATATATACACCTCAGACATATCGACTCGCCTTTCCTGATTCGTACTAATCTCGCCATACAGGGCCGTGACACCGGTAGAAAGAGCTGAAGACTGTGTTCCGAAGCGACTAGATGAACGTCGAAATCTATACGTTCTTGGGATTCCGTTCGACCTCACCAAGTCAGTATTCATAGACTTTCCATCCTTTTTTCCCTACTGACCCACATTGAAGGGGCGAGTTCACCGCGATATTCTCTCGCTACGGAACGGTCGCTCACTGCGTTGTTCTTGCCACCGTGGACAACGCCTCGCGTCGCAGAGGTTTTGTAGTCATGTCCTCCCACGAAGAAGCGAAACGTGCGATGATGGCGTTGACTCGTACGCAGATCAAGTGCGTGCTATTGAAAGTCTCTTACCCTACGGTTGGTTGAACATTTTGTTTGCAGAGGTCACACCATCGATATCTCCTGGTCTATTGTCCAACGTTCTCAAGGGTTTCTCGATGGCGGGGACCGCACCAATCTTTTCGAACCTTCCATCAATTCTCCCACTGAGAACACGTACAACGACAATTTTCTGAACCCCGCAGCTTCTTTTGATCCCCTCTCTGCTCAATCTGATGATACTTTCACCCTGGTATTCACACCCTCGAACGCCCTCTTGGTTACCAACCTCCCTTTTCTCCTGTTTTCCCAAACCTCAGACTTAGAACCGCTTTTATGCCCCTTCGGAGAAGTCAAGAAACTTCAAATAATTTCCATTCCTTCCCCGCAAGAAACAACATCCGCCCTGGTGGAGTACACGGACATCTCAAGCGCTCAAGAGGCGAAGGAATACCTCCAAGGACAATGCTACGCGAACTACAGGATCAACGCCGAATATGCGTGTCTTTCTGCTCCCATGACACCTCAAATTCCTGCTACTCCTGAGCTCAACATCGACTACGAAAGTTATTCTTCTCACGATCGTATGGGTTCTATTCAACGAAGCTCCTCTACTCTCCCAGGACCTGCTCGCTGTCCCTCCCGAGTTGCTTTTGGAGGGCAGAACGCACCTGCTAAACGACCACTACAAGACATCAGTAATTCATCTTACTACACGCCTCAAACTGCGCCACATCATACCTTCTCTGCCTTGTCTACGAAGACTCCAATCTCCCGTACGGGCTCAGCGAGTTCCAAGTGGGTTTCCGTTTCCGAAGTGTCTTGTAACGCCGTGTGCTAACCCGCCTATCACTGCCAGATGGAGTTTCGATTCTTCTCGATGTTCCTCTCGCAACCAGAATCAGAATCAGACACAGTTTACCTCATATTCCGGTCAATCGCAACAGCATCACTCGTTTAGTCACAACAAGGGACGTACATGTGCGATCCATGACTAACATTATCCATCATGTCTACATTGCTTTTCTCTGCCCGCTCGTCTTCCCTCCCTTGCCATCGCCCTCGATTTCATCGCTGCATTGCACTTCTGCCTTCTCTTGCTCGGCCCATGTCCTCAACCGCATGCATTCCTGTTCTCCTGCCGAGTTTTTCCCCGTTCCTCTTCATTCCATGACTTTTCGAAGACACTTCATCGTCACCCAAAGTAAGTCTCTCCTGATCAATCTCATACTCTGCTAACGCCGAGCCGTTCTAGACAGAAAATTATGCAAACATTCACACAATAGTGATCCGTCCATGGCACATCGTCTTTTCAGTCTTCCCTCACGTCTTTGTAATTACTATTAGTATTAGGTACCAACACGTCCAGTAATAGCAGCCTTAATGTCACATAATCGGTACGCAGCGTCAATCTTGTCTATGAGTGTTGAAACGTTCACGAAATGCGGCAGGAAAAACTTGTCCTGTGGGAAAATTCTTCGCGCATCCGAGGTACCTTTCCTTCCTTCAACTTGTCTTCAAATTCCTGACTTCTTAGCATTCGGTTTGTCATCTAAATTCGCGTTTTGAGGAACGATCAGTCGCATTATTCTTCGGTATGCGTTTCCTGTGGGCCTAGCTCAGGTATAGATAACTGCACGTCTTCAATTAGGAGACGGGAGCCTGGTCGAGTTTCTTTCCGTGAGCGGGCTTTTTATGTTCAATAATTCCAATGGCGATACTTCTTTACGCCGTAGCTAGCAGCGAATCCAAATCCCATCCACAAAGCACCCGGCAAGCGGGAATCCCGAGATAATTTCCGACGCCTGTATTACGATCATCAACGTCGACGTCAATGTCAACGCGTTGTAGAATTATCCAAGCCTCTTCTGCTACGTTCCTTGCTCGGGACTGGCTTGCAACAGTGAACTGGCCGAGCTGGCGCGTGTTCCACCGTGTCCTGACTGGAGTTTAGTCCCTTTTCAAACACTCCGTCCGTAGGCGGGACTCATGTCTCGCCTCCGGAATGGGACTTGAGGAGAGCATCTATGTGGACCAGCTGCCCCACACGCTATATCGTGACCGCGTTCGAGGAACCTGGCGTTTGTATAAGCCCGGCGCAACTTTCTCCTTCGAAACGGACGACGTCCGGAATGCTGATCATCAAATGAAGCTAAGACCATGTACTTCCGGCTTTTGGCACCTTTGGGACCTTGTACCTTGACGGGAGTCTATAAAAGCAGGCGATGAGCAGACCTCTCTCCTCAGCTAGCATTCTCATCGACCGCTCGCTTCTACAGTCCCTTCTCTGCTCTTACTGTCTACTATCATGCGTTTCTCCACTCTTTTCGCTGTGTGCACGACCGCTCTGGCTGCAGCTTCTGGCGCGTTCGCCCAGACTACTGAAGGCCAAACCACTGAAGCTGAGGCTTCTTTCGGAGCCTCGTTGGGCGTCAACCTGAACCCGTACAACCATTACGGTGCTCCCATCCCTCCCTGGGAGACTGGCTGTATCCCCGGATGGTACTATGGAGACAAGAAGGATATTCTCAAGATTATCATTCCGTGGTTGAAGGACAACGTACGGACCCCCGAAATTTTTGCTTCCGCACTCGTGGAACTGACGTGCTAACCTATAGCTCATCTGTTTCATCCTCGATGTTCTTCACCTCGGTATCAAGTGCCCTCACAAGCCGCCCCCGGGCGATGGCTGGAAGCAAACTTTTAGCGACTACGATGGTGCCATCCAGGCCGACGACTACTTGACTTACGGTTTGGTCGATACCGTTGATGGTACGCGTATTTCGATCTACAACGCTGTTTTACGACTCATCCACGAGCTTTCTGTAGACTGCAAGGCTATGTGTTCTAACGTCGAGGGTTGCACCTTCTTCAACAGTGCGTCCGTTACCTATTGATTCTTCCGTATAATCTCACGCTGACATACGCTTCGACATTTGCAGCCTACCATGATGTCAACGGAAAGGTACGTTGATCCCCGCTCGTTAATGGGGAATTCCGGAAACTCACCAGCTGTCTCTCAGGACGGAAGTCCTCTCTTGACATGCTCCCTCTTCAAGTCATGCCACGGCAAAGAGCAGGCCACCAACAAGGGCGGACAGACCCAGCCCGACGGTAGCACCAACTATATCAAGGATAGTGCCGGATACTGCAAACAATAAGGAATGAGAAGGCCGCTGTTTTTCGTGATCTCTCAGGGATATTCGTAGAATTTGTATGGACTTCCTTGGTCATTGGGTTTCTTTTCGAGTTTGTTCCTTTTGTGTCGATTACGCTCCTTTCGTGCTGCATAGACATTGGACAATTTCCCCAAAACCTTCTTGGTTGACAACTTGTATTGTTCGAAAGATAGTTGTAGACAGGGCAGAGACTCATACAGTACATATCACTGGGTCGATAACCCTTCTTCTCAGCCACGCAGGGCCTCGCTGAGCGGTGTGAGTAAGAACCGATTGGGGCTGATTTCGGGTAGTGGTCCGTCTACGGGAGTAGGGGCGAAGGCAGTGGTTGATGGAATGAGATTTCCGCTTCCGTACGTTGGCTTTGGAGGGGGCGCGACGAACGGGTGGGCTTCAGTATTGAAAACGTCTGTTCGTAACGGGTAGGAAGAAAGGTAAGGAACAAAGAGTTCAACATGAGAAGATATGATCAGCTGACGTACATTCTTCCAGGGAAATGTGGTTCGGGTCATCGAAGGTGAGGTACCTAGTGATGATCCAGTTGAAAGAACCACCGAGGCTACTAGTCAGGTTACTCACAAATACTTTAGAACCTCGGCAAACCAAAAACTCTGTGTAAGATCCATCTGTCCTTCCGAGGGATCATCTACGTTGTTTAGTCCTGCAAAACCGCCGGTCTTCTTCGCGGGGAGGTACTTGTTGAAGCTAGCGATAGCACTGGCAGCTCGGTCGAGGTATCTGTGATCCCCAGTGGCACGCCAGGCATAGAAGTTGGACTCCAATACCTCAGGTCGGAGTATATATTCGGTGTCGGCGATGTAGAAGCCATGCTTCTCGTAGAATACCGCCTGTGCGGGAGTGAGATGTCTGTTATTGGAAAAGTCATCCTTGTTAGTGGTTATGTACTGGAAGACTTCTGGGCCAATACCAGTTCTAATCCGAAGAAAAAACAATGAATAAGTGCGAGAACGTCTGATATAGAAAGGAAAACGTACGCGGTACTAGCGTAAGTATTCCAGCATGCATCTATCAAATCCAATCCAATTTTGACGATAGTGTCGTTGTTCAAAAGATGTCCCCCTGCAGAAAAATTCAGAACTACGAAGGCCTCCGAGTATGGGACGCGAACCGTAAATCCAGTTTCCGCCGTGAAAGCATGCCAAGTGAGAGCTGATACCGGTTATCCTAGCGTGTTTACCCGTTCCATCTCGGTCAGCGAGGTATACGTGATGTCCGACAGTTGACGTCTACCATTTCGAATTGGTGAAAGGTTCATCCTCTGTGATACTGTGGATCAAACGAGACCCTCACCCTGAGAAGGTGTGTGATAGAAGAGTCAACAGCGGTGGCCCACGTATCCGCGAATAAGTTGTCATCGGTGTTGGTGAGGCGGGGGTATTTGAGCAGATACTCGAAATAACTGTCCGATCCGCCACCCCACGTCTGGGAGGTGCTCTTCTCAGTAGCTTGTCAGGGGAGAGCCACATTGACCTCTACTTACTATATGATCGTCCGCGAATTTGCTGGTCTTGGGATCGATTAATTGAGCGGCTAGTCCTTCAAACTAGCATTGAAAAATCTGATCTCAAGTTTATTTAGACAACATCTACCTGGAAGAGGAGCGGGCTGAGATGTCATTGTTCAATCAGCGTGGAGTATCTGCTGAGAAACGTGAAAAGACCCTCACAAGGTTTGCGATCGTCCGCACTGCATCAACCGTCAGTCGCTCGTAGGTCTTGTTGCCGGTGTGTTTGGTTAGTGTAGTCCACTCCAAATCAAGCTGAACACGGACAAAAGGTCAGTGACAACGGTACGACCCCAATATGTGCCCAATCACCGTTCCAGCCTCTGCAATAAGGTTCTACGACGTTCTATCAGTCAACAAGATAGGGAGAAGTTACAGAATAACGCGCATACTACAGCAATGCTTGGGGTGTTGGTGGAGAAATTGAGCTGGCCGTATGGAATCGTCTGATCCTAGACATAAAGTAGAGATGGATAAGTGCGTGGTTTCATCTCTCGGGAGGCTAGGGTGATCCTTACAGGTGACTTCCAGGCGTAGGCCATCTTGTCAGCGACCTCTTGTGCCTTCCGTAATAAAATTTCGTGTTCGTTCCCGCTGAGCTCATAAGCACTAAGAAGTCCTCCTAGGTAGCGAATGGTGGTTTCGAAAACGCTTGCAGTACCCGGTAAGGGAGCGTGCAAGGACTCTCGAGGAATAGGCATACCTGACTGTCTGATCATCCTTTTGAGATTTGTTGAAGTCAATATGGCCGACGAAATCAACGGCCTCCTTGAAGAGATCCTTCAAATCACATTAAGTCTCTGCGTCGACGAAGATGGTTAGGAAATATCCTTACATCGAATCCCATGATGTGCTAGATGGAACATGGTGAACAGGTAGCTGGAGACCGAGACATCAGAACGTACCATGGTGCTCATCGCATCAACGATGGTAGCTCCCCATCCATTACGATCGTCGTTGGGCTCACCAGAGACTGGCATCAGGTCATCGTGGCCGAAGGCGTACTTCCTAATCGACGAAGAACTTAGAAAACGCGCCTCCTGGCGGTGCACGAGACTCACCGATACGCGCCGTAGCTACGTTGGAAGATGTCTTTGACGGCCTCTCGTTGTCCAGCGTAGGTTGGCGGCAAGACAAGGCCGGGCTTCTGGACCGGGCCCGCTAGTGTTGTGGCTAGAGAGGCGGAGCAGAACATGAGGGTGAAAGAACGAGTCAAGACCATCTTTCCAAGCGCCAAAACCACAAGTCAAGAGGGATGGTAAGAGCCCAACGAGCTCAAGCTTCTTATACAGCCCCGAAAGGTCTATTACCACATGTCCTCGGAGGTTATGGACAGTCATTGGATAGGAAGCATTCTGCGCCCGTCGCTTTTTTAGCTGCTCTCGCTTCTGACCAGGAGGCCAAGGGTAATTGAACGCCGCCATGCAAGTAAGGTTGATTGATTATTTGCACTTTGGCGTGAACAACTTCTGTTGGCTTGTTAATATTGGGATGGAGCCACATGACAGATGAGAACCATGCTCTTTGGGCGGGCGACCACAAGGCCCTCTTGCTGTTACTCGAGGCGTCGCTCGATGTCCGACATGATTAGGCACGCCCGCACTGCCTTCTGAATACGTTATCCGAGAGAGTTCGTGAAATGTGACGCGGTTGAGAATTAGAAATACCCAATTCCGCCCAAATCCCAAGTTTCGAAAAGCACTGTGAGTGAGCGCTGCACTGGTTTCGCTTGCCAGTGTGCAGTTGACCTGCTAAGAATACATCCAAGCTGCTGAATTTGAGTCGCAACACGAGTAGTGTCTGACGTGCCGGGTGCTGTAACTTGCTTTAACTAGACCTTGTTTTTCCAGGGTCTGTTATCACCGTCATCCCCTTCAGGCCCCAGGTCCCACAAAAGCGCTATAGTCATCAGACGCAAGTCAGACGACAAGAATGGAGATGAGTACAGTCGAAGGCCGCACAGAAGACTCAGATCGTGTCCAATATACACTGTCTCCTATTTTCGCAACGTCTAGTCATACCATCGCTCGACGCCTCGAAAAACCTCAATGCACAGCCGTTCCCATACTGTGAGGTTATCGTTACTCATCGTCCTTCACTTCAATGCGATTCCCAGATACGGCGATGGTCGTCCCACAGCGTCCCACTTGATCGAATGTCGGTTGAAATAACCTATGGGAGTAGATAATAGCTTTGGTTGCGTCTTGAGTACGATTATTGCATTGTTGCTGGAGGAACTGATGCCACACGGGAGGAGAACAGAGAGTTGGTTACCGACGCGAATGTCATCGCGTGGTTTTATTTGGATCTATTGATGATCGTTGGGGTATATTGGTCCTTCTGACAGTTGGCATCCTTTGGCGTGTGCAGTTCACCGGGCGCCTTTCTACTTGAAGGTGTAATACTTCTCTCTGGAGCCGCGAAGCATTACTTGTTGGACCCGCAATCTCACCTGTGTAGAAGTTGTATGAACAAAAAGTCAAGTTGGGCTGGGGAGGGGAACGCCTGCCGTGCTTGTGTTAGAGTTATTATCAGCAAGCGGCACCATCTTTTGCAGGGACCTCGACCTCAGACTAAGTGTATCAAGGACGTCGATGATTAATGTAGGCAGTCAGAAACGAGAAGGCTGCTTCCCGGGATCTCTCGGGGATATTTGTGGGTTATTATGTATGGTCGCATTCCTTTCGCGTTGCTCAGACATTGGACGATCCTTTTCCTCAAATCTTTCTTGACGACAGCTTGTATTGTTTGAAAATAGTCGCAGACAGATACCCTTACAGCATAGATGACTCGATTTGTGTCCCTCCTTCAGTCATGCAGGAGCTCGCTGAGCGGCGTAGGCAAGAACCGATTGGGGCTGATTTCGGGTAGAGGCCCGTCTTCGACGGGAGTGGGGGCGAAGGAGGTGGTCGTTGGGATGAGATTTCCGCTCCCATATGTTGACTTTGGAGGGGGCGCGACGAATGGATGGGCCTCGGTATTGAAGACATCTATCCAGAACAAAAAGTAAGAGACGAGGAATTCAGCGACAGGAGATATGATAAATGGCGTACATTCGTCGAGGGAAATGTGGCTCGGGTCGTCGAAGGTGAGGTACCTAGTAATGATTCGTCTAAAAGAACTACCGAAACTACTTGTCGGGCGACTCACAGGTACTTCAGAACCTCAGCAAACCAGAAACTATCGGTAGTATCAATCTGTCCCTCGAAAGGGTCGTCTACGTTGTTTAGTCCTGCAAAACCGCCGGTCTTCTTAGCGGGGAGGTACTTGTTGAAGCTCACGATAGCACTGGCAGCTCGGTCGAGGTATTTGTGATCCCCAGTGGCACGCCATGCGTAGAAGTTGGATTCCAACACCTCAGGTCGGAGCATATAATCGGCGCCTGTAATATAGAAGCCATGCTTTTCGTAGAATACCGCCTGTGCTGGAGTGAGATGTCTGTTATTGGAAAAGTCATCCTTGTTGGTGCTTATGAACCGGAAGACTTCTGGGCCGATACCAGTTCTGATTAGGAAGACACAATGAATGGCTGCGAGAACATCTGATACAGAAAGGAAAACGTACGCGGTACTAGCGTAAGTATTCCAGCATGCGTCTGTCAAATCCAATCCGATTTTGACGATAGTGTCGTTGTTCAAAAGACGCCCCCCTGCAAAGAAATTCGGAACTATAAAGACCTCCGGGTACGGTACACATACCATAGATCCAGTTTCCGCCGTGGAAGCACGCCAGATGAGAGCTGACATCAGTTATCCTGGTGTGTTTACCCGTGCCATCTCGGTCAGCGAGGTATACGTGATGTCCGACAGTTGACGTCTACCATTTCGGATTGGTGAAAGATTCATCCTCTGTGATACTGTAGATAAAACGTGATCCTTACTCTGAGAAGGTGTGTGATAGAAGAGTCCACGGCAGTGGCCCACGTATCCGCGAATAGATTATCATCGGTGTCGGTGAGGCGGGGGTATTTAATCAGATACTCGAAATAACTGTCTGATCCACCACCCCACGACTACGGGGCGTTCTTGTCAGTAATTTGTAAGTGGAGAACCACACTTCGGCCTATACTCACTATGAGATCATCTGTAAATCTGCTGGTCTTCGGGTCGATGTGTTGGGCGGCTAGACCTGCAGACCAGCATTCATAAAGCTGATCTCAGGCTCGTGGAGACCACATTTACCTGGAAGAGGAGCGGGCTGGGATGCGATTGAACAATCAGCATGAAGCATAGAGGAACCGTGTGAAAAGTGGCCCTCACAAGATTTGCAATAGTTCGCACTGCATCGACCGCCAGTCGCTCGTAAGTCTTGTTGCCAGTGTATTTGGTCAAAGTGGTCCACTCCAAATCAAGCTGGACACGAACGAAAGGTCAGTATCAACCTTGCCACCTCAATGCGTGCCCAATTACCGTTCCGGCCTCCGCAATGTTGCTCTTAGACAACAAATCAGAATCAGCGTCGCCAAGATAAGGAAGGAATGCTACATAACACGCTCACTGTTGCTATAACCGGCTTATTGTTGGAGAAATCGAGGAAACCGTACGGAAGGGTCTGATCCTAAACATAGTAGAGATGGTTAAGCGTGTGGTTTTATCTCTCGGGAGTCCAGACTGGTCCTTACATGTGACCGCCAGGCGTGGGTCATCTTGTCTGCAACCTCCTGTGCCTTCTTCAACAAGATTTCGTGCTTCTTCCCGCTGAGCTCATAGGCACTAAGGAGCCCTCCAAGGTAGCGGATAGTCGTTTCAAAAACGCTTAAGGTGCTCGGTAAGAGGATATGAGAGTCCGAGGAATGGGCATACCTGACTGTCTCGCCTGTTTTAGATTTGCTAAAATCAATATGGCCGACGAACCTGACAGCCTCATTAAAAAAGTCCTTCACATCACGATAAGTCTCCGTGTAATCGTAGATGACTAGGAAACCCCCCCACATCGAATCCCATAATAAGCTAGATGGGTATATCAAACAGGTATACTGAAAGCTGAGGCATCAAAGCGTACCATGGTGCTCATCGCGTCAACGATGGTAGCTCCCCATCCATTACGACCGTCGTCGAACCCGCCAGAGACGGGCATAAGGAAATCGTGGCCGAACGCGTGTTTGCTGGTCAGTGAAATTGATAAAAATGCGCCTCCCGACAGTGCTTCAAAGACTCACCGGTAAGCGTCATAGCTACGCTGGAAGATGTCCTTGACAGCCTCTCGTTGTCCGGCGTATGTTGGCGGCAAGACGAGGTCTGACTTCTGGACCGGACCCGCCAGCGTCGTGGAGAGGGAGGTGAAGCAGAGTAGTAGAGAGAAAGAACGGGTTGAGAACATCTTCTTGAGTGCCAAAACCACGGGTCAGGGAATGGTAAGAACCGACGCTTCTTATACTTACAAACCCCCGAAAAGTCCATTGCCGCATGTCCTCGGAGGTTATCGAATCCGAGACAGTCATTGGATACCATGGTTAGGGAGTATTTTTCGCCCTTCTCTTTTTTAGCCGCTCTCGCTTCTGCCCAGGAAGCCGAGGGTGATTGAACGTATTCCTGTAATCAAAACAAACAAGGCTGATTGATTATTTGCACTTTGGTGACTTCTGTTGGGGGTTCATATTGTGATGGTGCCACACGATAGACAAGAGACGTGTTCTCGAGGCGGGCGACCACAAGACTTCCTTGCTTTGACTCGAGGTGTCGCTTGATGTCCGACATGATTAGGCACGGCGGCACCTTCGACTACAAACGTTGCCCGAGACGTCGTTGGGTATGAGACGGCTGAGATTCAAGGCTTAGTCTTTGGGACCCAATTTCCCTAAATCGAGAGCAAGAGTGCACGCCGCATGGATTTCGCTTGCCAGTGTGTAGTTGGCCCGCTAAGAATACACCCAAGCTGTGAATTTGGACCACAGCGCGAGTAGTGTCTGACGTGCTGGGTGCTGTAACTTGCCTTAACTAGACCTTGCTTTTCCAGGATCTGTTATCACCGTCAGCCCTTCCAGGCCCCAGGTCCTGAAAGAAGCCGTAGTCATCAGACGCAAGTCAGACGACAAAAATGGAGTGTAGTATGAGGCCGTACCGAACCCTCAGATCGTGCCCAAGTATAATGTTTGTTCACCTCATCGCTCACCACCTCAAGAAAGCTCCACCCAATCGTTCCCATAGCATAGGATTATCCTTTCCCATTCTGCACCTCGATATGGTTCACAAACACCGCGATGGTCGTTCCAGAATCTTGAAAGATTACAATGTCGGTCACGGTCTTCTGATGTCAGGATGGGAGTAGATGACAGCTTTTATTGATACTCGAGTACGATGTCGATATTGTTGCTGGAAGAGTCAATATCATTGCTACTATGGTATGGGAGGAAAACGGGGAGTTGGTCACGGCCAATAGCTGACAGAGTCACCCTGAAGCAAATGACATCGCGTGGTTTTATTTGGACCTGTTGAGAGTTATTGGGGCGTGTCGGTCCCCCTCACGCGCACACACACGAGCAGTACTGGACACTGCAAGCAGTAAGAGACGCGAAGAGTGCCGTTTTTCTCAGTCCTAGATCTTCCAAGAATATTCACGGGGTAGCAATACGCTCTTCTTGTGCTGCATAGATATTGGAGAATCCTTTTCACCGAATGTTCGTTGTCTACAACTTGTATTGTTTGAACATGAGTAGTTGCAGACAGATACTCTTACAGTATAAATTACTTGATCAGTAGCCCTTCTCTCAGTCACGCAAGAGTTGGCTAAGGGGTGTAGGCAAGAACCGATTTGGACTGATTTCAGGTGGAGGCCCGTCTTCAACGGGAGTGGGGGCGAAGGAAGAGGTCGGGGTAATGAGATTTCCGCTACCGTACGTCGGTTTCGAAGAGGGCGCGATAAATGGGTGGGCTTCGGTGTTGAAGACGTCTGGTGGAAAAAGCAGAAGGAAAGAAAGTAAGCGACAAAAAGTTCGACACAAGAAGACAGAATCAAATCACGTACATTCGTCGAGGGAAATGTGGTTCGGGTCGTCGAAGGTGAGGTACCTGGCAATGATCCAGTCAAAAGCAATCCAGAGACCACGTTTCAGGTGACTCACAGATACTTCAGAACCTCAGCAAACCAGAAACTTTCTGTATCGTCGATCTGTCCTGCGGAGGGGTCGTCTACATCGTTTAATCCTGCAAATCCGCCGGTCTTCTTAGCGGGGAGGTACTTATTGAAACTCGCGACAGCACTGGCAGCTCGGTCGAGGTATTTGCGGTCTCCAGTAGCACGCCAGGCATAGAAGTTAGATTCTAACACCTCAGGTCGGAGAATATAATCGGCGCCTGTGATATAGAAGCCATGCTTCTCGTAGAATACTGCCTGTGCGGGAGTGAGGGTTACGTTGTTGGAAAAGTCGTCCTTGTTGGTAGTTATGAATCGGAAGACTTCTGGGCCAATACCAGTTCTGCATCCGAGAAGGAAAAACAATGAATGGTCGGGAGAATGTCTGATACGGAAGAGACAACGTACGCAGTGCTAGCGTAAGTGTTCCAGCATGCGTCTGCCAAATCCAATCCAATTTTAACGATAGTGTCGTTGTTCAGAAGACGTCCTCCTATAAAACAATATCAAAACATATTTAGAGCCTTCAAGTACGGTATACATACCGTAAATCCAATTCCCGCCGTGGAAGCATGCCAGGTGTGAACTGACACCATTTATTTTGGCGTACGGACCCGTTCCATCTCGGTCAGCGAGGTATACGTGATCTCCGACAGTTGACGTCTACCATTTCGGATTGGTGAATGGTTCAGCCTCTGTGTATATAAACGAGACCCTCACCCTGAGAAGGTATTTGATAGAAGAATCAACGGCGGTTACCCACGTATCCGTGAATAGGTTGTCATCGGTGTTAGTGAGGCGGGCAAATTTGATCAGATACTCGAAATAACTGTCTGATCCGCCGCCCCACGTCTACGAAGCGTTCTTGTCAGTGATGAGCAGAGAGCCACATTGACCTCTACTCACGATGTGATCGTCCGTGAATTTAGTAGTCTTGGGGTCGATGCCTTGAGCAGCGAGACCTGCAAGCCAGAGTCAAAAAATAGATCTTGAGACTGTGGAGATAATATCTACCTGGAAGAGGAGCGGGCTAGGGTCGATCGTTGAGCTTGGAGCATATGGAAAACGTGTGAAAAGCAATCCTCACAAGGTTTGCGATAGTTCGCGCTGCATCGACCGCCAGTCGCTCGTAAGTCTTGTTACCAGTGTATTTGGTCAAAGTGGTCCACTCCAAATCGAGCTGAACACGAACGAAAGGTCAGTATCAATCGTGCCAGCGCGATACGTGCCCAATTACCGTTCCGGCCTCCGCAATGTTGCTCTAAGACAACGAATCGGAATCAGCGTCGCCAAGATAAGGAGGGGATGCCACATAACACGCTCACTGTTGCTATAACCGGCTTATTGTTGGAGAAATCGAGGAAACCGTACGGAAGGGCCTGATCCTAAACATAGAGTGGAAATGGTTAAGCGCGTGGTGTTATCTCTCGGGAGTCCAGACCGGTCCTTACATGTGACTTCCAGGCGTAGGCCATCTTGTCTGCGACCTCCTGTGCCTTCTTCAACAAGATTTCGTGCTTCTTCCCGCTGAGCTCATAGGCACTAAGGAGCCCTCCTAGATAGCGGATAGTGGTTTCGAACACGCTTGTGGTTATTCGGTAAGAAGAGCGTGAGAGGACCCTCGAGGAATAGGCATACCTGACTGTATCACCTGTTTGAGACTTGCTGAAGTCAATATGGCCGACAAACTCGACAGCCTCATTGAAAAAGTCCTTCACGGCATAGTAAGCTCCCGTGTAAATGCAGATGATTAGGAGGTCCCCTTACATCGAATCCCATGATTTGCTAGAAGAAAGATCAGATGTGTATACCGTAAAACGAGACATCAGAGCGTACCATGGTACTCATCGCGTCAACAATACTAGCTCCCCATCCATTACGTCCATCGTTAAAACCACCGGAGACGGGCATTAGGTCGTCGTGACCGAATGCATATTTGCTGGTCAACGAGGGGGTCAAAAAACGCGCTTCCCGGTGGTGCATAAAGGCTCACCGATACGCGCCGTAGCTACGTTGGAAGATGTCCTTGACGGCTTCTCGCTGTCCGGCATAGGTTGGCGGCAAGACGAGGTCCGCCTTCTGGACAGGGCCCGCTAGTGTCGTGGCTAGAGACGTGAAGCAGAGCAGGAAGGAGAAAGCACGAGTGATAGCCATTTTTTCGGGTGCCAAAACGACTGGTGAAAGAGTTCGACAGGCTCAACCTTTTTATACAATTCCGAACAATCCATGACCACATGCCCTCGGAAGTTATCGAGGCAGCCATTGAGTAGGGAGTATTCTGCGCCCTTTTCTTTTTCGGTCGTTCTCGCTTCTGACCAGGAAGCCAAGGGTGATTAAACGCGATCTTGCAATTCAAACAAATAAGGCTGATTGATTGTTAGCACTTTGGGGCGGATGACTTCTGTTGGCGGTTAATATTGGGTTGGAGCCACATGATCGACAAGAAGCATGCTCGCGAGGTGAACGACCACAAGGCCCCCTTACTGTTACTCGAGGCGTCGCTCAAAGCCCGGCATGGTTAGGCACGGTGGCCCCTTCCAAATGATCAACGACGTTGCCCAAGAGTGGGTGGAGATGACGCGTTGAGGACCAACGGCACCCAATTTTCCCAAAATCAGAAACAAGAGTTAACGCCGCATGGTTTGCACTTGCCAACATGAAGTTTGCCTGCTAAGAATACATCCAAGCTGTTGTATTTGGGTCATAACGCGAGTGATAGACGGTAGCCTGACGTGCTGGGCGTCGGAAGCCTCCCTTAAGGAGAACTTGCATTTCCAGGATCCGTCATCGCCATCAGCCCTTGAAAGCCCCAAAAGAGAGCCGTCTCGACTCTCATCAGACACAAGTCAGACGACAAAATTAGAGACGAGTGCTGACGGTATGAGGCCGTACCAAAGCCTTGGATTGTGTCCAGCGACTACCAATCATTATTGAGCTTTCGCGACGCACTTTTCATCCCAACGCTAAACGCCGTCAACAAGCTAGGAATCCAGGCTCCAGCCGTTTCTGTAAACCTCGCGAGGTTGTACCTCCCGTCACCGTTCGCCCCGATATGATGCTGGCAATTGGCATGCCGCAGATTGTCGCTCCAGAATCCTAGCCATGTCGACCATAATCTCCGACTGGGTCTTTGATTGTGGATCACGATATCGCTGCTGGATGTATCGATGGAAGGAGACAACAGTGACAGACAGTCGGTCATGGCCCTGGAGCAAATGACATCGCGTGGAATTATTTGGACCTATTGATGGCCAATGGGGTGTATCGGTCCTCTCCGAGAGCCTGGCGCGGCTCCAGTTCATTGACCTTGACCTGCCACCACCATCCTAGGAAATTCCTACCTCGCTCTTGAAGATCTCTTCGAAGACGACCCACGCTCTTTTCTAACATGCCTACGAATCGCAAGAACACCCTACGTCGCGCGTCGCTCCAGCGCGTCTCCCACGGCTTCTTCCTTCTTTCGCAGATATTCACTCTCGTTACCAACGCTGCCCCAGTCGCTCTTTCTCTCGATCGTTTACTCGATGAGTCAGCAAACTCCACAAAGCTTCCTGCTACCCCAGAACCCACACTCAGCGAACTCCCAGTCACTGTGGCACCCGTCACTCGGACAGACCGGTTCAAAGTACTCGCTCACAAGGCCACGGCGTTGCTGGACGGTGTGACTGTTTCTGGTATCTCTATCAAGAACGTACAGACGTTTGTCTCGCTACCGTCTATTCCTACTCCTCTCCCAGTCTTCTCCTCTATCGAGACGATTACCTCATCTGTGAATAGCGAGGATTACACCTCACCTTCCCTTGCGACCACATCACTAGCGTCTATTTCCTCGTTCCTCCAACAGCCTCTATCCCCCTCAACTATTGAATCCTCGCCCACCTCAATCTACTCAGCAACCACCGTTTCCTGGCCTACATCAATCCACTCCGCATCTTCAAGTCTCTTCTCTAGTTCGAGCCCGGTAATCATCAAAACAGGTCTCGCCCTGCAAGCTACTGAAGCAGACGCGCCCTACACTTCGATTGTCCAACCTATCCCAACGACTGTGCAGATGACCGTCTCTCCCTCCCTCGTTTCGAATCCTGATCAGCCGAAGCCATTCCGTCTATCGAACCACCCCCACCTGCTTGGATTTGGGGTGCTACTCATCGTCTTTATACTCTTCATTGTGATTAGTATCGTGATCACTCGCGCTCGCCGTATCAACTATTGTTGTAGCAGGAGAAAGAGGATAGACTACGGGTTGGATAGGTGCATAGAAAAGGACATGGATAGGGCCGCAGCATGGCCCCAAAGGTCAAGCCAGACGTCGATTGCTCCCCTGGTTTGTCGAGAGATTTGGAGGCCTCAGTCTCCCAGCCAGGGACCGATGCAGGACAGGGAGCTCGCGCGCCTTCAGAACAGAGTCATCGACATCGTTCCGGATTTCCCAAGAAGCCGATTCTCCGTGACTTCGTCAGACCTGGGCTCTATACACGACCCTTTCCAGATTGGGGAAGCGGAGGACGATGAATCAGAAGCCGATACCCACATTGGACACGACGCGTCGCCTCTGCTCCCGCCTGCGGAGTTCTTCTCTCTCCCTTCAACGTCGACCATAGCATCAAGGCATTCTAGAAGGAACAGCGCTCCCGTGTTTGGAAAGCATCGAAGAGTGGCTGGCTTAAGTATGGCATCATATCGGTTGAGCAGGGCGAAATCCCTGAAATCGAAGAGGGGCACTGCTATCAGTAACCATAGGAAGTCTCGGTCGATGCCTTGTGGGAGTGATCATCAGTGGTTTTAGTAGATAGTGATGAGAATGTATACCCCGGCAAGCTGATATTAGTTTGAGGACTTAGTCTTGAGCTCGTCACTATGATGATATCAACGATGGAATTCTCACTGCCAAATCTATTCGGCATGACATTCGGCACTCTGTCCATCTGCCGAAGGCTTTCGTGTCCTCCGAACGACTTGACACAACTGCCGAAGACATTCGCATCCATGTCTCCGCAATATTTCTACTGGCGTTGGAAGAAACTTTGGAAGGATCCCTCCGGAAAGCAACAATGCCCACCAACGGGGTCGCAACTCCGCCTCCTGCGCTTCTGAAATTGCCCTGGAAGAACCAGCAGCCTATCAAAGGACTCTACGTCTTGGGTCGCGTGCTGTCATTGTTACTTCTGATCCCATCTTGGAGTCTCTACTACTTGCTAGCGAAGAAACCTCGAGCCTCCTGGACAGTTGGTCAAAGCGTAGCAGTTTGCGCATTGCGTTGGATTGTCCCGCTCAATGCCGAATGTGGACTCAGTCCCGATTCTGTCAGCAAAGTCAGCCCACCAAGTGAATTCAAAGAGTCTTCGCTGATTTGGATGGAGCCGGCGAATGAAAAACTTGTTAGGGGCTTAGCCAAGGACGAGAGGGTGCGACCGGTGAAGGTACCGGGATACGTATGGCCGCGAGGAAAGGGACTGGACGATGACGATGCACAAGAAGGTTTTGTGGCGCTGTTCATTCATGGAGGGGGGTATATGATGGGAAATGGGACGGAGAACTTTGGCGAAATCGGTGTGTATCCCACTCGTCATTTTGAGTCACCGTAAGACAGGCCTAACTCCCTGTGTAGACATTGCAAGGAAGCTCCTGAACAAGGTATTCTCCATTCGATTCTGATTCTGAGAGACATAACTCACAATTCTCTTCAGAATCCGAGTATCAAACGGCTGCTGTGTACGTTCTTGAAGATCGTTTCCAGCTTCTCCTTCTCACCTGTTCGCAGCCGTGGAATACCGTCTCGTAGGAGACGAATGTCATCCTGCACAACTGTTAGATGGTTTAGCGGCGTACTCGTATCTCCTGCGCACCGCGAAGGTCAACCCGTCCAGGATCATCCTAATTGGGGCTTGTTCCGGGGGTGAGACCCAATTCCGGGTGTATACACGAAAGATACTAATCTTCACAACCAAGGCCACCTGTCTATGATGCTACTGCGTTACCTGTACGAAGAAAAAGTTCTCCCACTCCCCGCTGCCTTGATGCTCTTTGCGGTAAGCTCCTAGTTCACCCTCCTTGCCGAACTACACCTCAGTAACGATCTGTGTTTCAGCCAGTCTTAGATATGGGTCAGTTCAAACGTATCATTTATCAGTGGGAGATAAATCCTGAATTGCCCAAATATTTTCTTTCGTTCTCCACAGTAACCGACTTCGAGATTGTCCAAGGCCTCTCCACGCATCGCGAAAGCGCCAACATCGACTGGCTCACCACCTCCCACTACGCCAACGTAAGGTTCTTGGGTCACAACAGCCCCGACTTGCTCAAATCTCCAGCCATCGCCTCGAGTGCGTGTATTATTTTTATGCCGCTTTTCTCACTAAAACCTTTGAAAATCAAAGATCGCGCCCCTCCAGGCTCCTACATTGGGTATCCCCCAACCTTTGTCTCAATCGGAGATGCTGATTTACTACTGGCGGAGATTGAGCAGCTCGTGAAGACAATGCAAGACGACCGCGTCGATGTGGTGTTGGACATTCAGAAGGACGGAGTTCATCATTTTCTTTCAATCCCCTTTGTGCCCACGGACGGTGCCAGGGAAGATGCGATTAAGAAAGCCGTTAAGTGGGTCGGATCGTTGGAAAAACGGATCGCTTCGTAGTAGATATCCCTTGCATCGTTTCCTTGGTGTAAGTATGTTCTCCGTTGTACTCATATACTAATGGTCAATCAGGTCGGCAAACGCCGGCTTATTTCACGCGCCATTACTATCTCAAAAATTGGTTTTTCGAGGTGTAGTAGAGTAAAAAAGATTAAGTCTACCAGTAAGCCCTACTAAAAATGTCCTTCACGATACATGTCCATGTTAACAAAAGAAAGTAAAAATCCCACACGATGGCTTTGAGGGCGGCTCTGAGGTTGGCTTTGAGGGCGACCCTGAGGTTGGCGTTGAGGGCGAATCTGCGGGCAGCGCCGAGGAACTCTCGCTGTACTTGTAGCAAAGACCGTTGGCTTGGGTGTTCAAATAGTCGCTGACCCTAGTCTCTTTTCCAAGGAGGTTGAGCGTGGGCATAACGTCGTTTTTGGATGCGCGTTGTGTCTGTCGAACGTCGTTGAACCCGCTGTAGTCCCCGAGGCGAGTAGCATTGTTTCCTTGCCACTGCACAAGGTCAAATGAGAAGTCAGCCGTTACGTTCTGCGACGGGAGGAAATACAATTGTGAGAACCGACCTTGGCCCAAACTCGGTCGACGTTGGCATGATGCATGTAGAAGATGGGGTCGTTCGGAGCCCAGTGGGGACCCATCTCTCCGCCTACCCTGTTGTGGACTGGGGTACGTCAAGCAATCATGAGACATTGAGGGCATGTTGTGACGGGGAGCAACAAAATACTTACTCGAATTATGAGGTCCATTTTCGAGAGTGAAGTGCATATTGTTGTAGTCGGGCTGAGAGTATATGTTTTTCATCATCTCAGAATCGTACTGGGGCAAGGAAGCAGTATTCAGATGCTGGGCTTGCGGGGAAAGAGTCAGTTTGAGATCTTACCGAACGTCTACGCATGTCACCCGGGCTCCCAGTTGGGTCTCCATCGTTCCACCCTCGGGTGAGGCAATGAGGTTCGTTCTTGTTGACAAACGCGTTCTTGGTTCCAATGTGGAGAGTTATGTCAGAGTAGGGACCGTCTTTGACACAATTATCGGTCGTGGCGCCATTTCCACCAAAGCCAGTGGCCGGATCCCAGACAGGCGAAGTCGTGACGCTGTTGGCGTCTGCATCGATGGTCCAATCCCAATATGGGTAAGGACCTGTGTAGCCGCATTCGTTCCGGAGTAACTTCTCGTGCTCGTGGACCATCATACGATGCCATGGGAGGAAATTTGCCTGGTGGGTCAAGGACAAAAGTCCGGTAGATGATCAGCAAAGGAAAAGAACATCGGGTACAACACCCAGGCCCAAGATCAACTTACCACATTGTGAATCACGTTGGCCGTCTGTACATGAGTCCATGTCAAATCGTCCAAACGATTGACGACAGCTTGTTCATTGGGGTATCGTGTTTGAGGTTTGTTCAATGCACACTTGACGGCCTTGTGGTAGTTCTGTTTGTCGGTATCGCTGAGCTCGCGCCTTGAGTAACATATGAGGATCTAACTCGTTCAGACTATCCATAAGAAACATACCATTCCCTACGAACCGAGGGATCGGGGCAAGAGGTTGCATCTTGAGCGCGAACCGCGCTGGAAAGTTGAAGGAGTGTGATAAAAAGAGTGGCGACGCCAGATAAACCAGCCGAGAGATGCATTATGAGCAAAAAGGATTTGGGTAAGGAATGTGGGGAGAGAGTCCAAGGAAGCTCAGAGTCGCAGATGGATTTGGGGTCATTTTATCTAAGTTTCAGCTGTCGGAACTTTCGTTTGTCGGTTCAACGCCTTTTTAATGTTCATTTCATAACGGCCATAGAGTCCGAACGTCCCGCATAACTCCTATGAGCAAGAATAGAAACTTTTGAGCTTCAGATTACGAAAGTGAGGTTAACCTGCCAAAATCCGTCAATACGAAAGCGCGCGTAAGCTGTCAGTGCCGAGAGTTAACACTTTTAGCGAGAGCAACGAACGGACATGTCTGCAACTGGGTGGGGCCTATATATACACCCGGAAGGGTCCATCGCACTTACCCTCTAGCTCTGCTCTCTTACAGCTCACGCCGGTCTGACATCCCCTAGTGCACCTCCGCACTATGCGAGAGCTGAGCTCCGCAAATCGACAGTAGCTAGGGAGAAAGCCTCCAGTGACAAAACCTGGACCAACCCTATTGCCTGAAGGCTACGAGCTTTCGGGTTTGCGGGCGTCAGCTGCGCCGAGCTGAAACTTGGAAGTTTCGGAAATTCTGCAGGGCCAGCCATGTTTGGCGAGACAATACTCTTGCTCAACGGGAAGCTCTTTGACCCTGGTACCGAAATTATAGTAGTGCTGTAATCGCAACGTATAGCCTGGAGATATTGTAAGGAGCTTTGGGACTCATCTCATCCTCCTATATTCATTGAATATCTCACTGTCAAGAGCTGCTTGAGGACTGCGGCTCCTACATGTTGGTCCAACTGTACGTGGTAGTTGAGGTCGATGAGAAACGACGAAGTTCAAACAGTCGCCCCGGCCAACTGTGGGAACTCCGACAATAACACGCAACCACCGGCCCGTCTCATCCTCCGGCCTCATCCTCAACCATCATTCACCGTTCAACACTGCACAACTCACTTCCTGAGTTTTGCACACACTCAGCCTAGGGACAGCGTACCTTATACTTAGAGCAAGCCTCGAACGGATGAGTGGTAGCTTTCTGGCTTCTCGTGGACTCTCTGGGCTTCAAGGGGCGGTCAGAACGGCCATGATCCGCAGCAACACATCATTAACATAACTCCACCCACATGTCGACTTCTCCTTTCCATCCATTTGGACCTTTGATGCCTCTTCTTACGCTCTCAGGACTTCTAGAGTACAGTTATCGACCCAGTCGGGCGGAAATGAATGCGTAATCCAAGACAATGATCATGTTCTCTCACGTCGGTGCCTCTGCTTCTGCTTTGCTTCGCCGAAATACAATTCTTGCCTTCCATTTTCTGCCACAGCATCAGGTAGCATCAGGTCGCACTTCTTGGTCTCTCCATATTGACGTCACGTATTGCCCTCTGCTCCATCGAGCGCTTGAATGACCTTCAAAAACAGCTGTAAATGGACGGATCACGATTTTCCCCAAACTTATCTCTCTACACTACAGTCAACATGTATCATCAACCACCCATGTATGCGGGAACAGCTGCGACTACGGTGAGTGCACGCGACAGTCAACTCCCTTCACTGCATATGGAGGCTGATATTTACATGATCAAATAGGCGTATCCAGCGCCCGTAGTGCCAGGGCCTATTGGGCAACCTGCACCCGTCATTGACCAGCGCTACAGTCCTCTGGGAGGTGTCTCACCTCTCCCGGGACAGGTTGGACTGCCAGGAGTAAACCCACCCATGATGCAAACCGCAACTTCCGTACCTGGGCAATACCTGGGACCTCCAGGCGCAGGTATCGGTTATCCAGGAACAGCCGTAGCACAGGCTCCCATTGGGGGGTACCAGGCGGGTTATCCGAACGCAGGGGGCTACGGATACGGAGGCGCATATGGCCAGACTGGCGGATATGGCGGAGGCTATGGAGGCTACGGAGGCTACGGGAACTCGCTCATGCCACATCAACAACCCAACCCGAATCATGTTATTGTCATTGATAATGGGCGTGGACGACACCGGAGCCATAGCCATGGTCGACACCATCATCGCCATCACAAGCACCGCAGTCGCCATAGTCGCAGTGGCAGCAGGCACTCGGACGACCTGAAGGATGAGTTAAGACATGTGGCGGCAGATGTAGTCGAAGGCGCTCTTCACAGCCGCAGAGGACATCACGGGTATGGACCCGGATACGACGATCGCTACGAAGGAATGCCTCCTTCAAGGGGCTACTATGGCCACCATCATCACGGCGGAATGCGAAGGACGAGAAGTTATGAATCCATGTATTAGTTTACGACGCACGACTCTTTACTGCTTGAGAATGACACTTCATGTAATAGTACTAGTAATTATCGTCGACTGGCCGTAATGTTGAATTAATGTACGTGCAAAGATGTCTTCAATACTTCCAACGCGCAGGTGAATGTGGAGGTTCATCAAAACAACAGATCTGCCCAGACTCCGCAACCAGCTCAAAAGTTTGCGCGACTGGGCGTTGACATTACACAGTCAATAAGGTGCTACCAGGGTTCGAACCTGGGTTTCGGGAAGATATCATCAAAATCCCGAGTGATTACCACTACACTATAGCACCGCGGTGCAATTGAGATTTTCGTGAGCCGTGGAGTCCCGCGAGATCCTGCCCGAGAATAGCATTCTACGAGTCCTCATTGAAGCACCAAGAGCAGTACGATTACACGCATGTATGCGGTTAGTATATAGTTGAAGTCTTCAGCTACACGGGAAGGATTTAAATCGGAAGGCAAGGAAGCAGTGGCGGGCCTCAGGCAGAGATTTTGGCCGGCTTGACAAAGTCGATTGCTTTTTGGTAATCTGAAAGAGCGAGATGTAGGTGGACTGACGCCCGTAGTTCGGGATACACGCGAGAGACACTCACTCTGGCAAACGGTGTGGACCCTCGACATTCCCTTGATATTGAGGTCTTCAACACCAGTCTTGCTCGCAGTCTCATTGTTTGAGCGACAGGTTTCTATGTATGACTTTTATGGCGAGGGTGCTAGTCAGGTTCTGGGATGCGGAGGCTGTAGGCGGAGGACGCACCTGCAGCTTGCGTTCCTCCTCGATGATCTCACACCAAATTTTCCGAATGTTGTCCTCCTCCGTCGCGTAGTTGACTACGAATGCTTCAACTAGCTCTTCGCTGCATTTGCGTAAGACTGTCTGGCGTAATAGAAGTACGAATAGGACGTACACTGACTGACAAGTAGCTTGGACGTCTTCGACAGGAGTGGTGAGCTATTGAGCAATGAGTATGAATCTTTGGCCGCATATACGCGTCTGAGATGGTATCTATCTAGCAAATACCTCTTTCAAAAGATGTTTCTTGCTCGCCGCGAGAAACTTCTGTTGGTTTTCCCTCTTCTTTTTCTCTTTGGAAGCTGCGTAACAGACACCGCTGTGAAGAGAGAACCAGATAATCCAGATAGCACCCAGAAAGTACCCGTGTATTTCTCTGCCAAAGCCATCTCTAACCTAGATGAAGATTACGCGTTCAGTTCGCGTCAATTTGTACCATGAAAGCTAAACAGACGCTGTGTTGTCGTCTGAGGAGGCCTGACTCGCTTGAGAAAGCGCAAAATTGAACATTTCGTCTTGAGGTTCTTCCTTGACGCGTCTTGGAGGCATTGAAGCGATCAGAGCAAATTGAGTAAGAGCCAGACCAAGCGAAAGCAATAGGAACGACAATCGAGGTCGTGGTTTGGGGAAGAGTCACGTTTCTGCTGGACGCGCCGTGGCCGCTTGTGTAGTTGTCCAATCACCACCATCATATCCGTGATGCCGCATCCACAAGATCCCCCTCTTAAACGAAGAAGAGTCGATAGTGGTGGAATGGCTGAGCCTGATGGATTTACGAAGGCCAAACCTACGACAAAACCGAGGTCGAGGGTGTCTGTGCCGGTCTTTCAGTCTGCTTTTGGAGAAGGTGCGTGTTCAAGTGTCCGTCAACCAGGGGGCTGGGCTGAATATCTCTGTCGTTAGGGTCAAGCAGAAAAGCAGAAACTGACGGTGCTCAAAGGGGAGCAGCAGTTAAACCCGTTTCACGAACCTCAGCACGTCCTGTTCAGCTCAGTAAAGCAAAGGTCGAAGGTAGATTACCCATTGAAGACATCGTCTATCTGCCTCTCTGATGGTCCACTACATCTCTGAATTGTTAGAGAGAGATACCCCGATGAAGACTATTATGGTGCCGAAGCCGACAATCACTCCCAAGCTACCATCGTCCGACAACAAGGCCTCCGACGTACTGAAACCGGTTGGCCTTCTAAGCTCGAAGAACTTTCAGCATGTCAAGCCATCCCAGCTTCAAGTTCCACCCTCCCATTCTCAGAAACCTGTATCCAAAACGAAGGTTCTAGTGCCTCCCGTCATGTTGAACCACTCAGCTTCTTCCTCAATTGTAACACCGAACAATCCTGCAAAACCATTGAAAGCACTCGCACCTCCGTCGTTCCCCATATCTGATCCCCCGCCTCTCGCCGAGCATAAACCGATACCCCAGCTATTGCCACTTCATCAAGCCACGGCCCCCGCGAAGCCTTTTAAAACGATTGGAAGTACTCGTGTTGCGCGAGCTACCGATATCTCTACCGACGGTGCTGCCGAATTAGCGAGCATTCTACTTCAGCAGCATCATGTCGAAGAGGAGTCAGATGGTCACCAGGAGCCAGAGAGTAGAAGGGGTTTAGAAGTCAGTCCTCAGAAGGGCAGATCCTACGGAGCTACCAAGTTCATCCGGTAAGAGAAGCACACATCATAGGGCCGGTGGTATTTTTCCTAATTTGCACCGTAACAGAGGGGGTCTCGCGGCTCAAGCATCTTCAATACTCTCACATCTAAATACGTCTCTGGCGTTGTGGACGAAGGAGATTTCGTTACACTCTGCCAGTCTCGGTTCTACCTCTGCCTCTGGCTCCAATCCAGCGTCCTCCAGACTCCCGAAACCAGATATGAGACTTCAGATCGTGAAGGTCCTCCATGTACCACCTCCCGCCAACTCCTTTTCTATCGCTTCCATTCCTGGAATAGCTCTGTGCAGGACGGAAATAGCGTCCAAAATTACTCCTTTCCCACTCGAAACGCCGTCACAGCACGCTGATCATGTCGAATTTCGGTATATTCTGACACTGCTCTCGTTCGCTGCACGTCCATCTCCCGGAACCGCCATACGAAATCCCGCCCATTTCCACGAAAATCGGGAAATTTGGGTATGGAAGCCTTGGCGGAACGTGTCGATGAATGGATGGGCAGGTCATGTGCGGAACTCGTCGGTGACGGAGGTTCAGGATACGACGGATCACCAACTTTTCTTCGAGTTGCCTGAACAAACGGGAGGTGGAACTACTACCGAGAAAGTTCCTTTGGAGAATGAAGCTTACTTGTGCGATCGATTTATGATCATTCGCCGATGAGGGAGTCAAGGAGCAGTATGTTTGGAAGAGGATAAGAACGGTGTTTAGGCACACGGAACGAAACTACCTCGGTCGTCACAGGGTATCCCGGCCAAACAGATCTTCAGCCGTATTCAAGCCTCACGCGAGCTGACTTGAGACTCTGGTCCTACGTCTCTTTTTGCCGCCAATTTGAATCGAGTCGGTCTCTACAGTGGAACTTCCAGGGCAAATGACGGTCGAATTTCCCCAGTCGTCGTCTCCTATGGCTCGGAACGCCGAATTAGTCGGTTGGCTTACGCGTATACGGTGAGCACCGTGATGAATGGTATCTGGCATTCTGAATCATTCAGTTTTCATATAACTAGGTCCAACAGCTTACTCTGGTACGCCCGAAATGTCGTGGGGGGCAGTGTGTTCAAGCCTTGGCATCGTCGCAGGCGAAGTTTCTTACAGCTCAGCCTGCCCCATTGGACGCTTCCAGCCCATGATAGTGGATGCTTTGATCACTTGGAATTTGGACGGAGCACGGCAGCTATACGCTTCATAGTTCTGGCTCTGCTTGGTGAAGCTTTTAGCTGTTAGTAGGTAATCATTGACACAATTCCCATGGTGAGCCAAGACCATCCGTCCGTACGTGCACTCCATGATCTGTATTCTAGTTCAGTTCCTCCTGAGCTAACTTGTTATCGCTTCATGAAGCTTGTTTTGTCGGACGTTGGTCGGAAGCTCTCGTCGGCTGGTGATGCTTCTGTCTGCTCCTTCGCCTCACGAACCCTCCTAAACGCGCGCTTCATTCGTCAGAGCACCGAGTGCTGTTCGAACATTTCTTGTAAAGTAATAGAGTTGATCGAGGAAGCTTTACCTAGCTTTGACCAATCAGATGCAGGCCTGAACAATGTAGCACGTTCGCGCAGTTGGTCCGAGCTGACACCGTATTGACCGTATTTGGGACCGATGAATTGACCCTGAGCCATGCTGCCGCACCTCGTCCGCTTTACCTGCCTCCGCTTGCCGCCCCCTTTCATCTTTTCTTATGGCATTCCCTCTCACGTATCGTCGAAGATAGCTATATCGGTTCGCCTAATAATCCACACGTTCTTGATAATGGTCCCTGATTTCTTCATCCTCTAGGAAAAGGCCCTACACGATATCAGCTCCTTATAAGCATGAGCGATCGTGACGCTCACAATGAACCCACGATTGCGAACGACGACATTTCAGGGCAGGACAGCTCCATGCTGCCGCCCTCCCTCGATGCCAATGGACGAGTCAAAATGAAGAGGACAGAAGTGAAGAAGAGTGGGATGGGGCTGGCTTTACTGAGTTTTCAGACTCTTGGTGCGTCGCAGGTTGATCTTGTTCAAGCCAAAGACTTTTTCTAATACCATTTTGAAGGCATCGTGTATTCGGATTTAGGTTCGCTTGCCATCAATGCAGTTTGAACGTTCGAAGATTGAAAAGGCAACTTGCAGGCACCTCACCGTTATATGTTTTGAGCAATATATGGCGTGCACAAGACCCTCAACCGTCGAGAGAGGATGTCATTGGAGGAGTGAGCGCGATAATATGGGCAATCACTCTTTTGCCGTTGATCAAATATGTGCGTTTACTGGCCTTTTTTGCTTCCAAACGGGATCTCACATGCACTTCGCGGCTAGGTTTTCATCACGTTGAAGTTTGCCACTGAAGAAGGTCCGTGGAAGTCGGCTCTCTGAAGACATTTCAATTGGTTGAACCTTCGGTGTCTGTTACCAGGAGAAGGTGGTACTTTCGCCTTGTACCAGGGCCTGTATAGCACATCCGAGGACCCGATGCGATCTCCAAGTCCAAGGCTGAAACGCGCCAAATGGCCCCTATTGATATGGGTGAGCTTTTTTCTCGATTTCTGAAGACGTCGACAGGTGTAGCCTGTTGAAGTAGTCCGCTCTATCACCCTTTGGAGATTCGCATGGACGCGTGCATAACTAGTTCGGACTGCAGGCCTCGATTACCGAGGCACCTGTTACATGACCTATTCTCTCTCCTTTTGGACTTCATCATACTGATACATCATTAGGCGACCTTCGGAACTTCGTTCGCCCTCTCCTTGTATGAAAATGTGAAGCAAGGCTAACATTGGACCTAGGCTCACCATAGCAGACGGAATATTCACTCCCGCTGTGTCTGTTGCGGCTGCTGTCAGTGGGATCGGCGTTGCTCGTCCCCGTATATTGGATAGTTTGAAGCCAATATCCATAGTGAGGTCTCTCGTTCCAGATTTACTTGGGTGACTTACTCCGCGTATACAGTCGATAATCATCGCCTTCTTCATATGGCAACGATTCGGGACTTGGAAATTGGCGATTACCTACGGACCGGGTATGTCGAGCTGCACATCTATAGGATATGGAAGCTGACTCGAGGACCAGTTGCTTTTGTGTGGTTCATTCTGCTTGCAGTGACCGGGGTGTGGAACATATGTTTGTACCCCGGCATATTCCGTGCCTTCGACCCATCCCGAGCCATAATGTGTATGTTCCTTTCTATATGCCAACATCCCGCCTGTTCGATGTCCCGGGCTGATATACCTTCCAGGGTTCATCAGAACAGGAAACTATGATTTCCTTGCGGGTGTACTACTTGCATTGACCGGCTGCGAAGCTATGTTCGCATGGTAAACACGACTGTTCATTCCTGTAGCACGTCACTTATCGTCTTTTATCTGCCAGTGTCGGTCATTTCAATGCACTTTCTATTCAGGTACGCTCCAACAATAGCACCAACTCAATGCACGCTTTTACCTCGGTTGTTAGCTTTCCTTCACTTTCTTTGTATACCCGGCCCTTGTACTCTCGTATCTTGGTCAAGGTAGATTAAACACCTCTGGAACGCCACAAATAGCTCACTCTATTCATTCGCAGGAGCTGCGCTCATAGCAAAAGGGGGTTCCTCAGTCCCAGACAACATCTTCTACCGAACAATACCCGGTCCGGTTGACGGACCACTCTACTGGCGAGTAAACCCAGTGCTCAAGCAAGTGACCTGTATTGACGGTACCGGGACCACAGGATTACGTTCACGATGGCTATCTTTGCTGCAGTATGTTCCCAGGTCTCCGCACACCGACTTTCTCTGATTTGGAGCTAGATCATCGCGTCGCAATGCCTCGTCACTGCTACCTTCAGTCTGGTCCAACAGCTCGTTAGCGCGAATTGCTTTCTTCCTATCCGAATACATCACACGTCAGATACATTCCAAGGGCAGATATACATTCCTGCGGTTAACTGGTGCCTCATGTTGGCATGCATTATCGTCCTAGCTGCATTCGACACCACGGGTCTATTCAACGCTTTCGGTTTCGCAGCCGCGACAGTCATGTTTACTACGAGCGTCATGGTCGCCATACAGATGCACTATGTCAAACGTTGGCCCGGCATTGTCGGTTTTGTGTTCTTTATGACTTTCGGTGTGTTGGACGCATTTTTCTGGGGAGCGTCGTTTAAGAAAGTTCCCCACGGAGCGTGGGTACCCCTTATGATCGGACTTTTGCTGTATGTTACATTCCATTTTGGTTCGACTCTGCACTCCCGCATTAATGCGTTTGAAATTCTTAGTACGATGCTCATGTGTTTGTGGGCTTGGGGTAAAGTAAGCGATTTCGGTTCGGTTATGGGTATCGAAGGCGCTGACAACTTCGATAGGGACTCGAAGACCGATTCGATGGCAAGAATGTTCTCGAGCTGCCCGGCTTTGTAGTTGAGCAAGATCGTGCGCTCGCTCAATTGGAACAGGAACTTAGCCTGGCGGATCACGCGTCTGGGGAGCACTACGACTTTTATGTACCAGAAGTCACTGAAGCCGCGGCGGTGCAGGATATGGTTGGACTTTCACGCGTCAGAGGAAGAGGAAACAGGGACACCAAGTTTGACAATCGTGAACTTATGCGGATACCTACGTGTGCTGTTTTCCACCGGTATGTCGCTGGGAAAGGGTTTCCGCACGCCTTTGCGGGTATGTCCTTCGCCTTCGAATTATGTGATGTACTGAAACCAAGGGCTGGAATACAGGTTTTGTAAGGCAATGGCCGGGGGTTCCTCAAGTCTTGGTGGGTAGCTTCTTTGGGAAGACGAGATTGTTCTAATGCCGGCCGTAGATTTTTCTCTCTATCGCGATCCTACCCACACCTCACGTACCGGAGTACCAGCGGTACATCGTATCGAAGTTGGGGTCGATGGAAGGTGCGCTAGCCCATTACCCCGCTTTTTCTCAGAGGCTGACGTTCTATCTAGGGTTTTACTCCGTCACCTACCAAATCGGATTCCGTGACCCATTCGACGTCAAGGTTTGTCGAAAGCTTCTCCAGCCACTGATGTCGACTCATCTTCCTTTTGCAGGTCGATAACCTTCTACCCGCTCTCTATACCTTCGAACGGGAACACGATCCTGAATATGGTTCCGTTGCCATCGAGAGACTAAAATCGGTGTCAGGATCTTTCACACATATGTACGAAGCTCCAACCCTCGTTCTATAACCCTTCATACTGACCTCTGTGGCGAAGTGTACCTCAATACAACTTGAAAAGCAAAGACGTGTATGGACCATCGAGAGGTGGCTTCGTACTGAACTGGATTCGTAGGTATTTAATAGAGGACGTATATCAACGCCTAGGTGAGTGTCGTGATCTTTATCCTTCGTTCAGCGAGGTTTCTCATCGTTCCGATTAGCTGTGATGTTCCCGGACACCATAAATTGGCGTACCGCGCCAGATCAGTAAGTTCGATATCCTCGTATCTTTGGTTGAGATGCTTACAATTCATCCTCGCTATCCCCTAGACTGGTACAGGTTGGAATAACTGCTGTCATTTAATGTTGCATTTTTGGTTGTATTATTATCATCTCCTGTGGCTTGTACGATTCCTGAAAGGACTGACATCAATGGATTATCAATACCGTAGACGATTCGATCAATGCAAATCTGCTTTGACATTTTTGTAACAAATGAATACATTCCAGGTCAGGTATGTTCCTCTGCAAACGTTGTTTTTTTTTTTTTCTTGAATCACCGGCGAGAACGGTGATGCGACTGACTGATTATATGATTTCCCTCGGAACTTCAACATCAACGCAGGGTTCACTCGACATTCCTAATCAGAATTGGGGCAAACTCCTTTGTGTAAATTTGTACTGTCACTGGCGGGTATCGAGGCCTCGAGGCCTCATGCTGTAGATTGTGGGGAACAGGCCCGGCGTGACAAGGACCAGGGTCGTCCAGTGGTGGTGCTGCCGGCGGAACTTCCATTGCGGGAAGCACTATCGTGTGTCCCAAAGAGGACAAGGAGCGACGATGGAGCCAGCCCTCACAGTGTTTCAGCAAGATTTCCCATTATGGGCGCAAATGGAAAGCGTTCATTCGTCAACATGGCCATCAATATGAATTCTCAACATCGAAAGTAAAAAGAAAGGTTAACATAGATGAACACAAATTTTTTAATGACCCTGGCCCCGTGACCCAACAGAAACCGACAAACACCGTGCGTCGTTTTCCTTCCACTCGTTTCCTCCCATTGTATGACCAACTTGAAGGCTCTACCTACATCCACTGTTACTGCCGAGGCCGCGACATGATGTTCTCGCCTCAGATCGCGAAGCGAGACGGTACAATCCCCGGCAAATTCAAGGTGAGCCAGGGCATGGCTAACCTTGATGTCTGCAATGTTGAATTGCCACCTTGCAGGGAAAGCGTGAACGCCGTTACCATCACGGTAGATTTAGCTCACATCCGTCAGTATCCGTCCCATTCAATCGTACAAGTTAACGCCGATTGGAATGTCCATAACGGCAGCCCTAGTTTCCGGCATTCGCTAAAGGCTTGCATGCTTTCATCTCAGTCAAGGGTACTTAATCCTTGCGGCGTTCATGGAATTTCTCGTCGGACCTCCCCCCAACTTGTCCTTCGATTCCCTTACAGGATACTCGACCTTCCACTCCCTCAACCTCTTTCCTCCTCCGCGTCCACCAAAACTCCTTCAAGATGCCTGATTGGATGTCACAAGCAGAAATCCAAAAGGATTCCCAGATCTTCATCAAGTTGATTCACTGTTTAGCTGGGCTGTATGCGTGAGTCGCCTGTGTCTTTCCGTAACGTAGGGCTTCAAGCTGATGCTCTCTCACTATCGGGTAGTTGGGAAATCTTCCTCTCCTTAGACTTCGACTTCTCGTTCATCACGCGACGGAAACCTTTCCGATGGCCAATGGTACGAGCTCAATGTCATTCTTGTTGTCTCATCCGTCGCCTTACATTTTGATCCAGATATTCTACTTTGCCAATCGCTATCTACTCCTGGCTGCTTTGGCTGGAATGTCAGTAGTGCGAAATCCTATCTCGTTTTCTTGCGCTGACTTAATTCCTTCCTTGGCGGACCCTTGATCCAAATCAGACTTGTTTCTTTTGATTCAACAAGGTAAGCTCCGATGTCGGCTTTTCCTCTCGTTAAACCAAGACTAAAAAAAAACCGTTACAGCAAGCTCGATTGTCAGCCATTGTATATCTTCAATCAGGTTTGCTCATCATTCCCACCATCGCCATTCAGATCATCGTTCTGACGCTCATTCCAGTTGGCCGGGAATGCTTCCACCGGTCTCGCAACTATCAATCTCTGTCTGCGCACGTACGTCGTGAATGGTTCAGATAGACACCCTTTACTGACAAGTTCTTTACCAGTATTGCTGTCTATGGGAACTCGAAACCAATCATAGCTTTCCTTGTTTTCATGATCCTTGGCCATTGGTCATTGATATTGATGGGTACTGTCATTTTACACGCTCCATATCTCTTCAGCACTGACGACAGCTATGGATACCAGGTGTGCAGCTCACCGTAGTCTGGGACGATAAGCAAGGGGCCTGTGTTATCACAGGTACCAACAACACTGTCCTGGCCGCAACTTTCATCTACTCCATGACTTTCGATCTCATTGTGTTCCTCTTGAACGCTTACAAGCTATACGTTCGACGCGGGAGTCAGAATGTCGTTGGGCAGAGCAGAATAGGAAAGATGATTTTTTCTGATGGCCTAATCTATTTCTTCGTCGCGTGAGTCGCTTTCCCGTGCTTGAAACTTCATCCGACAACGTTTTTTCAATACTTACGGTGTTCTCCGTCCAGATTCTTGATGAACCTCATTGCGACTGTATTCATGTTGCTCAAACTGAATCCCATAATGACAATTATATTCAACATTCCAGCGGTTATCGCGAGCACGGTGAGCGCCCTTCATCCATCTATATTCATCGCGGATATTAATTTCGGAATCGCTAGATATGTGCGACTCGAGCTGTCCGGAGACTGAATAACTTCAAGAATAATGGAGCTGAACTATTGTATGTTCTTTTTTTTCGACCTCGGGTTCAGCGTTCACTAACGTTGATTTACCCTGGTCATTTAGCAGCACATCGGGAACGGCCTCAGCTGTTCAATTCAGAGCCACTACTGGTAATCAACGTCCCATCGGTGCCTCGATGGTGCCGAATGCCGTTAGTGGAGGTGGTGTGCACGTACAGATGGAGACCTTCACTCGTGCAGAGGGTGATTACCACAAGGACGAAAGGGATAGGGACACAGATTACGACGTAGAGGCGAAGGGAAGTCCCATCTAAGATCCCTCTCTTTCCGCCCCGAGGAAGACGCACGGTCACGACGACCGAAAAATTCACGCAACTTGGAAGGTCTATCTTATACCCTCGTGCTAATTGTACAATCGGAATCGAACGGACGATTAGTTTTAGAATGTTTGGAGGGTTCAAGCCTTTTATCTTTGTAATTCAACATCATACACTCGTTTATATCGCTCTTACTTACATAGTAACTTCCTCAGATGTGCGTATCCTTTGCAGAAATTCATGTACTGTGGTGTACAGCAAATGAGGACGGCATGATTCTGCAATGTTGGACTTCCCGGGAGCGTGAAGGTTGTGCGTGACGGCATAGTATAAGGGTTCCCTTAACCTTTCCCGAGGCTTGTCAAAGAGTTCACTCTACGATCGAGTGGGAATGTCGTCGGGGTTGAAATTTATCAAGGCATAATGGAACCGGACGAGCCTTGAACCCGGAATGAAGTCGCTGGATGGAGGACTCAGCGATCAATTTTCGACATGATCGGCCACGGTGGCGCGTTGCGGGTTGTGAGTCGACTTCGTAGGAATCTCCGGACTTCTTGTCCTTTCACAAACGGAGGATCGTCGTCGATCGCGGACCACGCGCACAAGGCCCCTGGGCCCTCGATCATGGGATGAGTTGCTTCCGTCAAGTCACCGGTGTGGCCCACACAAGAACTCGAGGCGAACGAAGGCACCCTCCTCGAAGCATAAATCAGCGACTTGACTTTCATGAAGCAACACTGAAGTCATTGAGTCGTCGATACCACCTTTCATTCATTCATGTAGCTCGGCGGAGGTTAAGCTGCACTTAAATCTTGGGAATTCATTTGATAGGGTTCGTCATACAAGCAACGCGGCGAGCCGCTGAGCTCTAAAACGACATCGTGAAGTTATGGAAGGTCTTGTGTACCCTAGACTGCCCTAGAGTGCACATTAATGATGGAAAAGGTTGCTCAGTGGGCGCCCAGGTGCTCATTCATTACCGTTTAAACATTAACGCACCCATTTGGAGCGCAGGGTTTAGTGATAGGTAAGAAGTGCAGGTCCATGATGGCGGAGTTCTAGTACAATATGTGACCCGAGACATGAAACCCATACCGTTGTTCCAGAACGGCGAGGAGTGTGATGCTACCGCGATCCCGCGAGTGAGGTTATGTCCGTGAGTGAGTGTGACTGCGCCGGTTACTACAACGTTGGCACATTGCAGAGAGGGGTCCCCAGAATAGCTGACCAGGAGCTTTTACTTCATCAGTACAATTATGGTATACCGCAGTCAACGGCCAAAAATGCAGACTAACTACTAGTTCAGGAGCCTGGTCCTAGTTCCTATCAACATCGCTAGTCCTCGACAGTCGTAGGAGATTCGAGACGCAAACCTTTGTGCTGTCTTTGGGTAGATCGGGTCCCGGGACATTGAGAAACAAGGGAACGGTGGCATATCGAAATGCAACCCCACAAATGCAGGGACTGAGCGACAGACCGCGCTGCATCTAACGCACTTGTTTCCACTAGGAAACCCGCGCAATGCGGGCTCCTCAGTGGCAGCCCGACGCTGTCAAACGATCGCTTGTACCCTCTTGAACTTTCCGTCCGCCGACTTGACGGTACAGCGCACTCTCGGCTGGACTGTGGCTGATGGTAGCTCATTTCTGAGAATAGCCGAACGTTCGGGGGCCCCAGGTCTAGATACGCGAGCCTAGCGGAGCAAACACCACCGAGTCGGGCCCAATAGACAGAACGAGTGGCGGTACAATTCTAGGACTGAGCAGTTCGAGGTGTGATGGGTCAGGGATGTGGACAACTGACAGAGTGCGGTAGCTCCTTCGAAAATCCTCTGATTGAGGGTGCGAATTTGAAGGTTGAGCTCAGGGATGCGGGAAAGGTAGCACAAGTTTAGGGTCTGCGCGGGAAGCTATGGAGTAACAGAAGACAACCCACATTCTGTACACACAGGCCTACCGGCTGTCACGTTTTCCTCCCACTCGACCCGAAGCCTATATGTAAGTCTGTCGGATTCGTTTGTACCAGAGCTCGTACGTGAATTCACTTAAGGCGGTCTTACGACCGGAATGCGTGTCGTCTGTACACGCGTGAAGCGGCAATCGCAAGTTGCATGTATTCCATAAACTGGAAGGTCTATCAGAGAGGTATACGGCAGTCACAGCTGGCCACATGCCGGGTTTTGCACTTTCCCACAACCTCGGAAGTTCCAAATCGGACAGTTCGTTTGTTGGCCGATTAAGGAACCTGACATCAGTAGCCGATCTATATGGGGTGCGCACCGATGGCCTGCCCTGGCCCGCCTCGTTCCAGGCTGAGACGCAAAAACGCGACGGGCTCTTCGGATTTGTGGAATGAGGATAATTTGGTGCAGGGAAGAGATTCAGGAAGACTGTGCAAAGTGAGCTCTCCATCTCCCAGTGGGCTTCGTGACAATTCCTATGGAGAGCACCGCGTTGTTGCGAATTGTCGGAAAGCTTGGATTGCCTCCGTCACCCTCGTTACTTCCTACGACAAGCGGAAAGAAAGAAGTAGCCATGTTGGTAAAGGCACCATCGAAGAGAGTAATTCAACCAGGCAACTATACCTTGTGGTCCCGTCCCAACATTCAAAGACTTGAATGGAATTTACTCGAGAAGTTGCAAAGATATCAGCTTCAGAACGTTGTAGCATTCATGTCGAGCTTCAGGGTACCGGCGGGCATGGGATATATCAAAAACTGGGGGAGCTGGGTACAGAGACATGACGGTGATCTTGAGAACATGTGTAGCCCATCCCAAAAAGGCAGGTTCGACCCCAGACTTGGTCTCGATTAGATAAGCTAATTTACCATAATTGGATTGATTTTCGACCCTTAACCGACGACAGCCTGGGGCGAATTTCGAGATCTCGACCCGTAATACCTTTACGACCTTGCAGCTGCAGCTATGGAGACTGGGGAAAATTAGGTTGCCTTAATTTTACAACGACACGCTGGCCTACTCGAATCCTTTGTGGGACCTACTGCTGATGCTGACACCTACGGAGTTTACAAGGCCAGCGCTGAAGACGGAAAAAGGTCAATTCAGATTGCAGATTCTAGCAATCACGTCTGCTGCTTCTTCCTGAGAATTAGGCCCACAAGTCCTGCCAAAATCCCAGCAAATTGCTGCTGTAATGTCCGCTTGTCACTCTTTTACATATAAGGACTCCTCGATCGGGCTCTCGGTACTTCCCCAGGTCCTTCCCTCGGGTTTCCTTCTTACCACCATCTCACCGACCTCCTTCCCCTCTATCCGACTATTACCTCAAGTCATCGAGACTCTTTTTATCAATCTCAACAACTTGCTCTCACCATGGTTAACTGGATGTCCGAGGCAGAAATGAAGCGCGACGCTCGTCAGTATCGTGCTTCCACCCCATTCATCTCGCGTTTCTGAAAGGCGTCTTTGATCTGCTAGTTGCCTTTGAAAGGCTGATGCATGCGCTGCTTGGAGTTTATCTGTAAGTCGCCATGTACTTGTGCCAGAATTAGCTTACCCACGCGTGTCGAAGCTGGGAGTGGTTTACTTCGCTGGGATTTGATTGGTCGTATATCAGAGGAAAGAGGACTTTTCGATGGCCTTTGGTACGTGTTAATTGCTCGGGACTCATGAATATCGTGGAATGTGTTACTGAACTACTCCCTCCATAGATCTTCTACTTCTTGAACCGATATTGTCTGTTGTTCGCGCTTATTGGGATGTGAGCAATTCCCGCATTGATCTTCGATCCATTGAATCTTAACAGTGGATAACAGTGCGGTTGCTCTCAATGTCACGGAGTAAGTGTTAGGCGGGAACCAGATCCCGTTCCGTCTCTCATCCAGATTCTACAGAGAAGTCGACTGCCAGTCGCTCTACACTTTCAATCAGGTGCATAGCTCGATTATAGACGCATATATCGAGTTGTTAAAACGTCTGCTCGCTCTCTAGGTCTTCGGGAACGCTTCAATTGGCCTGGCCTCCATCAATCTCTCCCTGAGAACGTACGTCCTCACCCGCCTTCTCAAGATTGGAAATTCACGTCTTGCCTACAGTATGGCGGTCTGGTCGCAAGCGTGGTACATTGTCGGTCCACTCGTCCTTATCATCATGGGTCACTGGTCCCTTCTCCTCCACGGTTAGTTGATTCATAACCTCTACGTACTAGTCGCGAATCTCACTTTGTTACGCAAAAGGTGTGCTCCTCAAGGCAGCGTGGATCGAAAATACATGCCAAATTACCTCTACAAGCAACAAGATGCTCGCCGTATCTTTCATCTACACCATGATTTTCGATCTCATAGTGCTTTCCCTAACGGCATGGAAACTTGTACTCAATGCTCCCAGGTCAGTATAAGTTCAGTCTTACACCTTCACGTTCACGCCCCTCATGTCTGTGCTAGCTCTCGAGCCATGGGCCGCTCGCGGCTTGTCGTCTTGATCTTTGGGGACGGGTTGATCTACTTCATTATTGCATTCTTTGCTAATCTACTGGCGACCGTAAGTTGTTTTATACCCTCTTTTGAAGCGAACACTGACCGGCGATCTCGATTTTGTCCTATTCGCTTCCCAGATTTTTATGCTGCTGAACCTGAACCCCGTTATGTCTATCATCGCCAACGTGCCTGCTGCGATCGCTACGACTGTGAGTCTCCAACAACGTCGTCCTCCTGTGTCTTTCTCACTATAACCTTCCATACAGATTGTCGCCTGCCGTGCTGTCCGTCGACTGGCCAAATTTACCCACTCCGGACCCGAGATGTTCTCGTGAGTGTTCTTCTTATCGTACGCGGGGAATAGCGGTTGAGCAGGCTCCTAGGTCGACCCAAGCTTCTACCCTGGCATTCCGTAACACTTCGAAGCACAGTGGAATGCAGCGCCCTAAAGTTACCACAACTGGTATGGGACAGGGTGAGGGGGTCCGCGTGCAGGTGAGCTACTGCTTCGATATCGGTTCGATGAAGTACTGACAGCCGACATAGATGGAAACGTTCGAATCTCCGACCACGCTTAACGTCGAGTACGATGCCATGGGCAAAGTCATCACCAAGAACTCCCCTTCGGATGACTATGATGCCGAAGCCCAAGAGATTAGAGAAGAATTCAAGCGCCCTCCGTACTAGACGTTCGCTTGTTCCAGCGGACTATGTCGGATACCTCATAAAAGAAGTCCTATACCAAGAGCAGATACCTTCCACCCGCGATCTTTCCCCCCCTTCAGTACACGTTCGATGTCGTTTTCATCGTCTACACTCTCATTTCTACGCTTATCAGAGAGATGTATCCCCGCTGTTTGTCGTTTATCCACTCTTTGCCCCCGCGCATGGACATTCCCTGTTTTCACCTTCATTTCACCACTCGAGCATTACCTTCATTGCAGTGTTTTCATACCTGGGTTGTACTTCAAGTTCATCGCGTCCCGATCTTGTGTTGTGTTTTCGAGCATCGCGGATTGTCTGTTCCTGTAGAGCTTCAAAAAAATCAACGATTGTGTAAAGATAGATTATCCTTTGTACTACATAAAAACACTCGCAACAGCGACAATTTACAAGATCGTGCGCATGGGGTGAAGCCAGTGTAAAGTTAGATCAAGTCTTGCCGATGAGGCCGTCGCCGCCACAATGATTGCAATCAATGCGACTAAAATCTTCTAAGTTCTCACACCTCCCGCTACTCGCAGTGACCTTCCGTGTTCGGGAAACGTTCCAGCGATTGTCAGGGCCTTTCAATGGGATATGTATACAGGGTTATTTGGCGTATTCTCAGGTATTTACGATATCGGCCGATAAGTCCCACACGGTGGATCTTTGACCTGAGAACCATGCGACCTGTAGGCTGACCCCCTACACATCATCTGGCACGGTATGGAATCCGTCGTGATAAATGGACGAAGAGAAAAAACAGTGGGCGCTGGGCGCTGTGGCCGAGACAGCGCTCGGAAGTTGATTGATCCAGTTAGGTTTTCCTTCTCACTGGGGAATAGGCCCCCAGATGATCAGTTGTGGCGCCTCCGATTGAAGGCACACGTCAAGATTCCGGGAGAAGCCTTGAAAGTTTTCCGCGCTTGATAGAGGTCTACGTTGGATAGTAGGTTTCAGAACTCAAGATATGTTCAAGTTGGGAAAACGATCAAAACGAAAGCGCTTCTCCCTACTCTGTGAGTTCGAACGTGTCTGGGAATACCGAGCATGTCGGGGTCCGTGATTTCGAAGGGGAGGGGTTGACATTGGTTCGTCGTATTTGAGGCGCCGGGGGGAAAGATAGAAAGGCCCCGCGTGGTGAAGAATCCACAGGAATGTCTTCTATTCTATGAGCCCGTAAGTAAGCGTGTGGCTCGAGTGGAGTCTGGTTTCTGAAGAGCGGCAAGGTTGCTACGCACCGGAGCTGGGAACCTGACGTCCATTGACTTGTCGTATCTCAGAGGGATTGAGAAAAGTGGTAAAGCATGTGTCCGCGGTGAGCCTAAAGGGACGTCCGATTCAGCGACCCAGTTCCTGAAAGTATCAGATCTGCTCCTCTTGCTCTGATGGGTGGTGGTCCTACCTTACCGAAAGTGGCAGGGTTCCTGGGGCACAAAGTCCAAGAGGAGCCTGACCAGGCGGCAGCGAAACGAGGCAGTCGCTATGTAGACTGGATTACATGGTCCATGATATCACCCTGACGTTGACGACGGACCGAGGCGAATGTGATTTGCGAAACTTATGAAGGCCCCGTTTGGCTCAGGTTGGATCTAGCGTGGTGTGTGGGTGACAGTCCCGGTGAATTCAATAATGTGAACTCACGGACATAGGCCCGGACATCAGATGCTAGTATTAAACCTTCACAGTGTCACTTCGAACCTCAAAACAACCGCTGTTTTGTGAATGGGCCTCCGATCCTTTGAAATTGAGGGCGATGAGGGGTCGCACATGTCCGGGGTTCTTCGAGGTACATAAAGGAGCATGGTCAACGTCTGACTGCGAGAGTTAATGAGATCAAGCGACGCTGCCGAGGATATACTCTATCTCGCTGCAGGACCCATCAACTTATGAATTGAGAAAAGCGGATTTTAGGGCACAGAGCCATCGGTTGAAGAAGACTTGACGTCCAGCCAGAGAGCAATCCATCGTTGCCTCGAGGATTCTAGGACACTCAGAAGGGCGTCACTGGATCGAAGAAGGGAAGGCGAAGTTTGGCCCTTGGCAACACCGAGTGTCTCCGAAGTGTATTTTAACGATATCTAGAGTTCATGTAGATTGATCATAGATAGAAGGGTCCGTCCAAGAGAATATACATTACATGAAAGCAAGTAATATGTGCGTAATCCTGAGTCGATTCCTTTCGTGAAATGCCACGTCCGTTAGTATCCGTTGCGTCCGGAGATGCCTTCCGATACTTATTTTCTTTGCTCTCGTGCGCGCCTTTTGGCCCTGTATTTTGGGCCTATGTGGATGACCACGTACGTGGACGGTGCCAGCAAAGCACAGACGCCACCCAGCAGTACGAAGGCCCACCCGGGACTCAATGCCCGAGTAAGCAAATCTATGATCGCCACTAGGGCAGCTCCCAGGCTGCCTCGAACGAGATTGTTCTGTTGAAGATAGACATGAACCTGACAGGTTAATCTGATGAAGGTAGCACTCACACACGCGGCAACGGAAGAGCTCTGATCTGGGACCAGGTCTATACACAAAGTGCTTGTCGCGGTTATGACGACTACAGCGCCAGATCCAACTAAGTTCGCCAAGGTCAGTCGCTGGTGACAGATCCTCAAAATCGCGTGTACTTACTGAAAAAATGAAGAACTAAAGGGACGGCTATGTGTGTACCCTTCTCAACGGACCACCCATAACCAAGAACGCAACCTATGAAGAGAGCTACAAAGTATGGCACAGTCCGCAGTCGTACCTGATGGGAAATTCGTCAAATAGGTATGAGAATAACTCGCAATCGCAATGACCTTCTCGACAGGAAAACTTGGGTCATTCCTACTCTTTTCCTTGGCCTGTGTGAGATCGAGTTCTGGATATAAGCGTCTCATAGCGCGTCGAAACTCAAGGTCGAGCCAACGCCCGCAAAAAAGGGTCCCAACGAACATTCCGCCTCCTATAGACATGAAGCACAGCCCTACCTCCGTCTCGTTGAGAAAGGGGTATGCTTCAACAAACAGGGTAGAAATTGTAGCGGTGACTGCGTAGTAAACGGCGGAGACGTATCCATTGAAGAATAGCAAGGTAAAGATATCGGGCTGCCTCAGTATTCCGAAAGGGTTTCGGAAACGTTTCTTTTGAGGCAGACTCTGGTCGGCAGAGTGTTGCCGGGAGTGTTTTCGGCCCACGATGGGGATTACTGGCCGCAGGTAACGAGGGGGTGGAATGCTTCCGTCACCTACTATGGCTCGTAAAGTCTCCGGAAGAATTCTTTGGAGAGGAGTCAGGTAGGCATGTAATGGAGCTCAGTGTGACGTACAGGATAATAATGATAAAGGCGACCCCAGCGGAGATGCATAAAAACCAGAAAATCGACCTATGTCATGTATCAGGGATTGGCGATGACTGGCGAGTGAGTGCATACCTCCACCCCAGACTTCCTGCGAGTGCGCCCCCTATTATCGGTCCAATCGCGGGACCTATCAACGGACCACTTTGGAATACGCCGTAGTATCCTCCTCGTTCCGAGGGTTCCGCGATATCACCAATGACGCCTGAGCCTTGAAAACAATATTTCAACGAACGAGGCGACCCATAAGAGGAGTTTATGATTCACTTACCCAGTGCGATAGTACTAGCTGATCCTGCGGACTGGAAGCAACGAAGGAGCAGGAGGAGCCAGTAGGCATCTACTGGGACAAGAGCCAAGCCCACGCAAGACAATGAGAGGATCAATAAACAAGACGCGTATATCAATCGTCGTCCAACATTGTCGGCAAGCGTCCCAAATACCATCGGTGCTGTTAAAAGCGTTAGAGATTTGGCTGATCTATGGGCAGTAAATACTAACATATTGCTTGGAAGACCATATACATGGTTACCTGTTGACGGATGGACGTCACCTCGATAGAGGGAAAGTACAACAACGAAGAAGCAAACCGTGAGATTTATGAGCTCTACAGATTTGTTGAACACTCTTGACAACGTTGGTATTGCAGGGAAATAAACGTTCGCTGTCAAAGGACTAGAGAACATTGCCAATGAAACCATGTTCAGCTTCCCTCATTCACTTTTAAGATACAACTTGCCTGAAAAGACCCGAGGCAGCTATAATGAAAACCAGAACCCATTTTTCGCGCTTCGTGTATATGCTATATGGACGGTCCACTGCCTGTATCGGACCTGGAGCCGATTCTCTTGAGCTTGCGTTTTGCTCTCCATCTGACTGAGGCGAATTTGGGGGTGATGGATCGTTCGGTTTCGTTTCTTGCATTCGTTTCGTGAAAAGATTAGGAAGCAAACACGGAGAGAAGAATTATTCGGCGACGAGGCAACCTCAAAGCTTTAAATACCCACCCGAGGGTAGGAGTCAAGTGTGGTTCGGTTAAAAATAGCTCTGTACAAAAAAAATCGGAAATTTGTCCGCTTGATACTTATGTCAAGTTTCTGACAAAAGCACGCGATCACGAGCCGTTTTGTCCGATAGACGTCACATGACGGTCGCGTACAGACGTAATGCGTTACTGTAACGCCCGAGTGACAAGTCGTTCTTGTCCTTCAAAATATTCCCCTGGGTTCTCTAGCCACCTTTCTTTCTCCTTATGATCCCTCGCCACTCGTCCTTTGAAGCTAGAAGAAGCTAATATGGGGATATCAGGTCTACTATCGGCCTTGAAAACTATCTCAGTCACCAAACATCTCTCAGAATTTTCGGGACAAACGATTGCAGTTGACGCGTACGTCTGGCTGCATAAAGCTGTCTACTCTTGCGCCACGGAGCTCGCCACAGGGCAGGCAACTAGCAAGTGAGTCCTCAACACGCTTTAAATCTCCCTGAGGCTCACATGGGCTTTCCTCAAGATATGTAAGCTACGCTATGGATCGCGTTAGGATCCTACGACACCATGGCATTGAGCCATTCGTCGTTTTCGATGGTGGCCCTCTTCAGGCTAAGAAGGGAACAGAGACTGAGCGAAGACAGAGGCGGGAAGATCACGTAGCACGAGGGAACATGTTTGCTGCCCAGGGAAGGCATCACGAGGCTCGAGAATGCTACACAAAGGCAGTAGACGTTACGCCACAGATGGCATTTCAGCTTATCAAGGTGCGCATCGTATGTTTCCTCTCTATTTCGACTACTCAACGTGGTGCTAGGCTCTCCGCGCTGAAGGTGTCAAATACATTGTTGCTCCATACGAAGCTGACGCTCAGCTTGCCTTTTTGGAGAAGCAACGCATTGTATCCGCCATCCTCACCGAAGACTCCGATCTCCTCGTTTTTGGCTGCAAGAATGTTCTTTTCAAACTCGATACTACCGCCCGTACTGTGGTCTCAATATCCAAAGCAGACTTCGCCTCTGTTACCCCATCCGCTGATTCCAGTGCCATATCTCTCGTAGGCTGGTCCGAAAGGCAATTCAGAGAGATGGCCATCCTCAGCGGCTGCGACTACCTCCCGAGTGTACCTGGCATCGGACTGAAGACTGCTTGTACCCTCCTCCGGAAATGGAAGACGCCCGAGCAGGTTATTCGATCCCTAATGTTCGAAGGAAAGAAGACGGTTCCGAAAGGATATGTTTGGCAATTTCGGATGGCAGAGAAATGTTTTCTATATCAGCGGGTTTACGATCCACGGTTGGAAAGACTGGTGCATTTACATGATGTACCCGAAGGAGAGGAATGGGACGAAGTCGTGGACAATTACGTTGGAAGGTGAGCGACACACATCAGTACCCTTGGCTTTCTTTAACTTTAAGATCAGGGATCTCGAACCTTCGTTGGCGAAAGCTGTTGCATTAGGCGATAAAGACCCCGTCTCATACGAGGATATGGAGGATATTAATCCGGATTTTGTGCCTCGCACCCGAGTTCTTCACGACATCACTATGGCCGATAAATCCGCGAACCGTTCAGCGAAGAACAAAGGAAAAATGAAAGAGACATCAGAAGGCATCCTCAGTTTTTTCGGTAAGTCGCTGCCATGATCTGCAATTCCATCCTAAATCCGGATGTTTATGATTGAGGGTCTGACTTACCGTGTGCCCCCAGGACCTAATCCCAAAATTCCTCAGATACCGAAATCACCTTCAACCAAATCGAAGGGTGTGAACGGGGGAAAGTCGAAGATGGTGGTCGGGAGACAGAGCGGTAAACGTACGCTGGCCGACATACATGATCAAGACGTGCAGGCGAGGAAGAAGAAGAAGACAACGCCAACCAAAACCACGTACGCACGGTCGAGGTTCTTCGTTCCCTCGGGCGATCGTATTCTGGTAAAGGACACTTTGACGCACGCGCCTGGCCCATCCCGTCTTTCACAGAAAGAGAACGAGTATATCGCCAGTGATGAGGAGTCGATTGGAGCCGAAGACATGGACTCCTTGGTTGCGCAGTACCCCGTGAGCCCAGACGAGGTCCGAGATCTAGAAGAGGACGTTGAGGTGGAGCAGGAGGATGGATACATATCACCAACGCCATCACGATCACAGGATACACCAGAATTATCGTCACCGCCGAGACCTACAACTGCATTGCAGCTCGGTCGAGGCAGCCCAGATCCCTTTGATTTCGGTGCCGAGCCCGTTTCTAGCCCCCCTTCCGGCGGTCGATCTTCTGGACATGCTCGTACACAACCCGCAACACAGTCCAATGGCGGCCTCATAGGAAGAATTCTGATAGAGGCGTCACCCGAACCTGAACCTCAAGCTTCAGGGATGGAGGTGGAACAACTGGATCTTAGAAGCTCGTTTGATGGCGAGTTTACTGAGACCGAGTTTTCAGAGGACGAATGCACCCCTACCCCTCTTTCTTATTCACCTCCTACACCAGATTTGGATCGAGATCTTGTTCCCGCGGCCCTGGTAGGCGAGGCAATGGGCGACCCGGAGGAGCAAGAAGAGCGGGCTATGGCGTCAAAGAGCGCAGCTGTAGCTGCAGGATGGAGGAACATGTGGTCTCTGAACTCCTCTCGAACCACACAACCCCTTCGACAACACTTCGTGGCTTCCCTGCGAAGGTCAGGGACGAACGTGACGCCTAGCGGAAGACATCGAGTTGCCGAACAGCCGTCCGTCTCAGCAGTACCTCCTTCCAGTAGCTGTGAAAGGATACCGCACACCATTGTGAAGCCATTGTCGTCCGGATCCCCGGCAGCGTTGCAAAGTCGAAGAAGTTTGGTTTTTGTCGAGACTAAGACAAAAACGGGGCTTATTTCCGAGAGTTCTGTCGAGTCACTGCCATCGATGAGAACTTCGGGAACGAACCCTCAAGATCCAGAAGTTGATGGGCTTGCCCGGGCGCGTCTAGAGAAGTTTAGACTGCCGAGCCGATAGTTCCCTTCCTCATGTCACCTGAATACCTCGAACTGACACTGACGGGGCCCCTATCTTCGCCTGGTCGCCATCTATCGAAATTCTACTGTATCTCACGGGCTCTCTCAGGCTTGCTATTACTTTTTTCGTTGTTGTCAATTTGCTCTGTAATGTATCGCACGGATCGCACTCTTACTCGGAGTACATACTCATTCATACTAATTGTTCCCCAACCACATCCCGTAGCGGCGTTTCGGCCTTTTATAGAGAGCGGAGATTTCAGAAACAAGAGGTTCATGCTTCATGTTATATAAGCGAACAGTTTATGTTTACTCTCACACACCTGCACGTTCCTCTGTCACTGCGCTCCCCTCGGTTTTCATATCATCAAGGTTAGCGCAAGTAGAAAATGTCAGTTGAAAGAGAAAAAGACTATTTGGACGTGGAATAGGTATGATGCTATGAGGGACTTCATCCATTGGTCATTCTAGTCATGTTCGTTGACTGGAAAGCTTCTAGGTTAAAACTAAGTCAGCGATCGGTCCTCTTAAGGTACCTCTACTGCGTAACCTTTCATGCCACGAGGTTTGCTCCGAGGTTCTGGTGGTAGGCTAATGATGTTATTCAATTTTAGAGGGTGAGAACAGAAATGTGGCAAACACGCCTGCCCGCTTTTTCGTTTACTGTCATTATGTGTCCCTTTCCTTTCTTTCCCTTCTTCACACTGTGAAAAACTCGAGTAACTGACAGCGGGACTAGAAAACACCCTCTTCGTTCGGGATTAATTGACATCTGCCGGTCTTGTCTTCTTTCAGTCATCTCTTCATTGCACTCATTACTATCACCCAGGCTTCCTTCGCCTCATTCTCTATGACCGCGACGCGATCTTGAGAAGAAAACGGTTTGCTGCGCTATCACTGTCAAGAAAAGTAGAAAAGGCAGGCTCTGAAGGCGAATTGGTACAAGTTCCTCCAACCGTTTCTTTGGGGGACTCACCAGTCGTTTTCCATCCGAGGTACGCTGAACTGCTTTATAGTTCCAAAGCGAAAGCTGAATCAATCTCCCCAAGCTTCCTGTTTCTCAACCCTCTACCTCGACGTTCAGCTATGAATCCAAGTCTCCAGGGTTGGGAAAGCTCTCAAGACGACGTTTTGCGTGGGTATCCTTCTTCTGTCAATCCGGATAGCGAAGGCAAGCCCCGGCCGTTCTCTCGTCACCCTGTCCAAATGCCACTATCGTACGATTATTCGCCCGTGCCCATGCAACTGTGCAACGATGAACTTCCTTACCCACCAACAAGTTTCCATCCTTCTTCGATCGGATATCCAGAATCTTCGCAACGCACTGCTTTCCGGATGGACTCACAGCCACCCTTTGATGCCCAAGAGGAGTCGTTCTCTGGGGTCACTGAGGTCCAGCATGGCTCAACTGTTACTGATATGTATAATTCCTTAGAACGCGATTACACTCCGTGTTTCAGCTCCCCTGAGTCTATGGTGGACGCCACTGTCTCCATGTGGACACCTCCGTCCACTAACCGGCCATATCATGCTCAGCTCCAGCGAGCACCCCGTCACGGGGGGTCAATTCAACACGATCGCGCTTCACCACCAGCACCCGCTCCGGCCAGTGCGCAGTGGCCGCATCAGCATTCGGATTCACGTTACGCGCTGTCCCAACAAGCCGATGCAAGCGCCCAAGAGGCTTCCATTCCCATGAGGGAAGATTCAACATGGTTCCCAGCTGTCCACCATTCTTCGAGTACTGTCGCCGATGCCATAACCTTGGCCTACTCCCGTGGACACTCTTCCCGTAATCTTCCCGCCACTACTTTAGAGCACGCGCTCGACGAGGGCGACGCAAATTCTGACGTCGACTCTCTGTCGCACGATCTCGAACTCACCCCGGATACGGAGGTGGCGTCAGTCGGCCAGACGGTCGGGATAGAGAAAAGAAAGAAGAAATCAAAGATGCATCAGTGCGAAGTCTGTCACAAGTTCTTCCCTCGGTCAGTCCAAGTTATCTTGAGCTTGATTCGCATGCAAGGTCTCATATTTGTTTACTACAGACCCAGCGGCCTCAAAACTCATATGAACACTCATAACAACCTAAAACGTTCGTTCTTCGACATACTTCTCACTAGTAAATCTAACTCCTCATACTACTTCCAGCATTCGCATGCGAGTACCCGGGTTGCAATCGTTCATTCACAGTTCGCTCCAACGCGAGACGCCACCTTCGCACTCATGGTGTCATTCCGGAGACATCTACTTCGAGCGGGCCCGACTACGTAGTCAACTTTGACGAGCCTGTGGTCCCGGAATTCCAAAACCAGCAAATCACCAACGTGCCGCAGAAAATTAAGTGGATGACACCCATCGGCAATCCCTTCCCGAGGCCAATCCCCGAGAACGAGGAATCAGAGTCTGACTTTGATGAGCTGGAAGATGACCTGGCTCTCCAGCGCGGTTTCTCGCAGCTTACGACTCGGACTTCTCCGGGTACCCCTGGCAGTGAGATGAGGGGATCCTCCGAGGGGAGCAACTCGCATTTCAGAATTGGCGCTTACCCACCTAATCCGCCTCAGGTCAACCATTCTCCTCCTTGAATCATCTGGTCGCTGACATTGTTACTCGTGACTCTAGTCCCCCGTATCTGGAGCTGTGTATGGTCACTTCGTTCGCGTGCTTTGAAAAGATTGAGACGCAGTAGCCATACTTCTCTACTATGCACCTCTTTTTCTACTTGTATCATTACCTCCAATCGTCATCGGTGACAGACGATGGACTCTTGCCTTTTCTTGACAATCATTTTACCGTACCAAAAAACCTACAGAATATAGACTGTCATGGTACCATAGGACTGCTATGATGATCGATCCGATTTTCTTCTTATGGCACCTGCCCGATATCCACTGAAGGGAGAAGTCTATGCGTTTGAGCTCAACCTCCGCCACCGATAACGATACAATTGATTTTCCGAGTCAAGTTGAATTCCGGCTGGTCTGAAACGTTGCTGTTAGCCCTATGACTACTGTTTTTTCTTCCCTGCTGGTTCGACTGGCACTGGTTCTGTTGACATTCAATTCCTTCACTCGTGACCCTCAGTGACCGCCGCACACAATCCGAGTGGTCGCAAAACCTAGCTTCAATGCAGTATATGTATACAGAGCTGCGAGATCAGCACCAGCAGGGAATTGTGGAGTTAGATGTTGATCCCCGTTAATTCTACCGGGCGGACTGTATCAGAACCGTAAACTGAACGGCTGCCAGCATCGAGGCTTGGAGTCCAAACTGCAAGTTCTCGCGTCCTCAGTCGCGTTGCAGGATGAACGACTTTGGCATTCTTTTGAGCACTCCGTCCTTCCGTCGTCGTAACCGAGCAAACGCCTTCCTATTAGCATTCAAAAGCTACGCTAAGCTATCTGAAGGACGTGTTTTCGGCGGAGTACCAGTCACCGAATCACTCCCACGGCACGGGGAGTCGCACGGCGTCCATGTTACTCATTCCAAGAGGTTGTAAGTATAGTGTCAATGTGGTTTGAATGAGTTTCATTCCGGAAGGACACCACCCGGGCCAGTAAACAATGCTGGCAAGGGGGGACCATCTTGCTGCGTTTCAAAGCCTCCGTCCCTCAGCTTTGCCACTTGGGTCTAACTCCCGGGACGGGGATCTTGTTAATTCTACTGTCGATGTAAAAGCTGAACAAGGACAAGTACAATAAGTAGCGAGATGGTGAGGTCCGATGACCACCATCTCATTCATTCGCGTCCGTCTCAATGACATTCGTGTCCCATGCTTCGCGAGCTGTAGTTCATATCGATAAGTACTTTTGAGACGAATAGCGCGGCGTAGACAAGACTTGAGTTCCGCAAACAGCCTCTTGTCAAAATTGCTTCACTGCGATCCGTTGGCACCGAGTGGCACGTCGTTTTCGGCTCAACTTTGAAGACCAGAAGAATGCCAGTTCGCCTGATAGGGAGGGAATCTGGATCCCACCGCCTCAACGCCTGCCATGGATCCGCTGGACAATCCGTGCTTATTGATTTCCTTGAAATAGATGTCCATAAACGACGAAGCTGGCAGGATTCATCTCACGTCGCCATCGATGGAATGTTCTCCAGAAACAGGAAGGTCTTTGCATCAGAGAACTCGTCTACCTTCCCGTGAACATTCACGCAGACGGGGAGGACGATTGCAGTTTTTCTTACGCGTGAACGTCGGATTAAGGGGTCTGCACCTTCATGGGGAAGTGAGAGCGAGAATGCCGGAATAATTCAGTGCATGCGGCGAGTGAGTGAAGTGAGATACCGGGTACAAGGCCTTGGTGTTAAAGTTGGACGAGGAACCTGAGCCCAAAGGCTTGGGGCGTGCGCGTGAATGCCCAAACTCGTATCTGGAAATCTTCCTCGAGGCCACAGAACGGAGAAGGTGCTAAGCTACAGCCGAGAAGACAGGAATGAACGATCGTTACATGGCATTGCAAACGGTACCGCCCAGCCAACTGTTTGATTGAGTACGTGTTGGCCGGGATGATCTGTAGATTGACGAGGAACGGGGTCCTCAGTCGGGTTGTCACCCATAGGATGGACAAAGGAGAGAAGCTCAGACCGATCTGCGTCACCCACCTCTACAGAGACCGTTTCCCGATTGCACCCTGTTCTCGAAAGTAAGTTCTAAGGGAAGGTGATATGTTGTAAACAGGGACAACTACCTGTTGAACCAGCCCACGGAGGAATTGTGATAGGATCAACAATCCTTCCGCCTTGTCACTGAGCTGGGGGGACGAAGGGGGGGCACACGGGACTCACCGTGTGCTATAGAGGTTCTTGTTAGGAAAGGCTGCGACGCAGTGGGCCGACTGGCAACGTTTCGAATGTGTCCCCTTATCCTCTCACCCCTACAAACAGTCCCTACCGAAGCTGGTCTTCAAAGTTCCGTGTGAAGAAATTTCGCGACAGCAGCCTGGAAGAGCTACCCGTGCATCAAGAGCAAGAAGTCAAGAACATAGCGCACTCAGCCTCTTCGCCGGTCGACCACCAATGGGGGCTTGAACGTGCACCCAAATCCAAGCGAAGTCCCGACCATGTACGGTGGGCACTTGGGCTGATGAATGCATGATTTATGCGTCAGACCCGGGCCATTATATACAGAAAGTAGAGACATCGCTATGAAGCCCCACACAGGCAAGAGGAGGAATTGAATCAACTAGCCGAGGCGCTGAACGGTGGGTCTGAGGTGCAGATCATGACGTCACCTATGGATATCCACCGCCATCGATCGCGACCGTATCTTCAGATTGTCCTATTTCGCCTAGATATCCACAGAATTCATGGGCAGATCATTGAGGTATTACCGCCCTTTCGTCGTCAAAAGGGAGGATCATCATCGAATCCTACGCTCGGGTTGGACATGGGACGTCGCCAATGGAAGAGATTAATGGACGAGGTATGGAGGACAGCCGCTGGGAAAGAGGATCCACTTGTATTTTCATCGTGCATGATGCATGATGAGCAGTCTTCAATCGATAATCTCCTAGTTATATCATTGGAGCAGCTCGGAAAGTTCATTCATACAATATGATCCGCACGAGTTGTGCATTTTCGCATCGAGGTCGAATGGAGGTTGTTGGTGAGTGCACTGGTTTCGAGGGTCCGGAAAGACACTTGAGACGCAAGTACGGAGGACATACCAGAGTCGAGCAAAGCCAAGATGCTGGCGGAATCATCCAGAATGGGCGCTTTTCTACGTCCGAGAGTAAAACCCTGAGAACCAATGTGGCTGTGATTCATCTTGGTGTCAGTTTGCAACAGATCGTCGCAGGCCAGCAGACCAGATAACCAGAATTGACGCGGATCGCATTTGGAGCGAAACGTGATGAACAGAGGCAGCTCCTCGTTCCATAACTGGTAAAACAACTGCAGGATCAGGTCGCTATTGCTGCCACCACCCCAATCTCATACTCCGGTTGATTCAGAACACCAGGATACGTGCGCGATGATCTACCGGAGAAGGATAATCTCTCCAAGCAATGAGTCGGTCGAACTAGTACCTGATATTGACAGAGTTCGGGCGTTGAGATGAGACGGCAAGAGCGGCTCGGCTCGGAAAGGACATAGGCTTGAGGTCGCCGGTCACGGCTTGCTCTTTGCACCCGTTCTTTGCGGCGATATTTCTGGAATGATGTAGATGCAAGTCATCATGAATCACTCAACAGGACACTAACCGCCGGCGCAAGTTAAAATGGTGTTCTGCTCACTCACAGCTGTAGTGAAGTAGTGAGCTGATGACCAGGCGTTCTGTCAGCGCGCCGACGTCCATTCATCGTTGTAACGATATGTGGCCATCTTGATATTTGTATCATGATTGAAATCCTGTAAGCTGTTGCTAACGTGAGGCACATGGCAACAGCCTTTACGCTTGTACTCAAAATGTCAATCACGATGGGAGTAGAACTGAGAGAACTTGTCACGATGTTACAAGATAACATGCGGCCTGTGTAGGCCTGTATGAATCGCCATGAGACGGCTAAGCATTATCGCGAATTCTTAACGGTCTGTGGCTTCTTCACAACTGTAGGTTGTGGGCGTCCAGAAGAGGCGGGGCTCAGAGGGCCTCGGCTGTTGTAGCTAGACAAGGAACATGGTCAGACTTTGTCAGTGACTCCAATGAGCAAGCTTTGAATTACCCAGGAGGTTGAGGCTCTTCGTCGTCCGGGAGGTCTTCCTCAATGTCTTCGGAGGTTATATCGCCGGCCTGCACGGGTGCATTGGATTCATTGGGAGCTTCAGGCGATATGTTCCCCTTCAAGGGCCCGGAGGCTCCACCTTCCCGACTGGCCATTATGTTTGCGTGGACTTGCCCTTCAGTGGATTCATCGCCAGCCGCGATCGTTTTTCCTTCTTTTTCTCTGTCCGTGAAGGACTGATTCTGGCTATCCTGCGTACTTTCGATACGTTATGCAGTTAGTTGGATCGACAATTCACGTTGAGCCGACATAGATGAGACCCACTTTGAGGGAGGTGAAGTATTCATTTCTCAATAATGCGAGAGTGCGAGCTGTACCGTATCGATGGACGTTTGAGAGTGGAAGAATGAGAGAACTTTGCCATGATCAATATAGAGGACAGAGCCTTTAGTTCATTTGATCCCTGGATCCTGCCGGCCGGGCCGCTCGTTTTTGAGGCGGAGTCGAGTCTCGACTTCAACACCTTCACTCTGCCTCCGAGCGCAGTTCTCCTGCCTAATATACAGATATGTGGTCGGATATTTTTTCAACACCATTCTGACAGCAAGACCCATGTATAGCTTCTCAGAAAAGCTACATCCTGTTACATCGCCTTGACTGTGCACTCGGCTTTGCGGGGCACAGTGTAGTAACTGCCAACCGGGGCAGTGCGTGGAGTCCATATATAAAGTGCGGTCAGCGTGTGTCTCTATGACATTGAACACCTTTCCTCTTCCCGGCACAACTCCTACAAGAACGATGTCCAGCATTCCCATTGAAAAGACTTTGTCAGTTCTTGACTACGATTTTGGGACTTTACGACCTACAACCTCGGAATGGACGGGACGATACGAAAGGCATCATGCTAGGTGCGTGCATAACCTGCTTAGCGCCGACAAATCGTCTCAATAGTCTTTAGAGCCTCTCTGGGAAAGGCTGTTTTGAAACCGGGATACTTGCCTTGCGCTGAAAACAAGTAAGAGCTGAATAGTCCAAGGCCGTTCAGTCATTAATCTCGCCAAACTAGACCGTCATATTTACCACCCTGCTGGTCATCATACGTTCATCCGGAGGGCCAGCTCTACTTCGCACGGGACTCTCCTCTTCGAATCGTGACGGAGGCCGACCTTTACGAGCCACAGACCCTGGCTCAAGTCCTGTACTGGTCGAAACACATCGAGATGCTGGTTGAAGAGAAGGAGATGCCACTATCAGAACACATCGAATTGTTTATCCTGATTGAGGATGACGGTTGCTCGTACTACTTCGTCGACCACTTGATCCGGACCCAGTTCTGGCTGGAAGAATACGAGACGAGCGATCTTGGAATCCCTGAAGTGGCTTCAGCGTCTCACTTGCGTGAGTCGTTGTCCGGATCACTCCGCCACCCATATCACTCAACCATCGAACAGAAATCGCACTGACGGAATTGTACTGGATACATATCGAATATTTCCCCATGCACATCGGTGGCCTTCCCACCAAAGTTGCAGACGAGTTGATCTCTATATGGTGTCATGGGCTTACAGGTGCGTCTTGTAGTAGGGCTCAAAACAAACACTCGCTAACCTGATAAACAGACCAGATCACCTCTAATACCTCAACATTTGTGGGGTTGTGGCCGCGTGAAGAGTCTTCACATCTGTTGAACATCCTAAAAATGGCCAGAGATAATCTGACCGATGGACACCAAGTCTGTGTAGTGGCACGGTTATGGAGGTCAATATGTGAGTCCGAGACACCGCACCACTTGCAAGGCCGAGGCTTACTTTACCTCAGGCCATCACAGGTTCCAGTCTCACTACGGACAGAAAGTAGCCCGTCTATCCCGAGACCAGGCTATCCTTCATCCCGCAGGTCCATCCCCGCGGGTATCCGGTCTTTTCTCAGTCCTCACCTTCAACGCCTCGACACGCTTTCATACTCAACTAGCCGACAACTTCGTTGATGAGCTGGTTTACACCTCCGTATGGCAACCCTTTGTGAAGAAGGCCGTACGCGAATGGAACTGGGCTTCCATCGAGGCATTCGGCATCCTCCTGTAAGCCGTTTCATTGCCTCCCTACGTTTGACATTGGAGTTGAACTCGATCAGGTTACACACCCTCTTGTTCTATCTCCCGAGTTCATCAATTCTTGGTGTCGTCTCAGCCTTTTCATTAATCACTAGCATCTTTTGCTCGATACTGTTAAGGCAACAGTACTCCGGAATGGAGGATGCATCTTCGTCAGAAATTGTGAGACTCATCTTCCATTTCGATTGGCAAATTGACTAATATCCATCGTCATCAGTATACCCATATGAGCGCCATCCGATCCAAGAAATTTGGCTTCCACATTGCAGCATCCATTTTCAGCTTACCCACTGCCCTGCAGATCTGGGGGCTGCTTCTACTTTGTGCCAACGGATTGATCGCACTCGTTGCATACACGGGCATGCCTTTCGCCCTTGTTGGTGGCGTTTTGGCCGTGATGTTGTTGCTCTGCTTCAAGGGTCTCACCGCGATGTCCATTTCCCTCCGCACGTCTTCTCAGGACGCCGATTCTATCGTGTGACTACGCCTGCCAGCTCTTATCATTATGCGTGCCAACATGTGTGCGGGTGGAAAAGACCGGAGTCCAAAAGAAAGACGTTGCAGTCGGAAGCCATTGTATTTACATACATATACCTCTTGTATTCGAGATACCCTACGGGAAGATGATCAGGTATATCATTTCACGGTATGAGGTGAGATGTCCAACTCAACGCGCTGCTGGCAACCTTTGGACGGCTTTCAACAACTGAATATGCCAAGGCTGGTAGAATCTTGAGCTGCAGGAACTGAGATCTGAGAACTACTAAAGCAGCTGGCGGGTACAGGCCCGACTCGGCGCGCGAGTATTCGATAACGGGTGCTGTCAACCGCTTTCGGGCAAGAACTGGACAGTACAGGCATCTCAACCTCTCCGAAAGTCGAAAGACGACAAACCCACTCGATATTGCGCGCCCATCCAGTGATCGACCTCCAAAATATTTAAGAGGTGTCCCGACACTAAACTGGCTGGGGAGAATGGAAATCGTACGACATGTACACCTTATATTACCTGCCTGTAACATTAGGTCCCGGACCTCAAGTAGCTCGGAATGATAATACCGTTAATGTCCACAGGAGTTGATGCAGTGAGATTTTACGAAGTTATACAGAAAATCCGAAAAGACCAATCTGACGATACTAACAGAGATCACCAGGGAGCGGGTATGCCAGAAGCCACAGCACCAATCTCCGTCAGGTTTGTAAGTGGATCGAGTTGTCCCTTACAATCCGGCAAAAATGCAGCATTGGTGTAAGGACAGCGGACGGAAGGTGACCCACGATATATGGGTGTGAAGGTGGCTCCACATATCTCGAATGGTGTGAACTCATCGTACGAAACCTCCACAGCGTTCACGGGGTTTCGTTCACCGGCAGCAATCCTCGTGCGGGCCTAAACAATTTATGAATGAGACGAATATCAGCACAGGTATGTTTTGCGGCGCACCTGGGACACAATCTTAGGATCTGGCTTAAGGTCGATGAGCCTTCGGGCAAAACGGGCGGCGTCAGCGTGGTTGTTCGCCTTCGTGAAGACACCTATAGCACTCCGAAGTGCTATCTGCAGATGTGCAGGCTGCAGCTGACAGTGAGTGAAGTAGGCCGCGAGTTCGAGACTTCGCTTCAGGTTGTTCGGTTCTTCTTCTGCAACGCGCCTTCTTTCGAGCTCGACCGAAACTCCCAAGAGATATTCACGGGCATTGGTCACCGTATCCCTCCACTAAAAGGTGAAAGTTAACGGTAAGTATCGATGTGGGAAGAGCACTCTTTAAAGCTCACCTGTTTCGCCTCATCGTCCGACGACAAAGCAACGACGAGGAGAGATCTCAGAACAGATCGGAAGATCTCCTGAGCATCGGCCAACCTGGCACCGGAAACCGCGCGATAGCCTTCTGCTAGTTCAGAGCGCACGGACTGCAAGGTCCTAGTTGCAACAGGAAGGACCTTACTGGGAGTAGATTCAGTAATGTTACGACGGATGTGTAGATGTAGCGGTGGTATTGATGCGAGAGGAGAGATGTAGGTATGGGAGGAGCGATAGGCTGAAAGGAATATAGGTTTCAAGGGGGCGAAGTTGACAACTCCCAGTTGCCGGTTTAGCAGCTATGTGATCGTCAGAAGTGAGACTGGCAGCGCACATTCAAAAGCGCGTACCTGCATAGCGGACTCAAATGAGCCTGCAGCGACGTGATCCGCGGCCAGTGGCGAGTTCCTGACCCAAAGGTCAGTCTCGTTGACCCCGGGAACAGCACCGTCACCGAGTTCCTCCTCTGGAGGAGCGGCCTGTTCGTCCTCCTCCGGAGCCAGCTCTTCGGCTTCAGCATCGAGGCCCCATCCACCCTCCTCAGCGTCAATGTCCTCATGTATTTCTTCGTCTTTAGCCCAGTCATCAAGAGCGGAGAGGGCAGCGCCTGAACCAGCATCTCCATTGACATGTGGAGGTTCAATTGGACCATCCAGACCTCCATTGGCGAGCGCACGATCGAAGAAGTTCTCTCCTGTAGATACGACTGGCCAATTGAGGGTGGCAGTGGGCGTGACAACAGGAGGAGGCTTGAGAGTCGAACGGTCGAAAGTGGGGACATCGTCGATGTCAGAGGCGGTCAGTCCCGATGCCTCCAAGATCTCTTCTGCAACCTCATCAAGACCATTAGTTTTGGCGGTGAGATATGCAAGTGGATCTAAGTAATGGCTTGAGATAGGTGAGACCTTGAGACGTATGAATCGATACTCACATAACCCGACGTCCCTCAAAACAGCAATTCGTCCTTCGATATCACCCGTGTACAACGCATTATGGAAACGTGACATTGCATCCCCACGCATGTCAGCAATTTTTTGCATCTTTGTAAGTTTCTCTGAGCTCCCAGTAGCCAGGTATAAGAAGGAGAGTTTGTCGAAGTTCTTCGTTCGCTGATAAGCTTTCTCGACAATCTATTGGACTAGCGTCAGCCTTACAGAGTACCAAGAGGTAAAGGAAATCGAACCTCATGATTCCCTTGTTTCAGAGCCTGTTGAGCCAGTCTATCCCAGCATTCTGGGCGGTCGATTGCTTTTGCGGTTTCCATTGCAACATCCAAGTTGCCACACTCAATGGCGAGTTCAAATCTCGTGTTGGTATCTTGAACGAAGTGAAGAGCAATCTAGAAAGACCAATATGAGGTTTTACACACACTGAAATTTATACTGAACCGACCTCTGGGAAACCCTTTTGTTGCAGGTACGCGATGATGCTCTGTCCCATCAACGTCGAGGTCTTGATGATATAGAGGACCTCTTCATAGTTGTTCTTGAGCAACGCAAGCTTGAAGCGATATTCTGTCGGATCAAATGTAATGGTACGAGGGCGTGCAGACCGGTCAAGACAGTGGATAGTCTTCCCCTTCACACGGGTGAGATAGACCGGATTATCGAGTGTGCATATCACGCCATGGTCGCTGGAAAACCGTCATTCCTACTGCAAGCTGCGAGTTAGAAAGGACTTACCCCTGAGAAAGGCAGTATTTGACATGGTTGAGGGTTGAATAAATGAATACTCCCGAATCATCCCAAGCTCCTGACTTAATCCTGATTGTCTCGTGAATCAAACTGTGTTGAGAGAATGTTCTGTTCGCGATCGTGATCGCTAGATCCAACTGTATTAGTTCACGAATGAACAGCGGGGAAACTGGGCGACTGACTGTGTTTACTCATAAGGGCGACCAGACTGTAATCCGAGTTCCATACGACATACTTGACGGGTGGGCTATTGACCTCGGCAATGGTTTTCTGCTGCTGTATATCATACAGCACGACGGAAGCAGTTGAACTCAAAATCAAGCACGCTGTTCCCCCATAGAATATTTCGTTTGTTTGGACTGGGGGTTTGATCGTCTTTACCACCGAGTTAGATAGATCTCTCACTTCGATGGTCTACGCGAAGTTAGAAAGGATTTAAGCGGTACGACCGGCACACTCACCTGATTAGTTTTATTCAGCACCGCAAACCGATTTCTTGCAACGAAGATCGCGCTTTGACCAGAGCCCTTCTTTCCATCCACACTCGAGTCCTTGACTTCACCACCCTGCACTTGGCCCTGTCCGGGCAGTGATGCAAGCTCAAACAGTCCGTTGTCACTAGATGTGGTGATTATGACAGCCCTTTCCGCAGCATTATAGCTCAGCGTCCTCGGCGGGATATAGGGACTCCCAAATTTACGAACGCTGAGGAGACCGATATCGGAGGCTGAACCAAAGTCGTAAGAACGGACGTATTTGTCGCGAATATAGTATAATGTGTCCTGGTGCACAGAAAATGCCGGTCGTTCGCGCTCTAATTTGAACACTATAAGTCCGCTGTCATGGCCGGCGGCGAAGAGGTTGAGGTTTGGATGTGACGCCAGGACCCAGAATCGATCATGCTCCCTCCGGAAGGTCTGAATGGCGGTACGTTTCGCTAGGTCCCAAACACGGACGGTTTTATCTTCTCCGCAAGAAACGATGAGTTCGTGTTTGGGGTGGAACAATGCGCTGGAAACGTTATTGAAGTGCCCTCGGCAGGAATCCACCTCCCATGCTTTAGTCTCGCTCATCCTCCAAATTTTGATCGTCCGGTCATCAGCAGCAGAGATGATGAGAGGAAGGGTGGGATGGAACACAGCGTAATTGACTCCACGATCATGTCCTTCCAAAACGTACTTCACGGTGGAAAAGGTGTCGAAGGTTTCGAACTGATTTCCGCCAGTCGTGGGGGAACCTTTACGAAGGCCAGATATGTCCCAAACGCGAACCGTTTGATCCATGGAAGCAGACACAACGAGATCATCCTTGGGATGGAAGAAGGCAGACATGACATAGTGTGAATGGCCAGTCAACACGGCGATGCAATTCCGGGAAGTGCTATTCCAGACACGAATCGTTTGATCGTCGGATGTCGATATCTAGTATAAGTTTAGACGGTCTGTCCTTGCTAGACGATAACAGCTGCTCACGATCCAAGGCATTTCATGGTGGAACTGCACCGTTCGTACATAGTCCAGATGACCGTGTAGAGTGAAGAGGCATCGCCTGTTTTGTGGGCGTATGTCTGAAGAATTCAAGGTTTAGATCGCGTAGAGCTGAGATGGATACACCACGTACCCCAGACTTTTATTTTGTAGTCGTCACCTCCAGTTACCAACAGCGCTCTACTTGGATGGAAATGGACGCCTCGTACAGGCCCTGTAGAGATCTGCCTGAGCATTGGTCAGATAGGTAGGGGTCGCGACGTACCTTCGTGTTCGTCAAATCGATCAACAAGAACACCCATTCGATAGTTCCATAGCTGAACGCTACCATTGTGTAGAGCCGCCGCGAGCAGAGGTTGCGTAGGATGGAAAGCAAGCCCTGTTTGCCGATATTCATTTCAGTTGCAAGGTTTGAAGAACGACCATTAACGAACCTTTAACACGGTTACTTTTGGATTCAAACTTCGTGAGCATTACCGACATGGTCGGTGTCGTTATCGAGGGCCCTTAAAAGAGTCAACCGAGATTGGGCCTTAACGGAAGATGAATGGGGAGACGAGAAAACTGAGGATCAGACGTGGACGTGGCCGTGACGGAGGTATTGCGTGACCGGAGTGTGACAAGCAGTTGCACCGGATTTGGAGCGCCCATCAAGCGCCCAAATCACAACTACCACACATCCGACCCAAGTTCAGCGTTCAACGGTAACTGGTTCGACCACTGCTAACACCAAGAGCTCACAATCAGAGGTGAAATTCTGAACCTTGAGGCACGAGCCCCATCTTACTCTACTGATCTGTGACTGTGGGAGTATGTCATGCTCAGTACAGGTGCGCTTCGAAAGAATGATACACCCAGGCCAACGTTACAAGGTCAAGGACTGGCGACAGAAATCAGGTACCAAAACAACGCAACAATGGTCGTATTGCTAAACACTTGCACAAGCGCTCGGTGGATCATTGACAGCTCCTGATTTCAGTGATCTATACTTAGCCCCGTTCCTCAAAGCAAGCTCGATCTCGTCTCCCAAGGAATTCATCAAGGATGTTTTTTTCGTTTCTGTAGGTTCCCACCCTAGCTTGAACAGCCTTTGAGGACGCGCGATGTGGTTCCCTGCCATCAAGGACCAACAATCTGTCCAATCGCCAACAGATAGATTAATTCGTCGCAAGAGCAACACTGATTGTTGAAAATGAACTTACAGAAGCCTAAAGGATCCACGAGTTTGTCAGGCAAAGGTCTCGAACCTGGCTCCTTGATGAATCCTTTTGCGTGCATTGCCTGCATAAATTTAGCACGGGGTCCTCATTCAAGGACACGAATACCTACATCGCCAATCTTTGCGACGATCTCCCCGTTCGTCACCATCGGCTCATTGGACACGGCAAAATCTAGGGCGATCCACATGTTAGTGGGTACGTCAATGAGATGTGAGGAGATATTACAAAGTCCCTCAGCCCCCTCATCGGCTTTCCCGTCCAGTGCAGCCTTGAAGACAACCACTACAGCGTCTGCACAGTCTCTGACATGAATGTTGTTCATTCTATTGTGGCCTTTCCCCCATGTCCCAGCATGCCCGGCGGTCTTGGCCAGCTCGATATAATGGCGGACTGGAAGGGTCGATTTTTGTATGCCTTGACATCGGCCAGTCAATAATTGCCTTCCCAAGCTTTACATGACTCTCAGCGCTCACCTCGTCCGATGCCGTATATCCATCCGGGGAACAGGATGATAGTTCTTATAGGATTTTTTCTCCTGGTCCCAGCTTGGACGATCGGCTTGTCCGATTCTAGATGAGTGTTGTGGGGTGGGCAGTCATCCAGCGTAAACCCAACGTCGGTGTACGGGTGAATATGCTCGAGCGCTACATGTTCGCCCCTACAGTTGTCACTGGTGACTCCAAGACCGGAGACATGAATATAGAGGGGCGGTCTTCCGGCGTTATTAGCAGAATTCTTCTCCGATCCCCTAAGGATTGCTACGTCACGATAGATCTTCGTGAATAAGCTAATTTATCACCTAAAGGAAACTACGACTTACCTCTCACACAAGGCAAATGGTCGGAACTAGCACAATTTATGATGAAGTCCGCCTTCACGACTTCCTTTTCGATGATTACGGCGTCCTCGAGTGTGCCCTCGACGACCGACAGATCGCTGTAGATGGCTTTGAGCTGGGCCTCTCTGTCTTTGACGGGCGCGCGAACCAGAGCCCGTACATGGAAGTTGGGCAAATCACGCGCCAATGAGATCAAGACTTCCGAGCCAAGGAAGCCGGTGGCACCAAGGAAGAAAATGGTCCTGTTCGACTTTGTCCTGGACATGTGTTGATGGTGGTGGTTTGAGGTAAGGGGGGGATATCAGTCGCTGAAAGACCTGTATGAATGGGTCCTATAAGTGTCTCTCCAGACTTAGGGCATCAAGATCCATCATTGGTATCGGCAGCATTCTGACATCTAATGGGGGCAGGACCAGGAGTTGGGGGTGAGCTGAGATGAAAGCCCGGTAGTGGCGCGATCATGCGTGAGAATTGGTGAACTTAACAAGCCTCTACGACATACGGGTCCGAGTCCTTTACAAACTGAGATCTACATATTTACTAGAAATTAAGTGCAATTTGGTACGCGGGGCCTCCGAGGTTATCACAGATACAACACATATGTACAAACATTTCCACCCAGTTACAGTATACAACTTAGTTCAGGACTGAGGGGGTACGGCGCCAACTGGAGTACTGAACCCTTTCTGATGAACCCAGAGTAACTTGGGCTTCAGTGCGCCGTCAACAGTCAGGGCTCTCATAGTTCAAGCGCTCATAGCTGAAGCATCGCACTAAGGCATCGTATGGGTACAGCTGAAGACTGGCGCGACAGGTCGTAATTCACAATATGGGAACACCCGGAAGCTGGATTGACTCAGGTAAGCGCGTCCTCGGAGATCCTGTCGACCCATCGCATATTCTGGTCCTCGGGAGTGATATCACAGAGGCGGGAATCAGGGGATGCCCCTGGCGTCGGCGGGAATGTACGGGGATCGGGCCCATGACTGATGTCCACACAAGTAATCAAAGTACCTGCAGGACCAGAACCTTGTGTGAAGTCAATAACCATTCTAGAAGGGTGAGGTTGAAATGGGCTGACTGAAACTGAGAAACTCGTCGGATTCCGGATAGAGTCGGGAGATAAATCTGGCGTGTTGCCGCCATGAAATGTATGTCCCACTATGGATACGTACATATGAAAGGACGCAGAGCCCCTTGGAATCTCTCAAGGGCCGACAGCAATACGAGAGCCATATGTATGTCAAATATCTTGACGCGAAACCTCCGAAGAAAAGGCCAATTTAGTCCCGTTGCTTCTTTCGGAGGTTTCTGACATGACGAGTGAACGAGGTTTCCGAAAAGTGTGGAAGAGAGGAAGGAGTTATGAGACGGATGCCGGAAGACCACGAATTGCCTCTGCAAAACACATCACCGCGAATTCTCTTTCGTTTGACAGCCGAATCATAGGAAGGAACGAGATTACTTGGTTCTACGTTCTAAGTTCATCCGAAGAGGTGGGATGTCGATGCGCCCTCCGGGACTAGTAGGTGTTCACGGGAGGCCCGTCAAGCTCAGCTTTGACAGTCTATCATCTCGTCCACAATATCAGCCTCAAAGCGTGATAATCCTCGGGAACCTGATGACATAGGACCTGTCGATCTTGGTCAGGCTGAGAAAGGTCACCGGCATATCATTGAATCGCCAAGACACGACTTCCGGTAGAATATGACATCTACGATCATCAACGCTACTTAGTAGTGCTCAACATCGACGCGGGGTGACTGCCAACCGGACTTATTTATGTGTAGAAATGATAATGTTCCAAGGTTTGGCATTTTTTGATCAATAAGACTTTGCTGTTGAGTGCATGCTAAGGAACTGGTCCCTGAGCATCCTATCAGTTTTTCACTCGAGAAATTCGAAGTCGTCTAGTTGTCGAGCCGGGGAGGCGGGCCAATGGTGTGCGATCTGGGATTCCAGGTACCCTTCAAAGCAAATCGTGTAGCCGGTATCCTGAGTATGGTCGAGGTCGCGACGAAGTAGCCTGAGGTCACTCCACCGATGCTCAATTCGTTAAGCAGGGAGCCAATGGCAAACATGTTATTTCCGCCCTCAATGTTCACGGCACGTCCGTGTTGGTCGTCTAAAGATCAGAATACTTCAAACCCTAGATGGCCGAACGAGTCAATTCGCCGCAGCACTTCAACATCCACTCACCGAGAATTGTGGCTGTCTTGACTCGTAAACTCATTCATGAGAGGTATGGCCGCGATATCATCGTCAATCGGAACCCGCGAACCTGTTTAGTAGCACATTGATCGACGGAATCCTAGCCCCTAGGGATTGGACACGTTTAGATAGTATCATATCAGTATGCCAGTTTCAGCGACATTGATGAGTACGTACCTCAGGGGTTCTATGTCAATTTCGGCCCAGGTACTCGAGCTGAATAGCCTCTAGATCGGTGTTCCTGTATTCCAATAGTGTAAACCAGAAAACCGGATTTCGAGAAAAGCAGGAGAATAGATGAAGCCATCGCGCTGTTCCTTTCTCTTACATTAGCATGGGAAAACAGCCTGAGCTAGGGCGGGAATACTTTCATGCAACGCGAGCTAGCCCTCACCATAATAGGCTAAAACTCCAACGGATAATCGTACTTTGTTCGATGTGAAGCTTGAAGCTAGGAGGCATGGGACAACCTGGGAGACATCCAGATGAACGCCGGAAAAACGCCGGCATACGTATTTTGGGAAGGTGCAGGTGCAGAAAACAGGGAAAAGGAAACAACTTTGAGAGGTCTGCAGGCAGTGTGAGCACTGCTGGTAAGTAGTACCAAAGACGATATCAAAAGCGTCGACAATTCGAAACCGTTGAAGCCTAATAGGCCTATGGGGGCGGAGGCACGAAACTTGCAATGACACTTATTAGTTTCAGGCCATGAAGGTTGACATTCGATATCAATATCGAGGCGTGAGACGAGTTAGAGGCGAGTCTCTGAGACAATTCTGAGGCGGGCGTCCGTCGTTCGTTGACGGGACTTTGAAAGCGGTTCATTAGAGGTTCATTAGAGGGTTCAGAACTGTCACTGTCAGAGTAAAAGAGACGCGGATTACCTAAGTGCCTTGTAAGGCACTGTGAGAGTAGGTAAGAGTCCGCCTTTCGGGAAATGCCGGTGACTGGGAGGGTGCGGATGACTTGTCGCTAACCAATCAACGGTTGTCGATTCGCGTTGGCTTCGCGCGTTGGCATTGGCCTTGGCGAAGTTGGGGCTGAACAGGCGAGTCGTAATATCCTTTCGAGCTTTAGCAGTGTTACTAACTCTGGGATTGCTCAAGGTTGGCCCAGGTCCATTTGATTTCTGCACAAACCCGTTACACTTGCAGATTTGCACGACGCTTACCATAAAATCCAGACGCGCAAACGATATCACACATCAATCGCGATAATGGAACCTGATCTTCTGCCAAGCTAAATACTGTGAAGGTACTTGGAATTGGCCTGGTGGTGCATGGAGTTGAGGGGTACATCATGGTATAAAATCGTTGATATACCATTGCGATACACCCATCCACTTCCCCCGTCACGAGCACAGCGAGCTACCATGTTCTCTGGTAAAATATCCTCTCGGATCCTCGGATGTATCCTATTGCTCCAAGCTGTATCGACCGTCAACTCGGAACCAGCCAATCCTCCAGCACGGACAGGATGTACCAGCCTCGCTGGGGAGGTTTACAATTGCAATGACGGTGGTTGGTGCAAGCCCGACCTCACTGAGACTCAATGGGAGTGCTTCAGCGCTGCAGGTGTCCCTGTCGATGCGACAGCCGTTGATGACGACCATGACCATGATCACGAATCGGAGAGTGGGACTTGTGTCGTGCATGGAGGGCACACGCACGGAGATTGCTCGTGAGTTACCTCCTCCAAATATCATCATTTGCGCTTGACTGTTGATGCAAATTCTTCCAGAGCTCACTGTACGGGAATAGAAACCGGGGAGTACAGTAAGTCGGTTTCTTCTCGGCGCGCGTGATTCCGAATTAACATACGTCGTAGACAAGGGACTTCACATCGGCGCTATCTTTATTATGCTCGTTTCCTCTGCCATCGGCGTCTTCACCCCCTTGCTTTTCCACAAAGGCGTCATTTCCAACTTCCGTGGCTTTTTCTTCGCGACCAAACATTTTGGTACCGGGGTTATCATCTGCACTGCGCTGAGTAAGGGTTTCTCATCTCCAGGCAGTCTCTTCCTTAACCACACGTTTGCAGTCCATCTTCTGTACCATTCCTTCATCATGTTCAACAACGACTGTTTGGCGGAGAGGCTTGCGTATGATGCTGTGGCTCCGGCACTGGCCTTAGCAGCGCTTTTGGTAACTTTGTGAGCTGGCTTCCGCATCGAACTTTGGACGAGACCGTTGATCCATTCGGACATAGTATCATCGACTACGCCGTACATCGCTACATTCGCAAGAATACCCCGGCAGAACGCCAGGCTGTCGACCAACTGAAAACGTGAGTCCCGAGTCTCCTGCGGGCCAACTTCTACTCACGAGCACCCTCTAGGAAAAGCAAGGAATCTCACCAAAGTAGCTCTAGTGTCGAGAGCGGTGGCCTGTCGACCAAACAGGATATTGTCAATGTTCAACTTCTAGAAGCGGGTATAATTTTCCAGTGTGTTGCATTCTGACAACTATTTATACATCGATGAGAGATTCACCACCTTTCCATAACAGTTCCATCATGATTGGTGTCTCCCTCGGTGCGACTGGTGGTTCTGAGTGGATCCCCCTCCTCTGCGCTATCGTGTTCCACCAAATGTTTGAAGGACTCGGTTTGGGCTCGCGCATAGCTGAGCTTACATTCCCTGCTCATGGCGCATGGAAGAAATGGGTCATGGGGATCCTCTTCGCCATTATCACACCAGTCGGGGTGGCCATTGGAGTCGGTGTTCACGAGTCTTACAACCCGAATTCAGTCTCGGCACTCGCTGCCATCGGTGTATTAAATGCACTGAGTGCGGGAATACTGTTGTACACAGGAATCGTTGAAATGCTTGTTGTAAGTGCTGTTCGCTTCTTGGTCCTATTCAATCGCGAGTTGACACCTTGGCCTCCTAGAACGATTTTATTCACGGGGAGTTGAAGCACGCGAAGGCGCTGAAGGCCGGGTTAGCGATCGCGTTCATTCTCTTGGGTGCATTTGGTATGGCTGTAATCGGCAAGTGGGCGTAGAAATTTAAATACTCGGGAGGGCAAACATCTGTGTTTAATGATTGAAGTTCTTGTGTTGTAAGTATGTGGAAGTTTACCATTATTTTAGCAGAATTCGTGACGCCTCTAATGTGTGATAAATGTGTGGCGTGGGAGTTTTACGACCTTCGTACCCGCGCACCCACGCGGCGGGCTTCTCATCGTTGTAGCACAGATAATTGTGGCACCATTTACTTCATTTCGCTGCCTCCACCTTGAATGCCACCTCAGCCATCTTGTTCGGGTCGCAACATTCCTTCAGGCCACGAATTTGGGGTCGATATACCTTGAATTATGATCGGGGGTCTCCTCGTTGGAGCTGTGTGTTCGCTAGATAATTGAAGTACCGAATGCCCTATGAGCCTTTACCAAGCGTCCAAGATCAGAATTGACCATGGTCAATGATTATTGGATGCACGTTGATTGAAACAGCCACTCCGACTCGGTTTCATTGCGTGTGGTGCACTTCCTCACTGAGTTTGGGCTTCCGGATGACGCGACACCTATACCCTGGCTGTTAACAGGAAATTGCACTCACCGTAGACAAGCTCCCTAAGCATAGCCAGTCGTCGGAGTCGGCTCGATGAGAATCTATAGGTCAGAAGATAGAGTTGTCTAGCTATTATCCGACCCGAATGGAAGTACTGCCCATCGCGTCGAAGCCATGCAGTCCGGTGTCTGGGTACCGGGGCATCCTGAGTTTCGGAGGGAAGGGTGGGTTGAGGCGGTATGACCACCGAGTGTCATTGTAAGAGAAGTGAATGGCCACCCCAAGGTCGCCCTCAAGGTCACTCTCGAGTCTCGAAGCAGCTCACATTCCGTGGGGAACGTTCTGCCCCAGTGCTTAGACGCTGCCGTCGCCGCCGGTACATACAACGCCTCCAGCCTCATAGACGTCATTGCCGACGTCTTGCAGCGACTTGCCACTCCCGGGTTGGTCAACTCAATGTCGATTTCGAGTCTAGAATTCGGCGTATACTCGTGATGTCCACGGGCGCTTGAGCAGTGACCTCTCTGGAACCTTTAGACGGGTCGAATTTCTTCCAGGCCAGAATGATATGAAAGATTCAAAGAACAGCATCGTACACGGACACGCACTCAAGCTCTGAGGAGTGGAGCAAGTACCGAGCTCACGAATCGAGCTCCTCCCGGACTGCGTACTTCGTTTCGTCAACCAGCGAACTCGACACGGACAATTGCTGGAAATCCCATGCCGCTCGAGCCGTAGTGTTGGTGCCTGTCATGACGTGTTGAGTCATGAGAGCCCTCGACGAACTCCACCTCTTGGCGCGATATTTTTCATCTCCAAAGTAAGCGGAGCTTTTGACGTTCGGCAGCATGAATCTTTTCGCGTTGTTTCGAGTCTTATGGTTGATGCACCCGTGCGGGGGCCTCTTGTAAGTCGAGCTCTGTTACAGAGCCACGTACATGTCCTCGAGGATGTGAGGCGGTGATGAAGCGATGGATTTCATCAGATGGAGTAGAGGAAATTGGTATTTCGCACCGTACATATGTCCACCCCGGAAAATAGAAGTTCTTCTTTCGGCAAAGTACATTCCCATGGTCAGACTGACCGTTATCGATGAAACTGGAGAGTTCTCGTCCTTGGGAGTACGCGTATACCTGCAAGAGCTCAACAAAAGGTCATTTCGCAGTGAAAATTGCTCGAAATACACTGGATAGCGCCTTTTTCACTTCGTCGTGGACGAGTGTGGACGTAAAACATGGAAGTTGGGGTTCAAAAGGGGGAATGATGATGTCATGCCCCGGTCCGGCTTGTACGGTTAGCCATGTGCGTGCCACGCGAGCGGCTCCTCCTCTTCCTCCCAAGGCTGATACACTCGGTCCTGTATGTTTTCCCCTCCTTAACCAGTCCTCTAACTTATGGTTTTTCTCTGAATGTCGGCGGCAGACATTTCAAAGGAATCCTTGTCTCTACACGGTCTCTTACCCCCTACAAATGATGATATCGAGGCTGTCATACAAATGGCTACCTCCGGCGAGGGTCGAGCAGGGCCCATAAAAGACACAAGGACTCAGCTTTTTGTTGGGAATGTGCGTTTGTTTTCTCATCTTCTCCGCCATTCATATTTACCTCGCCTGTATGGCTTGTAGCTTCCTTACCGAGTACGCTGGCAAGATCTTAAGGACTTGTTCCGCAAGGCTGGAACAGTCCTGCGGGCTGATGTTTCCTTAGGTCCAGACAATCGTTCACGAGGTTATGGAACCGTTTTACTTGCGACAGCGGAGGATGCAGGCAGGGCGATTGACATGTTTAATGGATATTCATGGCAAACGAGAGTCCTGGAAGTCAGACCAGACAGGATGGGTAGCGATGTCGACCAGCAAAGCCACTACGAACAGATGAATCAAACCAACAATATGAGAGCGTCAAATACAGTGCTCCCAGTCCCTTCCCTATTTGTTGGTGGAGGCGTTGCAGGGGCGGGCGGTGACCTTGATTACGCAGGCTTGCTGGGACTAGAAAGTCGGCCGACGAGCTCATCGGGCTCATCCAGTGTTGGAGGAGGCGGCGGTGGAAGGAATTTGTTTGTTGGCAATGTGAGCCCATCACCCCTTCTTGTTTCCTGTTCTTGTCTCCTCACTTTCGTGCTTCTTTGACTCCTTTCTTTGGAATCGAACTGACCACCTTTTCTCGTAGCTCCCTTTCCACTGTCAATGGCAGGATCTGAAGGACCTCTTTCGTCAAGCGGGCACTATCCTTCGAGCCGATGTTGCTTTGGGTCAGGATGGTCGCTCCCGAGGTTTTGGGACCGTTGTCTTTGCTACCGAGGCTGATGCCGAAAGAGCGTTGAGAATGTTCAATGGGTACGTGAACAACGCTGTATCTTTTGTCCAGTGCGCTCAATCTCTCTGTTTCTACTTTCCAGTTATGAATACAACGGGCGTCCGTTAAAAGTACACTATGACAAATTTTCTCAGTCTGCTCAACCCACCATTCTTCCTATCCAAGCCCTCTCTCCCACTCCTGCCTTGTCGACCTCGCTTTCGACGCCCGCATCACCTACACCGCATTACCAGCACCAGAAGTTAATCCCTCCCCATCTGTCGCATTTGATATCGACATCCCACTTGGGAAATTCAGTCTTGTCGTCAGCAATTACAGGGCGTTCATCCTCCAGCGCGCCTTCTCCCCGACATATAAATTCATATCCGTCGTCAAGGCCCCTGTCTCCTCACCCGCCTCAGCTATCCACGGGCTTGAGTGTTCCGCAGCACCAAAATCAAGGAGGCAACCCGAATCAAATTGTCATGCCGGCGGGATACACCCTGGACTTTGGTCCAAACTCGCAGCCCACCACACCCCATTATGATGGACTACCTATTGGCGGGTATTTTGCAGGCAGTAACCCTGCCAACAGTACTTCCGACTGGCCACCTCGCTCCGGTGCTGCAAGTGCAGCTTCCTCTAGAGAAGGAGAGTTGACCGTCTCGAGTCTCGCGGAGCGTATCATTGGCAAGGGCTTAGGAGGATTGTCCATAGGTGATGCTCGGGAAGCCACCGGCTTACAGAAGAGACCCTCTCTGCTCGACCGCTCCGAGACGGGCAATTCTGCCCCTGCCGGTTCATATGGAGGGCAAGACGCGATGAGTCGAATCCTGACGAGAAGGGCTAGCGTGACCAACAGTGCTGTCAGCGCCGCGAGCAGCTCTGGCTCTGGGAGCTCCAGTGTAATTGGCAGTGGGAGCGTCAGTCGAACGAACTCAGGTGGTGAAACTCAGAGCGTCACCGGAAGTGGTTCGGGGGGGACGGAAACCAGTGCTCGAACGACCCCGTTGAGTGATGCTGGACTAGACCACCCGCACCCGAAGGAGGCCCTGAAGGCAACCAATGACGATGTATTAGAAAAGGAAGGGGCAAAGGAGAAGGAGAAGGCGAAAGCGACAGACAAGGATAGAGATTTTCTTCAGAGTCATCCACATCATCCAGGGACAATTACCATGCCTCCTCCGCCGAGGTGGCACCCACCTCATATGCCTGCGCACACTCCATCGCATGGACATCCACACCCTCATCCAGGATACCCATATCCAGGCTATCCAATACCCTCACCCTCTGCGTATCCTCTGCCCCATAATCCCGCTCAAATGACTCCCCATGGCCTTCCTCCGATCACGCCCAGCATGCCGCCGTTTACCTTTTACAACCCTGTGGGCAGTCCGATGCCCAGTCCAGCTTTGGCTTATCCTGTTTCTCCGTACGCCATGGCAGGCGGAACACCTCTTCACTCCCCAGGCATTCCAGGCTACCATCCCATGGGGATGATGATGGTAACGCCTACCGGTATCATGCCGCCGCCACCACCTTCTGTACTACAACCCCCACCACAAAGCCATGTGCCACAGCCAGAGCAGGAGAGACCAGGTACGGCGCGGAGGCCTAGAAAGGGAAGTGGTTTGAGTGTATCGGAAGACGCCGGTCCTGCGGACGATGAGGCAGAGAAGAACAAGAGCACGCCTGATAAAGGCAAAGCGAAGGTGGACGATAATCCTTACTTCAGTTTTGCCTCAGTTGCTGCATCCCAACAGTCCGCTTCTCCTGCTCCCGCTCCCGCTCCTCCACCGCAACAGTCACCCATGCATCCTATGCCGCCTCCGTTTCCTCATCCGATGCATATGGGCATGTATCATCCTATGCATCCGATGACGCCGTTCTCCCCAGGACTGGCCATGTCGCCTTGGGAGCCGAATCCTTACATCAATGCTGCAGTCGGGGCTCCCGTCCATCATTCACACCCTGCTGCGCCGTATTACGCAGGGGCGACGCCCAGTAGTGTTGGTGTTGAATTAGGCAGCGGTGGCGGTAACGTCGAAGCTGGGATTGGGGGCTACTTCGACTCGGTATACAGACAGGAAAGCGGCAGTGGTAGTGTTGGGAGCGGAGGCAACGTCGAATCGCCGAATACGGATAGAGGGACCCCAAGGGAGGACGCTGTGGCTGCACGTTCGCGAGCCCCCCAGGAATACCAGCAAAAGAGGTCTAGTTCCTACAACTTGAACCTTCCGTCGTTCGATAATCGGGGGGACAAGCCGACTGCGGAGATGACCCGGACCCAGTCGATGTCGTCTCATGCAGCCTCGAGACCGATGATGCATCGTCCTGATTCAGATCCAGGAGACCGCCAACATGGTCAGGTTGTGGTTTCGCCCGAGGAAGACAACGGGAAGTCATGAAGGAAAAAGGTTTTAGCCGACAGTCCGTCCTTTTGGTTTCGGTTTTTACATCGTGCATTGGTTCCGTCGGAACGTGAGTTACTTCGCTTGTCAAAGTTGGTTGGGTTGGGTTTTCTGCTGTTTTGGGATCTACGGTAATTTTTCGGTCTCAGGGCTTGCATGGGTCGGTGCGGGAAGGTGCAAAAGTGGCAAAAGTGTAACTCTACCCCATCTCTCTTTCATTCTCATTCTCCTCATGACAACTATTCAGGTTTGCAATCATCTCTCGCTGTTCAGTTCAGATTACATCTCTGTTTATCTCTCTCTCTTCCATCTCGTCGAACGCACGATCCATTTTATCTTACTGCGTCGAATTCTCGCTCTCCGCATGTTAATTAATTCCTCCATTTCTTGTTATAGCAATCTCTGTCTGTCTCTCGTCTCGTCCTCAGCGCTTAGTGTCTTTTATCATCTACTACGATAATCGCTGCTCGTGTCTTTGTCTCGATTTCTCTCCGGTCTACTCTATCTCTCTAGAGATTCATAGTCTGTATTTAATTCTTATTTTCCGGTCAAGTAGTGTATACAACGCTATCAAAGAATGCTAGTCTTTTGACAGTAAATTAGCAGAGGAATGTGCCAGATACTCGTCGAATTTGCTGGGAATCTATGCATTTGACGCGCGGCAGCTAGCTTGGACTTACACCACGAACACGTCCTCCTTCAGTACACATTTCTGGCACTTTTCTGTCCTCAAACGAACGATATCTCAACCATGAACGTCACAAAACACACAGAGAACACGCTGGCAAACTCGGACGGCGAGACTGCACCTGCGCCAGCAAAGGCTTCCAAGGAGTCAACGCCCCAAAATCAAGCAAAGAACCATACAAGACCTACTTCGAGCTCGAGTTCCTCAGTCGTGAAACCTCGTACTGCACCATTGGAGAAGGACAAACCTTTGGGTGAGCTCATCGGCGAGCCATTCCCATCCTTCGACCACCAGGCTACCGTTGTCGACCCATTCACGCAGGAGATGGGTAGAGACGCGACTTTTGAACAAGGTGCGCCCAAGAAATGCTTTCACAATGCGTGAATTTCCGCGTTGATGCGCATATATCTGCGTTTCTCTTTTTGCAGAGCTTGGCACGATGCTGCTCGATCTCATCCTCGAAACGCACGCGTGGTCCTCTGCTAGACCAAGGCACGAGAGTCAGATGGCGGTACAGAAGCTGGAGCAGAAGATTACGGACGTTCTTGAGGTTGAAAAAGAACAAGGCATGTTTGAGTCTTCCATCATGTCCTCCTCGGTGGACGGTCGTAGGCCGAAGTTGTCGCGATCTTGTTCCTCTTTGTCCGAGTGCCTTTCGTCGAAATCTTCGCGTTCGGTTGTGTCTACCCTTATTGGTACGCGTCCGACAGTCCTGATCTTCGCGTCTTATTACTTGGATACTCGGACAACCTGGAGCTGTGACTAATCTCAAGTTCTTGACAGAGAAAACGCGAAACAACCTGAACGAATTCGTGAATCGTATGAAGACTGCTTTGGCTGCGCTCATTTGAAGTTCGGAGGGAATGGATTATCCTCGTTGTTGCTTTCAGCTTGCTAACGTTGCTCTTTGGACTCTTTGGAGCTGTTCATTGTGCTATCTCTCTGCTCTGTACTGTGCTCCTTAGTTTACTCTGGAGTGTATTTGACCAGTACTACCCAGCACGCTGTCCCGTTGTTGCCCTTGTCGTTTGTACGAATAACGGTCCATATTTGTAGCTTCTATAATCTAGTGTCATGCAGTTTTACTTGATCTCCGTGCTAAGAGCACGATTTCGAGATGATAAAGGCCACGAAAGATGTCCAAAATTTTGGATAGACTAAGATATCACAGCTGGGCGTGAATATTATTTTTGCACGGAAATATGCCAGAAAAATATGACGCCTCACAGTTCAACACATATTCAGTCTGAAGATATTCAAAATTGAATTGAATTCCGCATATTTGGCAGCACAAATACTCACCGGAAAGTAAGGCGTCATATTTCTGCTTCATATTCCGCAACAAAATAAGTTTTTGCCCCAGCTGTGTATTGGTCGCGACAAACTGAAGTAGTGAGACCGGGCACCTACAAGCGCCCACATTACTTGACCACCAACTTTGATCATCCCATGCAGAACTTCAATACTCCTTCTTCCAACACTGGTCCAGGCTTCTTGCAACCCATGGTACCCACTGGAAGCCAAGCTCAACAGTCGAATCCAGTAACAAATGATCCCAATTCAGTCGAGACTTTCAAACAGAACATGCAGTTGATTTTGGAGTACGTGATGACAACGCAGAGTTTTGCTAGGAGTGCGTTGAGTGCAATGTGAGTGCAATTCTCCCCCGTATGTGAGTTTGTCGCTAAATGTCTCAACATCGTCAGAACTAATGCGTATCATCCGGGGTCATCGTCAACCCAAACGCAAGGTAGACAAAAGCAGTTTACGCTCATAGTGATCCATTGACGCGATTTCGTGCAGCGGACCTGGCCAGTCTACAGCAACACCTCCACGTTATATCTGATATGATGCGACACTCTGGCGTAGGAGCCCTACCATTGCTAGCTTCACCTTCATCTCCCCTTGGCTCGTCGAACGATTCGACTCTTGGTGATGTTCAGATGTCGCAGGAGCCCTTATCCCCGCCATCGGAAGAGGAAATGCTTGCACAGGCAACCCAGTCAATTGTCGTCCTATATGAGCGTTTAAGAAAGGGTCAAGAAGCTGCAGGCGTGGTAGGCAGTTTGCTGGGGTCAGGACAGCCGATACAAAGTCATATGCATGGTGTGCAAGGAGTAGGCACTCCGATGGGGCTGAGTCGACCGACGTAGACAATTCTAAGGGACGGAGAATCTAATAGGTGTGGTCCGAGTCAACCACGTTAGCATATATAAGGAGGAGCACTAATGATAGACTAGACAACGGCTACGGGTTTCCGACTCATACTCGCATTGGCCGTTGCTTTGCCCATTTCCCGCAGTGGGGCCACAGCCAGACCTTCATAATGGTACTAGTTACCCATGGAGCCGGCGGTTCTCTATCTGGATTCAAATGTTTGAACATACCAGCCTGCAGGCTTTCATTCGCTCAAGATTGTACGTCTACCCGTGACTTCCTGCGTCGCGAACGGAGAGTTGGTTACCACTTGATTCATACTTTACTGGAACGCATGTACGCCAAATGAACCCTGTATGCTTTCATCGCCCTTGGTGTTTCCCGAAAGTGTGATGACGACTGCGGAAGAGATATTGAATCTCCAAGTCGATACTTGACCGGAGTGGCAGTCGCTTTGCCTGGGCAGTTACCCGCACCGGGAAAAATCATTACCTTTCTCGATGGCCCCTTTGCCTCCGCCCCCTACCGCTGCCTCGGGAGATGCTCAGAAACGGTAAAGCACATGAATACGTGCACACGGACATGTGAATGTGTCTTACCTCTCATGCAATCATCACTCATTTCAATCTCCTTCCCACTCGTCGAAAGTTCTCCCTGTCTATGTCCGCGACGTTTACATTATATCCTGACACGATCTCGTGGACGACCATGTTGTCCTTGTCAGCCAAACGTCTTCGGAGTGTTTCACTCAGCTTCGACCTACTGGGGACTCCTTGAATAGTGTCCCCGTATTTATAGGTCTCAGGATCCCGACTTTGCTTTTCCACACCCTTCGGCCCTCCATGCGTCCACAAATGCGTCTCTCTTTTCTTCTATCTTTCGCTCTTGGGGCCTCTCTTTCCAACGCGTCTTTGATTGACGACATCATCAATGCACTGAAAGGAGCGGTGACCTGTGGCGGCTGCCATGCACTACTGGTCCCTTTGAAAGGACTGGCCGCTTTAGGCGACAAAGCGTTTGGGGAGACGTTGACCACAGTCTGTGAAACGCTAAAGGTGACTGTCTTCTTGGATGTTCTTCCATCCTAGCGGCCTGACGTCTTTCCCGAAAGCTTCAAGATCCCGACGTCTGTCGCGGCTCCGTGTATGGTCCCGGAGTGATTCTGGCACAGGACCTTCGGTCGATCGATCCGTTTGGTCAAACGGCTAAGAAACTGTGCAACGGGATCCTCGGTGCATGCCTCTCTCCTCCGATTAACAACTACGCTGTGCCCTTCCCGAAGGCAGCCCCCACGAACCCCGTGAAGTTTACTTCTCACGGCAACGCGCCTTTCCAAGTGGTTCATTTCAGCGACGTGCATATCGATCGTGAATATACAGTGAGTAGATTCAAATACTCGTAGCCATTTGACTAACCCACTTTCTCCTCCATTCTAGGTTGGGTCGGAGGCCAATTGTACCAAACCAATATGCTGCAGGAACTACCCAGATCACACTGGCCCCGTTCAGATTGCAGCCCCACCAAATGGAGACCGCAAGTGCGATACACCTACCAGCCTCGCGCAATCGCTTCTGGACACGATCAACGCCAATAACAAGTTCTCCATATTCACCGGCGATCTTGTAGAAGGTAAGTCCAACGTCTTGAGTCTCGAGATACTGACGGCGAGATTTTCCGTGCAAAAAGCTGCCGTGTGGGCCGTAACGAAGGAGTAAGTAGCTCTCGTCTTTCACCATGTGTTTGTGCGACATTTCAGCTCATCACGAGGCTCCCAGAGAAGTTACAAATGACATCGAGGCCTTTAACGAGCAGATGGGCAATAGTCTTAGTGCGCCCGTCTATCCAGCAGTGGGTAATCAGTACGACAGTCCTTTCCTGCGCGTGGCTCCTCTCAACTTACGACTACTCAACTTTAGTGAGAGCGCCCCTGTCAACAGTTTCCCGAGGAACACAACCAAAGATCGTGCTCAAGACCAACAATACGTGTTCGATACCACTAGTGCTGGTTGGGAGGTGAGGAAGCCTTATGCTTGTCCTTGCCCGACACGCACTCATTTCTTCATTTGTAGAGGTGGATCGGTTCGGCTGCCTCGGATCAAGTCAGGCACATCTCAGGCAGCTACTCCAAAGTAGTTCCCGACACAAAGTTGATGTGAGTTTAGTATGGCTGACGGAATGCAAGGTCTTGACGGCTCTCAAGGATCATCTCGCTCAACACAGTGTACTGGTACAAGCTCAAGTGAGTAGCTGTTTTGCTCAATGGGCCATTGGTGTCGCTCAACTATATGGGCAGCTTCTGGCTTTACGATTCTAATGCACAGCAGTGCGTTCTCTTCATTTCGATAACTCGAACCTCACGGATTTAACTCTCGGACAGACCCGATCCGAATGGAATCCTGTCGTTCTTGGTTTCTCAGCTGCAAGCTGCTGAAGACACAGGCCTACGTGCTTGGGTCATTGGCCACATGCCACCCGGGATTGAAGACACCTTTGATGACCAAGTGGATTTTCCGGATCACAAAACCACGGCAGGAAACTCACGACGTTTTGTCTAGTCCAACTATTACGATCAGGTCATACAGCGATACAAGAATACCATCGCCGGCCAATTCTTTGGACATACTCACAAGGTAGGCCAGTTTGACTTCTCCCTCTCCCGGGACCCGTGTCTCAAGGCGACTCTGTAGGACGAATTCGAGATCTCCTATTCGAATTACGACAAGCGGACGAAGGACAACGCCAACAATGTTGTGTGGATCGCTCCTGCCTTGACGCCACGAAGTAAGTATTTATAATACCAATGGGATAGAAGATTGTTGACATCGTTCGTTGCTCAGGCGGAAATCCTGCATTCAAGGTATACGACGTGGATCCAGATACCTACGAGATATTAGATTCGAAAGTCTATTCCGGTAGGCCCTCGCGATTACGGTGACCATGGGGGTACGAGAGCTGAATTCTTTCGCAGCTTCTCTGGATGATCCTGACTTCCAGACGAAACGTGAGTCACGGCCACAAGAACTTGAGGTTGATTGCTGATAAGTTCACCCTCCTGCAGCGAATTGGAAACTCATCTACAGTGCTCGCGAGACCTATGGGAAGCTTGTTTCTCCTTCAATTGGCGCTAAGGATCCCCTTGGGCCGGCATTTTGGCATCAGGTCACAGAGGGCTTAGAGAGAGATGATGAAGCCTTCCGCGCTTACGATCGTTTCAAGACAAGAGTCGGTCCCGGAAGCTGCGTCGAAGGAAGTAACGGCAATACCAAAGCCTACGACGAATGTAAGAGAGTCACGATTTGTGGGCTGCGCGCTGCCAGGAGCCAGAACAACTGTGTGGTATCAAAGCCAGGGCTGCATCTTAGCCGCAGGGAGGTAGATGGTGCCGCGGGAAGTGGAGCTGTAGACACCGTTACCACGCCACGAGAATGTGATAGTCCCGGGGCAGGCCAATTGTTACAGCAGTTGAGCTTGATGGCTTCCGCGGGTAAGGTGAGGAGATCATGCTTTTGCCAAGTATGACCTTTGGTGCTCACGATGCTGGCCATAGTTGGACAATGCCACAAAATTATTGCTAAAGGAGCGGCTCAAGCAAGTCCTTCCTCCCGAGGCGAGTATGGAGTAGTAGAGACAAGAGAGGTCGCTGTCAGATTCCGCTCGAGTCCCACATGGCTCTCGCGTCTACTTCTAATTTTACTGTACGGTCGACACATACCCAGGGTAAAAAACTATTCGACCTAACTATCTGCCACTGTCTTATGATAGAGGGAAGACGACCCAGGAGTCTCCACGAGAGGTTCTAGTTTCTAAGACCAAGCGAGGTCAAATCTGGAAGGTCAAATCACGAACCCGATCCCAGGACTAGGGTGAGTCGACGACGCGTACATTAGGTACGAACGACAAGGAAGGCTTCAGGAATGTCAGGGCTGTCGTACCTCTCCAATCGTCTTCGTGTCCCAACGGGACTGCCGTGTTCGATGATAACATCTCTATCGACCTGGTGGTGAAAAGTGAATCACAGATGATAAAATGTAGAACGCAGTGAACAAGTACCTTCCAGACACGTGTATTGCAACCAAACTGAGTCAGGGTTGGACTACAACGGTTCACTAGCACAAGGGCATCGGTCGGCGACAAGACAGGTGGCTCGGATTCTGACTGTGAAGTATCTGTCAATGGATAATTGATATGCACTGTCTTGAGTCCTTTCGCTTTTGAAAGGTGTTCGCCGAGTTGAGTCTGGAGAACGTGTTTCATGAGACCGTCTCGGAGCTCGAAGCGATGCAGTATACGCACAAGTAACCCGGGCTCAACGACTACGAACAATTGCTCTAGCTTCCGGCATCTGGTGCATATCTCTCCGATAGAATCCAAGCCAATCAACATTCGATGCACCGAGAATCGCACCAAGCGGTGGCGATGTGCGGTAATAATATCGTTCCAAAGTTGCGACGTGACTGGAGATTCGAAAAAGGCTCCAGTAGAGTAGATATTGAACGACTCCAGAGGGATCTCCGATGAGAGTAGACCCGATACTTCCCTCGTCCAGTGTTGCACGGGAATTTGTTGGTGAAGTGTCAATGTGATGGATTTGAGGCGAGACAATGCGTTGATCCGATGACAATCTCGACGAAACTCCGCCATGTCCTTCCAAGGAAGAGTTGAGTGAGACGTTACGAGCCAAGACAATGTTGACGCACGAATTTCGGAGAAAGCCCTTCGATACCTAGATTCATAATCCCTTCATTGCTCTGTGACAACACGGAGAAGATTCCTCGATTGGTAACTTTGGGGCATCCAGTGATGTGAAGAGTCTCTAGGCGGCTGAGATTGGGCGATAACGCCTCTAATGTTTTGTCTGTGACGACAGAGGTGCTCTTGTGAAGCGTGTCAGTTTCAGTGCTTTCAATCGAAAGAACTCGCAGAAGTCACCTTGCATATTAGAGTCAAATTTTGCAAGGTGTTTCCCGTGCCAATCAACCATCTATCGAGGGCCTGTATCACTGCAGAGCTCGGCATGATTAAGGATATCTTCCTCAGGCCTTCGAACTGGGGCAACACCTTTGGATCATAGAAACCCTGATTGTGCCCATTTATCTCGAGGTCCTGGAGATGCGAACAATTTCTCAAGGCATCCAGTATGTCGTTATTCAACGTGCCATCTCTAGTCCAGGTGATAGAAGAGAGATTGATACAGTTGACTATTCCTCTCTTCACAGTCAGAGCTTGTTCCGCCTCGGTGTCAAATCCAAGTCCCCGTGGAAAGTCGCGTATCTCTGTTCCAACATCAAGAGGGATCGAGTTATCGTACTAAGATGTGCATACCGAGTCGATGAACATGTTTTGCGACTTGTGGGTGCAATGAAAGACTTTGGAATAGCTTTATGACCTGGAAGATGGAGAGTTCAACGCTTGCGCATAGACTGTATCCATCACGTCTTGCCTTAGTCTTCCCATCCTTGTGCCAGGAATATATCGATATTCTGTCGTAAAGATGCTGGACTGCGATGCTATGGAAAACCGAATTGACTAGACACAGTTTCTTCAAGTCCCAGGGAGTCAATATGTGAGATATGATTATGGGAAGAATGTCCAGAGGGAGATCCAACAATGTGAGCATTCGTTCTGTTGCTCGTTGCGTAGGAAGAGATGCTCGTTGACCCTCCCGCGATGAGCCCAGGGGCCAGCAGTAAGCACTCTGTCATTCCGGCCCTGTCTCGGGCCCGGATCACCGACGACAGCTTAAATGCAAACAAGTCCTGTCATCCGCGCGGGCGTGCTCAATCTGAATCATCTATATATATGTTCTCAACGTCCACTCGAGAACAATTATAAGATACTCGTGTACAAGATGTATCTAAACGCCCGCCAATTTCTTCAGCATTGCGAACTCTTCTTTTCCTGTGGCTTTGCACAGGGAGTAGAACCTCGATGAGGGTTGGGACAAGAGTTTGCCAGGCCTATCAGAGGGACGTCAGCATAAACTCGGGCTAAGGCGAGAGGTACACTCACTTGTCGAATTCCACAATACGACCTTGGTCTAGGAGCATTATCTAGAGGGCAGAACGTGTTCATCGAAGCTCACGATTGACGGCAAAGTGGTAACAAAATTACCCTATCGTAGTCAATAACCGTACGCAGTCGATGTGCGATAGTCAAAATTGTGCTATCCGCAAATTCCCTAAAGACAAGAAATGAGACTACACCGTCATCCGTCCAGGGTTGACGTTGAGAACTCACTGTCGGATTGTTCTGCTGATCAACTCGTCCGTGGAGTAGTCGACGCTGAAATTTTACTCTCTTAGTCCATGCAGCCCAATTGGTTTGTCCATACACACCTAGCGGTAGCCTATTGAGAAACCACTTGTGAGCGATAGCAAACCAAAAGCAGGTAGAAGAGCTCACCTCGTCCATGACAAGAACCCTCGATCGTTTCAAGATCGCTCGTGCCATACACAAGAGTTGTTTTTCACTTCAAGACTCGCGTCAGGGTCCACGCAATGAGTAAAAGGTAGATCCATACCCAGTCGAAAAATTGTCACCCCCTTCTGACACTGGGGAATCCAGATTGCGGAAAACGTTAGTGTTCACGTCTTCGTTAGCCTCTTCAGCTTCATCATTGCTGGGTATTAGATGAACACGGCGGAGAGCTTCGAACTAGGGGGGGTAGTGAAATGTCAATATAACATAACTCAGAGAGAGACTCAGCCGTTACGTACTATCTCGGCGTCGTCGTATTCGTCAAACACGTCGAGAGTGGATCTCAAAGTTCCCGATAGAATTGTCGGGTCCTCTAATGGATGGATCAGCAAACTGCAAAGGGTGAGAAATATAAAACATACGCGGGATGATCGTTAATTTGCTCCGTAGGTCTGTCAGCCCAATCTGTGAAATGTCGACATCATCAACCAAGATGCGCCCTTCGGTGGCCTCGACGAAGCGGAAGAACGACAACGCAAGAGTACTCTTGCCGCTGCCCGTTCGACCGAGAATTCCGACCTGAACCGGAGAGTCAGCAAGGTGACGAGGATGAGAGTACCGCTACAAAGAACCTTTTCGCCGGGGTTGATCTCAAAACTGAGGCGATGCAACACGTCAGGAAGATCGGGCTAGAAAGCGGTCGTCATTATCAGTCGCATTCGCCAGTTTTGGAGGAAACGGCTTACTGCATAGCGTATGATGAGGTCCTCACATCGAATGGCACCTTTGGTTGGCCATGAAGCTGACGGCCTGGGCTCGACAAACTCGGGAGCTTCACGTTTGAGATCGGAATACTCCTTCACCCGTTCCAAGGCGACCTTCACCCACAAGACATTAGGAAATTCAAGGGCAGCGAGATAGTACGACAGCTTACCATTGACTGTTCCAAACCAACAAACCTTCGTACCTATAACGGAATACTTAAGGTTCCGAAAGATGCTTGCGAGACGCCACTTACCATGAAGAGGAGATCATGAGTGATGGTGGAGGCGAAGGCCAAAGAGAATCCAGCGACGGAGGCACTAATAGCCGGATTCCCAACGGCAAGGATGGCCATCGCACCCACGATACCGCAGGACAACAGGTTGAAACGTATCGATAGCCACCGGTTTACTAGTGGAAGATGTCATCATCTGGATATCACGAATGCCAATGGTCGTCTTGCTTACCTCCCCACATCCAATAATACGGATTGATGTTCTGGGTTGTCAAGTTAGCCACGTAGCACATGCGAGTGGAACGAAAGAAACTCACGGTGTCGAGGCAACGAAGCATGTCTCTCAAAAACTTGGAAGACGCCCCGAAGGCTCGGAGAATAGTCACCCCAGCTATGGTCTCACCATATATCGAATAGATGGGGGAACGAGTGACGGAGTCTGGCGTGGTGTTAGCCTCGAACATGATGCCGTAGAAAAATCAAAATACCCAGCCTCCTCATATCTCGAGATGTTTGACCGTAAACCTTTGGGGAAAATGAGTTCGTTCTTCGCTACGAGAGCCAGTTAACCAACCTTTCCAACTGAGGAGTGTCAGATCATTCGCGTCTAAACAAAAAGGACTTGGCTCACCATTGTAATAGACCAGACCAATCAAAGCGGCTGCAGCGATGAACGGAAGTCCGCCAACTGTCGCGACTGTTATCAAAGTCGTGATACTTGATAGTCCGTACATGACGGTACGGCCAAAGTTGTCGGACAAACTACTGTCAATACCTTCGAATACCGCGGCTTAGGTCTCTGCCGCAACAAGGAAGACACGAATATACCTTCAAAATCCTTTCCAAACCTGTTCAGTAGCCGTCCGCGCGATACCGTGTCATGGAAACGGATGTTGGCAAAGAGCACAGTCTCCAGAAGACCTAAAGATAAAAATCAACGATATCAAAAGAACTAATCCAGACTCGACTGGATAGAGCGCACGTTTGTACAAAACGGAGGAGGCCTCAATAGATCCAGCATCTATAAAAGTATCAGCATCCTACAAGCAACCCTTTAGGCGGTCATACTGACAGAGAACAAACCATCTGATTGTCGTCAGAATCAGTCCTGGAGTAGCAGGTTAAATCGCTAACGACATGCTGAGTAAGAGAAGAACAACGAACCAGCAATGGTTACTGCGGCATATACTCCAACATAGAAGATAGCATCATGATCCTGAGTACCAGCATCGACGGCGCCAGACCAGATTCTGGGAGAGAGTTAGATCAACCTGCCAGGTTCGCGTGGTTTACTGCTTACCTAAGCCACCCATTTTCTGCAACCGGAGTGAGGGCACCAACAAAGAAGGCGATACCGAACAGAATCCAATACCAATATCGGCCACAAGCACTGAAGTAAGCACTCCACACGGCTTTGCCGACGCGTCCGATCGCCCGTGCTTCTTCTTCGACCAATTTCCTTGCAGCTTTCTTCGCCTTAATTTCCGACGGAGGAGCGTTGAGCGTCGTAGACTCAGAGCGGTCTTCGGTGTTGTCAAGATTGGATTCTATCACTTGTTCCTCATTATCGTCCGCTTTATCGTCTACCGTCGATTGGACGAGAGACCTCATCACTCCGGACCCTTGGAACGTAGTGTAGGCGCCTTGGAATTGGACTCGACCATTATCGAGAGCGACAATGTAATTTGCGCCGGCGGCACAGAGCTGAACGTGATGGGAAACGAGGATGACGGTTCTGTCCTTCATGAGGTCGCCTTTGAGACACTCGTGATATAAATGGTGAGCAGTATGAGCATCGACTGGAGAGGGGCGAATCAGTGAAAATTCAAGAGCAAGATAATCAGTCCTACCAGCGGAGAGCACATCATCCAAGAATAGGATCGAAGCCCGTGAGTACACCGCACGGGCAAGGGACACTAAGACGATATGAGATGATGAGATGACGCAGGACAGGAAGCACAAACCTCGAGCCTTTTGGCCACCGGACAAATTAACCTATTGAATCGTGGGTAAGTGTGGCGATTTTAGATTCTCACTGTTGCCTTACTCCACGCTCCCCAATCTCGGATTCGTCGCCATCTTCAAGAATATCCATATCCGCGATCAACGCACAGACCTAAGGGAAGGGTTGAGTAGATAGACCGGCAGGATAAGAGTTAGCCTACTTCGAGGGTCTTCTGGTATCTTGTTTCGTCGTACGGCAGGTTAAAAAGAATATTTTCTTGACGTAGAGGTGAAATTAGCAATCGAGAACATCATGACGGACGAAACTTGAGCCTCACCTTTGATTGAAGCATTACGAAGCCAGGCCGACTGCTCTTGTTTTGAGCCACGAATGTTACCTAGTAGAAGTATATCTACACACCTGAGGAACGTAAGCGCAAAGCCCTTTCACAATCCACTCTTCGTCAGGTTTCATTTGAGCATACAATGCAATCGCATTGGGTGGTGAACGAGGACAGAAGAGTTGTCCCGCCAGGACGTCCGCTTCTCCGAGCAGAGCTACGGTGTGTGTGAGATGAGAGGGCTTTCGACAGAAGTGAAGGAGTGGACCCACCGAGGAGGAGCAGAGTCTTGCCAGAGCCCAACTTTCCGCATATCAGCGTCAAACCGCTTTCAGGGAACTTCAGGCTCAAATCCAACAAAATGAACTTTTGGCGAGGGGTCGAAGCAGCTGAGGGGGCCGCACTGCCTTGTGCCCGGTCTTGGGGCCAAGTCACAGTGCATGACTGAAAAGCGATCATTTGAGACTGCTGTTCAAGAGGAAGCACTGGGTTGATTTCTGCAGTGCTAAGGTACTTTTCTATGCGACGCAGTGATACCAAACTCTATACATCGAACAAACTGGTCAACAAGGGTCAGGACGGGAGCCATGAAAACGAACCTGAAGCGTGTTAATGAGAGTTTCTGGCAAAGCATTGAGAGCGAACTTCAATTCATTGAAAACTGGTGACATGAGCAAAGGGACTGATTCAAAATTCGAGATCTCATACCAGCAATAGATGTAAATGCGATGTGGGGTGTGAGTTGCTGGCCACGAATCACCGTGAAATGGAAGAACGCGACAAGTGTGACTAATATGGGTGTCGCATTCCATACGCCATTCCACAGGGTCTGGAGAGGTGAAAATTGAGCAAACGATGGGCAAACAAAGTGAGGACGATCCGTACTTCGATCGTGTAGTTGAGCTTTTGGTATTTCAGTTCTCTCGCCCTTATCTTCATCACGCGTGTCTCGAAGTTTCTTTCCCAAGCCATAAACTGCAAAAAAAGATAGATAAGAAGGTCACGGTGGTGTGGGCAGAACAGCGGGGTACCTTCAACATCCTGATTCCTCCGAGAATCTAAAGACAAGCCAAGATCAGTACATCCAAGTAGAATAGCGTCAGGACATACTTCATTCATCAGCGCGATTCGTTCATCCCGAGCTTTCATCAAGTTTTCCTGGGCATCTGGAACGATGGTAAGTCGACGACGATTAGTTTTCTGAGTTAGCATGGAGCTTACCAACAACAACTTTCCCGGCAAAGTGATTCAGAGGTAGCGATAGGACTATCACCAGGAGGCCATAGAGTGATGATATTCCTACAAAAAAACGATAAACAACGAAACAAAGACCAAGGCTCTGGGGAAACCAACCCAGTAATTGGTATACAAACAGAGATCCGATCACAAGCTCGATGGGTGAATCTGGTGACCGCGTTAGCATCGGAGCATATGGGTAGACTGTCGAACGTACCAATGAGGGTAAAGAAGTGCCAGGCGAACTCGCTAACTCTATCTGTGTCTGTGGTCATGAGGGTCATGATCTGGGCCTTGGTGGAGAAATCGTTCTCGTCCTCTTTCGTTTCCTCTTTCTTGTCATCGTCCTTTTTTGGTGCGGATGCTGAAGATGAAATGGCGTCCTTGCGAACAAGTGTTTTCGCGTAGAGGATCGAGTTGAGTTGGATTTTGAAACGGGCTTGGATGACAGTCGTTGATATCGACCAGAGCTGAGCGGTGACTATAGAGGGATGAGAATAAGGTATGACATATGAGGGATTCAAACTCACTGAGGTACACAATAACGTTGCTGACGATCAGACCAAAGACATATGCCCATCCCCAGCTTCTGTCACGCCGGTCAGGGTCTTGTTCAAGGTACTCAACCAACAATTTGAGGAAATAGGGAGGCAAGTAGAACAACACGGCAGAAACGGCAGCCAACCAAAATTGGGCCATCAAAGACGCGAGGTTCAAGCGAATGAGCTGATATCCGACATTCCATCCCGAGCCAGATCTAGGCGACCAACGCCCAAGACGAAGCTTGACTTTGTTGATGACCTTTTTTATCGCACTGAAGTTGGGAACGGATCGCATTTGGGCAGGGAGGATAGGTAGGTCGCCTATCTCAAGACTTTCTGCGGTATTGCCGAGCATCACTACTTTGGTCGTGTAGGAAAACATGAGGTATCCCCAGGGAGATGCAGCTATAGTTTGCAAGAGCTTCAGTAGGCTTCAAGGATGATTAGTTCACAACCTGCCATCTAATCCGGTGACGTTCTCCTTGTCCGCATTTGTTATGGCCTCTACGGTTTTCGGGAGGTAAACACCAGAAGGAGGATAGTGAAGGGGTGGACCTTGGGCCGTGCCGAACGCGATAAGCATGGCCAAAATGTACAGTACAATGACGGCATACCACAGATAGTCTGTGGCCGGTGAAACATGAAGTTCGGAAGGCTGAGGAGTTGGGGAAGTGTTCGGAATGATAGTCAAGGATGTCAAAAGTAGAGCAGGAATAACTGTCAACGCTGTGATGTGAAGAATGGATTCACTGTGGGTCTCTATAGTCGTATGCCTCAGCGAGCGGAGACACAAGATGAGCAGATAAATGGCGTAGTAAACGTCCAGAACGTTTCCAATGATATCCGTATTGAGACCGGTAGCATCCTCCAGCGACAATCCCAGTCGAAGGGCCTCAAGAACGAAGATCGTTGTTGCCAAGAAGCTCAGCAAGAACTTTCTTCGATGAACCTAGGTTGAAAGCGAATAGTCGAACACAGAGAACCACACTAGAGAGTTAAAGGATACGTACCCGTTTCCAGAATTTCTCCTCCTCGACGGGGTAACCCTCTACAAAATCTTCCGGAGTTGCAATATCGAACGGGTCGGGGTCATTATGGTTCAAGTCCGAATCGAAACCATTCTGTACTTCATCCGTATGAACAGGTAGCTTGATTTTTCCTTCCTTCGGGCGATTGAGAATAAGTACTAGGCCGCTCGCGAGTGTACAACTGGCAAGAGCAATAGAGGTTCCCAATTCGAATCGCGACATCCACGACTGACGTGAATATGTTGAGAGGTTTGGACTTCAATAAGAAGCGTCGAGGAAAGGACGCTATTTCTGAAGTACTTTTATGGTCTGGTGGTGGTTGAGTACCGAGTCACAAGTCGCACCAACACAACTAAGCGCAACCGATGACAGTGACTGTCATCGGAACCGCCGTACCTGTCGGTAGATGTCGCATGGGCGGCGGGAATTTCACCACTTGTTTGTAAAAAAAAAACATACACGCTGGAAGACTTCGAATTCTAGGTATTAGAATCTAATAGTAACATCCTATACAAGGCCCTATAAAAGGAAACTAAGGTATCAGATTAGTGTGGGTATCTAAGGGTTCCACATCTTGCTATTAACAAATGCGAGTAGCTGGTCGTCATTCATAGATCGAAGTTCCGGTGAGCGGTCGACACCCTATAAAAATTCTCCATGAACATCGGATAGAGTGACTCGATCGATGTCGACATACCTCTCGTTGAGCCGTTCGGATGACTTCTTTGGCAATGAAGGCGCTGATTTCGCGAACTAGAGGGATGTATCGTGAGCGCCGTACTATGCCTAAAAGAACCAGCTAACTTACTTCTTGAAATTCTAGGGTAAATCATGCCAAGGGATCGTTCCTCAGGAGTCAAAGAATCCGCCAAACCAAGCGACGAAGCTTCAACCATAGTGTCTGTAACGGATGTTGCTCGTGCGAGGATAGCTCCAAGTCCAAGACCTGGGAAGATATACATGTTGTTACCCTGTCCAGGGTACAAGGTCTGACCACCGAATTCCATTTCTGGGAATGGCGAGCCAGAAGCAAACAGGACAGCGCCGTCGGTGTACTTGACTGCGTCCTCAAATGTGCACTCTGAGAGACGAACGGGGTTGGAGAGAGGGAAGATGATTGGTCGGGGGTTCAGGGCAGCCATGGTGGAGATGACCTCGGGGTGGAAAGCACCCTACAGAAGCTTTAATGATGATGGTAATTGTGCGACAATGAAGTTGTACTCACGGAGATGGTCGAAAGACCGACCAATGCAGTTGGTTTTACATACTCGAGGATATCGAGCAGGTCGGTAATAGGAGCTCCGTTGTAGTCCTTGCGAGAGAAGACTGTTAAAATCACCTTCAGTATGGATTCCGACCAGACGTTGACCTCTTTTGCTCACCTTTCTTGTGTTCGGCCATGGGTCCCCGGGCATCGAAAACGAGTCCCTGGGAGTCAACAAGCCAGATGCGTTCACGAGCTTCCTGCTCCGATAGACCTTGCAGTGTGAAGAAGCTCGTGAGCTGCATCCCGACCCCGACACCAGCTGATCCGGCACCGAAGAACAAAATTCGGTGAGTGTTCAGAGGCTGTCCGGAAGCCTTAGACGAGAGCTTAGCGGCGTTCATAAATCCGCTAAGAACGACGGCGCCGGTTCCTTGGATATCGTCATTAAAGACAGGGTATTTGTGGCGGAATCGGTCGAGGTAGAGGAAAGCACGATCAGTCGAGAAGTCCTACGGATAGCGAGTCAACGAAGATAGATACGGGAGGCCGTTGATGGTGCTCACTTCAAACTGCACAAGGAGTTTTGGGAAAGTGCGCGTCATCTCGTACATGAACTCATCCATGAACTCGGTCATTTCCTTCTCGGAGACGCGCTTTTGACGAAGACCAAGGTAGAGGGGGTCGTCGAGGTATTTTTGCGTGTTGGTTCCGAGGTCCAGACATATGGGGATGGTAGATTCAGGTCGTATACTATAGGAATCGGATCAGTGGCGACGGGGGGCTAAGGTAAGAAAGGTACTCACCCAGCGGCAGCGATATACAGGGACAGTTTACCAACTGAGATCCCCATACCGTTGACTCCCAGGTCCCCCAGTCCAAGAATACGCGACCCTGTTTGGGACAAAACTGTTGGGGCGGACGGAACAAGAAAAGGGTAACAGAGTAAGTACCATCGGTAACGACACTGATCCTGGCCTCGTCGAGTCTAGGCCAGTTTTGGAGGACAGAGCGAATGTTCCCCTTGTCTTTGATCGAAACATACTGAACAGGACGTAAGTTCGATGAAAGCTAAGTCAGGGGGTAGTATTTTACTCACCAAGCCTTCGGGACGGCGGTAAATGTGGGACCATTGCTGGCATGCATCGCCCACAGTGGGCGTGTAGATCAACGGGGTAAATTCAGACATGTATTTCAAGCACAGTCTGTAGAACATTGGCGTGTCTTGCTCCTTGAGCGCCGACAAGAAGATGTATTTCTCGAGATTGCTGGTCTTGGACCTGAGCTGGGCGAGGGTTCGTTGTTCATGAACAGATTCATCGAGCATCGTAGGCACCAGGCCGTGTTTTGGTTTGGCGGGCGCTACGAGAAAACGCGCGCGGGTCAGCGATCGCACGAGCGTGTTTCTCTAACGGAATGCACGTACGTTGAGGAGCCATCTTCAGCTTCTGGACGCCACCAGCCCAGTACGGAGTGAGAACGATAGTCATTATGGTCGTCTAGTCTAGAGAGGTGAAGCGAAAGAAAAGAGGAAGGGAAATCTGGGGAAATCCAGGAAAGATGAAAACTTTTTGGGGGTTGTTACCAGTAGAGGAGGCCTTTTATATTTATGCACTTTCTCGGGATCTGTTCTGCTGCATGGTGATATATAACTCCGTCCACTGATTCGGGTTAGTCGACAAGTAAAGGTCAGGCCAATACCATTCCTTGCGACACGGGTAAGATCACAGCCTAGACCCTGGCCAATAGTAAGATAAAATGTGCCGACCTAGGCCGGCCTTCAAACTCATGTATAACTGATTGGAACTTTGGGGAAATCAGCTCATGATACTCCGGAAATCCGGAGGTGTTGTGTTTCAAGTGGCGCTGCAAACACGAAGCTGCCTTGTGGCAGGCTCTGGCAGTCTTTATCAGAACCTGTCATAATAGCTGGCACTGGATTGGTGATTGGCCATCCAGCAACTTGTCGATTCGGAAGTTCGCGGAAGAGAAAGGACTTGGCAACGAATGGCAACGAATCAAGGCTTTCTTGAGAAATTCAGAGGTTTGTGGTATGCGGTGTGCGAGAGTTCGGAGAACAGATTTACCATCCCGAAGAAAATATGAGAATTTGCAGTACCAGTGAGCCCGCGGCATCGTACAGCGGGTATTGAAACGGACGGGAGAGCGGGAAAGAGGGATGCGGAGTACAGGACATCGTGGGGAAAGGCGCTTCAGCCTTCAGGAGAGCGCATAACCCGGAGTAAGACACTGACAGTGGGGCTGTGCAGATGCCACGTGGTACAAGTCCCGTTACGACACCTACAGGGATCTACATTCCTGAATCTGATCATCTCTCCAACTCCCTCTAGCTTCCTCCCTCCCCACCAAGCGCTAGTCAGTGGCGGTATTGCATTGGGGCTTACGCATCACTTGCTCACGACTTCTTCAACTTGATTGTAGTATCTGGTTCGTACCTGAAAGCTCTCAGCTGGCAATGCTGATTGATTTGTTGAGCGCTTTTTTCAGGCTATGTTACGATCCCTGTATCCTCTCGTTGCCGCCAGCGTCGTCATGATGGTCAACACACTACACTAATAATACTACTTGTGGATGATCAAGATCATTCAACAGTCGACTCGAAACGCTGCACTGGTCAACCTCAGGATCTAAATCTTATATGGAAAGAGGATATCTACAGTCTACCTAGGCGAAAGCTCCAAGGTAATCAAGTTGGAATCGACACTGAATGAATCATGATAGACCGTTCTACATCGCGAATGTCACCATTAATAGCCTACTTATACATAGGTCCCGTCTTCGGCCAATCAGCGCCGCCCGAGATCACCTCTTTTGTCGAACTTCCCACACAGTAGCACAGGTCCACAATGCCGGACACTGTTGCCAACATCGTTGCTGTTCCCTTCTCCATCACGACGCGATCTTGAGGTTCAGTCATTCCTTGGGCAGTAGTCCCTCCCTCCTCTTGTCCGTCTTCGATTTCCTTGTCCTTTACAACCAGATCAATTTCCTTACAAAAATGGCCTCGCTGGGACGAGATTTAGAATCGGGCCCTGCCGCCCGTTACCCTTCCACCAAGTCTTCGTCTCGAACTCGACATTTCTCCAATGATAGCAGAAGCTCAGAAGGATCTTCCTCGAACGGGATTTATGCCGGCCATTTTGTCAACAGGACACCGTCCATCAGGAGCTTGAACAGTAATAGGACGGTGAGTCTCCTTGGGCTTCCCAGGTGCCTATGTACTCATACGTACTCAAGGGTCCGTATGGCGCCAGCGCTCCTCCCCATCGTCGAGCACCACCATCCTTGGATCTATCTGTCTCTGACCCAGTCAGTCGTGAATATTCAGACCCCCATAAAACGCATTAACCTAGGTGGCCCTTAGTACTCGCTAGCTGCCGATCCACGGGAATGGGGAACATCCCTCACACCTTCTTACCGTGAAGAGGACGATAAGCTACACCAGCCCTCCCCAGCTCCCAATGGGAAGTTCGATCAGCAGGGAAGCATTGTGACGAAAAGAGGTTTCATTAACTTGGGATGCGTTGTTATTCTTATCCTTGCTCTTGTTTCTCTCCTGTACGTCGCACGTTTTGTATCACTTTCCTCCAAACATACTCATGCCATTGAAGTGCTGGGTACCCCGCGATCGCCTACTTCACTTCCGAAAACCGCTCTTTCCTTGGTGGATTCAATGTCGGAGGGATTAATGCTTCGGGACAGGCAAGTCCAATGAAAAAACAGACAGAAAAATAATCTTTCGCGCTAATCATGTTCCTATTTCATCCTCAAAGGTACCAGAAATAGCGGGGAAGCGCGGTATGATAGACATCGACACCCCGGCAGAAGCTCATAACATGAAGGGCTACCACACCGGAGCAGACATGGAACTCGTCTTCAGCGACGAATTCAACATAGACGGCCGCACCTTTTACCCAGGCGATGATCCGTACTGGGAAGCGGTCGATCTTCATTATTGGCAGGTAGGGTAACCTATAATCCAACCTTGTTCCCCCGCTCATTCCCGCTGATGATTTTACTTCTACTTCTACATAACCTCGCTCTCTACAGACTAATAACATGGAGTGGTACGATCCCGAAGCAATTACGACTCGGAATGGCGCTCTCGAGATTACGTTGTCGAGGAAGAAGACTCACGGTCTGAACTTTGAGGGCGGGATGATGTCCACATGGAACAAGTTTTGCTTCACTGGTGGGGTGTTCTTAGCTTCTGTGACCCTCCCCGGAATAAGCAATGTGGCTGGTCTGTGGCCGGCCGTCTGGGCTATGGGAAACCTCGGTGCGTCTATTCACCTTCGATGTTCTAGCCTTCAACGGGATTAATAGGCTTCCAGGCCGAGCGGGTTATGGCGCAAGCCTCGAAGGAATGGTGTGTCCATCTCTCCATTTGGCATCAGCCTCCCGAACCATACAACGTGTACTCACCCGATGAAAAGTGGCCGTACACGTACGACGAATGTGATGTCGGGACTGTTAAGAATCAGACCGTCAGAGGAAAACCCGCCGCAGCCGTCTTTAATAGCCCCGAACAAGACGAGGCTCTTTCCTTCTTGCCGGGACAGCGGCTCTCGAGATGTACATGCCCTGGGGAAGATCATCCTGGTCCAAAACATGATGATGGATCATTTGTCGGGAGAGCCGCTCCGGAAATAGATGTGATCGAAGCTCAGGTAACTGTTTTCCTCTTCGTCTGAGCGTTCTCATTGAGGAGCTAACGTCTCGTATCATCCAGGTTAATCCGCTAACTGGGGGAGAAGTCTCGCAGTCAGGGCAGTGGGCGGTGAGTGTGTTTGTATTCCTCAGACCTATTCCTAAGACGTTCTTCCCTTAGCCTTTCGACCAAGAGTATCGATGGAAGAACACCCCACAAACATTCACCATGTTCAACAAGTCGATAACTAAGGAAAATGATTTCTTGGGAGGTCCGTTCCAAGAGGCTACCTCTTGTGTGACGAGAACGAGTGCGTGCTTTCAATCGTGTCGTTCTTTCCTGAAGGAGCTGATCAAGAGCGTTTGCAGACCGTGATTGTTACCAGCTCAGCAAAGGATGCTTCTCCGTCTATGGCTTTGAGTACAAGCCAGGTGAGATCTCTCTTTGACCGTGAATTTCAGGCCTGCTTACCGATGCACTTACTAGGCTACGACGACGCCGTGAGTATTCGACTTCAATTTCGGACGGGAGTAACGACTTAAGTGTTCTTTGCACGCAGTACATTGCCTGGATCTCTAGCGGCGTAAAGTCTTGGACTATGTTGGCAAGCGCAGTCGGCGAGAACAAGGACGTTCAAATCAAAGCACGAGCTATTCCTCAGGAACCTATGGTAAGAACCTACCCCATGCTCGTCTGGATGTCGTTGACCCACGCTCAATCCCTTTCCCAATCTAGTACCTCATCCTCAACCTCGGAATGTCGACGAACTTTGGTGACGTAGATCTAGAGCATCTCACGTTCCCCGCTGTGATGAGGGTCGACTGGGTCCGCGTATATCAGGAGAAAGGGAAGAAGAACGTCGGGTGTGATCCTAAAGACTTCCCAACCCAGGCTTACATCAATAAGTAAGTCGCATGAAATCCTCAATACCTACCTCTGCTGACGCCTGGGCTGGGCGCGTAGATATCTTAGGGCATATACCGACGCGAACCTCACGACGTGGGTGGATGACTTCAAGCAAACAATGCCGAAGAATAAGTTCCTTGGTCAGTGTTGACCGTTGACCGATAGTTACGATATTGTCTACATTGCTTTGCACAATCTTTCCTGCTAGTCGATGCTGGACCATTTATTCTTCATATCATTGTGTATCGTGTTCCATACAAGACGATGTATCATATAATGTTGACCATTGAGGGTTTTCACGAAGGGCGCCCTCCTTTCTTGACTCTGGACGGCTATCTGTTTGTGGACCTTTCCACCTATGGGCGTTATTTCGGCGTGCATGCCGGGATCGTTCAGTGGGTGGGTGGGTGCGAGCAAGTGTTTTGCTGGTCTCGTCGAACAGACAGATGACTGTGACAAACCCGGTATATGCTCCGTCCTTCACAGCATGTTGAAAGAGGTGGGTTAATCGCGAGACGAATGACGAGTTGTTCAATACACAGTGGGTTGAAGCAAGGATTTACTGAGGCGAAGGCGCGAGCGGGTAGGCGTAGGTGTGATGGAACTAAGGACGAGATTCAGATTGGAACTGGGCGGCGTCAGCGATGAACAGCTTCGATAGCGTAGGCGGGGGACTCACCGTTCACGTCCTGCTGACCACTCTCAGCTCCCTCCAATAATTCCGTCTCCGTGGTGAATCGTGTTCGCGTAGTGAACTTCCTGGCTGGTGGCCGACCGTCTATTCTTGTACCTGCAGCACAAGTCCCAGCCCAACACGAATCGATGGAATAGGTCCACGAGAGACGAAAGCGAGGGCAATCCGTTGGCGAAGATAAGGGTCTTGCAGTCCGGCAGAAACCTATCAGGTCGCGTTGGTAGAGCTTTTGTACGATGGTGTAGGTGTGCTGAACATGCCAGTGTTGACCGTATTTTTCTTGACAATATCCAACCCGGGGCGTCCTCCTTCACTCCGCGCGTAGGTTCAGCTTCGAGAACTCCAATTTCTGCCCCATTCAGCTTCATTCGAATATCTTCATCGCGAATAGGTCAGGCTTCTAACTGGACGACAGGCTGAATTTTTGGGGCGAACAGGTTCCGACCCGCGGTTCATCTTGGGAAATTGTTCAACGTCGTGTCTGCTGCTCTCTACATATAACAAGTCAGTCGAGCAGACTCAGCGGAGAAGAGCAAGGGTATAGACGAACTCACAGAATGTGACATGGAGGAGCGCTTGAGAGGGTGACGGTGTACATTCGAGGTCATGGTGGTACGAGGACAAGGAAGATGTCGACAAATACCCTGGAACCACCCATATTGAACCCGCTCAATCTCGAGCATCCAACCTCAACTCAACGAGCTATAGCGCAGGAGGATTTATAATGTATGATTATAAATACGATAAATGGTACAGCGATACAGTACAGAATAGGGCGAAAAAACGACAAAAGAGATAAAGAAACGCGAGCCCTCCGACAAAGACAATCTATTTGGCACCTGCTGACGAGTACTGGAAGACGTGTCAGAACTATAATGGCGCGAGAAGAGGTGGAAAAGACCAACCTTGGTCACCGACTTGGTACCCTCAGAGATAGCGTGCTTGGCGAGTTCACCAGGCAGAATAAGGCGGACAGATGTTTGGATTTCGCGGGATGAGATGGTGGATTTTTTGGAGTAGGTGGCAAGTTCTATAAAGGTGGGCAATAGTTAGAGTCGAAGTGAGAAGCCAAGAATGTAGAAAGACGCACTGGAAGCCTCGGTGGCAATTCGCTCGAAGATGTCATTGACGAACGAGTTGAGAATGGCCATCGCCTTGTTGGAGATACCGGTGTCTGGGTGGACCTGCTTAAGGACTGTAAAGTTGGAAAAAACTCCAAGTCAGAAAAGCTCAAGTTGAGAAATGTGCTAAGTGCTCACCCTTGTAGATGTAAGAAGAGTAAGTCTCCTTTCTGGACTTCTTGCGCTTCTTCTTGTCACCGTCTGCTGGGGCAGGCTTGGAAGTCTTCTTCGCTGCCTTTGCGCCCTCAGTCTTAGCGGGAGCCTTGCTGGCGGTGGAAGCAGGGGCCTTTCCAGCAGTGGAAGCGGGTTTGGGTGCCATTGATGATGCGGGTAGGAGTGAGTTGAGGAGTTTTGTTGTGGTGGTGGTACGAGTGCAAGAAGCGTGGGTGGCCAGATGGAGGCTCGGAGCGGAGTTTATATATGGACGCGTCACGTTGTATCTGTTTGTACAAACGCGCAAGTTTGTTGATCGCAATCAACAAAGATGAGATCACGTGAAAGGCATACTACACGTGACCCGCTCGCGGTATAAATACTGGCGCACATCGCTTCGACTCAACCATCATCTCCTCAACTCACAACCACCACAAACACACTCTCAACCTCTTCTCTTAACTCTCTCAACACTTTCATACAATGTCTGGCAAAGGTGGCAAATCTGGAAAGACCGGTGGCAAGGCTGGTGGTGAAGGTGGAAAGTCCCAATCTCGTTCGGCCAAGGCTGGTCTCCAATTCCCCGTCGGTCGTGTCCACCGTCTCTTGAAAAAGGGCAACTACGCACAGCGTGTCGGTGCTGGTGCTCCTGGTGAGTTTCGGCTTGCTTTTCAACGCGTTTTTTCAAGTTTGACTCAATCTTTTCATAGTCTACCTCGCAGCGGTCCTTGAGTACCTCGCTGCTGAGATTCTCGAACTCGCTGGCAACGCTGCCCGTGATAACAAGAAACAACGTATAGTGCCGAGACACTTGCAGCTCGCCATCAGGAACGACGAAGAGTTCGTATTCTTCCGCAATTTTTCCTCATTCGCGTCCTTACCAACTCTCTTTCAGGTTGAACAAGCTCATGGGTGATGTTGTTATTTCCCAGGGTGGTGTCGTTCCTCACATCGAGTCTTCGCTTCTCCCCTCAAAATCTGGCAAGGGCAAGAAGGACGAGGGTATCTCGCAGGAGGTTTAGATTGGATTTTTCTCTTTCGTCGGCTGTGTCGTTTTTTCTCTATACATTATTTCATTGTCATTTGTACTAGCAGTGTATTATTCTCTATCGCATATCCTATCTCTAAAAATTCGTTATAACTCGGAACGGAGCGCCAGGCGCGTTAAGAATTTTTGGGGTACGGGTACCTAATCTCACTCTTGTCCTCCAACCATCATCATCTCGACAACGTGTCAATTTGGTCGTTTCTTGCGCGTGGGCTTGGCACATATGTTTTGGATTCAATCCTACATAGGTGAACCTGTAGGAAAGAATGTACAATGGATTTCTTTGCCCGGTGAGTTCCACACTCCTTTTGCGATTTTGAAATAGCCTACGTTGTCTCTCCCAGGGTCCCTTTGAACCAATGACGCGCTACCCAGACCTCTTCACCTAGAAACATAAGATCTATCAGTAAAAGTTCTTTACATCGACACTAGGTGCTCACTAGCACCATGCTGTGGCGTGTTGGACCCATTCAGATGAATCACCATTTGTTACCACTTTAACCCTTCGAAGCTCTGCTACGAGCCCACCCTTTGTCATTCGATGGCTCCCGAGCAATCCATATGACACACTCCGACAGCGTTCATAGTGCTTGGGCCGGAATCACACGTCGTTTCTCCCAAGTTTCTATTACTTTGAGTATGCATCTTACCCTTCCTGGTTCCCTAGGTGTGTCAGCCCACTCCACGGTCCACCTTGTGCATCTCAATGTCTTGGAGAATTCTGCCAATGCTTCGCCTTCTTCCGGCGTAAGCTTCGTGACTCAAACCCCTCGCAAACTCCCTCGATGTCAAGTGACACAAGAGAATTTGGGTGGGAACCAGCGAAAGACTCGTATAAAAAGGATTGGCGAAACATTTCACGAGCATCTGTAAAATCATCGAATCAACATCCATCTAAATGTCACCTTCTCACAACACCTTCGATCTATGGCCTACGCCTTCTTTGCCTCCAACGCCCCTTGCTCCCAATCGTCTACCCGGCACGTCTCCTCAGTCGACTGAGAAGCTACGGGAGCTACTCAAGATCAATCATGAGAACTGGCACACCTTCTACGATGAATTGGGGCGACACAAGTGAGTAGAGATGTCCTGCAGCGTGCTGGGGGGCCCGTAGACTGATGGTATCCTCGACAGTCATATTTCCCACCACCTGCTCGCTCTTTGGTCAATGGGTGCCGACGCAGAGATCCTCCAGAAGGGATATGATTTGCACGTCCAACTCCAGAAACCGAAAGGCGACCCGAAGGAGGCCATCACGAAGGAAAACTTTGCCGATCATCTCGCGGATCGAAGGTCCGTTCCGCGTGCCCCATATTGCTGCCTCTCATCGAGTGATCCTCATCGCCTTTTGTTTTGCAGTTACTATAAAGCGTATGTCGACTTCTTTACCGAATTTGTGCGGGAGAAGGGTATCGTAGCCGCGTTGGAGACATTCCTTTTCTCCGACGAGATGAACTTGCGAAATGCCATTGAGGGTACAAACAAGGACACTCCAGAGATGCTCGACCGTTTCCGCTCCGGACTCCTTCATCCCCTTATTCATGTTGGTTATGGAGTGGAATTTGGTATGCCGGGTATGATCGTTGAAGGTATGTGTATAGTGAACCCGCGCTTTGGGGGCGAACCTGGGGCTGATCTCCCTTCCCTTTCTTCAAAGGTCTCGCCCAGACAGCTGCAAACAGAACAGGCAATAAGTTCATCGTCCCGAGGCCGATGTTTGAATATCACTCAGACCGGGAAGGGGTTCATGCACTCAACATTCTGGCGCGTGTGCAGAAAGACATAAGCCTACCTGTTAATGAGACGTTGTTGACCGAGGTCATGGACGACATAGCGGTCAGCCTTCTGCAGTATGCTCTTGACTGGCTTCCCGACCTCTATCCTTCCCTCGAGCTCGCGCAGGAAAAGGTTAAAGAACTCGAATGGGCGAGTACGATCATGTATGCAATCCCAGGGTTTAAAGCTGGGAAGGACTTCAACGCCGATTTTATTGCGTGAGTTCCAGGCGTGTCTTTTATCATTCGCGAGCAAGCACTGACTAGATTCTCTTAGTATGCACCTTGTGACAAGTTCACTCTTCCTATCATCCCTAGTCGCCTCCCTCTCCCCCCGATCTCGAGCGCTCCTCCTCCGAACCCAGCTCGCCCAATGTATCCTAGTATGGACCCGTCTCGGTAAACCAAGACTCGACATCGCCGGGTTTACGCGGCTGATACCGCACACCCTAATACCCTCAATCAACCCCTCTCACCACCCGCCCCTTCCAAATTCGCACTCCCCTCGTCTACTTCCCCATCGCCGTGAACCCAAACCCATGGTTCTTCATCCTTCGCCAAGCTCTCGTCCACCCCGATGACCACCTTCCGAAGGCAATTAGGACTCTGAACCATTACGCTACTAAGTATGGGACGGTCCCTGCCGGGTACTTTGGTGAAACGGCTAAGGAGTTGGAGGGCGCGGACAAGTTGGACGGGACGCTTTTTGTGCGGGCTGCGGGATTGACGGTGAATCGGCTGGCGAGGGAAGTTGAGGAGCTGCCTACCTACTTTACGTTTTGGGATAGGAGGACTTTCAGGGAGGGAGTTGAGAAGAATATTTTTTGAAGTTTGAACTGGGCTCGAGGGAGTAGCACAGGGAAAGTGAAACTCTGGTTCTTTTGATTTCGGGACATGCAGTGTACAGTAGTATACAGTAACGAAAGAAAAACGGCGAGTGTACCTTGAGCTTTCGGGAGAGATATGAACTGTATCTGCTTATCGCTTAATGGCTTTTGAGTGGTCTTGGTGGAGTCAGTCTGGCCAACAGGTGCCCCAACTTGACCCCGGTCGGTTAGTGGATTCAACTCTTTGAGGCTCGAAGGTAACATCCTCACCTCGGATAACCATCTGGTTCGGAGATGTATGCCCATTCGAGAGAATGGTATCGAGCACGTTCGTTCTCAATCTACCCGGCGGTGGAAATAGAATTCAACGTTGGACCAGGACCCGGCTCGCACCATTGTGGCGTACCAGTGTTTCAAGGGGAAGATCGGACTGCCTGACCATAGTGCATCAAACAGACGGAAGACCAGTGCTGTCACATCGGGAGTGGCCACCCGTCGATGATGGTAATTACGTCACAGAAGAGTTGCGAGTTGAAGTTGCCCAAAGAGGAAAATGCAGCCTGAGGTGCTTGGGTCTGTAGGTTGTTGTAGGTCCACGGTCCAACCTCGGTATCAATCGATTCATGTTGTAACGGGAGTTGGTCTTTCGAGTCCAAAAACTTGTGGTTCAAGAACGAAAAGCATAGTTGGCACCGAGGGATAACTCCATACTGTACGTACCAGAGGCAAGGGTATGAGCAGCCTCAAGCCACCTCCTGAGTTGCCCAGCGAACGGGCTTGTACGGGGCCCCACGTGTTGTCATACCGGGTCCGGGGATACTCGAGTAAGAGCGCTCCGAGAAGTCCGACGCAAGATACAAGTCGCATGCTCACGTCATCGTAATCACTCTGAACTTACTACATCCATGTCCGGTACCATCACCCACACCTCCTCAGACCCAGTAGAAAGCTTAGGTCGTGTTCAGAGCGTCACGAGCCAAGATACAGCGAAAACGCCCGTCGGAAGTTATCCGACTGGTCCGGATGACTTCCGAGTGTTTTCGCAAAACTTTAATGTCGAACACGATCTAATTTTCCTGATGTCCTCCAAGACAGTGAGAGGAATCCATCCCTTTTCGTTAGACAGTTCCTGAGAAATCCAGATCCATGCGCTCTGCGCTCGAATTGGCGATGAATCTGGAAGAGTCGATCTCTTAGACCAGTGCGTCTGTCCCACATCTGTCATTCTCTTTTCGCAATTTCCCGAGTTTAATCACCCTTTGCTACCTCTTTTCGAAACCAAAGACGCAATTTTTCGACCTCCCTAGAACGAAAATGGCAATAAGGGTAGCCTAAAAGCTCAAAGGCTCATCAACAGTAGGAAAATGCACACCGGTTACTCACGAGCACAACGCGCCCCTGCATTCCTCATTCAGATGGTTCACCATTTGTGCCCACCAGGCACTTCGAGAGTACAATATGAACCCATCTTCTGCTATTGAATGACCTACCAAGAATCAGTGCGACATCTAGCTGCGAACATTCATCGTGCTTGGGCCGAAATCGCACAGTCGTCTCGCAAACTTCAATTACTTTGAGTGCACCTCTCCTGGGTTCGCCAGGTGAGTCAGCTCACTCCAGGTACTTACATGTCAAGTCTTGACCCGTCTCACGTTTTGGAGGAATCAGCCAGCGCTTTGCATCATGTTGGCGTAAGCTTCGTGACCCAAATGTCCGCGTCGAACTCGCTCAACATCAAGTGGCAGTGGGCACAGGAAAATCCGGGTGGGAATCAGCAAAAGACCTCGTATAAAAGAGTCGGTGAGATGTGTTAGCAGCATCCATCGACATGTCATCTGCTCACAACATCTTTGATCTGTGGCCTGTGCCTTCTTTGCCTCCCACACCTCTTGCTCCCAATCGCCTACCCGGCACGTCTCCTCAGTCGACCGAGAAGCTGCGGGAGCTACTCAGGATTAACCATGAGAATTGGCACACCTTTTACGATGAAATGGGGCGACACAAGTGAGTAGAGAGTCTTACAGCGTGCTGTGTGGCCCGTAGACTGATGGTATCCTCGACAGTCATATTTCCCATCATCTGCTCGCTCTTTGGTCGATGGGTGCAGATGCAGAGATACTCCAGAAGGGGTATGACTTGCATGTCAAACTCCAGAAACCGAAAGGCGACCCGAAAGAAGCTATCACGAAGGAGAACTTTGTCGACCATCTCGCGGATCGAAGGTTCGTTCTTCGCGCCTTGCTTTCCCCTTCCCTTGCCGAGTCATCCTCATCACTTCTTTCCCTCAGCTATTACAAAGCGTATGTCGATTTTTTCACCAAGGTTGTTTCGGAGAAGGGTGGCGTAGCCGCGTTGGAGGAGTACCTCTTTTCCGACGAGATGAACTTGCAAGATTTCAATGAAAACCGGGAGGTTCCAGGGATGTTGGATCATTTCCACTCCGGGATCCTTCACCCTCTCATTCACGTTGGTGGTGGAGTGGAGTTTGGATTGCCAGGTATGATCGTTGAAGGTATGCATATGAACCTGCGCTTTGAGTTTTGGGTGTCTCCGAGGCTGATACTCGCTCCCTGTCCGACTCGAAGGCCTCGCAGAGACGGCCGTGAATTCAGCTGGAAATAAGCATATTGTCCCGAGGGCGATGTTCGAATACCACTCGGAGCGGGAGGGGGTTCATGCACTCAACATCCTAGCGCGTGTGTATCAAGACGGAAGCCTATCTGTCAATGAGAAATTATTGACCGAAGTCAAGGACGATATGGCGGCCAGCCTTCTGCAGTATGCTCTTAACTGGCTTCCCGACCTCCATCCTTCCCTCGAGCTCGCACAAGAAAAGGTAGGAGAACTCGAATGGGCGAGTACGATCATGTATGCAATCCCAGGGTTTAAAGCTGGAGAGGACTTCAACGCCGATTTTGTAGCGTGAGTTCCAGATACATCCCTTGCCAGGCTTTATCTGCGAACAAGTACTGACTGGTATTTCTTAGTATGCACCTCGTGACAAGCTCACTCTTCCTATCTTCCCTGGTCGCCTCCCTCTCCCCACGATCTCGAGCTCTCCTCCTCCGAACCCAGCTCGCCCAGTGTCTCCTAGTCTGGACCCGTCTCGGTAAACCAAAACTCGACATCGCTGGGTTCTACGCGGCTGATACCGCCCACCCAAACACCCTCAACATCTCCCTCTCCCCGCCTGCCCCTTCCAAATTCGTACTCCCCTCGTCTACTTCCCCACTCGCTGTGAACCCAAACCCGTGGTTCTTCATCCTTCGCCAAGCCCTCGTCCACCCAGATGACCACGTCTCGAAGACAATCAGGACTTTGAATCATTACGCTACCAAGTATGGGACAGTTCCTGCTGGGTACTTTGGTGAAACAGCCAAGGAGTTGGAGGGCGCGGACAAGCTGGATGGGACGCTTTTTGTGAGGGCGGCGGGGTTGACAGTGAATAGGTTGGCGAGGGAGGTTGAGGAGTTGCCTCCGTATCATACGTTTTGGGATAGGAGGACCTTCAAGGAGGGGGGCGAGAAGGATATTTTTGCCATTTTTGACATAAAGTGATCAGCATCCCGGAGGGCTAACAAACTCTCCTCATATAGGCGCCGTGTGGTGGCAGAACTTGGACAGAACACCGACTCCCATGTATGTTGTAACTTGTTGTACAGAAGCGGCGAGCATATGTACGGTCCTCTCCATGATCCAAACCTTGTAAATATATTAAGTCATACGAGTGACTAGGTACATATCGTGATCCCCAACGCATTCGCCACAAAGCTTTCGCCGTTTTGGTAACTGTAGGTTCCGAGTCGGAAATCAGGCGCCTCGTGCCCCACGGGCCAGCCGGTCGGTTTAGCGTCGGTCGGTATCGCAACCCCGGGGCCCGCAGTCCGTGCATGAAACGCAACCTGGCACAGAGTAAGTACTCACTTCGCATCAACAAACTCGCGCCATGCGGCGATGCTTCAATCGGGAGAACGGGAGTGTTTGTGCACGGCTTTCTATTGAGTTGACCTCTACAGGCTGATCAGCTCAGATAGACCGACTGCGGATGAACGCTTAAATATTTCAAGTTAAATCATCCAACTCCCGGCCACTGGCGACCCTTCGCAATATTGCGATTATGGCCACGAATGATAGCAAGTGTGCTTCAACCTCCTCGTTGGGCACTTACTCGGCGATGTCCACATACTCTGGAGAAACAGACGATAGTGATTGGACTGTTGTGCAGACTGCTGAAGGGAAGGAAGGCGAAGGTGAGTGTGCAAGGTTCCCGTGCTCAAAACCTATAACCTCGCGTCTCATGGACTCCGATTCCTCCAGATGACGCCAAATACGGGCAGTCCACCATGTTCGCCGGCTCAAATATCATTCACGCTCCGATAACATTAAGGAGAAAGCTCCCCGATCCACCACCACCACCTCGCGGTTCTCGCGTGAAAAAAAAGGATGGTGCTAAAGGGATGGCTACGATAGGGCAAAGCTCGGGTTCCAATGTTGATCTAGTTGATGCAGAGAACGTCCAAACCCTTCATAGAAGTACGCAAACTTGCAGCTATCGTATCCGGACAAGCAGACTGATTTATACGTGCAAGATTACTCGCGATACGCAAAGTGGGGCAAGGGCCTTGAGTCAAAAGCAAGCCTTGAGCGCGACGGAAGCATATCCATCTCTCTCAACTTGAAGAAAAAACTTCCAGACCTTCCAAAAAACTATGCTCAAGAAGTTGAAGAATTCGGGGTGGACCAGTCGCCACCGAACCCGCGAGATGTTCCGACGATGAGCATTGTCATCATGATTGTGGGGAGCAGAGGTGCGCGTCGTGCACCGGTCATGGTCGTCGCTGGTCACTAACGCGACGCATGGAATCTTCGTAGGAGACGTCCAGCCATACGTGGCTTTAGGCAGGAGGCTGGCACAACACGGCCATCGCATTCGTATCGCTTCACACGAGACGTTTCGTTTATTCGTTGAAGGACAGGGACTGGAGTTCTTTGATATCGGGGGAGATCCTCGGGAGCTGATGAGTTACATGGTCAAAAGTGTGTTCCCCCAACTGTCTCCCATTTGAAGATGACTATTGACAGAGTTTGAAGACCCTGGTTTGATGCCTGCGTTTGAGTCAATGACCAATGGCGATGTGGGCAAAAAGAGAAAGATGCTGGCAGAGGTGCGATTCTGAAGTCGTTGAAAGACCTGATCTGATTGAATGCTCTTTCTGTCAGATAATGGACGGTTGTTGGCGCTCTTGTTACGCTCCTTGTCCAATAAGAGGCCGGACATTCGCAGCTGATGCTATGATATCTAACCCTCCCGCTTTCGCTCACATACACTGTGCAGAGGCACTCGGCATTCCCCTACTCCTGACCTTCAGTACGTGCGCAATCTCTTAGCAATGTGACCTATGCTTATGATTGTGGTAGCTATGCCTTGGTAGGTATTCCCCCCATCCGACCTGACCATCCGTAAAACACATGTCCTTTAGGAGCCCTACGACAGAGTTTCATCATCCGCTAGTCAATGTAAAAGAATCAAACGCAAAGAAAGGAATGACCAACTATCTGAGCTACGCTCTAGCAGATATACTCACATGGCAAGGGTGTGTTTTTGTCCTCTCACACCTAGCGAATCAGAAGATGTATACTTTGGCTTTTTAGCATCGGCGACCTCGTGAACACCTTCCGATCCGACGTGCTCAAACTCAAAACTCTCTCGATGCGCACAGGACCGGGTTTAGTTGACACGCTCAAAGTACCTTGGACATATTGTATGAGCCCTGCCCTGGTTCCCAAACCCTTGGACTGGAAGAACCATATTGGTGCGTCGCACCTTGAATGTACGAGGTCTCCCTCTTAACGCCTCAGCAGACGTCGTCGGGTTCTACTATCTCGATTTGGCAACATCATATACACCACCAGACGACTTGGCGGACTACCTAGCGGCAGGAGATCCTCCCATTTATATCGGTTTTGGCTCAGTCGTTGTCGATGATGCTGCCGTTATGACCGGTACGGTAAACGGACACCCGTGCCGGCTCACGACTAATCACGTGTCATAGAAACCGTGTTCGAGGCGACCAGAAGAGCAGGCGTTCGCGCTTTGGTGTCTGCTGGATGGGTAAGTCTCCCGATTGGGTCACCCTTGTTCAGAAATTGACCGTTTTTCCCGAAGGGGGGACTGGGCGGCGTCTCCATACCTTCCCACGTCTTTATTCTCGGGAACATTCCTCACGACTGGCTTTTTGATCAGGGCCGTGTTGCTGCGGTTGTGCATCATGGTGGTGCAGGGACTACTGCTGCGGGGCTGTCGAAAGGAAGGCCAACTGTCGTGGTTCCGTTCTTCGGTGATCAGGCATTTTGGGGTACGTCTCAGCACCAATTCGCTTGCGATGCGCAGTATCACTAACTTCCCCTCCTTTTACAGGTAATATGATACACCGTGCCGGCGCTGGGCCTGCTCCTATTCACCACAAGGATCTCAACGCCGATAATCTGTGTGCTGCTATCACGTATGCGATCAGCCCCGAGGCAAAGACCGCTGCTGCGCAAATGGCCGAACAGATCAGAAGCGAAGTATGTGTGTTCTGACCGACAATGCCCGTCCGCTGACCGCTCTCGCTAGGATGGTGTGGGCGCCGGAGTCGACAGTTTCTATCGACATCTACCTCTGAAATACATGAGATGCGACCTCGACCCGACCCGGCTTGCTGTATGGTGGTCTACTGAGCATGTGAGTGCTTCCCACTCGTGAACTACTCAAATTGATACCGCTCCACTCTTTCAACTAGTGTCTCAGACTGAGTGGATTTGCTGCTCAAACACTAGCCGATGCCGGCAAACTTGATATGGCAACTTTGGACTTACATCGTAAGTGCACGGGCCTATGTTTCGTGCGGTCTTGATTCTACTGATCCCTTCTCAGGATCCAAAGAGTATACGTTGACAAAGACACTGGTCACTGACCCTATTTCGGGTAGTGCAACAGCGATATTTTGGACCCTAACGCATTTGTACGAGGGTATCGTTCAGTCGATTGTGTACGTCTCCCTTTGAGTTTCCAAGCGACACACCTGTTCATATTTCCTTAGGTCTCCACGGCAAGGTATCATAAAGACAGGCGCCGCTATCCCTAGAGGTGAGCGCGGTTCTCTTGCGCGATAGAAAGAAATCGGAAGCTCATCGTGCGTATATAGGCGTTGTAGACATTGTTTCCTCCATATACAAGGGCTTCCATGGGCTACCGGAGCTCTATGGGGCTGAACTCCGCCCTGAGCCCGAAGTTACGGGGCTCACTAGTGGCCTAAAGGAAGCTGGGAAGGTGAGCTCTATTACCTTCACGATCTCAAATACCACGTTTTCACGCTCTTATTAAGGGCTTCTACTATGGTCTAGTCGATGGCGTGGCCAGTCTCTGGAGAGAGCCGTTGAGGGGTGCTCGAAAGGAGGGTTTCGTTGGTGCACTCAAAGGATCTGCAAGAGGCCGTAAGTCGCCTCTGATCTTTTCATGTGGTTTCTGAAAATGACTGAGTCCTCTTCAAGTTGGCAATGTCACGCTCCTACCTTCGGCGGGCCTTGTCGGTTTGGTCAAGCATCCCATGAAAGGCGCTTTGAGGAGCATCCAATCTCTTACGACTTCGAAGGAGAAGGACCACGTCCAGTACAGAACTCGCATGGTGGCGGCTCGAAAGGCTGCAGATGCAGGTACTGCTCTGGAGAGACATATTATCCTTCAGAATTTTGAAGAGGCTGAGACGAAGAAGCGGTCTAGACGGCAGATCTATGGAAAGCTGGCATCTGAGTACATGTTTGCCGAGCAGCGCCTTCCGCGCCCGTCGTCACAGATCTCACCCACAGCAAGTTCGGTTTCGACCCTCTCCCCACCATCTTCGCCCTCTACGCCGACCTCAACATCCCCCGTCAGTCTGCCGCCTTCTCGAGCATATGATAATCACCCCCTCCCACCTATCCCCTCCGAGGGGGAGGAGGACGAGGAAGAAAGTACGCCTTCCCGGTCCTCACGAACGTACACGCAGAACGACTTGGATGAAGTGTTTGAGCGCGAATTCACTCTCGCCATTGAACAGTCATTAGCCGAGGGGCAGAAACAGAGCGCAATGTGTTACGAGGACGAAAATGGACAACTCGTCCGGATCGACGATGACGATTTAGATGAAATGCTACAACGGGACATCGACTTCGCTGTTGGTCTCTCGTTGGCCGACCAGGAACGACACAATGTGACGTGGGCTGACCTGCACGGCGAATCATCAACCTCGGGAGCTGCGAGTAGTAGTGCTATGGGTGACGCTGACGATGATATCCAGCGTGACATCGACCTCGCCATCCGGCTTTCCTTAGAGGAACAGCAGCAGCAACAGAGCGAGCTGTGGTCGCTCTACCGCCGGAGCTGATCCTCATGAGCGATGTATTATTATCTGGGCACCCGCACACATGTTTCGACTTCGCAGACATCTCCAATCCAAGTCCGTATTGCAAGAGCTCGCAGATCCCCGTCATCGTTCGTGAACTTGAAGGCTACGTTGAGGCGAGGGCGCCGGCGCCGATGGGGGACAGGTTGGAGAGGGAGTCGATGAGTTGCCCGCCCACTTCATGTTTTGGGATCCGGGGACTTTTGGGAGGGAATGAACAAGGTTGTATTCAATCTCGGGAGGGTACTACGTCTCGAAAGTATAGCATAGAGTACAATGCACCGTGGGCGGACTTGATAACAGACCACGGTCGCTTCTGACCAGACAATTTGACATCTATCGTATTCGTCTACCTTCGACTCAACTTTCGACTGTTTTTTGTTCAATACTGTAGCCACGGTACAGATATTCTGACTTTGGTGCGGGATTCTCGTCCTTGCACTGGGGGTACCTTCTTGGGTCGAAGGTGTAAATAGCGGCACACTGGAACCTAGGATACACTGCGTTGAATCTTCAGCGCTCAGCACTACCGTGTCACAATACGCTCCTCCTCCGGTCGGCTCTCTTCATTATTCAGCCTCATTCCCAATCATCGGCTCATTTGATGTACCACCTATAAGGCGACTTCAGATGACTCCGGCTGCTAGATTCTAAAACTCAGATCTCAAACCTCCCATTTAGCAGGCACGTCGTGTTTGTGTGAAAAACGTCCCTGAATCCTGCGGGGTCCAAAGGGGATGTATTTCCCAAGAAAAGAAAAGAAAAAAATACCCGTGTATTTCAATTTTTTCGGCGCCCATTGAAAGTTTGAACGCTGAACGTCGTTAAACAGCAGCGCTTTTCAGAGTCTTTACGCGTAACAGTACGGCGGTCCCGATTCCGACTTCGTCGGTTGCTTTGCGCCACTTGTGAACTGACTCGGACTCGATCAATACCCTATGCATCGAGCATAAAAGTGCTTCCTTCAAGAACGGGATCGACATCAAAACCTCCCCGCAGTTCGTGAATGTCGCGATTCGAGCTAGGAACTTCTCTTGCTCTTGCTTGCTGTACACTTGCGAGCGGTCTTTCGTTTGTTCTCAATCGTCCAGAGGAAGGAAAAATCAAGTTACCTGTTCATACGGAGCAAGTACAGAATGGACTTGATCTGGATTTGAATCATAATGATCCCGACCCGTTCAATATTGCAACTCCAGAGGATTTTGTAGAGGGTTACCCCGTTGAGGAAGAGAAATTCTGGAAACGAGTGCGTCTCTTTCAATTCTGCAATCTCTATGCTTGACGCCTTGTCTCCAATCTAGGTTTCCCGAAGGAAGTTCTTGTTAAGCTTCTTGGCAGCAGCTATCTTTGTTCTTGAAGCCCTTCGACTAGGGTTGTCGTTGGAGGATGCTGCCGGTATCAATACGGATATCGTTGCAAACGTTCTCAACATTTACTACGCCATTTATCTGCTCATTTTGTGTCTCCGCTCGCTGAGGCATACGACTGTAGAGACCCACAGTGAATCCATTCTTCACATCACAGCGTTGACAGTTATTCCTGCTCTGCTTTTGACATCCTTAGCCATCATTCCGAACACTTCCCCGACCTCTGAATCTCAGCCTTCCGAACTTCATGTTTCGCCGGTCACAGACTGTCTGTGGTATACTGTTATTCCATTGTACATCTTGGCCATGGTCATCGCGTTCGGTACGCCTCAGGGCCCACCGCTCCATTACCCTCCTTCTGGCGTATATCTTCCGAAGACCGTAGAGGCCATAACAAACACGGACAAGGAGAACGTTACCGGGTTGCAGGGTCGGTTGTAAACTAATCATTTTTGAAGCCTACTGAAGCTCTTGCAAACTATAGCTGCATCTCCCTGGGGATACCTCATGTTTTCCTACACGACCAAAGTAGTGATGCTCGGCAATACCGCAGAAAGTGTCGAGATAGGCGACCTACCTATCCTCCCCGCTCAAATGCGATCTGTTCCCAACTTCAATGCGATAAAAGAGGTCATCAACAAAGTCAAGCCTCGTCTTGGGCGTTGGTCGCCTAGATCCGGCTCGGGATGGAACGTCGGATATCAGCTCGTTCGCTTGAACCTCGTTCCTTTGATAGTCCAATTTTGGCTGGCTGTCGTTTCTGCCGTGTTGTTCTACTCGCCTCCCTACTTCCTCAAACTTTTGGTTGAGTACCTTGAAAGAGACCCCGACCGGCGTGACAGAAGCTGGGGATGGACCTATGTCTTTGGTCTGATCGTCAGCAACGTCATTGTGTACCTCGGTGAGGTTGATTTCTTGCATGTCCAATCTTATTCTCATCCCTCTATAGTCAGCTCTCAGCTCTGGTCGATATCGACCACCCTCATCCAAGCACGTTTCAAAACCCAACTCAACTCGATCCTCTACGCAAAAACGCTTGTCCGGAAGGACGCCATTCAGTTACCATCGGCATCCGAAGTCGACGAGGAGGATGAGGAAAAACAGGAGGACGAGAATGATTTCTCTACGAAGGCTCAGATCATGACCCTCATGACCACGGACACAGATAGAGTTAGCGAGTTCGCCTGGCACTTCTTTACTCTCGTCGGTGCGTTCGGTGGTGTATGTGTATGGTTGGATACTAACCCAGTCACCAGATTCACCTATCGAGCTTGTGATCGGATCTCTGTTTGTATACCATTTGCTAGGTTGGTTTCTCCGGAATCTGTAGTATGTTTCTATACTCATCGTTCTTTATCAGGGGTATCAGCACTCTATGGTTTACTGGTGGTAGTCTTATCACTGCCTCTCAGCCACTTTGCCGGGAAAGTTGTCGTCGGTAGGCTCCATGCTAGCTCAGAAAACTGATGATCGTCGACTTACCATTGTTCTAGATGCCCAGGAAAACTTGATGAAAGCTCGGGATGAACGAATCGCACTAATGAACGAGGTATGCACCCGGCACCGTTGTGCTTGTATGTACTGACCCCAGTTTCTGTTCAGATTCTCGGAGGAATCAGGATGTTGAAGGTAATTCGCCGTCCTTCCCACAGACTTCGCTTTTCTTATATCTTCTTGCAGTTCATGGCTTGGGAAAGAAACTTTGAGACGCGGGTGATGAAAATCAGGGCCAAAGAACTGAAATATCAAAAACTCAACTACATGATCGAAGTACATATTATCCTTACTCGGTTTCTCACCGCCTTCTTGACTTCGATCTCTTCAGACCTTGTGCGATGGCGTATGGAGCGCTACACCCATATTAGTCACACTTGTCGCGTTTTTCCATTTCACGGTTATTCGTGGCCAGCAACTCACACCACACATCGCATTTACCTCCATCGCTGGTATGAGATCTCATCTCTTGACTCGTCCGCTTGCTCATGTCACCAGTTTTCAATGAATTGGAGTTCGCTCTAAACACTTTACCAGAAACCCTGATCAATACCCTTCAGGTTCGTTCTTGTGACTACTGTCTCACGTCGTTCCTTGTTTACCTTTTACTCCGGACGTGTAGAGTTTAGTATCATTGCGACGCATAGAAAAGTACCTCAAGACCGCAGAAATCAACCCAGTCCCTCCTCTTGAACAACAGTCTCAAACGATTACTTTCCAATCGTGCACTGTCACCTGGCCGCAGGATCGGGCACAAGGAAGCGTGGCTCCCTCGGCCGCTTCCACCCCTCGCCAGAGATTTGTTTTGTTGGATTTGAGCCTGAAGTTTCCTGAGGGTGGTCTGACGCTGATATGCGGGAAGTTGGGCTCTGGCAAGACTCTGCTTCTCCTCGGTGGGTCTACTCCTTGGCTTCTATCGATAGTCTTCTCATCTGGCATATGTTGTAGCCTTACTCGGAGAAGCGGATATCCTGGCAGGACAACTCTTCTGTCCTCGTTCACCACCCAATGCGATCGCATCGTATGCTCAACTAAAACCCGACGAGGAGTGGGTCGTGAAGGGGCTCTGCGCTTATGTTCCCCAGGTGTGTAGATATACTTCCTCTTGCCGATATTCATCGCTCAAAATTTGGACAGTCGGCCTGGCTCCGGAACGCCTCAATCAAAGGTGAAGCTGAATTTCCGTCCGTCACAGCGATTTCGATGGCTAATTCCAATTATCTGTCAAGAAAACATTCTTTTCAACTTGCCGTACGATGAAGCAAGATACCAGAAGACCCTTGAAGTAGGCCAACTCTGATCTTACCGGTCTATCCACTCAATCCTTCGTTTAGGTCTGTGCCTTGATCGCGGATATGGATATCCTTGAAGACGGCGACGAATCCGAGATTGGGGAGCGTGGGGTAAGGCAGCAGTGAGAATCTAAAGTCGTCACACTTACCCACAATTCAACAGGTTAATTTGTCCGGTGGTCAAAAGGCTCGAGGTCTGTGCTTCCTGTCCTGCGTGATCTCATCATCTCATATCGTCTTAGTGTCCCTCGCCCGGGCGGTTTACTCGCGGGCTTCGATTCTATTCTTGGACGATGTGCTCTCCGCTGGTAGGACCAATTCTGTTGTTCCTGAACTTTCACTGATTCGGCCTATTCCTTTCTCAGTCGATGCTCATACTGCTCACCATCTGTACCACGAGTGTCTCAAAGGCGACCTTATGAAGGGCAGAACTGTCATCCTTGTTTCCCATCACGTTCAGCTCTGTGCCACCGGTGCAGATTACATCGTCGCTCTCGATAATGGTCGAGTCCGATTCCAAGGCGACTACACCACATTCCAAGGGTCCGGAGTGATGAGGTCTCTCGTCCAATCGACGGTCGATGTCAAAGCGAACGAGATGGAGGAACAATTGGTCGAACCCCACCCTGACAACGCTGAAGACCGTTCTGAGTCTGCGACGCTCAACGCTCCTCCGTCGGAAATTAAGGCGAAGAAAACTGCAAGAAAATTGGTCGATGATGAAGCGCGAGCTGTTGGGCGCGTCGCCAAAGACGTATGGACGGCTTACTTCAGCGCTTGTGGTCGATATTGGTATTGGATTCTCTTCGGCGCCACTTTCCTCCTTGGTGCACTCACTCCAGTCGCAGAGAACGGATGGCTTAGGTAGGCGTTGATCGATTCAAATATAGAAAGCCATCCAATCCTTCACCTAGAATCTGGTCTGGCGCCGTCGATGATGGTACTCAGGATCATGATGCCATCTTCTATGTTGGAGTATACGCCGCAGTAACCATCGTTGGTCCGTCTTCCTACCTTCAACATCTCATGAATCGTTGAAAATTTGACTCCCGCTTTAGGGTTGATCTTGACGACATTCCGATGGCTGGTTCTTTGTGAGTATGATTGAGAAAGCGTCTGCATTGGATGTTGATATTACCTAGATGCTGGATCTATCGAGGCCTCTTCCGTCCTGTACAAACGTGCGTACCTCTATCCGATTGAGTCCGGATCGGTTTCGTTGATGATTCTTCTCTAGGCCTTCTAGAGACCGTGCTTTTTGCCAACATCCGTTTTCATGACACGGTATCACGCGGAAGGCTACTCAACAGGTTTGGAAAGGATTTCGAAAGTATGCTCACGTTCTTCTTGTCGTGTTATGGAATCCTGACCTGCGTCCTCGAAGAAATCGACAGCGGTTTGTCCAATGACTTTGGCCATACCCTCGTGTATGGATTATCAAGTATCACGACTTTGATCACAGTCGCGACAGTTGGCGGTCTCCCCTTCGTCGCGGCGGCGGCTTTGATTGGCGTTGTTTACTACAAAGGTGAGAACTAAGTCTGGCTTCTTTGGAAGTGACTGATCTGGCACCCCCCAGTTGGAAAGGTTCGTCAGCTGGTTTTTATAACGATGTAACGACATAACGAACCCGGGCGTTCCGAAGATTTACAGTCAAACCTCTCGAGATATGAGGAGGCTAGGTATCGTCATTCTCTACGACAAACCGTACTCAGGGCTAACGCCACGCCACAGACTCTGTTTCTCGTTCACCCATCTATTCAATATATGGTGAGACCATAGCTGGGGTGACTATTTTACGAGCCTTCGGGGCGTCTTCCAAGTTCATGAGAGATATGCTTCGATGCCTTGACACTGTGAGACTCTGTTTTCCCACTCGAGTGATCCGTCGCTAAATCGACACTTCAGAACATCAATCCGGATTATTGGATGTGGGGAGGTAAGCAAGACGACCGTTCGCATGTCCAGTTACTTATGTCGTGCACTAGTGAGCCAGTGGTTATCGATACGCTTTGAACTGTTGTCCTGTGGTATCGTGGGCGCTATGGCCATCCTTGCCGTTGGGAACCCGGCTATTAGTGCCTCCGTCGCTGGATTCTCACTGGCCTTCGCCTCCACCATCACTCATGATCTCCTCTTCATGGTAAGTGGCGTCTCGCAAGCATCTTTCGGGATCTTAAGTATTTCGTTATAGGTACGAAGGTTTGTTGGTTTGGAACAGTCAATGGTAAGCTGTCGTACTATCTCGCTGCCCTTGAATTTCCTAATGTCTTGTGGGTTAAGGTCGCCTTGGAACGGGTGAAGGAGTATTCCGATCTCAAACGTGAAGCTCCCGAGTTTGTCGAGCCCAGGCCGCCAGCTTCATGGCCAAACAAAGGTGCCATTCGATGCGAGGAGCTCATCATACGCTATGCAGTAAGCCGTTTTCTCGAAACCTCGCGAATGCGACTGATAATGACGACCGTTTTCTAGCCCGATCTTCCCGACGTGTTGCATCGCCTCAGTTTTGAGATCAACCCCGGCGAAAAGGTTCTTTGTAGCGGTACTCTCATCCTCGTCACCTTGCTGACTCTCCGGTTCAGGTCGGAATTCTCGGTCGAACGGGCAGCGGCAAGAGTACTCTTGCGTTGTCGTTCTTCCGCTTCGTCGAGGCCACGGAAGGCCGCATACTGGTCGATGATGTTGACATTTCACAGATCGGGTTGACAGACCTGCGGAGCAAATTAACGATCATCCCGCGTAGGTTCTCCATCTCTAACCCGTCCCAGCTTTGCTGATCCATCCATTAGAGGACCCGACAATTCTATCGGGAACTTTGAGATCCACTCTCGATGTGTTTGACGAATACGACGACGCCGAGATAGTACGTAAACGCTGAGTCTCTCTCTGAGTTATGCTATACTGATCCCCCCTAGTTCGAAGCTCTCCGCAGTGTTCATCTAATACCCAGCGAAGACGACGCCGAACAAAGTACCGAAGGCGTGAACACCAACGTTTTCCGGAATCTGGATTCTCCAGTGTCAGAAGGGGGTGACAATTTTTCGACTGGGTATGGATCTGCCTTCCTCTTACTACCGTGGACCCTGACACGAGTCTTGAAGTGAAAAACAACTCTTGTGTATGGCACGAGCGATCTTGAAACGATCGAGGGTTCTTGTCATGGACGAGGTCTGTTCTGTTCTTTCCTGCTTTAGGCTTGCTGGCCGCTCACAAGTGGCTTCTCAACAGGCTACCGCTAGGTGTGTATAGAGAAACTGGCTACGCTGCATGGACTAAGAGAGTAATATTACAGCGTCGACTACTCTACGGACGAGTTGATCAGCCGAACAATCCGACAGTGAGTTCACCACCACGGAAGGGTCGATGTTGTTGTCTTATTTCTTGCCTTTAGGGAATTCGCGGGCAGCACAATTTTGACCATCGCACATCGACTGCGTACAGTTATTGACTACGATAGGGTAATACCACCATTTTCTTGCCATTCGCGAGCTTCGATGAACACTTCCTACCCTCTAGATAATGCTCTTAGACCAAGGACGTATTGTGGAGTTTGACAGGTGAGTGTACTTCTCGTCCTGGGCCAAGTTGATGTTCACGTCCTCTAATAGACCCGGCAAACTCCTGTCCCAACCCTCATCAAAGTTCCACTCCCTATGCAAAGCCACAGGGAAAGAAGAGTTCGCAATGCTGAAGAAGCTAGCGGGCGTTTAGATACATTATATATACAAGTTGCTCATAGAACGGTTCTCTCGTTGAAGTAGAGAACTAGAATCACCTTGCTTGTCAAGGTCCTTCGAATGTGATAATTCACCCGTCGGAGCGTCTTTTGTATACAAAGCCAAGCAGGAGATCCGACGGATCTTTTATCTTATCATGTTTACCAAATCAACGCGTACTGACGCAGGGCGCCCTCACGACGTCTCTTCCCTTAGGATATCATCGTCGACTTGAGCTGAGCTTCGCATTATCTTGCTACGCTCGAGTCCCTCTCGCCAGAATTTTGTGCTCTGATTCTCTGAGCTATTTGTGAAGTACACTCTCGATTTTCGACACAGATTTACTTACAATTCGTGGCCTATCACTTGTACCTACATACTTCGGACTGGGAACTCAATCACGAACAATGCCTCTGAGTTCTCTTACTGCTCATGGACACAAGCTATGCTGGCTTGTTCTTCCATCCAAACTCCAATTGTAGGCTCACTGTGGATGCCTTTTGAAGAAGCCCCAAAGTATCCCAACCGTAACGGTGTATGGCAGACTGTAGGCTTGAACCACCATGCTTCAACGAAAAGATGTAACATGTTCGATGAGAGGCGGTCAGAGAAATCATCTTCGCTTACCGCGCATCTGCAGACACGAGTGGGTGCAAAGCAAATTATGGAGTTTTGGCAGACTGGTCCGCGGTGGAAAGACGTTAAGGCCATTCAACTATCCGTGACACTCACCATTCCTGGAGCTCGGAAATCCTGGTTTACAACCACGATTTGCTTAATACCCTTCGATCTGCTTGCTTCCTTATCAATATCAATGCGGTACTCATTCGTAATTATGATACCACTCTACCCAAGCCTCAAAATGCACTGGACAAGCAAGGTGTGCAGCGGCCGTTGCAAGCGGCGCTTCCCGAGTTTAGAATGGCATTACATGTCTACTTCAACGCGAGTCAAAATTCTAGAGCGCGGTCCAGTGTGCGTGGACATCCTCCGGACCGGGATCTCTATTTTGATTTCCAAGGAAGAGCACATACGGGTTTCTGGGGCTTTAAAGGAGAACATGGGATCCGGAGTCCGTCTGAATACTAGCCCAATGTCTCCAGTGTCCGATCCCACGGTTGCTTCAATGTGGCAATCAGAGTCAGTCCGAGACGGCCGCAGGCGGGTAGTTCGAGTAGCCTGGTGTACAGTCATGATTTGATTTCGCGGAAGCTTGCTTGACAGAGAAGAACGACAGGGGGAAAGCGCTCGAAAGACAGTGAATGGCAATGGGGTGCCACATGCCACGCGAGGGAATTTACAGTCCTATGACTTCCAGACGGTAGGAGGGAGAGGGGAGACTGTTCGTCGAACAACGTCGAAATCACGATGTCATTCACGACACATTGTTTGAGTGACCAGATATTCGTCGCGTTCCAGGATAATGTACAAAGGGAAACCGTAGGCGTACTACTTTGAATATGGTTACACATACACTCTCCCCTGCAAGTCACTTAACATCAGTCATATCCATATGCCTCCAAGTCCCGGCCATTTTCTACCCAATACCGTCCGCAGTCATATTCGGGGTAAAGATATTCTGCTTCGATAGGATAGTATTGCTGCACGGTGCGGGATCTCTGATCAGCTTCATCCTCAGCGATGAGTCTTGGCCTCCAATCGCCATGGATGTCCTCTGCGTCGGCGGTCCACTTGAAGAGTTCATGACCAAAGTAAGCTCAGGTGTTGTAGATCGCTCAATTGACACGTACAATTTGTTGCACTTGTGGACTCCGCCGCGTAGTTGCGCAGCCCGCATCGCGACCGTCTTGACGTCGAGCCAAGGGGAACGTGCGGTCAAATCCTTAAGTTCGTGAGGTTTCACCTGGAAGATAGACACATTGTTAGTTCATGGACCATAGAAAGTGCTGGGAACAACTCAACGCACCGGATATAAAATACATGCGTCTTCGACCCGCACGCTCATCCCAGAGCTAACGTGCTGACCCTCCCAAATGATGTCCTTCGGATCAGATTCGATCGGGACATACCTATGGTCGATTTTTGATTTGACTGGTGGAGATATGCACTCCGGTAGGGCGTACGAAGGCACCGGCACATCGTAACCACAGGCCTCTGCTCTTTTACGAATGAGGTCCTTGACCTGCCTCGAGTCGTACAAGTACATTGTAGGTCCTTCTTTGTTCAGTGTAGTTTGACGTGGCAAGGTTTTCAAGTCTTCCGGTTTGAGGCGTGGTTTGACGTTGTTGAGCTTCAGTGCATTCCCTTGGCTGACAGTCTAGCAGCTGAAAGTGAGTTCACGATTCACTGAATTGCTTCGGGATAGTCGTCGCTCATTAGACTTACCCATGTGCCTTCGGAGCGTCGAAAACCCTTTTGTTGTACCCAAATGTTGTCCTCGACCCAGGTGATTCATCGTCTTTTCATTTCTAGCTTCTTTTTGTTGGGAGATGCAGGTGAAGACTTGGGGGTAATTTTCCCGGCACTTGATCTTGACTTTCGAGGAGGTGTAGATGCAACCTTCTGAGAGTTGGAGGAGGCCACGACCACAGTGGTGGTTTGGAAGAAAGCGGAAGTTTGAGGCTCGTTCGGCCCAGTCCTTTCGTGTGCCACAACAGCTGCAAGCAAGGAGTCAGAGCGCCTTGACTCAGACGACCCGGTGACCAGATCTGAATTGATCTCGCGGAGCTCGAGCGAAGCTCAAAGCTTCTTTTAGATTGCCGGGGGAGGCGGAAACGAACGACGGTTCAAGGAGGAATAGGATAACGGTAACGGAAGGCCTAGACGACGAGTGAAAATACTCTTGAGTGCATGGTATGATCAGAGTATTGTTACGACGCCTCAAGACGGTGGGAGGCATGCGTGAGGGAGAATTTATTGAGCTCAGCGGCGAGCGCAGAGGTGGCTGTGGGCGCTTGTACTCCAGGGCCAGGCGCTCATCGGCACCGGCGAGCCGTTCTCGGCTATCATCCGACTCTCATTACCTTGCCATGACCAAAAAACGATAGTCTGGCTTTCCTATGAGATAGATCTAGCGGACCTGGCTAAGAGCACTTTGGAAGCTCTATTCGAACGTCGAATCAGGAGTCGAATCGCTCCCTATTATCGGCTTCCACCAAGTCATGCACAGATCCTTGTCCACGTTCCTCAGCACGCCGGGTTAAGTGCTCTCCCGGTTCCTGGGCGTTGCCCATGTCCACTGTAAACACATATTTGTCGTACAGCTTCATCCAATGTTCATAAGTTCAAGTTACCAAGTATACATCCATACATGTTTTTGGATTGAGTGAGCGACGATGGCGATTTCCAGGTCAATGTCGAGGGGTGTAGTTCTGTACGAGTGTAGCAAAGTCCAGAGGCAAATACAAATAATGTTTAGTACAAGGTCGTCTGGGCTCTTCATGAGAAGAAGCGGCCAGCAAGGTCTTTCCAGATGGCATTGGGGTTATTCACCCTGTGAAGACACCGAGATTCAGTGACTATAAACTGGAGTAGTCAGGCTGAGCACTTACAGTTCTGGCGTGAGGGGAAGGTTAAGATCTGCAGGGTGGTCTTGCCATTCTGAAGGATTGCTTTGTCAAACCAACCGTACTGGAGAACACGACGGCCCAACTTACCTTCAGGTTGCTCAGTATTTTCGATACCGAAACCAAGTCTCCATGTAATACCCTGAACGCCACGAATGATCCTACAATAATGGTCAGCTTTGATTGCTTGGCGCTCTCGAGATTCTGGTCGTACAGATCAGGAGGAGCCGCAGGATCATCCTTCAAGTGAGCGGTCTGGGAGGGAGAAAGGGCAGATGAGCTCGTGGAGGTGGTTGCGTTAAATTAGGTGAAACATGCCTTGATTTCAGTATCAATCGTTGCAAAGTCGGTGGACTGCCCTCCAACGGTTCCACAGTACTGTTGCTTGACATCCTTCTTTCCCCCGAGAACGACAGTCTTTGCGCCTTCCTCTTTCTGCATTGTAATCTAGAACCGACGTTTCTGAGTTGTGAATTCTCGACGAGAGGGGAGAACAATCCGAGCGTACACTGAAGAGGGAGCACGAACTGGCACACCGGCCGTTAGACACAATGACAACGTTCTTGGGATCGAACAAGGCGACATCAGGAGGATCAACCACGAAACCTCCAGGTTGACATTCTTGACCCAGCCTAACCGTCGTTCATCCATCAGTTGTCAATTAGGGAGGAACGTCGGGGCAAACGTACCTCTGCGAGAACTGGTCCGGATGGCCGTTAATAGTAACGTTGACCGGAGGAATGAGCCAGTTCTCCTTTGCACCGAAGGGCTGGTTCGTGGCATTCACCCATTGCAAGGGATTATACAGCAATTGTACTTGGGGATCACGGTTGTTGGTAACGATCTCGTTCACGATAGACCGGGCCAGGGGATTATTTCTTGCTTTCGTGTCGAGTCCGGCCTGAGGAACGGTAGTATCTTTGGGCCCTGCAATCTAGGTTTGCGAGATTGAGTCAGGATGGCGTAAGTCTGGTTCCAATACAAGAGCGCTTACTATACGATGGAGCCACTGAACCGAAACGGAGTCGAATTAGCAGGCATTCGACGGGATGGGTAAAAGACTTACGTGTGCTACACAAATAAATCCTCCACCATTGTTCGTCTAAACGTACAACAAGCACATCGGTCGTCAACGAAAGTCCCCGTTCAAGGTTGAAATTCGTACTTACAACGTCGACAATCAGCTTTGTTTTACCTCGAGCTTTCATCTCCGTGAGCCCAGTAAGGAGTCCAGTCTGCATGGCATCGTAATCGGCTCCCGAGAAGCTTCCCAGAGCCAAGACACCGGTTTTCCCATCGTCTAAATCATAGAATGATCCTACACCAAAGCTTCCGTCTAGAGGCTCGGAAGGGGGCTGGAGCTCAGGAGGGAGCACCACGTCGGTCAATGGCGTAGAGTCTAGCATAACATTGACCAGGTGTTTCTTAGAATGGGGCATTGGCGGCGCTTGTTGGAACTGGATGGCATCCGAAGAATCCGGAGTCACAGTTTGTCCAGAAGCATAGACATCAACTCCGTTGGTCGTGTTGGTAGGAGAGCAGTTAATGGAGCGATACGAGGCGCCATCCGTAAAGTTCCTCGCGCCATTTATCCGTGCACGGTACGGAAGCTGAGCGGAAGCAATGGTCAGGCGCACTGTGATTCGGAAGATACGATTGGCTCACAGTAATCCGCTCCGTACTAGTTTCATTAACACGAATGATCTCCAGCTCCACGGAATCATCGAGAGGGAGTGCCTGCTGTGCAAAGTTACCTAACAAGTAGTTGAAGGTAGACGTGGAGCGTTGATAACTCGAGAAGAATCTTGAGTACGTAGAAGTCAGGAAACACCAACGACAACGAAAAGCTTTAAATCGTACGAGTTTTGACGCGTTCCAAAGCCTTGAAAGCTTCCCGTGATAGCTGCATTAGCGTTGACCGCAACAAAGGGATCCTCTTTGTTGATCGAAACGACCGTCGCTCCGTTGAGCTAGGGGAAAGCTTCAATTTGAATTTGTGTTGGCTAATGAAATTCACACGAACAGATTCAAGTTTTCCATTGAGGTAAGCAGGGAGCGCATCCTGCCAGACGTTAATCTGATCAGGAAACTCGGCGGAAGCCACTGAGAAAGCCTCCGGTGCAATGTGAACATGTTGGTCTCCGTTCGCATCGGTCAGGAGGACAAGTGGAATTGGGAGGTAGTTCAAGAACGACGCTGAAAGCAAATAACAGACCGTCAGGCAGCGTCCGCGTAATTTAGCAGACACTCACAGTCCTGAGGGTACGTCAGTAACGGAACGGAACGAGGTGAGTCATGTACGCACGTAACAAGAGTTGACCCAAACACAGTGGCCATCATTCAACCGCTTCACTGAACGAGAGATGTCGATGTGAAAATCGTATTCTGAGGGGTAGGACTGTCCGCCGATGCGAGCGAGGTCGACATAGATATCCTCATGCACATCTTTGTCGAAGGGTGGAGGTGCTTGAATCTGATAGTTTACCGAGGTGTGAAAAGCCAAAGTTTTAGAAACGACTTCGAGTATCTGTGTGGGTACTGTTGATGAGGGCGAGAACAGGGAGGAAGAATGTGTTACACACGTTGTTTTTGATGCCCTCGTCGACCTTGAATGAACGGAAACAAGCCCGAAGGTCTTGTGGAGCAACCCATTTCTGACCTGCGATCTTGGTACAAGGGTCAGCTGGACCGGATGCCAAGTCTTGAGATAACGCATATCCAGCAACGCTGATAAAGGCCAGTAACCTCGAGAAACTGAACATGGTGAGGCAAAAAGAGGAAGAGGAAAACCGTGCGGGTGACCCAAGTCGAGAAGGGGGGAGCGAGAGGGAAAGGCTCGAGGCTCAAGCATGAGCATCCCGTATGAAAGTTTAAATAGATCGTGACCACATGGATTCAGTGCGAAACCACGAGCTCGGACTTAGAAAGCATCACGCTCGATGGCGCGTTCCACGAGATGGCCGAAATACCAACAAGATACCCTTGATTGGCAGACGGCGGGCCATTGAGTTTTATCATCTCGAAGTGAGAATACGGGACCTGCCAACCTCCCTTGAAATGCTTTATATCATACATTTCGTTGTACTTTGTGGAAGAAAACTGACCTCTGAGGTGAGCCACGTACCCGCTTCTTCGGCTTCATCTGCTTCTTCGGTGCCTTTCATGCACGGCATCCAGAGCTTGCGTTAGGCGCATAAACATAAACATTCTGGTGTTCTTCGAAGAATGATTGATGGTGGCGGCAAGCCCATTCCATAAGGCCAGCTTCCAAGAGGTGGCGGAATGGAAAGTGATTGCTCGGATTGATATCTGGACAGAAGGCGTGAACGGTTAAAGGTGACCGGTGATGGACCAGCCCTCTCCACATCCTTCACATTGACCATGCATTGGGTAAACGAGCGCTGAAGCCTTGGACATCGGGGGGTGCGGGAAGCGTGGGAGCAGTGAACGAAACTTATTGGACAGTCACGTATGCCATTTCCCACCCAATTCCCACCGTCTCACTTCGCTGAAACACGACCGCTGTTCATATGATTGAGACCTGTAATCCCATGAATTTCCGACGGATAGAAAGTATTGTGCAGGGCGTATCAGAAATGTTTCGAAAAACTTGACGTTAGAATCAAGAGATTGTCGCGGGGCGTGCGCGTGTGTATCCTCGTGAGAGCGATAACGCGAGATCGGTCGGGGTGAGCTGGTGCCCTGAGCATCGAATAATGATAGTCCATATGGGATCGATATCAAATCCTCCATGTACTCGTCCGCATGTGCTCGCGAGAGTCGTCACATCTGCCGCTTTTTTGACATCGTGGAAGGTGACCAGGGACCGTCAGCAATAGTCTAACCTAAAAGAGCATTAGTAGACACCGCTGTAAAATAGTTGTGTTCAGGTTGTGTTACTGGACGCACCTTGCATCCTCAACACGGGACTTCGTCTTATCCATCTAGGATCGAATCCCCAGTTGAGAGACAATCTCGGGGGATCGAAGGTTGGGACTCGTACCACTGTAAGGACCGGTTCGATTGAAGCCCAGGCGGACGGACTGATGGACGTGTTTCGGTAAATACGTGGGCTAGTTTTGAGACTGATGACTACCGAGCCAACGCCCCTGTTTTGCAGCCAGTTCCCGGATTCATTCGATATGAGTGGATGTCCTTGGATGATGGAGACAAGGTCGAGTCAAAAACGAATGCACTAGACTTCCATTTTCCCTCCATCCCTCCTTAGGTTCTGACTTCAACGGCCAAGGTGAGGGTGTGCCGTCCGTTCAAAACGGATCCATCCCATCATGATCTGGAAGGACCCCGGGAAAAACTGTGCGAGTTGACGTCGTGGTTGGTCCCATTCCTCTTGAAATATTCCGCCGTGCACGCTTCAGGATAGACGAAATGATTCAAAATGCTTTCTCATTCGGTTCATTCTTGAGGTAAATGCGCGTCCGTCCGTTCTGATATTGACCAGTCTCTGTAATGAGCTATTGCGGGTGAATAAAAGGCTCAGATCTCGAGTGGATGCGAAGAGAAAGAACCGAGTCGTAGATTGATATGTGTACACCCGAAATTCATGGCTACCTCATCAGGTAGATGGATCCTCCGTTGGGAAGTCAACTACACTATTGACTGGAATGTCGAGGTGGCTTCGAGCACGAATCGGAGAACATAGAAACAGGATAACGAAGGGGTTGAAAGACATCGCGCCAACATCCCGTCTTGTTTCGAATTTTCGTGGCTATATGCTGTGGTGAAGAAATGTAGTAGTTAGCCTTACTCTCCGATTCGATGCCAGCCCACATACCTGTGCCTACTTCGAGTAAAGAACTGTATCAGAGTTGATTGGTTGGCATATGAATAGGACCTAGGTACTTTCCCGAGAAAAAAGGGACCAAAATCGGAGCAAAGTACGTTGTGGCAGGTTGTGGCAGAGTTGAAAGGTTCAAGCGTCAGCGCTTATTGCAAGGGCCCGGGGCTCCATTATTCCGTTCGGGATCGTCCGAGATGTCCACACACTTTTTGACGTCCTTGCGCTTGAGGTCCGTTATGGCAAACACACCAGTCGTCAACGTTGCCGTTGTCGGTGTCGGTCTCGTTGGATCTGAATTCATCAAGCAGCTTCTATCAATTCCTTCTTCGTCCTTCCAATTAGTCTCCTTGACTTCTTCATCACGAACGGTCTTCACCCCATCTTCACCCATCCGATCTGCCGATTCATGGAAGGATATCTTGGCAAAATCAGCAGAGAAACCGAATCTTGAAGTCCTCACGAAGAATCTCTCCTCGTTGGTCACACCAACCTCTCGTGTTGCTGTGATCGATAACACTTCTTCGGACGAAGTTGCGGGCCATTATCCTGTATGGCTTGAAGCTGGTATCAACGTTATTACGCCAAACAAAAAGGCCTACTCGGGAGATCTGGGATTGTATGAAAGAATCATACAGGCTAGCAAAGCGAGCGGAGCAAAATTTTTGAACGAGTCGACGGTTGGCGCGGGACTCCCCGTCATCTCGACTCTAAAAGAATTGGTAGCCACTGGGGACAAGGTATGTACGTATCAACATTATCACATACTGTCGCTCAAACAGGTCACGTTAGATTAAGAAGATTGAAGGTGTATTCTCGGGAACCATGAGCTATATCTTCAACGAGTTCTCCACAGGATCTTCCAGCGGACCCAGTTTCTCTTCCGTTGTCAAATTAGCTCGAGAGAAGGGATACACGGTACGTATGTGTCCGTGCAATACAAGATCCTCGTTAATTCTCTCCCAAGGAGCCCCATCCGGCTGACGATCTCAACGGTTTTGATGTGGCTCGCAAGCTCACGATTCTGTCCCGGACCATATCCCTCTCAGATTCTCCCATCACAACATCTTTGCCTTCTCTGCAATCGTTCAAATCTGTGCAAACGGCTTCTTTGATACCTCCACCTCTGGAAGGCGTCCCCACTGGCGACGAATTTGTCTCCCGTTTGTCGGAATATGATGCCGAGTTCGACGAGAAGCGTAAACAAGCGAGTGACAATAAAAAAGTGCTGCGCTTTGTGGGAGTCGTAGATGCAGAGAAAGGAGAAGTCAAAGCGGCATTGCAAGAGTATGCGTTCGTTGATTTTTGGATGAGTCGCCTGCTTATTGGTTTCTCGATGTCTAGATATCCTATCGATCACCCGTTCGCAACCTCGCTTGGGGGCTCAGACAATATCATCATGTTCCATACTGAGCGTTACAGCCCGAGGCCACTGATCGTGCAAGGAGCAGGGGCCGGTGCTGCGGTCACCGCTATGGGCGTGCTTGGAGACCTATTGAAATTGACATGAGGGCTTCAGGTCGGTTGGTAGTCCTGTAATTGGTACTACGCACGGCATGCCGGACACCTTGACCATCAGCCTATCTCGGGACCCACATGTGGTTCTAACACATGTAGTTCCAAGAATATTAGATCGTTCGATCCAACCCCATGTACGACAAAAACTAGGCAAAAAATCGAACACCGTCGATCCTTACTCTCGTCAATGTGCATGGTTTCCTGGCTTACGCCCCGAGCGTCCTTGTCGGCGCCCCTTTCGAGTGACCTATCATCCGCTTAGGCGGGGAGGACAAAACCGGCGCTTACCAAACATTAAACCAAACTTTTTGCCGAGCCACCAAAGCGCTTGACACCGTTGCGATGCTGAACCTTGCTGAACCATCTTTTCGGTCCACGACAGATGTTATTGAATTTGGATCGATAGTCGGTCGGCTAACTTGCAGTCTAACGGCGATCAGTTCAATTTTCACCCCGTTCTGCTCGCTTTTCAACTTCTGGCCTCGGGTTTCTTGTCTCTTCCCTCAGACGCTAAAGCCCCCTCGCTTGCTTGCTTCCGTTACTCGAATGAATTGTGTTTGAGCTCTCGACGAATAGCACTTTTGCCGTGGCTGGGAAGAACGTTAACTGCCGGCCCAATGTTCCGTAAGACAAAGCGTACATTTGGGGGCCTTCTTCATTCGTACGGAACTTTAGGACTGAAGCTATTGGCGATCGCCCTGACGCTACACAAGTTTTCCCCCTTTGACGCCTGCCGAAGGATTTGGGGTGTTTTCTCGAATCTCGAAGTTGGCGGCAATGGAGATCAACTGACATGGAATGCATGTTAGTTCCTAGGTCCAATTGGGGCACGCCCTTACGCAAATAAAATAAACGCTTTCTGGCCCTCCTGCCCAGCTGCGCCGGGACTTGTGGTTGAATAGATAACCTCAAATGACTCTGACCCTGCCTAACACTGTTTTGCGTGGTCTCGGCACAGAGGAACAACTGATATATACAAGATTTGATGTCGGGTTTTATCCAGCCTTTCAGGTTCTCTCACCCTTTGGACATTCAGGGAATGAAACGCGTCCAGCTTCTACGGCCTTCTCCGTGCCAATGACTCTCGGACCGGTGAGTCGAACGTTCTTATCTACATACACAAGTTTCACTTGTTGAAAAGTCTCATCCAAGAATTGTTTTACGGAATTCGGCAACACCATTCATGGGAGCACGATATTCTCCCTGAATCGCCGCCTCAAAGTTCCGTCAAATTTTGCGTTGTGGCACTATCAGCCCAACGACAATGGCCCCCGGTCTTATTGCGGCTCTGAGGTACATTGAGTCTTGACAACGACACAACTTTCTTCAACAGCCCGGCCCTACGTATGAGCCAGCGAGAACTCCAGATATGAGAACCGAGCGGAGACAAAAGATCATAATGGCACAACTGGCCTGAGTGAGAACTATTTCGGACCGAAGGTCGCGTTCAGTGCTTTTTTTCACCCTGGCGAGCTCGAAAGTCGAACCTGTTTATCAGGAGATTTACGGTGGCCTAGGCGAGGCTTTGTATATGTACGCCCTTGGTTCCTGGGTTGAGGGATTTTCCTCGAAGTTTACGCTCGGAGGTCGGTCCGGAGACCGATCCGTTGTGTGGCTATCCCGAACGCTGGTCGACCATACTCTGCTCGGAGCTGCTGGCTTGGTGCGTTGAGATGCAAGGTCGTGTGCTCGCTGCTGTCCTGGGTATTCAAATGGCACCACGTATCAAAAGATTTTACCTGCCAATCATTACCTGGAATACGGAATGTAGAAATGCAATGTTCTCAGCCTGCGGAGGCTTCTCCGAAAGTTGTTCTCCGCGTCCCAACCCGACAACGTGAATGACTGCCTTACAGCCCCTTACTCGAGTTATCAGATGTCCGCATTCAACGACCGCGTGTCTTAACAGGTAACCAATCCTCGGGCTGGAAGAGGTGTGTCGGGAATGGATGCCACACTTTCACACAGTCCCGCCGGGTCCGCTCCCGATGAACAATAGCACAGTGAAAACGGGAGCTCTGGTCTGTATCATGCCTGAAGGCTCAGTGAAGCTCTGAGATGACCATGAGCTTCGATCATACCTCGTAGGCGGACATGAAATTTAATAGGCTCTAGCCAGTCAAAAATGCACGCGGTCCAGCTACTGAGTCGCACTACTCCCATCATGACAGTGTAAGAAGAGTCCCCCTCTGACGGCAGTAAATGAAGTGGTCCCGCGTTCAAGGACTGACGGTGGCAAGATCGCTATGTCTTCTTAGTCGATGCTCGCCCGTTCGACGGACATCTACACCCGAAATTGACTCGTCTGTGCCTCCCAAACTGTACAAGTGATTAGGAACTTCCAAAGAAGTCCCACCTGGGGAGTCGCGCCGCGGGAAAGGAGATGAGATAGCGAAGTCGGAGATTTCCGTAAACACGCTAGAGAAATACCCCAAGAGAACCCGCTGGATCACATACGAGTGGTATCGCGGACGGCAAGACTCAGGAAGGCCGAATCCACGGGACTCAGTGGAATTCAGATCTGGTTCGTGGCGTAAAGGCGAGGCTACCGAGAATTTCGCAAAACAACAACTACCAGTCATGGGAGAATGGGAGTACGGGAGACCTCCACGTTAAAGAGAGACGCATCACGGAAGGAAGAGGCTGGAGAGTAGAGGTCTGCGAGTTTCGACCTTGAGCTGAAGGGGTCGTCCAGGAAGATCTTCGCAGTAATGAGACCTGTACGAGGGTCATTTTTACTCTCCTGCAGGTGAAGAAGTGTTTCGAAAGTTAGTTTGACATTCGCCGCTCTTCTGGGACAGACATACAATGCCCACATCAGTGTTTAAATAATCCGAAACTTCACAGAATAACGTACTTGCTGTCCCGCGTCTTAGAACGCTCCCATACGGAAAAAGATGTCTGCAATCAACACGAGTAAAAAGCAGGATCAGTTCTAGATAGGATACGACGAACATATCGGGTACCTTTGAATGAAACCGCCCATATACCGCACTAGAAGAGAGAATATTCCGTCCCGAAATCCGGTGACAAGCTCCATTTGACGAAATTATCTCTAGGAATGACCCATCTAGTCGTCGTAAATAACACCCTGCTTTCCCAAGCACACATATGGCATGATCGTTTGGGTCTATCTGAAATCGCAGTTCAGGCTGGGCCCATCGAATTCCGAAGTTCGATCCCTGAGCGCTTCTGATACCAATTTCATGGTGATTATAATTCCTACCGCCAGTGGGATCATCAGCTTCTTCCAGAATCGAGGTCAACTATCGGGTTTACCGAGCAGCGAGCGCCTTCTGAACGCTGTGGGACAGGACCTACCACTGGTGCACAGCTGATCGACATAGAACCCGTTGTACACTCCGCCCCGTGTTCATAATTACCTGCCGAAGGCCAGATGCCTATCCGGGTGGGTGAGTGGTCCTCACGAACGAAGAGGGTACGAATGTTTTGCACCACACTGGCGCGTGTGAGAGGACATCTAAGTTCTGATAGTTCATACCGAATGCCTTCGCTCCCGCACAGTCCCGCACATGTCGGGCACAACAATCGCGTAAGACTGCTGGAAGAACGTGGCGAATCAGCCACTTCGCGATTGATGTAGAAGAGGAGAAAGACACCTTGACAAATCCTCATCGTGTATCAAGAGACAAAATGCCGTCCCCTCAAATGACACTCTCGGACTGCTCAACAAGAATGGGCGTTACTGTAAACAAATACCTGCCAGTAGCACAATCCCCGCACCTGTAATTTGACAAAACTAGGTTTGTGGCCGAAATCCCACTGATTTATGGAAACTATAGAAAAATGATCCCAACATCTTCTTTACCACTGAAGCGACAATCCGATGAAGCTCCACTGCGAATCTTGCCTGCCTTACCTCTCTCGTGGAGTAAGTCCAAGCTGAGTGGTTCCTGAGTCTCCCGCGAACATTGCTTTGTCGTCATCGGTAGAAGTCCTGAGAAGCTTCTGGGAGATATAGCGGATCCTAATCAACCAAGTAAATCCTAAAGCTCACCTATAGAGGTGGTACGATATCCAAATCACTTTGCTATCTTATGGACCATTGGAAGCGTCGCGAAACATGGTGCTTCCAATTTTACTGGGTCTAGGATTGTAAGGGGTCCCCTCCCCGTGGGGCAACGGTCCTCAGGCAAAGATGGGAGTTCGAAGTTATCGGCGAACGCCAGAAGGGGATTGTAGCTTGGAGCATGTAGTCGTCAACCAGTCAAACTAGAGTCCCGTTAGTTGAACTCAATGGCCGGCCCGAGGCCAAGTCAAGGGATTGTAATGGAGCCTGATGACAATTGAAGAATTCCGAGGACTGTAATACGCGCCCAAAGGCCCATCCTGAGAATACACGACCCCCCTGCGATCCCCCTGCCCGGATTCTTGGTCGCATTAGCGGCACAAACTTCTGCCTTCTTTCCAGCGGTGGTGCGGAGAGTCCGAACTTGGCACATTAACCCGATGTTGGCTGATAATTACCGAGTGAGCTGACCGAGACCTGGCCGTCTTATCAGGCCCTATCCCGAACTTACAATGACATCAAGTTTCCCCAGCGTTGACGCACGCAAACCAAATGGGATGTCCTCGGTGACTTACGATGGTACGGCGGAGTGATAGGCTGGCACGATCCGGGGTCTCGACAATCATCCCGAGAGACACTCGAACCTTCATAGTAGTCCAATGTCGTCAAAAGCGGGTACCGAAAGTCATACGATGGGTAGCTTTCACGATCACATCGGCATATCGCGCCCCGACTTTCATTCACGAACCTTCCTGAAGAAGTGGTCAATTCAGACGACGTGGAAAGGCGCAGAACAAAGGAGAATGGCTATTCATTCTTGACGGTCCACGCGGAATACTGCGTCATCATCGAGTGAAACGGGCTGATTGAAATGTTCGTTTATATAGTCGCTGGGGCCGTTGACAGTGTGTCTACGCATGCTTGTAGGGTTGGCTAATATCAATCGGATTCACCGGGCCATCCATCCCTGTGGAGAGGAGTCAGAGTCGGAGCGAGCTAAGGAGCGAGAACACTAACGCCGTCAACTAAGAGAAGTTCCCCACAAACGTAGTTACTTGCATCGCTCGCTAGGAATACCAAAGGGCCCGCAAAGTCTTCTGGAGTTCCCCATCTTCCTGCTGGGATCCGATCGTTCAATTGTGCCAGCCGGGTGGGATTGTTGAGGAGAGCTTCGTTCCTGCCAGTCAATTCGTAAGAATAAGAATGACGCAAATAATAGGGGCGGGGCAGAAAATGCCCAAGGTGTGTATCAAGGGACGCAAGAACGTTCCGAATCTTCCGAACGAACGGGTAGTTCGAACTGTAGTCTACGGGAATGAGGCACGGACAACCACTCTGGAGGATTGAGCCGTCCAAGCATGATCCTCCGCCGGCGTCGGGATCTCGAACTAAAGGGACAGGGCAAAGAAAAGATCGACGTAAAGATTGTGAGGAATGGTGTGGCGAAATTCGAAGGGATCTGATAGGAGAGCGTGTAACCCAGCACAGATGCAAGTGGAACATTCGAAGAAGCATGGGCTCAAGAATGAGCGCCTGAAAGCAAGGAGGCGGGCGCTTACATGTCTGTAGCAATGTAGCCTGGAACGATGCAGTTGCCTAGAATGCCTGGTCAATGTTGATCTTTGGTTCTTCGCAAACAAGATCTTACAGTTGATTCCTGTGGAATTTGTGAGCCCCAAACAGGTACCAGTTGAGATACACGACGGCAGATCTTGAGATCAACCGGAGAACTCAAACTCACCTTCTTTGCTCCATTCGTTGCTTAGGGCTTTCGTTAGCGTGGCCACTCCGCCCTTCGCTGCAGCGTAGGCGGGAACGGTAAGACCACCTGCGTACGCAATTAGAACTAACCCAGAAGGCTGAACTTGGAACCCACCCTGGAAGCTTAGCAGAGAGGCAAAGTTTATGATCTTGCCGCGCTTCAGCGGAACCATGTGTTGACCTGCAGCTTGAGAAAGTAGCCATACAGTCTTCAGATTGACGCCAACGACCTGGTAAAGCATCAGCATCCAGTGACTTCACAAATATTCTAGACACACATCATCCCAATCCTTCTCGCTAAAGTTGACGGCGGGTGTGCGCCTCTGGATACCGGCACAGTTGACGAGGATGTGGATTTCACCATCCATCAGCTCGAGAGCCCTGTAGGAAGTGAGACATAGATTGCCAAAAGAGAAAGTTCGAATACCTGGGAAACACGCTCTTGACACCATTATCGGAGTGATCGTCCAGGTCGCAACGAACGACTGCCACCCTTACACCAGTTTTCTCTCTGATGACCTGCTCCGTTGAGTCACTGCGAGCGCCATCCGTACTGGATGGTCTCAAGACAAGACATATGTTCGCCCCGGCTTCTGCGAGCGCTATCGCGGCTGCACGACCGATTCCTCTTGAACCGCCTGTCACCAAAGCATTCTTGCCTTTGAGAGAGAAGAGATTGAGAGACATTGTCAGTGTGGGTGGAGGCGAACTTGATAATTCGTTAAGTAGTGGTTCAGTCTCATATCGGTCGGTCCGATGTTATCAAACAAGAAAAAGGATGAAAAAGATCGTCGAGAGGAGAACACAGAATTGCAAATTGGACGAAATCAACCAAGCCTGCCGAAGGAGCGTTCCGCCCGGTCCGTGGGTCGGCATCATGCGAACCGCTCTGATGGAATAACCAAGATCCAGACCCATTTCCAAATTTGGACGGCCCCCGATCTTGAGATTGCTGAGAACGGAACTCGGACCGATTCGTGCCAATTCACACTGTACGTTGTGGACTCATGGTTATTTGCGTCCACTTGGCACAAGACTCTAATTTTTATATTTTAATTTTTTTATTCCGTTTTCCCATTTCGTCCAAGTCACCTCCGCCAGAACTCTTTCAGCGATATATAAAGACTGGTGAACACCATCGTTATGTCAGGCTCAAGTCAGGCTATCACCCCTTCGAATCGCCATGTCCCCTGCTGTCCTTCCTACTCAGACCGCCGCCGTTCTTCACGGCCCTAGAGACCTCCGCGTCGAAACTCGGACGCTCTTTCCTCCTCACCACGGTGAATGTCAAGTGCAAGTTCTGGCTACAGGACTTTGTGGCTCAGATCGTGCGTGAAATCCATCTTCACTCCACGCTCTTTTATTGATGTTTCGAACTCTATAGTGCATTATTACCTCGCCGGCCGTAATGGTGACTTCGCCCTTCAAGCCCCTCTTGTACTGGGACATGAGGCAGCGGGCATTATAACTGCTATCGGACCCGGTGTCGCAGCCCAGTATCCGAATCTCAGAGTAGGCACCAGAGTAGCTATTGAAGCTGGCGTCATGTGCAGGAACTGCAGTTACTGTTCAGCGGGACGCTATAACCTCTGTAAGGGCCTGAGGTTCTGCAGCAGCGCAAAAACGTTCCCGCACTTAGACGGAACCCTTCAAGAGAAGATGAACCATCCCGCACACGTTCTACATCCGTAAGTGATCCATCTACGCGCCTGTTATAACTTTGCTGACGATTACTTCGTACATTAGGTTGCCTGATACCGTATCATTTGAGCAAGCCGCGCTAGCGGAGCCCCTCTCGGTTCTCATTCACGCGTCGCGACGGGCAGGAGTATCCCCGCCTTCTACCCGACCACCCTTACCCCAAAAGCCATCCCCCCTATCAGCTCCCACAGCTATAAACGGTTCCGGTCCCACTATAGATCACCCTTCCAAACCCCAAAGTGTACTGGTCTACGGAGTCGGTGCGATTGGCCTACTGGCATGTGCCCTCGCTCGCTCTTTAGGGATAAGTCGGGTATGTGCCATCGACATCAACCAAGAACGTCTTGACCTCGCTGTCCGAGAAGGCTTTGTCGATAAGGACGGTGCCTATTGCTTGTCTCTACCACCAAGAGTCAACGGAACCGCAGGCACGAAGGAAGATCCCTCGGCCGCGTTGAAACGCGCGAAAGACAATTCACGGATTGCTCTCGAGAAATTCAGCGAGAGTGATGGCTTCGACGTCGTATATGAGTGCACCGGGGCCGAGTCATGTATCCAAATGGCTGTCCATGTATGTTTTTTCTCCTCCATTCCTGAATCAACTCGTTTACTAACTTCATTATGACTAGACCGCCATGACCGGTGGAAAAATTGCTCTCGTGGGTATGGGAAGTCCCAACGTCCACTTGCCTCTCGCCGCCGCGGCTCTACGAGAGGTCGACCTTATTGGGTCGTTTAGGTATGCGGATACCTACCCCGAGGCGCTTCAATTACTTGCTTCGATCCCAGAGTCGAGTAAGAGCTGGGACTTGGGCCAGAAAGTGTCAAAGCTGGTGACGCATCACTTCTCGCTAGAGGATACAAAACGCGCGTTTGAGATGCTTGCTCAAGGTCGCGATGAGAACGGGAGGGTCGTCTTGAAGGTGGTCATTGGTCCCCGGCGGTGAATGGTTCCACGAACGTTTTCCAGATATACTAGCCGGTATCATGTCACCCACATCATCAACTTAGAATAGTCTTCCTCAGCGCTTTCATGTACGGACTGCTACTTTATTCTTACCTATCTATCATACAGTAATCGCAACTCACACGCAACATTGTACGTCTTACTGCTCACATGTATTTAATTTCTCTTCGAATACTCCTCCGCTTTCTTAGGGCCTTGTGACAATAACAATAGGAACAGTTTGACGTGTTCATGTCGCGTACATACACTGAGCAACAACAGGGACCCGTGGCCAGTCATCACGAATGGGTCTTCAACCACGGAGTATCGATGCATATTAGATATGTGTTCCGTCCAGTTTCCGTCGCTCGGTGGTTTTCCGATTGTACTTGTAAGAAGGGTCTCGGGATTAATGCAGTGCACTGAATCGCCCCCCAGACCTCTTTAGGAACCAAGGGGATCTTCGTCCCAGCAACGTTGACAAGAGTCCGAACAGGACCGAAGTCCGTTCTCCAATTTGGAGTCACATTTGGAGTAGTTTAGGTGCTATCCCGCCCTGTCGCCTGCCACAAGACCCGTGTTCAAGCACTGGTGTGTGAAGCCGCTTCATTGTCAGCCATCATTTTTCCACTCCCTTGCCAACTCAAACGCTAATCATTTTAGACGGAAATGAGCATTTTCGTCGAGTCTCGGGACGCGAACGTGAAAACCGTAGAAACTCGTGCCTCGATCACTAGCATTGGCTGCGTATATATGCGGTCTCAAAACCAGAAACGCAGACAAGGGTGGTCTAGGCATCATATAAGTCCTCGGTTGAATGGAAGATATGTACAGGATGTAGCTAGTCACAGCTAGCCACTGTCAGGGACATAGAACTGCAGAGGCCGTATGTAAAACGCAAAGCAGAGTAAAAGGTACATAGCTTCATGTCTCCATTGTTCTCGGTGTCGGCCTGCTCTTGTCGATTGCACTAGCTCAAAAAAGTATTGAGTGCTTACGACGCGGGATACTCTTATTCAATGAAAATATTCCAGTTTCAGTATGTACTCGCAGAAGATCGTGTCGTTTGAATGGCTTGACGCGTGCGCTATGCAACGCGATTCAATGGCATATTTGAAAGGAAGTAGGTTTGCTGCTGAAGAGATAAGATCATGTACGTACTTACCATTGAGATGATAATCCCGGGTATATCTTCGGGTCTTCCTAACATATGATCAGAGAGCGAACAGGAATAAGCACGCCTGCATTGGACAGAAAACCTCGAAAGGCGTGGGGAGCTGATATCGCCGTGCGGACTGCTCGGTCACCTGCGTCACTGGTTTACGATACCGAACTGGAAACGGGACAGGTGTGAGAATAGGCAGGGACAGAACAGTTGACGACGCCCTCAGAAAAAAAGAAACGGCAATTAAAGGCTCTGTCCCTTGGCATCAGACTCGTGTTGAGCAAGCAACATGAGCCGGGCGGACAATCGTATTTTTATTTTTCGACTCATTGGCCCCAGTGAGTGGCAAGTACTCCAAGCATAACGTACCGCCTGAACACAAGGGGACGTACCAGCGTCCTTCACTGATTCAGTCGTATCTGGCAGTCGCTAACCGGGACGCACCCGTGGTCACAGTTCACTGTGCAGTCCCAGAATCTGCGCGACTCATAGAAGACTGGAGTAAGTATCACTGTACATCACTGACGGAAAATGAGAATGACATCACCCTTCTGAGGAGAAGTCTGACCCTGTATTGTTTAACCTCTCATGCAGCCCTAGGCAACACACTCCGAGGCGACGAGGAAGACCGAAGAACGGAGATATTCGGTGTTGAGATTCCTCAGATTGCGTTCCATGATTGGAAGCAGCAAGTTGAGAATATATCATCGCGAGTCGCGACGCAACCAGTCTGGGGTTGGGACACTCGGTGCCCCTCGAGTGCCCCCTGACTTTTTCTTGCACTCAACGCGTGCCTGACGAACGCGATAACAAGTTCAATTACTGTGTGGCCTAGATCCTCCAGATTACTGGGCTGGACTTGGGTTTCGACTCGAGGAGCTAAGCCGCGAAGTCGACATTGCGAGGGTGATCAAGATGCTGGGTCGGTCAGTGGATGGTCATTGGACGGAAATTGAGTTGTAAGTTTTCACTTGTAATCACCTACGTTAAGAATGTCCCGTGCGTTTTCCGGTCGTTTTCCGGTTATACTATGCGCTGTAGAGTGAATACATCGGGTCTCAAAACAGAGAGGATCACATCGACCTCAAAGAATACGCACCTTTATCCCATGGAGTCTCATAGAGTTTACCAGATCCATAGCATGCGACCGGTCCGCGAGAGTTTTGAGTTGCTCTGATCGTTTTGTCGGTACCCCAAAGACGAATGGGTTGAGCTCCACAACAATAGACAACAATCTCGCAGATGGAGATGTCACGAGCCGTTGATCAACTGGAAGGAAAACACCCCATTGAGGGATGAAAGCTGTGAGATTCCCATCACTAAAGCTGAAAATAGTTCCATTGGAACGAGTCGAAGACGAGAAGTGAATGTTGCGGGGAAGGGTGGCAGAATTTAGGTACTTAACTCATTGCTGACATCAGGCGATCGGGAGCCACAAAAGTCAGTCTAAACGGTCAAAATCCGCAAAGGTCTTGATCAGGGCTGTAAGTGATTACTACCAAGTGCACCTGCTTGTCTCCGAGGTATAGCGCCAACGAGCTGCAAAAGCCCCAAGATTTCGGGGGGGCGGAGGCGCGAAACATTAGCATCAGGTGCTGAGATTGCCCGAAGGCACACCGACCGCAGGCGTGGATAGAAAGCGTGTCTTCCAAGTTCTTGGAAACCGGGAAGATTCGAGAAGGACCTGAGGGTTGGAAGGATCAAGCAGAGCCGCAGCGTGTGTTCAACTGATGTCCAAAACCAAGAAACCACAACTTTGGTTGCCTAAGTCCAAGGGTCATCACGGGTAGATACGCGATCCCAAAAGCACAGAGAGTTGAGCAGAGTTCATTTCTCTTCAATTGAATGCCGACTCGTTCGTGTGATACTTCTGAGAGGGCACTTGGTGGAAGAGGAGAGAGCCAGAGCGCGACGGTTAAAGATGACGTAAAAAAGTTCACCCGCTACGCGTAGTGTGACGATCTGTGACATCTATCCCTTGAAGACTTCGTCAGCCGCGATTCATTGACACGATTTAAAGTTGCCAAAGGTCTCCCCATTTGTACATTCCGCACATACCAAAGGTCTCGATTGACGCACCAGACTACTACAAGCCCTCACGTCCTCTCATGCACCGTGTTTCACTTTCCAAGACTCAAACTAGGTATTTGGTTCCACCCCACGGGACTCGCAAGTTCTCGTCGAAGAGTGGTATATCCCCTCTTCCCACTGGACGGAGGAAGTTTTGCAATGCTACCGTAGCGGATATACGTATGTGAGCACTCCTGAACTCTTGCATATCGTCACGCGAAGCGCTGCCACCCATTGAGTCCCTCTAGATTTAGAGACGGACAACTCGCCCGCGGCCGACTCAGATCAACGATCTCCTTGCCCTTGCTTCAAAATCAATGGTTACCCGATAGATCTTCTTACCACGCTCAATGATAGACGTCATGTTACTGAGCGACCCTTTCGCCGTCTCCCACTGAATGACGTTCTATTTTGTCTGAACAGCAAAGAAAACAGAACAACTATCACACAACGCCCTGAACACACAAGGTCGATTGAACATTTTACCCCCTCGATTCGAGGTCGAGGTAGAGCCGTAGCACTCTAGCAGGGTGCCAATATCCTGTTTTTTCGGCGAGGCAGATGGCGCTTCGAAGACGACAGTTGGACTTGGTCAGTCCCATGACGGCACTTCATTTTGTTGGACATTTCTGATTTTTCACGGGTTCATGCCGCTTCTTGCGTTTTGCCGGGAACGGCGATGAGGGGGTGAATGGTGAACTGAAAGTGCGGCTGGTGGAATTCCTTCCCACGTCTTGGCCATGCCTAGTTACCACCAAGTAATCTTGCATCTGCTCCTTTGGACGACTGGCGTACTCGCTGCTCTTCCTCTTTGCTCGCAGGAGACGGACACCGAGTATGACTTTGTCGTCGTCGGGGCGGGGGCAGGTGGCGGACCAGTGGCTGCAAGAATAGCTGAATCAGGTTATTCGGGTGCGTATCTTTTGCTTCCACCTTATCACTTGTTGAACAGAATTGGATATTATGGCAGTGTTGCTCTTGGATTCAGGACACGACGCGAAAAACCTCAATACAACGGTACCCTTGTATTTCATCCGTGCGCCGGAAGGTCAGCCCCTCCGTATATACATCGTCGTTCAAGGCTATACCGGTCATCCTGTCTGTAGATCCTCAAATTGAGCTGAATTACACCCTTAGCGAGTACCCACCGGACTTTCGTGTCCAAAACAACGATCAGTGGTATGTTTCCAGCCTATTCACGCTGACTCCATCTCCATTAATACTCATTCAGGTATCCTCGGGCTCGAGGCATCGGCGGGTCTACTGTGAGACGAGACTATTCACTTGCCTTCCAGCAGAAGTTTCTGAGGATATTTCCAAAGATACACAATGCACTGATCAATATCATTGCCAACACGCGTCCTGAATTCGATGGTCTCGCTCGGATGTTCAACGATCCTGCATGGTCGAGAGACAACATGCAGGACATATTCAAAAGACTAGAACACAATTTGTACCTTGGCCTTCCCGCAATTACTGAACACGGGTTCGACGGGTGGCTTAAGACTAGCTTGAATCCGGTGTTAGACCTTTTGAATCCGAAGTACCTTGGTAAGTACCAGGGTATCTTTAGTCTTTTCCTCAAACGGATCGACCCTGACTTCTTTTTTACCATCGGGGGGATAGACGCGCAGATCTTGGGGTTAGCAGCCGGACTCGTCGCAAATGCCTTGCCCCCAATACTTGACATCAACAGTCGTGCGGAAGACGGGGCAATAGGTGGAACAATGATTAGCTTTACAATTGATGAACATCATACTCGTTCCTCTGTTCGGGAGAGACTCGTTGATGTCCGTGATAAGAACTCCGGCAGGCTCACCTTCATGCAGGATACTTTAGCCACTAAGATCCTTCTGTGCAACGGCACAGATGGCGTACCCACAGCGTACGGTGTGGAGTATGCTGCGAACGAAGCGTTACCGGTAGCAAGCAACTTCAGGGGCAAATCTGATCTCAAATTGGCAACGGTCAAAGCCCGTCGAGAGGTCATCGTCAGTGCTGGGGCGTTCCAAACTCCACAACTGGTGAGCAGGTCGATCGATCGTACACGTTCCAATAAAACCTAAAACTTCCCATTCTATGCAGCTCATGGTGAGATTCCACCTTTTTCAAGACTTTTCGAAGACATCCTCATCTCAGACAGCTATCTGGCATCGGAAATGCCACGCACCTCCGAGAGAACGGTATCGAGCCCATTGTTGACCTACCCGGCGTCGGAAATAATCTTCAAGGTTGGTACAGTCAACGCGTCAATTGATGGTATTAGACGGCTAATAAACGAACTTAGACCACGACGAAATCGCTGTGATTTGGCAAATGAAACAGAATTTCTCTCTCTTCGCTGGATGCACGTTCGGTTCTGACCCTGAGCAGGACCCTTGCCTAAAGACATGGGAGGAGGAAGGAAGAGCAAATGTCTATTCATTTGGACCCGCTCTTGAAGTTTTCACGTACAAGTCCCGACCGGAATACACGTACCCGGACATTATGACTTACATGCTCCCCGGCTACTTTGAAGGCTTTGTCAGAGGTAAGTCCAGTAAATTGCTCCACTAACTGTGGAGGTCTTTGAAATTGAACCCATTCAATAGGTTTCCCTGAGAAGGCTGCCAGTATTCATAACGCAGTCACCGCTGTCAACCTCAAGGCGCGGCCGTCCTCGAGAGGAACCGTGAGACTCACAGGGGGACATCCCCAGGACCTGCTTTCCATCAATAAACAGCACTTCCAGAGCGAACGCGGCCCACAAGATGTTCAGGACCTCCGTGAGGCAATCAAGCACTCGAGGAGAATTATGAGCTCGTTGCTGATCGCGCCCTTCGTGGAAAGAGAGGTCTTCCCCGGGGAGCAAGCACAGACCAACGAAGAGATTGAAAATCATGTATACGAACATATTTTCGGTACGGCGAGCATCTCATCCGGTTCATTGAGCTTTCCTGAGCACTACTGTTAGGCCACCATGCATGCTGCACGAGCGCGATGGGAACAGACGAAGGTGATTTCATGGTCAAGGACCCTCTGCACTTTGAAATTGTAGCTCATTCGTGTTCGGCAGATGTGAATGCTGTCCTGGACGGCGACTTTAACGTCAGAGGAGTCAAAAATCTCAGAGTTGTCGATGCCAGCTCGTGGCCCATTGTGCCGGGATACTTTGTGACCACCCCAATATACATGGTACGTACCCATCGCCTGTACTGTGGACCTGGTTGCTTACTTGATCGGTTGCACCACAGATGTCGGAAAAGGCGGCAGACGTTATCTTGAAGGCAGCAGGCTCGTCCTAAACTATGTAGCGCGTTCTACTTTTGATACCCTCAATCTCTTTGAGTTCCGTTCTTTCTCAATCCTGCCCTTGATACTCAGATCGGACCAATCAGAGTAAATCGCCTCACGAACCTAGAGCAACAACCCTCCTAAATCTTCTAACGCGTCCATACTATCTTTCCGTGCTACTTCTTCCGCTGTTTCGAGTGAGAAGTCGGATTGATCGCCGCTCCCGTTGTCCGCATGGATGTATCTAGCGGGTCTACCCCGCCACCGTTCAACCTTGAACTTCAATAGTTGTTCGATCTCTTCATAGCTTTCGCATGTGTTAAGTCTTGTGCGAAACTTGTTGTACCACGGCCGACGAGAACTTGTGGCGGGTATCAAGAAGGATGGTGAGTTGCTTTGATGGAACATCTGATTAGAGCCCCTGTGCGCACCATTGAAACTCTATGAAGTGGCGGATATGCGTCTGTACAGTCGAGAGGGCGGCTGTTCCCGGATGCTGAGTACACAGATCTAGGTACTCGAGAGATATATCCACTGGATCGGGGACAAAGTCGGAAAAGAGGCTTCGAGAAGAGAAGTTAGAAGAGAAGTTTGTTGACCGCAAGAGGATTTACGCTCCAAGGAGGACTAACCATGGATTTCCGAGAAGGGTTTCACCCACCATCAGGCCGTCCGCCCCCGTCATACTGAGATTGTCCGATAGGTCTGAAAAAGTTCGTACATTTCCGTTGCTGATGATGGGAACGTGGATAGTTGGCGAGTCCTTGAGTCGCTTTACTTGCGAAAGATCAGCTGCCCCTTGCCTGCGACGACGAGCGGAGACATTCCTGGCGTGAAGCGTTACCCATGAGGAGCCCTGGGCCTGTAATCGTTCGGCGAACTCCAGAGTTTTTTCCACCGGTTGACACAGCCGAATTTTGGTCGAGACGGGTGTTATGAATGAATGAGACATGTTTGAAACTAGGAAATTGTCGTAATTAGTGACCGTGATCATGACCGAAGGCGACTGGCCGGGATCCCGTAATACACGGTGCGTACCGATGTTTTCGACTAATGGCCAATCTTTCTGGCCAAGAAGGTAGGCACCAAAGTGGCCATCTCGGGCGGACTCCTGAGGACATCCAAGATTGAGGTCTATATGTCTTTGTAGATATAATGAATTACTTGTTAAAATTAATACCGTAGTTACTCACCGATTCCCTGACACAAATCCTGTAGTTTTTTACCAGCCTCTACGATGACTTGTGAGTTATTTCCGCACAGCTGGACTACAACCGGGTCTCCATTTCGCATACTCAAGTCACGACGATGAAACTCCAGGTATTCTTGATTGCCGATGATTTGTTCAGGTATCAGCATTTGGGTGTAGGACAGGGTCGCGCCGTAGCGGTGTACTAGCGTTCGAAAGGGGAGATCGGACTGCTTGACCATGGGTGCAGCGATGTATGACAAATCTAAGTCAAGCGTCATTGCTTTTGGGAGTGAGCAGCGGTAGATGATGGTGGTAACGACCCAAGATAGCTATCCAAAAAGGGAAATGCTGTGTAGTTGTAGGTCATTACAGGTCCACAATTAACCCAATGTTCGACGCTCTACCACTACATATAGTTATAGTATGCATTACATGTGAGCTATTCTTTGGCGTTGTACACGTATTTATTCAGATTGATAACCAGCGACGATAGATTTCCTGAGCCAAAGGGGCAGCTCCTGTTGTAACATAGATCAAGGCGAGGTTGTACGCGGCTTCCTTTGTCAACATGTCATTCTAACGAAAAGTTAATAGAGTAGTGAAGGAAAAGAGTTGCGAGCATACTGGATCTCGGTCCGTTTGTTCGTGCTCGGCCATATTGAGAACACTTTGATAGTGCTTTACCGCCAGTGAGTTCAAGCCTTGGTGAAAAGTCAGCTCCGTCGAATCCTCGGTGAGAGATGATTTTTACCGAGCTGCTGGAACGTCCTACCAAAGTTGAAGTCTATTTCTCCGAGATATATCCCATCGGCCTTTCTCAGAGCTCGGTATTGAGAAAGAAAGGCCAGGCCCTAATGAACGTTCATTAGTAGAAGAAGAGGGGAAGCGGACAGGCACGCGCTTGTGTTATTAGGTGGTGCCGGTTATCCGACTGTCTTTGCATAGCACGTCCTATCGACGCGATGGCTAAAGACAAACATATCATCGGGTCTTGTGGACAATAATCGTAGGCATGAAGTAAATAAACTGGGCTAGAGTTGTCAGTACTCTGAGCGGAAGCTCCAACTGGAGAAAAGCGTACAGATGGCGCTCTGGTAACTTTTGGCCGCAATACACATCTGTCCGTAGATGGCGACGATCAGCGGATTTCTTTTTGTGGGTAGCGGGGTTTTCCCGTCCCTCCCATCTTCCATTGCGGTAGTCCCTTGACCTTCATCATCTTCTCCTTCATCTCCGTCTTCGCCACCTTTTTTGCCTTGACCACCACCTGATATCGGAGCCCACCTTTTGTTGAGCGGGTTCCACCTCACGCTGTCTGGGTTGTTCAAAGCGGCATCCGCCAACTTCATCTCTCGGAAAAGGAACTTCTGCAGTGTAGATGTGATAAACGAGTCTGTCGGTTTCAATCCAGATGATAACGAAGCCATGAGTAGCCTATACATCTCGTTGTTGAATTGATTGGTAGATATCAATTTCCTTATCTGTTCGACGATTATGTGCGGGTGATTCGCGTGCATTGCACAGGCTAGGTGGAAGCTAATGAGCTCAGAAGTGAGGATCGCCACTGTACTAGACTTACCGACTAGAGCCAGGCGGATCGTGACTTGGTGTTCGGGCGACAAGTATGCATTAGATATCAGCACATGCCTCAAGATCTCGTCTGCAAGTTCGTATTGTCGACGTATGGTGAGAAGGAAGCAATACTAAGGCTACGTTCAGCGACACTAGTCAGGTACCAGAACAAGCCAACTCACTTGCAGAATAACACGTAACCAATCCTTGAAGGAAACGCCACGGAATTCATCAATCCCGTCGAATCTCGTCCGACTTCGGCTATTCGACTCGTTCTCTAAGTTCATAGATCCAAGTTAGTCGCATATCCAGCCCGAAGCGAATAAAACTGACCCAGATCAAGCTGCAATCTTGACGCCATCCTCTCCTCACTTTCCTCCTCGTTTTGTTTCTTTCCGCCGCTTCGCTTCTTGGGGAACATTCCGCGGAAGAAGTTGATCTGTGCGAAGAAGAGAGAGAGAGAGATCGCTTAGCGTGTTTATGCACACTAGGAAGTAAAAGAAATGCCTACACGACTAGCCAAAAACAGGTTCCTCGTCTCCCTGAATGCTTCAACCAACTTCTCTGCTTCAAGCACCCATTCCTTCTCTAACGGTCCCTCTTCGACCTGATCTGTCATTGCCCATGTCCCGCCACCCGTTGTGGAAAGGCGAGAAGCTTCGGCATTCTGGCGTTCCTGTAACATACCCTCCCAGATCTCCTTTAGCCTCGCATACCCTTTGATAACTTCCTTCTCCTTCTGCGCTTCCAGTTCCCGAAGCTGCGCAGGAGTGAGGCGGTTTTCTCGTGTTTTGCTGGATTTAGTCGAAGTCTTCGTGCGTTCCTCAGAGAAAAGCGAGCTGGAAGGCATGGAGGGCGCCGGAGTACTGCCGGCTTGCTGAGCTTTTGGGCGACGTTTTCGAGAATCAATCACTAGCGAGAATTATGATAGCGTCAGATTCGTCGAGTGCGTGGTCTGCCAACCACATACCCTGGTAAACCAAGTCAAGAGCTTTCCTCGTCTCTCCAATGATCTCATAGATCTCAGCGAGCTTCATCTTCGCATCGTTGTTGGTAGGATCAGCGGTCCTCACTGCTTTGATTCAGAACACTTCAAAGCCAAAAACGAACATGAATGAAATACCATGCTCGTAGATTTCGGCGGCCTCTTTCAGTTCACCCAAAACCCGTAGACACGCGGCTGTCTGTGTGAGGATGTAAACAGAACTCGTCTGCAAAGTGTTAGAAAGGGTTCTTGGCAACTTTTCGGACCAAAAATAGCTTACATTGGGATCCGTACCAAGCATCTCATAGACAGGTTTAGCCTCGGCGTACATCTCCCGCTCAAAGTACGCATCGGCAATTTCAACAAAGAGAGGTGCGTAGTCCAATACTTCTTCTGACAAGACGACGTTTGCGTGGCGCTTGAGAGGGCGGTAAGTTGAATTAATGAATGAAAAGAATGAAATAATAGCTTACAACTCCCTCCTCAGTTTCTCCCATCTTAATTCGAGCAATAGCCAGTCGATGTCTCGCATTCACGTCCAGAGGGTATCTCCCCGGCTCCCTCGCCTCTTCCCCAACCTGCTGTTGTCGAGGTGCCATCCCGTCGACATCATACTCCCTATCATCCTCAATCAAATCCCAATACCTCTGCTCCCCTCTCCCTTGCAACCAACGACACCCAACCCGAATCGCGATCGCAGCCTTGTCATACTCTTCCAACGTATTATAGAGATCCGCAAGCACCAGAATATTCAACAAATTAAAACCCCCTCCCTCAACCCGATCCGCACCCTCTCCCTCCGAACCACCACTCGGAAACTGTTTCTGATAATGCTCAAACGCATCTTGGAAAAGTCGAGCGCAGATCTCAAAGTCCCCGAGTTCGATGAGGATAGGTCGTAGTTCACCGAGGACCGTGAGGTCGTGAGGGATTCTCTTGAGAATGGCCAGAAACGAGTGTCTCGCGATTCGCAGGTCTCCGATCTCTTTGGCGAGGACAGCTCGGTCCCAGAGGGCGTCTACGTTTGAAGGATCGAGGCTGTAGACTTTGCGATAGCAGTAAAGTGCTTGTTGGTGAAATCCTAGGTCCCTAATCACACTTTAGAGTCACACCAAACTAAAGGTAACGGGAGGGGGGGGGGGAATATACTCACTTCGATTGCCTAGCCAGCCAATTCCACTCCTCCGCGTCAAACTTTAGATGGGCCGCCATAATCCTAAGCTGCAGTGCTTTATCGGTTTGTCCAATCTCCTCATAACACTGAGCTAAAACGGTCCAAGCACCTGCTGCCCGTGGTTCGATACGAATGACCTCTTGCATTGTTTTGATTGCGGTCTGCGAGTCACCATCGACGAAGGCTTGGTTTCCATCCCCGAGAAGAGCCTTGACTTGATGAGATAGAGCTGGGCCAGTAGCTCTAGTTCGTGTTCCTTTCTGAACGACCATGTAAATTTAGAAGATGATAGACCGGGAAAAGCTTGTCGATACCGCACATTCTTGCCCTTCCTTCGACCAATACCCGAAGCGGCGCGCAAATCGTCGCGGAAAGTCTCTTCTTGGTCTTCTATGTTGATATCCCAATCTCTAGAGAGCGAGTTGTCATTTCGTTCACGAATATCGCGAACTAGACGACTATGGAGCGTGTATGATTCAATCCGTTGAAAACCTGAGAAGAACAGATACTTTGACTCACTCAAAGTCACCCTCGATCTCTTGTACACCATCGGCTCCCCCCTCTTCGGTAGATCCAAGTTCAAAACCCTCTTCTTCTTCCTCTTCGTCCTCGTCGTTTGATCCTGAACCACTTTGTGAACCCTCGTCGCCATCATCTTCGTACTCGAATTCGTCCTCTTCGAATAGACCAGAACGATTCGAGCTGGAGCCCTGGATAAACTCTGGGTACGACATCGTGAGGAAGATAGATGGTGCAATCCGTACGCGTAGAGGGTAATTGGGTGTTCAAGTTTGAGTTGGTTTTTCTATGAGTTGGTGTTGTGATATCCCGGCCCGGACCTACCGTTGAACTAAGCGAGGCGAAGCTCGCACTGAGCCTTGAGGATATTCATAAATGATCACTGTGGTCTATACCCCCTTCAACATTTGAGCTGAACAGTGTATCTCGTTTTCTCAACGTGAACTGTCAGACAAGTCTCGCATAAATTCCAAGTATCTGAGTCGGGCAGCCCGCGTTTCATTTCAGGCATCCTGAGGGAGTATACGAAGCATGACGAGTAATGTAAGCTACAGATACCCCCGATCCCCCCCTCCAACAAGTCCTCCCTTACCCTCTCCTCAAGCATTATTCTGAGTAATCGTAGCAACATTACACGTATTCCCAGACGCAGTATTCCCAGAAACAGTAAACGGCTATCAAAGTCAGCACGTTTCAGTATATCACCAGATACTAAACTGCTCTGCAACTCACGTAGTTTCCAAGATGAAGAATCTGTCCACACCACCCAGAAGCTGCGGTCGTTGCCGTGATCTTGACATTGCGCTATCATCGTATATAGTAGTTAGCGTCCATAACGCTGAATGGAACCCGGACGTACGTAGATGATAGGCGCAAAGTTCAAGGGAACACCGGTGAGCTGGTTTTCAGGAGTATGAGTTGGGCTGCCATCGACCTGAATATGACGTGGACTGACCTCAGCAGCGAAGATAGCACTAGAGTATAGGATCCGGAGGTGGTGAGTATGGTTATTGTATCATGGCGGAAGGTACCCACCGGTTCATAGTACTCCCTGGAATAGCAAGGCTCGTCGAGGCCGACTTTCCATTGCTAGACAACGTCGCAGTCCAGTTGGTGCCCGACTACACCATATCCCATATCAACGAGCGTTTCGACACGAAAGAGGCGGGACTGGGGGGACGCTTACAGAAGTGAAGCTAAAATGCACCGTATCACCAGGGTTTACATTAAACCCATTCCCCCATGGGAGAGAAGGTGTTCCATAGAACCCATCGCCTACAGGGCAGGGCAAGATCGGGAATGAACAGAGAAAACGGGAGCGAGGAACATTGAAAAAAAAAAAACACACCAATCCACCAGACTCCACTACGACCGTCACAAACGGCCTGAAGAACACCATTGTTACTCTGAAGACCAGGCCAGACGTAAGGAGTTCCTATCAACCCCCAGTCAACAATCGAATGCATCGCCGCAAAGGTACCAAAAAGTAATCACCTCCTGTATTGGGTAGCTTGGGAACGACAAAGTCGCCTGACATAGCAGTGAATTGTCTTGAAAAAAGGGGCTCAGCGTACTGCGGATATATATAAGAGAAGAGAAACCCGACTCACGGCGCGTCCCATTCTACGGTATACCAATCTGCGGCTTTGACACCCAGTGAGAGTACAGCACAGACGAAGAAAGCGACGAGTCGAAGGGCCATCTTTTGATGATTCGACAGAGGAAGGTAAGGTGGGGGCTCCTGGTTATATAGATAAGACTCGGACCGTGCGTCTCATGGCAACGACCATCCACATAGAGGGTAGGGCAGGTGCGTTCATTAGCATATGACGAGCACACTAGAAAAATCTTCGAAAAATCCGATGTTGAGCCCCCGACAGTTCCGAAATTTAGTTGAGAGGGTGGACTACAGTGAGGCAATCGGTATTTTTGCATTTCCCCGTCCATATCTTCCGTGTCATTGATGTCTTGACCCGTCATGTTCACCGTTCTCAACCACTCGTTTGACCTCAAGGTGAACGATCCGGAAATAGCAGATGTGTGTCGGTTCACCCCACTCCTGGAGTTCACACCGTTCGACATGTGGCGCTCACGGAGGCGTTGAGCTTATAGGATTGTTGCAGACTGCAAGTTCCACAATCACTAGGTACCATTGCTTAGAGCTCTCCTGGTAAATGCAACAATCGCCCTGTCGGCATACGCGATGATGAGTTCGAAAGGCCACGAAAACACTGGACAAAAAACCTGGGGAACTCACCTTCCATGCCACCAGCAACGTCAATAACATGCCCAGTGACATGCCCAGATACCCTTGCCGACGAAAGAAGAGCAATCTGAACAGCTATGTCATACGTCGTTGCTACCTTTTTTAGCGGGAGGCTAGGGGGAAGCAAGACCCTTAGTCTGCGTACCAGACGAGACGAGACAAATCAGATACTCACGTCGCAGTGATACGATACACAGTATCCGGGTCCTCAAGCATATCCGTTTTCTTGGGCGTTTGTGTCCACCCAGGCGCGACACAGTTGACGCGCCCCCGTGGTGCGACTTTGACAATTTCGTTTTTAAGACTGAGAGTCAGACCGTACATGATCCCTGCCAAACAAACACGAGCCTTTGAGTGAACCATAACCAGTGAAATAATCCAGCAACACGCACCACTCTTCGCAGCAGCATAATCCGAATGATTCGCTTCTCCAAACAACCCAGCGGTAGAACCGACGAACACGATTGAGGCCTGCTCCAAACGTTCCTTATCCGCTTCACTGAGGGTTTGGGCCTTCAAAGCGTTCTCCACTCCCTTGATAAACTCGCGCGCGACGAGGAATGCGGATGTGAGGTTTGCGTCCATGGAAAAGTTCCATCGTTGGAGCGACATATCCTTGAGCATGACGTGTTCCCGGACCCAATTGCCATGGTTGACAGCAGCGATATGTATGGGTCCGAATTTTGCCACGGCGGATGCAAACAAGGACTGTACGGATGATTCGGATGATAGGTCGGCTTGAGCGATATGGAGTTGTGACGCGTACGATTCGGGTTGTGAAGATGCGAGGGATTGCAGAGAAGCGGGGGATGTGTTGTACTGAGCTGTTACTTTGGCTCCTTGGTCTGTTGTGGGTATAGATGGCGATTGCGTTATTGATTAACGAGTTGTGGGTGTATGTGAGGAAGCTGGAGGCTACCTAGGAAGACCTTTACGATCTCGAGGCCGATACCACCGCTGGCGCCTGTCTTGACGGTGAGTAACCGATAGGTATTTCTAGCTTTACGAATGCTCACCAGTGATAAGAACGTGCACATCGCTCAATCCGAGATCGAGCATGTCGTATGGAAAAGAGAGCAGGTGTGTGAGCACGTCCAATGACTCGGTCCCACGGAACAATCCCACTATCTCATACAACGTTTTCCGAACCTCTCATGATCTCCACATTCGGTATTCACATATCAGCCTAACAGTATGTCGCAGCGGTCGCCCATAAATCGGACGAGAGAAAGAGAAGAAGAGTACTGTTACATAATCCGAGAACCACAATCACAATTCAACCCATTCTGACACCGGGAATATCAGGTCAAACCCTTCCATCGCACCCACCAACGCCCACGGCCTCACAGCTGGTAACATCACCCCATCTCCAACCGTCCCATTCTCCATCCCCGGACTCATCCTCGTGAAAAACATCTTCCCACTCACCCACGGACTCATCTTTGCATACTTTGCCTTCGTCGACTGTGCGTCCTCGTGTGTTTCTTTCCCAGCTTCGACTTCTTCTGCTAATGGGCCCTTGGGAAGCGGCGGCTGCGTGAGACCGAATAGGTTGCCGGGGAGTATCTTGGTGGACAGTGGCAGTCCAATGAACTGGGTCACTATAGGGATGGGATGGATATTGACGGAGAAGAAAGGCTGCGGAGAAGGCTGAGATTCGGTTGGCAGCGTAGAAACAGACAGACTCCATGAATGAGGAGACGAGGGATCACGAGTATATTGGAATTTCGCGACTTGTTCTGTATGAACAAGCTCAGTGCGTGCTCTACTGCGTGTTCCACGAACACTCACTTGGTATATTCCAGTTCCTCCGTCCGTTCTCTGTGCTGTCCTTTGTGGATACATATATCCTCGTTATACGATAGCTTACGCTCCCGTCTTTGTGCTTGAATCGTCCCGGGACATAGATCAGCTCGTCGTCTGTATCCAATCTGGTCAACATTGATGGTTTGGCAGCTGTACACATCGGCACTTACAAGGACCAGCTGGGCTATCGTCGTATTGAACAACCTACAACTCCGACTCAGATGCCTTGAAACCACACGATCACAGTAACCGCACCATGATGATACCCGGTCCCCCAACAAACTCATCTTGCGATAACGCGTCGGCTTGATAGTCAACACACCAACCGGCTGGGAAACTCGCGTTCTTTGCCAGTGGCGACAATATCAAAACCCACCACCGCCCACCAAGCTTCCATGGTCTATCGAAACAGATGTTAGCAACAGTATTTCTCCTCACAGAGTTCCAAAAACACGAACGCAGGTACGACTGGGACGCCCGACTGCGAAACGATTTGGCCTGTAGGGTCGGGCATTGTTGTGAGAGAAACGAAACAACCGTCACGGCCACGGTAATTTCAGATGATTTCCCAAGTTTGTCAAGTACCCCTATGTACGTAAGCTCCTTGGCAGCCTTGTTTGAACGCGTACAAAGCGCTACGCTGAGGCACGTCCCTGCTACGGTATTCATGGCACTGGGATTACCACAGGGGGCCAGAAGTCAAATATCCGAAACTCTCGAACAGTTCCAGGCACGACATTCCGAGTGTTTTTTTTTCCACAGGTAAGGTGCTCGCGAATGCGAATGGATTTGTTGGAACCACCGGCTTTGAAGTTTCCCGATTCCGAGCCTATGCGGCTATATGGCCCCACACGAATAACACAACGAGGGCCGAGAGCACTCTTGTACCTTCCAGTGCGCTGGTATGAATAAGTGGACATAATTCATATTTCATTCCAAGTACCAACGACAAAGTCTCCAACTCGAACTCAAATGACCACATTCCTCAACAGTCCTGTCCTATATCTGAACGGGTGTCGCGTTCACTATAGTCTGCCATTGGGAGACTAGTCCTGTCCAACACACACACTCTCTTCACCTTATCTTGGGTAATCGAACCAACGGTACAAGTATTCCCAGAAGCCTCGGTACCCGTAACAGTGAGCGGCTGTTGCAATTGGGACGTTCTGAGCCAGGAATTAATACCACTATTCAAAAACTCACATAACCCCCGACCTGACGAACACTCTGAGGCTACGTGAGTGAGACATTACGCTGCAGTGAAGTGAAGTGAATAATCCAATCTGGCTGTATGTATCTGAACCTAGGAAAACGCACGTAGTTGATGGGTCCAAAGTCGAAGGGAATCTCGGTGAGCTAGATTCTGATGTGTGTGAGCCTCCGATCCATACGAACGTATACATATACATGCAAACTGACCTCAGCACTAACCGTCCGGATCCGCAATCAACCCCCTCCCGCCACGTCTCGAAATCCCCTAATCACTCACTTATTCAAAACACTGTCTTCAAGTCCGAAGCCCCCATGAGCACAACCCAGTATCCATCCTCCGTCTATCATACTGCGAGCGGGACGACAAGCTTAAGACGGAGGCAGGCACTTACGTGGCTAAACAAAAACTTGATCTCTTCACCTTGGTTAACCTCGAATCCGGGACCCCAAGGAATAGCAGGCGTTTCCCGGAATTCGAGTCCTAGAAGATGATGGGTAGATGTTGAGTCAAAACCGTACCAAGCCACAAATTACGCGTCGTAGACGACTTGTTAAAACGCCATCACCGTTGTGAAGGCCGGGAACCTGGAACACGTTAGATCAAGTGGCACATTATTAAACTTCGGACTACGGCGCATATACCATCTTCAATCTTGGGAAGAGTGAAAACCCCTGAACTCTCTATAGATATTCGTGAGTGCGATCCCGAAATTCGGGATAGACTTTACGGTGCGTCCCCATGCTACGGAGTAACTGTTTGTGGCGGGGAAGCGATAGTGTAGAGGAAGAAAGTGGTGAGGTGCAAGTTGGAGGTCATCTTGCAATTGATACTGTCTGAGGAGTGAGTCTTTCAGTCGACAATGGAGGGAGTTTTATACCTGCACAAAGCGAGTCGACTGTGCAGGGTATCGAGTCTTCGAAAAACCCGATATATCCGACGTTGAGCCACCGCAAATATAGTTTGTGAATATCGACCACCGTGCCATCTACGCACCAAGTCTCGAGGTGTATAATCCCAATACAATTAGAACCCCTTGAAACCCGACACAGAAGCAAGTTCAGCCTGAGTTCCGCCGTTGAAGTTGCAAAATCGAATCTTGAAGAATTTGAAACCTGACAGCGAAGAGGGACGAGACAGTCCATTGCGCCCGAGCCGAGGATGGAGTAGTTCCTTGTAATCCTGTATGTCAAATTGAAGGCTAAACGGTAAGGATTGAGCTCTGGTTGGGTCACGAAGATGTCGGCCTTTTTTTTTTTGCTGAGATCGTTCAAAGGTCCTCTGCACTGCCCCAGTTGAGCTGATCAATCATGAGGTGATAAGTAGTGGCGACGATAGATTGAATGCCTACAGGGCAATTCTGAAAAGAGGAAGAATCGTTGCGATTAGGCCAACTTCGATGAACATGAGAGTTCGAGTTGAACGCCTCGAAGGCACGTGGTTTACGGTGCCACATCAGGCGGCTGACCGGGTGAGTCGGCCCAAGTTGATAATATTCCAGGAGAGGTACTTATCAGACACGCTCAAGTATTTGTTACGGCTCAAATACCTGGGCTCTCGGCCAGTTGTCTTTGAAGATGGGAAGATATCCGGTCCCCGAGGGCCCGAACTCGACAATGAATCGACCTCACACGACGGCCACTGCGAATACAAACAGCCAGGCGGCGTACCTTTCGAGCCAATCCCCAGCTCACTTACCCTGTCGCCTCAAGCAGTCTGCTTTTGAGCTCCGGTAGACGCATATACGAGAGGGAGATCAATTGACACCGTATCTTATTTTAGTACTGACATCGCACCTCCAGCTTTATACAACAACTAAACGATTTGACACACTATACCCTTTTCACGGCACACACACTCATGATCTCCCGCCTATCAAGCGCTGTCCTGAGTGACCGAAGCAATCGTGCAAGTATTGCCAGAGGCTTCGGTATCAGAAACAGTGAGTGGCTGTTGCAAAGATTCGAGGGGGCAGACATTCAGCATGATGATGGTACACTAGAAAAGCGTCCAACTCACGTATTCCCCAACCTGGCGAATCTTGTCGCACCACTCGGAGGCTGGGGTCGTCGCTGTGAGTTTGACGTCGCGCTACAGCAAAGAGTTCAATATGTGTGCATGTCAATGAGGAAGGATGGGTCCGCACGTAGTTGATAGGTCCAAAGTCGAAGGGAATATCGTTGAGCTAGGTCCCGACGCATAAGTCGCACCACTGATGTCGGAAACTCCGTAAAAAACTGACCTCAGCAGTAAGGACAGCGCTAGATATTGATGAGGACCGTAAGCCTCGTTGGAATAATTCAAAAGTCTCAAATCACTTACCTATTCAAGACGCTGTCTCCGAGGTCAAAGACACCGTGGGCACCACCGCCAGTGGCCCAACCTACCTCCACGACCCAGCGGCCCGCGCCCGTCTGTTTCGATACCATATTGTGAGTGGTCGTTTCCCATTGGCAAGGCGGAAGCACTCACGTTGTTGAACAGGAACTTCATGTCTTCACCGGCACTGACGTTGAAACCAGGACCCCAAGGAATGCCAGGCGTCCCGCGGAACTCAGGACCTGTAGGAACGATGAGAATGGATGTTGGTAAAGACCCTGAGGAGCAAGAGGATCGTTACCGAGCCATAATTGATTGTACCGAGAATCGAGCACAACTTGCAATACACCGTTACTGGTGTGAAGGCCAGGACCGACGAAGGAGCCTGGTATGTGCGTTAGAAACGAATCTCGGTGGGTTTGATCCATAGCAAATGCTTACCTCCATCTGATATTGGGAGTTTGGGAAGGGTAAAGAACCCCGTCACAGTAGTGAACTCCCTGTAGATGATGTTGTTGAGTGTCCCGACATTGAACAAGCAGCGAAACAGACTCACGGTGCGTCCCATGCTACGGAATAACTGTCTGCGGCGTTGACGCCCAAGGAGGCGATAGCGCAGAGGGAAAAAGCAATGAGGCGAAGGGCCATCTTGGAAACTCAAACACAGGTCGAGATGAATTTTTCAGTCGACTTTGGATGGGCCTTTATACCAGTACGAATTGTGCTTGCCGTTGCAAACCGGCGGCAGTCCATGGAGCAGCTTGAGATTCATGACTGCGGATGAGAGCACAAAATCCTCGAAAAATCCGACGTTGAACCACCGCTGAACTTCCTATGAATATACTTGAGGGGATTAACCACCGTAAGTCGAATATCATCTCCTGGGCATGACCTCTCGGGGGATATAATTCCAATTCAGTTCAGTCTGAGTTCTACCGTCGACGTTCCAATCCATGATATCTGTCAGAGCAGACGACTCATCGTAAGCCCTGGTTGGTTCTTGCTATTGAAGTAAGATATTTAGCCGAGTTCAGTCACGGAGACACCTCGCCGCATGAAGCGCATCGCAGATACATTTCTTGAATCACATCAGTCTTCTCAGCCTGGTCACGTATGACATGATGATGGTATGAAGCCCCGGCGAATGTATTCGATGTAACTGTGGCATGCATTGAGGACGGGCATATACATAGCATGAAGACATGGATACGGAAGATGGCGAATACATTTAACCCCTCTTCTTCGACACACCGACGGTCTTCCCGCGACGACCTTGAAAGGAAAATCAGTGAACGATGACTTATCGACACTTGGTGTAACGCACCAGTCGTCTTTGTGTGCTGACCCCTCACACGGAGGCCCCAGAAGTGTCTCAGACCACGGTGAGCACGGATCTTCTTCAGTCTCTCAAGATCGTCACGGAGTTTTGAGTCGACGTTGTTGGAAAGGATCTGGTAGTCCTTGCCGTCAACGATATCCTTCTGCCTGCTAAGGAACCATGTGGGGATTTTGAATTGAGTGGGGTTTTGCATGATGGTGACAATTCGCTCAAGCTCATCCGAGTTGAGTTCTCCAGCACTACAGGAAATAAGGGCATGAGCCGCATGAAATCTCATGCGAGGATTGGGGACGCACCGCTTGTTGAGATCGACATCGGCCTTCTTGCAGACAATGTTGGAGTATCTCCTTCCAACACCCTTGATCTCGGTCAAGGCGTACATGATTTTTCGTTTACCATCAACGTTAGTGTTGAGGAGACGCAAGATGTGCTGTGGAGGAGGAATTGGGTGGAAATGAATGGTCGATCTTCATGATTGATGGTTGTCCAAACTCACTTGGAATTGTGCGTGGGGTTCCGGAGCGACGAGAGACATGGCTGTAAGAAAAAAGTGGTGAGTTGATTGATCACACAGAAAAGCACATCCAACAAGACTTCAATCCATCCAGCCTCGATTCCACCAAAACTTCCCCCAAATCCACACCAAAGGACCTTCACAGAGCATTCCGACCGCCTTGAATCGTAAGGTTGACATACCTTGATTTTGTCGCCGTTTCTTGGGCCTGGATGTGCTTGAGGACGTCGAGTGTTGTGGGGAGCTGTTGTGGTGGCGATGTTTGGTGGTTGTTTGGCAATGTCCTCCAACCCAAACAACGACGAGCGCCAAACGCGACGCGACTCTTGACGCTTACCTTCATCTCGCCCCGTAACGATACCAGTCTCACTAGTCCATCTTTTCTCCGTGATACCATACAATGCGGTCTCTTCTGTTTCTTTCTCTCTGCGCACTCTCCCTCTTCGTGACCGCTTGTGAAGAAGTTTGTATGAACGGTACCGTTGAGGAGACTATGAGAAGATACCACGCTGTGGTCGAACCTCACTTTGCCCGCAAGGTATTTCAATTGTACCTCTGTCTTGACGATCATGAATCAATCGCCCAACAGGAACAAGAACTTCAAGTCCCTCGTGCTCTAGATCCCCTTCGTCAAGCTTTCCAGCTCGACTCCCCAGGCGCGCTGCATAGATACATCTTCAAGTTTTTCCGCGGAAAATGCCAAAGGAACGGTATCGAGCCCGAAGGATGTCCAAATCCCGATTGTCCCAGTCGCTGCGGAACTCCTGGTTCTATGGTTCACTTCTATCCTACATTCCGGCGTCTCGCCTTTACTGCCGTTCGCGATACCATCAAAAACCAGACGGAAGTCGGCTCTCCTGTATACAAACAGATCCAAGCGCGTGTTGAGCAACAGCGGGTAGTGGGGGCGAAAGAAGCACCACTGCGACTTTTGCCTAGGGCTTATGCCAACCGCGATATGTCTGTCCCGATTCTCTACATGCGTCAGCCATTTGAAGTCTATCCTGGAGTCGAAGGGCCTCTGTTTAAGAGAGGACGGGACTATTCTGTCTCTATCGCTAAAGTTCTGGGGGAACTCGTGCAAGAACTTGAAGCTGGTTGCGGGCTTGAAGCGAAGGAATCAGCCACGGATCTCCGAAATTGTAGCTGGGAGCGGGAAATGAAGAAGTTCATTCTACAGTATCCATGAGCACCCAGCGGTGTTCATTTACACGACCATCGTCCATTTTTTCTTTCTTTCGTTTGCATTTCGCCTGTTCTGTAATCGTATTGTACATCGCATCACCCTGTCTTTAGATACCCCACACACTCAAATCGATTTGTACAGCCTCAAAAACGATAGTTGTCTCTTGTCAAAGTCATATTACTGCACTGCAGATCTATACACATTATACATATATCCGAAACCCAAGTCGGTCCACACCATGCTATGACATCCGCAAAAATGAACGATGAATGAATTATGATCTCTGCAACCATCCGACTTCCAACCCCGTCATCAAACGCATATCCTCAGGATACGTCCGGTTGCTTTCCTTAAGAAGGACAGCGAGACGCTGGCACGTATCCATTGGGTAATACAGGTACTCGGCCTGAGGGAATCCAGGGTACTTGCTCAGAATACTACGAGTAAAGGATATCAGCCTCCGGTGTACTCGAAGCCCATGTCGTAGTACTCACTTTTTGATGTCCACTTGGCCCTCTGAGGGGCCCAGCAATTTGAACAAGACCTTGGCGACAGTAGTCGAGGCGCTCTTGGGAATAGCGTATGGCCGTTGAGCAGTATAGCTCAGTTGCAAGCTCGGTTTGAACAACCATATCTACAATGATCGCTCAATGAGCTGCTCTTCAACACGTTCCAAGAGAAAACGTGCTTACCAGAATTCTCGGGCGCTCTTCCTCCTCATCTGATAACACAAATCGATATGAAGCGTGTGCGTGCACAAATTCCGTCATATCCTCTACAACAAACGCTGACAATGGTATTCTCGTAGGTCTGGAGACAATAACGGTAAGTTTAGAGTCGCTAACAAGAAAAACCATCAATCGCTTACTCCGCTGACGGACTGACGGGGCGGACCGCATATTTGAGCACTCTGTACGCCGTGATATTGGCATCCTTCGACTTGTGCTCCTGGCACCGCCCAACAATTGCACCACATATGCATCGAACAACGTGTCCGCCTTCAGTCCGCTGCTATAATGGGGGATCGCAATATTAGCATTTCTGAGAACAACGAATCGAGAGAAGTGAGAGAAAAAAAAATGTCGTCTCCAATGTAGCTCCCGAGGTTTTGACCTTAACAGCACGAGAGTTGTTTTTAGGAGCTCCATGAGTTCTTTCTAGGACGCTTTGTATCAACCGATGAAGCGGGTACCCTTATCCCAAACGACCCACAACCGCACGCAGAAGGGGTTCAGTCTAGGAAGGGCACACCACCGTTGGTAGTTGTTCCAACGTCGGTCTTCTTGATCGTCCGATTGGGAGGAAAGGAAAGAAAAAAAGGGAACAAGCCACGCACGGATGAAGCCCTTGACGAATGGACATTGTCCCTAGTCATTGCTGATTCCTCGAACAAGATGTAACTGCCCCCAACGAGCGCATACCCAGGCTCCGGCCAGAATCCACTCTTGCTACGTTGTACGACGTCGTCATGGAGCTTCTGGCTAGGATGGCACATCCATGCGTCCACGAGCTCCTCCCAATGTTCGGAAGGAAGATCCCTGTAACTGTGGACTTTGTTGGACTGGACGATAGGGAGTGAGCACGAGGCGCAGATGAATGTCGTCGGTTTCTCTGTTGATAGTTGTGTTGCATCGAGGAGAGGTCGGTGTTCCATGGGGCTGGAAGGAAGGGTTTGGAGCTTTATCTCGTAATGGCCGCTCTGAACCTTAACCTCCTTTTTCCCAGACGTTACCCGCCCAGGAAGAAGGAGCGGTAAGGAAGTGCTCGGTCCACTCTTGATAATGAGCCTATCACCGGCATCACCATCATCTAAGGAACTTCCGGACGAGGAGGGGACAACTTCTGCCACAATATCAACGCCGGCATGCGCACCACTGCAAGTAAAGAAGATGAGCACATGTTGTAGGTTCTCGTGGAACTCCGCGAGATAGTTGACTTCGAACATAGCTACGTTATGTTCGGTGAGTTCTTGTACGTCAGAGGCTAGAAGTATTGACTTACCGTTTGTCGAGAGTGCGCCTGGTAGTGAGTTGCTTGATTTGATCTCACTGAGGTTGGATTTTGAAGATGAGCGAGTAAGCCATGCTAATGGAGATGCCAATGGAGGAGCGGAGCTGCTACGATCACGACTTTTCTTCTTGAGCCGAGAGAGAGTATTGGTGGGAGCTGTTGGGGGCGTAACCTTCATTTTGGCTAAAACATGAGGAGGCGGCATCTCCCTGACGAATTCGGGGAGAGTCAACATAGCCTGAGGATCTCGGAGCTGCTGTGAATCCGCTGGGATAGCCTCTCTGATGAACTCGGGTAACGTAAGGAGAGCATGGGGATCCTTTACTCTTGGTTGCAAAACTGCATCTTGATCGTGTAGACGTCCCGCATCCGAATGTTCAGCTAGATGGGAGACAAAGGCCTCGCGCTATAGAAAAGACTCAGAGCGAGGTCACGAACGAGATACAAGCACTCGCCTTCTCATTATCACGTTGACGAGCTCTTTCCAGTCTAACCTTCATCCCACCATCGAGAATGACAGATTGATCCTTGATCGTGCGGTCCGAAGCTTTCCCAATCAGTTCCAACATCTTCTCTAGATCTCGAACATCGTTCTCCTTTTCCTTCTGCTTCCCTCTTGCCTTGGCGGACTGTGTTCCTTCCTTTCTGGCCTTTTCCATCTGCGCTACCTTGGTAGACTTCAACTCAACCCTTTGGTTGTGCAACTGAGGAGCGACTAGATATAACCGATCGATCGCCATAGTCACCGCTTCAAAGTCTAGTCGCCGTTTTTCACTGGATTGGTTACTGGCAACCGCAGGCGAAACAGCCGATTGTGACCTAGACTTTTCGCCGTCGTACGAAATCAATGAACGGGATTCGTAATCATACTCCGGTAGTTTCTCGTCGTAGTCGCCGGAGTCGTATTGAGGCGGAAGATGATCTGTGGGGAACCTTGGCAGCTGCTCAGTACGTTCCCGACACATCGAGACGACCGTTTCTAGTTCTTCATCGATCTTGCTCCAGAGTAGGGCAGCCTCGACGGCCACCACAGGCTTGGAACCTGTCGGAACAACATCATGAGATCCTGATGTCAAACGCTCCACTTGGAAATCACTGAGTTGTCGTTTGAGCGTGTCAAAGACGTTATCCGTGGGAGTGTTCAGTGCCGTGAATGACTGCGAGTGAATCAAGGGTCCCGTTTTCGGCGAAGACGTATTGAGAAGAATCGAGAGCCGGTTGAGATGAGACAGGAGCATGATGACTGCGCGAATGAGCTCGACATCAGATGATTCGAGTGTCGAGGAAATGTCGTCTACGCGAGCACGAAGCTCGCTGATTAGTTCCGTGTTCGTCTGGGATGAAGATTTCTGCTCCATGCACTCGTCCTGAGTTTGACTACGGAGATTCTCGACGAGAATTTGGAGTGCAGAAGAAGTTGATTCGAATTCTAACCGCGGTGCTGTCGAGCTCTGAGGACTAGTTGGCATTGAATGTCTTCTCTCGGGTACAATCGTCCTCCACCGATGCGTCCCAGAGAGCAGATTGTTGAGGGTCATCAGAAGCGTACGCTCGACGTTTACAATCGAAGGAACCAGTTCGTGCTGAATATGACTGTACGGTTAGAGCAGCCAGAGCGAGCAATAGACTAGAGCACACCAGTGTCTGATTTTCCACATCTTCCACCTCCTCGTTGGCATTGGACGTGTTCACCCGAGTCACCTCCGCCTCATGATTCCTGTCCGTCTCCTGCTGAACCGGTGAGGAACTGGCCGATGTATCAATGTACAAGTGTTCCCTCGGAAATGGTGCAGGCACAGTCGACGACAACAGAGGGCCATTTTCCTGGGGCCGTTCAGGCTTGACCTTGGTCAAGGTGGCCATCCCAGAAGCACTGCCGATGGTGGTTAGAGAAGGAGAAATTACCAACCCATATATGGAAATCGTATCACACACTCCAACTCAACGCCTATAGGGGCTAAAGTTGACTGGTGTTAAATTACCTACCCATTACTGGTATACTGTAGTCTAAATGCAGATATATAACTTGCTTCCGTGATACTTCATTTCGCACTCAAGATTGTCCGTCCGCAAAAGCAACCACCCTATCCTTCGGTGGACCTACATGTACAGAACCACCCGGCTCTTCATCGTCGTTTTCCTTCCTCCTGCTGTGAGGAGGGCCTTCATCACTACGTGGGCTACCTGCCCGTTCTATATCGGGCGATACACTTCGAGGCGTATTGCTGAAACTGCTACCAGTCATCCGTCCTATATCGTGAGGTGAAGAGCTCCGAGGTATGTCAGTGATGTTCGGTTCCGGAGTCTCCAATGGTGACCTCGTCCATATCCTAACCGTCCCGTCATGACTACCAGTAGCAAACATATATGGGTTCTCCGCCGCGTGGTTCCAAGCAATACAAGTCAAATCGCCGCCCAGAACACCAGATCGCACATGGTGCAACAGGGACCCTGATTCTCTATCCCAGATGTGAATATCCCCAGCTTTGATTTACACTGCGTTAGTATGTGTGCAGCGGATATGTGGGGCATCTACCTTTTCCGGCGCAGAGAACAAGCTCGTCGTTCTTTCCACCAAAGTAACTCGGCCCAGCAAAGTCAACGGGCATCTTCGGCATGTACGTGTGTCTAATGAATTCGAGTTGAGGCACATGAAGGACAGGAGAAACATGAGAGGCTAACCTTAAGGTCAGCCGTGCCGTGACCTTGTCAATATCTACTCTGTCCTTGACCAAATCCATTTTCCAAAGCTGTGGGGGTGCCTAGATGACAATCAGCGTTTTTTGTATGAAGGGAATATCGCTGTGAGCAATCACAACATACCTTGTTCTCGTAGCTAACGAGCGCCACAACACCGTTTCGCGTGCTTCGACAAAGAGTGATGTCCTTTACTTCATTCAACACTGGTGTCGCGCTAAAACAAAACGAGATGTTAGCCATCGGCCGACCCGATATTCCCTATGAAGACTTGCCTCTCCACTTGTTTGGTCTCCATGTTGTATACTGGAAGGCGCCGAATTAGTTTGAGTTTCGAGACTCACAGAAAGTGTTACTCACCCACTAGTCGCTTCTCCGCTCGCGATTTACTCGGGCGAAGTCCATCCGGAGAGACCAAGAGCGGGCCCACGCCAAGCAGTCGTGTACAATCCGGCGTGACTGCCACATCATGGAGTCTGATACTCCCAAAATAAAATTCTCCCAGTACCTGGAATATCAAAGATGTTTAGCCCCACAATCGGGTGAAGACGAAATGCTGTCCCACATTTCCTTTAAGATCCTAGTATTCGTAGTCGTAAGCAACAAAGAAGCATCAGCCGGGAGCAGAACCTTACCAGCTTTGTGACCGTACTGTGCTCGACAGACAAGAAAGCTTGATGATAGGTCACATCAGTATGGTTCCATTTCCAGGATGAAGAAATCCCCACCGTTTCCTTCCGGGAACCAACTTATCGACTCGACGAACGTCGGACGATCAATCGTGCGCTGGCAGACACCGTCCTGCAATCATTCGCATTAGTATCAACCACGAGGTCATGTACACCCATTAGCACACCTGTGTCCATACTTTGATGCCTCGGAGTAACTTTGTGAGCAAAAGGCCTCCGTTTGGCGACCTGAATACAAGCAGCTCAATCGGTTTCCTGTCCACAGGCACCGACAAGACACAAAAGCTCGACTCACCACGCCACTTGCCCAACAAAACCTTTAGCATGAGCAAGAACACGATGTGGAGCTGGAGGGTCCTTGGAAACGTCAGATGGTCCTGTCAACAAAAAGTCCCGCACGAAGAGGCATATGCAACTTACCCCAGGACGATCTCCAACCCGGAAGATGACGGAAGTACGATCCCAGCTTGAGATACCAAAAAAGTCAACTCGTTGACTCAAAATGGAAACCACCACATGACACTTGCCTCGACGTCGCCAAGAACTTGCCATCCGGAGAGAATTGCAGATGCCTCACCAACGCTTGATGTGCGCCGTATTCATGGACGGGTTCCAGAGATTTCAGCCTGGGCACTAACGCTGACACTCGCGATCTCATCAGGAGAGCTTTGAACGATATTTCAGGCTTTCCATTCGGGTCGGTGCCCCCGCTAGAGGATGCTGTTCTTCGTCGGAGAGGTTCAGCACGAGCAGTTGCCCGTGCCAAGTTGGAGGATACAGCAGAGCGCATACGGACTGCACGGAAAGCATTCCGCCACAACTGCTTTCCGGGCGACGTTGGTTGAGGAGTAGTAGGGGTCATAGGAGTCTCGGAGATGGAGGGAGGGATCGGAGACGAGGCCGGGGAGAACGCTGCATCGATACTGGGAGAAGGTACAACGGCCTCCAATGCCCGAGAGACTCGAGCGAAAGGGCTAGTCGGTCTAATCACCTCATCTGGCATTGAAGTGGGCAGCCCAGGTCCATTCAACTCTATGTCATCATTCTTATCCCCGTCAGAGGAGGCGAGACTGAGGGAAGATTTCACCAAGCGAAGTCCTCGGGCGATAGACAGGACGCGACTGAATATCCACCTGATGGAACTCCTGGCTGCTCCCATGCCAGGCGCTCTAAGCATGCGCTGGTAGGACTCTATGAGCACGTCCCCCAGCCATTTCTGCCCACGGTGCCGAAGGAACGTCCAGCGTTCGGAGGCAAACCAAAGGGATACAGCGATGAGGCCAAACGAGGTAAACGCAGTGAAGACGGTCGTGATAGTGGAGGTAATCCGGTGCTAAAGTGGAATAAGCTGGTGGCGTGCATACAGTACGTTAGGGCGTACCTGATGTGACGCGTATGAAAATACGCACAGGCCGATCGAAAAGCACATCACGGACAAGACCAGAAAGACCAACGGAGATCGCTTGATCCAAATGAGTACCCACCACGGTACACGATGTCCCGGAGAGCGGCTGGTAGGGGGCTGGCAATGAGGATTGGAGCGATAAATGAAGAGCGTGGGAGACTTACTACATCGCCTGTTTCCAGGTCAGCCCCAGGAGACTGTTCACCGCAGCCCCGATACTAAAAACCAAGCTTAGAAACCAGAGCGAGTTGACAGCATTTCCGGAGGCGGAATCGACAATTTCATACGAGAATTGTAGCGTCGTGGCGGTCACAGCAGAGAAGAAGGTTGCCACTGTTGATAGGTTCAAGAGATTCGTAGCACCGTGCTTCTGGGCAAAACGGATCGTAGGCACCCCAACTTCGATGAACATATTCAGGGAAGAAGTAATGCCGTCAATGTGTTCTCCCATCTCCATGGCGAGATCGTGTATATACCGCTGGATTGCAGGATAACGGAACTGCCCTATTTCAAGGTGAGCAAGGATGTATGGCCACTGAGAGTGAGAGAAATTACCTTGATACTGTTCAAGACAGTTGGCCCAGTACTTCAGATCACCTTCAAAGGAGGATATAGATGCATTGACAGCTTCGTCTGTGAATTCCGGAAACTCATTCAGGCACCTCAGGAATGTGGCGATATCCTGAGCGAGAGATTTGAATTCCCTCGGGAAATCTTCCAAGTTGATATCTACGTTCACTGTCGGTCGTGAAGCATGAGGCAATGCCTTATGTCGTCCTGACATTGCACGGGGCCGACGCTGTCGGGCCGAGTTCTGCGCTATCGCATGTTGAGTTGGATGGAATATTTTACGTGGGAATAGGTCTGCCGAATTTTCTTGATAGAGGAAGAGGATATTGGCCAGGCGGGTTCGTAGGAGAAATGCAGAGGAGAGAATGGCAGCCGAACTACCGAGCTGACGTGCAGCGTTCGCAAAGTTACGCAGCTCTTTGTCCAACGAGGTGAGGCGCCTGGTTGAGTGGTACAAATGCCATAAGATTGGAGAATAACACAAGGAATCGGAACGCACTTTTGGAATTTCTTGAACGCTTCAGCTCCCGCTGCTTGAAGATGTTCATCAACCGTAGCTTAATGCATAATCTCAAGTCAGATCTCGAGCGTTCAGGCCAGAGAATGAGCAAGAAGACTCACGAACGTCTTTGTCATTATCAAATGTTGGGATCTGCGCATTTCCTGCAGAGTTCATTTCCGTTAGCTGTGACAGGAGAACTGAAGCGTGTGGCAACGCACCCAAAACGTCGTCTTCGTCCTTCAGTAACATCTCCACAAGACTCAGAATGGTTTGTTTGCGACTGCTGGTGGCAGATCGCGTCGCGGGCGTACGTTCCTCATCCTCCTCAGTGAAATCCGGAATAGCAGAGGGAACTTGGGTAGGCATGATGAGGAATTTGAAGTTTCAAGCAATTACAAGCCAGGCTTTCTAAGAATGCTTGGGTCAGTAAAATATCCTTCTCTCTAGGACTCCCGTAAAATCAACCAGAAGGTTCTCACTTTCGCCAATGAAACAGAAAGAGTAATTCGTGAGGTGGGAAACCCTGCAATGGATCTAGTTCGTCCAGCCTGATTTCGTTCCGGAATACGTCGCAATTTCGTGTTGTTCCCCGTTGTCTTCCGACTAACGAGGAGAATAGGTCGTATGGGGTCGTTGGCGGTTACTGGAAGAGAGCCAAACCTTCTACACGCGGTCACGAACGGGCGTCATCTTGGCGAGACTCGGGCGCTACAGAGCGCTACACGCGGAAGTAAATACAATCGAGCGGACCGGGTTAACCGCCAGCATAATCTATCGTTGATTGTATCAAACTTCCCCCGCTCAGCGCTGTCAACCTCTGTCAACTCGCCCACATCCTTATATTCAGTGCTATCGGATTTGTCTTCTGGAAATAGAGGAAATGAGCCGGATATTCGGAGATCCATCATTCCGGATGCATTGGGCGGATAGTTCAGGATAGTTCAGGCACATGTACACACTAGGTCTATACCGTGTATGATTCCCTACAAATTCTCTCCTAGACTGACGAGGTACTATATTTATGTCTGTATTGTTTTCAAGGCTTCCCTGATGCGGTGATCCCAGTATCTGCATGGTAGAGCGAGATGAGCGATCAATTATAACAACTTGGATCCCCCGCCATCGTATAACACTCACTTCTTTCTTATAGTGTCGTGCTCGCTTCCAAGAGCTTTCCATAGCTATGTCCGAGTCTTAGCCAGGAAGCATACCAAACAACTCAAAAAACGTACCTCAGTTGCCTTCAGGACACCATCAGAACCACCTTGTGCTTCATGGATGTCAGCCATGAATTCGACTGCTGGAGGACACGGAAGCGCTGCTTCCTTCGATGGAGGTGGATTCTCCAAATCAACTAGATCCCCAGTGGCCTCGGGATCGTGGGTAAGAGAATACGGACGGACAAAGTCGATGACTTTGGAAAAAGGTACACTTTCGTGTTCCAAGATTCCTCGTAGATAATTCCAAGCCGATGGATTGTTCGGTGCGAGCGATATGTTCTGTTTCACGAATCTAACGGGAGCAGCAGTCAACCAATTATCAGTGGGCAGTCGAAGAAACGTACATGAGCTCCCGTTTCAAAATCCTCTCCCTATCAGTCTCCCCTAGCCTGATTCCACTCTCAAAGACAACAAAGAACCTATGATGCCACGCAGAGTTATTCCGAATATCTGCATTCAACATATGATCAATGAAGTCCAGCTCTTCCTTCCAAAGTTCATCCTCATTGAAATGAGCCAATATCCACTGCCTATAACTCCACGTATGATAATTCTTCGCGTCCGAAGCAAACGATGCAGCAATAAACTTCAACTCGGGTACAGGTTTTCGGATTCGAGTCATCAAAAGACGTCGATGGTGCCAAACTTGGTAGGTTTTGAGGTGTTCGATCGCAACATCGTTCATCGACTTCAATTCAGCTTCAAGATCAGAATTGAGAGCGAGAAGAGTTTCATATCGGTATTGCCTGACGAGGAAGACAGATCATGTCAGAAATCGAACTTGAACAAGCCTGTTCTGGGCTGAAAGTACCAGACTGAGTAGTGTGCAGGGTTCATGTCGATGATATCCTTGGTCAATTCCAAAACCCTTTCACTCTTCTCCCCGATCTTAACGATCCCGCGAAAGTAATCGGTGGCATCTTTGTCTGCATCAAAGTCGAGATTAGACGAGAAAGGGGTACGATAAAACGACGTACATTCGACAGTATACTGGATGGGCGCTAGTGGTTGATCGTTCTCATGTTGTTCGAGAGGCGTAACGTCTGCCCATTCTGGCCGGTCTGCGTATAGCGGGGTTTCTTGTTCCATCGCAAGCAATTGTTGATGATGGGGGTGAAAGACAGGGTGAGAGTTACTCAGTGGGAGGCGAGAACAATAACTTGTTGGTTGAGACTTTCAAGTTGAATTGAGTAAGCTCATTGTTCGCGTAGCGCGTTCTTTGTTTGACGCCAGCTTCGTGTAACAACGAACGTGTGCAGGTGTAGGATATTCAAGAAACCCAACAAAATCATCTCGCACAAAAAGATGGTATCGATGGACTATGGCTAACAATTAAAATGGACTGTGGTGGCGCGTTACAATCGTATGTATGTATATACCGAATAGTGAGAGCAAGTGACGAAAGAAAAAAAGATACATGTACAACCCAATAGCGAAAGGTAAGAACCCAACTAAGCTGCCGCAGCGGGCGCAGCAGCAGCGTTATTACCGGTGTAGTCCTAGATTGGAACGCGTTTGTCAATGCCAATTGTGAAAGGAGGCAAGAGAAAGCTCAAACTAACCTCCATTTCAGCATCAAGATCAGCGGCGGTCTTCTGGGGTCTGGGGCTCTTGCGCTTACCACCCCTTCCTCCTTTTCCTCCTCGTCCTCTCCCGGCCCTTGATGATGGTTGAAATGAGTCATGAGCGATCGCGACAAGCTATAAAACCGACCTAGCGGGGGCACGGGCGGCGTTGTTTTGTGTAGTCGCGGTGGTAGCTGCTGGGGCCACACGGGAAGCCAGAGAGGCGGGACGGGTGGGGTCGACGACAATTTCGATCTTCATTGGTCGTTCTAAGAATGCAGGGAGAATATTGGTGGGGTGGGTGATGAAGGGAAGAAGCGAGTTCATTCGTCAGTCGGCTGTTCACGGCGTAGGAGTTGATGAAGAGAATACGACGGAAGAAAATAAAGTAGTCCTCGGCGCCAGCTTGAGTCCAGAAAACAAGGCCGTGTCTCTGTCGTCGTCGCATCGTTCCAGAGAAGCGTCAATCCCCAACCCTTCATTGGGAAGTACTCGACTGCTGAAAGCGGTGAAAGTCATTGAGTTTCCTCCCGCCACCACTGCCAAACCCTGAAACCTCCTCTACTCTCAACATACCCGAACCCAGAAACATACACTGCAACCATAGCTGAGCTGCACACGTACGACGATACGCCACAAGGCTGGATTTGTCCAGAGCAGCGTCAAGCATGTAGCTTAGACGGTGGCACCCATTGTTGGTCCTCGTTGGCAGGTACACCCAGACATGAGAACGGCATATGCACCCAAGCTCCGTGTCCACGTATAGAGGCGGGTGCTTCGACGGTGCGAGTCAGAGACAGAAGGACCATTGTTCTCTGGGAGTCAAACGGGTGGTGAGGTGCAGAGCGCATCCTGTGGTAGATACGCTCCAGAAAATGTGCCGCGAGGCGGAACGACACGGATCGAAAGGAGATGCGGACAATAATACTAACTTCCATCGATGAGTCGGTTATTGTATTGCTGGTAGGCTTTGGTGCCATCGCCCTTGCGCTGGAAAAGCACCGCAGCGACACCTTTTGAACGACCTGCACTGTCGTAATGCAGGGTGACGTCTTTCAATGGGCCGACAGTCGTATGGAACAGCTCCTGAGAAAAGAAAGATTGTTAGTTCCCGCCACAGTGAGAATTTGCAAAAGCTCAAACTTACTTTGACCTGCTGTTCGTTGACATCGGGGGGAAGATTGGAAACCATAATTTTGTCGGATGTCTGAGGCTGAGCCTGTTCCGTCGCAGCTGGTGTCTGCTTGGCTGCCTTTGCAGCCTTCGCGGCTGCACGACCTCCTGGGCTAGAGGCCGCACGAGCAGCACTGTTTCCAAGAACTTGGTTACGCGCGGAGCGGCTGCTTGTCCGTCGGATGCCTTTGGGGCGGGACTTAATCATCTTTTGGTTGAGGGAGAGAAAGGGTGAGGTGAGCGCAATGAACTTGTGGCGGGAACCAAATATGGCTCACATCGTCGAGAGACTTGTCCATTTCGTCGGAAGAGAGCGAAGATGTGGGGAAATGAGAGGTGAAAGGACGAGAGGCCTGTGTCGTGGTGGGCGGAGGGAGTCAACAAAGAGGGAATGAGATTGCACATGCTGTGCAAGTGTACACTGGAATATCACGTGGTCAGCGGAGTTGCAAATCGTATTGGCACTCCGACAGGCGTCTTTCGGTAGGCGCTCATTTGACTCCCTCCACCTGCCAACGCGTCGACTCTGAACCTCTTATCGCAATGGCCGGACGTGGTAGAGGAAGAGGAGGAAGAGGCGGCTTTGGGACCTCCAGGGAGCTTCCACCGATGGGTCTTTCGTTTGCAGACATACAGACGATGTCCAGAGAGCAAACTGCATTGTATCCGGTATGTCCTTCAGTTTCCTCGCAGCCATAAACGCAATATCTCAATCAATGGGTGTTCATTGATCATAGCCCATGCGTCCTCCAGTTCTACGAGAATACACCGATAGTGAACGAAAGATCACTCAGCTCCAAATTGGTTTTGCCCGAAGGCTGCGCAATTCTAAATACTACGTTGTAGAAACGGCGAAGAACACAGAGCTACCCAAATACTCGGACAAATATAGGCCTTCCGCTGCAGCACAACCGAAGCTCAAGCGACAGGATCTCAATTCAGCATTCTTCCCAACGGAAATCTTTGAGGGGTACTTCAACCCGAAGAAGATTAAGGGTAAGCGTCTTCTCTCCGTCTTGCGAGATATGTATTCCGACGTGGTAGTAGGTCGCAGAACTGTGGCGCAGAAGAAACGGGTGAACCTCGATAGCATGGTTGAAGATGAAGACGAAAAGGTTGCGTCCTATGAAGCTGTTCGGACTTCGCGCGTACTCAGTCTTTTCTGTTTAGGTCAAGTCAGAAGATGAGGGTTCAGACGCATCTCAAGCACAGGCATCCGACTACGATGCAGAGGAAGAATACGACAACGACTATGCCTTTGACTACTTCGATAACGGAGAAGGGGACGACATGGATGATCTAGGAGACGGTGGAGGAGGTGACGAGGGTGGAGGTATGCGCCTGATTTACCTTTTGTCGACATGCATTGTTAATCTCGCGTTAGGAGGAGACCGTGACTAGTGCAGGACGCGCGATGGCTGACGATTTATTCTCGCAAAATCTCGGCATCTCCGGATCCACGCTCCTGGGCACTCGTAAAAGCTGTGGGGCCTCTTGGTCAGTCTACGGGATGAGGCCCAAGTATGGAAGGAGCTTGAGCTCCGCCCCCCACCCCCGAAGCTCCTTGCCTTAAGCTTGCAGGCATCCACAGGACCCAATGAAATCGGCGGTGGCCAGGTCGAGCCACTGTCCCGAAGCTTGTTCAAAAAGATCAACAATCATCTCGATAGCCATTAATCGCCTATTTACACTTCGTGATGTACCCAAGTGTCCACAAAAGTCCAGGATGTCATGAACGATACAAACTCGACAAAATGCATTAAAAAAGATGTGATAGAATGATTCCAATAGTCCTCCAAGAATCTTCCCCTACAAGAAAACGAATGCTCCAACCAGCGAACAAAGGACCATGCCTCCAGCAGTAAATAGTGCTCGCTGCCATGAGCCTAACGTCACAGCAGACGCGGCATTTCCTGACTGAGCGGCGTTCGCACCAGAGGTTGTGGCTGATGCAGATGGGCGACTCCCAGAACCCGTCGCCTTCTGTTGTTGAAATTTTAGTGCGTGTCGATAAGAGAGAAGAAAGGGTTGCTTACGGTACTCATTCCACTCGTCGTCTTAGCTCCAGAGGCGGTCTGACTGGCACTGATACCGGAAGCAGTGATCTGGCCATTGCTGATGGTTGCGACGTTCTTGCAGTTGGAGGATGACGGGCGAGGATGGGCAGCTGGTGTCTCTGGCTGGCCTTGGAAGAATGTAGAGCCCCCGTAAACACCCATAGGCTGGAAGGTAGACGATCAGAATCAGAGGCGAAAAGCTATCTCATAGCGGGCACACACCTCGCCGCTTTGTCCGTCGCAGGTTTCAAAGACATTGGGATCGTAGCTCGCAGGCATATTCCACTCGCATCCCATCACGTCGTAGATGTGCTGGCAGAATCCTGCAGGATTGGGTCCAGTCGGATTGCAGGCCCTGAAGCAGAACTGGTTTGCAGACATGAAGTTCTACGCCGAATTGAAAAAAATTAATCAAGTCCGCGATTACAAGCCTGAACGGGCTTAACTCACCGTCCATTCATGAATCTGCTGAAGCGGTCCAAACGCGCTCGAAAACACCAGCCCGCCTATGGGATTTCCATTGCCATCAGCGCCGTGAGGATCAAGTTCACCACCTGCATCTCCGGCGGGGATATTGAGCTGTGTGAGGTCGCCGACGCCAGTGATCTGGACAAAGTCGGGAGTCTTGACAAAGTGAGCGCCCTTGATAGAACCGTCTGGAATAAGGCGTGTCCCATAGCCACCCTTCATACACCATGCTACTTCAATACGCTAGAGATCGCGCGTCTCAGTGAGCCGTTTAGCAATCTCGCCTATGTCAGCCATGCTCACCTCGGTATTTCCGACAACGGACTGGGGTCCGGGTTCTGGGGGCGCGAACAGACAGAAGTCATCCACGCCATTGACTAAAAGGCGGTGAGGCGTCAGACTAGCGGGGTATTGAAAACGGCGTTAGACTGACTGTAAGCGTTCTGGCACTGGCTCGTCTGGTTGGATTGTGTCCCGCATTTGTTGGTTCCAGTCTGTCCCTCCTGAGTCTTGTCCGGGAGATTATCTGGCGAGAAGGTCGCGCTATATTGAGCGGCTACCTGGAGAGCGATAGAGGAGACAAGGATGGCAGAGGGTATCTTGAACATGGTGATGGATCGTTATATCGTGAGGCGAGTCGAGCACGATTAGGAGAGCGGGAGGAGAGGAGGAGATTGCCAGGGATCGTGGACGGAGGAAAGGAAAGAGGAGGGTGAGGGCCCTTCGTTTTGTGGTCAGCTTTTATAGTCTCAAACTCAACATGGGCGAGATTATGTCTAAAAATATTCACCGCATTCCACTCCCACCGTCTCGATCGGTCCCTGAGGCCGACGGGCGCTACTCAACTATCCTCCCAGGACCCATCCACAAGACGAAGCACAGGGCTTCCACTCCAACGCTACCGAACTGATTGTGATGATCAAGAAGTTCAGCTCGCTCGAGAAAGTCTTGGATGCTTGCACTTTTATGGTCCAGAAAACTCAGCGATAACTTAGATAACGGAATACATTCACCGCCAATATGAAACACACCTGTGCCAGACTAACAGATAAACGGACTATTCTCCCCGTCAAGCCACACACTAGGTATAAGTACGCTCCGATCTTCTCGAATATACATTATAAACATAATTTATCCAGTCCAGGGGCGCTGTGTGCACGCAAAACGTCAGAATAAAGGACACATGGCAATACTAAAACGGTCACTGACGGGGCCAGGTTGTGTGTAAGTGGCCGGAATAGGGTAGTAGATGTTGATCATAATACCGGGCTCCTGAAAACAGACGCTAATGTCGGCCTGTGGACGTTAGTTTGACGTGAAAGTCACTCACGCGTCCGTTGTAGACACCAGGAATGGCGACGAGGGGGCCTGGCGTGCCACTTCCTCCACCAGTAACTTCGACCTGGCCACAGGAGATGTAGAATTGTGCTGTATGACCGAGGATAAGCCTCTATCGCTGCGAGGAAGACATTCTATTCACCTCCTTGGTAGGCAGAAGCAGAATGCAAAGCGATGTGCTCCATTCGGACTATCGGAAAAGCCGGGTTGGTCAAGAAACTTGAAACTCAAGGCTTTGAAAGAAGTTTGACACACCGAGATATTGACCGTTGGGAAGATTCTTGGGGAGGGTGAAGGTCACGCCAGCAGCATCTAAAAGACATTGAGGCCTACGTCCTCCAATATTCAGGTCGGAAGACTCACTGTAAGAAGGCCAGTTGATGCTGTTCCCGCCGTCAGTGATAGCTGGTTCCTCGTGAACCTACATCGTAGGACGGTCACCCGTGCAGCTAACGTTCACACATGATTTCCCTTACCTTGAACCACACAGCTCCGTCCCCTTTGAATGAGCTGACATCTCCTGGAGCTTTGGCCATGTAGACGTTGACGACCTGCCCGTTGATCGTTAAACACACCGTGCAAGACCCGAGGTCAAGGAACGCGAAGTCAAACTCACACCAGGGTGGTAAATGGTTCCGTCGCTCTGAATACCGAGCTGAGAGCCAGCCGTTACTTTGACAGTGCCTGCGGAGGCCCCCGTCTCAGAGTCGTAGCAACGGAAATCCGCGCTGTTGACGTCGGTGACCTGAAAAAGCAAAAGGAGAGGATTGACGAGATGTTCGTGCGCAAGAAAGACCGTCAAACATACGGGGTTTCTCGAGTTGTAGTTGTTGGTCCTTCGAACATTAGCCCAAGCAGGAGTAACCGCGCCGTTGACCTGGAGTGTCCCGCTTGTAAATGAGCGTGACTACATCAGAGAGTAAAGATACACACCTTGAGAGAGGGGAAGGTGTAGTGTGCATCGACCTGAGAAGACAGGACGAGCGCGACGAACGTAGCTAGTTTGCCAACTGAAGTGAACATCACGGAGGTGTAGGTGTATGTGTCTCGGGCGGGGCACGTAGAGACAGTAGCTCTCCCAGACTCTCTTTATACCTCCAGTCAGTACCCGAGCGATTTAGTGTTGAATCCGACGTATAAACGAAGCTATTCCCGGGCTTAACTTGGCATGATCTCCGGTGCAGAGGCACACCGATTTCCCTCACGAGGCTTTATCATTTCAAGGCCGCCGAAGCATCACTTGCCAGAGAGACATTCAGTCAACCAATGCGGATCACAGACTGAGTAAGAAGAAGAGAGTGGAATTTTCCGAACAATTGCCTAAATTATCGTCGTGGTCATCGTTGAGGCTGGCCTCAGGGGAGAACTTGTTTGATCGTCGTGGTTGAGCGTTTGCCATAAAACCAAGTATCGACTGTCGGTTGACCAGGTATAGCTTCGTCCAGGGACTTTAGTTGTCGTCTCAAGGTGCACGACCGGGCGCCGAACGAATCGTAAGAACCGAGAAAAGGCTCCGATGGTCAAGAGAGCCTCTTGTATACATTCCTGACGCAGGACGAGTAGGCCCAAAGATAGCGAAAGAATGCCATGAAATCGTAAAATTGATTGGCACCGGCATCCAAGGATTGTGATTTCCCGACTGAGATCTAGCAGGGAAACCCTCTTGCCCTGGTGGTTTTAGAATCTCTTCGCCTCCGTTTCTCAATAGCTGCCCCACTCAGAGGAACATAGAGCACCCTGCGGTTCACCTGTTCTTCGGTCCTCCGAGAATCCGATAGCAATATTCACGCACCAGTGACCATTGACCAAGATGTGCACGTCCTTCAATGGCTTGTTATGGCGATACACGTATGCCTCCGGTGCAGCCCACCTGCTCACTCTGAGCGACCAAGCGTTCAATGAGGAGTCCAGACGAAATACTTCGAGTGAGAACACAATGGATGAGTTAAAAAGTGACAGTCGGATGGCGGCTCGCTTCAAGTTTGTTTTTACCGGCTGAACGGAGCGGGACGGCACGGCACAAACTTTGACAAACCAATTACATCGGGACGAATTGCAAGTGCAAGTTGAAGCTGCCAGCCAACTCACATCATCCTCCTTTCCTCTCCCTACTAAGACGTTAATCGTCTCTCTTCCTGTCAACAATGCTTTCCAAGCAAATTATCGCAGTCGCGCGTGGTCGTGGCATGCTCAGCCCAAAGTACCTGAGCGGGGCAACCGTGTCGAAAGGATGGTCAGTGAAGATGCTCTGTTCTATACGTGCGACTCAATTTTGTTTGTATTCATATCAGGGCTACCGCCAGTACACATGTTAAACGAGCGAAATTCCACTCGTCGAGTCTTCTGCAGGGTGAGCCCAAATACAAGCATCTACGATTCAAAACAGCAGAAAGTTCACACTGTTGCAGCGGAAACCGTGAAAGTGCCGCAAATGGCCGAATCCATCACTGAGGGAACTCTCAAGTCGTGGTCGAAACAGGTCGGAGACAGCGTCGCTGCAGATGAGGAAGTCGCAACTATTGAAACTGACAAGGTTCGTGTCTTCACTTCGCGAGATCCGCCGGGTGCTCAACCGTACGTCTGGAATAGATCGACGTGTCTGTCAATGCGCCAAAATCTGGTATCATCAAGGAGCTGTTGGCCAGCGAGGAGGATACTGTTACTGTTGGCCAAGACCTGTTCGTCCTCGAGGAGGGTGAAGCCTCGGAGTGTGAGTTCCGTCCGTGTCGACTAACATATTCGCGCTTACTCTGTTTCGATCTCCTACAGCCTCGTCGCCCAAGGAAGACAAGCCTGCGGAGAGCGAGAGCAAGTCCGAAGATGCGGAGACCGAGTCCAAGCCCTCAGAGCCCAAATCCGAGCCTGAAGCACCCAAATCTGCCCCACCTCCAGCAGGGAAGCCTGCAGAGCAGAAGAAGCCTGAATCCGCTCCTAAGAAAGAGGCTGGAAAGCCGAAATCTCAAGAGTCTCCAAAATCCCCGGCACCAGCAGCTGGTAACCGGAATGAGACTAGGGTATGTGTCGGGTTTACTAAGGTCCAAAGAAAAGGAGTTCACAACGTTTTTTCCTCACCTAGGTCAAGATGAGCCGGATGCGTCTCCGTATCGCTGAGCGTCTCAAGGAATCTCAAAATGCCGCCGCTTCCCTTACCACCTTTAACGAAATCGACATGTCCTCCCTAATGGAAATGAGGAAGAAATACAAGGACGAGGTTCTCAAAGAGCACGATGTGAAGCTGGGTTACATGAGCGCGTTCGCGAAGGCCTGCAGTCTTGCCCTAAAGGAGATCCCGGCCGCCAACGCGTCAATAGAGGGTGACGAGATTGTCTACCGTGACTATGTCGACTTGAGTGTCGCCGTCGCCACACCGAAGGGCCTTGTCACCCCCGTCGTGAGGAATGCTGAGGGTATGAGCTTCGTACAAATTGAAAAGGAGATTGCTGCACTTGGAAAGAAGGTACGCCTCGGCTTTTTTCTAAAACGGCGACCTTTTTAATCCAGTATCACGCGTTAGGCTCGTGACGGAAAATTGACCCTCGAAGACATGGCAGGCGGCTCCTTCACGATGTATGTTCTTTACTCTGCACAGATGACCTATACCTGACCGGGCGATCTATCACCACAGTTCCAATGGGGGCGTTTTCGGCTCGCTGTATGGGACTCCTATCATCAACTTGCCTCAATCTGCTGTGCTCGGTTCGTTGTTATTGATTGAATCCTCGTGTCTTTTGCTGTGCTGACCTTTTATGTTTGTTTCCTGTTCTGCAGGTATGCATGCCATCAAGGAGAAGCCCGTTGTCGTGAACGGCCAGATTGTCATTCGACCCATCATGGTTGTCGCCTTGACCTACGATCACCGATTACTAGATGGTAGAGAGGCAGTCACCTTCCTCGGTGAGTGATCGTTCTACTTCGCTTCATTGTTTGGGAGGAGGTGCTGCTGCTGCTTTAGAGCGGCCATGTATCCCCTCGTTTCGCCTCTCGATCCTCTATCACCGATGCTAAATCCTATTATCCCTCTATTAGTGAAAGTTAGAGACTACCTTGAAGACCCGCGCAAGATGCTCCTTACTGTTTGAATGGGATAACGCAATACACGTTCTGGAGGAGGCGCAATGTATTGATACTATCACCAAACCGGCGGATTTTTTGGCTTCCGTTGTTGACATTAATTACATACTCTTGAATAATATCTCTTTCACTTACTTCGTGCTGTAGATCACAAGAGATATGGGAGGCCGTTGGATTAACGAAAGATAGGTAAGTGCTACAGGCTGTAACACTCCGACTCGAGGCACCGATTGTGGCACAGTCGACGCATGTCCGCCCTCTTACATGTACGCGGGGGAATGGGGTCCCCGTGGCTTCGTCGAAAGCCCTCACCGAAGCATGGATGTTACTCAGAGTCGACTTGTGAATAGCGTTGTATTGCATCCGGGGCAAAGAGGAACAAACGAACGACGTCGAGTCGGAACACGTTGATCATGACTCGCTTGCTCACGTTTGCAAAGATCACGCTCAACACTGGATCTGGGTTGGAACCGACGGATAGCGAGAAAACCAACCTGGGGCTATGGCTCGCGGGAACCCTCTAGTCTATCTGGGGACCCGATGATCGACAGCCTAGTACTAGTAGAATGTAGAACGGCCTGAGTAGGTACCGGTACGGATCTGTGCGTTGGACGATTGAAGATCGAAAACTCTATTCGACGACTCGCAATGACAATGCCTACATTATCATAGTAGAGGGTCGGGTAATCTGGGGGTACACACTCCACAAGCATGTATGCAGTCCGTATTGAAGTCGATTGTGTTTCGCGAAACACCGTTCCTCGAAAGGGAAACTTCGGACCGGGTTTTCGACTAGTCCTGAGAGTGAGGGAAAGGGAGACACGGAATTATCGAGTCAGTTGAGTCGAACGAGACGTGATGAATGTACATACATACACATGCGGTAGCCACGAAGCCCTGCCACGAGCTTGTCAATTCGCACAGTATATGTCTACCATCACGGGAGATAGAACGGGGGACTCGACCCAGAAAAAGAGGCTTAGACCGAAAAGAAACTTGAATTGCAAACGCTATGGGAATAGAACTGGACAGAAACAGCGACAGTAGTATCAGAGACAGACGAGACCCAGAATACATCTTCGGGGACTGATGGATACCCCATGCTCAGGCACCCAGAAGAAATATGTACATAGTCTATGTGTCTGTTCCTCGGGATTACCAGAACTCAGAGTCCAGAATTTATACTTATCTCGTCCGCAGGGAAAAAGAACCACCTGGAATGCGCTACCATTACATAGGACGCCAAGCATCTCGGTCCCATGAATAGACGGAATCGGGTGAGCACCACCTCTGAGCGCATATGGTGACGACTAGTGTTGAGGGATGTTGGGATGTGGTCCTGCGGCAAGCGGGGTAGGTTGAGGAGTATAGGCTGCGATAGGTGGAGTGTTCGTCCTACTCATCTCTGATGATGCTCCGCCCAAGGACACGATACCTTGAAAGTCTATCTCCAAAGTGGCGTGATATGTCTAAAACTTGGCATAGCTTGATATGTTATTGCGTCGCACGACATCTTGTGACAGACGGAGTGGGCTGGACCAAAGGATCTAATCCTAATCTTCCATAGTCTAGGTTGCTCAATTGAATATGCGGCTCGCAGTTTCCGGTAGGGTCCCCAAATGTGAAAGCCAGTCAGACTCGTTCACGACAACCGTAAAATGCTTAGAGACTCACAAGGTGTTTGTAAGTCCGTGAGCTGGTCGGGAGAAAGAGTCCTTACAAATGGTGTTGCGGGAGCAAGTCCACGAGCGTTCACAACGAGGAACACAATTTGAATCGTCATGGCGGGTATTCATCAAGGCCGAAGCGGCACGGGAACGTCTCGGTGACCAGTCTCCGGAACCGGACCTGACCGATAATGAAATCTTCGACATCGCAACACCCGCTGCGGAGTGGTGGCTAAAACTCCATATTCTCCAACTCGCTCCAACTTGTGGCGGAAGTAAAGGGGCTGGATGCTGGGCTTTAATCAGGGATCTTTTGTCATTGGGACGTGGAAGATTTGTTTGTTTGGGTGACCTGTTAGAGAAAATTCTCGATGATTCCGTCCAGGTAACGGAACAAGTAGCCGACTGCTGTCGTGCTGCTGTCGTGTCGGAAATTGCGATGGCTAGTGATATGCTGTTTTTGTTGGAAGACCTGGGGAGTGAGGGAAATTTAGGACGTGTCATGACTGTTTGCAATGGAAATCAGAGTTTGGAACAAAGCAGGAAGAATGCAACGCGAACCCGCACAAAGCATCACATATCGGGAGACAAAGCTGTGGCTACTCCCCTCTTAGCAGACAATAAGGGACAGCAAAGAAGCTCACCATGGTGCCCTTATTGTGCTTTGCTCGTGGCACTACGACTGTTCACGATCTGAAAACGGCCTGGGGTGCCAGTCTGGGAGGTGGACAAGTTCATCCCGCGAACAGGAGGGGGTTGTTCTAATCGTACGACAACCTCGGAGACGAGAAGGACAAATCTTGTTGACGAGGTCCCATGAGCTCGAAGCTCAGGGAGAAGTCGGCTACAAAAAAGGTAGTATAAACTACCCTTATCAGGGTCCTTCCTTCTCTGTTACGGGGCCGGACACAAAAGACGGAGATCTGGAAGAACTCCATCGAAAAAAGAGTCATGGGGACCAGACCTAGATTTAAAAAAAACACACGTGAACTGATAAAACTAAGTGGGGAATGAATGGAGAAATGCCAACGCCTCGAGTACCTGGGCCTCTGATTTGATGAGAGTCACCAAATAGAAAGTACTGGGGTTGGTCCGTTGGGGTGCGAATGCAATGCCATTGATGAATTAGAACAGTGTTTGTCGGATGTACTACATCTGATGGTGGTATGTTCTGATCGACCACGTTGAAGTTGCGCACTATTAGCATGGTCTCGCGTGCAGTCAGACACGACGATTCGATCATGAAAAAAGGAGAAAGACATGCTTGAAAACCACAGCAGAACTGAAACAGATACCTGGAGACGGACAGGCAGTGGCATAATAATTTGACGAGATCAGGCGAGACCGGAAGCAAGTCAGACTGATCGGGGAGACAGCAGGGTTACAGACAGCAGATAAGAAACAATAGACCGAATAGAACCAAGAGAGACAATGGGAAGGAAAAGGGAAGGGATTTGGAGTTTCCTGGACAATGGCCTGGCGCTTGGATTGAGCTTGGACAGGAGGAACGACGGGAACAATCAAAGCGCGGTTCAAGCACCACCACTTTGCGGTTCCAGAAAAGGCAAATCCCGGGCGTAGGGAAGGAAAGGCGTGAGAAATGTCGTGGGGTTATCAGCTGAGCAATCGGAGTGAGAAACAATGCAGTGCCACCGACCAAACAGCCGTAAACCAAAGTACTTGACACGGCCTCGTTTTTAGAGTTCCCACCCTCCGTATCATCCACTCTGCCTGCAACTATACAAGTCCCTTCAACACTCCCCGATTCCCTTCCTCCCTTAATTTCCTCCTCCTCCCCTCTTCACCATCAACAATTTTCAACATGATCCTCGTTCACAAAGCAGCAGCTTTCCCGACCAGTTCTCCTCACAACATTCACCGAAGGCACCCTTCTGCACCCTCTCCGGTAGTCGTGCAGCCGACAAGGACACCGGGCTTGCTCACACTTTCAAAGCCTCTGCAACAGCAGCAACAGCCTCAGCCACGTCAACGGCAGTCCCCGAGGTCAAAGCAAACTCCTCAGAAGTCAGCTGCTCGATCTCAACAGCAAGAGAACGTCGTTGCTCTCAAACCATCACCAGAGATTGTCGACAAGAAATCCACAGTCGCATCGACAGCAGACAAATCTCAGACCCGAGGCAGACAGCAAGCCAAGTCCAAGGACAAGCCTACGAACAGGTGAAGGATCAGCTCATTTTTTGCGGATTTTTCGCAATTTTACGGGCGGGGGGAAGCTGACAATTCAGTTGTATGTGCAGGAGCAACTCTCACTCAGCAGTACGAGGTCGCCGAAACAATGCTCGTCAACCTTCACCTCCTCTTCCCGCACCGACCTCGCAGGCAGAGGGCTCACCACCTCTGTACAAATCCAGCACTTCTAACCTTTTCGATCCTTTCTTGGACGATTCAACTCCCCCAGCTCGCTCCAAGCCTGTACGACCAGCGCCAACACTCGCCTCCCGACCATCAGGCAAGCTTGCCAGGCGTAGACAACCCAACTCTGTTCCCAACAACGCAGCATCCACCACACCTGCCTCGACGCCGGCCAAGGCAATCCCAGTACCCAGGCGGAACAATTCCTCCAATAACATTGTATCCCGTTCAGCCCCTGGCCCCAATCACCTCCATCACAGGTTGACCGTCAAAGCGTCGTCCGAACCTCCTGATGTGTTCCCCATCTGTGACGACGTTTCCGAGGCAGGTGACTTTTGCGACAGCGAAGCACCCGCTAGTCCTCCCCGTACCCCCACACCCAGTGGCCGCACCGCACGTCTAATGTATAATTTCGATGACGGCCCTCACACGGCACCCATAACCGCGACAACCAAGTCCTTCCCATTCAGCTCGGGAAGCTCACCCACCCCGGCCAAGAGGGGTAAGCGACATGCCCGTGTGCCTAGTGAAGGTGTATTCGCCATGTCATCAGATGAGGAGATGTCCACCGGTGGCGTTGGTGATGCAGAGTTGAGAGCTTTGTTCGCAAAGCTTCCGCGCAGGCGTCCAACTGTTTCTCTGACCGAGTCAGAGAAGGAGCGTGCCGCTGCAGCAGCAGCAGCAGCTTACTTCGCGAGTTCCAATTTCCAAAACTCGCCGAGTCCGGAGGAGCTTCCACCCCCTTCATTTGTGTAAATATATTCTCCCACATCGATTGTGTTGCAAAAAGTGCAAAGTATGTTCAGTTTCCTCCATCTCCACGCACACCGTACTTACAACTTTTCAGCTCTTGAAGACTCGCACTCAAAATCGATCTACCCAGCCGACTAGATTCCCCGCCCATCATCTCTTCACTATACCTTCTCACCCTCGTCAATCCACCGTCGTTATCATTATTCGTAATTTTCTACCGGGTCGCGAGCTGTTTGAAGTTCATCTGTATTTTTAGTCTTTCGGCGGCGGGGGTTTTCGCTTTTTACGACACTGCTCTTCTCATTCGGTACCGGCAACCACGTTCAGGACAATCGCGCAACTCGAATGCCATCTTTGGCATTCTTCTCCCACTACTTCCTACCGCCTCGTATGCTGTTGCGGTCAGGTTTCCCTCTACTCCCCAACATCCGCTCTCCACATTGTTTTCGACATCGCATCTTTTTCTCCCTCTCATTGCAACCACCGATCATCTCCTCTTATATTCGCAAGGTTTCTTCTTTGGTTTGTTCTGGAAACGTAGCGCCACGAGCGTGGAGGCTAGGGCTACGTGGTCCAGTGTACGAAAAGAAATGGGTTTTGGCCCAAGGTGGAGAGAAGAACAGCTCGCCCTCGATCCAAAACACTGTACACCATCAATATTTATACCAGGCATCCGTCGCACCCGTCTTTGCTACCATCTTCGGCCGCCCCCCCAATTCTCCAGCTGCCACGACGACGACACCCACCATGCTGCCTCTATCTCAAGGCGTACTTCTTGTGGGCGGCGGTGTGCCTGCGCTATTCTTCCTCGTTGGACTGATCTTGGGTTTTGGAAGAAGCTTATCCTATTCCATCTATTATTTGTCACGTCATCGTTCCCCCCCTCCTCAACCATCTACTCCCTTCTCCGTATACTATTGTTGTTTTTTCTTACCTCCCGCACTCCGCCCTCCCACCGTCTGCGGTTTGCTTTCTACTCGATGTCATTTTTCACGTTTTTCACCTTCACGCGCTTTACTATCATTTTTCCCTTTCTATTGGATTCGTCACTGTAGCAAATATTTGTCGTCGCACCATAACTACCCTTCCCCCTTACATCTAATCATCACCGCTATTTCCCCTCCCAACTCACCCGCTTTCACGTTGTCTCATAGATGGATGCATATCGGGGAGGGGCATTCTTATGCGTTGTACAACTTCCTGTTTCTTACTTTTCACCTTTGCGCGTTACCTTTTCTTTTTCTTGTGCGCCATTTTGACGTTTCTCTTCTACGTCCGTGATGCTTTTCTCGTCACTTTTTTCTTCTCTTTTGTCTTTTCACGGTGTAATTGTTGGTTTTGTGAGTGCTTTTCGCTTCGTCGCACTGTCTACTGTATACTTACTATCGGTTCTAGATTATTGCATGCATACCCAAACAGCATACCCTACATCCCAACCTCCACCTAAAAGCATCAACTGCTCCCGATGCTCTCGACGAAGACAATCATACATCGCTATACAATTTGCATCTTTCTTTATCATCGTCGCAACACAAAAAGGACACAAGATTAGAATGTATATTACTCGTATCCCCATCTGAATCTCTCTGCCCTCACCCATCCCGCCTATTCAACCCTTCCATCGTTGTCATCGTCCTTTTTGAAATCTGCTTTGACAAACCACACACTCTTCCACTTCACACGCAAATTTCATACCTTTTTCCCCCGCTCCGCAACGTATTCATGTATATACTATATCCATCGACCACCACTTTACACCAGGTCCCCGACCACTTACACACACATTCTTTAAACCTCTTTTTTGCATCCTTCACCTTCACCACGACACTCGTTTGTTACCCTTTTTTTTTCGTTACTTGCGATCGCCGCCACAAAGGGGTCCCGACGTATACTTACAGTAGATAACGGTCATCAGTAGTGCACAAGGTACCATAAATACACTTTTTGTTTGTTAAATTTCTGGTGCGATCTCCAGCTTGAGAGACCCAGTTGAACTGAAAGCGAGGTCTGACCGTATTTCAAGTGAGATCGGAACCTGGAGTTCCAGAGCCGCGTGGACCTTGACCGGGATCATCGAAGTTTGAAATGACGATTGCCAGCTATCTCTTGCCGCCATGACCACTACCGATCGTAGAGGGGGAGTAGAGCGCAACTATCAGCGACGGCGACAGCAATCCTCCTGATCTTTTGATTGATTTGGATTTAGATTGAGCTGTGGCTAAGGTATCATAGATCATATATATGTACGAATAAGCTGTTGGTAAGGTACAGTATGCATCAGTAAATCTAGTAGATCGTGTACTTGGAGTGGTGCGTTCCTATGGTAGGGAGGTACTGCTTATGGGTATCACGGAGACGACCCGCGGGAATCTGATCGTTGAGCACGAAGACGCGAATCGTGATGCGGGAAACATCGGAGGCTTCCTGGGCTAGAGGGCGGTGCGTATGTCTGGCAAGGGGTTCATGAGCGTGCACGAGGTAGCAGCTCTGAGCGGCATTAACTGGGGCATCCTCTTGCCCGGCGGCTCAATGACGAGAGCGAGGATTGTCCTGTTCTAGCCGTGGCTGGTTGGGGTGTTAGAAGGCAATCTACCTCTTCTACTTCTTGACCTTCATCCGCCCCAACACATCAGCCAGATCAGTCGGAATCATTCGAAGTCTGGCTTCATTCACTTGAATCTCGATCCCCCGCAACGCTGCCCGAGGGAACATCTCAACGGTACTCCCTCCAAGCTTCACACGTCCGTTTTTCCTTCTCCCGAGCACACACGTCGCCCGAATCAACATCCACACCAGTGGCTCCGCTGATAACTCGACTGTCGGTGGGACGGCTCTTGTACCCTGCACCATACTGAGAGTCGGGATTGATTTCCTGACCTCACGTGCCCGACCGTGCCATAGGGTCCGTCGAGGGGGAGGGGAAGGAGAAGAAGAGGAAGAAGAGGGAGAGGCAGCAGGTTTCCCAGGCGAATAACAAGAGATTTTGCCGTCGCCATCCAAGTCACGTCGACTCTGATTGAGCAACGTAGTTATCCAGCGCTCGCTCGCTCCTTCACCTTGGATCTGTGTGGTGTCGCCGCTTTCGCCGTCAGTGGGTTCGACACCAAGAAGAAGGCGGGCGGATGTCGCATCTCGCTGGAATCGCGTCCGTAAACCGTTCACAACAGTCGAATACGTTCTTCCACTGACTCGTACACCGAGTTTCTCGACGAGGGTCTCGAGAAGGACGATGGCACCTGCGTAGTCGCCTGCAGCGATGAAGGACCGAAGGGAAGTATTGAGTAGGGATTGCGCGGTATTGCTGCTGATGTTGGTGTTGCGGCTGCTCCCATCTTCGGAGACGAACATGAATCGAATCATGTCTGCGAATAATGGTCCAGGTCGAACCGGGGGTTGTGGGGTCGCATGGAAAGCATCAGATGGTTTCGGTGGAGCTCTCGAAGACCGATTTCGTGACGTCGAAGGAGGAGGGGACTTGCGGTTACGGTGTTTCTCGACTTTGTGGTGCTGCAGCCAACTCCATGAGATCAAATCCCACAGACTACTGTATACTGAGGCATTGGGTTGCAGTTCGGATATCCCTGTTTCCTGGCGAGCTTTCCCCAACGCCTCGTATAATGCCATCGTCTTCTTCACGTCACGGCTAGATGCATAGTGGGAGATGAGGGCACTGAATAGCGCAGAGTCGATTCGTATCTCGTTGTAACGGATAGTACGAAGAACACGGTCAATCGTGCCTTGGGAGAGAGGGTCGAAGCTCGGGAGCGAAGAGATGAGCGTTGCGTAGGGCTGAGTGCGAGAAGACGCTATTGACTCGATATCAGCATCCGTATCTATCTCGATACTGACATCGGCGTCCTCAGAACAAATGTCGGTCTGGTCACTGTCGATATCATAGTGGGCAATGACTCGGAATGCCTCGTCGACCATGCCGTCGCGAACGAGCATGCCTACTAAGAGGTTGACGATGACTGGAGATGGGATGTAGTCCTTTCCTCCGTGGGAGATGAATTTTCGAATGGTATGGACAATCAACCGTGGTGGTAACTCCAAGGCCTTTGACAGTCCTAGAAGCCGTACGAATTCGTTCTCTGAGAATTCCCCAGCACCAGTCCCATTTTCACCTCTAACCTGGAAAATCCTCGTGAGCCCATCCATTGCCTTCTCTGGCTTTACCGCGCCGCTGGCGAGCCCAATAACCAGCATCTGTGCGTCCACAATCGGAGAAGGATCGTATTTCTCTTCGACCATCTGCTTGTACACCTTGGAAGCCTCTGCGTACCGGCGGTTGTGAGCAAGAAGACCGATGACCTTCTCGAGCACAATTTGCCGGGTGATGGTCGACTTTCTGATCCGCTTTTCTTTCAGACGGCTACGTATAAAATCTGTCGCGGTGGATTGACGGCTGGAGGGTACGAACATTAGGAATCTTTGGAGGGAGGACATGATGGTGTTAATGGAGGCCTGGTCTTTCTCTTCAGCCGCAGTCCCCGATTGGATGAGAGGAAGAATAGCGTGTTCGTATCGGGGCTCATGAATCTGTGTGAGAGGAAGGATAACATGGCTATGTCGAGGCTCATGATTCCGTTGGGGAGCTCGTCGACGTCGAAAATGGGAATACAGCCGAGAAAGATGTGTGAATTGAGCAGAGCGACATGATTGTTTGAGCATGAAGTCAGCCCTGAGCGTCGTGAGCATGCATGGGGACCCAAGATTCCGAATATGGGAGATATAGAAAGAAAATGAGGGAGTAACTTCATAATCACGTGACGGTTTTCTCTGACAGTGCCCACCTGGCTGATGCGAAAATTGATGCCGCTTCCGAATTTGGAAAGTCGCTCCGAAATGCGCGCGGCAGGTGCTCCTCCAGCCCCTCCACCTCGTACAACTCAAATTCTTTCGTTCATAGAACCGTAATATCCCAACCTGAGAGCTCATAAAGACTTCGCGGGGGCTGTGCCACTTGGCACTGACTAACTTACTGCGTTTATCATTCAACGTTCACGTTCACCCTCGATCGACCCACTCCCCGCTCTCGCTGTTACGGCCAAGAACGTTCAGTATCATCGGCCCTCTTTCTCTTTTCCCCTCGAATTTTCACCTCACCATTCTCGACTCCTTCGCGATGACTTGGTGGCGGACACAGAGCGCTACAGATAAGAATTATGCGGGGATGAGATGGCGAAACGCGTGCTGGGCTTGATTAGGGAGGAAAATAGCAAACCGAGATTGAGTTCTCAGTGAGATCCTGATGGCACTGTTTCTTATGTGTTTGTGCTAACCAAGTTCCATGATAGTCAAGAAATTCGTCTGTAGACTCACGACCATCGGATGCGTATTGCGTACACAGCCGACTTAGATCTGAGGTTCGCGACATGGCGATCGCTGTTGGGTGTCTCAAAGCCATCAAGGCAGGGTGTTTACTCTCCTGGCGAGGGGTTCAAATTGCATGTAATACATCCTTGTCGCTCATTCTTTTCGGTATCTTTTCAGGTCGATCTATTTGTAAATGACGCATCATCTGATATCGGAGGGAGATTCGTACATTGAAGCCGCCGCTCGCTCTCCTCGAATGAATTATTCCGGATTCGCTTCCTCGATTCCTCGATTGGTTGCCTGGGGGTATGCTGAAAGTGATCTGCTACCCGGTGTGAGGGACCCATGAAGTTCACAAAATACGTTTCGGTGAGCTTTCGTTGCTCGTATCTTGACCTCTATGTTTTGTTGAATTGCGGTTCTTTCAGAAAACACGCATCCCTCACCAAGTTCAATTAAAACCTTGTTCAACGGTTCAGTTTCAGGACTTGCTCTCTCCGCCTCGTGTAACGGTCCCCAACCTTGACATCAGAACAAGGAGACACCTTCCGAGGAAATGCCTGGAAGATAGACGAAGAAAATGGTTTTGACCTTGGGGTCCGTGTTGTTGAGGAACTTCATCGTTGACGATATCAGACGCGGGAAGGCAAGTGTGCAATGTGTGTGATCATTGTCAGAGTACTCATGTTGACCAGCAGGCTGCAATGTGCCGCAGAACCTCCTATGAATACATTCATTGTTACAATTGGCTTCAGCTTGACCATCCCCCATTCCCGTCTCTCGCCTTCGTTTCCCTTCTCTCGAACCTGTCTCCCTGCAGCACAAATTCATCTTCGGCTCCCTGGTGAATGCTCAGCTTCATTGTTGGGCTCACGAATACACTTCACCTTCTCGACCAAACCTCGCAAAAGACCGACTAAACCAACCGCAGCACGATGGCCCAGAACATAAACTATGGCAGGGACCAGTTTACTAGTGACAATGTGCAGGTCAACAACTTTGTTTCCCCCATGACCCGCTTGCGGGATGCAATCGTCGGCGTAGGAGCGTCCCACATGTCACAGCAGCAGTTCGACAGGGGGCTAGAGTGCCTCGAGGGAACTCGTGTAGCGATTATCAGAGCTATCCTTGACTGGCTAGCGTCAAAAGATTGGTCTTCCCCGATTTGCTGGCTGTCGGGCGCCGCGGGGGTGGGCAAGTCGTCGATCGCAATGACTGTAGCCAAATCCCGCGAACGTGACGGGCTGGCATCGTCTTTTTTCTTCTTTCGACCCGATCCGAAACGAAACAACCCCTCTGCGCTTGTATTGTCTATTGCCCATGACCTCGCGGTAAGGATGCCATTCGCTGAAAGCTTCATCAACCGGAGGATTTCGAAGGATCCGACGATCCTGGAGGCTAATCTAGAAGACCAGTTTCGAGAGCTCGTCTTCAAACCATGTGTGCGATGGAGGCAGCCAAGGCATCTTGTGTCCAAACTTCCACTCGCACGCAAGGAGCCAACCCTGGTCATCATAGACGGCCTAGACGAATGCAGTGACGAAGATACCCAGCGCTACATTCTCTCGACCATCCTTACCTCCTATAAGCAGTCATGCCGCTTCCCTTTGCGTTTCCTCGTCTGCAGTCGTCCAGAGAAGTGGATTCGAGAAACCTTTGACGAGGAGGAGTTTCGTGGACTTACACGACATTTTCGGCTCGACGACGACGTGTTCCCTAACAAGGACATCGAGCGGTATTACCTCCGTGAATTCAAAAAGATTCGCGAGAGTGCCCAGTTTGTTCGTCTTCCATTTCCAGAAGTATGGCCCTCACCAGAAGATCTTGAGCGTCTGGTAGACAAGTCTTCCGGCCAGTTCGTTTACGCGGCCACCATCGTAAAGATTGTGAAGTCTCGTGGCTGCAATCCCCTTGCTCAACTCAGCAGCATCCTCAGCTACACCCTTGCCAACCCATCCAAGTCATTCGCTCCCATTGATATCCTATACCAGATGATCCTTTCCGACCACCCCAATCCCGAGCAATTGCTCCCCGTCCTAGCTGCGATCTTCATACTCCCTCCTCATGGACACTCCTCGCCTGAGTTCATCGAGCTGCTCCTTGGAATACCCACTGGCGAAGTCGACATCATTCTACGTCCCATGCATTCTGTACTGAATATCCGAGATGCGGACATACCGATTGTCCCGTTTCACGCGTCTTTCATGGAGTTTCTTCATGACAAGTCACGCTCAGAGCGTTTCTACATCGACGCCGCTGCCCAGCATGATTTCTTTGCACAGCGGTGGATACAGGCGCTTGAGCCGAGGAACCAGCCCTCTTCGTAAGTCTCCATAGTCCCTGGCGCAACAGAATCTGAATGGCACCCTGTGCCCTTGTCTAGCTTCAATGATCGGACAAAGTGCACCTTATGGGACAGCTGGACAGACTTTTGCCTTTGCGTAGGGCGACCTAGCGAGGAGTTATTGTCTAGACTTCAAAAGACAGACCTACTGGTGGTTTCCATCACTGTAGCCATTATACATCAAGAGAGTGAAGACCTCCCGTCCATTATCACCCGTCCAATTCAAGCAATCATATCCTGGTTGGCATCAATGCCGGTGAGCTCGTTCGTTATTTAAGGCAGTTTGGTTGGCTCATTTTGCCCTGAAGGACGGTTCGCTACCAGTCGAAATCATCCGTCATTTTCAAGAGACTCTTGAGCAGTTTGAATACGCACTCATGGTTGAGTCCGACGAGACGTAAGGTTTTCTTACTTGTTTATCGTCATTTCTGTGACTCAGCTTCCTACCAACATTGATAGCACCCAGAGGCAACCGAGAGGCTCTCCGTATCGCGAGCTATACGCGCTATACCACTTGATCCTCACAGCCCATCCCGACCCTGAAAGACTTCAACCCATTCTTACCGCAATCCTCGTCCTTCCACCCCATCTCGAACCGTCCCCAGCATATATGGGGTTGTTGTTTGGACTGCCACAGGCAGAGGTGACCCTAGTGTTGCAAGGGATGCACTCAGTATTGGATGTCTGTGGGTGGAAGGACGAGATTATGTTTCGCCACCCCTCATTCGCGGAGTATCTGGTTGACCAGAAGCGGGCGCATGACTTCTATATCGATATTCCCACCCAGAGGCATGTCATTGCGCGACAGTGGCTTCATGGTGTCTCGGCCATCAAAATGCAGACATATAGGTACGGAACCCTTGATCTCTTGTATTCTCGACTGCTGTCTGACATGTACTCAATGTGGAATTTCTAGCTCCGACCAGCTCTACGGTAAAACCACCATCCTATTCTTTACAGAATGGATGGGGTTCTGTACTGGGTTCACCAGACCAACTAGGGACTTAATAGATGGGCTGCGAGACATCGACTTTGCCTCTGTCTTCTTTTGTGTGTGCTTTCTAGCGTTCGTAGAACGAGGGTACTGGACTCGGAGTTGGCCTGGAACCTTTCGGGTTTTGCGTGATTGGATGTTGAAACTCGTAAGAGTACTTTAATTTGTCTCCGAGTGGCCTCTTTGTGCTGATTGTCCGTGATTACTAGGACCCGAGAAACGATTTCGCGCATCCCGCGCAGGGCCTTGTAAATAAACTCGAGGAATCTCCCAAGAGTTTTCATCTTGAACAGTTGCCAGGAACTCTCGCAGATGACGACTTGGTTTTTGCTGTCCTAATCGCCGCAGAATGCGTAGCGCATACCGGTCTGGCATCCAACGTAACCAGAAATTCCCGATATCGAGCGCCGCTTCGCATTACAGAGTGTCATTGCAACATCAAGTCTACAGGAAACGAGCCGGACGGCCCAGCAAAGCACCTCGCATACCAGGAAGCCTGCATACAAGCTGTCAGAGCTCATGTCACCGGGTTCGAAGTTCTGGCCAAAACCACTGTTAACGAAGAGAAATTGAGCAGGATTTTTCAAAGCCTAGTGGAATCGTCGCTTCTGCAACATTGCCGTCTTGACACTGAACTCCTTTCACTTTGTAAGACATTTTTTGGATCCGCGTGTAGAGGCTCGAAACTGCGGTTTCACTATACTGAAGGGGTACGAATGAAAGCCAAGTTGTTTGGCTGGTTTATGGTATGTGCAGCGTTCCTAGTCCAACTTCCGCAGATTGTTGATCTTGCTATTGCACCTACGATCGATACGGATTTCCTCTTTCCTGCATAGACTTTCCGGAAAAGTTTCGCTCGGGAGGCCGCGGCCCTAAACGCACAAGTCCACGCCCTGCCCTGGGACCAGTGGACATGGGTGTAGTCGAACTTAGCTCGAGTTCTAATCACCGCTACGTGATATGGGGTCATTGCAAATATGTATGTATGCAATCATACGATATATAGAAGTTGAACTTGCGGCCATAACATGATACAAGCTTGTAAATAGTTGCGTAGACATGAACGTGCGTTACCACAAAGGAAGTTACGGTAAAATAGAAACAGTTCGATCTCTGTTGGAGGAACCCCACAACCCCACGTGCACAACCTTACTGATCCACCCCCCTTAAATAGTACTCGCAAAGCACCCCCCTTACCCCCAATCCAACACTGGCCTTCACAAACCCCCTCTTCACCCTACACCCCAAACCCCTTCGTCCAATCCAACTCTCCTTAGAATCGTGAACAGACGCGCCAACGCAAAATCGATCCCCAGAGTAGGGCCTTTGTAACAAGCCAGGTTGTCGAAGAAGGCTTCAGAAGTGACGTGGAAGGTGAACATTATGGAGAAGAGACCGCCGTGCCCGCCCCCACTACCGGGCATACGACGGGGTGCGTAGTGTTGGGTGATGTATTTCGGGTAGAATACTCGCTTGATCACGGCGCTTGAGTTGTGGACGGCGCGGGAACAGGGGTGGAGGAAATCAAAGACGGCCTCGGTGTCGGGGTCAATGATTTTGATGCGTCGGTTGAAGCCACGAGAGTTGCGTTACGTGAAGATGACGCCTTGGTCAAAATAGCAATCTTCAAGCGTCCTTCCGAGTGTTCCTTTCAGAGTAGTGTCGGCTTTGGGGTTCAGGACGGTATGATTAGTGTCGAAAGGAAAAACACGCGAATGCATACGTACCTCCCTCCCATAACATCAGAGACCCCGGCAAACATCTTGGTCACAGTACTAACCACGATATCTGCCCACGACAACAACTCCACGCTGTTCATGGAAATCCTAGTTGTCTCGTCGATGACGATCGAAAACCCGTATCAGTTGGCTAACTTTCAAGGTCGGGGTAGGTCTGCGGATCGGAGGAGAGGGTCGGATGGAAATTCCGTGAAGAGTACAAGATTTTTGGTGGGTTGTAACAAGGCTTCGAACTGGTCGAGATCGTCGTTGGTGCTGTTACCAACGTAATGACAACCGGGCCCGATTGTTGGAGGACTTTGAGAGTGTCGGTATAGGGGAACCTATCACCGTGAGGTGTCAGAGAAGCAACGAAATATGATGACGAAAGCATGGACACACCCGAAACAAAATCACCGGAGGAAGCGTAGCCAGAGAAAGCTAATGTGCGCTCCAGATAGTGTTCATTCCGGTAGGATCGAGATATAGGTCGTCTTCCGAAAGTTCTGACCCCTCAGAGTCATGTACTCGGAGACAATGCATCACCTGCAATGTCATCCCAAGCAAGGATACCCGAGACTCTGCGACGCAGAGCTCGTTTGGCTGTTGCGGCAGCTGTGATGGGGAGGTTGCGACCGTATCATTTTCTAGACCGTCGTCATCTAGTGCCTCGCCCCTGCCGCCGAGGGAAGCATTGCGTTGGCCATCCGCGGTTTTCCGTGGTTCTTTTACGGGATAGTGTTGAATAAAAACCTTTTGTGGGTACCGCAGCGCGGGGGAGAAGACAGTAGGAGATGGAAGAGTAGAAACGTCCGGAAGAAGAGCTGCACAACGACTCGATACCCCACTCCCTACTGCCAAAACTGTTTCGCGAGTGGGAATGCATTTTCCGAAAAGAGCACGATGACACGTCGATTAGCGATGGGGATCCATTACGAGTTGTAACTCGTGTACAATCGCTGGAGTCACAGTGCTCGGCGACTGTTTTCGTTGAGGAGAGTGGGCGTTGTTCGCTCTGTGCTTCGACTTCTTGTTCGCAGGCTCAAGTGAGCTAGCGATATAACTTTTAGCTGCACAAAATTTTGCGATACATTGCATGTAGACGGACCTTTCGTTCGCTGAGATGCATGGAACAACGTGGGTATCCATACACCATGGCGTCCGTGACTCGTTTGTCGCCCTCATCGTAGCCAAGATTATCTTTCCATGTAGGCAGAGAGACAGAAATTGCTCGAGGTGTGAATGGAAGAATAGCTGAGCCCGATGCGAGGGCTGTATGGGGCATGGCAGCGTGGTGGTGAGAAGAATGAAACAACGAGGATGTGTTGTTTGATCACGGAGCTGATAGAGCGGGAATGAAGGGAATCGCAGATGGCTTATGGGTTTGCGTCAACGACTCCGATTCGGTGGCCAACATCTCTCGAATTACGTTACATGTGGATAGTGTCTTGCTGGAAACAGCGGTCTTCGTACGTTGTTCTGAGCGGTGGAGCGTCGGCTCTGGGGGTTCATAAGGAGACTTCAGGGCGATAAATTAGTCTCGTTCAACGAATGAAGGGAAAGGAAAATACGCACCTGCCTCAGCGTATGATAAAACCTCCTAGACCATATTCATACAATTTCCAATCGCCTCGTATCGATCCGCCCACGACCATACAGTACGAGATCTGAGCAGCTGAGTTTGGTTCTTTCGAATCAAAAGCGATGGGGACGCTTCGATTCTTCAGGAAGGAAGGCTTGTAGAATGAGCCTTCACTGCAAGCCTCCGTGCGTCCACCAGTCAATTGTATTTCTCTTCGACTGCCTTGGATGGCACTGTGTATCGATGATCACTTCTGCAGGGTGATGGTCGATGTCTTGTTGATCCATTTTGTTCTCTCGGACGACTGCGCGTTGCGATGGCATGATGGCGTGAGGGTATGTGCATTGGGACTTTTTGAAGGCCTAGTCTTTTCTTTCTCTTCGCCCATGAGTGAGAGGATCTCGACGGAGTTGGGCAAAGTGATAGGGTTGGTTTGAGCATGCAATCAACATGAGCAAACCAGAATCCTGACAATGAATCATTGAATGTGGGGGAGGATAACGAGGCGTGAGGGGAAAGTAGAGACTCATAGTTCTGGAGAGGTGCTGAACGATCACGTGGCGCTTCTCGCCCAACGTCGTCGTTAGACGCCTGTCCAACTGCCGGCAGCCTGACCACCGACCACAATCGCCTCAGCCAATCGACCCCCCTCCTTAGGTTTCGTCAGCAGACGCCTAGAGTTGCTATCTAGCTCGAAGATTTATGCCTGTGATCATGCCGTCGATGGCTCCTCCCGTACCACCCTCGTTGCCTATCAAATCGAACGGACAAGCGAGCGCCATCCCACTACAAGAAGACCCACTCTAACATCGGGTTTCGACAGTATGATTGAACGTTCCTATTGTATCGGACTCCATTGCCCCACGACTCGCAACGATGCTGCTGAATTATGGACCATTTTTCAAAGGCCATGTTCCTCGCTGTGTCCCGTCCAATCCCTATTTCCCCAGTCCATCTCCAGACCCGTGATGATATCACACAAATAACGAAAGGTCCGTGTTCACCACTTAAAGATGCTCTTCAAAACCTCATGACTATGCGCACTATAGACGAAAGTAAAGGACGACAAACCACGACTCGAGCTGCTCATTCCTCTTGATATCCTCTCGTCACATCTCGATACGCCGTACACGGCACTTTCGACTACACATTCTAGAACCTCCGAGCCCACGCGCGCACTCGCTCGATCAATGTGTCTGGCGACATTCATCAGACAGTACATCCACGGCGCGAGCAAAAGTCGTTTTTGGTGTTGATGGGTCGGAGGAGAAGGTTTGGGGGATGCAAGGTGACGGTGATGGCGAGATTGAGGATGAAGATGTAGTAGCAGAGGACGCAGAGAGTAGTGGAGAAGAAGAGCCACCGGATTTTGATGCAGATGAAGATGTTGATGATGAGGAAGATGGCTGCCAATCTGTTCCTCAGGCAAACTCAGAACAAGGTCCCCACGGACACAGCTCGCAACCACGAAACCTCAGCAAGTGAACGCGAACGCGTACCTTCGATCATACGCCGAGCTCCGAGCATAACCTCAAGGCAGACATACCCTTCTCGAATACGTTGACGAGGACAGAAGGTGAAGGTCGTGGTATGAGCTCTGAACTAGGTGAATTTACTCTTGTCACTGCGCTTCCCGAGCTGATTTCGACATTCTCTAGCCCCAAAAAAAACACGTATCGTCATCCTCCGAGTACCTCGAAGGCTCGAGCATCCTGCTTAGGTTCCGAGAGAGAATATGCACCGTACCACGAAACGTGTTGTTTCCCTCCCAACATCTTCCTCAGCCTTCCTCTCTCTCGCAACCCTCTCGAGATCATCGTACCGCCCAAACGCAACTAACGGCTCCTCGTTTGCGGCCAGTGGATCACTGAACAGGATTTCCTCCGTTTCGAGCTTCGTGTCGGGGCCCAATTGCTATGTGGAAGCCTGTACGCATATGAAGGAAAACAGTCAGGATATCGCTAGACCGACAAGCGAGGTTCGGAGTGCTGAGGGGTGATGTATGTAGGGTAGAAGACTTATTTGATTACACCCGAGCGGGAATGGAGGAAAATCGCCGATGGCTTCTGCGGAGTCGATGGTTTTGATTCGTCAGTCAAAGTCCCGAGAGCTACGTTCCGTGAAGATGGCGTCTTGATCGAGGTAGAGTGCGACGATTTTGATACAGGCTTGTGATTCCGGGGGTCATCGCTTCGAATTGGTCGAGATCGTTGTCAGTGCCATTGGAGGACTTTGAGAGTGCCGGTGTATATGAACATGCGACAGAAACAAGTTTCGTTCAATTTGTTAGTCAAGGTCCCGGGCAGCCCACTGCGCTGGGCCCTTGTGCTTCTACTCTCCATCTAAGTTAGGCGGGTGAAGCCCCGCCATGAGCCATATAGCGCGAGGTTGTTAGCGTTGAACTCGAGGGCATGGCATTGGGCTGTGACCTGTCTATACCGCACCGGGCTATCACTCCGTTTCTCAAGGCAAGGAAGAGCTGCTTTCCAACTCGGCGGCTTCAAAACAATCCACAGACTACACTGTGGATGACGGACATGATGAGCAAGAGACCTTTTTGAAAACGAAGAGATATTCACCTTGTGCGTGTCTAGCTTCTGTCTCTGCCTTAACCTGTAGCTTTCCCAAGGATCCTGGTAAATCCTTCGCATGGCCGATTAGCTCGCAGTCAATGTCGAATGTAACGGGTTGAAAGATGAAAAAGGTGTTAGAATCAGATCTAGTCAATTGGTATACGAGTACTTGGCTAGTCCTCCTTCAAGTTACAGTATTTGAGAGAAAGAATGGGAAGTATGTGCGCTGCCCGCCGTTGAAGACGACGGGCTCGAGAAGGCTCGAGAAGGAAGTACCGAGGAAATACTGTTCCTAACGGACCTGGCGGGCCGGGGCGTGGGGTTCCGAATCTAAAGATGGAGATTGAAACGACACCGCCAAACCAGACAGCTCTCGACAATTCCACATTCTCGTTCCTTCTCTCAGTGTTAATCCCCTACAGCACAGATCTCGACTTGGCACCCTAAAGATCATCATTGAGCTTCGTTAATTCCTGAGGATACAGACAATTGTTCCTCGTAGTACAGCCTCAACGTCGAACTTCGCCGAATCGCCCTTTTAAAACCTCCTCGCAGACCTCTGACTTGACGAGGAATCAGAACACCTCGCAGAATATGCTCCAAGATCCACAACCAAAGCACAACCAAAGCGCGATGCCCCGGACGAACATAAATCACGGCAGAGACCAGATTCTTGGCGACCGCGTGGAGGTCAACAACGTTGGGGTGCAGCAGAACTTTGCCACAAATCTGTCCAGCCGTGAGTCTTTCACCTCCCTCCTATAACCGAGACTTCTGACAGAGGTTCTATAGCCCGCATGACTCACTTGTGTGATGCAGTCGCCGGCGTAGGAGCATCCCACCTATCAGAACAGCAGTTTGACAGGGGACTGAAGTGCCTTGAGGGAACTCGTGTAGAGATTATCAGAGCTATCCTTGACTGGTTAGCGTCAAAAGATTGGTCTTGTCCATTATGCTGGCTGTCGGGTGCTGCAGGGGTTGGCAAGTCGTCGATCGCGATGACTGTAGCCAAATCCTGCGAAGGCGACGGGTTGGCATCGTCTTTCTTCTTCTTTCGACCTGACCCGAAGCGGAACAACCCCTCGGCCTTCGTATTGTCGATCGCCCACGACCTTGTGGTAAGGATGCCATTCGCTGGAGACTTCATCACCCAGACGATTTCGAAGGATCCGACAATACTGGAGGCTACACTGGAGGACCAGTTCCAAGAGCTCGTCTTTAAACCCGCTATGCAAAGGAGTACCCTGAGATGGCTTCTGCACCAATTTTGGCTCATACCCAAGGCGCCAAGCCTGGTCATTATAGACGGCCTGGATGAATGTGGTGATGAAGATACTCAGCGCCGCATTCTCTCGACCATTATATCCTCCTACAAGCAGTCACGCCACTTTCCTTTACGTTTCCTCATTTGCAGCCGTCCGGAGAAGTGGATCCGGGAAGCTTTCGATGAGGATGACTTCCGTGGACTCACTCAGCATCTTCGGCTCGACGACGAAGTGTTCTCCAACAGGGACATCAAGCGGTACTACCTCCGTGAGTTCAAACAGATTCGCGAGAGCCCCCAATTTGCTCGTCTTTCATTTCCAGCAGCCTGGCCCTCACCAGAGGATCTTGAGTTTCTGGTAGACAAGTCATCCGGCCAGTTCGTTCACGCGGCCACCATTGTAAAGATCGTGAAGTCTCGTGGCTGCAACCCCCTTGCTCAACTCAGCAGCATCCTCAGCTACACTCTCGACAACCCATCCCGGTCGTTCGCTCCCATTGACTTCCTATACCAAATGGTCCTCTCCAACCACCCTGATCCCGAGCAATTGGTCCCCGTCCTTGCTGCAATCTTCATGCTCCCTCCTCATGGACCCTCCTCACCTGAGTTCATCGAGCTGCTCCTTGGACTCCCTACCGGCGAGCTCGACATCATCTTACGTCCCATGCATTCTGTACTGAATATCCGAGATGCGGGCATACCGATTGTCCCGTTCCACGAGTCTTTTATGGAGTTCCTTTATGACAAGTCACGCTCAGAGTGTTTCTGCATCGACACCTCCGTCCAGTATGATTTCCTTGCACAGCGGTGGGTGCAGGCACTCAACCCGGTAAACCAGCCCTCGTTGTGAGTTTCCTCTTTCCCTCGACGTAACAGAATCTGAACAGTATTCCCTCTAGCTTTAACGATTGGAGAAAGCGCACCTTGTGGAAGGGCTGGGCGGATCTTTGCCTTTGTGTGGAGCAACCCAGCGAGAAGCTTTTGTCTGATCTTCAACAGACAGACCTACTAGCGATTATCATCAATGTAGCCATCACACATTCTCAGGCACGTGAAGAGCTCTCGTCCATTATCACCCGTCCACTTGAAGCAATTATATCCTGGCTGGCCCCGACGGTGAGCTTGTCTGTCATCTGAAGGTAATTTGGTCTACTCATCTCGCCGTAAAGGACAGTCCTGTATCGGCTGTAATCGTCCGTCATTCCCAAGATATTCTCGAGCAGTTTAAATCCGTCCTCATGGCTGAATCTGACGATAGGTAAGATTTCCTCACCTGTTTATTGTCATTCTTGTGACTCAGCTTCCTTGCGACATCGGTAGCATTGAGGAACAATCGAGAGGGTCTCCGTATCGCGAGCTACATGCACTATGTTACCTTGCATTTATGACCCACTGGCATTCCAACCATTATGAGAACCTTCGTCCAATTCTTACTGCTATTCTCGCCCTTCCTATCAATCTCAAGCTATCCTCAGAATGGATAGGCTTGTTGTTTGATATGCCACCCGGAGATGTCGCATTGGCGTGGCAAGGAATGCACTCGATACTGCATATCCGTGCATTCGGGAAGTTTGATCGGATTGGTCACGACGTGGCGCACCATCTCCACATAGATATTCCCGTCCAGAGGCACAATATTGCGCGACAGTGGCTTGACGGCGTCTCGGCTTTCAAGATGCAGGCGTATAGGTATGGAATTCTCAGTCTTCTGTCTCCTCGACTGCTGTCCTGATACATACTCGATTTGAACTTATCAGCTCTGATCAGCTCTATGGTGAAAGCACCAATTCGTTCTTTACGGAATGGATGGAGTTCTGTACCACATTCACCAAACCAACTATAGACTTGGTGGGCAGGCTGCGAGGCGTCGACTTTGCCTCTGTCTACTTTTGCAAATGCTTCCCATACGGTCGTCATATTAAAGATTGGCATGAAACTTTTGAAGCTTTGCGTAGTTGGGTTTTGAAAGGCGTAAGTGCACTTGAAACATCGTCTCTGAGCGGAATCTTTGTGCTGATTGCCCATAATTACTAGGATTGGCGAGTGGGTTTCACCCGTCTCGAGCAGGGCCTTGTGGACAAACTCGACAGACTTCCCAATAGTTTTCACCTTGAACAATTGTCAGGACCTCTCCGAGATGACGACTTGATTGTTGCTGTCCTGGTCACCTCAGAATGCTCAATGGGCACCCTACTGGCACGTAACGCAACGGAAAGGTATCAACGTCAAGCGCCGCTTCGCATTACAGAGTGTCAGTGCGATGCCCAGTCTATAGGGAACAAGTCAGGCGATGCAGCAAAGCACCTTGCGTACCAGGAAGCCTGCACACGAGTTGTTAGAGCATATGTCACCAAGTTTGAAGTGCTGGCCAGAACCAACGATGATGTATGGGAGTTGAACCGGATTTTTATTACCGTAGTGGACTCGGCGCTTCTGCAACATTGTCGCCTTGATACCGAGCTCTTTTCGCTCTTTAATACAGTATTTGCATCTGCGCGTGGATGCTCGCTATTACAGTTTTACGGCGGTACCAATGATAGGGAACGACTAAAGGCCAGGTTGAGTGACTGGATTAAGGTATGTACATCATTTCTCATCCAACTTCCACGCATTGCTAATTTTAATGCTGCGCCTCCACTTGACATGGATTTTCTCTTTCGTGCATAGACTTTCCCGGAAAGTTTCGCTCAAGAGGCCGCGGAGATAAAAGCACAAGTCAACACCCTGTCCTGGGACAAGTGGGGTGTTAGAATTTTGCTCTAGTTTGCATCATCGCTATGTGCGAGTCACGTATACGGTATAGAAGAAAAAGTTGCGGATGTAACACGATACGACCTTGCAATTGGATACAAAAGCAGCAATAATACACTGAGACATGAAAAGTCCTATTGGAGGATCCTGGGTGCGGTGGTAATAGTAGTGATAATGAACGAGGAAAAGACACGAAGAAACCTGCATGTAGTTGGATACACATTGCGAGGAACAAGCGAAAACAACAAAACGATTTCCTGTTGGAGAAAACCACATATCGGAAAATGAACGGGGAGCATCAAGATTATCAATGGGCCATGATGGTGAACGAGAGATGAACGTGAGATGGAAGGACGGAAGAGATAGAACGAGGAAACATGTAGTTGGATAAAAATGTAACGTTCGCGCGTCAGCGGAAAAGGAAGCCAGCGATTCCTGTTGGAGGGACCCCAAACGAGAAGGTGACTACGCCTCCTTCCCAGCCACACCCACCGCCCTCTCAGCAGCCCCCGCCACCCCCTCAAACGCCCTCACAAGCACCCCCCTCACCTCCAACTCAACACCAACCCTAACAAGACCCCTCTCCACACCAAATTCCTTAGCCCAATCCAACTCCCCGCAATGAGCCAGGATTGTAAACGGACACGCCAACGCAAAGTTAGTTCCCAGACTCGGTCCTTTGTAACAAGCCAGGTTGTCGGAAAAAAGCCTCAGAAGCAACGGGGGATATGAATGTTATGGAGAAGAGACCGCCGTACCCCCCGTTTTTAAGACGCCGAGGGTCGTAGTGCTCGAGGGTGAGATATTCGGGGTAGAAGATCTGTGATTACGCCCGGGCAAGAATGGAAAAAGTCGCAGATGGCTTCTGCGTTCGCGTCGACGATTTTGATGCGTCGGTCAAAATCTCGAGAATTTCGTTCCATGAATATAGCGTCTTGGTCGAAGTGACAATCTTCGTAAGTCCTTCCAAGGGTTCGTTGAGCAGCGTAATGTCGGCTTTGGGGATTCAGAACGAGGCTAAAGCGATACGATCAGAACTTGGGAGGGACAAAGGGAACGGGAAGAAAGTACCTGCCACCAAACACCTTCGACAGACTACTCCACATCATCGAATTCCCCAACGTCTCGTCGTTGACGATCCAAAAACCCGTAGCGGTCGGCCAACTTTCGGAGTCGGGGGGAGGTCCGCGGATCGGAAGAGACGGTTGGATAGGCATTTTGTGAAGAGGACCAGAACGTGGTTGGTGAAGCCTTGTAACAACGCTTCGAAATCGTCGAGATTGTTGTTGGTGCCGTTCCCAACCCCGTTTTCGTGAGATTTTTTGAGGATGTCGGCGTAGGGGAACCTGGCCACCGTGATGTGTCAGAAGATGCAACTAAAATCTCAGGGCCACGACGATACGCACCCAAAATCAAACCCTCTTCGTCTGAGGAAGTGTAGACGGACCAAGTGCCATATAGCGTTCGTCCCAGTAGGGTGAAGATCAACGTCCTCTGGAATTTCCGTGATGCCTCGTGTACTCATACTCGGGGCGTCGTCGTCCCGAGCGAGGAGACCCAAAATTCTGAGACGTAGTGCTCGTTCGACCATTGCAGCAGCTGAGATGGGAAGGGAAGGACTTGATATGACCTTATCGTTCTCCCGAGGAGTCATCGATCATCGTCCAGTGCTTCGCTCCCTAGGGACATATTGTGTTGGCCATTCGTGAGTTTGGGTTGTCCTTTCACAGAATAGTATTGATTGCAAACTTTTTGTGGGTACCGCGGCGATGAGTAGGGGACAGTAGGAGACCCGAGGCGGGGACCCGTCCGGAAGAAGAGCCAGACAACTCGATATTCGACCCCTCGCATGCTGCCAAGACTATTTATGCGAGTGGGAACGCATCTTCCAGAACGACAGGCACGGTGTAGATGTCGAATATCGATGTGGACCCATCACCGCACCGTACACAGTCGATGGAGTTGCTGAGAACACCACCACTCTTGTTTCCGTGAGCTCCGAGTTTGCGTACGTGGATTCGACCGAGCTGTCGAGACCTTTTAGTTGCCACAACTTCTGCAATGAATTGTGCGTAAACGGACCTTTTGTATGCTGGGATGTATGAGACAATATGGGTGCCCAAAAACCATGGCATCCGTGACTGTTTGTTCGCTCTCTTCGTATCCAACCTTCTCTTTCTATGTAGGCAGTGAGACGGTAATTGCATGAGGTAATGGAGAAACGGCTGAGCCGGGTTCAAGAGAGGTATCGGGCATGGCGACGTGGTGACAGTGAGGAGAAGTATAAAACAAAGAGCGTGTATTATTTGATCACGGAGGTGAGGTAGCGAGAAAGGAGGGAATTGGCTTGTGCGTCTGCATCGACAACTTTGACCCGATGATCAAAGTCTCACGAGTTATGTTCCAAGATAGCAGTCTTCATATGTTGATCCTGTCGCCTTTGAAGGCTCAGAACGAGGCTTCAAGACGATAGATTAGTCTCACTCGACCAACTAGGAGAAAGGAAATTACGCACCTGCCTCAGCGTTCGATAAAACCCTGCCAGACCATCTCCATAAATTCCCGATCGTCTCTGTCAATAGCCCTTATCGATCTGCCAATGACCGGAGGAGAGAATTGAACAGAGTGCGATAACTGAGCAGTTGCTTTCTCGTTTGGCTGGTGTGATGGGGAAGATTCACGACTCGTGGCTTCTGGTGGTCAACTTCTAGTGTCGGTTGGAACGTTTTCGTAGGAGGAGGAGGCAGGTTGAAACGTCCAGAAGAGCTACCCAGGTGTTCTGCCAGACCGCTCCCTGGAAAGATTTTTGTGCGAGTAGGAATGTGGATGCCAAACTTGGGACCGCCCACCGCTCCCTTCGATAATGACTTCTTGGGGAGAAACAGTTGTGAAATGAATCATCACTGCAAGCATCTGCACGTCCACCAATCAACTGTGTTTTTCTTCGACTACTCGTACACCTCTGTATATCGATGACGAATTTCGCCGTGTGAGTCGATCCGTTCTGTTCTCTCATACGGGTATGAGGGCGTGTGGGATACGAGCATTAGGAATTGTTGAAGGACTGGTCTTCTCTCCTTCTCTTCGCCCACGAGAGGAAGGATAGCAAGTCCATGATTGTTGGGACTCGTCGAGGTATTCGGGCAGAGCGACATGGTGTATTCGAGCCTGCGATCGGCGTGGGTAAACCAGAGTCCTGACAGTGAATGTGGGGAGGATAACGAGTCTTTTTAACGAGGTCCAAGGAGAATTCTGGAGAAGTGCTTCACGATCACGTGGCGCTTCTCGCCCAACGTCGTCGTTAGACGCCTGTCCAACTGCCGTTAGACGCCTGTTCAACTGCCGGCAGCCTGTCCACCGACCACCACAATCACCTCAGCCAATCGACCCCCCTCCTTAGGTTTCGTCAGCAGACGCCTAGAGTTGCTATCTAGCTCGAAGATTTATGCCTGTAATCATGCCGTCGATGGCTCCTCCCGTACCACCCTCGTTGCCTATCAAATCGAACGGACAAGCGAGCGCCATCCCACTACAAGAAGACCCACTCCAACATCGGGTTCCGACGGTATGATTGAACGTTCCTATTGTATCGGACTCCATTGCCCCGCGACTCGCAACGATGCTACTGAAGTATGGTCCATTTTTGAAAGGCCATGTTCCTCGTTGTGTCCCGTCCAATCCCTATTTCCCCAGTCCATTCATCTTTCTCCAGACCCGTGATGATATCACACAAATAACGAAAGGTCCGTGTTCACCACCTAAAGATGTCCTTCGAAACCTCATGATCATGTGCACTATAGACGAAAGTAAAGGCCGACAAACCACGACTCGAGCTGCTCATTCTTCTCGGTATCCTCTCGTCAATTCTCGATGCGCCGTACACGGCGCTTTCGACCACACATTCTGGAACCTCCAAACCCACGCGCGCACTCGCTCGATCAATGTGTCTGGCGATATTCATCAGACAGTACATCCTCGGCGCGAGCAAAAGTCGTTTTTGGTGTTGATGGGCCGGAGGAGAAGGTTTGGGGGATGCAAGGTGACGGTGATGGCGAGATTGAGGATGAAGATGTAGTAGCAGAGGACGCAGAGAGTAGTGGAGAAGAAGAGCCACCGGATTTTGATGCAGATGAAGATGTTGATGATGAGGAAGATGGCTGCCAATCTGTTCCTCAGGCGAACTCAGAACAAGGTCCCCACGGACACAGCTCGCAACCACGAAACCTCAGCAAGTGAACGCAAACGCATACCTTCGATCATACGCCGAGCTCCGAGCATAACCTCAAGGCAGACATACTATTCTCGAATACGTTGGCAAGGACAGAAGTGAAGGTCGTGGTATGAGCTCTGAACTAGGTGAGTTTACTCTTGTCACTGCGCTTCCCGAGCTGATTTCGACATTCTCTAGGCCCAACAAAAACGCGTATCATCATCCTCCGAGTACCTCGAAGGCTCGAGCATCCTGCTTAGGTTCCGAGAGAGAATATGGACCGTACCACGAAACGTGTTGTTTCGGGAGTCGGAGAGGAACGCGAGGTTCAGTTCGTATCGAGCGAAAACAATGTAGATACCCGGCGCAAGGGCAAGTTGCAAGGTATCTGAAATATTACCAGCTATAACTCGCCAGCATCGGGGGCAACAATGGTTCGATAATGATTGCGACACAACGATTTATTTTTATTCCTATCTCCTATTTCTATTTTACGACACCCAGAGCTGGGCTTTTGGCCGAGAACGACTAAAGTTCGTGCCCTCTACTTTTCGCCGCAGTGCCTGCCACAGCTGTAACGCTATAGCAATCCCAACATCAGAACTCCGTGTGCCAGGGTTTCTGGGTTCGCGTGGGCCAAAGGCGACGCGTTGAGCTCTTCGGGTGTGAATGTCCCCCTGAAACTCGAGAGGGGTAAACGGGAGCCGCCACTCGTTGTGAAGCCGTTGGCGTTGCTCGTTTCTATCCTGTTCGAAGGAATTGAAGTTGAAAGCGCTCAGTTACGAACACGAAGTAAACTCACTGCCATCTTCAAATACTCGTCCGGGAAAGAAGGGAAGGACAGTCAAGAGGTTTTTGTCGAGGTCTTCTCAATAACCTTGTCCTCTTCGTCCTTTTCGTCGTGGTTCGTCACTGTGGATATCAGGCAGCGGTGTTGCCCTTGCCCTTGCCCTTGACCGATTATCAGTGTGTTCGCGTTCTACGGTCGGGTCGACCTAATCAGCAGAGGTGGAAGTCGTCGAATTATCTCCTCTCAGCCCAGGGCTCCTAGGTCGAGGTGATAGCTGGTGTAGGTATGTACTGGATGATATTGTTGCTCCTGAAGGAGCACAGCAGCTCGAGGATGAGTATTTAAGTAGTATTCCAGCTCCTCTTGATAAAGCTGTCACTAGAAATCACCCTGTTTAGTGGGAGCAAAACAAGTACAGATCGCCCTTCGCGAGCAAAGCAGAGGTGAACTCACCCTCCCAGCATCTTCCTCAGCTTTCTTTCTTCTCGCAGCCCTCTCAAAGTCCTCGTACTGCCCAAACGCAACTAACGGCTCGTTTGCGGCCAGTAGATCACCGAACAGAATTTCCTCCGTCGTCTCTCCCCCTTCCTCTCGAGAACTTGGTTTTCCTTCTATTTCACGCTTCGCGGTGGGGCCCAATCGTTATGAAGCAGTCTTCGCGCGGATGAAGCAAGACAACCGGATATTGCCAGGCCGACAAACGTGGTTCGGAGTGCTGAGGGGTGATGTATGTAGGGTAGAAGACTTGTTTGATTACGCCCGAGCGGGAATGGGAAAATTGTAGACGGCTTCTGCGGAGTCGATAGCTTTGATTGAAGATTCATCAAGCAAAGTCCCGAGAGTTACGCCCCGTAAAGATGGTGTCCTGATCAAAGTAGAATGCGAGGATTTTGGTGAAGGCTTGTGATTCTGATTATCATCGATCGCTTCGGACTGGTCGAGACCATCGTCGGTGCCGTTGGAGGACTTTGAGGGTGTCGGCGTATGAGCGTGCGACAGAAGTCTCAGTCAATTTACTAGCTAAGGCTCCAGGCAGCTCGCTGCGCTGAGCCCTTATGCGTCTGCTCTCCACCTGAGCTGGGCGGGTAAAGCCCTGCCATGATCCATATAGCGCAAGGTTGTTGGCGTTGAACTTGAAGGCATAGATAGCATCGGGCCGTGACCTGTACCACATCGGGTTATATTTCTATCTCTGAGGGAAGGAAGGAGGCAAGGAAGGGTTGCTTTTCAGCTCAGCGGCTTTGAGATTATTGACAGACAACGCTGCGGATAAATCGATGACCTATTCAAAGGAAAAGAAATACTCACCCTGTGCGTCTCTCTCTACCTCTGCCTTAAGCCTCCAGCTCTCCAAGCATCTTCGTGGATCCTCTGTATGGCTGACTGGCTCACGATCGATTGTTGAATCAGACGCGTTGAAAGATGGAATAAACGTTGGATTCAGACTTAGTAAGGGGGCACACGGGCACTTGAGAGGTCTTCCTTTGAGTTGACACGATAGCTGAGAGGATGGGGGACTATATGAGCTGCTCGCTGTTGAAGACGACGTGCTCGAGAGAGGTAACGCACGAAAATTTGGCGCATGCCATGAGCCAAACAATCGGAGTTGGCGGGCCGGAGCTCAAACAAAGAAGGTTCGAGGGGATCAAAACGACACCGCCAATAAACTGCTGTCTTCATGACCAGTGCTTGACGGTCCCCCACTTACTACACATTTTCGCCTTTTCCGTTGTTGCCTTTCCCCAGACTATCCCCCCTACAGGCTACAGCACGGAATTGGGCTTGGTACCCTAAAATCATCAAGTCTTGTTACCAATCGGCCCTGCGGATACCGGGAAGACCATCGCTCCTCGACAGCTTCGCCGCCAAACTTCGCCGAATCGCCCTTTCCAAACCTCCCCGTAGACCTTGGACCTATCATATTTGACGAGGGAGAGGGATGAACCATGGTCCAAGATCGAGGAACAGCTACAGTGCAATGCCCCAGACGAACATAAATCGCGGTAGAGATCAAATTCTTGGCGACCGCGTGGAGGTCAACAACGTTAACGTTGGGGTGCAGCAGAACTTCGCCACCGATTTGTCCAGCCGTGAGTCGTTCTCTTCCCTCCTAATAATGTGGCTTCCGACAGAGGTTTTGTAGCCCGCACAACTCACAAATTGTGGGATGCTGTCGCCGGTGTAGGAGCTTCCCATCTGTCACAGCAGCAGTTTGACAGGGGACTGGAGTGCCTTGAGGGAACTCGTGTAGCGATTATCAGGGCTATCCTTGACTGGCTAGCATCGAAAGATCAGTCTACTCCAATGTGCTGGCTGTCGGGCGCCGCGGGGGTTGGCAAGTCGTCCATCGCGATGACTATAGCCAAATCCTGCGAAGGCAAAGGGCTGGCGTCGTCTTTTTTCTTCTTTCGACCTGACCCGAAACGGAACAACCCCTCCGCCTTCGTATTGTCCATTGCCCACGACCTTGTGGAAAAGATGCCATTCACTAGAGGCTACATCAATGAGAGGATTGCGAACTATCCATCGATACTGGAGGCTAGCATGGAAGACCAGTTCCGAGAGCTTGTCTTCAAACCCTGTGTACGATGGAGACAGATGAGGCGTCTTATGTCCAAACTTTCACTCACACCCAAGGAGCCAACCCTGGTCATCATAGACGGCCTAGATGAATGTAGTAACGAAGAAACCCAGCGCCACATTCTCTCGACCATCTTATCCTCCTACAGGCAGTCTCGCCACTTCCCTTTGCGTTTTCTCATTTGCAGTCGTCCGGAGGCGTGGATCCGAGAAGCCTTTGACAAGGCGGACTTTCGTGGACTCACCCAACATTTCCGGCTCGATGACGAAGTGTTTCCTAACAGGGATATTGAGCGGTATTACCTCCGTGAATTTAAAGAGATTCGCGAGAGCCCCCAGTTTGCTCGTCTCCCATTTCCAAAAGTGTGGCCATCACCACAGGATCTCGAGTTTTTGGTGGACAAATCTTCCGGCCAGTTTGTTTACGCGGCCACCATCGTGAAGATTGTGAAGACTCGTGGCTGCAACCCCCTTGCTCAACTCAGCAGTATCCTCAGTTACACCCTCGACAACCCATCCAGGTTGTTCGCTCCCATTGATACCCTATACCACATGATCCTTTCCGACCACCCCAATCCTGAGCAGTTGCTCCTCATCCTTGCTGCAATCTTCATACTCCCTCCTCATGGACCCTCCTCGCCTGAGTTCATCGAGTTACTTCTTGAGCTCCCTTCTGGCGAGGCCGACATTATCTTGCGGTCCATGCATTCTGTACTGAATATCCGCGATCCCGACGTGTCAATTACCGCGTACCACGCATCGTTCATGGAGTTTCTGTACGACAAGTCACGCTCGGAGCGTTTTCATGTTGACGTTTCTGCCCAGCGTGATTTCCTTGCATGGCGATGGATACAGGCACTCAAGCCGACGAACCAGCCCTCGTCGTGAGTATTCCTTCTACCTCAACATATCAGAGTCTGAATGACACCTTGTACTTCCCTCTAGTCCTGACAATCAGACAAACCGTGCCTTGTGGTACGGTTGGACGGACCTTTGCCGTTGTGTAGGACAGCCCAGTGAGGAGCTACTGTCCAATCTTCAAAAGACAGACCTATTGGCCGTTTCTATCAATGTGGCCCTCATACACCAAGAACATGAAGAGCTTTCGTCCATGATCACCTATCCACTTGAAGTAATCATATCATGGTTGGCACTGATGGCAAGCTTGTTTGTTATTTGAAGGCAGTTTGGCTTGCTGATTTTGCCCTAAAGGACGGTTGTCTACCAGCCAAAATCGTCCATCCTACCCAAGAGTTTCTCAAACATTTTCAGCATGCCCTTATGGTTGAATCCGATGAGAGGTAGGGTCTTCTCACCTTTTGCTGCTGATTATTATGCCTTACCATAACGTTGACAGGACCCCTCGGACTGAGTCAACAGGGACTCTTAATCGCGTGCTCTACGCACTGTGCCACGCTGCATATATGACCCTCTGGCATTCTGACCATTATAATACTCGCCCTATTCTTACGGCAATCCTCGTCCTTCCTTTCAGCCTCAAGCTGTCCCCAGAATGGATAGGCTTGCTGTTTGATGAGCCACCTGGAGCTGTCAAGTCAGCGTTGCAAGGAATGCATGAGTCAGTACTGGGTGTCCGTGGATTCAAAGAGTTTGATCGGATTGGTCAGGACATGGCGCACCGCTTCCACATTGATGTTCCTGCCCAGAGACATATCATTGCGTGCCGATGGCTTGACAGTGTCTCAGCTTCCAAAATGCAGAGGTACAGGTACAGAAATCCCAATCTTCTGTCTCCTGGGCTGCTGTCCTGAAATGTACTCAACGTGGAATTTCTAGCTCTGACCAGCTGTATGGCGATGGCACCAACTCTTTCTTTACAGAATGGATGGGGTTCTGTGCCACGTTCGCCAAACCCACCAGGGACTTATTATACAGGCTGCAAGACATTGACTTTGCCTCTGTCTACTTTTGTGGATGTTTTCTAGCGTTTGAAGGGCATAGGTCTTGGGCAATTTGGCCTTCTACTTTCCGGCCTTTATGTGACTGGATATTGACAGCTGTTGGTGTACTTTACTTTTGTCTCCAAGTGTTGCGCTAATTGCCTGTGATTGCCAGAATCCGGGAAATGGTACTGCCCATCTGGTGCAGGGCCTCGTGAACAAACTTGAAATACTTCCCAATAGTTTTCATCTAGAAGGACCGTCAGGACTTCTTGCAGATCACGACTTGGTTGTTGCTGTGCTGATTGCGACGGAATGCATTAAGTATACCAATCTGGCATCTAACACAAGGAAATATTATCGACGTGACATGCCGCTTCGCCTTACAGAGTGTCGTTGCAACACCCAGTCTACAGGAGACGAGTCAGGGGATGCAGCAAAGCACCTTGCATACCAGGAAGCCTGCGAACGAGTTCTCAGAGCTCACATCACCGAGTTCAGAGTGGCCAGAACCGCTGATAATGGAAGGGAATTGAGCCTCATTTTTGAAGTCCTAGTGGACTCGTCCCTTCTGCAACATTGCCGTCTTGATACCAAAGTCCTTTTGCTCTGTAACACATTTTTCAAATCCGCGCGTGGATGTTCGAGAATCCACTTCCACTACATACGTGCATATCAATTGAAGGCCAGGTTGTGTGACTGGATTGAGGTATGTACATCATTCCTCATCTGACTTGCATACTATTAACCTTGTTGCTGCACCTCCACTTGACATGGATTTTCTCTTGGCTACAGACTTTCCCAGAAAGTTTTGCTCAGGAGGCCGCGGACCTGAAAGCACAAGTCGATGCCCTGCCCTGGGACAAGTGGAAGGAGGACTGCCGGAAGCGCCGGTCAAAGCGCCAGGAACACAAGTCCTATGATACAAATGGCCTAGTCACCGCTACTTTCGACATGCGCCAAATTGGCCCGACAACAGCAGGTCTACGCGCCTAATTTTGGCGCCTACCTCGGTGGCCTTGGGACTCAAGAAGAAACAGGCAACCCCTCTCCCCCCCTCCCCAGATCTTTTCGAGGCTCAGGACTCTTTTTTACCCTCCTCATAGGGTTCGGGGACCCCCAGAACAACAGTTGGACTGGCGCTAACGGGTGCTCAACGGGCGCTTAGACGGCCGCGCCAACTCGGTCAATTTTGATCCTATAGACTATTGGTCTGAGGATTCTGATCTATATATATATATATATATATATATTGGTAATTGCTCGCCATTGTGATCAAAACTGCATGTGCTATTCATTTTGTACAGAAGTAGCGGTGTCCAGGCTGTTTGCACCACAAGTACTTTGGTTTGGTCTATTGTGTGTTATCAGGGCATTGACGTAGCTTAAGATCATTAGGAAAAAGTACGTATGTACGTGATTATGAGAACTCGTAGATATAACATGATACAACCTTGTAGTCAGATACAAAAGCAGCAGATGACTCACTTGAAGTCCTATTGGAAGAATCCAGGGTCTGATGGCAGTGGTAATGATTATGAACAAGGAAAAGACACAGAAAAGAACACGCATGTAGTGGAATAGAGAATGCAAGGAGCAAGTAAAAAACGACGATTCCGATTTCCTGCTGGAGGAAGCCACAATATGGGAAAAAGTATACAGGGAGACTCGAGATGTATGTTTCAATGTGTCGTGATGGTGGAGGTAGTGATGATGTTGATAAACAAGGGAGAGAAAGAGAATGAGAAATGGGGAGACGGAAAAGATGGAAAGGAAACATGTAGTAAATGCAACACTCATGCTCCTGTTGAAGGAACCCAAAATGAGGAGGTGACTACATGTCCACCCCCACCACCCTCTCAGCAGCCCCCCACCGCCCCCTCTCTTCCAATCCAACATCATCCCTCACAAGACCCCTCTTGATACCAAAGTCCTCAGCCCAATCCAACTCCCCATCATGAGCAAGAATTGTAAATGGACACGCCAATGGTAAAGGTAGTTCCCAGACTTGGTCTTTTATAGCATGCAAGGTCGCCAAAGAACACTTCCGTAGCGACAGGCGGAGGTGAATGTTACGGGAAAAAGAGACCGCTGTACTACCCTTCCTGGTCCTTGAAATGGGGCTCATAGTGCTCGGGGGTGATGTATTTGGAGTAAAACACTTCCTGGACAGTGGTAATGGAGAAATTTGTAGATGGCTTCTGCGTTTGTGTCAATATTTTGGATATGATGGTCAAAGTCTTGAGAGTTGCCTTCCATGAAGATTGTGTCTTGATTGAAGTTGCATTCTTCATACATCTTTCCAAGTGTTCCCTTCAGGGTAGGTGGTAGTGTCGAGATTGTGGTTCAGAATGAGGCTTGAAGACGGTAAATTAATCTCGAGAGCAAAAACACAGACGCACGCGTACCTTCCACCCACGACATCTGAAGCCCCGCTCAGCACTTTGGTTGAACTACCAAAGGCGACATCCGCATACAACACCTCCCTGTTCTTTGAATTTCCTAATCGTCTCGCTGATGACAATCAAAGCCTGCATCAATAGACTGTTTGTTGGAGACAGGGTAAATCTACATCAGGAAATTCCCCTCTGGCCTTGAGCAAACCTAGGAATCTGGACAGACCACCAAATTCCTAGGTTGACCTTGGGATGTGAGGTTCACCCAGGTTCACTCCGGTTTATGGGAAAATAACAAATGACCTGGGCTAACCTGAGCCAACTTTGGTGATTGGATATTTGGTATATCAGCTGGAGCGGACCCGAGCAAACCTGTGAAAGCAGTGGGTCCTCCAATTCCCCAGAGATGCTTAGGCAGGCTTAGGCCAACTTAGGCAAACCTATGGAGGTAGATCAGAGATCAGAGTAGATATCATAATAGGGACTTTGATGCAGTTCCTACACTGGCAAGGCTAAAGTGCATCTATATTTTAAACGCGAGTGCAGCCTCCTTCACCCTGCCTGTCAAACTGCCAGTGGCCGGGTTCAATATATATAGTCCACATAAATATCACAACGTACTTACTTCATATGCTCAGATCTTTGTTCAACAAATCTTCGGACATGTGCATGAAGTGAGAGCAAATTGGACAATTGCATGCGTGATGCATGGCGTCAGCTCACTGAGGTGGCTGTGGTACTGGGTGTGGGAAGCAACTGTGCAGTTGCTCGGAAATTTCCGAAGCTGCATTTTCGTTGTCAACACAACAGATTGAAATCCATCTCCTCAATTCCAAGTCCCTCTACTGTGGCCCACACACCTTATGGCAAAACACAAAATGTATGTGCCCCCATCACAGGATTTCTTGCTTGTTTCCAGCCTCTTTTGGTTCTTGTAATCTCGCAACTACTTGCAGGCTCTCGGGATAAGGTTTGGTATCATGTGTGTAGCGGTGCGCCTCAAAGGTGTGTTATCTATATCTTTTTGTGTATGGTCTGCCCCTTAGTAACCAACAGTCCAGCTATTGAACGCAAGCCGCCGGCATGTTCTCTTCTATGAGAGTTAAATCAGAATGACTTTTGACCCCGTGAAGTTTGAACCCCGTACGCCGCCCTGTATACCGCCTCTTACCGTGCAGGTTGGTCTGTGTCTCACCTTTTTCTCGTAATGCTACTGACGCTGAATAAATTCAATAGATCTCCAAGAACATCATACACCTTGAATGTATCATTCCCCGACAAATCTTCCCTAGTTGATTTGCCAGTACGTTATTCTCATTGGGTGACATATTATCTGTATCACTCATATCAGCGCCTTAGTGTTGTGAACATTTGAATGTGTGGATGTGTGGTAGGGATGATACATTGTGGGTGAAGTTATGGTCAGCCAGCAGTAGGAATAAATAACTTGCTATGCAGTCTATCATACTCTTCTATACATTACAGTACACCTGAATACATTGTTTTTGCATTGCTATCATCCTATGACCAAAATACTCGAATGACAATCAGAGGATTCGGGGTGTACCATTGAAGGATCTGGAGAAACCTTGGGTTTACCTGGGCAAACCTGAAGGTTACTCAGAGACAACCAAAAGCAGCTTTTGGATCACTTGAGTCAACGCAAGTCTGTCCCAGGTACTGGAAAATATTTAGCACTTGCCTGGGACAACCTGAGTGCCCTGGCGTCCTAGGTGCCCTGGGACAACCTACGGGCGCAAAGCTCGCCTCGGCTGTCTCAGGGTATTGGGGGTTTTTCCTGATGTACAGATCACAGGAGCGGGATGAATGGGAATTTGGTGAAGAGTGCCAGAATGGCCAGGAAGTCGGGGTTGACATAGTGTTCCCAACGGTTAGTTCAAAACTGTGGTTCAATCAGAACCAAACCGGACCAGGTAGAACCGCTTGGCAAAACGGCTCACCAGGGAGCCATTTTAATTGAGCGGCTCAGAACCAGTTCCAGAACTGGTTTGACCAGTCTGAGCTGCTGTGTATTAATATGTTTATTCTCTCTCGAAATTTGAGTCTCAAAGTACTCTAAGGATATCTAAAATATATTTGAGCCATCATAAATCACAAAAACACAAAGGATTCAGTAGATATCAGTCAGTATGAGGTGGAGAAGTCTTGGTCTTAGCATGGGAAAGACAAACCACTGGTGGGTCATCACGTGCAAGGCCAGTGGAAGCCATTTCCTGGACTCATATTGGCCTCCCTCTCAAACTATTCAGTAAAAATAGCTTAGATATATTATAAATACTACAAGCAGAGCTTCTATAAGCTTCAGAAAAAATTTTATTATTTGAGTGGCTCAAAACATGGTTAACCAGTCAGAGCTGCTCGAGGAGCCAAACTGCACCCCGCCAACAGCTCATGGAACCACGGTTCAGTCTGAGCCACGGTCCGGGAACCGGAACTGAATGGGACTGACCATTGGCAACACTAGGTTGACAATTGCAAAAAGACTTCAAGCTTGTCAGTGCTGTTCCCTAGGAAATGCCAGCCGGGACCCCATTTTTGGAGGACTTTGAGGGTGTTGGTGTATGGGAACCTACCACCACAATACATCAGAAACATGCAACTGAAACAAGACAGATTTACACACCCACTCTTCAATGGTGGAAACATAGCCAGAGCAAGTTGGTCCACACTCCAGAAAGTGTTTGTTCCAGTGGGAGAGAGACACAAGTTGTCTTCTGGAAGCTCGGTGATGGCTTGTGCATTTGTACTCGGAGCATTGTCGACACGAACAAGGACACCTGAGATTCTGCAACGCATAGCTTGTTTCGCCGTTGTAGCAGCCATGAATGGAAACATTATAACCACATCATTCCAGTCATTTTATGCCTCCCCCCCGCCGCCAAGGGAAGCCTTGTGTTGATTATTCGCAATTTTGGGTGGCTCTCTCACGGGATAGTGTCTATTGCAAACTTTTTGTGCATTCTGTGGCGACAAGGGGGAGCCAGTGGGAGACAGGTGGAGAAATATCCGGAAGAAGATTCTGAAGAAGCGGATGATGTTCTGCCACACAACTTCATATTTCACTCCCCGAATGCTACCAGAACTTCTGTTTTGCGCCCTGAAACACATCTTCCAAGAACAGCACAATGTGGATGTCGGATAGTAATGCAGGTTTGTCACTGCAGCGTGTGCAGTTGCTGGAGTTGATGAGACCACCATTGTTTTCATTGCCCTTGTCTTCTGGATGTATTGAGAGCTGGTACGGGTTTGTTTTTTTGGGAGGAGCAGCTGTGAATGAAAGAGCAACAGTGCTTGTTTGTGTGCTGGGATGTATGAAGAAAAGTGGGTGCTTACACACCATGGTGCCCATGACTTGCTTGTCACCCTTATTGTAGTCAACATTGTCTTTTTGTGTAGGCAGAGAGACTGAATTGGGTGAGGAGTGAACAGGGGAATGGCTGAGCCCAATGCAAGGCTGTATCAGGCATGGCAAAGTAGTGGTGGCAAGGAGAAGGACAACACAGTGAGAGTGTATTTTTCAAGCATGAAGGTGAGAGAGTGGGAATGAAGGGAATGACAACTTCAATCAATTTGGCAGTCAAAGTCCCTTAAGTCGTGCTCCATGAAGATTGCATCTTGCTCGAGATATAAGTCTTTGTATGCTGTTCTGAGTGGTGTAGCATAGCCTTTGGGGACTCAGAACAAGGCTTCAAAACCATGAATTAGTCTCTTTCAACAAACGGGGGAAAAGAGAAACACACACCTGCCTCAGCATACAATAAAACCTTTTGGACCACACTCATTGCTTCCCCCAATCATCCTGTCAGCAACCTGTATTGATCTGCTTCAAACAACTGGAGGAAAGGGTTGAACAGAGTGTCCAGTACTGAGAAGTTGGATTTGGATTTGGCTTGGTTGAGATTGCTGTCGGTGCCGTTACCAAAAAGATGACCACTGGGATCCATGAGAGGCTTGCCTGCATTGTCGTTACAAATGAGACTGCTCGTTTAGCCATTGTGATGGGAAGATGTACAACGAACAGTGGCGAGGAAGAGGTGGCTAGAAATGGCCAGAAGAGCTAGATAGATGTTCTGCCAGATTGCTCCCTGGAACTGCTTGTGTGTGAGTGGGAAATTGAAATGTGGATGTTGATCTCAAGAATGCCCACCATTCTGTTGAAGTTGGGGATGATTCAAGTTCTTTGGGAAGGAAGGGTTGTGGAATAAGTCTTCATTTGCAAGCATCTGAGCGTCCGCCATTTGATTGTATTTCTCTTTGACTAGTACACCTATGTAGATTAATGACAATTTTTGCTGGGTGGGTTGATCCGTTTTGTTTTCTCAGATGGCTACGCGTTGGTGTAGCACCTGCTATTAAAAAGCAGCTTTGGACCCCACCATGGGGGATGGGACGGGCTTCGTAGTGCTCGGGGGTGATGTATGTCGGGTAGAAGACTTGTTTGATTACAGTGCTTGAATGGTGGACAGTGAGGGAAAGGGGGTGAAGGAAATCGAAGACGGCTTCTGTGTTGGCCTCGATAATCCTCAATAATTCTGGTGCTTGATGTAACGGTTGAAGTCACGAGAGTTGCGTTCTATGAAGATGGTGTCTTGGTGGAGATAACAGTCTTCAAGCGTCCTTCTGAGCTTTCCTTTAAGAGTAGTGTCGGCTTTGAGGTTCAGGACGAGGCTTCAGAACGGTATGATTAGGCTCAAAAGGAGAAACACGCAGACGCACATGTACCTCCCACCCATAACATTGGAGACCCCGCCAAACACCTTGGCCAAAGTACTGACCACGATATTTGCCCACGCATGACAGCAACTTCACATTCATGAGATTGCCAACGATGGCAATCAAAATCCATACCGGTCGGCTAACTGACGAAGATGGGGAGGTCTGCGGATCAAAGGAAAGGGTTGGATGGGAGTTTCTGAAGGGTGCTAGGACCGAGGGGTTGGTTGAGTATTCTTTTCGTAACAAGGCTTTGGAATTGTCGAGACTGTCGTCAGTGCCGTTCCCAAAGAATGACAGCTGGGACTCCATTTCTAGAGGACTTTGAGGGTATCAGTGTATGGGAACCTGGTTACCGTTCTGTGTCAGAAAATGCAACTAAAAATTCAAAGCCGAGACAGCACGTACCCAAAACAAACACTCTTTATTGTTCTTCGCCTTTGGAAGTGTAGACAGAGCAAGCTGATGTGCCCTGCAGATAGCATTCATCCCGGTGAGATAGTAATCAACGTCCTCTGGAAGTTCTGTAATCTCTTGTGTACTTGTACTAGGAGCATCACCATTCCAGCTGAGGATACCCAAGACTGTGCGATGCAGAGCTTGTTTTGCCGTTGTGGCAGCCGTGATGGGAACATTGTAACTATATCTTTCTCGTCGTCTAATGCCTTGCCCCTGCCACCAAGGAAAGCATTGCGTTAACCATTCGTGATTATGGGTGGTCAGTTCACGAATAGTGTCGATTGGAAACTTCTCGTGGATACTGCAGCCCCGAGGGGTAGACAGCAGGAGGCTGAGGCAGGGAAACGTCCAGAAAAAGAGCCAGATAGACAACGTTCCACCAAACAACTCGAAATGCCACTCTTCGCGTGCTATGGCCTGCCAGAACTCTTTAGCGAGTAGGAACACATCTTCCGGGAAACACATGATGTGGATGTCGCCGAGGTGAGTTTTGGCCTGGGCTGCAGGCATGGAGTGTAAGATAACGATGCAGATCCATCCTCGCACCACGCACAATCGCTGGAGTTGCCGAGAACACAACCGCCCTTGTTTCCTTTTGGACATATCATGAGCTGGGTCAAGCGAGCTGCTGTGGTTTTTGCCTTCTCGGGATGAACAGTTGCAAATGAAGGAACGATAGTGCTCGGCGGACCGATTGCATTGGGAAGAGTAAACAATGAACATTTTTCCGCCTTGTGCAAGTTCTGGTTGTACATTTGAACGAGCTAGCGAGATCTTTTAGTTTTGCAAATTTTGCAATGAATCTGGGCATAGACAGACCTTTTGCATGCTGGAATGTATAAAACAACGTAGGTACCCACACACCACGACGTTCGTGACTTGCCTGTTGCTCTCTTCGTACCTAACTTTCTCTTTCCATGTAGAAAGATGTGCAGAAATCATGTGGGGGGTGAATGGAGGAATGACCGAGTCCAATGCAAGAGCTGTAGTGGGCATGGCAACGTGATAGTAGTGGTGAGGAGAAGAATCAAACAACGAGCGTGAGAATGGAGGGAAACAAAGACGGCTTGTGCGTTGGCGTCGACGACTTTGATTCAGCGGTCAAAGTCTCTCGAGTTACGTTCGTGAAGATGGCGTCTTGGTGGAAATATCAGTCTTTGTAAGTTATTCCGGGCGGTACAGCGTTGCTTTTGGGTGCTCAAAACGAGGCTTGGAAATGATAAGTTAGTCTCATTCAATAACGGAAGAAAAGGAAAATACATACCTGCCTCAGCATACGATAAAACCCTCCCAAGACTACGTTCATACAGTTCCCAATTGTCCCATTGATAACCCATATTGATTCGCCAACAACGGGAGGAGAGGGTTGAGCTGAGTACTGAAGTAATGAGGGGTTGGATTTGGATTTGGCTTGGTCGCTGTCGGTACCGTTACCAGAGAAATGACTACCGGAGCCCCATGAGAGGCTCGCCTGTATTTGAGTTCCGGACAAGATTCTGCTCGTTTGGCCGTTGTGATGGAAAGTTTTTGTGCGAGTGGGATTGTGGATATTGGATATGAGACCGTCCAACGCTCTCGTGAAGGGTCGTAGAATGAGTCTGCCACCAATCGATTGGATTTCTCTTCAACTACTCGCAAGCCTGCGTATATCGACGACGATATTGCCAGGTGATAGTTGATCCGTCTGGTTTATCAGACGGCGTGGTACTGACGGCGTGAGGGGTGCATACATTAGGAATGTTGAAGGTAGGCTGGTCTTTTTCCTTTCTCTTCGCCAGAGAAAGGATACCGAGTCCGATGTCCGGCTTATTGGGCATTAGCACTTTAGCGCTCATTCGCCGACGTCGAAGGTGAAAGTATATCTGAGCAAAGTGTTTTAAGTGAGTGATTAGCAAGTGACTTCACGATCAAAGTGGCAATAATTTCTCTAACATTTTTGTCGCCAACCTGCAGCCTAACTACCAACCACTGCATTCACCTTGCCAAATTGACTAATACTCCCCACGACTTCCCATGACGCTACGGGGTCATGTTCTATCTTTGAAGGGCCAGGTTCCTCTGTGAGTGCCTGTCCCTCCTTCGTTCATGCGTGCTGAGACAAATCTTTTGCAGACTGGTGATGATACTACAAATATGACGACAGGTATGTGTTCACTACCTACCTGTCAATACCCAGATCATATTTGTGCCTATAGATCATCGTGAAATTCAACAAACCACGACTTGAGCCACTCAACACTCAATACTCTCGATACAACGTTCACAGTGTATTCAACTGCGTATGCTAGGACTTCCGATGCTACGCCGACATCCACACGACTAACGTATTTGGTGATACTCATCAAAGTATGTTAACGGCGCAAGCAAAGGTCGTTTTTGGTGTGGATAGGTTGGAGGAGAAGATTTGGGAATGCAAGATGATGGTGATAGTGACAAGGACGAGAGTGAGGATGGAAATGAGGAAGCAGAGGACATGGAGAATATTGAAGGAGAGGGCTACTAGATCCTGGTGCTGATGAAGTGGATGAGACGGCTCTCAACTTGTTTCTGAGGCAGATTCAGGACAAGGTCCTTCGCCGACACGATTCAAAAGAGACCTCAGCAAGCTGCAAGTGAACGTGAACGTGTACCCTCAATCATACGCTGAGCTCCAAGCATCCTTCAGCAGACAAATGGATCGTTCTCGAATACGTTGGCGAAGGTTGCAGGTGAAGGGCATGATATGAGCTCTGAACTAGGTGAGTCTCACTCTTGTCACGCTTGCCGAGCTGCTTTTGAAGTTCTCCAGTCTTCTCCAGTCCAGACAAAAAGGCACACTCTCCTTCGTGTACCTCGTTTCATCCCGCTTGGGTTCTGGGGCAGAATATCGATGGAACTATGGAGCATATCGGCAGCGAAGTCGGGGAGGGATGCGAGGTTCAGCTCATGTACATGTCAGGCAAAAGACAATGTAAATGCGCAGCGGTTGGAGCATTCAAAGATGGATTCCTCTGATTCACCAGATTCGGGGGCGACAGCAGTTCTCTTGCATCTGAAAATGAAAATGACGTAGGATCAATGATGTATTTCGGTTTCCTGTTGTCTATCCACACTCTACAGCACCCAGAGTCGGGTCTTTGGCTGAGAACGACCGAAGTTTATGTCATCTGCTTTTCATTGCGGTTTTGCCACCTTCCACGCTGTTACTGCAATCCGTGTGTCTGAGTTCCTGAGTCTGTTATGATGGCTGTCACAACTTATAGTCAGAGCTTAAGTTCGTTCAGGTTCAAGTTGTGATCAGAATAGTGAGATTGAAACTAGGTCAAGCTGAAGAACTCGACCAGATAAAGTACAAGTATATATACTAAAAGCCTCGTGTATAACACATCTTTAAATAACAAGATGATCATAAATATGCAGTACCGAAAACAAGTCTGAGGCTTGATACAAGTTTTGTTGATAGATATGAACTGGAATCATAGATAAAGCAGTGGTTAAGACAAGTAAGAGTTCTGACACAAGTCTCAGTGATAGATAAACGATGAAAAGATAGATATGAAAGAAAAGAATGTGTACCCCCTCAGTAAGAACACATGTCCGTGATGTGTAACTGTAACAGAGTCCGCGAGGGCCGATGCGACGAGCTCTTCTGGTCCCTTATAAGAGGCTGGATTGTTGAAGAAAGCTTCAGAGACGACAGGGGTGTTAAGAAATGTAATTGGAAAGAGACCGCCGTACTGGCGGCGAGGTTGTGAGGTGATGTACTTCGGGCAGGAGAGTTGTTTAATCACCCAACAGAGGCGGAAGGTGAGAGAGGAGAGGCTTCTGCGTTGGCGTCGATCGAAATCTCGTGGCATTTTGGTCAAAGAAACAGAGGCTTTGAGGGATCAGAACGAGGCTTCAGGACGGTGTGATCATGTAGTCGGAGAAGAAGGAACACACCTTCCACCTATTCAAGCTCAACATTCTTTGCCGGTGTAAAGCGCCACTCGTGGTGTATAATAAAATCTAACTCGTAGGTCAAATCCTCCCAACACTCAAGAGTGTAGCTGAAGGGTGCGGGAATCGGGGATCGGCGTTGATCGTAGGTTCCGCTCTTAGCCAGACTGCAATAGTAGGCTGAAGGAAATCTGACTCAAGAAACTATCCAACTAAGGTAGCTTCGCCTCTGAAACCAGTTCGGAGGTCAAAAGTGGGGTTCGGAAGAGAGGTTTATAGGTTGTTTCGGGGAGTGTAGAGTTTGTTTGGTGCTTCGGAAGTGCGTTCTTAGGCTTCAACTAGCTTCAGAACCACTCGAACAGCGAGGGGTAACAAGACAATCAAATCAAACAATGGCAATTAGACTCCAATCAAGTCTGTCAATGACCGAAGACCAACTGTCAACGGCGAACAATATCCTCAGCTCAATTAGCTTCGGAGGTTCAACAATAGCTCAGCCAGTCAAGTCGGCGTCGCAGACAAACAATGCAAAGTCAAGGTCAAGCAAGTGTTCAATGGATTTTCTAGGTTTGGGCAAACAAAGTTCTATTCCGTTCTAATGTCTCTCCAGAAGCGCTCCCGAGTCAACTGACTACCCAACAAGTGGAATAGCTTCGTATCCTCTGAATACTAATCGTACGGATTGCTTGGGGATTCTTGATGAAAACCCCACTGCTTATATACCCTAGGAGGCTCTAATTCTACCTAATTGTACAAATATTGAATAAACCATGCCTCGGAGGCATAAACTACCTATTTTGGAATATACTTGGAGAGTTTTGTGTTTAATCTACGCTTTTGAACCCCAAAGTCAAAACCAATAATTTGCTTCGGAAGTATTCATCAGCCTCGAACGTTCTCTAACATTCTTTTCTTCCGGGTCTCTCCTATCGATGGTTCCGTTCTGCCTATCTGCCTCCGCAGTATTGATTCTCCAGTTCTAGACCATTCAATCGTCGTATGTCATCCTGTTCTGTCTGCCTCCGAAGCATATACTCCCTTCGTCTGAAGCAAAGTACTTGCCTCCGAAGTGCTACTAGATGCCTATATTCATGGAGTTACCCAGCCGTTCATAGCCAGGTCGATGTCCTTTCCGTAGCTCGGATAATTCTGAGGTCCTGCCATCCATATGGCCTCCCCACTATATCCAATCTTGGTGCCTTGGATACCGGGTAATAGTTCAATGGTTCAGCCAGAACTCCCACTCGATTCTTTGGTACACCATTCCTTTCTTCCTAGTCCCTTGCCTCCCAGTGCAGTTGAGCACTGTGCTTTGCCACCAGCACCAACTATGCCCTTAGTACAGTCAATATCTCCATGTACGAGTATAAGGGAGGTACCTCGACGGTGCAACTCCTTCGATCACTTCTTGATCATTGTTTAGCGCCCAGTGCCTGGTTCGGATCCACGCCTCCGAAGCGCTAATTTCCTAGTTTCCGAAGTAAAATTTCCATTTCAGCGGCCAGTCCAGAGGTCAGTAAAAGCAAGTGCTAGGTTGTCCCAATTCCTTGCTTACTTTTCCCCGAGCGTACTATGGCACGCTTGCATAACATTGAAGACCACTTTCGCAACTTACTCTATAGTAAGCCTTTCTACTTTCTAGATTCCGAGGCGGCCTTCTGACTTCCTCTCCAGAGTTGTATAAGCTCTGGTGTTATCCAGAAGATTACTCTGATAAGATCAAGGAGCGCCGCATCATCCTACCCATTCCACTCGACGCAGAACGAGAAGCTATCCTCGGAATCATCTTCCAGCAGTTCTTCCTCAGTCGCCACAGATCCGTCTACTGGGGCTACGTGATTCGTTACGACATGATCCAGGACGAAATCTATCTCTGCGAGGACACCTTTGACCACTTCATTCCTCACGATGCCAGGTCTATCATCGACATGGTTGCCGAGTCCATTGCTCGAGTGGGATTCCTCGACTTCAAAACCGCTCGTACTCCTGGAGCCGTCAACGCTTGGATCGACGCCGTCGTCAGCTGTGCTGAGTGCCCAGCACCTCCGAAGCTTGACTATACCAAGCTCTCGTTCTTCCAGTATTCCCCTGTCATGGGTCGTTGGCTCTCTCGATCCTTTTCTTTCTATAATCCTATTTTATGCGATCCATTCTATACCGATTATCTAGATCATGAAACCTTCATTGATTCTTATTATCCTGAAGATTCCGACGTAGATAATTACTTTGGTTGGGATGAGGTAGCTCTAGCCAATATGGATGACTAGCGTAACCTGTAGTATACCTAGTATACTTGAATCAATCATGCCTCCAAAGCGAGGCCTCGACCTTATACCAAGCTTCTGAGGCTCGACTTAGTCTCTCTCTCCGACCATCCATGCTTCCGCGGTAACCTCCTCTGTCTATCCCTACTAGTACGGGTCTTCGTTAAGTCTGATTCTGTTATTCTAATCCTTAGTACGATGCCTCCGAGCCACTGAAGATATTCCCTTGTTATGACTACAGGTCCTAGTCGTGCCTCCGAAGTGATACTTTCGTCAGTTATACGACTCCTACAGTTTTCAGAGATAAGGAGAGACGCCTCCAAGGCGCTATTCTCTCCTTATGCTAGGATCTGAGCCTTTTACTAGCCGCTCGGGACTCGCTCTAGTACTCGTATTACCTAGTCATTTCTTATTTGTTTTATGCTAAAATCGCACAAAACAAGGCTCCGAAGCTGCTTTTTAATAGCAGGCGCTACACCGGAGGAAGGGTACCCAGAGCAAGCTGATACGCGCTCCAGACAGCATTCATCCTGCCAGGATGAAGATATACGTCGGCCTCTCGATGTTCTGTGACGCCTCGTGCTCACACTCGGAGGCTTGCCTTCATTGTCATCCCGGACAAGGATACCCAATAATCTTGGACGTAGTTCTCGTTTGGCTATCTTGGCGGCTGTGATGGGAATATCAGAACTGTATCCTTCTTGTAGCTCAATGCCTCGTCCCCGCCACCGGGGAGGCCTTTGCGTGGACCATTCACAATTTTGGGTAGCTCTAGTTCATGGTATAGTGTCAATTTGGAGACGTCTCGTGGGTATCACGGCGCAGAGGAGGGTATTGAGCCAGCATAGTTAAATGCACAGTGAGATGAAACTAAAACCTCACATATTGACTATAAGAGAATTCTTGTGTTCTTGTGGATGCTTGCTAGAGGTGATAATTGAGTAGATTGTCCTTAAAGCTTTGAGACGCAAAGTCTCCAGCTTTTATACAAGAGTCCTTGTCTATCTACAAGTCATAGAACATAGGTAAGTGAGAATATAGCATATGGTACATATTGCATATCAGTAAGCATAAGTGCTCGAAGAGCAGAGTGAGTAAGTAGGCATAGTCATACTAACTTTCTATCTAAGTAATCTAGAGAGAAAGCTCAGTCAGCTTTGAACGCTATTGGGTGCAAAGCTGAAACTTGTTATAAACCATAGAGATAAGGTGTGAGTACTGACTAACTACAGAGTCTGTCTGAGTAAGTACAGGATCTTTCATACAAGTGCAAGTGTCATAGTGAAAGAGTCTATAAATAATAGACACATAAACAACACGTCAATAAAGTGTATCACATGGTAACCACATGTTCAACAGAGGGGACAGTGGGAGACTGAGGTGGAGAGCGTCCGGACAAAGATCCAGGCAATGTTCTGCTGGACGACGCGATATCCCACTCTCTGCGTACCCCCAGAATTGTCCCGCGAGTAGAAACACATCTTCCGGGAAGAGCACGAGGTGAATGTCGTATAGCCACACACCATGGCACCCACGATTCGCTTGTCACCCCCTTCATACCCAACATTATCTTTGCTTGTGGGCAGAGAAACAGAAATTGCATGAGGTTCGAGCGGGGAAGCAGTTGAGCCCAATGCGAGGTAGTTTCGGAGATGGATGGGGCATGGCGACGTAAAGGTGGTGAGGGAATGAATAGAACGACGAGACTTTGACTCGGCGACAAAAGTCTCTCAAGTTAGATCTCATGAAGATGGCGTCTTGGTCAAGATAGCAGTCTTCATACGTTCTTCCGAGCGGTGTAGTGTTGGCTTTGGGGGCTCAGGACGAGGCTTCAGGACCATAAATCAGTCTCCTTCAATGAACGTGAGGAAAGAAAAGTAGGTACCTGCCTTAGCGTACGATAAAACCGCCCAGACCACATTCATAAGATATCCATTCGCCTCGCCAATGATACCTTGTATCGATCCGCCAACAACCGGGGAGGGTTGCACAGGGTGCAAGGATTGGGGAGTTGGACAATCGCTGCAGGCCCATCAGAAGCTTGCTTGCAATGTCGTTCCGGACGAAGAAATGCTCGTTGGGCCGTTCCGCCGTTGCGATGGAGAAGATTTACGACCCTTCAACCACTCATACACCTCTTATATCGATCACGAATTTTAGTTGGGTGAGTCGATCCGTTTCGTTCTCCTAGACAGCTACGTGTCGCGGTGGTATGACGGCGCGAGGGGTACGAATATTAGGACTTTTTGAAGGTCCAGTCTTTGTTTCCCTTCTCCCAGGAGTGAGAGGGAACATGGTGAGTCCACTGCTGGGTCTCTCGTCGACGGGTTTGGGCAGAGCGACATGATTCGTGAGAGCATGTAACCAGCATAGGCAAACGAGAGACCTGAATGTGGGGGAGGATAACGAGTCTTAAACCGTAACGAGGTCCGAGGAGAGTTCTGGAGAGGTGCTGCACGATCACGTGGCGCTTTTCTGACAGTGTCAAACGACGCCCAACGTTGGACGGTTGGACGCCGGCAGCCTGACCACCAACCACCACGATCACCTCAGCCAATCGACCCCTCGTTAGCAGCCGCGTAGAACTTGTTGAGGCAGAGGTCCTGCCCACGCAGTGGCAGCATGGGACAGACTAGCTCACCTGGAGATAGGCTTAGAGGCAGCAACGAGAGTAGTAAAAGTACTGGTATTGCATGTAGATACAGAGCTACTTATATACTATACAGAGGTGGCTGTATCTTCTATAACAGGAGTGACTAGGAATAGCATAGATCATAGTGAAACGATTGAAGCATATATGCGGCCCAATACAACGGTCCATATATCCGGTAGTCCGGATTCAACACTCCCCCTCGCTAAGTGCGGCACAAGTAGAGCACGAAGCGTCTATTCAGACGAATAAAATTCAAGTCCAAGATGTTTTCTAAAAGCGGAGAACTTGACATGACCCAAATTCTTGGTAAACATGTCCGCAGGATTGTAGGCACTGTCAATAAAGAAAAGATCGACCTTGCGGTCTGAAACACATTCGCGAATGTAATGATAGCGAATATCAATGTGTTTAGTGCGACGTTCTTGAACTGGGTTAGAGGCGATAAAAATCGAGCCTTGATTATCTCCACATATGGGGACGGGAGTCATATCAATCCCAAGTTCAGAGAGTAACTGTCGAATCCACACAGCCTGACGACTACAGTCGGATAGCGCCATGTATTCAGCTTCAGTGGATGAAAGCGCAACAGTCTTTTGGGCGCGTGATTGCCAACAGAAGATGCCACCTGCCAATTTGAAGAAATAGCCCGTGATCGACCGACGCTTTATAGGATCAGCAGCCCAATCAGAATCAGTGAATGCTAGTAAACCTCCGTCAGAGGCTCCATCATAGACCAGTGCATAGTCTGGAGTTCCTGCAAGATAGCGGCAAATATAAAGTGCCTTCTTCAGGTGATCCTCCGATGGATTAGCAGAGAATTGAGAAAGCTTTGTAACAGCGTAGGCAATATCTGGACGAGTGCCAAGCATGATATACAGAAGCGATCCAATCACTGATTGATATCGAGCGCGACGTTCGGGATCAACAGGACCTTCGTTGGGTTGTGGAATATAGCCGGCGGGAAGAGGAGTATCTGCTGCTTTTGCATTCTGCATGCCAAATCGCTTCAAGACCTTCTTCAAGTAGTCGGTCTGGTCAAGAAGGATTTTACGGCCTCTGCGACGAATACGCATGCGCAAGAACTCTTTGACTTCTCCAGGATCACGGCATTCCCAACGAGCCATAAACTCGGCTTTCTTCTTTTCGACAAAGGCTTTGTTGGGTCCAAGGAATAATGCATCGTCGACATAGATCAACGCGATACATTCTTCACCAGTCTCACGATCTTTGCAGATGAAGAGACCTGCATCGGAAGTTAAGCGTTTGAAGCCCATTACTTCCATGGACGAGCTGAGAGCACGCCACCACTCAAGAGCGGCTTGCTTCAGTCCATATAATGCACGGCGAAGGCGATAGACTTTGCCTTCCTGACCCTTAACCTTGAAACCTTCAGGTTGATCCATATAGATCTCTTCTTTAAGTTCACCATAAAGAAAGGCGTTCTTCACATCCAATGCCTGAATGTGCCAGTTTTTGAGAGCTGCAAGTGCGAGCATCATCCATACAGTTTCAAACCGCACAACTGGTGAGAAGATCTCATCAAAGTCAACACCTTCGACCTGAGAGAAACCCTTGGCAACAAGTCGAGCTTTCTTTCGACCGTCTGACTTAACGTCAAACACCCATCTGTTTTTGACAGCCTTGCGACCTTTAGGTAGGTCAACCAATTCGAAGACCTTGCGCTTGCGAAGAGCCTCTAGTTCATCGCGGCAAGCGGCCTTCCATTCTCTCTGCTGCTCAGCTGGCAGCTTCAGTATGTCACGGAGAGTCCACTCTCGAACGTTAGACATATCGGTGAGGTCATCGTGAACGGGAACTGCCCGATTTAACAGATAAATCACGAAACCTACTCCCCCTTCCTGGGATAATTGTTGCACTAAGCTATCGGGCTGACTCCCCCTGGAGTTACACATGGTAGACAGACTGGCACGATTAGTCCCAGGAACTCTTCTGGGTCTGCCTCTCCTACGAGTAGTAGGCGGATCCATGGGTTCTCTATCACCCGTGGCATCTCTCCATGTAGAATTTTTCTCCATATCACGCACAATGCGCGAGGGATTATTTGGGTCTCGTTGTTCACCAAATACATTATCAGGTTGCTTAGTACCCGTCCGTTTCCTGCCTGAACGCCTTGGCGGCGGAGAATGCTCTTTACCACCCACAGGTGTAGGTGGCCTGGGAGGCTGGAACGGAGGATCAGGATCAGAGTGTTGACGTTCACCCTGAGGTACAGTACCATCTCCATCATCGTCATGAGGAGATTCCGATCGCTTTGGAAGGTTCTTGGGAGGATAAAGATCGTCATCAGACGAATCATCATCACTATCCGAAGAGAAGTTGGGATTTTCACCCAATACCGGCGGTATTTCAGGGATTTCACCCACCGGGGTAAAGCCACGCGGTTTCTTATCAGAACACTTCGGGAACAAATTTTCATCGAACAGAGCAGTAGCGCTTTTGAAGATAGCATTATTGGACATCTTCATAAAGACATATCCTTTCATGCCTTCCTGAAAACCGATGAAGGTCATCAGTTCCGAACGCGGAGATAACTTGTTAACTCGACGCTTTTCCGGAATAAACGCATACGCTGCACATCCGAACACTCGAAGATCCGAAACATCCGGTGCACTGCCATGCAACTTCTCATGCGGGGTCAACCAACGTAAACGCTGGGACGGCGTCCGATTGTGAAGTGCAACAGCGTGCAACACACAGAATTCCCACCAAGAAGGTGGAAGACAAGCATCAAAGCGAAGAGCTTGAGCTTTCTCGACAATGGTCCGATTGAACCGTTCTGCACGACCATTCTGTTCTGGCGTATATGGAATGCTGGTCAGAATTTTGATACCGTGCTCCTTTAGTACATCATCGAAGGCATCCGATTTGTACTCTCCCCCTCCATCGGACATCCATTCCTTAATATCAACACCGAATTGTACCTTTACCATAGCGATAAAGTCACGGAGCATCTTGACAGAGTCAGATTTGCGTCGCATGAGCATTGTCCAGCCATGTGAAGTACAGTCGTCGACAAACGACATATACCATTTGTATTTGTGGTACGACTCAGTGGGGAATTGTTTGAGGTCGGAGTGGATTTTCTCGAAGGGTTTCGAGGCACGGGTAGTGGAATCAGGGAACGATCTGGAGTGCATCTTTCCTTCTGCACATCCTCGGCATAACCGGGTTTTCTTCGGTTTTCGGTCGAATTCCGGGAAGTTCTTGGTATGCTTCCGAGCTTTATCCAGAGCCTTGTCTGAACAATGTCCGAAACGTCTGTGTAGAACCTTGTAGTCAACTTTATCCATCGTTGACTTGGCCATTAAGCTACGAGCAGAAGCTTTCTGCGAGCTAACCCAATAAATGGTTTGACCAGGCATAAGCGGATACGATACCAAAGACTGGCGTCGACCCTTTTGATAAAAAGCCAATTTGCTAGACGATCCGCGTACTTGCAGACCACCTTGCAAGAATTCTCCGAGAGAGAGAAGTCGAATTGACAGAAGCGGAACATAATAGACAGGATAGAGTCGCGTAATGCGTTCCTCCATACGACCGTCAGATCCTTCAACAGAATGAGAGATGAACACAGTCCCTTTCCCTTTAATTTGGATAGGGTTGTCCTTCTGTGCAGTGTTTAGCTGCGGTCCATTGTTCATGGGTTCGTACTCGGCAAAATCTTCGAGATCATAAGTAAAGTGCGATGAAGCACCTGAATCGACGATCCACTCTTGCGAGTTTCCAGTCGCCTTCTTTCCCTTACAATTGGCACATGTGGCAAAGTGATCACCAATAAATTGCGCAAATCTCATACGGGACACGATATCCGAACTACTACGTTTAGAAGCGGCTAGTAAAGCGGCGCACTGTAGGTTCGTATCAGTGTTAGAAGAAAGACTGAGATAAGGCACTTGCCTGTCATCGTCAGATTCCTCAGATCCGATGGAGACTGAATCGTACTCAACATCGTCGGAAAAACCAGCGGCATCTGCGATCTCGCTGTCAACGTCCATGGCACTGCCACTCGCAATTTCCGTACGCAAAGAATCGTTAACAGCGTTCAACGCGATACGATCCTCACGCTCAGAGTCGGAGTCCTCATAAAAAGAATCATAGAGGTCGTAAACCTTCTCGACGCTCTTAGCACGCTTTGCAGGTGGAGCAGTGGAGAAGGGACCATCAATACGATGCTTGAGGGAGGAAGAGGAAGCAGCCGCATATCCCTGTTCCATAGGTTCAAGGACGTGGGCATACTTGGGAACACCAAGACGATCGGCAAGACTGCGAGCAGCCTGAGCATTCTCAAAAACAGTACCACCAGAGGTAGCACCGGAGAAACGCTGCATGTGGAGTGGATCCCGGGATCGGTCCGCGGGATGTACGACAGATGGAGTATCAGGAACGATGGGTGGTGAAGAGATGGACAAATGAGAAAGGGAAGCGATATGAGAATGACCCTTGTGAGAGGAGTCACCCTTGTTGTCCTGAGAATCACCCTTCTTCTTTCTGCCACGTCGGTTGTTCTTCTTCTTCTGGTCGTTGTCGTTTTTAGATTGATTATTATTATTAGACGTCGACGAAGGAGGATTAGACTGTTGGTTAAACTTCGGGTCCTTGTCCTTCTTCTTGACAGAAGAAATGCGTGACGCGAGAGGAGCGGGTTTGCGGGATTCGTAGTGGTTAATGACGGCATCACGAGCCACTTCGAAAGTAAGTTCAGCTGGCGAGTTACCATTGGTAGCGAATTCACGAGCGTTGGCCCATGACTGTGGAATGATAGAGAGGAGGAGCATGGCTCTGACGAGGGTAGGAAGATCGATCTGAGCTTCAGTGAGCTGGCCGAATAGGAGTTCGAGTTTAGCAATCTCGGGAACGGGGTTACCACCGGACAAACGAAACTCCATGACCGACTTGAAGTCAGCCCAAACAGACACAGAAGTCTGTTGACCATAACGAGCCTTGATCTTCTCCCAAGCACCCCAAGCAGTATCATCATCCTCGATAATACTCTGCACGGCAATGGTGGTGGTGGCACGGAGTGCACCCATGGCTTTGAATTCATACTTCTTCCAACGTCGATTATCCTTCTCATACCTGAGAACCTCCTTCTCATACCTCTCCAAAGCGTTAGCATACTGCTCCAAGTCCCTAGCATACTGCTGCATCTGAGCATCGGTAGGAGAGACCGTCTCCGTGCGTGTAGTCGCTTCAGTTGTAGATGTAGCAGCAACAGTGACAGTGCGAGTAGTTGGCTTTGGTTCTGCTGGTTCTTTAGGTTTATCGGGTTCAGTAGGTTCAGGATCGTCGTTGGTGTAATGGTCGTAGAACTCGTTGATCATGGCATAGGTACCAAGACCCTTGGACCACTTGCGCCAGTTGACACCGCTGAAGACCTCAACGGTGGGGATAAGGGTAGACATAACAGGAGCCATAGCGATCTGGAGTAATAAAACAACGATCAGCATATGTTCATCATCATAGGCAATGATAAAAGAGATCACTGCACGGTCAACGGCGATAGCCATCGATCGTTGTTGAGGACACAGTCCACCGTCGTCAAAACATCAATGAAGATGTCGACTTCACAGGTCCAGAACCGGTGTTAACGGTCTGCACATCACGACAGCGATTAAGCAGTCACAATGGTTATCGAGTGCAACGACCACAATAGCGCATCATCATAGGCAGCACACAATAAAGGTGCACATCCTAGAGAGCTGCCATCACAGGGCACATCGACAGGGCACCGGGGCCCATAACCTGTTGAGGCAGAGGTCCTGCCCACGCAGTGGCAGCATGGGACAGACTAGCTCACCTGGAGATAGGCTTAGAGGCAGCAACGAGAGTAGTAAAAGTACTGGTATTGCATGTAGATACAGAGCTACTTATATACTATACAGAGGTGGCTGTATCTTCTATAACAGGAGTGACTAGGAATAGCATAGATCATAGTGAAACGATTGAAGCATATATGCGGCCCGATACAACGGTCCATATATCCGGTAGTCCGGATTCAACAGAACTGCTATTTGCCTCGAAGATTTATGCCCGTAATTACGCCATCGATGAATCGAATGGACAAGTCGTACCTCCGAACGCTATCCCACTACAAGAAGACCCACTCAAACCTCGCATTCCGACAGTCTGACTGAACGTGCCTATCGTAACGGACTCCATTGCCGTACGACTCGCAACGACGCTCCTGAATCATGTACTCCCTATGAAAGGTCAGGTTCCTTGGTGTGTGTCCTGTCCAATCACTGTTTCCCCAATCCATTCACCTCTCTCCAGACCAGTGATGATATTACAGAAACAATGACAGGTCTGTGCTCAACACCTATCGATGCCCTTACGACTATGTACACTATAGACGAACGTAAACCACGATTCACAACATCTCGATACCATATTCACGGCGCTTTCGACTGCATATGCTGGGGCTTCCAAGCCCATCTCCACACTTACAAGACTAACGTATCGGGCGATACCCGTTGGACTGAGTATATCCACGGCGCGGGCGAAGGTCGTTTTTGGTGGAAGGGTCGGAGGAAAAGATTTAGGGGATGCGAAATGGTGGCAATGGTGATGAGGACGAGAGCGAGGACGAAGATGTGGAAGCGGAAAATGCGGAGAGTAGTGGAGAGAAAGAGAAGTCACCGGGCTCCGATGCCAACGGAGATGATGATGATGAGAAAGAAGAAGTCGGCCCTCAATCTACCCCCCAGGCAAGCTCGGAACAGGGTCCTCCACCGACACAACTCGAAACCACGAAACTCCAGCAAGTGAACGCGAATGCAAGCCCTCAATCATACACCGAGTTCCTAATTGCTCCTTCCCAAGACCAACCGACTTTCTTACGTTGGGGAGAGCCGAAGGTGAAGGTCGTGGTATGAGCTCTGAGCTGGGTGAGTTATCTCTTGTAACTGCGCTTCTCGGATTGATTTTGACGTCCTCTAGCCCCGACAAACACCCCCTTCCTCCATGTACCTCGAAGGTTCAATCTTCCTGCTTGGGTTCCGAGGCAGGATGTGGACGAGACTATGGAACGAGATGTCTCTGAATTCAAAGAGAGACGCGAAGCCCAGTCCAACCCATGTCGGCGAATACGATGTAAATACACAGCACAACTCGGAAATTACAAAGGTAGAAAGTATCTGATTACCTCTAATTCAGTATCTTCGTGAGCAATAATAGGTCTCGAATGAGGAGTTGAGTCCGGCGCAGGAAGATTGATCGATAATCAACGATAAGTCTCGATTTTCTATCCCCTCCGAAGTCCTACCCATATTCTACGGCACCCAAAGTTGAGTTCTTGGCTGAGAACGACTGAAATTCGTGCCATCTGTCTTTTATCGTAGCGCATCACAGTGATTGTGACACAGCTCCGTGGCCGTCGTGACGTGCAATTCTGGCCTGAATGTCTCTTCGTGAGGGGAAAACGAGAGCCATTGCTCATTTCCAATGTCCGTCCTGTTTAAACGAGTCGAAGTATTCAGTTGCGAATACCAAGTGAACTCACCGTGATCTTCGAGCGCCCATCTCGGAAAGAAATACGAGGGGGATGAGGAAAGGACGGTGAAGAGCTTTTCGTGGAAGCACTCTCACCGACCTTGTCCTTTCAGTCGTCGTCACTGGAGGCATCAGGCAGATGCGTCCTTGCCCTGTTGACAGCGTATTCGCGTTCTGCGGTCGAATCGACCGAACCAGCAAGAGGCGGAAGCAGCCGAATAATCTCTCCGAGTTGACCCAGGGCTTCCAGGGATAGGCGATGGCTGGGGCAGGTTTGGAGTCTGGACTTGGCAGGTTTGTCGCTCCTAAAGGACATCCGCTCGAAGGTGCCGGTGAGCAGTAGTCCAGCCCCTCTTACACAGCGGCCGCTAAATTTCGTCCTGTAACCTGTCCATGTCAGTGTTAGAGCCATATCGGTTTTGTTGGTAGATATTTGGCGCGAAGCCCCGGCCAGACAACCGATCGACTTGGCGGGTGCGGGGCTTGCTCCGAAATGCTCCCAATCCAAAGAAGGACATATTGCAATCATTTCGTGGCTTGAACGTCAGACAATGTTGATGAAACGACACCGCCAATTGTAAATAACTGCTCTCTCTATTGCAATCGACCTCAGCTTTACGTTCCTCTACACCCACATTCTCGCCTGTCCAGGCCTTTCCCTGGTTTCGTTGCCCTTCTCTGGACTCTATATCACTACAGCACTTTGGATCTAGCATCCCAAAGTCATCGAGCTTCGACGTCGACCCCTGACGGATCGTTCCCTATACAGCTTCGTCACCGAGCTTCGCCAAATCGCCCTTCCCCAACCTCCCTTCAGATCTATGACCCATCATATTTGACGAGGGAGGGAAACCACCTTGAGACAATGCATCGTGGTTCACAACCAAAGAAAAATCTCAGTACGATACCCCGAATGAATATAAATCGCGGTAGAGACCAGATTCATGGTGATAGTGTGGAGGTCAACAACATTGGGGGTGACCTCGTGCAGAACTTCGCCACCAGATCGCTCAGCTGTGAGTCTTCGTCGACTCGTCCCTCAGTGATGAGAGTATCTGACACAGGAGGTTTTGTAGCCCGCATAACCCGCAAGTTGTGGGATGCGGTCGCCGGCGTAGGAGCATCCCACTTGTCACAGCAGCAGTTTGACAGAGGACTTGAATGCCTCGAGGGAACTCGTGAAGAGGTTCTTGAAGCCATTTATGCTTGGTTAATGTCCGAGGACGGGTCTTCTCCGATATACTGGATCTCGGGCGCTGCAGGGGTTGGCAAATCAGCCATCGCAATGACTATAGCCAAATCCTATGAAGGCAAAGGGTTGGCATCATCTTTTTTCTTCTTTCGACCTGACCCGAAACGGAACAACCCATCCGCCTTCGCATTGTCCATTGCCCACGACCTCAAGGTAAGGATGCCATTTGCTGAAGGCTACATCACTCGGAGGATATCAAAGGATCCGACCATACTGGAGGCTACGCTGGAAGACCAGTTCCGAGAACTCGTCTTCGAACCCTGTCTGCGAAATAGATTGCTGAGGCGTATTTTACACCAACTCTCGTTCGTACCCAAAGAACCAAGGCTGGTCATCATAGATGGCCTGGACGAATGCAGCGACGAAAATACTCAGCGTCGGATTCTCTCGACCATCCTATCCTCTTACAAGCAGTCGCGCCACTTTCCCTTACGTTTCCTCATTTGCAGTCGTCCGGAGGCGTGGATCCGAGAAGCCTTCAACGAGGAGGACCTCCGTAGACTCACTCAACATTTCCAGCTCGACGATGAAATATTCCCTGATAGGGACATTGAGCGGTATTACCTCCGTGAATTCAGAAATATTCGCGAGAGCCCTCAATTTGCTCGCCTTCCATTCCCAGAAGTCTGGCCTTCACCCGAGGACCTTGTATGTTTGGTAGACAAGTCATCCGGCCAATTTGTATACGCGGTCACTGCTGTAAAATTTGTAACGCTTCGTTGCTCTAATCCCCTTACTCAACTTCGCACCATTCTTGACTACACCCCTGACAATCCCCCATCTAGATCGTCGTTTGCCGCCATTGACACCCTATACCAGATGATCCTCTCCGACCATCCCGATCCCGAACAATTACTCCCTGTCCTTGCTGCGATCCTCATACTTCCTCCTCATGGACTCTCCTCACCTGAGTTCATCGAGTTGCTCCTTGGACTCCCTACTGGAGAAATCGACATCATCTTGCGGCCCATGCATTCCATACTGAACATCCGCAATGCAGACGTGCCGATTACCGCGTACCACGCATCGTTCATTGACTTCCTTTATGACAAGTCGCGCTCACAGTGTTTCCACATTGACAAAGCCGCCCAGCGTGATTTCTTTGCACGGCGATGGATACAGGCACTTGAGCCAAGGAACCAGCCTCGGTCGTAAGTATTCCGTCTCTCTCGGCATAACAAATCTAAACGGCAGCTTTTCCTTTAGCTCTGACGACCAGACAAAGTGCACCTTGTGGGACGGTTGGACGGACTTTTGCCTTCGCGTAGAGCGACCCAGCGAGGGGCTACTGTTCGATCTTCGAAAGATGGATATACTGGCGGTTTATATCAGTGTGGTCCTCATACATCACGAACGTGAAGAGCTCTCGTCCATTATCACTGGTCCACTTGAAGCAATCATATCTTGGCTGGCTCCGCTGGTGAGCGTGTTCTTCATCCGATGAAGGCAGTATGGTTTACTCGACTCACTGTAAAGGACGGGTCTCCACCAGTTCAAGTCATTCGTCATTTCCAGGTCATTCTTACGCAGTATAAATCGCTCCTCACGGCCAAATCCGACGAGAGGTAAGGTGTTCTTACCCGATTTCCACCCTTCTTATGACTTAACTTCTTAGCAACATTGATAGCATCCAGGGGCAATTGAGGGGCTCTCCTCGTCACGAGCTAGCCACACTATATCACCTTGTGCTTACAGCCCATCCGGACCCTGAAAGACTTCGTTCCATTCTTTCTGCAATCCTCGTCCTCCCACCCCATCTCAAACCGTCCCCGACATATATTGGGTTGTTGTTTGGACTGCCACCAGGAGAGGTGATCCTTGCGTTGCAAGGGATGCGCTCGGTACTGGATGTCCGTGGGTGTGAGGACGAGATTCGTGTTCGCCACCCCTCATTCACGGATTATCTGGTTGACCAGAAGCAGTCGCATGAGTTCCATATTGATATCCGCGCTCAAAGACATTTCATCGCGCGACAGTGGCTTGACAGTGTCTCGGCTTTCAAGATGCAGATGTATAGGTATGGAATTTTCGATCATTTGTCTCCTCGACCGCTGTCTTGGCATGTACTCAACGTGGAATTTCTAGCTTTGACGAGCTCTATGGCGATAGCACGAACTCATTCTTTACGGAATGGATGGGGTTCTGTACCACGAAGTTTACCAAACCAACTCAGCACTTGATGAATGGGCTGCGAGACATCGATTTTGCCTCTGTCTTCTTTTGCAAACACTTTCCAAAATTCACAGGGCGTTACCCTCTCCCAAGATGGTCTGATACTTTTCAGGCTTTACGCGCCTGGATGGTGAAAGTCGTTAGTGTACCTTACTTTTTTTTCTAAATGACCTCTTCGTGCTGATCACTCGTGATTGCTAGAACCGGGGATATAATTTTCCCCATTCCGTACAGGGCCTTGTGGAAAAACTCGAGAAATCTCCCAAGAGTTTTCATCTAGAACAGTCTTCAGAACCTCTCTCGGATGACGACTTGGTGGTTGCCGTCCTAATCACCATAGAATGGCCAGGGGATAACCGTCTGGTATCCGATGCAACGAGAAATTATCAACGTCAAGCACCGCTTCGCATTAGAGAGTGTTATTGCAACATCCTACTCCCAGAGAGCGAGTTCGGCGATCCAGCAAAGCACCTTGCGTACCAGGAAGCCTGCACACGAGTTGCCAAAGTGTATATCACCGAGATTGAAGTGCTGGCCAAAACCGGCCACGAGTACGAGTTAGCTGATGTTTTTGGGAGTCTGGTGGACTCGTCGCTTCTGCAACGTTGTCAAATTAATACTGAGCTCCTTTTGTCCTTGAAGAATCTATTTGGATCTGTGCGTGAACGGCAGGAAATGCGGTTTCTCTACGCTAGTGCAGGAGGAATAAGGGCCAGGTTGTATGACTGGATCGGGGTATGTACAGTGTTTCTCGTCCCAGTTCTACACATTTGCTAATTTTGTTGCTGCACCTCCAATTCACCCGGGGTTTCTCTTTTCTGCATAGACTTTCCCGGAAAGTTTTGCTCAAGAGGCCGCGGGGCTAAAAGCACAGGTCAATGCCCTACCCTGGAAAAAGTGGCAGTTCAAAATTTAACCCTGATTCGCACCACCGCTATGTACTACGGGGTCGTTGTAAGTACGTCTGTATGCAATTGTACGGTATTCAAGAAGTTGTGGATATTGCATGACACAACTTGTAGTTCGGATACAAAAGAAGCAAATACTACGCCGAAAAGCAGGAAGTCCTGTTGGAGGATCCAATGCGCAATGGGTGGGTAGTAGTGATAGCGAACGAAGAAGATAAGAACATGTAGTCAAATGCAAATCCAACGCGTGTCAGCGCGTAAAGAAATAAGAAAACGAACGAGTTGACTCCCGTTGGAACGACCCCATAACCCCACAACCGCGCCCCTCCTCCTTCCAGCCACCCCCACAGCCCTCTCAGCAGCCCCCACCGCCCTTCAAAAGCCCTCATAAGCCCCCTCTCTGCTCCCTCTCCACCCCATACCCCTCAGCCCAATCCAACTCCCATAATGAGCTAGAACTGCGAAAGGACACGCCAACGTAAATTCAGTTCCCAGACTAGGTTCCTCGTAACAAGCTGAATCATCAGAGAAGGCTTCGGAAGCGACGGGGGAAGTGAATGTGATTGAAAGGAGACCGCCGTATCTCCCGGTTTTTCGAGGCGGCGGGGATTGGTAGTGTTGGGGGGACAATATATTGGGTAGAATACTCGTTTGATTACCGAACGGGGGCGGGAGGTGAGGAAGCGGGAGTGAAAGAAACCGCAGATGGCTTCTGCGTTGGTGTCAATGACTTTGATGCGTCGGTCAAAGTCTCGGTCAAAGTAGCATTATTCGTACACCCTTCTGGATGTTCGTCATATGGTAGCGTAATGTCGGCTTGGAGGTTGAAGATAAGGCTTCAAGACGATATGGATGAGACGGGACGAAAGACATTAAGAGAGGGAAGACACACACCTGTCACCCATAACACTGGAAACTCCACTAAACTTACTGGCGATGATATCAGCATACGACGAGCCCTCCGGCATCTCATTAATCACAATTCCTAATGGTCTCGTCGAAAACTCGTATTGATCTGCCAACGTTCGAAGTCGGGGTGTGGGACCAGAAGGTTGGACGGGTTTGAAGGGTTGGTTTTGGCTTCGTCGGAATTGTCGGTGCCGTCATCGAACAAAACAAGATACCATTCTTGGAGGCGTCGGTGTATGGGAGCCTACCGTGCCCTTGTGTCAGGAGATAGGTTTCAAAAACGACGATGAGCGAATTACATACCCAAAAGCCGGCGCAAGCGTAGACAGGACACTCCAAGTAGGGTAGCGTTCATCCCACCGAGATAAAAGATACGCGTTATCCCGTGTACTCGTACTTGAACCTGTGTTGTTGTCCTGAACGAGGATCTCCGAGAATATACGATGTGATGCTCTTTTGGCCGTGGTGGGAGGACTACGACTGTATCGTCCTCGTCATCTAATGCCTCGCTTCCGCCGAGAAAAGCATTGCTTAGACCATCGTGATTTTGGTGGTCCTTTCACGGAATAGTGTCGATCAGAGACGTTTTGTGGTTACCGCGGCGCGGAGAGAATTGAGGCGGAGAAACGTCCGGAAGGAGAGCTGGGCAATGTTCCGCCAAACGACGACTCAATATCCCACTCCCCACTCCCCACGTGTTGCGAGAACCGGTTTGCGAGTGGGAAGAGCACGATGTGGATGTCGAACCATCGATGCAGATCCGTCACCGCACCGAACACAACCGCTCTTGCTCTCTTGGTCGTATTGAGAGCTGGGACGGGTTTGCCTTCTTGGGAGGAACGGCTGTGGATGAGTAACAGTGCTCGGCGGCTGTTCTTGTTGGAGTGAGCACGTATAATTCACCCTATACCCCGACTTCATTTGAGCGAGCCAGAAATTCCAAAATTTAGCTGCGAGCTTCCGAACGAGTTGGGCGTAGAACATACCTTTATGCTGAGATGCATGAAAAACAACGTGGATATCCCCATACCATGGTGCCCATGCCTCGTTTGTCGCCTCTTCGTGCCCACCAATATCTTTTCATGTAGGTAGAGAGAGATAGACGTTGCGTGAGAGGTGAATGGAGAAAGGGCTGAGCCCAATGCATTGGATGTATCAGGCATGGCGACGTGGTGGTGAAGAGGATAATCAAACAACGAGCGTGCATTGTTTGATCACGGAGGCGAGAGAGTGGGAGTGGAGAAGATCGCCAGATGGACTCTACGTGTCCACTGTCAGTTGATGACTTTGATTTGACGGCCAAAGTCTTTCAAGGTCGAGATGATAATTCCCGTACGTGATGCCGAGTCGTGTAGTGTCGGCAGTGGGAGTTCAAAACGAGGCTACAGGACGATATATTAGTCTCACTCGACGAACGGGGGGAAGGAAAATACGCACCCACCACGGCGTACGATAAAAGCCTCCCAGACCATGTTCACAAAAGTCCCAATTGCCTCGTATCGATCTGTTAACGACCGGAGGTTCGGTTCGGATAGAGAACGAGAGCTGAGACCAGGATTGGAGATTGCTATCCCATCAGAGGCTCGCTTGGATTCTCGCTCCGATCGAGGTTCTGCGTATCGTATGATGATGGGACGTTTTTGGGGGAGATGAGGAGGCGGTGAAACGTCTGGAAGGGCCAGGGTACGACTGGGAATGTGAATGTCGAACTTGAGACTGGCTAACGCTCTTTTTTTCCTTCGATAAAAAAAGAGTTGGGACGCTGGAGTCTTCACTGCAAGCACCTGCGCGTCTTCTCTTCGACCAATCATACGCCTCTTTATATCGATGACTATCTTTGCCGGGTAAACCGATCCGTTTCGTTCCCTCGAATGGCTACGTACGCGTCGTCGGGGGTACGAACATTTCCCAATGTTGAAGGTCTGGTCTTTTCTCTCTTTCTCGTCGCTTACGAGCGAGAGAGGATGGTATGTCTATAACCGTTGGGTTCTCGCCGACGAGTTTAGGGCAGAGCGACACGGTTTGTTTGAGCATGTAATCAGCATCGGCCAACCAGAATCCCAAATCCCCGACTCTCTTGAGAGGAGGGCTTTGTCGACGCCCGATCATTGCATCACGTGAAAGCAGTCACATGAGCATGGTGCACGTGCCTTCGGGACTTGTTTCGTGAATCGTTGCTCAGGGGCAGTGTTGGTAGGGTCGGTGACTAGTCGGCGACTTTTTGAAAAGTCACGAGGTCGCCGACCGGTCAGCGGCTTTTGGGAATGTGTGGGAAAAGGTCAGCGACCTCCGACTATTTGGCTTTGTATACCTGCCCCAACATGACAACAGCGAGAGCCAATATTCGAATCTCAGTGAACGCGGCGTGCAATTGGAAGGATAAGTCCACGATAATCACAATATATCCTGTAATGTATTTACACAATGAAGCCGCGATGCCTCAATAAAAATCTACTCAAAAAAAGTGTTGACCATCATCAAGTCCGATATCTATGCCATCTCTTCCTGCTGACTCGCGGTCGATTGATTCATAGAGCTCAAGGTCCTCATCAAAACTTTTCTGCCCGTACACTCCCTTCCATGTTAATGATCCGAAGTCAAATAGGTCAGCAATAGTGACTCGAATAGGGTTTGCACTCAACAATTTGGAGGTCATATTCATCTTCCCCGACCATTTCCACTGTTCTCCGTGCCATCTCTGTCAGCTCATCATTTGAGTCAGCAGCCATGTCTCGAGACCGATTGATACCCTCAACATCCACCTCTAGCTAGATCTTTTCTGGCTGTGCCGATGTGGTGAAGGCAGGTGCCGGAACCGTTGGCGGGGCGCAAGTGGGCGTCAAAAGTAATTAATTCCGGTCATACTGTATGACACAATACGTATGTGGACCGGTTTGGTCCGGGATCGATGGGCAATCAGGACAGGTCGGCGACCCGACCTCCGACTTTTTGCTGACTTTGATGGGAAATTGTGACCTGTCCCTGACCTTAGGGACGGCGACCTCCCAACACTGCTCAGGGGAGAAATTCCGGATCCTTTCCTCTAAGTACCGCTATTTAAAGCCTGGATTCCAACCTTTGCACGCTATCATGAGTGGCATCGGTCAGCTGGTAGATCTCCAGGAAGCACATGCTCTCCTGTGTGGAATCTGGATGGATAGCTCAGACCCCAGGAGTTCACTGTTCAACCTATTCTGTTTCCTTGATGAGGTTTTCCAGGGTTTTTTGCTACAGAACTCCACCCTGAGCGCTGTGAGGAGCCGGCTTGTCAAGGCCGGGCAACGAGTAGCGCTCTTCTGAATTATTTTATTGTTTCTTCTGCTGAGCAGCTGAACCGGCAACGTACCGTTAGGGAGCTGCTCTGATCACTGTTGCGCTATACAAAGGTCCTCGGGCTAAGGCAAAGCAACTATGGTCAACCCAGTCAGTTTCTGTCCAGCCCGTTCTGATTGCCTCGTTATTGCCTTCGAGTTGAAGGCAGCTGGGGAGGCTCAGTTTGCACTCCTAATATATTCCAGGATAATTTACAAAGCATAGGTCACGGTTTGAGGATTGTCCTGGCTCTGCTGGTCGAGAAACAGGTTTCTGATGCGCTGATTGATGTTTGACCAGTGCCCTCAGAGTCTTTTGAACCGAATGATGACTATATCTCTCTGCAAGTCAAAGTGGTATGTGGTGTTACTCCTGGAGATAAATCCCTTGTCAGTTTCTGCAGTATGAAGTCATATTTTCACCTAACCGTCCCACCCCTGTACTACAAACCAGTGGGCAGAACTGGGCCGCCGGAACCATTTGGTTTGTGGTGGACTGATGTGGTCTGCCGCATCTCTCAATAACTTCCTTAGATACCCTCGTTATCCTCAAGATCTTTCCCTCATATCCTCTCAAGTCCTCTCAGTCATGCAAGCTCCCGCCCCCGCGCCCTCCCTCCCGACGCTCCCTTCCTTTTTTGACCAACGCTTACTCATCACCTCACACCTTCACCCGCAACAGCTCTCACCTACTCCGGCATTATTCAATACGCTCATTTTTTCTATCCGCCCCACCACATACTATTCGACTTTTTTCCGTCCTATACAGCTCCTATACCCTTGCTTCACCAACATTCGCTCTAACTGTTATCCTCTATGCATTGCGCAAAACGCCGTCGAAAAGGGTTCACTGACTCCCTAGCCGATACCGTAAATATCATAACTATCGACGATGACGATGAGATAGTTGAAATGGAGTCCTCTGGCGAGGGCCATGATTACTGGAATCTGGCCAAGGCCCAAGTCCGCAATATGTGGGAACGTATGTATCTTTTTTTCTGTTTTTCTCTCAATCCATCTCATCTCTGTGTTAGTTCTTAGCTACCAACGAAGAGATCTATTTGACTCCGCTGGCCATGGAATGTCTTTCTCCGATGTCCCCATGTACGACTCAAATGCACCTGACGACAACGACTGGAACGACGAAGATTTTCAATTACCTGTCGGCGAGGAAGGAAACATGAACAGTAACGCCGGAGGAGATTTCCACACATTTTTCAACTCGTTTCTAGAGGATGCGCCGAGGTGTGTCCCTACTATTCCTATATCATGAGACTGATACTTGTTAGAATCGTGCGGATATGACAGCCCGGACGGAGGTCCGAGCGGAAGCGAGCGGAAGCCGACGTGCCGGAATGGACTAGTCGGAGTTGGAGAGATTCCGACGACCGGAAGGCCGTACGGATGGCTGGACAATAGTCGAAGGTTTCGCCAACGACACCGTTGAGTTGAGTTGTCCTTGACCGGAAGGAAAGGAAGATAAAGATGAAGAGGAGATAGAGATAAAGAGACGGAATGAGCCGAATGAGATAAACGGAAACCAAGTTGATTTTAATTCTGAGGAATACAAGTCATGAAGTATCTAGCTTATATATGTATCGATCTCCGAGACCTCCGAAGGGGTTCCGGCGATCGTAGTACCGAAGGTGAATCAAGAGCGGGAGAGAAATGTATGTACAGTACGGAATCCGAGACGGGGGGTGAAGTCCCGGAGTCGGAGATGAATCGGAAATGAAGTGTCAGAATGGAATGTACGGGATGAGTCATGATGGAATGGAGAGCGGAATGTCGGAATGTAAAGTATACGTACTACTCGGAAATGAACGGTGTATAGGTATCTCCGATCCGTGAGTACCGGGGACACGACGTCGGAATCCGAAGTCATGTTCCGGAAAGGATCGTGAAGGAAGAGAAAAGATAAAGTAGATTCCGAGTATCGGAATCTCCGGAAGGTGGATAGAAGCCTTCGGAAACCCCGGAACCGGCATGGATGTAACAGTATCCCCCTCTTAAGGCTCTCGCCTCGAGGGCCGCGGAGGAAGTAAAAAGAAAATCGTAAAACGTAAAAGTTCGGAAGCAATCGGAAAGAAGACATAAAACAATAGAATCATGACGAGTCGATAGAACGTTCTGGAACGTGAAAGAATATTCTGGAAATCCAAACAAGAAACAAATAGAAAAAAGATATATAAGAAGCGCACCAAGCGAATCCCAACTTCATTTCCCCAATTCCCAAAATGTCACCTACACCCTCTCGATCACCAATTCCCTCCGATCTTTTCTTCACCGTTCCGCGTCCGGATGAAACAATTCCGGATTACATCACCAAGAAACCGAAACTCGCGGAATACTTGGCTCGATATCCGGAAGAGGAGGACGAACAAGCCTCGCGCGAATTCAACGAGGACGTGAAAACCTGGAACCGGAATCGGAATGCTTGGGTAGAGGAAAGGCAGGAAGAGATAGCGGAGAGTATCGCGGATTGGGAGAAAGCGAAAGCGGATGCGGAAAAGGAGCTGGAGGACTGGCGGAAGGATAGGGATGGTCGGATGGAAACGAGGCGGAAGCAACGGGAGGCTGAGGAGGAGGAAGTGCGAGCGAAGACGGCAGTTCCGGAAACAGAGGTGAAGTCCGAGCCTCTCGAATACACATTCTCCGACGCCGACAGACAGTCCATGGATATGGACTGGGAATCGGTGTGTCCGACTTGTCGGATATTTCCTCCTTCCGAATTTTTTAACTTCTTGTAGTTTTACCCCACGCTGACGCCTCATCAACAAATGATTTTCCAGTCCGGGTTCGTCGCCGGAAAGAAAACGTCGGAATCCGCGGGAGCTAAACGGAAGGGAAAGGCGAAAGAGAGCAGCGGAAAGGTTACGGATGTAGAGGAGGTCGGAACGGGACCGCTTCTTCCGATTGGTAAGTTCAACTTGTCTGAAAACCGATTTCTTCTAACTTTTCATAGCCTGCAAGAAATGTTCCGCTGCGAATGCGGAATGTCGCCGGAATGTGATGGCTGGAACCAACTTCCGCGGTCCGACTAACGCATGCTTCCGGTGCCGCAAGAAGAAAGCAAAGTGTGTGTTCCCGGACGGAAGCGGAGACGGAACGAGGTCGGATGCGGGTTCGATGAAGTCCAAGAACTCGGAAGGAAGACGGAAACCTGCGGGCAGGAAAGAGGTACACTTGGCACCAGAGGTCGAGAAGGATCTGCGGCAGATCAACCGCGGAATTCAACTCCTCCTTAGTGTTCATGGTGTTGATTTCCCGGACAGCTCGGATGAGGGTGAGGACGAAGCGGAAGCGGAAGAGGAAGGGGAAGAGGACCGGGAGGAAGGACCGTCATCGAGGCCTAGCAAGAGGCCAGCGTCTCGATCCCCGAAGACACTCCGGAAGAAGGTGAAGAGCGCGGAAACAATCCCGGAAGAGGAAGAAGATGAAGCGGATAAGGATAGGATGGAAGAGTGAAAGACGGAACGTCCGGAACGCGGACAATTTCTTGTGTTTTTTGTACTTGTAGAATATTCTTGAAACGTCGCCCGGCCGGAAGGCCTTTCTCGGAATCATGAGTGATCGTAAGATAATCGGAAGCGGAATCGGAACGATGAAATGAACTTAGATAGAACCGATAGGACCAGGCTTGTGAGGATAACGTTCGTGAAATGCTCGGAGGAGATCCGGAGCGTTGAAGTTGTCTGCCGTGACCCAAGAGAACTCCTCGTCGGTGCCTTCGTAACCGAGCCATCGGATGCGATATTGTAACTTGCACTTGAAGCGACGGTCGATCTTGGAGTCTAGGATCTCGGAAATCTCATAATGATCTTCTTCTCCGGTGTCGAGTTCGACGGGACCCGGAGGAGGTTGGACACGATTCGGAATGGGGTTCGGAAGGATGGATTCGAGTTGGGAAACGTGGAAAGTTGGATGGATGGTACAGAATTCAGTCGGAAGTCGGAGGGTATAAGCAACTGGAGATGGTGTAGCAATGATCTCGAAAGGACCTAGGAATTTCTCGGAGAATTTAGCGGTAGGTCTGGTCGTTTTGATGTACTTAGTGGAGACCATAACTTGATCGCCAATCTTCCATTCCGGCTGAGGCTGAAGATGTCGATCCTTCTGTTCCTTCATACGGGTTTGGGCGTGAGTAAGTTCTTCTCGGAGTATGGAATGAAGCTCATCTAGATCAACCACAGACTCTCGTGCACGGGCGGAAGCCATGTCTCGTTCCGGGTGGATGGTGATGTTCGGATGATAACCCTTGTTGGCAAAGAATGGTGAGATTCCGGTGGAAGCGTTCGGAGCATTGTTGTAAGCGAACTCGGCAAGAGGCAGGAGTTCATCCCAGTTGTCCTGCTGGTAAGAACAGTAGACTCGGATATACTGCTCAAGCGTCTGATTCGCCCGTTCAGTCTGTCCGTCGGCGGAAGGGTGATAACCGGAAGTATAGTGAAGATTCATGTCAAGGGCTTTCCCGAGGGAACGCATAAAGTGGGAAATGAATTCGGAACCACGGTCGGAGGTGACGTGCTGAGGAACTCCATGCTTAGAGAACACATGGATAACGAAGAGTCGAGCTAGTTGTTCGGAAGTGATATGGATGTCGGTAGGGATGAAGATTGCTTGTTTCGAAGCGCGGTCGATGATAACTAGGATGGAATTGAAACCGTTAGAGTTCGGAAGTTCCTCGATGAAGTCCATAGAGATAGAGTCCCATGGTCGTGCGGGAACCGGAAGAGGTCGTAGAAGTCCGTATGGCCGATGTCGTGGAGTCTTGTTCCGTGCACAAGTTACACAGGAGCGAACATAGTCTCGCACGAACTCTCGGATGAGAGGCCATGTATATTGACGTCGGATGGTTTCTAGAGTCCGGTTCTGTCCAAAGTGACCAGAGATGATATGATCATGATATTGTTGGAGGATTCTAAGTCGGAGGTTGTTGGCTTCAGGAATGTAGATTCTGTCATCTAAACGGAGGAAACCTGTCTCGTCGACAGTCCATCTAGTCTCGTCGGAAGTGTCGGAAGCGGATCGGAAGTGTTGGATGAGGGAGGAATCTTCTGTCTGAGCAGTTCGGATGTCTTCATGGAGCTGCTCGACGTCCATGATAACGCTTGCGCGAAGAACTGGACCTTCGAGGAATGTAGCGCGGAGGGAAGCGGTGAGTTGTTCCTGAGTGAATACAGGTCGGAAGTTGTGTGGATTGAGATGGGCGTAAGGCGTATCCCCCTCTTTAGGATAGACGTCCCATCGTCTAGTCAAAGCGTCCGGTTTTGCACCGAGCTTGCCAGGACGGAAACGAATTACCATGTTAAAGTGAGAGAGGTACTCGGACCAGCGTACTTGACGTCGGGTGAGAATCTTCGTAGTGGTGAAATATTCAAGATTTTTGTGATCCGTTACCACGTCGACCGGATTCTCGGAACCTTCCAAGTAGTGCCGCCAACGTTTGAACGCCTCAAAGATAGCGAGGAGCTCTTTGTCGTGTACATCGTAGTTAAGTTCCGGAGGAGTGAAAGTCCGGGAGTGGAATGCGATAGGATGGATCTCACCGTCGTCGGTCCGGATAGAGAGGATAGCCGCCAACGCATAATCGGATGCGTCGGTTTCCACAATGATTTCTCGATCAGGAATCCAGTGCGTGAGGATAGGAGCATGAGTGAATGCCTCTTTCAGAGTATCGAAGGCAGCCTGGCATTCCGGGCTGAAGTTCCAACGAATGTCTTTCCGAGTGAGGCGGGTTAAAGGAACGGTGATGGCGCTATAGTTGAAGATAAAACGCCGATAGAAGTTGCAAAAGCCGAGGAAAGATTGAATATCCTTAACTTTGCGCGGCGTAGGCCACTTGGTAATGATATCCACTTTGGACATATCCATCCGAAGACCATCCGGCGAAAGAATGTAGCCGAGGTATTCGATAGTATCGGTATGGAATTCGCACTTGGAGGCTTTGCAGTACAATCCGTTTGCCCGGAGGCGTTTGAGAACCTCCCGGACATGCTTCTTGTGAGAGGAAATGTCGTCGGAATAGATGAGGATGTCGTCTAGGTAAACTAAAACGTTAACATCAAGCATATCGGAGAAAATGTTGTTGACGAAGCGTTGGAAGACTGCAGGTGCGTTGGATAGTCCTTCCGGCATAACCCGCCACTCGAATGAGCCGTAACGGGTCCGGAAAGCGGTCTTGTATTCATCACCGTCGGCGATACGCACAAGGTGATAAGCATGACGGAGGTCAAGCTTGGTATAGATCCGAGCCTTCCGCGGAGCGTCGAGAAGATCGGATATGAGAGGGAGCGGATAGCGATCCTTTTTGGTAATCTTGTTGAGACCTCGGAAGTCGACACAGAGTCTAAGATCACCACTCTTCTTCTTGACGAAGAGAACGGGAGCGCCGAAAGGAGATTTGGATGGAGTGATGAGCCCGGCCTGGAGATGTTCATCGATGAATTCCCGGAGAGCTGTGATCTCCGTTTGAGAAAGGGAATAGATCGGACCGAGAGGTGGTTCCGTTCCTTCCTCTAACTGAATCTTCATGTCGTCTTCTCCGCGATGCGACGGAAGCTGTTTCGACATTTCTGGACTGAAGACGTCAGTGAATTCATGATAATCAGGCGGAATGATTGCCAAATCTTCCTCTGAAAGTTCCGCCGCACGTCCGGAAACCGTGTCGGAAGGCGTCATCTGGATGGTGAACGCCCGAGCACCGGATTCGGACTTTGCTCGGAGGTAAGCGCCAGCTGATATGAGGGAAACCTTCGGAGCTATAGCAGACGGAGCTGAGAGAAGATCAGCGTAGGAATAGATGGGCTCGAATGGATAAGATGGAGACTTAGCCTTGCGCCGAGGCGATTTAGGCTGAGGAGAGACTTCCGAGAGCTCGGAAGAGCGAGTCGGAAGGGCCGGCTGAGACGGAATTGGCTTTGTCCGGAATTCGATACTGTTGTTCGACCAGTCAACCAACGGGTTGTAGCGGTGAAGCCAGTTATATCCTAAAACTAGGCTGCAAGCCGAATCAAGGTGAGTGACATAAAAGTCAATCGGAAGAATGTCTCCAGAAGAAAAAATGATAGGTAAAGAGGCCATGCGCGAAATAGTGGAACCATGAGAACCATTCAGAAGGCGAAGAGAAATAGGTGGTATTGAAACGGTAGGTACTTGGTTACGTTCCACATACTTCGTATCTATAAAGCAGTGGGACGAACCGGAATCAACGAGAGCGGAAAAAGATAATGGTACAGTAGTAGATGACTGTTCGTGTGTATCGGAAGAAATAGACATATTTGAAGAAAGAGTAAGAGTAAGAGAATTAGGCGAAGAAAGAGCGGCTGCGTTGAGAGTTACCTCGGTGGAACGATCCGGCTCAACGCAACTCCGAACTCGTTCCGAGGGTTCGGAGTTGCGGACTATTTTTTCGCCTCATCCGGTTTGGATGTGGAGGCGTCCGAAGTAGCCGCAGCACGACCTTTAGCCTGAGAACCGGCCGCAGGTCGCTTCCTACAATCATCTGTCTTGTGCTTTCCGCCACAGAACATGCACAAGTTGTTCTTCTTCCGACGTTCCTTCTCTTCCGGCTTCAACTTTCCGTCCTTACCAAGATACTGGGCAACCGGGTTGGTAGTGTTGGAAGTTGGATTCGACCCAGTGTTGTTGTTGGCGTTGGACTTGTTGCCGGAAGAGTTGCTGGAAGAGTTACCGGAACTCTTGTTAGAGCCACCAGAACTACCGGAACCTCCGGAAGAGTTGTTGGAACGATTTCCGGAGTTGTTGTTGGATCGGGAGTTGGAATTCGAATTGTTGTTGTTGGCTCGTTTCGCTGCTCGGCCCTCTCGGGATTTCTCCCCTTCGCGTACCCAGTGCGTCCGGTCGTATTCCCGGCACACTACACGCAACTGTTTGAGAGTCGAAGGACGAGCACCAACGTTCGGAAGTAAATCTTTGATACGCTTTGGCATAGCGCGATAATAGGCATGACGGAGAGCGTTCTCGCCGTAACCAATCTTGGCTGCGAGAGTGTTGAAACGAACCTCGAACTTTCCGATTTTCTCCCCTTCTCCCATCCGGAGGTTGTCGAACTTGTCTTCGGCTTCCTCTATCGTATCCACCTGTCCGAAGAACATTTCGAGTTCATCGAGGAATGCTCGGAGGCTGAACATCCAAGCGGGCGGATCGGAATCGGTTTCATAGGATAGGATTTCGGGTTGGAAATATTCGAGGCACATGCCACGGAGGTAGGAAATGATGTAGTGGATTTTATCGGCATCGGTAGGAAAGTCGGAAGGACGGTGATTGAAAACGATCATACATGACACGATGAAGCTCGGAAGTTTGTCGGGTTGAGTTCCGTCGAAGGTATCAGGTTCCTTGACGTTCCCCTTCTTTTCCGGCTTCTTCCCAAGAAGCTGGGCGATGATTTTGTTGTGCTCAAGCATGGATTGTACGAGTGCCATCATATTGAATTGGTAGAGATCGTTTCCGGGACCTCTAGGGAATCCAGGTCCCACACCTCGACCACCGGAAGGTCCCCCGTCAGGAGGCCCACCATCGGGAGGTCCGGGGGGTCCGGGTGGTCCGGAATCACCGGGTTCGTGATCGGATGCGTCGTCACCTTCCGGCTCCGTATCCGTGTCTCCACCCCTGTTACTACCTGCTCGGGATCCGCCCCTACTGCCACCTCGAGAGCCCTTGGGTTCCTTGACCTGTTTATGTGGATCGGATCCCTCGGGTAACGCTGTTTCTGTTGGTCGTTCAGTATCCCGGGGCATAACCGGAGCTGTAACTGGAGGAGTGGATGGTTGTTCTTTGTCAACGGCGGCATCGAAAGTAAAGTCATCAATTATCCCCTCATCGGCCTTGTTCTTCCCCTTAGCTGGTTTCGGAGGAGGTTCGTTATGAGCCTTGTCAAGTGCTAGTGCTAGTTTTGCAGGATCAAGCACTCCTCGAGGATCTTCGATAGTAGCTGGAGAGAAAACTTGACGGGATGGGGGTTTCGGAGGTGGAGGAGGACGACTAGGAGTTTCGGGTACCTTGTCCCCTATATAGACTGTTCTGCCGTCCTCAAGTGTCCTGTATTTCGAAGCCATTGTTGTAGGACGTCGGAGCTTGCTAGGCGGAAGTGGTGCGACAGTATTAAGTGTGCCGATACGTGGAGTTGAATGTACGTCGATTTGATATTCGGAAGCACGGACGCTGCTACCGAAAACCGCTTGTCGTTCTTTACGTCGACCGTAACGGTTGGTTGAGATGGATTCGGAAGCGGAGATACTTCCTACGAATTGGTTGGGTGGATCTTCGTCGAAGTGTCCAGGGAATTCAGGATTGACTTGTCTGGACATTCAGTAATTTCAACTCAAGGTTCGAGAATTAAAATACTGTTAGAATCGTGCGGATATGACAGCCCGGACGGAGGTCCGAGCGGAAGCGAGCGGAAGCCGACGTGCCGGAATGGACTAGTCGGAGTTGGAGAGATTCCGACGACCGGAAGGCCGTACGGATGGCTGGACAATAGTCGAAGGTTTCGCCAACGACACCGTTGAGTTGAGTTGTCCTTGACCGGAAGGAAAGGAAGATAAAGATGAAGAGGAGATAGAGATAAAGAGACGGAATGAGCCGAATGAGATAAACGGAAACCAAGTTGATTTTAATTCTGAGGAATACAAGTCATGAAGTATCTAGCTTATATATGTATCGATCTCCGAGACCTCCGAAGGGGTTCCGGCGATCGTAGTACCGAAGGTGAATCAAGAGCGGGAGAGAAATGTATGTACAGTACGGAATCCAAGACGGGGGGTGAAGTCCCGGAGTCGGAGATGAATCGGAAATGAAGTGTCAGAATGGAATGTACGGGATGAGTCATGATGGAATGGAGAGCGGAATGTCGGAATGTAAAGTATACGTACTACTCGGAAATGAACGGTGTATATGTATCTCCGATCCGTAAGTACTGGGGACACGACGTCGGAATCCGAAGTCATGTTCCGGAAAGGATCGTGAAGGAAGAGAAAAGATAAAGTAGATTCCGAGTATCGGAATCTCCGGAAGGTGGATAGAAGCCTTCGGAAACCCCGGAACCGGCATGGATGTAACAATACTGATTATCTTGCCTTAGGCGTATTGATATGCGGGACCGACACTACAGAACGGAGGATCAAAATGACAGTTGGAAGCGATGTTACATCCATGCCGGTTCCGGGGTTTCCGAAGGCTTCAATCCACCTTCCGGAGATTCCGCTACTCGGAATCTACTTTATGTTTTCTCTTCTTCACGATCCTTTCCGGAACATGACTTCGGATTCCGACGTCGTGTCCCCAGTACTTACGGATCGGAGATACATATACACCGTTCATTTCCAAGTAGTACGTATACTTTACATTCCGACATTCCGCCCTCCATTCTATCATGACTCATCCCGTACATTCCATTCTGACACTTCATTTCCGATTCATCTCCGACTCCGGGACTTCACCCTCCGTCTCGGATTCCGTACTGTACATACATTCTCTCCCGCTCATGACTCACCTTCGGTACTACGATCGCCGGAACCCCTTCGGAGGTCTCGGAGATCGATATATATATAAGCTAGATACTTCACGACTTGTATTCCTCAGAATTAAAATCAACTTGGTTTCCGTTTATCTCATTCGTCTCATTCCGTCTCTTAATCTCTATCTCCTCTTCATCTTTATCTTCCTTTCCTTCCGGTCAAGGACAACTCAACTCAACGGTGTCGTTGGCGAAACCTTCGACTATTGTCCAGCCATCCGTTCGGCCTTCCGGTCGTCAGAATCTCTCCAGCTCCGACTAGTCCATTCCGGCACGTCGGCTTCCATCTCTTCCGCTCGGACCTCCGTCCGGGCTGTCATATCCGCACGATCCTAACAAGCGACAGATACCTCAGCTAGTGGATGGTTATCTTTACTACCGGGCTAATGGCGCCTTGGACCCTGCGGATGATGAAAAGTCGGAGGGCGAGACGTAGAGGATCAACTGTATGGATTTTGATGGTGCGTCACCAACTCATGTTAAACTCGCGTCGTTACTGACTCTTGTTCATTCTAGACTACTGGTATCTTGACGATATGCGGCATGTTCGTGGTGCCCTGACCACCAACGAAACCTTGGCCTATCATGGGCTCATCAGTGGTAGTCCTGATGATCCAACAATCGCCTTTCCATTCAAATTCCTCGAGACTTTTCGGCAGATACACCGGGTTTGTCCAAGGTTCAGCATTTCTGGTCTTTCCCGGACACTCACCAATACTCACGGCGTAAGGTCACTTCTCTCGCCATTCTTCAGCATACTGACACTTTTCACTAGCGATTCCCGATGCCCCATCTTGAACAACAACTTCACATTGCTTATGATGCATACCTCGTGATTCAGCGTGAAGTTCAACAGCGAGTTGATCACACCCTTGGTCGCGATTCTCAGAAACACTTTATTCACCACGTCTGCCCTCCATGTACGTACAACGTGGAAAATGAAATCCCTTTGAATCCTACTATTTTGATGGCCATGGACGGTAATAACTCATTAAAACTTGTCGACACGAGCAAGCGGTCTGGACGCCAGAGACTGGATACACGAGATATTGAGCACCCTCGTTGGCTCACGGATGAGTTCGTTGATCGTTACCAAGATGAAGTTGCGAATGCGCAACGAAAGGCGAAGGTATGAGTCTCTTGTGTGCCAACTGATGGCGTGCCTTGTGCTGACGACCGATTATAGCGTGGTCCTGCAAAGCCTTCGGATCCCAGTATCTCATGTGATAGACCAGAGTTAGAGGACGACGAGGGAGTGACTTGGCTCAACAATGACGAGCTGGATGACCTGGCTGGCACCATCAATCCTTGCGTAGAGCGATGGAAGGCTGCCAGCCCGGACGCTCATAAGAAGATGTTCTCCTTCTTTTCTGTGTCCGGGATTTTCTTATCTGTCTGCCGACACGGGCATGTCCTCGTTGTTTGTGACATGCGTCGGAGTGGCGAGCTGTGAGCATTTCTGTTCGTAACTTAACTCTCAGCTAAACACCAACGCAGTATGAAATATCCTCTGGCCGTTGTGAAGGCCCTTCTGGACCGGTATGGTCGCGACCTCGGTCTCGGCTATGATATCATGTGTGCGTTCTATAGAACGTTACTCCGGAGCGAGAAGTTGCAAGGTCAAGTGGTAGCCTTTCGCCTCAAGGGCGTAGTACCAGCTTTTCACGGACACGCACATAATCGGAAGTGCCAGGTCAGTTGGCACCCAATGTATATGGAAGGAGTGGGGCTCGAGGATTTTGAGGAGTGTGAACGGACGTTCTCCGAATCCAATCACCTCGCCCCGACGACTTGCCTTGCCAACAGCTTTCATCGTCATCAAGCCCTGATGGAACACTTTAATTTCCATGATCAGGATAAACATATGGCGTCTGGTGTGTTAATGAGTTTTTAGTTCTCCACATATCCTCATTATTGGTTGGTCTCAGGGAACTTCATATACCAAAATTATTGTCAGGCACTGCAGAGAATAGCTACAGAGGGCTCGTTGTTCCGAGAACTATGCGAGGAGTGGGGTGTGTCGGAGGATGACTGTGAACGATTCCTTCAGGACGAGATCGACCACTTTTCCAAGGAACACCAAGAATCACCTGAGGTTACGGTCCAGCTGGATTATGTCGAGTTGTTGCAAAAATTGACTAGGCAAAAGTGAGTGTTGATCGACTCATGATTAGGAACTATGTGTCATTTATTCGTTTCCTAGGATAGCCTCCGATGATGCTCACGGTAAATACGAGGGTGCTCAAAGGAGCAGGAAGGCTACCGCGAAGCAACTGCAATCCTTGCTCACGCACTCACGCACTGCTCTAGAACGATACCAGTCTACCCTTGAAGAGGTTCTGGTAATTGAAACCAAGCACAGCTACTACAAACGTTGGAAACCGACCGACAAGGAGTATCAGGAGACCCTTGATTCCATGCGGGCTCGGAGCTATCGCCGAGCGTTGGAGAGATTGGAGCGTCTGGTGGTGCAACGATTATTGGAGCTGACGAAACTGAACATGAGCGGGGTTGGTGAGTGCCTGTTCAGATGGTTCTTAGTTCATCGCTAACTACAACTCCAGGGTATAAACAGTGGGAGAAAATAACTCAAGCCTTGCGAGCCCGGGCCAAAGCCATCCAAAAGGCTCTCGACGAATACAATACTGCTGCTCTGGTTATGGATCCGCCGCGACCGAAGCTCGAGTGGAAAGATATTTTGGACATGGCCAGTCTCGCAGACTTCGACTTACTCAAGGACACTCATCTTGATCTCACCAACGTGCCATGGGCCCAGCCTAATCATCGTGAATGCATGCGGCTCTACTTCGGACTCAAACGGGCGCGTGAAGAGATTGTCTGCTTGAATGTGGAGATCCGCCGTTTGATCACTTACATGATTGACGAATATGCTGATCTCTTTCATGCTGCAGAGCGCTTATCTGAGGAGGGTAACGATAACCTTGCATTCAAAGTTCGCGAACGCATGCAGGCTATGGTCGAAATAGACGGCCACATCGCAATTCGACTTGTCCAAACAAGCGAGCTACAAGGCTTTACAGGTATGTTCAATGGTCATACAACTCCGAGAGCTCTGACAAACGTTTTGTTACGTAGGAACTCTGGTGCCTGGCCGGAAGTTGAATCGGGATCCCGCCATTACTGATTCCGCCAGGCTCCCTGACTGGGCCCCAATTGTTCTTGGTCTAACGCGTACCTATGAACACTACAAATCTGCTCGACCCACTCGCAATCTATCTGATATTCTTCCTCCCTACGACGGCGAAACCAACAATAACGAGAGTTTATTGGATTACTTCGAAGGGATTTCGACAGGATCTAGACCTGGCAACAACGGGTTGCTTGTATGATATATTTTAGATATTTCCAATGGATCCACATGCTACGTGAACCATGAACATAAGAAGGACTCTCAATCATCGGTATTCATTACCCGATATTGATTTGGTTCTCCTTGGTACGCGCTTTTGACTCTCTTGTGGACTTCAATCTTGATTCTTTTCAGTCATGAACGTCAACATAGTGAATCCATGGCATGAATGTTTGAGGCTTCAGGGGAAGGCAGAGAAACAGTGGCTCAGCCTCCAAGGGTATTCGGAAGAGGAGATCCCTCAATTGGTCCAAGCTCGAACGGATTTTCGGGCAGAAACAGTGGACCGCTATCGTGCGTTGTGAGTATCATCTCATGGGCTCTATCGCGATATTCAGGGTTCATATTTGACTTGATAGGATGCAAGATAAGATAAATGACCGGAACGAAATGGAGTGAGCACCTCACAAATATTTCCGATTAATGATTTTCATATGGAACTGTCCAGGCGGCGTATCCGGAAGTATTCTCATCGTTTGGCGCGTCCATATCCCCAACAGGGGATGAAACCACACGATCTTGAGCGGTGGGCTCAGATGAAAGCTACTTGCAAAGGTCGGTTTGATAATCGGGAGGCAGAGATTTTACAGCTGGACAACATGATATGCCGGCTCGCACCTCTGAGGATTATTCTCAGGCGTCGGAGAAAGGTTCATGCTTCACCTGAAGTCGAAGTTGTCGTCTCGCAAATGCTCACTGTTGTAGCTGACGGCGGAATCACACCTCAGAGTTAGAGTAGTCAATGGAATTGTTGATATTGAAGTAAGAAGATGCATTGTTACAGCCCAGCAATGTTGTACTTTAACAACAATGATGGATGAAACATTTTGAGAAACCGTCCATCGTGTCGGTCCTGCAAGGTTGAGTATTGTGTAACCGTCTCCTCGTCCAGCGTGCCCATCATGTCCTCCTCGAGCATAGCCATGTGGAACTCCTGCACACAAAGGCTGAGGGAGAACACAAACAAGTTCAACGCGCGGTACTTCTCCACGAGAGGAACATTCCCGACGGTGAGCTCAATCCCGTGTGCAATCTTTGCAGATGTAATTTTGAGTGAGGCAAGAATGGCAAGCGGGTGATCAAGAGGCGAGCCAGCGGGATGATTGGCTTTCTTCCAGAGCATAAGTTCTTGGTAGAGATGCTCAAGGTATTGGGAAGGGTCATTGTTGACCTCCCTCTGCAACATCATCTTCATGGTCCGCAAATGGTGTTGATAGTATCTGAATGAAGGTCAGTCTCTTGATGCATTCTATAGGATAGCCCGTCGACGCACTCTGAATCCAGTTTGAACCGCTCATTATCTTGCCTGTCACGATCATCCTCCCCAGCCCAGCGGGTGGAGATCTCTCGTCGCCGCTTAATTCTTCCTTGCCTGAAAGAAAGAACCAAGTCAATCTCGGCCACAATGCAATGAAATCTTGACTTACTGTGCTCGAACAAGGTCGCACTTGCAATTTTTGGCCTGTCGAATCAACTGTTTGCCCCATGACAAGTGCCTGATTTTTCGATCAGTTGCAGAGGTGAGGATGTAATGGAAAGTATTACCGATATACTTTTTTGCTTCTGGCCGTGTCGGGCATTGTTTTAAGTGAGAGGTGGTAGTGATGGTTCAAAGTCAACGAGGTCAAGAAATTGATTGATCATTGAGGTATAGGCACCGGTGGACGGTCAGAGAAAACACTATGGTAAATCGGAGACAGATCGACGAGCTCTACCCCATTCCCAATCTCTTCAACCTTTTTCTGTAGCTCTCCGGTCAATGCAATCATCTGGACCAAGAGATCTCGGTAAGCAGTGAAATCTCCTCGCTTCTCGTCCCAACTTTGTCCCACTTGTTCTCTGATTGCATAGAAATATTCGTCCTCAACAGCCTGATAGTCCATGAGCTTTCGCTCCAAGTATTTCCTCCAGTCGAGTAGAGGACTTTGGCCTGTGGCTTGTTTTGTTGAGCACCGTCGAGCCCATTGCTTCCAGCGAATGGTTGTTTTGCAGGCTGCTTCCAGGCACTTTTTGTCATCTGGCCCTGCAACAACTCGGTAGTCCTTCTTCATTTGTACCAGTTGGCCCTCCAACGTCCTGTAGTCAAGTAAGTACCACCCAAAGCAGTAGAGAGATACAATGACATACTTGATACATTCGCTGAGTCTCTCGGTTTTCGTCGATACTTCTTCGTTCACCTCGGTAGACTCTCTCCGCTGTAGAAGCTCCCTCTGTTTCTCTTTCTCTCTCACTTCCCGCCTTTTCTTGCAAAGTCGAATCCTGTAGAACTGGTTATATTGTAGCTTTAGAATAAAGATTGAGACCCACCCCTCCTTCTCAATGGCCTTGTTTTGTTCCTCGCGCTTGAGCAACTTGTTACTGAGAATATCTGAACGATGCCTAAGAGGCGACATTAAATAGCGATCTTCGGGGTAGTTGTGACATTTACTTGTTGTAGAACCTCTTGTTTTTGACCCGATTTGCTTCCTTGCGTTCGGCCTTGGTGTGATACAACTTGGGTCGAGGCATGAGTATGGGAGTAGCCAGGGAACCAGAGCAATCTCGCTCGCGCATACAGATCGCTTTCCTATTTCCTGACTTTTTCGTCACCCTACCAATCACTTCAAACCCTTTGTAAAATGAAATTTATATGCCTTTGGACTTTGAATCCAATTTATCTAAGGTGTAAGTCAACCTCACAAGGATAGACAAGTGATTCTTTGCTGGCTCGAGCCCTTGTTTTGTACAGTAATGTCAGTCACGTCAGCAGAGTTCCGGCGACTTGACAGAAGCTGTCAAGTCGGCAATCGTTTTCTTGCTCATATTCTCAATATACCTGATCTGCTTTACTCAATTGTACTTCTACATTGGACTCTGCCATTGAACTCGGCTCTTACTCATACAAAATCAAGGAAGATGAAGACAAGAATACAATTATTGGGTCAAGACTTGGACTACGTAACAGCCGAGCGCGAAGTACTAGATGACATGACAAGAAGTTATATACCTACGAAAACGCCATTGCCAGCGACTCGAGATCCTGCAAGTCGTCCTGAACCTCTGACAGCTCCTTCATCTTCTGCTCCACGTTTTCGTTGGCCTGCAAGAGAGCTGTTCTCTCGTTGTCGAGACGGCGAAGACGGGCACGAAGGGGTTCCTGTTCCTCTTTGATGGCCTCGAGGCGAGTGGAATTATTGTCGATTGAGGTGCGTGCAGCCGCTAGCTCATTATCAACCTGAGCTAAGCGTTGACAAACCTCTGTGAGCGTGAACTGAGGTGGTGGTATATGAGCATGCTGAGCTTCTGGAAGCGCTCGGATGACTAGTATAGATAGTGTTAGCAAAAAGTCATTGACAAAAAAAGAGCTGTGAAAAAGTATGCAGTACTCACTGAGGGTCCGAGCCCACTTATCTGTCGCAGTCAGAGTCAATGCCAAAATTTTTCGCCGTCCCAGGGGCTGGAAAGCAGAGTGGAGATCCTTCCGCACGTATAGGGCAATGTGCCTGTGGGAGGGTTTTCCGGACATGGAGGCTTGAGGACGCCAACGGAAGACAGCGGAGTCAGCTGGCTCAGTCCAGCTTGGATGCCCCAGTGTGAGTGACACTATCCTGGGGCTTTGTGGACCCGCATTGCGCCAGCTGTTCTCGGTGACTTCAAAGTCCTCGCTTGCCCAACCGTTGTTTCCATTCCCCCAGGTATTGTTTGTCACCGTGTGCTGCGCGACCGAGTGTTGAGCATGCGGGGGGTTGTCCGAATTGCCAGGATTTCCGTTGAGAACCGAGGTAAGAGGGGCGTCCGATGGCATGAGTGGTGGAAGCTGGTCATCTTCTGAGACCTCGCCAGCACTGGAGGTTTCGTCAACAGCAATGGGATCAAGGACGTTGGTGACATCGGCATCAGGTTGTGTGGTAGTGTTGGAGGAGACAACAACAACATCGGTGTCGGAAGACTGGGATGAAAAATGAGCATTGGTGGAAGGAGAAGATGGAGTGTTCATGGCAGCGAGAAAGTTGGGTGAAAAGAACTAGAGGAACACAGACAGTGGTGGAAGCGTGAAGGATAATTTTTCGCGCCTTCCTTTGGGACTCAGGTTAAATACCAAACACCTCCTGCCAATTTGGGACACGCAACGGACCCCAATCACCACTCACATGCGCTTGTTTTCCAAGAAGAACGTGCAATACAAATACTTATCAGATTGATTGTGATAAAAGACGATACGAGGTGGTGAATAATCTAGAGAGACATTCTAGCAACGACATCCTCAAGACCATTGTCCATGAGCTGTGTAGCTAGAGGTGCGGTATTCTGGTAAACATTGAGAACCTCAATACTTCCGTCGAAGTACTGCTCAAAGTAGACTGTCCACGCTTGATGGTGTCGTGGATAACTCCTGTGGCGGGCCCTACTGACTCCAAGTACAAGACGAGCAACGTGGTTCCTGTGTGTCGGATCTCCGTCAGATTCATCAATGAAATGAAAAAGATAACCTGACTTCGGACTCACCAATTTGTGAAGATACCGACCTCGATCCCTGCTGTGACTACATAGTAGACACTAGCCCGTTGAGGAACAATGAAATTACGGGGATGCGGAACCTTTCCAGGGTATCGATCTTCGTAATGTGCGATGAGAGCTTCATCTTGACTTATGTCTCTTGATCCTGATGGTCGAGAACGTGAGCTTGAGCTAAATGATGATGTCGGGGATGTCGTTGGAACAGAAGGGGAGTATGGGGATGGTTCACTTGAAGGTAACGGTCCAGAAGGTGTTGGCCCAGTGGTGGGTGGGGATGCCGGCGGTGCCTCCGACTCGCTGTCTGTTTGCGAGTAAGATGGTGGCATTATCGTTCAATTCAACAAACTCACCGAGAGATGGGGCTGATTGAGTTTGTGAGGAGAGGCGACTTGGACAAGAGGGACTCTCGATGACTGTGACCGTGGTCGTCCTGGTAGTTGTACGTGCTAAAACTGAATTTTGAAGAAGATAAATGAGTATGGAAACGAAGCTTTGTGACGAAATCACCTCACCTTTATCAGAGCCCAGCTCAGTGGACGTCTCTGTGCGAGTCCGAGTACGACTTTGAGCTTTTGACGGTGTGGCTACAATGATTTGAGGATGTAAAAAGCAGGTGAGAGTTCTGATATGAGGCTTACCTGTCGACATAAGGCTTTGCTGGGACTGTGGGTGATATCGGACGATGGAAAAATTTTGTATGTGTGCAGGTGAAGTGAAGGGGGAGGGAAGAATGGAATTCGCCACTTGCCAGATAGAGACACGAATGCGGATTCACACGGACCGGTTCAAACAGCCGGACTTGCAGACGGAACTTGCCGAACATGCTGTGCAAGAAATGTGTACGTCATGGCCCTGATCTCCACTGAACCTCGACTTCAGACGCACTGTGGATCAACAAGTAGCTACAACCTGAAGAATGGCTGGCACGCCAAAGATAACAATTACTCGCAATCAAACCCAAACCCTTCGAGATTACATCTTCTGTTACCGAAACCATGTCAATTGGTCAACCAACTAGGCAAAACCTGAAGCAGAGTCGCCCATGTGCGACTATCTGGCCCACCTTCAAGCAAATTGCAAATGGTACAAGATGTACGGATGCTGAAAAAGCTCATGGGGATCGCAATTGTGACTTCTGTGAGTGGGGTAAAACTTTTTAGGGTGCTAGCAGCCCGTCTGAGTGTTTTTTTGAATCTAGGTTCATTTGCCACAAATTCTCCGTCGATATACCTGCTCTCTTCCTCTCTCTTCACATCCTCTCACTACTATTTATGCCTAAAAGGGTTGGTGTTCGCACTCAGTCGCGTGCAGATATGCTTGCGGCTAGGTATCACGCTGTTCCCCCTGGTGCTCTGATGGAGAAACGGACACATCACGCCACGACAAAACGTGCACCCATGCCTCGAGCAGAACGCGAGCGACGCCGACTTCAACGCAAGACACGAGACGTTGCTATCAAGAAGAAGATTGCGCAGCTTCGAAAGTATATTCTCCAGGAATGCCATAAGCTGGCGACGGAGTACAAGATGAAGGACCGGTACTTTCTGGACATGTTTTATCAAGGTGGACTCCGCATTAGGAAGCCTGCAAAACTCCCCAACGAATTCAATGCCTTCAAGTGGATGAAGGCACGTCAGAATCGCGAGGGTCAGCTTCTATAGCTCTCGTTTATCTATTTTTTTTTTATCACTGACTACCCTCAACCACAGCTGGCCGCCCACCTATGACAATACAGGAGATCCAGACCGAGTTCAAGGCCAAGTATCACAAGCAGACGCCCCAGGAACGACAGAAGATGATGGACGACTTCAAGAACAATCGGGACGAGGAGAAGAGGGAGCGGCTGAAGAGACCCAGCATTGCAGAGAAAGTCGCTGACACGTTGTCTTGCCTCGCACAGATCATTGCGATTGTAAGTTGTGACCTTCCTTATCTACCTTCACTTTCTGGTTCTCACTCCTTCTCAGTTGACCGGTCTCAAACATCGTGTTGGGATCGAGGCCATGGTTCTTCTTGTGAAGAACAGGCCGGAGAAGATCATGAAACCACAATGGATATTCACAGACAACCGCATTGAACAGTATCTCTCAACTCTCCTACGCGGCTGGAATACCTCGACCGTTGGCAAAAAGATTGAGGCTCTTGCAGTCTGTGGCTGCGATCCCACAAGTAAGTTTATGATCCTGGACATTACGTGAAAGTTAACATCTGTGTTTTTAGAACTCATTCAAAGTCTAAAGGACCAAGCTTTGGCCCTGAAGCAGGAAATCACCTCTCTTATCCAAAACGCACTTGGTACGTATTCAGCAGCTTCATATCACATTCAAACTCTGACTGAACTACGCTACAGATGAGGTGTGCTCTACAACAAATGTCACCATGCAGTACGAGCAATTTGACGCGCGCATCACCCTTCGCTATGGCGTGGTTTGCGAGGGATGGCCAAAGGGAGTGCCGTTTGTGAAGACAAGCAGTTTAGGGGGGTCCAACAATACACTGTTCCTCGTGTGCGATGCCTGGCGTGATGGTGTTGCCAAGTTCCGGAAGCTGGATGCTGACGAGTTTGAGGCTTGGAAGGCGGCACGTGCGCAGGGTATACAGAACGGGACCGTCAAGCTGAAGCCGAGAAAGAAGCGCCGTGATGCCAGAGTGAAGAGAGGCCCGCAGGGAAAACCAAAAACCACTAAGGCAAGGGACGATTCTGATGAAGGGGATTCAGAATCGTCCGATGAAGAGTCTGACAAAGGGTCTGTTGAAGACAACACTCTGTCTACAGAGGTGAGAGAACTTTTTCTTCTTTCGCAACGGTAATTAACCCTCGCTTCAAAGGTGCCGCCAGCAAAAAAACCCAGGCAACAGAAACCCATGAAACCGAAGGGCGGCCCGAAACCCACCAAGTCCAAATCAAGCGGCTCTGAAGCCAGTCCTGCCATCGCTCCCATTCCCGCTCCCGCTCCCACTTCCGCTCCCGCTCCACCCTCCCCTTCCATCCCTGATCCAACTCCTCTTCCTCCCCGTCCATTACCGAAGCGCTTGCCTTCTGCGATCGAGAGAGAACAGCAGAACAATAGTCAGACTCCAGTTTCCAACGATCCACCACCCTCCCCTGTTGTCGTAATAATGAACCCGAAGACAGACCTTGGCAACACAGATTCGGCCATGCCACTGGATGACGCAGCCATCGACCCTCTCTTACTCCACGATGTTCACAACCCTCCTGCGATCCAACTCACGGCCGGCCCGATGACCGGTATCGGCCAAACAACCACTGGTGCGTCCAGTGAGAGTGGAGACCCACTCCCTCCAATGACCGCACCTGATAGCACGACACACAAAGCAGGACAGAAGCGGAAGACAACGGAGGAGCCGACAGAGGAGCCTCAGAATGGTGGAGAGAACACACACTCTCGGCCCAAGCAGGCCCGGGTAGCACCCAAGAAAAAACACTTGGGTGCGAGCACTCATCCTGCCACGCGTATGCGAGGGGAGGGATCTGATAACGACGAGTAAGACCTTCCAACCATTTTGTTATTTGCGTTAATCTTCAGATAAATTGTGTATCATCGTGTATCATCGTGTATAATTGTACTACCTTGTTGCCTGTAATTGACACTTGTATGTTATTGGAAAGGAAACCATCGACGTAGGATTCCGGCGGGTGCCAAGATAAGACTTGAGGTCAGGTCAAAAACAGCAGTAGGTAGAGATAGGTAGTCGCGCTCGTGGAGAGAGAGACGGGGAGAAACATGGACATCATTAATGAATATCGAGAGGAGAAGACCCCTTCCCCCCCTTACGTTCTGTTACAGCCAGGCCATAGTTGTCCGAGCTTTCAACCTCAACTCTCTCATCACGCCTGCAACTTGACTGGCTCGTTTATGAGGGGAGAGCTTGGAAGAGTGCGTGTTAGACAGGGAAAAATTTATGAACAGTCTTGAAAAGGATGACTAGGTGAACAAGAAGAGGTAGTTGCAGGTGGATGAGCGACGAGAGAAAAACCAGAATGTTGAGTATCATGTAGTGGGCGGATAGGGAAAAAAGTGTCGGATAGGCCAGAGTAGGCACGGGAGAAGGGAGCTGTCGTGGGTGAAGGTGTGAGGTGATGAGTAAGCGTTGGTCAAAAAAGGAAGGGAGCGTCGGGAGGGAGGGCACGGGGGCGGGAGCTTGCATGACTGAGAGGACTTGAGAGGATATGAGGGAAAGATCTTGAGGATAACGAGGGTATCTAAGGAAGTTATTGAGAGATGCGGCAGACCACATCAGTCCACCACAAACCAAATGGTTCCAGCGGCCCGGTTCTGCCCACTGGTTTGTAGTACAGGGGTGGGACGGTTAGGTGATATTTTGAGAGTTATTCGTCTTTCATCTGAAATGAATGAACGAGTCCCAAGTCTACTGTTTCAAAGTAGAGTCACTACTAGAGAGAGAGTCGGGGATTGGCGCGCTCGTGTGCCCCTAAGGATCCCCGACTCTCTCTTGAGAGGAGGGCTTTGTAACTGCTCGATTGTCAAACCACGCGAGAATTAGTGTTGCGTAAGTTTGGTCCCAACCTGGTAACTTACTAGTAAGTTACCAACCTCCCCTCGGAGGCACAAGTAACTTACCTGGTAAGTTACGGTAACTTTTGTCACGTGTATTACCATTTATGGAAGGTCATTCCGGAAGTGCTTTCGAGATTTTTCGTTTCCGGCTTTTTTTGCATGATTTCAAATGTTCGCAAAAAAACACAAATTCGGCTGAATATTAGGACAGTTAGGCTCACCACCTGCAGCGCAGCGATCAATTCTTTGAGTTTTCTATTCGTCACATGATACCTCTGAGCGTAACTTACCTACCCCTTCCAGACCTTCCAGGTAAGTTACTAGTAAGTTACCGGTAAGTTACCTGGTAAGTTTGGGTTTCGGTAACTTTGGTCGAGTTACTTACGCAACCCTAGCGAGAATGTCAAACTAGCACATGACCTTCATCACGTGTGCTATATTCGTGGCTTTGAGCCACGGGTGACAGAAACAAGTCCCTTTAATTTTCAACCCTTCCATCTCACTACGCGTTCTTGAGTACTTCAACCCGGACTTTGACCACAAGGCAAATGGGGACTGGCAACTCAATTCATTCTGTCGATTACACCGTAATCTTGCCTCCTTCTATCCAGTTGTTGGTATTCATGGGTTGGCAGGTGAGCTTTGCCCGGGGGTCGGGTGACTGTATTCAATCACAGTGGCCACTAGAAATGAAGGCCCTGCTTCAAGGTCAAGCCTAAGTAAGTGATAATCGATAAATGCTGGTATTCGACGGGCTCTGGATTCAGATATGGGGAAGCCTCAACTATACCACGCGTTGTATTGGAAAAGTGCCTACTAAAAGGCTGGATTCTGATCTCCAACGCTGCAAAGCTGGGAGGAAATTACATGTTCCTCATTATGATTTATCCATTTGTCGACCCGGTTGCAGATAGAGGTGAATTGCCAGTTCATCTCTGGGGGGTTGCCACGAGGTCGCCATATTTCGTGGTGAAGATTAATATTCATGTTCCGGATAATCGGCCCTGTGCTTCGGATACTTCTATCTATCTGAATGACGAGTATCTGTTGACTTTCGCTGCTGGAACTCCACAGTGAATTCAAGTCTCCTGAAGAGTGAATGTGTGTTTATTACATAGTTTGGGATACATTGCAGGTAATGTCTCTTCTTGGGTGATGATAATAATCATGGAAGATTGGTTCATCATTTTTGTAGAAAACAAAGAGTCGGGGAATGGCGCGCCCGTGTGCCCTTAGCATTTGAATGGGGGGGAAGGAGAGTTACTCTACGATCACGTGGTGATTTCTCCCGACAATGCCGCGTGTCCTCACCACCACTCCATGCATACCCAATCAACCCCTCCTCCTCCTTAGTTTCGTCAACAGCGTTCTAGATATTTACCTGGAGGAACGATGTCTGTATCTACGTCATCGACGGTTCCCATGGACAATCCATACCTCCGGGCACGATCGCACTACAAGAAGACTAATTCGAGCTTCACATTCCTACAACTCGACCAGACGTACGTCAAATGTAGTGGACGCTACTGCTGCTCGACTCGTTTCGATTCTGCTCAACCATGTGCTGTTTCCGAAGAGCCGGATTCCTCTGTGAGTGCCTCTCCCTCTCCACCTGTGCGTGCTAGAACAAATTCTCTGCAGACCAGTGTTGTTACTCCACAAACAATGACAGGTATGCTCACTTTCTATCGATGACCAGCTCATTATCTATCCCTATAGACGAATATGAAAGCCATGACTCGAACTGCTCATACTCGATGTCCCCTCTATACATCTCGATACGATGTTTCAAATGGATGTTTCGGTAGGAATGGGGCCCCCACATGACCAACATATTTGGCGATGCTCATCGGACTGGGTATGTCTACGGCGCGAACAAAGGCTGTTTTTGGTGTTGATGGATTGGAGGAGACGATTTGAAGGATGCGAGATGATGGCGACGGCGATGAGGACAAGATTGAGGATAAAGTGGGAAGCAGAGGACGGGGAGAGTAGTGAAGAGGAAGAGGGGCTACCAGATCCTAATACCGATGACGGTGATGAGGAAGACGTTCCTCAGGCAAGCCCAAAACAAGAACAAGGTGTTCCCCCGACACAACTCGAAACCACGCCTCAGCAAGCGAACGCGAATGCACGCCCTCAACCATACACCGGGCTCCAAGTGCTCCCTCCAAAGACATATCGACTATCCTGAAATACGTTGGCGAGGGTGGAAGATAAAAGCCGTGGTATGAGCTCTGAACCAGGTGAGTCTCACTCTTATCATCCTTCCCGAGAGCTAATTTCGACGCTCTTCTCAGCTCCGACAAAAACGCACATCCTCCTCTGTGCACCTCGAAGATGCAATCATCCTGTTTGGGTTCCGAACCAGAATATGGGCCGAACTATTAGACGTGTTGCTTCGGTACTCGAAGAGGTCAAAACAGTGTAGTAGATATGCGTCGTAAAGGACAGCCGGGAAATTTAGGAGTGGAACGTGTCTGGTTTACCTCTAGTCTACCATCGTCGGGGGCAACAACGATTCTCTCGAACAAGTACGATGCAGGATGATTGATGAACGATGGATCTTGGATTTCTATGTCCATTCCATATTCTACAACACCCAGAGCTAGGTTTTTGGCCAGGAACGAATGAATTTATGCCATCTGCTCGTCGTAGTACACCATACCTTTGCCACCTTCCACAACGTAGCATTAGCGATCCTGAGGCGAACGTGAAAGTATTCCCTAGAACCGGTCTTCCATAACAAGCTAAATCATCGAAGAAAGCTTCAGTGCTAAGAGGCGACGGGGTTACCCTTATGGAGAAGAGATCGCCGCACCCCCCGCCCCAGTTTTTGAGGCGACGAGGTTGATGGCGGGTTGGCGTATGTGGGGGAGAAGACTCGTTGGGATCCGCGGATGGCTTCTGTGCTGGAGCCAATGATTTCGATTTGTCTTCAAAGTCTCGGGAACTACGTTCCATGAAGATGGCGGTCCTGATCAGTGCGACGATCTTCGTAAGTACGTCCCGTCGAGCATCCCTTTGAAAGCAGCGTAGCGTTGGGCTTGAGCTTGAGGGTTCAGAACGAGAATCTAAAGACGAATTAGACGGGAAAAAGAAAACAGGAATGGGAACAAAGAACAGACCTGCCACCCATTCGAACTTCAAAGCCCAACTGAACAGCTTGATCACTACCAACCACGATATCCGGCATACGACCCAGCACGCCTCCACATCCATTGGATTGCACGGTTGTCTCGTCGATGACGATCGAAAAACTGTATAGGCCTGCCAACGATTGCTGTAGTCGAGGGAGGTCTGCGGATCGGAGAGAGGGTTGAATGGGAAAGTGGTAAGGCTTCTAAAATTGCGTCGGACTGGTTGAGATCAACATCATCTTTCCAGGTGGGTAGTGAGACGGAAATAGCGTGAAACGTGAATAGAAGAACAACTGAGCCCAATGCAAGGGACGCATCGGGCTTGGCGACGCGGTGGTGGTGAAGAGAAGAACAAAACGTTGAGCGTATGATGTTTAATGACGGAGGTGAGAGTTTGGACTGAAGGGGATCGCAGATGGTGAGGGAGCGAGAGTAGAGAAGATCGCCAATGGCTTCTGTGTTGGTTTCGACGACTCTGATTCGACGGTGAAGATATCGAGAGTTGCGTTCCATGAAGCTCGCGTCTTGATCAAAATAACGATTCTCGTACGTTGTTCTGAGCAATGTAACATCGCCTTTGGGAGCTCCGAGCGAGGCTTCAGAACGATAAATTAGTCTCATTCAATGAACGAACGGGGGGAGGAAGAATACGCACCTGCTTCAGCGGACGATAGAAGCCTCTCAGACTATGTTCATGAATTCCCGATCGTCTCGTCAGCAAACTATATCGACCCGCCACGAGCGGAAAATAGACAGCGCGAAAACTGAGTACTGAGTACTTCAGGGTTGGATTTGGTTCCGGCGTGGTCGAGGCTCGCCCAATCGTGGTTCTGCTCGTTGTCTCTATATCGATGAGCGGGTTGAGGTCTCTGTCGCCCATTGAAAATCCCAATCCCGACCAGAGGGTAGAAGCTGTTCAAGCCGGACAGTCTGCATCCTCAACCAGCCACCCTCGAGTCGAAACATACAAAGTGCTTCGAATGCATATTGCCGAGCCGTGCGTCTACCATTATTATCTGAGACCCCATCCCAGGTGCCTCCATGAACGCGCGAGACTCTTTGTCGATATCCTGGTTCTTGTGGCCTGAATTAAGAACATGCGTCAATTTCTGAGCTGCCTGCACGAGAGCTGAGACTCACCTGCACATCGTGGTCCGTAGAAACGTAACTTGTTGTATGAGATGCTGGCGCATAAAAACACTAAATCTACCCCAGAGCGATCCATCAATCGCGATTTGTTAGTTCTAGTAGGCACTGAAGATTCATATACAAGACTCACGAGATAGACAGAATCCTGACAGTACACAGAACTTCGAGACCGCTCAAACCTTCCAACTTTGTCTCCTTACATCCAACATCCTTCGTGCTGCACTAGAGCTCTGAATGACAGTGCCTAGAAGGGTATCGGTCAAGCTGAACACAGAGCTCGAGCGCCTTTTCGATTTCGTGGTGGGCCAAGAGTAGGCTCGCCGGACGGAGGTCCGGCCCGATTTCTGTATCTCTCTCTCTCTCTCACGACCAACACACCCTTAGTTTTTTCTGTCTCTTTCGCTGTTCTGATTCAACTCCTGAGTACTGAGTCCTGGTTGATTCCCATCACGGCATCACAGAAGTTTCTGCAAAACCGCCACTAACGGCAAAGTTTCACATATCTTTACTGCCATTCGACTGCGGAAAGGTCAACAGCACTTTGTTGGTAACGATGCTCAGTGATGTCGATGGTCAACCAGACGGTCTTGGTTGCTGCCCCTTTCTTGCTCAAAACCACCTCACAGCTCGACCCTGAAGAGACCTATGGCATCCGGGACGGAATTGAAACGCCTTGAACAGACCCTCAAGTGGACTTTCGCGGACAAGTCGAGGTTGCAGGGCTTCTTGGCCAAGAAGGAACGTCCTGCTCAACGATGGCTGGATCGTATGCAGCAGGCGAGTCTCAGTCTGTACGAGAACCGAATGCAATCTGACCTCCTTCCAGCTCATAGACTACCCAGATTTATCGCCAGAGTCACGACCTGCAATCTTCATCGCCATGCTTCGTCTGTCAAAGAACTCTGGCTTACACCCAACATGTCTGTCGATACAGAATGTGAAGAAGATTGGAGAATATCCTATCGCTGCGGGAGGGTTCGGGGATGTCTGGAAGGGAACTATCGGCGACTCGAGCGAGTTGGTGTGTTTGAAGGTCGTGAAAGTGTACCTCAAATCTGACTTGGTAAAATTGACAAGTGTAGGCTGTTTTGCTGTCCGTCGACATATGACTGACTTCCTGTCTTCGATAGGAATACTTGCGGGAAGCGATTGTATGGCGTCAATTGAAGCATCCCAACGTATTGCCCTTCTTTGGAATATATCGACTCGAGCACACTCAGCAGCTGTGTTTGATTTCTCCGTGGATGGAGAAGGGAAATCTGGTTGAGTTCTTGAAAGCCACGAAAAGGGAAGATGTGGATCATTACACGCTGGTGAGTTATGTGTTCGGTTTCCGTAGTGCGTGGTGCATGGAATGCGTTATGCTGATGCAGTTCTCTCAAGGTTTATGACGTTACCTCTGGGTTGGCCTACCTGCATAGCAGGAAGATCGTTCACGGCGATCTGAAGGGCCTCAATATACTCATTACATGTTCATTCCGAGCTTCCATTGCGGATTTTGGCTTGTCCCGGATCACTGACACGAATGGCCTCCGAATCACTACTTCTACGACGCGGCCTGTTGGAACTACACGATGGCTGGCCCCGGAGCTACTCGTCGGGAGCGGAGGGCCGTCAAAGGAGAGCGACATGTATTCTTACGCATGTGTCTGTTATGAGGTGAGTCCAGATGCAAGCTCGAACTTATCGCAAAATCTCAGACTGGCTTTGTATGCAGATCTTTACTGGCCTTCAACCGTTTCCTGAACTTGCGAACGAGATGACGGTAGCCTTCAATGTCGCACAAGGCAAGCGGCCCTCGAGGCCTGAAGGGGCACCTGAACTCTCAGACGTGATGTGGGGTCTTATGAGCGTGTGCTGGGATGCAAACCCATCCTCTCGGCCAAGTGCTAGCCACGTCCTTGAAAAGGTCAAACGAATAGCTGTAAGGGTACTACCGGCCTCAGACTGGAGCGAGTCCCTGTTCACCCAGGTCTGGGAAAATGTCGAACATCGGTCTCTCTCCCCCGGATCGCCGAATGGCTCTCAACTCGGAGTCAATCGGATCTTCCCCGACTTGCTGGAAGCTACCCCGAGCCCTTGGATGCACGAGAGAACAACCCTGTTCGTCGATCTAATCGTTCCAAGTACGACTACTCATTTTTTCACTAGGGATCCCGTCCCCGATTCTCTCCCCTTCTCGTCTGTCGATGCTCCAGCCACTTTCTCCGAAGTCGAAACTCGACTGGACGACGATTCCGGCCCATCAAGTTACCGCGCGAAGGATGTATTGTCGCACCCAGATCACTCAAAGAACACACATGAGGCACATTCCCAGATTCAATCCAACGGTAGTCTCCCCACTCCGTTAGAAACGGACGTCGAACCACCGGAGGTCCTGTCAAGCCCTACGCAGCAAGCTCCGTCGTACGCCAAGCCAACAGTTCCCTCGCTTGAGGGCCCAAATACATCTGTGAAGGACGAGTTACACCCAGTCGTAGGGACAATCAAAAGTACGTAGTCCCGTTCTGAAACCGCCATCATATCCATTTTGTTCGCAGCAGCATTGCCGCAATCCCTTCAAGTAGTCATCAAAGATTTTTGGAACAGTGTGAGTGGTTTAGAAAGAAGTCCATGGCAACGAATTGGACCTGACCACGCACAGAATTGGCCTCAGCTTGACACATCCGCCGTGGGAGCACCGCTTCGGATTACAGAGTGCCAACGCAATGCCCAGTCTACAGGGAACGAGTCAGGCGACCCAGCAAAGCATCTTGCGTACCAGGAAGCCTGCACGCGAGTTGTTAGAGCTCATTTCACCAAGTTGGAAGTCTTGGCCAGAACCACTGGTGACGATCAGGAGTTGAGTCTCATTTTCGATGACCTAGCGAATTCGTCGCTTCTGCAACATTGCCGTCCTGATACCGAGCTTATTTCGCTCTGTAACACATTTCTTGAATCCGCGCATGGATGCTCGCGAATGAGGGTTCTCGCTAATGCGGAACCAATAAAGGCTAGGTTGTATGACTGGATTGAGGTATGTACATCGTTCCTTATCCGACTTCCACACATCACTAATTTTGTTGCTGCACCTCCACTTGACATGGTTCTCTCTTCCCTGCATAGACTTTCCCGGAAAGTTTCGCTCAAGAGGCCGTGGCCCTAGAAGTACAAATCAGCACCCTGCTCTGAAACAAGTGGTATATGTGAAATTACGATTAGTAGAACTTCGCTTTAGTTCGCATCATCGCCATGTGCTATGGGGTCGTTGCAAGTACGTATATACAGTATGGGATTACACGGTATCAGAAAACTTATAGATATAACATGATACAACCTTGTAGTTGGATACAAAAGCAGCAGAATAATACACTTGAAGTCCTGTTGGAGGATCCGGAATACGCGGTAGATGGAAGAGGACATACATGTAATTGGATACAGAATGCGAGGAGCAAGCAAAAACGACGATTACTATTTCCTGTTGGAGGAAACCACGATGTCCGAAAAAGTATACGGGGAGAGATGTACGTTTCAATGCGGCGTGATGGAGGAGGTGGCGATGATGTTGATAAACGAGGGAAAGAGATAGAGAGCGAGAGATGGAAAGACATAGAACGAGAAAACATGTAGTTGGATACGAATGCAACGCTCGCGCGTCAGCGCAAGAAAGAACCAAATTCCTTTTGGAGGAACCCCAAACGGAGAGGTGACTACGCCTCCACCCCGCCACCCTCTCAGCAGCCCCCACCGCCCCCTCAAACACCCTAACAAGCCCCCCCCTCTCCTCCAACCCAACACTAACTCTCACAAGCCCCCCCTCAACGCCAAACTCCTCCGCCCAATCCAATTCTCCATAATGAGCCAGAAGCGTAAACGGGCACGCCAACGTAAAGTTGGTCCCTAGACTCGGTCCCTTATAACAAGCGAGATTGTCGAAGAACGCTTCCGAAGCGACAGCGGAGGTGAATGTGATGGAGAAGAGACCGCCGTACCCCCCTCCCCGGTCTTTGAGGAGACGGGGTTCGTAGTGTTCGGGGGTGATGTATTCCGGGTAAAAGACTTGTTTGATTACGCCCGAGCGGGAACGGAGAAAGTCGCAGATGGCTTCTGCGTTGGCGTCGATGATTTTGATGCGTCGGTCGAAATCTCGAGAGTTGCCTTCTATGAATATGGCGTCTTGGTCGAGATAGCAGGCTTCGTACGTCCTCCGAAGTGTTTGTTTTAGAGTAGGGTAGTGTCAGATTTGAGGGTTCAGAACGAAACTTCAAGGGTCAAGACGAAACGAATTAGACGGAGGGGAAAGGAACGTACAGAAAGACGCGTACGTACCTTCCACTCAGAACATTCGAAGCCCCACTAAACACCTTCGTCAAACTACTAACCACAATATCCGCATACGACAACGCCTCCACATACATGAAATTCCCAATTGTCTCGTCGATAACGATCAAAAACCCGTACCGGTCAGCTAACTATCGAAGTCGGGGGAGGCCTGCAGATCGGAGAGGGTTCGACGGGAATTCCGTGAAGAGCGCTAGAACGGGTGGGGTGTCGGTGTTGGTAGAGGATTTTGACTGTAACAAGGCCTCAAAATTGTCGAGATCGTCGTCGGTGTCGTTACCGAAGAAATGACAGCCGGGGCCCCATTTTTGGAGGACTTTGAGGGTGTCGGTGTATGGGAGCCTACCATCCATGGTGTGTCAGAGATATGCAACCAAAAATTCATAGCCGAGACGGTACGTACCCAAAACAAACACTCATCGCCGGTGGAAGCGTAGCCAAAGCCAGCTGATGTGCACTCCAAATAGCGTTCATCCAGGTAGTAAAGAGATAATCGTCGTCCTCCGAGAGTTCTGTGGCCCCTCGTGTACTCGGAGGTAATACATCACCCGCATTGTCGTCCCAAACGAGGATACCCGAGTTTCTTCAACGCAGAGCTCGTTTGGCCGTTGCGGCGGCTGTGATGGGGAGAACACGACCGTATCATTCTTCTAGGTAATCGTCGTCCAGTGCCTCGCCACCCACGTATTACGTTGACCATTCGAAATTTTGGGTGATTCTTTCACAGAATAATGTCGATTAGATACTTTTTGTGGGTATCGCGGCGGGGAAGAGACAGGTGTAGTGGGCGTTCGAGGCGCAGAAACATCCGGAAGGAGAACCAGGCAATGTTCCGCTAGACGACTCGATATGCCACTCCCTGCGTGCTGCTAAAATTGTTTCGCGAGTGGGAAAGCATCTTCCGAGAAAAGCACGATGTGGATGTCGAATAACGATGCGGAACCGTCACCACACCGTGTACAGTCGCTGGAGCTGATGGGGACGCCGCCATTCTTGTTTCCTTTATCTTCTGGACATATCAAAAGCTGGATCAAACGAGCTGGGACGGTTCCGCCGTTTTGTGAAGAACGGTTGTGAATGAAGAACCGACAGTGTTTGGCGACCGTTTTTGTCGGGAAAAGTAGGCATTGTTCGTCCTGTGCTCCGAATCTTTATTCGTAAATTTGAGCAAGCTAGCAAGGCAACGTTTAGCCGCAAACTTCTAGAACGAATTTGCGTGTAGAACATACTTTTCTTGTGCTGGGATGTACGAAAAAAACGTTGATATATACAGACCATAGCGTCCGTGACTCGTTTCTCGCCCTCTTTGTACCCAACATTATCTTTCCAGGTGGGCAGCGAGATAGAAATTGCGTGAGGCGTGAATGGAGAAACAGCTGAGCCCAGAACATTAGGGATTGTTGGGGGTGGGCTGGTCTTGGAAGGATATCAAGTCCAATGTGTGGCTCGGTAGCACTGTTTCGTCGATGTCGAAAGTGGGAGCATATCCGAGCAAAATGAGTGATTTGAGCGAACGGAGACGGGAATGATGAGGTCCGAGGAAAGAAAGAGAAAGAAGGGAAACAAGTGACTTCACGACCACGTGGTTATTTTTCCGACAATGACGCCTTGTCGAGCCTAACCACCAACCACCGCGTTCACCTCGCCGAATCGACTCGCCTGAGGCCTCCCTCGGATTTTGATGGCGTCAAGAGACCCACTCACCCACGAAGACCACCCAAACCGCACCTATCGACGTCGTAACAGACTCTGTCGCCGCGCGACTTGCAACGACGCTACGAGACCATGTTCTATCTTTTAAGAGCCAGGCTCTTCTGTGACTGTGTCTATCCCTCGTCCATTCATGGGTGCTGGAATATATCGTCTGCAAATCAGTGATAATACTACAAAGATAACGACAGGTATGTGTTTCCTGCCTACCTATCGATGCCCAGCTCATCTGTGTCCAAAGATCGTCGTGAAATACGACAAATCACGACTCGAACTACTCGATGCTCTTAATACAACGTTCACGGCGCTTTCAATTGCGTATGCATCAAGACTTGCGATCCTACGCCTTCATCCACACAGCCAACGTATTCGACGATACTCATCAGGCCGAGTACATCTACGGCGCGAGCGAAGGTCCTTTTCGGCGTGGATGGGTTGGAGAAGATCTGGGAGATGGGAGAGGATGGTGACGGCGAGAGTGAGGGCGAAGATGGGGAAGCAGAGGACGCGGAAGGTAGTGAAGGAGGAGAGGGCCACCAAACTCTGGTGCTGATGAAGACGATGAGACGGCTCTGCTTCTGAGGCAAACTCCGAACAGGGTCCTTCGCCGAAACGACTCAAAACCACGAAACCTCAGCAAGTGAACGCGAACTTGTACCCTTAATCATACGCCGAGCTCCAAGCGCTCCTTTACCAGAAAGATCGACTATCCTCGAATACGTCGGCGAGGGCTGCATGTGAAACGCGTAGTATGAGCTTTGAACTACGTGAGTCTCACTTTTGTCACGCCTCCCGAGCTGGTTTTGACGTTCTCCAGCCTAGACACAAACGCCCACTCTCCTTCGTGTACCTCGAATATTGCTTCATCCCGCTTGGGCTCCGAGGCAGAATATGGATGGGACTATGGAACAAGTTGTCACCGAAGACGGGGAGGACGCGAAGTTCAGCTCATATCAGGCAAAAACAATGTAAATACGCAGCGGTCGGGAAATTAGAACATGGAGGGTCTGGATTACCTCTGAAGATCTGATTCACCATCTTCGGGGGCGACAACAGTTCTCGCATGAAGAAATGGAATTGACGCAGGATCAACGATGTATTTCAGTTTCCTATTCTCTATCAACATTCTACAGCACCCAAAGTTGGGCTTTCGGCTGAGAATATGCCATCTGTTTTTTTTCCCCCATAGTTTTGCCACCTTCCACGGCGTTACTGCGATCCGTGTGTCTGAGTTCCTGGGTCCGCGTAGGCCAACGCGACGATCTCTTCTGGTCCCTTATAAGAAGCTGGATTGTTGAAGAAAGCTTCAGAAACGACGAGGGTATTGAATGTGATTGAAAAGAGACCGCCGTACTGGCGGTGCCGGTGAGGTTTTGAGGTGATGTATGTATTTCGGGCAGAAGGATTGTTGGGTTACCCAACGGGGGCGGAGGTGAGAGAGGAACGGAGAGGCTTCTGCGTTGGCGTCGATCGAAATCTCATGGCGTTTTGGTCAAAGGAACAGAGGCTTTGAGAGATCAGAACGAGGCTTCAGGACGGTGTGGTTATGTAGTCGAATAAGAAGAAACGCACCCTCCACCTATTTGAGCTTCATAGCCCACTGAACACCTTCGTCGAGGTACTAACCACGATATCCGCATACGACGAAACCTCCGCATTCATCAAATTTCAAGGTCGTCTCGTCGATAACGATCGAAAAACCCGTACCGATCGGCCAAATATTGTCGGAGTCGGAGGACGGAGGAGAGAATTTTGTGAAGAGTGGTGGGCATCGTGGAGGCCTCTAACATCCAACATCGCTGCGAACTGGTTGAGATCGCGTATCAGGCATAGCGACGTGGTGGGGAGAAGAATTGAACTTGAACCAGTCTGTATGGCCCCGGTAATTCGGCTTCCGCTATATACTATAGCACAAGCCAGTATAATACAGCTGGATCAACATTCTAATTGTAGACAACTAATCCTCCCATTCATCCAGCATCGTATGACTATCTGTTCCTTCGGCTGAGGCGTCCGCTGGTGGATTAGAGGTGATCCAGGCACCTTCGACCTTGGATTTTCCAACTTGCCATTACGCTGCGGCTGAACCTCTCGTCCCTCTTCAATTATCCTGCTTCAACTTACGAGGTTGTGCGTGTCTGTCGCGGTTGAGTAAAAGCATTGGAAATCAGCTCGGGGAAGCGTGACAGAAGCGAGATTCACACAATTCAGAACTCATATCATGACCTCTCCAATGTATTCGAGAATAGTTGATCTGCCTTGTAAAGGGGCGCTTGTAGCTCAGCGTATGTTCCGTAACAAGTCCGCTACAAGTTACAGTACAATCGGCACAAAGGGGGCGACCCGTAGGGGATCTGATCGTTGAGCATATAGACGCGGACTGTGATGCGAGAAACACCAGAGGCGTCCCGAGAGGGCTCATGGGCGTACACGAGGTGGCAGCTCTGAGCATAATCAGCCATGAGTGTCCTCTCGCCCGACGGCTCAACGATGAAAGCGAGGACTTTCTCGTTCCGGCCAGGAGGTTAAACTCCATCGCCTCTTTACTTCTTGGCCTTCAGCGGCAACTAGATTACTGGGTATCATTCGGAGACTGACTTCGTTCACTCGAGCCTCGATGCCGCCCAAGGGAGCATCTCAACGATACTCCCTCCAAGCTCTACACGTCCGTTCCCAAAGTACACACATCCGGCTCTTGTACCGTTGACCATACTGAGAGTCGGGATTGGTTTCGTGATCTCGCCCGCCCGACCATGTCATCGGGTCCGTCGGGGAAAAGAGGAAAGGAAAGAAGAGGGGAGGTTACTCTTATCAAGCAACAGATTTATCCAGTGCTCACTCACTCCTTCACCCAGGATGTGGGTAGACGTGTTGTCACTGCTCGCTGCTCGGACGGTTCGACAAGAAGGAAAAGGTGGGCCGATATCGCGTCTCCCTGGAACCGTGTCTATATACCGTATAGAACAGTCGAGTACGTCCTCCTGCTGACTCGAACACCGAGTTTTTTTTCGACGAGGGTTTCGAGAAGGACGATGGCACCGGCGTAGTCGTCTGCAGCGACGAAGGATCGAAGGTAAGTGATGAATAGGAATTACGCGGTATTAATGTTAGTGTTGGTGGTGGGGCTATTCCCATCGTCGAAGACGAAACTAGTCTGAACCGTCTCTATGAATAACGGTCGAGGTGAATCGGGGCTATGGAATATGTCTCAAGGATTGCGTTCCATGAAGGTGCCGTCTTGACCAAAATAGCACTCTTCGTACATTCTTTCGAGCGTTTGTTCGAGAGCAGCGTAGTGTCAGGTTGGGGGGTTTAGGATACTAAGACGAGATGAATTAGACGAGATGAACGGGAGAAAGGTAAGACATACATATCACTCATAACGCGCACTAACGTCAATGTGACAAACCTTCCTGGATTGTATTCATAACGATGTGCAACAGTTTCGTCGAGGACCCGCATCGATGCGCCAACGTTCAAAATCGGGGTAGGGAAGGAGAGGGTTGGAGCGAGAAGAGGTCGAGTGGAGGAGTTGAATTCGGCTTCACTTCTTTTCGAATTCATCAGAATCGTCGGTCACCGGTGCCGTTACTATCTTGAAAGGCGTCGGTGTATGGGAACGTCCCGCGCATGCAACCAAGAATCAACACTCTTCGCCAGTTGAGGCGTAGATAGAGCACTCCAAATGCTAGCGTTCACTCTCCCATACGCCGTCCTCTATGAGTCCTGTAACGCCCCGTGTACTCGTATTCCGAGGCTCGCCTACATTGACGAGATTCTGCGACGCAATCCCTTGTTTCGCCGTTGCTGCATCTGTGATGGGGAAGTTCCACATGTATCATTCTTCTAGATAGTCAACGTCAAGTGCCTCGCTCCCGGGGACGTATTACGCTGACCATTGGCAATTTTCAGTGTCTCCTTTACGAAATGGTGTCGGCTAGACACTTTTTGAGGGTATCGTGGTGCAGAGGAGAAAGTGGGAGAACGAGGCGGAGGAGCGTCCGGAAGGAGAGCCGGACAATGTTCCGCCAGGCGACTCAATATCTCATTCTCTGCGTGCTGCCAGAACTGCGTCTGCCGGGAAGAGCACAGAATAACGATGCATATCCATTATCGCAACGTATGGGAACACCACCATTCTTGTGTTCTATGTCTTCTGGACACATCGAAAGCTGATTTGAGCGATCCGAGACGGGTTTGCCTTGGAGTGAAGGAAGGAACGACAATGTTCGGCGGTTATCTCTGCTGGGAAGAGTAGACATGGTTCGCCCTGTGCTCCGAAGTTCTGGTCGCGAATTTGAGTGGGCTAGCGAGATCCTTTAGTTGCAAACCTCCACAATGAATCATGCATAGACAGACCTTTTGTATGCTGGTACATATGAAAACAAACTAGGTACCCACACATGGCGTCCGTGACTCGTTTGCTGCCCCCTCCGTAGCCGATATTATCTTTTCAGTATGGGGAGAGAGAGGCAGCAATGGCGTGAGGCGTGGATTATGATGCTGCTGAACCCGATGCGAGGGCTGTATTGAGCATGGCGACGTGGTGATGAGAGAAATAGAGCAACGCGCGAGGATTGTTCAATCACGGAGGCGAGAAAGCGGGAATCGAGGGAATCGCAGATACATTTGCGTCAACGACTTTGATTCGGCGGTCATACTCTCGAGTTACGTTCCAAGGTGGGGTAAAAAGGAACCAGGAGTGTTTATACGTTTCGGACGGTAAAGCGTCGAATTTGTGGGCTCAGAACGAGGCTTCAGAACGATAGATCAGTCTCATTCAACGAACGGGGGCAAAAGAGAAATACGCACCTGCCTCACCATGGTACGTTAGAAACCACCCAGACCACGTTCACAAAATTCATTGCCTCGTCAATAGCCCGTATCGATCTGCCAGCGACCGGAGGAAAGGGTTGGATTTGAATTTGGCTTGTCGAGGTCGCTGTTGGTGCCGTCACCAAAGAAATGACCACCAGAGCCCCATCAAAGGCTCGCCTGCATTGTCGTTCCGAACGAGATCCTGCCCGGTTTAGCCATTGTGAAAGGATGATTACTATCGTATCATACAATGAACGGTGTCATTAGAACGTGAGGGGAAGGTGCTTGGGCGTCCACCAATCGATTGGACTCTCTTCGACCACTCGTATACCTCTGTATATCGATGACGATTTTTGCCGGGTAAGTCGATCCGTGTTGTTCTCCCAGACGGCTACGCGTCGCGAATCGCGATGGCATAACGGGGTACGAGAACAGGTAGTTCTGTAGGCCTGCTCTTTTCTTCTTTTCTTTGCCCACGAGTGAGAGAAAGCATACCATGTCCATAGCTGTTGTGGCTCGTCGACAGATCTGGTTAGAACGACATGGTAATCGGTAGATGAGGGCGCTGAATAGTGCAAAACCAATTCGAATCTCGGGGTAACGGGCGGTGCAGGGGACATGGTCAATCATGCCTTGAAAGAGAGGGTCGAAGCACGGGAGTGAGGAGATGAGCGTCGCGTAGGGCTGAGTGCGAGAAGACGCTGTTGACTCGGTATCAGCATCGGTATCTATGTCGATGCTGACATCGGCGTCTTCATAACAAATGTCGGTCTGGTCACTGTCGATATCATATTGAGCAATAAGTCTGAATGCCTTGTCGACCAAGCCGTCGCAAACGGGCATGCCTACCAAGAGGTTGACAATGACTGGAGATGGGACGTAGTCCTTTCCTCGGCAGGAGATAAATTTTGAGTGGTGTGGACAACCAACCATGGTGGGAACTCCAAGACCTTTGACAGTCGTAAAAGCCGTACAAAGTCGTTCTCTGGGAGAGAGTTTGGGCCTCCCCAGCCCCGGATTCATCACCCTCAGCCTGTAAAATCCTCGTAAGCCCATCCGAAGCCTTCTCTGCCTTCGCCGCACCGCACGCAAACGCAAAGAGAAGGATTTAAAATTTCTTGGACCATGCGCCTATACACCCCCGGACGCCTCTGAATACTGACGGTTGGGTAGGTATGTCGAGGCTCATGATTCCGTTAGGGCGCTCGTCGACGTCGAAAGTGGGAGAATAGTCGAGAAGAATGATTTGAGCAGAGCGACATGCTGTTTGTAGCATAAAATCAGCTCTGAGCGTCGTGAGCATGCATGGGCACCTGGAATCCTGGATGTGGGCACTGGGAGCCTGGAGGACAATGGAAACAAGACGTCTACGAGGAGTTGCTTCACTATCACGTGGGGCTTTCTGCCAGTTTCTTTCCTTCCGCAAATTGAAACAATTGTTAGTCGTAACAATGACAAATTGGTTTTCGAGCCCGAACGCTCTGGTCACCGACCCTCCCACCCATCGCTCACTCTAGTCCAGGACTCAAAATTCCCGCTAGTACCACGACCAGTCTCTGTCGAACTTCGCTGGAAACTGACCGAACGACGAACTTCGACTTTCAAGTTTCAAGCTCAAGGCTTATTGAACATCAGGTTCTAAGGAATTGCTCGCTTCGCCATATCGCTATTTCTCGGTTTAACGTCCAAGCAAGCGTCCGGTCGGGGGAAGTGCCTGGAAACTTAAACGGAGGAAATGGTTATTTCCGCCCACTTCCCGCATATATGCTACTATTTCGTCACACGATGTGCGATGGCGAGGGATATGCGATTTGGTCTAGAAAAGGGGGTTTCCACCAGTTCCCTGCTTCGGGAATTTTTTCTAAGCATATTAGAGTACCCATGAGTCTGTCATTAGCACCGCTAGCCCACAGGATAGAGGGAACGGGAACGAGAGCTGAAAAATCTCAGAATTTCATGTGTGATAAGGGCGTGACAGTTCAGGAACCATTGATTGATACATCGGATACAGAGGGACAAGTGCATTTTCATTTGAAGCTATACTGGTAGAGTCTAATTACCAAAATTTAGGGGGAGAGGGGCCAGAGAGCGAGCTCAATGAGTGAAGGAAGCTGAGAGGGAGTTTGAGGAGTGATGTGGACACGCTCACAAAGTGATCGCCATCAGGCCGCCGCGAGTGACAAATCGTGACCCAGAAATCTTGCAATTCTCGTGCCCACCTCGGTCGCTGCCCGACACTACGAGGGAGGAACATAAAATACTCAAAAAATCAGGTTGAGGTTTTTTCACTATATAAAATGTTTCTATCATGAAGAAATCCCGATAGCCGCTGCTCAGAGCCCGCGGAGAGAAATACTCAAAAAAATCGCAATTCCGTATCCAAAATAGTACGTGTGATGTTTGGAGGAATGTCATTTTGCTACAGCGTGATAGGGGCAAAGTACAGCTTGACGTTCCTCCACGACCCCATTCCCATCTCTTTCACCGTCGTTGCCATCTCTTGACTCTCTCCCCTACAGCGTAGAATTTTGGCTTTGGCATCCTGGGAAATAGCGATCCTCGAAAGGCGATCACTGCCTGTACAACTCCATCACCAAACTTCGCTGAATCCCCCTTTTCAGACATTCCCGCAGATATCTAGCATATCATAATTGACGAGAGAGGGAAACACCACGCAGAATATGGACTATGGCTCACAAATGACGAACAATCACAGCACAATGCCTCGGACGAACATAAATCGCGGTAGAGATCAGATTCTTGGCGACTGCGTGGAGGTCAGTAACGTTGGGGTGCAGAACTTCGCCACCAATCTATCCAGTTGTGAGTCTTTCTCTTCCCTCTTAGTAATGAGACCCTTGACAGAGGTTTGTAGCCCGCACAACTCGCCTGTGGGATGCAGTTGCTGGCGTAGGAGCATCCCACCTCTCACAGCAGCAGTTTGACAGAGGACTAGAGTGCCTCGAGGGAACTCGTGTAGCGATTATTCGGGCCATCCTTGACTGGCTAGCATCGAGAGATCAGTCTTCTCCGATATGCTGGCTGTCGGGCGCAGCGGGGGTCGGTAAGTCGTCCATCGCGATGACTGTAGCCAAATCCTGCGAAGGCAAAGGGCTGGCGTCGTCTTTCTTCTTCTTTCGACCTGACCCGAAACGGAACAATCCCTCCGCCTTCGTATTGTCCATCGCCCACGATCTCGTGGAAAGGATGCCATTCGCTAGAGGCTACATCAATAAGAGGATTTCAAAGTATCCAACAATACTGGAGGCCAGTATGGAAGACCAGTTTCGAGAGCTCGTTGTTAAACCCTGTGTACGATGGAGACAGCTGAGGCATCTTTTGTCCAAACTTTTACTCACTCGCAATGAGCCAACCCTGGTCATCATAGACGGCCTGGACGAATGCAGTGACGAAGATACCCAGCGCCACATTCTCTCGACTATTCTATCCTCCTACAAGCAGGCACACCACTTCCCTTTGCGTTTTCTCATTTGCAGTCGTCCGGAAGCATGGATCCGGGAAGCCTTTGACAAGAAGGACTTTCGTGAACTTACGGAACATTTCCGACTCGACGACGAAGTGTTCCCCAACAAGGACATCGAGCGGTACTACCTCCGTGAATTCAAAGAGATTCGTGAAAGCCCCCAATTTGCTCGTCTTCATTTTCCAGAAGTCTGGCCCTCACCACAGGATCTTGAGTTTCTGGTCGACAAATCTTCCGGCCAGTTCGTCTACGCGATCACCATTGTAAAGATCGTGAAGTCTCGTGGCTGCAATCCCCTTGATCAACTCAGCAGGATCCTCAGTCACACTCTTGATAACCGGTCCAAGTCGTTCGCTCCCATTGATATTCTGTATCACATGATCCTTTCTGACCACCCCAATCCCGAGCAATTGCTCCCCGTTCTCGCCGCAATCTTCATACTCCCTCCTCTCACTCCCTCCTCGCCTGAGTTCATGGAGTTGCTCCTTGGACTCCCTACTGGCGAAGCTGACATCATCTTGCGGCCCATGCATTCCGTACTGAATATCCGCGATGCAGACTTGTCAATTACCGCGTACCACGCATCATTCATGGAGTTCCTTTACGACAAGTCGCGCTCGGGGCGTTTTCACGTTGACGTCTCTGCCCAGCGTGACTTCCTTGCACGGCAGTGGATACAGGCACTCAAGTCAACGAACCAGCCCTCGTCGTGAGTATCCCCTCTTCTTCGACGTAACAAAATCTAAAAGCGGGACCTCATGCTTCCCTCTAGCTACGACGATCAGACAAAGTGCACCTTGTGGGACAGCTTCACAGTGTTTTGCCTTTGTGTAGAGCGGCCTAGCGATGGACTACTGTCTGACCTTCAAGAACTGGACCTACTGGCTGTTTCCATCACTGTAGCCCTCATACACCAAGAACGCGAGAAGCCCTCGTCGATTATCGCCCGTCACCTTCAAGCAGCCGTGTCCTGGTTGACCCCGATGGTAAGCCCATACATGATTTGAAGGCAAATTGGCTTGCTAATCTTCTCACAAAGGACGGCCTGCTGCCGGCCAGAATCATTGATCGTTTCCAAGAACACCTTGAGCGGTTCGAACGTGCCTTCACATCTGTACCCGATGAGGGGTAAGGTTTCTCACCTGTTTAACGCTATTCTTTCGAGTTGACTTCTTAGCAGCGCTGGTAGTACTCTAGGCAAATCAAGAGGCTCTCTGTCTCGTGAGCTATATGCACTGTACCACCTCATGTTTATGGCCCATCCCAACTATGAGAAACTTCGCCCCATATTTGCTGCAATCCTCGTCCTTCCACCCCATCTCAAGCCGTCCCTGACATTTTTGGGGTTGTTGCTTGGACTGCCACTGGGAGAAGTGAGCTTGGCTTTGCAAGGGATGCACCTCGTGTTGGATGTCCGTGGGCAGGAGGACGAGATTTGTTTCCACCATTCCTCGTTCAAAGAGTACCTTATTGACCGGAACAAGTCACACGTCTTTCACATCGATATTCCCGCCCAGAGGCATATTGTTGCGCGCCAATGGCTTGACGGTGTCTCGGCTTCCAAGATGCAGACGTACAGGTATAGAATTCTCAATCTTTTGTCTCCCCGACCGCTATTCTGACGTGTGCTCAACCTAAATTTTATAGCCCTGATCAGCTCTATGGCGATAGCACAAACTCGTTCTTTACAGAGTGGATGGGGTTCTGTACCACATTTATCAAACCAACTTGGGACTTGATAGACAGGTTACGAGACGTTGACTTTGCCTCCGTGTTCTTTTGCAAACACTTTCCAGTAAACGGGGCTTGGGATTACACAAGCTGGACTCGTACTTTTGAGGCTTTACGCAACTGGATACCGAAAGTCACCCGTGTACTTTGCTTTGTCTCTGAGTAGACTCTGTGCTAATTGTCCATGATTGCTAGGACCGGGGAAACAATTCCATCCATTGCGTGCTGGACCTTGTGGACAAACTCGAAAAACTTCCCGATAGTTTTCATCTTGAAAAATTGTCGGGACCCCTCCAAGAACACGACTTGGTTTCCGCTGTCCTGATCACCACAGAAGGCGTCCGTGATACCCAACTGGCACACAATGCAAGGGAAAAGCATCAACGTCAAGTACCGCTTCGGATTACAGAGTGTCATTGCAATGCCCAGTCTACAGGGAACAAGTCAGGCGACGCAGCAAAGCACCTTGCGTACCAGAAAGCCTGTACGCGAGTTGTTAGAGCTTATGTTACCGAGTTTGAAGCGCTGGCCAGAACCACCGGTCACGATCTGGAGTTGCGTTGCATTCTCGATAACCTAGTGAATTCGTCGCTTCTGCAGCGTTGCCGGCTTGATACCAAGCTCATTTCGCTCTGTAACACATTTTTCGGATCCGCATGTGGATGCTCGAGAATGTGGATGGAATACAGTGATGCGGCAAGAATGAAGGGCAGGCTGAGTACATGGATTGAGGTATGTACATTGTTCCTCATCCAACTTCCACGCGCTGCTAATTTTGTTGCCGCGCCTCCACTTGACATGAATTTTCTCTTTCCTGCATAGACTTTCCCGGAAAGTTTCGCTCAAGAGGCCGCGGACCTAACAGCACAAGTCAACGCCCTGCCCTGGGACACGTGGGTTTCCTAATAGAACTTCGCTTTGGTTCGCGTCATCGCTATGTGTTATGGGGTCGTTGTAAGTAAGTAAAGTATGTGCAATTACACGGTATAGAAGGAGTCGCGGATATAACATGATACAACCTTGTAGTTGGATACAAAAGCAGCAATGATACACAGAGAAACAAAAAGTCCTGTTGGAGGATCCGGGATGCGATGGTAGTGGTGGTGATAACGAACAAAAAAAGGAGATGAAAGAGAACATGCATGTAGTTGGATACAGAATGCGAGGAGCAAGTAAAAACGACGATTATGATTTCCTGTTGGAGGAAACCACGATATCGGAAAAAGTATACGGGGAGAGTCGAGATGTACGTTTCGATGCGTCGTGATGGAGGTGGTGATGATGCTTATGAACGAAAGAGATGAGGAGAGATCGAAAGAGATAGAACGAGAAACCATGTAGTTGGATACAAATGCAACGCTCACGCGTCAGCGTGAGAAGAGACCAGATTCCTGTTGGAGGAACACCAAACGGATGGGTGCCTACGCCTCCTTCCCATTCACCCCCGCCGCCCTCTCAGCAGCCCCCACCGCCCCCTCGAACGCCCTAACAAGCACCCCCCTCTCCTCCAACCCAACACTAACCCTCACAAGCCCCCTCTCGACGCCAAACTCCTCCGCCCAATCCAGCTCCCCATAATGAGCTAGAATCGTGAACGGACACGCCAACGTAAAGTTGGTGCCCAGACTAGGTCCCTTATAACAAGCCAAGTTGTCGAAGAACGCTTCCGAAGCGACAGCGGAGGTGAATGTGATTGAGAAGAGACCGCCGTACCCCCCTCCCCGGTCTTTGAGGAGACGGGGTTCGTAGTGCTCGGGGGTGATATATTTCGGGTAGAAGACTTGTTTGATTACGCCTCCCGTTGTCCCCCGGCGGGAGTGTAGGAAATCACAGATGGCTTCTGCGTTGGCGTCGATAATTTTAATGCGTCGGTCAAAGTCTCGAGAGTTACGTTCCATGAATATGGCGTCTTGGTCGAAGTAGTAGTCTTCGTATGTCCTTCCGAGTGTTTGTTTTAGAGCAGTGTAGTGTTGGCCTTGGGGGTTCAGAACGAGGCTTCAAGACGACGATACGATTAGAACTTGGGAAGGGTAAAAGGGAACGGAAAGAGTGCACACCTTCCACCCATAACATTCGAAGCCCCACTAAACACCTTCGTCAAACTACTAACCACAATATCCGCATACGACAACACCTCCACATTCATGAAGTTCCCAATCGTCTCGTCGATGACGATCAAAAACCCGTATCGGTCAGCCAGCTGTCGAAGTCGGGGTAAGTCTGCGGACCGGAGGAGAGGGTTGGATGGGAACTCTGTGAAGAGTGCGAGAACGGGTGGGGTGTCGGGGTTGGTGGAGGATTCTTTTTGTAACAAGGCCTCTAAATCGTCGAGATCGTCATCGGTGCCGTTACCGAAGAAATGACAGCCAGGGCCCCATTTTTGGAGGACTTTGAGGGTGTCGGTGTACGGGAAACTACCACCGAGGTCAGACAAAGCAACGAAATACGACGATGGGCGGATTGACGCACCCAAAACAAACACTCTTCGCCGGTGGAAGCGTAGCCAAAGCCAGCTGATGTGCACTCCAAATAGCGTTCATCCCGGTAGGATAGAGATATACATCGTCCTCCGAGAGTTCTGTGACCCCTCGTGTACTCGGAGGTACTGCATCACTCGCATTGTCGTCCCGAACGAGGATACCCGAGATTCTACGACGCAGAGCTCGTTTGGCCGTTGCAGCAGCAGTGATGGGGAGATTACGACCGTATCGTTCTTCTAGATAGTCATCGTCTGGTGCCTCGCCCCCCACGGGCGTATTACGTTGACCATTCGAGATTTTGGGTGGTTCTTTCACGGAGTAGTGTCGATTAGAAACTTTTTGTGGGTATCGCGGCGCGGAAGAGATAGGTGTAGTAGGCGTTCGAGGCGGAGAAACGTCTGGAAGGAGAGCCAGACAGTGTTCCGCCAAACGGCTCGATATGCCACTCCCTGCGTGTTGCCAGAACTGTTTTACGAGCGGGAACGCATCTTCTGGGAAAAGCACGATATGGATGTCGAATAACGACGCAGATCCGTCACCGCACCGTGTGCAGTCGCTGGAGTTGATGAGAACACCACCGTTCTTGTTTCCTTTGTCTTCCGGACATATCAAGAGTTGAATCAAGCGAGCTGGGACGGTTTTTCCTTCTTGTGAAGAACGGTTGTGAATGAATGAACGACAGTGTTCAGCGACCGTTCTGGTCGGGAAGAGCAAGCATTGTTCGCCTTGTGCTCCGAATTTTTGTTCACAAATTTGAGCGAGCTACCAATGCAACGTTTAGCTGAAAACCTCTGAAAGGAGTTTACGTGTAGAATATACCTTTCTTATACTGGGATGTATGAAAAAACGTGGGTACCCACAGACCATAGCGTCCGTGACTCGTTTTTCGCCCTCTTCGTACCCAACATTATCTTTCCAAGTAGGCAGAGAGACAGAAATTGCATGAGGAGTGAATGGAGGAACGGCTGAGCCCAATGCGAGGGCCGTATCAGGCATGGCGACGTGATGGTGGTGGGGAGAAAGATAGAACGGTGAGCCTAGTATGACTCCAGTATTTAGGCCGATATCCCCGAGTATGCAATCACGATCCGAAAAAGTCTGCTATTACAGATTACAGGCCACAGTATAAGTAGTGAGTACAATCCAGTATAGTAAGTAGTACATTTCTAGTTGTAACCAACCAATTCTCCTTCCCAGCTCCACCATATCATCTCGTCCTGCTCATCCTGCGTCGTATTGCCTTCTATTTCTCCAGTTGGGACGTTCGGCGGCGAATTGGAAGTAATCCAGACACCTTCTACCTTGTTCTTTTCCGACTTGCCCTTGCGCTGCGGCTGAACCTCACGACCCTCTTCAAATTCCGAGACGACGCGTTCCATGGTTCGTTCCATATTCTGTCTCGGCACCCAAGCAGGATGAGTGAACCTTCGAGGTGCACGGATTAGGATGTGCGTTTTTGTCGGAGCTGGGGACGAGCGTCAAAGTCGACCATGACCAGAATAGTCTCGAGTAAGACCCACCTAGTTCAGAGCTCATGCCACGACCTTCACCTTCTGCCCTAGCCAACGTATTTGAGAATAGTCTGTCTGCCTTGTGAAGCAGCGCTTGCAGTTCGGCGTATGTTTGAGGTTGTGGTTTCGCATTCACTTGCTGTGGTCGGGGTTTTGCGGGTTCGGGTTGCGTTAGTGAAGGACTTTGTTCTTGTTCTGAGCTTGCCTGAGGAACGCCTTCCTCTTCGTCATCATCTTCATCGGTATCAGAATCTGGTGGACCGTCTCCTTCCTCTTCACTACTCTCCGCGTCCTCTTCGACATCGCTGTCTTCCTCCTCCTCTTCATCGTCGTCTTCACTCTCGTCCTCATCGTCGTCATCATCATCATCTCGCATCCCCCAAATCTTCTCTTCCAACCCATCAACACCAAAAACGACCTTCGCACGAGCGGTAGATATACTTGGTCCGATTAGTATCGCCAGATACGTCGGTCGTGTGGATGTAGGTGTAGGCTTAGGAATCCTAGCATATGCAGTCGAAAGCGCCGTAAACGTCGTGTCGAGATGTGACGAGAGGATGTCGAGTGTATTGAGCAGCTCGAGTCGTGGTTTATCGGCCTTTACGTTTGTCTACGGACACATGAGCTAGGTGTTGATAGCTAGGCAGTAAACACATACCTGTCTTTGTTTGTGTAGTATCATCACTGGTCTGTAGAAGATATGTTCCAGCGCGCTCGAGTGAAGGAGATAGACACACTCACAGAGGAACCTGGCTCTTCAGAAATAGCACATGATTCAGTAGCGTCGTAGCGAGTCGTGCGGCGATGGAGTCCGTCACGATAGGTGCATCTAGTCTGACTGTTGGGATGCGAGGTTTGGGTGAGTCTTCTTCTCCTTCTGCTTGTAATGGGATTGCGCTCCTCGAATTCTGTTGAGGTACTAATCCATTCGATTTCGTAGGTAATGGGGGTGGTGGTGCCGTCGACGATGTGAGTACGGGCATTGCTCTTGCTATCGAAACCTGGGGAGAGAGGAAGGGGGAAGGGGCCGATTTAGCGAGGAGAACGTGGTGGTTGGTGGTCAGGCTGCAGGTTGGCGACACTGACAGGCGTCATTGTCAGAAATCACCACGTGATCGTGAAGTAACTCCCCCGGGCCCTCGTTTTCTTTCCATTTCCATTGTCCTGGTCTCGCTCGCCATTCTGCAATGATACTGGGGGTGTAAATCGCTCCATTGTGTATACTATTGTCCATCTTCCACTTCCAGGACTTTGCGTATTCATACACATGCTCCAGCGGCCATGTCGCTCTGCTCAAATTCAAATCACTCATGACCCGTCGACGAGCTCCTCACCCGGTCAGAGACGTTGGGCGAAGAGAAAGACCTGACCTCCGGTCAAAAACTCCTCACACCGTCAATTCACCACGCACCCGTTACACAGACCAACGAATCAGAAAGTCGTCTAGTATTACCCGACACCGAGACGAGATACTCGCTCACAATCGTCGATTTATGCAGGAGCTTCGATTGTGGACGTGCGACTCGGAGATGTTGGTTGACTGAGCTTTTTTGAACGGACTGGAAATGGCTTTGAGGATTTAGTCGATCATCGTCCATACCATCGAGGACTATTCATACACCCCTTGCATTGCCATTGGGCTCCCTTGTTCCCCCCATCTACGCCTCACGAAGTCTCCGTCTCCCTGGATGCCATTGGGTACGAAGCGAACGATAAATAAGTCGTAGAAGCCACGATGCGCCCACGTCTCTCTCGTACACCCCAGCATATGAAAGGTACGTCTACATGCAACTCATTGTGAACTTTACAGCTGAAACTCGCGTTCCTCTCTAGTCGCTCAGATGTGTAGGCAAAGATTCGGAGCTCAAGGCAAACAATACTTGCTCCTCCCAACAGAATGCCGTCGCCGAGCACTGTCTTTCCTTCCATTCACAACCGCTCCTCGCAGGAAGGGAAAAGTCGTCCCAGCTCGTTCGATTCAGCTCTTGATATATCTAGAAGACAAAGGAAACAAGAGCGGTGACACTCCAGCGATTATGGGCCCAATGATGGATTCAAATCGTGAACCTCGTGCTCTTCGCAGATGCAGCATTCCCATTCCCGCTCGCAATAACAGTCCTGGCGGGTGGGCTATTGAATCGTTGGGCGAAGCACTGTCCAGCTCCTCTTCTGGACATTTCTCCGCCTCGGCCTCCCACTGTCTGCTCCGCGCCGCGGTACCCACAAAAAGCTCCCAATTCACACTAGAGCCACCAAACTACGCGTATGTTCCGTCGAGGCATTGAATGATTGACTGGGTCTTCCCATCACAACGGCCGAACGTAGCAGAATCTCGTCCGGAACAACGATGCAGGCGAGCCTCTGAGTACGAGTACGCGAGGACGACGTACAGTGGGATGAACGCTATCTGGAGTGCACTGTCTACGCCTTAACCGGCGAAGGGTTCATAATTTTAGGTATGTATCCGTCAGCCGTGGCTTTGGGTTCCGTTGCAATTCCTTCTTACACAAGGCTGTTAGGGTCCGTAACGAAACGAGTAATCTCGTCGATGCAGGCGAGCGTCCGAGTACGAGTACACGAGGATGAGGTGCAGTGGGATGAACGCTAGCCGGAGCCTGAGTCCTCTATCTACGCTTCAACCGACGAAGAGCATCTTGTTTTAGGTGTGTATGCGCCCATCGTCGTGGTCTTGAGTTCCGTTGCTCTTCTGATACACAACTTGAAGGCCTGGCAGGTTTCCATACGCCGACGCCCTCAAAGATGGGGTCCCAGTTGTCATTTCCTCGGTAACGGCATCGACAGCGATCTCGAACTAAACCCAGCCCCTCAGGCCTCAGTCCCCGCACTCTGTCAAACCCTCTCCAGTCGTTGGCGGATCGACGAAGACGTTTGACAAGACGACTGGGGATTCCATGGACGCGGAAGTCTCATCGTTGCTTAGCGGGGATCCGAATGTTATGGGTGGCGAGTTCGTGTTATCCTTTTCCCCTGCTCATCGTGACTGACCCATATGATCTTCAAGCTTACCGTCCTGAAGCCTCGTTCTGAAAGCCTAAAACCAACACTACACCACTCGGAACTACGCATGAAGGCTGCTATCTCGACGAAGACCGTAGAAACGTCATCCTCATGGAACGTAAGTCGAGAGACTTTGACCGTCGAATTGAAGTCGTTGACGTGAACACAGAGTTCGTCTACGACTTTCTCCGTTCCCGCCGGGGGCAGGGGGAGTAATCAAGGAAGTCTTCTGCTCTACATCGCTGCCCGCGAACACTACGAATCTTGCCGACTCAAAAACGGCGGGGGTGGGGGTACGGGGGTCCCTTCTCCATCATATCCTCTGCCGCTTCTTTAACTATTCGCCTTATTATAAGTGGGCCTAAACATGGGTTCAAAGCGTATCCGTTGACGATTGGAGTGGACGGAGGGGTTTGGGTTGAGAATAGAAAGGGGGGCTTATGAGGGCCGATGTTGGGTTGGAGGAAAGGGGTGTACTTGTTAGGGCGTTGGAGAGTGCGGTGATGGGAACATCTAGATCCTCCAACACGACTTCGTGTCATTGCAGCTTTTCTATCCGAATCCAACTACGAGGTTGTCGCGTGTCATATCATAACATCTTCTACCGTGGAATCGCACACCACATACTGGCAACCATAAGCCATGACCATGTCCCCATAGCACATAACAGTGACGCGAACTAGAGCTAGGTACTTCTAAGTAGAAAAATAGAACTTGTAGTGATTTTCCTCCCACGTCTTCCAGGGCAGGACCTCGACTTGGACTTTTAGGGCCGCGGCTACATGAGTATACCTTTTCGGGAAAGTCTATGGAGGAAAAAGATTCCGTTCCAAGTAGAGATACAGCAACAAAATCAATCAACAATGTGTGGAAGTTGGTTGAGAAACGCTGTACACACCTCGATCCAGCCGCACAGCCTGTCCTTCTTGCCACGAGGAATCTGCATTTCCGGCGGGAGTACACGCGCAGATTCAAATAATTTGATACAGAGAGAAAAGAGCTCGATATCAAGCCGGCAATGTTGCAGAAGCGACGAACCCACTACGTAGTGAAAAATGGTGACCAACTCCGCTTGTCTGGTGGATTTGGCCAGCAGCTCAAACTCGGTGACTTGAGCTCGAAGAACTCGCGTACAGGCTTCCTGGTACGCAAGGTGCTTTGCCAGGTCACCTGACTCGTTCTCTGTAGGCTGGCAGTGGTCATTGCAATGACACTCTGTAATCCGAAGCGGTGCTTGACGTTGATACTTTCTCAGATTTTCCTTCGTAGCAGATGTCAGAGTGCCATCATATGCTAAGCATTGTGTAGCAATCAGGACAGCAACAACCAAGTCGGCATCCAAGAGAGGCCCTGCCAACTGTTCGAGATGAAAACTCTTGGGAAGTATCCGGAGTTTGTCCATAACGCCCTGCGCGAGACTGTTTCCGAATCCCAGGCCCTAGCAATCACAAACAATCAGCACAAAGCCACCTACGTGACAGAAAATTAAGTACCCTGACGAATTTCGCCATCCAGTCGCGTAGATCCCCAAAAGTTGTATACCATGACGAGACATAGTAACGGCCTGTAAGTGTTGGAAAGTGTGTGCAAAAGTAGACGGACGCGAAGTCGATGTCTCGCAGCCGATGTATCAAGTTGCTAGCTGGTTCAGTAGATCTGGTACAGAACCCCATCCATTCTGTAAAGAACGAATTGGTGCTATCACCATAGAGCTGGTCGGAGCTAGAAATGCCACATTGAGTACATGTCAGGACAGCAGTCGAGAAGACACAAGATCGAGGATCCTGTACCTATATGTCTGCATCTTGACAGCCGAGACAGCGTGAAGCCACCGTCGCACAATAACATCCCTCTGGGCGGGAATATCGATATGGAGATCGCGCGACGTGCCCTGGTCCACCAGATACTCTGAGAACGAGGGGTGGCGAATCCGGATTTCAGTCCCCCACCCTCGGACATCCAGCACTGGGCGCATTCCTTGCAATAACAAGACGACATCTCCAGGTGGCATATTAAATAGCAACCCTATCCATTCTGGAGAAGGTTTGAGATGGGGTCGAAGGACGAGGATTGCGGCAAGAATGGGGCGAAGTTTCTTGCGATTGGGATGGGCGGTAAGCAATAGGCGGTATAGCGTATATAGTTCACGATAGGGAGAGCCTCTCGATTGACCTGGGCCACTATTGATGTTGCTAGGAAGTCGAGTCACAGGTATAACGGCAACGCGGGTAAGAAAGCTTTCCCTCTCGTCGGATTCAACCATGAGGGTATGTTGAAACTGTTCAAGAAACTCTTGGAAATGATTGATAGTTTTGACTAGTAGAGAACCGTCCTGTAGGGCGAGGTGAGCGAGCCAAACTGCCTCCGGATAACGAACAAGCTTACCATCGGAGCCAACCAGGATATGACGGCTTCAAGTGGACGAGTGACAACAGACGAGAGCTCTTTACATTTTCGATGTATGAGGGCTACATTGACGGAAATGACCAGTAAGTCTATCTTTTGAAGATCAGACAATAGCTTCTTGCTGGGTCGCTCTACACAAAGGCAAAAGCCTGTCCAGCGGTCCCACAAGGTTCGCTTTATCTGATCGTCAAAGCTGGAGGTAAGCACAAAGTGCCTTTCAGATTCTGTTATGCAGAGGGAGAGACGAAACTCACGATAAGGGCTGGTTTGTCGGCTTGAGCGCCTGTATCCACCGCCGTGCAAGGAACTCGCGCCAAGCGGAGGCGCCAATGTAGAAACGCTCTGAGCGTGACTCATCAAAAAGGAAGTCCGTGAAAGACGCGTGGAATGCAACAATCGGAATGTCTGCACCTCGAATAGTGAGTACGGAGTGCATGGGACGCAGGATGACATCGACTTCGCCACTAGGGAGTCCAAGAAGTAGCTCAATGAACTCAGGCGAGGAGGGTCCATGAGGAGGGAGTATGAATATTGCAGCAAGGACATGAGCCAATTGCTCGGGATTGGGGTGGTTGGAAAGAATCATCTGGTATAGGGAGTCAATGGCAGTGAGTGGCCTGGGTGGGGAATTACGAGGGGTAGAGTCGAGGATGTTACGAAGTTGAGTAGTGCTATGAGGTTGAGTCATAAGGAGGGCGGAAATCAGACGAGAGAACCTTACCTGCCGTCTGGTTTCAACTGCTCAAGGAACTCTTGAAAATATTGAATGGTTTCGACTGGTGGAGAATCGTCCTTTACGGCTAGGTGAGCGAATCAAGCTCCCTTCAAATAACAAAACGAGCTTACCATTGTGGCCAACCAGGATATGATGGCTTCAAGTGGACGAGTGACAATGGACGAGAGCTCCCTACAGTTTCGATGTATGAGGGCCACATTGACGCAGATAGTCAGTAGGTCTGTCTTTCGAAGATCAGACAATAACTTCTGGCTAGGTCGCTCTATATTACGGCAAAACTCCACCCATCCGTCCCACAAGGTGCACGTCGCCGCACTGTCAGAGCTAGAGGGAAGCGCGAGGTACCATTTAGATTCTGTTACACCAAAGGAGAGAGAAAACTTACGACGAGGACTGATTTGTCGGCTTTAGCGCCTGTATCCACCGCCGGGCAAGGACCTCACGCCGAGCGGAGGCACCAATGTAAAAACGCTCTGAGCGTGACTCGTCAAAAAGGAAGTCCATGAACGATGCGTGGTACGCAGCAATTGGCACGTCTGCATCGCGGATATTCAGTACAGAATGCATGGGCCGCAAGATGATGTCGACTTCGCCGATAGGAAGTCCAAGGAGCAGCTCAATAAATTCTGACGAGGGGGGCGCGTGAGGGGGAAGTATGAAGATCGCAGCAAGAACGAGAACCAATTGGTCGGGATTGGGGTGGTCGGAGAGGACAACCTGGTATAGGTAGTCAACGGCGGCAAATGATCCCGATGGGGGGTCATGGTCGAGCATGTTGCGAAGTTGAGTGATGGGGTTGGAGCCCCGAGAGCTCACAACTTTTATCATGGTGGCCGCGTATACGAACTGGCCAGAAGACTTGTCCACAAGACGCTCAAGATCCTCTGGCGAGGGCCAAACTCTTGGAAATGGAAGTCGAGCAAATTGGGGGCTCTCGCGAATTCTTTTGAATTCGCGGAGGTAATACCGCTCGATGTCTCTATTAGGGAACACTTCATCGTCGAGTCGGAAATGTTGAGTGAGTCTACGAAAATCCTCCTCGTCAAAAGCTTCTCGGATCCACTTCTCCGGACGACTGCAAATGAGGAAACGCAAGGGGAAGTGACGTGATTGCTTGTAGGAGTATAGGATGGTTGAGAGAATGTGACGCTGGGTGTCTTCGTCACTACATTCGTCCAGGCCGTCTATGATGACCAGGCTTGGCTCCTTGGGCGCGAGCGGAAGTTTGGATACAAGACGCCTTAGCTGTCTCCAACGAACACAGGGTTTGAAGACGAGCTCGCGGAACTGGTCTTCCATGCTAGCTTCTAGTATCGTTGGATACCTCGCAATCCTCTTATTGATGTAGCCTCTAGCAAATGGCATTCGTTCCACGAGGCCATGGGCAATGGACAATACGAAGGCGGAGGGATTGTTCCGTTTCGGGTCAGGTCGAAAGAAGAAGAAAGACGACGCCAGCCCTTTGCCTTCGCAGGATTTGGCTATAGTCATCGCGATGGACGACTTGCCGACCCCTGTAGCGCCGGAGAGCCAGCATACTGGAGAAGACCAATCTTTCGACGCTAGCCAGTCGAGGATAGCTCTGATGAGCTCTACACGAGTTCCCTCGAGGCACTCTAGCCCCCTGTCGTACTGCTTCTGTGACAGGTGGGACGCACCTACGCCGGCGAGCCTATCCTGCAGGCGAGTTGTGCGGGCTACAAAAACCTCTGTCAGACACACTCATTACTAGGAGGTACGAGAAGGACTCACGACTGAACAAGTTTGTGACAAAGTTCTGCTGCACCTGGTCGCCCCCAACGTTGTTGACCTCCACAATGTCGCCAAGAATCTGATCTCTACCGCGATTGATGTTCGTCCGAGGCATCGCGCTGTGATCGTCCTTCGGTCGTGAGCCACGGCACATAGTTTCGAGGTGTTTCCCTACCCCGTCAAAAATAATAGGGCAGAGATCTGCGGGGACTCGGAGGTCTGGAAAGGGCTATTCGGCGAAGTTTGGTAATGAAGCTGTATATGGAATAATCGTCTTCCTGCTATCGTCAGAATTCGATGCAGTCCGATGTTTTCTGGGGCGCCAGGACCAAATCTATGTTGCAAGGGGAGAGAGTCGGGAGAAGGACGACGACGGTGAAAGACAAGAATGTAGATGTGGAAGAACGTCGAGCTGAGTTGAGCCGCACTGTTGTCAAGATGGGTATACCGTATTCCCCTTCGGGGCTGGGGTTGACAGGGGCCCACCCGCCGAAATATGGACCGTAGGTTCAGTTTTGGAGCCTCCGGTCGACCGAAGGTCCATGTTGGGCCTTGAAGAATCTGATCCCGGCCGCGATTTATGTTCGTTGGGAGCATCTCACTGCGAATGTTCTTCGGTCGCGAACCATGAGACATATTCAGTGAGGTATTTCCCTCCCTCGTCGAATAGATCAGTGAGAGAACCGCGGGGAGCTCGAGATTTGGAAAGGGCGATTCGACGAAGGTGCTACACAAGATACGATTGTCTTCTCGGTATCGTCAGGGATTGACAAGACTCGATGCTTTCCAGGGTGTCAGACCCCAGTATGTGCTGTAGGGGAATAGACTCGTTGAAAAAAGGGCGACGACGGCGCGGAAAGACAAGAATCTGTGGAAGTGGGGGGCAGTCGAGCTGAGGTTGATTGCAATTGTTTCACTGGCTAGTGAATTGGCCTGAATCATGACTTGGCGACTTTTGTTTGTAGTTACAACAACACGTCAATACTGTATGTCAGCAACTGTAGCAACTTTTCGCGGTTAGATCTGGTTAGATCAAGGGTCAAATAGAAAATGACCAAATTAGTGAGATTTGCAGGGCTAGATCGTGCCCGAGTGTTGGAAGGAGGGACGAGGTCTGACGAGGTACCTAGGGTGGGGCGAATTGCTCATTTTAGTAAGTCCGAAAGTTGACTGAAACTTGTATCTACGGTTGTTCCCACGCCGACGCCCGCAAAGTCCTCCGAATGGGATCGCGGTTGTTCCTGTTCCTTCGGTAACGGCACCAACGACGATCTCGACTGGTTCGGAGCGAGGCTACAATCAGAACTATAAGCCTCCAAAATTCTCGCGCTCCTGACACGGTTCCCATCCAACCCTCTCCGACCCGCAGACCTCTCCCGATTCCGAAATTTGGACGATCGTTACGAGTTTTGGATCGTCGTCGACGAGATGATTGGGAAATTCCATGAACGTGGAGGTTTTGTCGTTTGCGGATATCGTGGTTAGTAGCTTGATGAAGGCGTTTGAGTAATGGGGGCTTTGACGGTTATAGGTATAGAAGGTGCGGGCGTCTGTGTTTCCTTTCTCCTAGGCCTGTAGCTGACCTGACTGTGACGATGGCAAGCATTTCTCCTGTTTCTTGAGACTGATCATACCATCGTAGCCTCGTTACGAAGCCCCAAGGCCAACATTACGCCACTCTCAAAGGAACTCTCGGAAGGGCGTAGGCAGACTGGTACTTTGACCAAGACACCGTCTTCATGAGAACATAACTCGATAGACTTTGACTAACACGTCAAAATCAGTGACTCCAAAGCAGAAGTCGTATACGCTTTCTTCCACTTCCACCGTCAAGGACATATTCTACCCGGAATACAACACCTTGAGCACTACGAACCTCGCGTTTTCGAAAACGGAGGGTACGGCGGCCTGAAGTGGCGGGGCTGCTGGCAGTGGGAGGGTTGTAGGTTCCTCCAATAGAAATCGTTGTTTTTTTTGCGCTGACGTGCGGGGGTTGCGTTTGCATGGTCTCTTTGTATTTCTCTTTCTTTAACTTCAACTCCGTCTCTTCTTTTCGTCCGTTATCATCATCACTACAACCATCACGCATTCGAACGATTCTCCCCGTTTGCTTATAATATGGTGCCTCCTTCATCAGGAAAACGGAATCGTTGTTTTTGCCGTTCCTCGCAGTTTGTATCAAAGTACATGTTCACTTCCATCTAGCACGCATCTGAATCCTCCAACAGGACTTCAAGTTTTGTATCCAACTACAACTTTTGTGTCATGTTATATCGTATTCCTCTTCGACTTTTTCGTGTAATTGCATATCTACTTACAGCCAGCCCATAGCCCCAACAGTGACATGAACCAGCGGTACTTGGATCAGGATGAATCGACCACTGTCGCTCGAATACGTCTTTCGCTCAGAGCTCGGAACAGAACCACGCCTACCATAAAGTCATCAAGACTCATCGATCGTCATCCGGGGATTGCTACAAAGACTCATTGGATGATACGCTCGGGCGAAGGTTCAGTGAATGACCACTACCCGTCGAAGTAAGTCTGTGTGCCCTCCATTCCGATCTTTGAATGACTTCGTACTTCGTTCAGCATGGGCGCCGCCCATCAAAGTACTTTGGCGAAAACGGACAGTAATAACATATACATGCCTTCCACACAGGAAGTGGGTAGAACCATATCCTCTATCTATCTTCCGGGCACTTCTCCCGATCGGACGCGTTTTCGTGCCGAAAGATATTGATGCAGCAGAGCGAGCAGGTCTTAAAGACCTATTCAATAAGCCTTGAAACTTGAAATTTGAAAGCCGATGTTCGTGATTCGGTTAGTTCACGTTGGCTGAAGTAGGCTCAAGTCCAGTGAAATTTGATGAAGACTCGGCGCGGTAGTAGTACTAGCGACGGCCTTCAAAGGTTGGCGACTACATAGAGCGTTCGGGTCTCAAAAGCCAGCTTGCGAGAGCGGGCTATTTGAGAGGTAGACCTGCGGTGGTCCCTATAGCTAATACTAATAGGAAGTGTAGAGCCAAGACTGCCCTCCCGCGATCATTGTTCAAAGATCTTTCAGATAACGGCTTCCTTGGCTCAGTTAGCTAGAGCGCAGGTCTCATACCGCAAGGTGTGCAACTCTTCGAGAGAATCAATCCTGAGGTCGTAAGTTCGAGCCTTTGCAGGGAGCGTGCTTGGGCATGACGCGATAGTTTTGATTTTTTCGTCGACTTTACGATCTACGAAACGTGATCTACATCATCGTTTGGTGACCTCAAACCTACCATGTTAACGTTGACGTACTGGCAAGGATCGGGTGTATGCCAGTCTGAAAGAGCGACCGAGAGCACTTGCAATATGACTAATTATTCATTCAACTTCAAAACAAGGTGGAAGAATCCGATAGTACGCTGAACAAGTCCAAGGGGAGGGTAAGGTAGCAGAATAAAGAATGGCGAATACTTGGATAACGATGCACATCACGACTCCGATCTCTCCTTTCCTTTGGGCGGCAACGACAAGTTGGGTGTGCTCGCCATCGCAGCCGATGAAGAGAAGGACCGACTCATGCTAAGAGCTGGCTTCGAGCCGGGAGGAGAAAATGTCCCGAGTGTAGGTGTTCCGGGTAAAGAGGTATCGCGTTTCGTAGGGCTAGTGACCGGAGAGGTAGCAGAGTTCTCGCCGGAGTTGGCTTCGGTGAGAAGGAACTCCACCCATAGACGAGAGAATGACTGTTTGGGATGAGCGGTCTTTCAGCACCCGAGGATCGGCGGATGAATGATATGGAGGGAACCTTACCTCTGTTTCGTCCGTTTTGTTCAGTTCTGCTTGGGCTCCGGACCCCGAGCTCGATGAGGAACGTCGCCAGAAGGAGGACGCTGAAGGTGCTATGGTCGCGTTCATCCGTTGCAGCCCGGCTTTCTCTCTTTCCTCGTCGTTCCACGAGAGAATGCTCGCCAAAAGGGAAAGCATCTCAAAGCGCTTCGCGTCTGCTCGAGGAGTGGTAAGGAACGAAAGGACCACGTTAGTGACGAGGCGTCTATCCACGTTGTAGTCGGAAGAGTTTTTGCGAAGCCGTCGAAGGGCTTCCATGAGGTGCTCGTTGATGATAACGGCTATTGGGAGGATATTTAGTTGGTGGGTCCAGAGCAGGCACAAATGATGGTACCTTCATGCCTGAGCTTTCCGATTAGAAGTTGCTTCTCCTTCACCTCCTTCTCGAGTTCCAGAGTCCGCGAGCTGTTGGTACGCGTTTCCTCGAGAGTCATCTAAGCAACGAGATGTCAGTCCCCAGTACGACCCTGGGCGCTAAAGCTCACCTCTGCAGTGAGCGCGCGGTGCTTGAACTCTGCCAATGATTGGGTCGCTTGGAAGAGTTGAGTTTCATAGTCTTTCACTGCTTGTCGTAGCTCATGCTCCTTCGCTGGATGAGTCCTCAGCAAACGAATCAGAATGACAAGAGCTTGGATACACGCACCTGCCTGGAAATCTGCCAGTACTGACTGAAGATTATCCGCCCTTTCCTTCTCGCGTTTGCTCGACTCCTCCGCCCGTTCAAGAGAGACCTGAGCCAGTTTAAGGTCGGTCTCCAAGGTCTCGACCCTACTCCTTGATTCATCAAGCATTGCCTTCTCTCTCATCTCATTGAGTTCCCTCTCTTCCACCATCATCCGATACCGCTCCAATTCAGTCTGCGCATTCCTCAACTCTCGTTCTCGTTGTAAGGTTTCTTGTGTGTTCTCGTGTAGTGCTCGATTCCGGAGAAGATCCATTTCATTTGAAGTACGTTCTGCTTCCTCATGAGACACGATGAGCTCCTCCTTCAACGTTTCGACTGTTGCCGTCAAGTCTTCATTTTGCGCAGTCAACTGTTGTAAGAGCTGTTCTCTGCGGTCCAGTTCTTCCTATTGATAATGAGAATGTCAACTCCAAGACTTGGAGGAGGTCGAACGGTAGAGAATAGTGCGATTTACACACAGCATCTTGTTTCAGTTTATTCCCCAGTGTAGTTCGCATTGTTGTGAGCTTCGCTACTAGATTGCGATACTGGGTGGCCAGGTTCTCTTTCTCTTCTCGAGTACGCTCGAGCTCTCTCTGTAGCCGAGTGATAGGATCCAGGTCTTCGTCATCGTCCGCAGCTTCTGTACTGGTGCCATTGGGGACCGTATTGATAGGCGGAGTGTTACTTCGTTCGCTATCCAGTGAAGTTCGAAGTTCTGACGGTATTGGACTTTTCAACGAATTTTCTGCTGGGGATGAAGGAGTTGAAGTGCCATTGATGTTGGCCATGATTGCATGTGGGATGATGAGATGAAGGAGCACTGGACGTGGCGGCGACGCGGCGAGACTGTCACTGGATCCGTGCTATGCTATATTATAACGCCCTTACGTTATTGGTGCCAAACTTGTAGGCGAACGTTCATTTAATGCAAGCTGGCCATAAGTCGGCTCTACCATTCCTTCCTCCATGTCGCAGGCAAGGAGGTTGTCCCAATCCTTCACTTATTCTCAAGTAGAATTCTTGCAGTCACCAACCGTATCGAGCGCAATAATACCATCGGAATCAGAGATTTGGGTGTCGAGATGGAATGAAGTATTGGCAAAAGGTGCGTTCGTTCTATTGTTAACAGCTTTCGGAAAGTCACTCAACGAGGACAAGATATCATCGACTCTCGGATAGTTACCGTTGGTGCGGATGTCAGTGTCGAGGATGCTTGCGATGTCAGTCTCACTACGCGTCGTTGAGGAGTACTTGCCCGATATTGAACATCGCAATGGGTAGAAACTGCTCTCTGAGGACATTCCTTGTCTGGCGATACAAGCAGATCGAGAATCACACGAGTTATCTGGTCTCTTTGATGTGAGTGCAAGAGATCCTATATTTCTATGAATTATTCTCAGCTCGAATAGTTTGCAGATGTGAATGCTTTCTTGACTCTTGCCGCGACGAAACATACCTTGGGCCCCGAAGACCTCGTTGGTAAAACCAAGATCGAGGACATATTCAAGGCAGCGAAGGCTGGCCATGTACCAGTGTATCTTGTCAGCAGTCAGTACCGCTATATCGATACCGCATACTCTTCGTACTGACTTGCCCTATCTAGATCTCTCTGAGAAGAATCCGCTTCAAATACTTCCTCACGACGCGACGATCGTGTCATTACTTGAACGCTTTGCTAAAGGGACTCATAGAGGTGCGTTTGGCTCTATCTAGGAAACGAGACGATGCTCATGGACCACAGTTCTTGTCAGGTCACCACCGCCTGCGGAAGGTTATGCGGGAATCGTCTCAGACCGTGGTCTACTATCTTGGTTCGCCTTATATGCCGAAGAGACACCTTCACTAGGGTCATTCATGTCCGACTCCTTGCACAATTTCGCGTTTCCTTCGCTTCATATCTTTTCTGCCGTGGTCGCTGCAACCTCGAAATCTACTGTGCTGGAAGCGATGAAGTTGATGAGCGACGAAGGAGTCAGTAGTGTCGCTGTTCTGGATGAAGATACCGGATCGTTATTGAGTGCCGTCAGTGTGACCGATATCGGAAAGGTGCCAATCTCCACCTGTTTCACCGACGTTATCTTATGTCGCCCATTCAGATCGTTGTGCCCTCTCAGAACAATCAAATTCTGTCTACACCACTGCATTTATTCGTATCCTACATCAAGGTGAGTGGATGGAATAACAGGCCCGTATATCAAGACATTCACGTGTTACGACGCAGGCCCCCGATGGCTCAATGGATGGCGAAGATAAATTTCCAGGTGAGTATCTAGCTATGTTTATCCATTCCCATGCCATATTTAACCCAATCCTCACCCAGTCTATTCCGTCACGCCCAATAACACGCTTCTCTACGCTATGCAGAAGATATTGGCTAGTATGTCATCCCCCCTCTCTTCCGTCGCTCGACAGTCTGAATCGTGAGCTCTTCCTTAGCAAACGCCCATCGAGTATTCGTGATGCAGGAGTCTTCACCGTCATCCTCGCCCATCGCAGCGTCTTTATACGCCGGCAACCTCAGCGGGATTATCTCCGTAGTCGACAGTCTGTTTTTTTCTCTCCCAGACATGCAGTGGCTTACCCCGTTCTCGACAGTTTTATCCTTGTTCGCCAGGCTGGCAAACGTACAAGACGTGGACCCAACTCGAATGCAAAGACATCGGAGAGCTTCATCCGTCTCCTCTCAGTCTTCGAGGTCGGACCGGATGGAGTTCAATCGTTCGAGATCTAGCAGTAGGGCCAGCAGGGTCAGCAGGAAGTCGAGCATGAAGCAGTCTCATACCCACCCCACACGGAATTCTGTGTCTGGTGTGGAGTTGCCGGTGCAAGAAGAGGGCAGTAAACCGGTCGTCATCTGATCCCATTGTTCCCGTTTCGTTTTGTATGTAGGATCGCTTTTCTTGGGACGTTGCTTTTTGTACTATTAGTTCGTTGTCATTTAATTTCCAGTATGAATACATGCAACACACGTAGGAGCACTACTACATATGTATTAGATACCAGAAACATAAACCTGCTTGATTTCAAACGCACATTACATGCTCAGGACATCGACGGATTTCAGCTTCCCTCTCCAACCCCTCTTTGATACAAATGTCGCTATCAGCAACGGCATTACCTGATGAAGTTGACCGAGTTGACGCACCTTGATGAGTAACAACCGGGCCTCATCTAACATGACGTCCGAGGCATCGTATCGCCCATCGCTCGTAACCTCCACATACGGCAAATGACTCACAACATCCTCCTTGAACACACCCTCCCCTTTCGTGACTGACGGCTTGGTAACCACACGATAAGTCAACCCGTCATCCAATGTCTTCACCTTATCTTCGCCCTCACACATCTCCATCTCGTTCATCATCCGTGAGATAACATACGGATTGAAATTCTTCACACGAAGAAACTTGCCTTTCCCTCCCATACGCTCTTGTCCTTCTTCGTGTCCCGTAACACCTACATCTGACGCCGGCCCTTCCAACTTCTGAAAGACATTTGTCGAGTCCTGACTCGGCAATCCCACGTCCACGTCCTCCGGCGGCTCCGTCTCGTCCCCATCACTGATGACATGCAACGTCCCCTCATGCACAATCACGACCGTCGGGTCGTCCACGGAAAGTGGGTTCGTCACAAGCTCAGCCGTTCGAAGACCATACGTCGCGTGATGCCAGTCCTTCGAGAAATGTTGCCGGAACCAACGGGTGCTCTGGGGACCCCAGACGTTCCAAGGGATCGGTTCTGTGCGTTGGAATCGTCGAGAATGGAATGCGGGTATGGAGGGATCTGTGGATGTGGATGAAACGGACATCGAGGCTTCGTGGAACAGGAACGACTGAGAAGATTGAGATGGGGATGGTAGCGCTATAAGCCCTTCGAGATCTGAGGCGGGAGATACCGGCGTGGTAGGCGAAGGTGGTCTGGAAGGGAATGACGGAGAAAAATTAGTGCTGGTCGTGGAGGTCGATGCGCTAGTGGCGACGGAAGAAGGGGGAGTAGAATCGTATAACGACTGCAGATCTGGATCGTTGGTGAGTATGGTCGGATTCCATGGGAAAGCGTGGCCAGCTCCAATTTCCTTCCAATGGGAGGGTGGGTTGAGAAAAGTACCCGAACGGAAGAAAAAGACGAAAGAGTGGGCGGAAGAGTGACTGTGGGTATAAATGCAACAGCAATGTAGTCGGTCTTCCGGGTCACAGATGTATGGCTGTTTAGGATGGCCGTCCATGGCCGGTGATTCAGCAGAGTTAGGATCATATCCTGGAGCCGCGTGGCTACTCAGAGAGATGTACCAAAAGTTGTTGAATGATAGCCCGAACGGAGGGAAGCTGTATGACGCGAGAAGTTCGGCGGATTGGGTAAAGTCGGAAGGCAGCTGATAAACCTCGAAAACACCAGCAGAGCGAACGATGAGGACCTTGTCCTGGGAGAGAAAATTAAAGTCATCGATACCCGTTTTGCGGCGTATTTGGCACTGACAAACTGTCAGTATTTGAGAATCGGAAAAGAGACCAGAAACGCACTCTATCCTGTGGTCCATTTCGCCAGTGGAACACTATCACGAAGGGTCAACGAAATGCCGAACTATGGAGCTCTAGAGAAGTGACCTTGTAATGCACTTTCGCCATCCGGACCTTCCTTTATCAACAACCCGGTCAAATTTCCTGATATGTGAGCAACGACTACTCCATCGAGAAGGGACCACGCATTTGGTCTCTCCAAAAAGTTCAGCGTCGGGAGCAATGCTTGGGGGTGAGGTTTATTGTCAGACAACGTTCGGAAGTGCAGGTCGTAAAGGAAGTCAGATCTACGTCGACTGTCAGAACGAATCATATTCCAAATACACAGTAATCTGACTCACGAAGGGGGAGCGAGTGAGATGACGAGAAACAAGTCTTGTGAAGGGTCCATGGTAAAGTCGATCACCATCAACCCTTCCACGGAATGTATCTGGTGCATATGTGGATCTCCAGCCTCCATCTTGACCAGGTCGAAGAACACTATATGAGTTGTACGATTTTGATCGTCTTCCTTGCTCTGACCGAATATGCCACTCTGAAACTCATATAGAGCGCCGGTGTGTATGAACCGCGAGCGATAGCGCGCTCTCGATGCCAGTGTGTGCCATGTACGTTCACTATTCTTCAAAGAGCGAAGCCGACTGGCCAGGGGTGGATCACAGCCTGAGGGGAGGCTCGAGACCATGCGATGCTTTGCCATTTCGAGCTTGTACTGGATTGCACTCGATTCATCAATTATTGCCTTGAATCTCTTGCTAGTCTGGCCGAGTAATTCTCCCTGTTCAGCCGATGTTCCTGTCGAGAAGGTATTGCACCACGTACCAGACTGCAAATCAGAATGTCCAAAGCCTCCAGATAGATGAGAACGTCACATATAAGTTCGGTGGGGATTGAGAGCAAGGAAGCGGAAGCCTTCATGATATCTTGAAGGCGTAATGCCCAGAGTTGCGAGAATAAGTGAGCGATGATGATTGTGGTAGAGTCAAGAGCCCGGAAACATAGAATGGTGGGCCAGGTCGGTCCCGATGACGGCAAGCAGAAAGGTGTGTGTAAGCGCTCAACGCGTTGAACTTGGTTAGCTGTCAACAACGTTTTAGCGCCCGACCATTGTTGGACTGAGTTGGACGATGTGGACAAACCTGCGAGCCAGCTCTTCCTTCGCAAGCAGAAAACGCGTGCTATTAAGGTAGACGAAATTATCCTGAGACATCCCAATAGTATGTTATACTTCCGTCGGATAGGATTTAGCGTGCGCGGGCGAGGTGTAGTAAGCACATAAATGTATAGGCTTGCACGTCGCTCTACTACGGTGACGAGTTCTACAAAATACAGATAACCTAGGATGCGACCGGATGTTCTCCTCGAAGCAGTGGAACGGCAACCGTGCGCATCTTTGCCGAACGCTGAGTGGAAGGTACCAGATATCCGGCAGTCGACGCAGCTAGCAAGTCTCTCTCTCCCGGAACATCCTCTGCCGGTGCTGATACCACTTGCACTATATTCTGCGTCTCAACGTTATGTATCTCGATGGTGTTGTTGGGGAGAAGCGTGGTTATATAAGGGTAGTCGAAGCAAACTGATTTTGGGTGGGCCGGCCATTCCAATGTTCCTCGCACAGGCTCTCCATTACCATTGACGAAGATACCCAGTGCTGTCGCCCCAGTCCATGAAATGAGAAGAAATTCAGCAGGGCCGGTGACCGTTATGAAGGGAACCACGTCGACGGGAGGATATGCTTGGCAAAGTGGCAGAAGAGGAAGCATTTGAGCTGTTTCCAAATCAACCACGTTGTAATTTTCCTTGTCTGCGAAGCATAGGCTGTTTCCGGAACGTCTTGCTAAGGTCCTGATCCCTTGCGGTAGCGGTATCTCCTGTATTGTGAAGAGATGAGCGACAGTCAACTACCGAGCCTGTTAAGATTCTACCTTTAAGAATAACAACTTCTCGCGTAACGAGTAAAGTTGAGTAGATGTCCTTTTTATCACCGAGAACTCCACAGGCTCAACACGGGTTATCGGTCCAGATGGAGGCGGCGCGGGACGCATGAGGTGTTGGTAGTCGACAGCAAAGGTTACGACGTGACGAATGGGTTTTATGATGTTGTAGGCTACGACGTCGAGGGAAGGTAAGGTATAGAAGTGAATCTGGCTGTCTGAATCTTCCGTAAATTTGGGTTATTGAAGGGGTGACGGATGAGCTATGACGGACCAGAGAGTACCAGGACACGCGAGATGCTCGGTAACAGAACGATCTCGTCGACCGACTTTTCATTGGGAAGACTTTGACGAGACAGGAGTTGATAGGATTCTAGCTAGAGTAACGACCGAATCAATAGATAAGCCTTGGAAGAGAAAGCCCAACACTCACCTTGCCAGGATCATCAGCCTGCAACGCGAACCGCATGAGCTCCCCATTAGAGCAGCCCAGATATATTTCCGTCCCTAAACGTAGCACTTGAGGAGGCTATCCTTGCTACTGCTACATTCACAGTCACCGTGGGCTTGAGCACATCGCACTTCGACACCTTGAGGAAGAGTGGTTTGAGGTATACCTGTTCTCAAGCTGAGATTGACACACAGACGTGAGAGAAAGAGGAAGAGAAATACGGACTGGATAATACATTGGATATCAGCTCTTGAAGTTGGAACGGAGGGACCTCTGGGACGTTCAAAGACATCGTCGAGCGACGGTTGTGGGTGTCAGTGTGAAAGAGGTTCTGGCGTTTTGACGCCCACAATCCAAGGAATACGCGAGCCTTTAGTGAGTCGGAGCAGTATGTCCGTAGCCTCTGATAATCAAAACTCACAGAAAGACTCATAGCTTCTGAAATCACATCGTACAGATGATTCGAGAAGAGCAAAACATAGTATTTAATATGGATGTGACTTTCGCTACTATCTAGAAATCCATCATCGCCCTGAAAGGACATAGCGTTGCTAGCGAAAACGAAGTCATTCCCTCTTCGACGATATTCGAACATGAGAATTCGAGAATACCACCTCCATCTGGCTCGAAAATGCGCGACAGAGGCTTTACATCGCCGTTGAAAGAAAATCCGAAGAAAATCAATCGCGCGTTTATATGGTCACGGGACAGGATATTCAAGCCCCGACATCACGGGCTTACCTCATCGAACAGCCATCTCCGATTGTTGACTGGCTCGCTTGGACTCTCAAGTCACGACCTACGACGCGACGCGTCTTTGTTTACCCCCATACTCATCTTGAATACCTCAACTATCATGTCTACCTCGAAACCGGCGTCCCCAGCGACGGGAGAAACAAGTTTATCCAAGTTCTGTCTTGAATACGCGGCCACAGCAAGATCAAAATGCAGATGTACGTCCCGAAATCAAAAAGGTCATCTCAGAGAAATGAATAACCTCTCTTCCAAACAGATTGTAGTACGTTCGAGAGGTTTCCAAAGACACACCCTTCCTCTAATTGCTTCGACAGACCAAAGGATTGATAGAGGTGCTTTTCGGTTGGGAATTGCCACCACGGCCAACGGAAAAGAAGCTTAGTGCGTCACAGCCTGTGTGATTGACATCAAGACATCTTCGCTGAACTCGCCCCTTGCTGTAGTGGATATAGACACTGGGGATGCATCAAACCCGAAGAACTCCTGGAAATACAGAAACTCGATCTCGGCGAAGTCTCTAAATACGACGAGTTGCACGAAGACGATAAGATCCGTTTATCAAAAGCAGTCGAAGCGGGGCACATCTCGGAGGAGGATCGCCTGGACCAAACGGCCAAGTCCAATAAGGCCGCGGAGGAACTAAAGGAGCTAAAGGAGGGGAAGGGGAAAGAGAAACAGGACGAAACAGAGAAGAGGGAGAGAAAGAAGTCGAAGAAGAGGAAGGAGATCGAAGACGAGGCAGATAAAGCTGCAGGTAAGTCCTTACAAACCCCTGTAACTAGAAGACATTTCTAATGTCATTACAGGGACAGAAACCAAAGCGAAGGTGAAGACCTACTGTTCATTCTAAAGGCGTCATTAACCTCGGGGAGTGTAGAAGCAGAAAGCGGAACAAGCCACCCCGAAGGCTGCTGAGGCACCCGTGAAGGAACGGAAAGTGAGGAGAACGGTCAAAATGCAATACTCATGATCAGGGCTTCTGACATCTCTCCATTTCAGTCACCTAGGAAGTCTAAGGCTCTGGCCGACGTGGTCCCAGATAGCGAAGATGATCAGCCCATTGCTCTGAAGAAGGCATATCGTTTCTCGTAGTCATTTCCAACTCAGGTCTGACATACGTTCGTGGTACTAGCCAGCAGGCAAGCCCGTCAAGAAGCCTCGAGTCGACGGGAAAGACAGCTCGAAGTCCAAGGAGAAATCCAGTCCGAAGGTGGGCGATAGGCTCCGTATCTCTGGTCACTCCATTCATCTTATAGAAAAAACGAACCTCAGAAATCGAAAGACACTGGATCGACGACCAGTCCTGCGAAGGGTGATGACACCATGGTAAGTTGTGTCTGTGTTGGTTCTACATCTCGGCTGATCGATATTACACAGGACGTTGACGACGATGACGCCCAGGAAGTTGCAGACGCTCTGAAGGCAAAATCACAAACTAAGGAGACCGACAAGGACAAAAAGGTGGGGTCTTCTTATTTGCATCTGCGGAAGCATTACTCACGTCCGGCATCGATTGTTTTCTGCCCCTCAGCAAGCCGAAAAGGTAGGCGTTGCACATCTGCCGTATCGTTATGTCTACTTATGGAGCTTTTGAGCAGCCCACCAAACAGCCTACGAAAGCAAATATGAAAGCCGTCGAAGACCAGTCAGGAGCCTCCCCGACGGCCAAAGCCGTTCCAAAAGAAACCCCGAAGGCGCTGTCCAAGGTCTGCACACCTGCTCATTTCTCGAAGAAACAAGACTGATCACGACATTACCCACAGGCGACTACCTCAAAAGCACCGGCTCAAGATCCGGTTGCACCCTTATCGAAGGCCGCAAAGTCAAAGGTGTGACCCAAGTCTTTTTGGTGCACTATCATCGAAACTCACGAGGCACCATCTGTCTCCTAGCCCACCGACACTAAAGTCGAGAAGCCTGTAAGTGCTTCCCTGCACACACTCGCCTCTCATTCGACTGACCAACGTCCACGCAGACGAAGTCAATACCCAAAACCCTGACCTCGGACGCCGAATCTTCTGACAAAGCAGGCCCTTCGACGCCTCAAGGCCACAATCCAATATATCTCAACTTGGGCGATCTTTTTTCTAAACCCAGTCCGGTAGCAGCAGCAGCGGCAGAAACCTCCACACCCCGACCTCGACCTCCGCCCCGTTTACCGCTGGGCAAGTTTTGCAAGCAATACAAGTTGTCGTCGTCGCTCCATGAGAAGCTATCCAAGTTGGATATTGACGGGCCTCATGTCCTGCGGTTGATCAAGGATAGTGCGTTAGAGAGTGAAGGTTTCTCGATTGGGGAGGTCGCGGGGTTGAGAGATGCTGAGGAGAGATGGATGGCAGATAATACAATTTGAGGATGCATATCTTATAAGTATATCGAGCGGGTTGGGGTCAAGTGCCCACTGTTTTGTTTGTTTGTTTGTTTTTTTTCGACTAGACTCGGACGCTGTTCTTTGATCTTGTGTACATGTATCACATCGTATTGTGTTGTTTTCTTTGCAGAGGACCAAGGAGGCGGTTTTGTATCGGATAACCGACAACGGGAGCGTCTTGCAGATCGATCACCTGTGCGTGATACCAGATATCGAATGAAGACAACCCCGAGCTCCAGGCCAGCAACCTGTAAACGGGACGCCAACGTCCCAAATCATTTACCCAAAGATGACCCTCTCGCAACATCCATCGTTCTGACTGCTGGCAGTCCTGGACAACTGGGGATGACCCTTTGGGAAATTGCGAATCGTTGCGAATCGTCTGACGGTTAGGTTTGCTCGATGACATGTGCGCCGTACGGCGGCACTGCCAGCGATTGCAAAGGCGAAGTACATCGTGGTTGGGATCACGCTGTCACGTTGAGTACGTTACTAGGTGATGAGATGCTCCGATCTCAGGTGCTGCTAGGGGGATACGGCCTTGGTGTTAGAGACTGCTTGCGATTGAGGGCGCTCAAGAGCAGGCAAAAAGTGGTACAGCATACAGACAAATTGCTCCCTGCAAGGCTCGAACTTGCGACCTCAGGATCGTGACTCTCAGAGAGTTGCATACCTTGCGGTATGAGACCTGCGCTCTAGCCAACTGAGCCAAGGAAGCGATGCCGCATTGTCGGTTTTGCTACTGTATCAGATGGTATCGTGTAACAAAGCACACAGTCTGTATCGACGATATAATATGTATGATAATCCCAGGAGTTCAGGTTCCAATGTCAACATTCAACTTCTATCAATGCATCAGCGCAAACTACAGCCGACGACTTTTCTCGCTCAATCCTCCCTTTTCGTTACCAGGAACCGGCCTACAAGTCCTCAATAAGGGGCACAGGACCCACCGGTATAATTCTCGTCGGGTTGATATTCGGGTGCGACCAATAGTAACCCGTCTTGATATGTTCAAAATTCGTCGCCTCCTTGAACGCAGTATTGTTCCAGTACAACTTCTTCATCCACTTGTTAATCGCTGGGTACCCATTCCTGATGTCCCGAATGTTGCATTTGAACAGGCTGACGTAGACGGGATCGAAGCGGATCTGCAAGTTATCGTCAGATGGTTGAGTACTGACAAACTAGAGAAAACAAACGAACAGTTGTAACGTAAGTCCTAACATCCGCCTCAGTGAGCTGGTCGCCGATGATATAATCCTTGCCGTCCAGGACCTTCTCCAAACGATCCAATGAGGTGAATAGCTGCTTCACAGCAGCCTCATATGCTTCTGAACTGGTTGCAAATCCAGCGCGATAAACCCCGTCTACAGATACGTGATATCAATGAGAAATCGACGAGAACGAGAAGACAGCTGAGAAAGAGAGAGATTGAGCTCACTGCTGATATTTGGGTAAGCCCACTCGTGAAGCTCTTCGATTTCCTTCCTCAGACTTTCGGGATAGATATCCACCTTGGCCTTCTCCGGATCGACGAGATCGTTGAACGCGGAGTTGAACATTCTGATGATTTCAGAAGATTCGTTATTGACGATCGTCTCGTTCTTCTTGTCCCAAAGAACAGGGACCGAGAACCTGAAGTTACAGCCCGGCACGATGTCAGTTCGTTCGAGGCTGCCACGTTGAGGCTATAGCGCACCTTCCACTATAGTCAGGCACACACTTCAAGTACAGGTCCTTGAGATGTCGAGCTCCGTATAGAGGATCGTTCTCGGCACCTGGAAAGTCATCGGCCGAGGCGAAGGACCACCCATCAGCACCCATGCGAGGGGATGCGATTGTAACAGCTACATGCAATACATCGATCAGTCAGAAAACACCCTGCGACGCGACTGGCATGAATAGTAATCGGACATACGGACGATTCCCTCTAATCCCTTCAACTTTCTAACGATCAAGGTACGCGTGGCCCAAGCTACCACAGCATTCGATAAGAAACTCTTCCTCCTTCACGGCGATTCAGAGAGCTGTTATACGCACGGCAAGAATACGATGCGTATAGATGGTATCGATCTGGTCAGAATCGAGCTTGAGCCCTCCGAATGACCTTTGAAGCACAGACCGCTGACACCGGCGCACCTTTCTCAGGCTCGTATTTTCCTCCTTTCTCGATGACATCCCTGAACGACGACGCAACGCGTTTGAAGGACCCATCCTCTGCATTAAACGCGGCCTTAGTGATATCTGTTTGACTGGAGACGTCTTTTGACATAGTAGATAGATGGCGGCGATGAACACTAAACACGAGAGAGTTAAGGGATCTGATCATTGACGTGGGGACTGCGAACTTGGGTATATAAAAGGACGACTTCCCGCCCTGACCGGAGTGATCAATAAGCAGGTATGTCATCCCAAGATTCTTTGGAGTGCCACGGTGCTGAACTTTACTCAATGGAGTCTAACCGCCCGAGTGAGTGAGATGCGCGCAGAGGATATTTTGAGCTCGTGGAGCTTAAGGGTGACATGAAAGTTTATCTTTCTTCCCTTTTCCTTCTCTTACCACGAACTCGCCTATATACGCCTACAAGTCCTCAATAAGAGGCACAGGACCCGCAGGTACAATCCTTGTCGGGTTAATGTTTGGGTGCGACCAATAATAGTGAGTCTTGATGTGATCAAAGTCCGTCAATTCTTTGAATGCGGAGTTGTTCCAGTACAACTTCTTCATCCACTTATTAATTGCCGGGCACCCATTCCTAGTGTCCCGAATGTTGCATTTGAAGTGACTGACGTAGACGGGATCAAAGCGGATCTGCAAGTCATCGTCAAATGATTGAGGATTGCCAGCAGAAGGAGAGAAGAATAGACGAACAGTTGTAACCCAAGCCCTGACATCCGCCTCGGTGAGCTGGTCACCGATGATGTACTCCTTGCCTTCCAAAATCTTCTCCAATCGGTCCAAGGAGGTGAACAACTGCTTCACAGCAGCCTCATATGCTTGCGGGGTGATCGCGAACCCAGAGCGGTAGACACCATCTATACATACGTGAACTCGACGAGACCAAGAAAAGCGGGACGGAGCTCACTATTGATATCCGAGTAGACCCACTCGTTGAGCTCATTGATCTCCCTCCGCAGATGTTCAGGATAGATATCCACCTCGGCTTTCTCGGGATCGACGAGGTCATTGAACGCAGAGTTGAACATTATGATTATCACGGAGGACTCGTTGTTGATGATCGTCTCATTCTTATCCCAAAGGACGGGGACTGTGAACCTGAGGTACGATGTCAGTTCGTCTGAGGCAGCAAAGACCATCGCGCACCTTCCGCCATAGTCAGGCGCACACTTCAAGTACAAGTCCTTAATATGTTGAGCTTGGTATAGTGGGTCATTCTCGGCGCCGGGGAAATCGTCAGCCGAAGCGAAGGGCCACCCATTGGCACCCATGCGGGAGAAACCACGGTCGCAGCTACATGCAGCATCAAAATCGTCAAGGTTATGAGGCATGAGGAGCAATACGTACGAATGATATCCTCCAAGCCCTTCAACTTTCTAACGATCAAAGCACGCGTCGCCCAAGCTATAACATCAAGTCATAAGAGATCCTTTCACACCCAAGAGTCTGTGTATACGCACGACAAGCATACGAGACGTATAAATGATATCGGTAGGCTGTTCAAATTTCACCTTTAGCCGTCCGGATAACCTGCGAAGAACGGCACTCGCTGCCCAATCACCGCACCTTTCTCAGGTTCAAACTTTCCTCCTTTCTCAATGAAGTCCCTAAATGTCGAAGGAGGACGCTTCAAAGTCCCATCTGCTCCATAGAACCTGCCCTTGGTGATATTGGTTTGCCCGGATACGTCTCTCGACATTGTGGGCGATGGACGTGACAGGGATTTTGGGGGGCATAGGGAATGGGAATCTGAGGTTAGTATAAACAGACTCTTGTCGTGATCCTGAATTGACATCGCGACCTGACGAGAACGCCCAATAAGCAGGTATCCCGAGATACTTGTCAGCTGGCGTTGAGGTGCCATCGGTTGATCATCTACTCACCTTGCCTTAAGAGGTCAACGCCAAAGGACTCTGGATCTCGGTAGAGAGATATGATAGGTATGGTGAATGGTAGCTTGAGCTCACGGGATGAGGTGAGCGACGGCTTTATGCCCTGTCGTTGAAACGAAGGGATATTAGGCGCTTCAACTCACATCTTGTTCCAAAAAGAAGTTCTGGCGTTGCACGATAAAGATGCTCCGAAATGACCTGAATTGTGATATGATAATACAAGGGTGACATGAAGATTCATCTTTGCTTCCTCTACGTTACCATGAACCCGCCTACAACTCCTCAATAAGGGGCACAGGGCCTACTGGTACAATCCTCGTCGGGTTGATGTTTGGGTGCGACCAATAGTAGTGCGTCTTGATATGGTCGAAGTCCGTCGATTCCTTGAACGCAGAGTTGTTCCAGTACAACTTCTTCTGCCACTTGTTGATCGCCGGGTACCCATTCCTGATGTCCCGGATGTTGCATTTGAAGTGACCGACGTAGACGGGGTCGAAACGAATCTAGTAGTTGTGAAAGGCTTGAGCATGGATGAACGATGAAGTCAAAGAAGAAGTAACGAACAGTTGTAACCCAAGTCCTAATATCCGCCTCAGTGAGCTGGTCACCAATGACGTATTCCTTGCCTTCCAAAATCTTCTCCAAGCGGTCCAAGGAGGTGAACAGCTGTTTCACAGCAGACTCGTATGCTTCTGAGGTGATCGCAAACCCTGAGCGGTATACGCCATCTACAAAAGTAGCGTCGATCAGGAATCGACGCGACCAAGAAAAGAGAGACAGAGATTGAGCTCACTGTTGATATCCGGGTAGACCCATTCGTTGAGCGCATCGATCTCCTTCCTCAAATTCTCGGGGTAGAGATCCACCTTGGCCTTCTCGGGATCGATGAGGTCGTTGAATGCGGAGTTGAAGATCCTGATGATTTCAGATGATTCGTTATTGACAATCGTCTCGTTCTTCTTGTCCCAAAGAACCGGGACCGTGAATCTAGAGTACACTGTCAGTTCGTCGATGAGGCTGCATTGAACGAGTGGCGCACCTTCCGCCATAGTCAGGCGCACACTTCAAGTACAAGTCTTTGATATGTTGAGATTGGTATAGAGGGTCGTGCTCGGCGCCAGGGAAATTGTCGGCCGAGGCGAAGGGCCACCCATCGGTACCCATGCGAGGGGAAACGACGGTCACAGCTGCATGCAACTTCTAGGTCAGAGAGCCGTCAAAATTATAGAGCATGAATAGCAAGACGCACGAATGATCTCCTCCAGCCCCTTCAACTTCCTGACAATCAAAGCACGCGTCGCCCAAGCTATATCGTTCGATAAGGAGACCCGTCACTTCCACAGCGATTCCAAAGAGATAATAGACACACGGCAAGCATACGACACGTATAGATGGTATCGATCTGTTCAGGATCAAGGTTCAACTATTGGAATAACCGTCTCACTCGATGACCGCCTCACCTTTCTCAGGCTCATACTTTCCGCCCTTCTCGATGAAGTCCCTGAACGACGAGGCAGCGCGTTTAAAAGACCCGTCTTCGCCGTGGTATTTTCCCTTGGCGATATCAGACTGATTGGAGACGTCTTTGGACATTGTAGACAGATGGCGGTGGTGGATAAGAAGAGAGGACTTGGGCCGTGTGGGGATTGCGAGTCTGATGTTATAAATCACAGCTCTTGTTGTGATTCTGAAAGACATCGTGACCGGGTCCTTTAATTGTCAATGTCAGCCGTCTTTGTCAGGCCCGGGGTGTCGCGGGGTTGAACCTCTTAGAAGGTAATTTGGGCTCTCAGGAGTGATATATGGAAGAAGGAAGGCTCGGGCTGGGGCGGGGAACACGGTAATCTTATACGTCTTGCACGACGTGACAGAGTTGCTCATAAAATGTCATGAATTAGGGTGAAATACTACAGAGGTGGGATGATTATTAGTCCGACAGGTACTTGCGTACGTGAATCTCCGACTTGCGTTACTTTACAATGGCTGTATGTTAGGCTCAGGTCCAAGGGGTATAATGCGAGTTGGGTTGATCTGCGAGAACAGATGAGCTGGAAAGGAGACCCAAAATGAACAGCTCGACTCACATGAGGATGGGACCAATAGTAGTGCGTCTTGATATGATCGAAATTAGTCGAGTCCTTGAACGCGGAATTCGTCCAATATAGGTTCTTCATCCAAGCATTGATAGCTGGGTATCCGTCCCGAATGTTCCGGATGTTACACTTGAAGTGACCGTGATAGACGATGTCGAATCGGATCTGGTGTGTGGATGAGGAATGGAGAACTGCCTGTCCGAAAGCCACATACCATCGAAACCCACAACCGAATGTCGACCTCAGTCAATTGATCACCGACAACATATTTCTTGCCTTCTACAATCTTCTCCGCCCGGTCCAACGCGTTAAACACGTCCTTGACGGCAGCATCGTAAGCTTCCTGAGTACCGGCCATACCCGCGCGATAAACTCCGCCTTACAGAAGGAGTCAGTAGGGTTTGGGAGAGATAAAGTATGCCACATACCGTTGATGTTGGGATAGATCCACTCATGTAGCCCGTCGATTTCTGCACGGAGATGCTCAGGATACACATCCACCTTGGCCTTCTCCGGCAACAAGAAATCATTGAACGCGGTATTCAGGATTCGGACAATCTCCGCAGATTCATTATTGACCACTTTCTGCGTCTTCTTGTCCCACAGTACTGGCACGGTAAATCTGGTGATAGCAATCGCATATGTAAGAACGCGTGAAGAGTGAGGGTCAAAGAACAAGACCACGTACCTTCCGTCATAGTCAGGATTAGAAAGCAAATAGAGATCCCGGATGTGTTTGGAATCGTATAGCGGATCGGGCTCAGCGCCGGGATAGTTGTCCGCTGAGGCAAATGGCCAGCCTTCGCTACCCATACGAGGAGACAACACGGTAATGGCTGTGAATAGATTGCGTCAGGATCCACTCGTGACGACAGTAGTTCTAGTACGCACGAATTATATCTTCCAGTCCTTTGAGTTTTCTAGTTATCAAGGTCCGAGTTGCCCAAGCTGGATAGAACGAGCGGATGAGTATAGCCTCGGAGTTCCTAGTAGTAGCGAGTAGACCCACGGCAAGCATAGGACACATAGAGATGGTATCGGTCTGTCCGCGAACCGTCAATCATGCATTGCTCATCCTCAGACGACGACGAAACACACCTTTCTCTGGTTCATACTCTCCCCCCTTTTCAATCATGTTCCGAAATGCTGAAGGTGCACGTTTGAACGTTCCATCAGAGCTAGTGAGCTCTTTCGTCGACAAAGTCGTCTGACTAGACATGTTCCTGGCCGTCAGTGAGGACACAAAAGGATTGGACAAAGGATTCCGACTGGGTTGCTGTCGTTGCGCGAAAGCAAAGGATGATGAGGGCGAGGAGGAGGATGTGCATAGTGACCGCTGGTTTAGATGCCTATAAGTACTTTGGAGCCTCGAGACTGCATTCCCGTTTTGCATCAAACTGTGAGTGATGATGTGAGAGCGTAGTGTCACGAGTCGCGACGTGGACATGGATGAGAAGGAATGTTGTAGGATATCAAAAAGCAAGATTTCATTTTTGGGGTTGGCAGGTGATGGGGCGCAATGAAAGCGGAGGACAGAGCGCTCAACTCGATTTACTGACTACAACTCCGGATCCATTGCTTTACATATCCACCCGGCCGGGTAGCATCCCCGTGCTCATTACAGCAATCCCATCTCAACATGGAAACTCACTCGCAGACTTTCGAGGTTTAGGGTAATAAAAGCTGAGCAATGACGCATAAAGATCGCGAACAGGGACAGGGTCCTCCAATATGATAAGGCTAATCATCCTCCAACCGAGGACGCGGTCGAGTATGTGAGCAGCGCCTCAGTCGGAGTAGCGACCTCTCAGTCCAGATTAACGTAGTATTGCTACATATGCAGATTTCCTATCACCTCGTACGTTCCGCCGCGGTTCGGAGAGGCAGTAGCACCTGTCAAAGCGTTCTCTACATTGTGCCACAAGTATGTTCGTGGCCATCCGGAACATCCGTCCACTCTACGCCAACTTGCCTTCCGAGCATAACTGTACTAACGCTGCGGGCACTGCTCGTTCCTTTGGGAATAATCTCTGTCCCATTCTCGAGGAGCTCGTCAAGGGCATGCTGCGCTGCAAGGGTGTTGATGTAAAGTTGTGTGGTATTCACGTTCGAGAAACCATCGCAGGCTTGATGGTAGCAAGAATCTTCTTCGTAGCTAGAACCTGTGAACAATCCTCCGATAGGCTTGTCCAGGTCTTGCATGAAGTAGAGGTAGTCAGTCCGTCCAGTCAAGGCGGCTGGGGTTGTGGTAATCCCTTGCGAGTTGAACCATTTGGTGAAGATGTCCTCGATGACTTCTGAGCCGGGAGGACCAGTCAAGCCGTATGTCGAGCCGTCGCCGTCAAAGACACCTGTTCAAAATACGCTTTAGTGGCTGTTCTGCGGGTAATAAAAATGGAGGGTACCACGAACCATAAAAGCCTCTGCCGACCATGTCAAAGTTCAAGTATGTGAGAAGTCTATCGACATCCTCGGTCGGGAGAGTCTGGACGTAATGTTTGGATCCAACGAGACCGTTCCTGCAAAACCCGTGAGCATTGATATTTAAGTCTGAGCTACTCCCGAACTCACTCTTCAGCGCCCCACCAGGCAAAGCGAACCTGGTTCCTGACGTGCTTGGCACGGAGAGTGCGGAACAGTTCGAGGATGAGGGCAGTTCCGGAGCCATCATCGTTGATGCCGGCGCCAGCTTGCACGCTATCGACTAGAATATGCCATCATTAGGGGCTGCAATAAAAAAGATAGAAAAGCCTTACGATGGGCACCAAGCTAGAGGACCAACCCGAAGCAAGTAAGAACACGACTAACACATCGTTCAAACATTCTACTGACCATAATCACGTTGTCCTTGTCCCCGGCCTTCGTCTCAGCAAACACATTAACCGTTGTCCTGTTGTCCATGACCTGAATATGCTCATAGTTCGCATTTAGAATCTCTCCAGCCAAGACGCGTTCCCTCAACGCCAAACCCAGAGGTCGTTGAATGAAACTCGCTGGGACATATTCAGGGTTAGGCGCAGTGAGCGTTCCGCTAGTAATGTTCGCGCCAGCAATGTCGTAGATGATAGCAGCAATTGCACCTGCACCCTTGGCCGTCTTGACTTTTCCAGCAAAGGTCGTACCATCGGGACACGATCCACGTTCGATCAAAAGAATCTTTCCGGCGACGTCCGCGCCTGTGTCCAAGAGTTCTTGACCAGTGCATGGTGTGGCATCACCAGGTACAATAGCTAATTCCGCGGTCAAGCCACCCACTGGCGTCGAGGGAGAATAGGTGAGTCCGTAAGGAACGTATGATTCGGTTTCCGAGATTTCGAGACGGTGGGCAGTGATTTGTGTGAAGAGGCCTACGAAGGGCTGCTTCCAGAAGCGAAAAGCGTTGTCCTTGTCGAACTTTTTGAGAGTATCGAGGATAAAGTCGACAGACGCGTCATATCCTGGAAGACCAAACGCGCGGTTTCCACCGTTTTCGGCGGCAATTTGGGTGAGAGATGCCAAGGTCGCGCTCAGCCTGAAAGGTGGGGAGTTTGCTACGCGTCAGGGACACCCGATTTCTGCCAAATAGGATGAGGAGAACACGCGCCTCCTAATGTCAATTTTCTCGCCTTTTGGTCCCCCAGGTACAGGTTTGGGTGGCACAACTTGCAGAGCAAGTGCAGCAGATACGCAGAGAAGTAAAGAGGTGGCCTTGCAGATCATGGCTTCCCAAATTGAGCAGCGAGAGGGCTAGGTTCCTCCGTTCATGAACCCCGCGTTTTATACTGTAGAACGCCAAGGAAAGGGTAGAGTGTACCGTGTGCTTCATGTTGCCTGATTGCTTTATCATTAATACAGAGCTTCGTGTCGTGAGCCATGAGGAACCGTACCGTGACCATACAGCATCGAGTCTCGTGAGTCGTGAACTGTCAAGTTCCTGCAGTCTTCTTTGCGGAGAAGGGTAAGATGGATACCTACGCTGCACCGGAGGATACCGAACAGAACTGTCGAGGCTAACTTCCTCGAGGTTATCTTGTTCCGACTACACCTGTATCCCACCAAACCCCAACATTACACCCTCTCACACCATATTGGTCCAATACCTTAGGACTTGCTTTCATTACTGATATCGGGGGAATAGTGGCTGGTAAGGACACCATGTGCAACGTTCTGGGCATTGAATCGGAAAACGCTCAGATTCAAACACCCCTTGGGCCTTGAAAGTGTCACTGTTCTGTTGAAGAAATGAGTTAACATGCGGGATGGGGTCGAAGTCGAAGGAAGTTCTGCACCTCTCGTACACGGACCATTCGATGGTTAGAAATAGTGGAGTCGGATCTTCCAAAGCTACAGGCCCAAGCAACAACGAATTTATATCAACTTTGAGTAGCCAAGGAACGGTCATTGGGATTTGGCGGTCTCGGCGGAAGACCCATGAACAGTGTCCTATCGGAGCCACGACCGCTGACTCCAGAGAAAATGCGGTGTGCTGGGGCTCCAGGTCACTCTTCACGTTCGAGTGATTATAGGGGTTCGGCAGCTAATTCGGTACTGCTCGTGCCCTCCCAAAAGGTCGCGTCGACATGAAAAGCGAGTAGAATTACAATTTCGGCCGTTGCGAGCCAGCTATAATCTTACACGAGAGAAAGGGTGATATCGTTGCGCCCGACTGGTCCACGATAGATAGCTCCTAATCCCAGGCAGCAAAGTTGACCCCACAAACCGTACTATCACGATCCAATATTTCTCCTACTTGAATATCAGGACCTACAAAAAGTTCATCAGCTTAGGGTAAAGAGGAGACTGTACTTGTGAACCATACTTACGAGTTGTCATGACCATCAAATCCCCAGTCGGTAGAACCCCGTGTTGGCCCTGTTTCCTCATAAACACTCTAAAAGCCCTCTCGTAGAAGAAAAACGTTTGTTTCTGTAGCCCTCTCGTGTGATGAGACACCTGGGCCACATCGACGAACGTATCCCATGTCGTCTCGCCGTCCGAATCAGACGAATCCGATTCCTCGACAGACTCCTCATCGCTCGCGGACACCCATTCATTCACTTCAAGGGGGTCGGTTTCGGGATCAATATAGATGGGGTGACTCGGTATCGGATTGAAGTTATGTCGACGTAGACCAGCAGGCAAGTCATCGTCAGCCTCAGAATCTTCAACATGAATCGTGGGCCTGCTCGCTGCACTCGTGCTTGAACCGCTCCTTGGAATGATATTAGCGCGGGGCTTCCGTGGGAGCACCGTCCATCGTCCGTTGTTCAATCGCATCCTAAAAGGGTCCCAAGTGAGGTAGATACCACATTCACTGATTTGGACGCAGCTGATCTGGGAAAGGTTCACAAAGTCATTGAACTCGGGGATGCGGCAGGCCTGTACGAGGGCCTGGTGCTGAGATCCAGAAGACGGCATGATTGTACCAGGGGCTTGTGCGGGGAGGAAAGAGGGGGAGGGACCAAAGAAGAATCCATTAGCATCCAAGATAAAAACTCCAGCGGACTGATTGAGACGATGTTGGTCAGCAGACATCAGAGACCGAAAGAGAGACGAACCGAAACGGCGACAATCTTTCCCCTGTCGAAAGCCAGATACTGCGAAACGCAGAATGGCGTTCCCAGCTGCACCTCAAGCATGCTTTGTTTTTGAAGTTCGGTGTACTCTTTCCGATTTGGAATGAAGGGTATGTCCAAGAAGTTCTTTATCAATACCAGCCGCGAAGAGCCACGCAACATCGCGACAAGGTGATTGCCACAAGGCGAAACGTGAACTGGGGAGTGATGTTCGAGTGGGTAATCAATCATGCAGGCGAATACGGATAAGCTCGACTTACCAGCACCAAACTCATCCAACACCTGTCTGTGATCTTCAGGCACTGAGGGCACTTCTATCGTCTTCAACCTCGCAACTGCACTCTCCCCGACCTCCGTATCGACTCCGATCAGAGACCAAGAGTGACTTTGAGGGCCAAAATAAACCCTATCGCCGGGCGCCTTGTCTTGTGCAACTTCACTATAGGTGGAATCCTTCCCGACTCCCAACACCCTAATAATCCGATGGCCATAGGATCTCAAAGTGCTAGGGAGGTCGAAGACACATCCACCCGTTTCCCTACTGAACACGCGCAGTGAATGTCCTCCGCAGATGAAGACATGCCGTGGGGAGACTTCGACGTAATTGAGTTCGCCCAGAGGCTTCAGCGTTGTGCCCTGCGATTCTGTGCTCTGTTCCTCACGAGCCTTTATGGTAGGCGTTTGAGTAGGATTTATGGTTTGTGCCAGCTGTCGGGACGGTACGTCGAAACAGAACGCATGGTCGTAGCCACCCACCAGAAGCGTTGGGTATACAAACCGAAACGCTCTCGTCCTGCGAGGTATTTGGAGGAGGGCATGCGGAACAAAGTGCCCTCGAGGATAAGTGTGGGTGTACTCTGCCGCAGCAACCAATGAAGCTGATAGCTGATCTTTTTGAGGGTATGGGATGGGCAACTTCTCGACGTCTTCGTCCGCGGGTGGAAGATGGGGGTCTGCAAAAGAAGCGAGGCGCCAAACTTCCTTCTGGCCGCTGAGTCTGTCGAAAACGAGAAAGCCATTTTCATATTCGATGTGGGCGTATTGCTTGACGTATGTCTGCACAAGGCCAGAATAGCGTGAGCCAAATTCAAAAGATATAGAATCGTGGCACTCACGGATGGTAGACTCCAGAGGACTTTCTCGGGATTCTTCATGTCAGACACGATCAAGCTCGGTCCACTTTCATTTTCGGGAGGGTCCCAGAAACCGGTACTGGCGATAATAAAGCCATTCTTCTCATCAACCTTGATACGATGAACAATTGTGCCCGTTGCTGGATAGCTAACCAGTTTCGAGGGTGCCTTTCCGCGCCAGCTTTTCTCGAGCTGGAATCGTCGTTGACCTACATAAGTTTTGAGTACATTTCAGGTAGTTTTTTCTTCATCAAGGACTCACAAAAGACCTTCCAGCTACCATTTATTCCGTCGAGAGTCCTATACGGATATCCTCCGTTCTCCAATTGGTCGATCCCGATCGCGGTTGATGAGATGAGTCCATGAAACACGGCAGCACCGTGGTAGATAGAGGATTCGTTTGCCCGTATAAATTGGTCAAATTCTTTCGATACTAGCTGCAGCGAGTGAATTGTAGGGATTGTAAGAGATGAGAGCACAGCGAGGACGAGCTCTGCCGGTAGTACGGCGAGCATGATGGTGGTTGCGTATGGGACTAGTTTTCGTCAGAAAAGATAGTTTTACATTGATTACGTGGATTATTGGAGTATTCCGTTGCAGTTGTGTATGACCTACTCGCTATTCCTACTTGAATTCGTACAACCTGCCATCAACCCTTGTTCGAAGTACTGACCACGATGTCATACATTCCGTTCAACCTCCAAATATGGTCCACCTGAAACATCATGGCATTGTCTGTCGTCCAAAAGGTGGGCATTGCTGGGTGAACATCCTACTTCAGATTCTGGCGCCTCAAGCTGACTGTCAGGGATGTGCCGGTCGGTTGTCAGGGGAACATTGAGAAGGTGTTAGGAAAGCTTATTCGGCTGTCCGAGGGAAACTGGTTGACTGTCAGTGGGGAGGTTGACGACTGTTAGGAGCTCCTTTAATTTGTGTTCGTAAGGGGTCAGTTCATCGCTCAGCAAGGAGGTTATAGCTCTGCGGCCTACTACCTGCCTTCTAGTTGTTTATCCCTTACAGCTGCTATCAAGATCATAGTCCAGTTTCTCAATTTTTTTGTTCTGTGCTTTTGTTTAGAGTGTTTGGATAGTTACCAGGTTGCCACCATCGTGGATCTGGACTCAATCTTCAGGTTTCGGGGTATGCTGGGATCACGTGCATGGGCGCGTCAATTACTGACACGCCTGCGGCCTGATGCGCCTACATACGTAATCTCGCCGTATTCCGAAACCTGGAAACTGGGTCCGGGACACGACCTGAGAACTATCTGAACAGACTCTAATGTCCGACGAGGGTACTTGGTGTCGGGATGGGGTAGAGGATGTGGGGCCTTCCATGTAAGGTATCGTTTGGTATGGACAAAGGAGGGCCACAAAAAACATGGAAAACCGGACTACGATTGCGATAGCAGCTGTACGACTGCATTGAAAATACCTGCAAGTGAGAGCTAGTCCCAGTATAAGATGATATATACTAGACTATCTACGTCGTACAATGAATGTATAAAAATACACTAGAAGAGGTTTGGTCTCAACCGGCGGGCAAATATCAGGGCGCTGGTCCAACGCTGACTTACGTCTTCCTTCCGAGAGGACTTTGGAAGGTGTGCCACATGTTGCATTATTGCCCGAGCCTCGTCTTCTGTTACTGAACTCGAAGGAGGCTCAACATAAACTTCATTCAAGTCCGGTGGTGGTCCTCTCTGTCCAATCCATGACGTAGCACCTTCATTGCTGTAGTTGCTTCTCAACGCGTCAAGAAGGACATCATCATGAAGCCCTTCCCAGTCAACCCCAAACACCTCTAAATCTTCGTCCGATAGGGGATAATTGCTGAGAGAATCACCACGAAACCCGCAGACGAACATGTCAAATCCAAACATGTTCTCGGGCGATCGGCTGGGCTCACCCACAATAGCGATGTTGTGGTTAAGCTGAGGCGTGAAGGATCCATCAAAAAGGTTGGTGAATGATTCTCCCTCTTTGCATGAGACGCGTATGATGAGGGTTTGCAACGACAGAGATGACTGCCGTAGCGAATCCTGAAGGTATTGGGTCCACAAGCGCGTGAGATCAAACTGACCAGGATCACACCCCTTGATCGAAGGTAAGAGGGCAAAGTACCTGACACCGTTCCGCATCATTTGAGAAATAGGGCGAACCTTATCCCGGTAGCGGAGAGAGAATGCTTTAGCCATCGCGACAAAAGACGCCATGTCTAATGTCAAGCTAGTGAGGAAGGGCGATTCAAGGGTTCGGGGAAGAAGAAATTGTCGGTCGCCACCCTGATACCAAGTGACATCAATCAGACAAACGTCCGAAGGGGTTGGAGGAACCAGTTTGTGAGATATCTGGTCCCAAATCCTGGAATAGCCACTGAAGATAATGCGGTTCAATTCCAGCAACGAGATGCTTTTCCCTTGCATCATCCAGAATATATCGAATGAATGAGCTGCCTGATTAACGACCCGTAGCTCTCGCAAGTTGGAAAAGGAGGGAACAGTGCACATCAAGGCCTCCACCATTGGTGTCCTCTCGTATCTCAGCGAGCCAATTGTCAGAGACCTGGGCACACTCAAATAGGGAATGGCGGCATCAGTTCCCCAAAAGCTTCGGTTGTTCCAGGATTCGGGAAATGTTGTCCAGTCAAGAGAACGATAAAGGGCTAGATGTGCAGCATGAGATAAACGCCTCTTCAGATGAATGCAGGCTGCAAGGTCAGTCTTTAAGATCAAGCGAAAGATAGCTATCCAGATCTCTAAGGGTATACGGTCAGATCTACCCAACGAGGAATTCAGCGATATAGATGGCGTCGGGGCATAGTCACGCACCGGTCAAAAGACACCAATGTAAAATTGCCTGAAGCGGATTGACTGACGACGAGGATACCGTTCTGGTGCGGCAGAACATGTGGTTGGTAGCCAGACATAACGGGGGAAAAGAGAGTGTGGGTGTCGTTGAGGGTGCTCATGAGAGGGGCAGAAGAAAAGACTCGAACAGCAGTCTATTTAATAACGGCAAAAGCTAGGCATACTGCAAGTGTTAGGCGCACAGCAAGCATTACGTGTTATAAGTGCTACAAGGAAAGCGTGTCAAGGAGTAAGCTTCCAAATTGGCTATAATGGTGTCTAACTAGTAGAAAGAACAAGCAAAATAAGGACGTGAGGGATTAGCAGACAATATGAGTAGCCTAACGTTCAGGGAAACCATCAGCTACACGTCGATCCCATACATGCTTCCGCAGGTTATAATTACGGCGAACGGCCTCATCTCATTCAGCACGTAGCTTGTTTCGGGTGGTAACGGTGGCATGATCACCTCTACTGGCACCCCCTTGGAGTTGGAGCGTGGATTTGAGACTGTCAACTGTTTGTTGTGAGGGGAGGATAGTGCCATGAACGTTGTTGGCATCAAAAGACCTAGAGAGCACTTCAGTGAAAAGGTAATTGATAATCATAAGTAACAACTCACCAAAGCATATTGGCAGTGGTGGCAATATAGTAACCGTAGGTTAGATTCGCGAAACCATACTCATCGTACTTGGTGTCGACATTTTTGATCAACTGGCAGCTCAAACTGCGCACAGCATCATCATCGGAATGTAGAGCGGCGGTATAGTCGTTGCAGACGTAAAGGTTGGTACCTGAGAGCCCAACACGATCACAGCAAGCACTGGCCTGGTAATGGTCCTCCACCAGGTCTGGATTGACCAACTTGGCAGCCTCAAAAAGCATCATAGACGACTACACACCCAGATCAGCAAGAGTAAATGGAGCTACTAGATAAAAGCAGCGGTACCTCAGCGTGGTTGAATGGAATATCAATTCCATCGGTGGTTTCAGCAGTGATGCCAGTGTACGCAACGTAACCGTCAGCCGCATTTCCTCCGGTAGCCACCCTCGATCCAGATGGAGTCATGGTGCTGGTTGAGAAGAACTTAAATTGACCTCCGCGCACCAGTGGTCGGACGTCTGACGAGGTGTTGTGATGCTCGATGAGTAACTTCAATTCCTTGGGGGGAAAGGGATTGAAGAAGACAAAATCGACCTAGAGAGTGAAGTTTATCAGCGGTTATCAAGACAGAACATATCGAATAAAGATCTCACCATTTTACCAGGATAATCTTGGTCTTCAATCACAATAACCTGGCGTCCACACCGCTGAAGAATATCGCGGTTCACAGCTATTCGGGAAAGATTCTCGGCAGAGACAATTTTAGCGATAGAGTTCCCCTCGGAATCAGCGCGCTAAAGAATCTATCAGCATTCAGCAAATATACAAACGACCACACCCTTACTCACCTGCTGGGCTCGCATTTGCTCACCTGGGGGGACTAGGGTAATCCCAGCCCCGTGCAGGCTCTGAAGGTATCCTTCATCCGTGTTCCACTGAGCTCGGAGTGTGGACCAGCATCTTTGTTCACTCGGAAGCTCTTTACAAATGTCGCAATCCTGTCCTTTTTTGCCTTTTTTGCCCGATCGGATGAGTTTACCGAACAGTTTCCTTCTTTGCTTCAACTGCAAAGTTCGCTGGATGATGGTATGAAGAACATCACAAGCTTGGACATCAAGCCAACTTTTCTCGCCCTCTACTGCCCTCTCCTGAACTTGATTCAGATACTGGAATGTCAGGCGGTATATAGTTTGTGGATTCTGACCAGACACCTATAACTGGTTAGGTTGAAGCTAACAGAATGATTCTGCCTTCTTACCTGGTACTTCAAAGCTGAGAGATGCCACTTCAACCACCGGTGCCAAGACGATATGAAGTTGGCCTCTGAACATAGGAAGAATACTGAAGCGGGGTTGCCAGCAGTGGGTATTAAAGTGGGATTCTGGCAGAGAGTGTTGATAAAAATTTTGCCACCCGCCATCGCTCTATTTTCTGCCTGAAAAGATAAACCCTTCAGATCAGTACCCAAATCAACAGAAAGTGACAGACCTTGGTAGCAGCTGGGCTGATATCGGGATACTCAGTGGAGACAGATGATTTGAGGCCACGATACAGAGATTCGGACCACTTGTCCAGCTCCCAGCCTAATGCAACACCGATAGCATGGGCACGTATCAATCGTTCGTTATGTGGGCTATTGAACTTGACATTGAAGGCAGGGTGGGAAATTCTCAGAATATCGTTTGCCAGCTTGGATTTCTGTACCGGGGGCTCAGAATTAGAAAACAAGCAAAACAAAGGGACTTCAAATACTCGCCTTCACTTCCACTAGAAACTCTTTTCGAGAATAGACAGCACGTGAGACCTTGCGCATTTCACAAAGGGCATCAATAGCAATCTGGATATGATACGTGAAAGGTGATGAGTCGGAGAAGTCAGAGGGGTTGGACAGATGGGCGGGATCGGTTTGTCGGTGGACAGGAAGTTCCAGTTTCAGTATCCCCTCAAGGTCTACGTGCCATTGGTGGCAAATCTCAGCAAAATTCTGGTCCTCGAGTCGCACCCGCTGCTTGGCCTTCTTTTTGGGCGGCTTGGTGGATGTAGAGGGCAAGGGCAGGTCATTTGGCCCAACAGCAGCCGGATGGGAGATAGAATCCGCACCGTCTGCATAGGTGTTGTCACCAACATTACAGTTATCGGTGGGGTCAGAATCAATCTCGGGGTTTCCCAAGTCATCAGCGTTGAGGAGGCTCTCTGAACTGGTCGGATTATGCTGAACCTGCGCCAGCTGGAGATCTTCTATCAGACTCATGATGAGATGAAGCAGAACACCGAGCGTACCCCTTTCACCACATAAGTCTGGAGATACAATAGGTCGGCCAGAGCAGCATCGCTTCGGCGCTGCTTCAGCTGGACTTGGATACTCAGGAAAATATTAACGGCATGGCGGGGGTCCAGGCGCGGCTTCATGAATTCTGTATCGATGTGGAGGCATAGATGGAACCAGTCGTAAATACAGCCTAACTGAATACAATTTCAGTAACGATGAGATGTAAACAAACAAAACAGAAAGACGCACTACGTCAGATGAAGCAAGGAATTTAGGTTGTGAATTTGTGAGCCAGGGATGGGTGCCAGCACGTAAGATGCGCGATTCAGGGGACTGTAGCTCTGGATGCTCATCCAAAACAGAGTTCAGGAGCGTCAGAAGCCAGGGATCAACGGCAGGTTGCGAGGTGGGATGAAGGAGGGTGACCTGACGGGCAGACATGGTTCGGAGAAAGATTTTCACAAAGCCTTGATATACAAAAGGAGGGAGCAAAACACCAGCCCAAAGGACTCCCACCGCACTTCATACTGGGGTCATTGTTAACGTCAAAGTGAGTCAGAGGGAGCAGCAAGTGGGGTATGGGAAGTAGCCGCAAGGCTGCGAGATCGCAGCTATAGAATCGTGGCCTATCACTGGTGTGAACAGACGATGCAAGATCAGACTGGCATCAACCCGCCAGTTCTACACCAGGATTGTCGAAGGGTTGTTACTCCAACCCTTCCTCCACGAATTCATAGAAGTCACTTCAGGTCGACCTCAGCCGCCTGCAGTCACTGGAACATTTCCGTTCCGACGATTGAAGGGGACTTCGTGCACTGGTCTCCCCGAGGCAACCGCATTTTAAGGCCACTCGGATGATAAAGAATGGGGAACTTTGACTTGGTTAGAAAAGGTAAGGATGAGTTAGCAGATTTCTCTGGCTCGCATGTATATGAATTCACTGCAGGTAGGATGTGGTTTCGGCATAGAAAAAGAACCTAATGAGAGGTATAAGTTGGAATTAATGACTTTCTGATTCAGGTTTATGTTGAAAACAGCTAAGTTGAACATGAGACCAAAGATAACTCAAGAATCGTGAATTGACACACCTGCAGTCCAATCCTTCTCAGCAGTTCAACCCAACTGTCTTGGATTATTATACGACAACGGTGATTTTTCTCGAGTTGAGGGGTGTCAAGGTAAGAAGCAGCACCATGCATTGTAGAGTCTAGACAGTAGCATGAAGGTCTTGGCGAGAGCCAAAGAACACTTAGTCACAACCACCGGACGTCACAGATTGTTACGAAAAATTTTACGCGCTCAATTGGCCACGCTAACGTCTCTGTTCTCATTCAATGTTCAACACTCAGCATTTGATACCCCTTCATTTGGATGCATCGCAGGTCGTTCATGATGACCAGTCATCGACATCCTTGGTGAAAGGACTAGCAGGCTCAATTTAGTAGTCACGCTCCATACTTCCGAGTAAAGATCAGTCGACTATATCTGGACTCTGGATCTGTACAACTCTCAAAGGTCATCTTAGTCTTCGTGGTGAGAGTTGAGGGAAACGTTCAGCGTGCCTGTCACAACTGTGGTCACGAACGCAATGAAAATTTTGCGCGCTCAGGGGGCGCTCGTGTATCCTTCACCTACAATACATTCTGACATTCTTTCTAGACAACCATCCTCGAGGCTTGTAGAGCCTTACTCTTACAGACTCCAAACTCGCCACTTCCAATGGACTCTGTGTCGCCCTAGTCTGTCTATTATTCAAGCTGCCTCTTGAGTACAGTTTGCACACTCTCCATCCCCTCGCCTACATTGAATGGTTTACAGTGTACACCTTTTGGTAGCCCGACCTGGTCACTGCTCTCCTGTTCAAATTTTACATCCCCTGTAGTCAAAACTCCCTCTCTGTCTCAACCAACGGAACAGGCCTCACTTCAAAACGTTTTCTACCTTGAGACACGCCGGAGAATGCAAGGAAGAGATATATTGGCGGCTTGGGGATCATTAATGGGTGAGAACATCTCGAGCGAGCGAAGGTTATTGTGGTCCGGCACAGATTGAGATATGATGATTGCGTTGATGAGTGTTGGAGGTACCCGAGCCGCCAAAACAATTGGCGTTTGAGGCTCGGGAGTGGCATCTTGTTATGTGTTAGCCTTACTCCCTGTAATAGCGCCAAGGGGAATTAACGATTGTTTGGCGTGGTCTCAATTGTTCCTGTCGCTTTCAGAGACACCTCCTTCGGAATTGCAATAGACAGCTCCCCTTCATGAATCATCACCGTCCTGCGGTGCAGAGCAGATCTTGCGCTTGAGCTCCGGGTGGCAGTGGAAGTCGGGTGAGTCATTTTGGGCACCAACAGTGATGCTGGTGAGGGGGTCGTGGTGAATGAATTTGGCTTGATGCAATGCGACGTGGACAGAATGAATGGCTGGGTGGTAGAAGGTGTGAGGATGAAGAGAAAGCTGTCAGCTATGACTGAGGCAAATTCAGGTTGAGATACACACTAGACTGCCAACAATGCAGATAAATCGTCCTCAAATCGCTACTCATTGGATTGATTGTGATCTCGGTGTATCCCTGGGATGACCGGGAGTCACATACTTCTCGAGTCCCAACACAGTCGTGGCAAGAATGGGACCCCTTCCCAAACCTTCCAACCCATAGGACTCTATCATCTCGCTCGATACGCCAACTCGAAAGCTTCCATATCTGAGATTGCTAACAAGATTGTGTTGTTTCGAGAATAGCTATCGAGTAGTGTGGCTTGGTGGCGATAGAGGAAAGGTTCCGGTGAGCCGGACAATAAGAGTGTTGGCGGTGTTCCGACTCGGGAGGTACAGGTTTGGCCTGGTGAGCCTCTATCCAAGGCGAGGGCGCATCTTTGTTCGATACAGAGTTGAACACGGAGGTGGTTGAGATGGGCATTGAATGAAGTTTGGAGTCGAAATCAAGGGAGGGGCATCTCTGGAACTGGCTGTCGCCTCTCCCACGGTTGGCCATAATCGGGATTTGGCCTAAGTGTACTGATAGAGGCAGGGCGGGATTGATATGGTGCCAGTCGTTACAACTGTCGTAGTTGGATACCAAAATCCGGTGTGAGACAGAGAGGTGCAACGAGGACGGAAAAAACATACCAATAGAGCCGCGAGGATCACCTCAGAACGGTAGTAAATCCCTTTCCTCTCTTCCTCTGCTCGAGATTCTATGGGGTTGCTATTAGTTTCGCTGTTTTTGGCGGCAGACAACATACCATCAGCTGGGTGCCCCGAAAACTGAGGGTAAAACAGTGACCAAGATGCACCGTTCATCCTCTGACACCGCTGCCACGACATTCAGTAACTCTGCTGGCGTTGGTTGGAAATTCCAAGCTCTCGGCCTGCTGGAATGTGTCAGAAGGATGAAAATCTAGGGGGAAAAACGACTCATGCCTCTGCTACACGGATTATCACACCTTGTGCAAACTGATTGGTCGGTTGAAGCATGGTCGAGGGGAGGGCACAACCATCTCGGAAATTGCCCTGAAACGCCAGCAGTCGTACAACGTTCCTTGCCGGGTGTTGGATGAGTCCTCCTCGTGCTCAATTCGTTTGGCTACGGTGCACCTTTCATCCTCCGGATCGATTCACTTTTCCCCCGGTATCCTCCTCACGGCCTGCCTTCCACCTTATGCCCAGATATCCTTGGAACGGGCCAGTGTTCAGGCTGTCGAGCGATAAGAAACCACACAAATGTCGCTGCCTCTCTCAAGCCGCAGCACCCCATCCAGCCCCATGCAAAGGGATGTACGCCTCCCAGCCCCTCATCAACTTCGACTATTGCGCTCGGTACTTTGGGCTTTCTTTGCCTGAGATTGCTGGTAAGACCTTGAGTAAACGTCTGAGTCCCAACAGCGAGGGTTCGGGTGGGATGAGGTGTGTTGGTAGGTGTCGAGGGGTTGAGGGTAGACGCCATTGAGAGGGTCCTGGTGAGTTGGAAATGGTACAAGAGTAATCATTTGGAGGTACGAGGCGAGCCTTTCAAGAGCTTGTGTCGATACAGGTGCTGATATGGATGCTGTCAACAGCGAAATCCAGATGTCTAACGGTGTTCGCGACGACAATCCGAGATGGAGGCCGTGGTATTCGAGATCCGAGTAAGCCTGGTTGCAGTGATATCGGCAAACAGACGACGAACATCGAATGGTGCCGGCGAGACACCACTTCGCTGCGACGGGTGTTGTGTTCACTGGTAGTCTGGCGCTGTCTAGATATTCAATGTTAGTCTCCAACCACCGTGGACTGTAGAGCCAGAAACAGACCTGCAAAACCTTCCGAAGTGTTCATATCACTGACGGTGTCTTCCTAAACAGTTCCCCCCCCCCCTTCTTCTGCTTGACCTCTGCGTGATTTTCATGTTGTAAGATGGCGCCGTCCCTATTGATGAGGATAATGAGCTAAAACCTCAAGAATCCGAGGAGGGTGATGGCGAACCACCTTATGCCCTCTAGCAACGTTGCCAGTGTCTATAGGGATCTTCGCCCGTCCTGTTTTCACCGAGGCTGGCATCCGTGATGATCATCAACTCCAAGGGCCTGGCCTTTTCAGTCATTCAGAATTGGCAGAGTGGAGTCGGGATATCCAAATTTGACGAATGATGCAGTAGGCTTAGTTCCTTTTCTCTCTCTTTCGCTCTTGAAATCGTTCAGGGCGTCTTAAACTTGGGGTTGGAAGCAATTCAAGCGTCAATAAGTGATATAGAAAGGATGTGTGATGATGAAAACAAGGCCTACCTTTCCGTCTTGACGATGAGTTGGTGTTTCTGGCAATTTTCTCCAAATCTACCACCGTTTTTCATCTCCAGTTGCCTCGTTCCCATTGATTCTCGTCGGCTTCAGAGGTACAGGCATGGTAGGTGAAAGGTGGTCGATTTGTGTTAAGGTTGAAGCAAAGGTAGGAGCAGGCCGGATAATGGACAAGTGAACACCCGTTATTTCCTGATGAAGTACGTCTTCTCGTGAGTTTTCAAAGAGTAAGATAAATGACTGATTTGTCTCTTACTGTACGAGAGTGCGCCCTATGAACGTTCTGAACCTCGGTGGGATGGTGGATGTCATCGCGGGGGAGAAGAGAGATGCGTTTGGTACTAAGCGCCTGTCATCAAACATCCAAAACCAAGCTCATCGTCTCGTACAATGGCGACCGGGATACTTGTAACTGGTCAAGAAATTCTCAAACTAGCTATACTATATCCTAAAAACCGCACAAAACTTCTATCCGCGGGCGCTACAATCGGAATAAATCCACCAGCCGTGAGAATTTCTGTTCCTCGGTCTCTTCTTGCTTTGTCTAGGCTTCCTCCAGTACCTGCAAGATATCGGTCAGCAAGAAAAGATCTGGTTGGAATCGAGTCTCACGAACCTGATCAGCCACCAAGTACACCCCCACCATCTCCTCTGCCAACACTCCCTTCATCACCCTATCCTCTTCCAAATTCCAGCGCGCCTCATCAATACTCAAAGGCAAACTCTCTACAATCCCCAACGGCCTCATCTCCTTGTGCTGAAGGCCGCCTCGATGGGAGCATCAAAGTCCGCAATTGATAGTACATCGCATGCGATGAAGAGTGGGATGGGTGTAGGGCATTTTGCACTACTGCCAAGACACCTCAACGGGAAGAAGTGGTTATCTTTGATGGCGAGAAGGTAATTGAAGAGGCACTTCTGACAGTACGAGTGTTAGCAAGACAACAGCTTTATGGGGCATTCTATCTCACCAAGACAGATTGGACATGCAGTCACATCCGTACATTGCGGCTGGCTGGGCAGCACGGAAATCGGACATATTGCCACAAATACAAAGCTTCTGATTCCACATATCGATTATGACATTCTCCGGGCCCAAAAGTCGTCGGAGTGAAGCAAGTTGCTTCCCTATGAATGGTCCCATAAGATGTCCAGGAATGGGAAGATATCACTGTTTGCCTGCGTTAAGTCCTCGGTATTTCTGCAGGAGCTCCTGGCTGACGAGTTCTCATCTGTCTCGCTGACCAAACAGGGTCAGCCGCCTGACTCGAAAGCTGTTCACAACAGTGACCGGAGGGTAGTGTATCTCCAACTGTCGGAGGTAAGCCTGGCCTTCCGGCCGATGGAAAAAGTCGTCCCAGATCAGTTGTCGTTCAAGGCAAATAACTTCGCCCTCAAGGATCTTTTTGAGCTCGATCTTGAGCGCCCCAAGCTCTTTCACATTGTGGGCCGAGAGTTTGACTGTGACTGTAGGCTTGTACGGGAAAAACAAGATGCTAGCACTTTGCATTCCTCACTGCCAAAGTGAGGCACGAAGATCGCTAGCTTCATGAATTGCAAGTTGATATCTGTAGGGGGAATGCAGTAGGAGAGGGAGTGTACGTGGTCTGCGTAAATTCGCGTTTTTGCCTGGAAGTCCGACATGGAGATTGGCAGAGATATATGCTGAGTGGTAGTCTGCCTCAGCTATCTGAACGGCGTGCTGGGCCTTGTCCAGCGTGGTGTACCCTGTGTACCCCTGCTTCAATGGTGCTTCCCAACGAATTCGGACAGCTGTTTCCGAGATCACGGCGTCTCCGTTTCGTCTATCCCCAGTGCTAAGTGTCAGCTGGGTGGTCAGAATTTGACCCCAGTGCACGGACCCGTCAAGGCCTGCATTAGCCATTTGGGCTTCAGTGTGGCTCGAAAATTGGGCTTTCGCAGCCACTATGGGAGGTTTGCGAATGCAAACCTTCACATCATTGACTACGCCATACCTTTGGAGCAGGTGGGTAAGTTCGTCTGTCGTGACCTCTGCCGGTAAGCCAGAGATATGAATCCAAGGGGTTTCGAATCCAGTGGTGATAGACTCGACTGCGAATCCCAGGCCTACTCTGACCTTAATGTGGTCATGTATGGTAAAAGCCCAATTAGAGAACAGCTTGTTTTGGGCTGGGGGCTGAGCTATTATCTTCTCGCTGGGTTCATCCTGTGTCCGAGTGAGACTCGTGGTGGATGATGGATTACAAAAGAGCTTACATCGTATTCCAAGTCGCCGTGAACGTACTGGCAGCAATAACCTTGATCGCAGCGACCCCTCAACCAGTTCCAACGTGTATCAGGGAAGCGTGGGCGGCATCTCACAGCAGGAAGCGGGACAGTGTGCTTCTCCTCCGCAACCGATGCCCAAGAGGAAGACATCGAGGAGGAATCGAGTGAAGAGTCGAACCAAATGCTGGCATCAGTGGTGGGATACCAGTCTCCAACGCTGCTAGAGTCATCTGAAGACGACTGATGTGTGACGGATGCGGAATTGGTGTCATGAGAGGTGTGGGCAAGATTTGGGAGGCATATGGTAATGTGAAGTGACTCTGGTGCAGGGGGAGACTTCCCCGCAATGAAAGGCAGACATCGTCCGAATGAGCTCTTCCTTCATGAAGGAACTTGCGAGCGCTGCCTCACATCCGGCCCAACTGTTGCCTCCCTCGTTGGATTTGTAGAAAACCTCGTCAACGTCATCGTCGTCCTCGGTGTCGTTGTCGCATCCACCGGTGTAGATGGGGGAGGCGTGATGAAGTGTAGAAGGAATGGGTTCTCGCTTTGTAGCCCAAGCGTCCTGTTCGAATTCCCAAAGATTCTCCAAACCACCACAGGCCGCGAGCAACTCCCTGGTAACTCCAGCAGAAGCTCCTAACACCTTCAACGATTGGACGTCGAGCATCGTGCTGATCCCCAAGTCGAAGGTCTCCGAGGCACGACTCTTGATTGCCTGGACAACCAACGGATCGATATCGTCGCTGTATGTGAAACTGAATTCGAGTTCCCTCACTTGGGGTGCAAGGCAGTAGAACTTGTCACGTGAAAAAATAGTCTCCATGAGGTAGTTCTCAAGCTGGAATGAGATACGGCGGAGGTATGGGAGGCGGTCAGGGCTCAAGAAGATGTCGTTGAGGATGGAGCGGATGACAAGACTGAGAGGCTGCTCCTTTTCGCTCTCAGGACCAGGGAGAAGCGACCTATTTGCGTGTTCGATGGTGATGGATCGACAAAGTTGATCAAGTAGACGGCGCTCGCTGATAGAAAGGGTTCCATGTAGGAGGTCAAGAAATTGAAGGCCGTGCGCTGAACTGAGGATATGGATGTCCTCGTAGTACACCCTACCGAAGATGTCGTTCCACGATCGAGAAATGAGTGGCGAGGCTTTGACGAGGATAGCTCGTTCGTGGGTCAACAAAGGAGAAGACCAGAGGGTGGAGATGATCTTCTCTGTTAGCTCGAGAGAAAGCTGGGGAATAGAAGAAGTAGGAGAAATCATAGTTGAAGTCGAGTAGCGCAGTGGATGTGGCTGGAGGTTGTGCAATTCGTGGGGCGGCGGGGCCCATTATATACGTAGGCGAGAAATGGTGGCCGGAAGGATTTTACCGAGACCAATGAGTAAGTTACTGAGACAATGCCCTGTCTCAACCAAATAGGCTTTCTTTCCAGTCACCATAGTACACGTCAGATAGATCCATAGGCGTGGCGACGCAGAGGCACGCCCTTTCTCGTCTATCATTTGAGCCGTTCGATGCGCCTCCCAGCCCCTCGTGATTTTGACCATTGCGCTCGGTGCTTCAGGTTTCCTTCGTCTGAGATTGCTGGTAGCGACTTCGAGTATGCATTTGAGTTCGGGTGGGATGGGAGGTGTTGGTAGGTGTCGAGGGGTGGGGTCACACGAGACCAAGAGGGCTCTGGTGAGCTGGATACGGTGGGGTACGAGGCGGACCTTCGTGTCGAGGATGTTTATGTTTAATACCGATGTGAATACGGGTGCCAGCAGGAAATGTCGATTGATGTTCGCGATAGCAGTCCGAGATGGGGGCCCTGGTATTCGAGATCCAAAAAAGCTTGCGTGCAGTAGTAGCGACGAACCGGGGAAGACCAGTGCCAACGAGACACCACTTTGTCGCGACGGGTGGTCTGTTTACTGGTGGTTTTGCAATATCTAGAGATTCAATATTCAATGTTAGTCTCTGATACCCGTGGACTGTATTGCAAAAAAAAAAAAAAACAAACCTACTGAGCCATCCAAATTGTTTGAATCGCCGACGGTGTCCTCCATAACAGCCCTTCTTCTACTCGACCTCTGCGTGATTCCCACTTTCATTGAATGGCAGCATCCCTATTGATGGGAATAATGAGCTAAACGCCTCAAGGGTCCAGGGTAACGCGTCTAGGAAGACCCTCACGTTCACCATGATTTGTCAGCAAACACCGGACTGAATATGTTGCCGAGTACCGGTGCCGTCAGCCGCCAGCGTCAACTGGAAAGAAACTTAGAGTAAGTCTGCTGTCTTAGTACTCGTAGAGAAGTATTCGTAGACCAAGTACTTACTACGTAGTAAGTACTGCATTTTATAAAATTTGCTTTTATGAACAGGTGTACTATTATTTTGCCTAGTATGACTAGCTTCACACATACTTACTTACCCCGCTTTATCATAGCGACCTAGACTCTCCCTGTTGTCCTACTGGAGCCTTGTAAGTAAGTTTTTCTAAAAGGATTGTCTGAAACGGGAGCCTCAAGTCAAATTTTGCTAAGGTGTGATGCGTCAGACATAAGGTCAGTCAAAAATAATTTCGCCGAAGCAGCGGTATTCGAACAGTTTACCTCCGCAGATAAGGTGACTGAGTCGGCATAGTGACAGCATTTCCGCTGCACCATTGTGGCTTACTTGGTGATGTCATCTCTTGACAGCTAACGTCATAATCGTAGGCCACCCCCGAAAATTGCCTGCTGACAAACGTTTTCCACCCCACGCTTCTCCCACCTCTCTCAACAATGTCAAACCTTCCCTCGTCACTCCCTCTCAGCAATCACCTATTGAGAGTACCTATACAGTAGATTCACTGGAACCTGGTAGTCCTACATTGTAGTGGTTCTTGATATCATAGGGCCGTAGGCACAGAAAGGTGCATGTATATTTCACTTTTAATCACCAGTTTCAACTTTCCGTGCAATTTCCGCGTACCAGGTGCATCCTATTGTAGTTCTCAGTGGGTGTACTAACGGCGTAGCGGGTGATATCATTGTGGGGTGTGAACGGATTCGTCAGCAGCCAATTTTCGGGGGTGGCCTACGATTATGAAGTTAGCTGGAATATACCCTGCTAGAGAGCGCCGCAGCACTCATACCGCAGGCATTTGCTGAAATCTTTTTACCCATTAGTGGCTCTTGTACATATAGCCTTATATACAACTATAATACATTAAGTTTTGAGTACAGATGATCACCCAGGCTGGTCAAAGTTGCCACATAAAAATGAGTCGGTCATCATCATCTCGTAACCGTCAAATGCTTATGCGAGCATGGTGAACGTGAGGGTCTTCTTGCTTGGGACGATAAAGGGAATAAATCAAAATTAATGTGATCCAACCCTCCGTTGACAAGTTTACTGGAGGGGGGCTTCACATCAGATGTTGATGGTAGCAGAGAGGGAGAGAAACAAACATGGTCTGGGGTTTCATCCATGGGTTCACCATCTTGAGCATGGCCGCCGTCAGCAGCACGGTTTTTGTCCTTGCGCCTGTTACCAGCACTGCGTTTCCCACCACGAGAGGGGTTACCTCGGGGTGCTATGCTGGAACGAGATCCATCATCAACGCGAGCCCGCTTGGGGGCAGGTAATGTGATGGAGGTGGAGGATGAGTGCCGAGGGGCAGACAATGTAGTATGCTGATTGGATGTCGAGGTTGAGGGTTGAGGGAGTTGGGGTGTCAAGGGTCTGGATGGGACGATGGGTGTAGGAGGTGAAGATGAGAATGGAGAGACGGGAGCTGGAACGATACGAGGAGGTGATAAGGGAGGTGGGAGGGAATGACCTGGTTTGGATGTCGTGAGGTTGGAGATAAGTAGCTGGGTGGCCGTTGTTGCCTGGAGCTGCTCTTCGTCCATCTGGGTTTCCAGTGCATTGATCACCGTTGTTTTCGAAGCAACTTGTTGTAGCAAGTCCTGTTTGGCCACATCGTCAGACGCAAGGCAATGTTCCAGAAGTAGTTGGTCTCGCTCTCATTCTAGTCGGTTCAGCCGTGCTTGTTTCGTATGCATTGCCAGGTTGGCTGTGAGCATGCTTGCCATGGAGCCTATCGCACCCGAGATAACCGAGGTATGGGCCTGGACTGTTTCGAGGGTCTGCTGATGCTGTACAAAGAGCTTCTCGAACATTCCAGTGGTTTCGGTCATCTGGTCTTTGAAGGAATGAAATTGGGTGCGGAGCTCTTGGACGTCCCGACTATCTCGTGATGGGGCAGATGACTGTGAAAGGAAACCGTAATTCGTCGGAAGGCCAATGCGGTTGAGGAGAACGAGGGAGTGAGGTCTGGAAGGAGAGGCAAAGCGCTCGAGAAGAGGGTGATTGGCAAGGGGAGTGAACGGTTCTTGGGGATTGAGTACTCGGCTTGCAATGTCGAAGTTCTTGAATACCGCAGTGTATACCTCTCCGTGACATGCCATCCGATGGAAGAGGACCGAATCTGCACCGTATTTTTTGCGAAAGTAAGCGGTGAGGACGCTCTCGATACCCTGTATCTGTTTGCAACCAAGAACACTAATCTCCCCTGGGTATACAGGCTCTACCCATTTTAGGAGTTCAGGTTCGAAGGTGTGCCCGCGAATAACTGGAGGATGAGCTTGAAGGTATTCGAGGGCTGTACGGGATAGAAGGTCGAAGGTGATTCGTGATGAGGCCTCCGTGGAGGAAAAAGAATCCAGACCGGTGACCCAACTTGAATTGGGATTCAAATCAGCGCGGTGTCTGAAACCCGAACGGCAAACCCAATGCCCCGATAGTCTCCCTCAGGCATACTCTCACAGCTGTGGGAACTTGCGGGTCAGAAGACCCTGTGCCAAGGACTAAAAAGCTGCTCTAGCAGTCTTGTTTCATCCTCGAATCATGGATCCAGAAGCAAACAAGTTATTTTACTGCAGGTACGAGTTTTGTCCGTACAGGTCAAAAGAGTTGATTCATCCATGTTGAAGTGTTCATCCACACAAGTCTATGTTTGATCCTTGCAGGTGGGATAGTCATGCGTACACGGCCAAAACTAAATTATGTGTTCCCAATGTGTCCTTCATTTTAATTGAGCCGTATCGTCACGACATGCGCCGTGTATTGCCCGAATGTGCTCACAATAAATAAAAACCATGTTCAGTCGGGGCCTCTGCTGTCATCTCGCCGGGGTCTTCTCGGCATGTTTTGACAAGCCATTGCCCATGTTGTCCCAACATGAGAGAAGTACCCGTACAGCATGATGCCTGAGAAATATGTCATTTGAGCGAGTAAAGGTTTTTGCTCGTCGTCGCTGCTGCTGCTCGACGCTGGCTGTCCCTAATTTTTCGGTCTGGCTGTATTTTTGACAAAAAATAGCATTCACACCATTAACAAGTACATGGAAAGCAGGTGACAGTAATGTACTAAAAAAATCTATGAAATCATTCCCCCGGCTCACCACCAACGCGCGATCCACCAGCCCTCTTGATGTTGAACAATGCAGAATGCGGCACTACAACCAAGTTCATTGATTAGGAACAGAAGTATGACAAGTAGTGGGGACTTACCGCAAGAGAACAGGCTGAGAAAACGGAGCTGGGAGTGAAAGTGCAGGTTGAAAAGAAACAACAAGTCCGGAGCGCCCACCAGCTCAAGCAAAGTTCAACAATGACCAAAGAGACCCAAGCATTATGGCGCCTCCATGCCTGTCACGGCTCCTGGCCTGCTTACTTTCCAACCTCCATGTTCGCCCAGAGTGCGGACTCAGCAAAAAATTCTCTGAGGCCCTTTGGTGAGGTCCACCTCAGCACGGCGCATGTCGTGATGATACGGCTCAATTAAAATGAAGGACACATTGGGAACACATAATTTAGTTTTGGCCGTGTATATAATGCACTCTCGGCGGGACTTGCATAATGATGTAGGCGGATTGGATACGGTTGATTTTGATATTTTAGTCTGAAGCCGTCCGTCCCTGGACCTGGGGTGGGAAGTGCTCCGGCCTGGTTGGGCACAGGCAGGCCGCAGATCAGGCCCACTCCCTTTCTCATAATAATGTTCATGCAACTAGAAGGCCGCAAGATGACTCGTTTTAACATTTTTAGAGGTCTTGGAGAACCTAGAAGTCCAGAAATGTCCAGAAATGAGGTTAAAAACCGTGGGAATCCTCACTGGATCTTGTCAGTCATTCAGACTCATTAAGTCCGGCGGATCGATATCACCGGGATGCTTTACAGGGGCTTCAGCTTAACCACTTCCCCCCCCCCCCAATGCAAGAGAACATGGTGAGAGACAGCTTGTATGCTTGTATGTGAGAATACACAAGGGCGTATGGTGTACAAAGACAAAGAATCTGTGGGAGCCTGAGTTCGGGTCTTTGACACTCAATTTCCAGGCGCTGTCCGGATCCAGATTCAGGCTGTCCTAGGGCCAAATACTTGCTGTACAAGGCTTGATATTTACGGTTTCGCTCACAGGCTATCCTTGTTGAACTGAAAATACCTCACCTGCTTGACCTTGTGAGGCTGAAGGATCTCTCAGCTCATACTGGACGTTTCTGAGTTTGGACTTGTGGCCTTTGCCGGCGGCACACAAAAATCCATGGGCCAGTTTAACCGATTCTCACGCTCTGACCTCAAATCTCAGCGAGTAATTGGACATTCAACACATACCTTTGAGCTCTTACAGTACTCTGAACATCATCACAACACCAGTATAGTCCATTCAGCGCCTTGAAGGTCACTCTCGAGCAGGCAAACTCAAGTGGCCAGCTGGGCCACGGGCCGTAACGCTCTCAACCCCGGGTCCAGGGACGGAGGGCCTTAGTCCAAATTTCCAAAATCAACCGTATCCAATCCGCCTACATCATGCATAATGCACTAGCCTGGCACTGAGGGAAGGGGTCCATAGGGGAACCCTCCACTATCAAAAAATTTCAGATTCTGACGGGTTGCCACTGAGAGCCGATAGGTCAGGTCACATTAGCGCCTGTTAGCGCCCAGCGCAAGTTTGGCTTGTTCGTCAATTCATGGGATAGCTCAATGTTACATCCATGCATCTTACCCTGGTCTATCTCACCTGGTCACATCACGCTTGGCTAGTCACATCACTTCCAGACCCATTCCAGGTACTTCCGGGCTATTATTCTAGTCCATTCCAACACTATTCCATCCCCGGCACTCAACCTTCACTTCCGCACTTCAGTCTCTTACACCAAGTCCATCCCCGGAACCTCCGCCACTTCCGCCTCCGCTTCCGGGACTCTTTCCATCTTATTCTAACTTGTTCTGACTTACTTATCTCCGACTTCCGAGATATTCCCACGCTCACTTATTCTATTCATACCTTCATTCCATCACGCACTTATTCATTTCCGGTTCATTTCCCTCCCGGTACATTTCTCCCCGCATATGACTTCCATATGATACATCAACATTTCCCGCACTTGACTCACTTATGATTCATTCATTTACTATAACCCTATATAAGCTCTATACTTCTATCCTGTATCTTTAGACTCGAAATCAACCAGGTTTCAACCAGAATCAACCAGGTTTCAATCTGGGTCAATCCCCATCATGACTCTAATGTCTTTCCTTCTCTCTCGCAACTTGTCCTCTTAGTCTAGTAGAAGGACAGCTCAGTTCATGGTGCTGTTGGCGAAACCTTCAGCTACTGTCTGCTCTAGATCCGTTGCTCCCACACTCCTTCATCATATCTCTTTCCTATCCATCTATCCGACAGCATATAAAATCCCATATCTTATCTTATCCCTATCCGATCTGCACGATCCTAACACTCAACAATCCTGATGTTTTTCGACAGAATGATATTATGAATGGACAATTTGGAGGCAATAGGTAGTGTGAGAAGCTTGGTACAGATCCGTAGATGCAAGGAGCTCATGGAGATGTACACAGCCAGTTGAACATGGCGTTGGAAGGTATTCCGGGCAGTTCTCCTTGCCTAAATTGCTCATAGTGCTTCTCTATACCTAGATTATATGTAGAAGGACAGTCTATAGACAATAAATCGATGGTTTTAGAGAGAAAAATGGCGACGCCGGTCACCATCTTATCTTATCTTACTTCTGACAAATACCTTTTGACTCATGGATGCGTCGGAGTTCGAAAATTTTTGACAGTGGAGGGTTCCCCCAAGGGTTGTGCAAGCAAGCTAGTGCTAGGATCAACCCCCCCCCTACTACCTAGGGGGTCGTGGGACAGTAGCAATGCCTGATAAGCCGTGGTGATGGCGGCAGCTCGGCGAACTCAAATGGTCTCAGATGTCGACACTTTGCTACATTTGCATGGCTATGGCATTGATAGCTGGGGGGTGGGAATAGGGAGGAGATGGAGAAACAATGAGAGTGCCTTATTGCGGAGAATAATGAGTGGTAAAACCTTGTTTGTTTTTGCCTCGCTGCCAGTACCATCTAGAATATAGAGACGTCTGACACGGGAGGGCGGGAATAATGTTGCGAGGATATTTAATGGCAAAGAGTCTTACCAGTATATTCTTGAGTCTTGCAGTGCCATGTGTCTACTGGTAGGAGCGGGGAAGCAAAAACTACTCAATCCAAAATTGAGGGTGGCTTGGTATTGCTCGACCAATCAACCAGTCCTGAAAGCGCTCACGGCTGACCCAGCATCCTGTAAATGTCCCACGACCCCCTAGGGGGGGGGTTGATCCTGGTGCTCGCTCGCTTGCACAACCCTTGGGTTCCCCTAGGGCCTACAACCCCCTTCCCTCAGGCCCAGGCTCTATACGGAAGAACAATTGTCTTCTTCAAAAGTATAGAGCAGGGCTTGCCAGGCTAATAATGCACAGCAACTCCTGTCTTGTCACGTGGCACTACATGTGTGAGCATTTGCAGCCTGGACATCGTCACCGTTCGTGACACATCGTTACTTGAATATGGAGAGGCCAACAAGCGGCAGCACCCGCTACTGTTTTTCAATGCAACCTCAACCCCTTTTAAGCACCACAAACTGCATTCGTCACGCCGAAACCACTACGCTACATAAGTAATTCAATGTAATGATGTGCAACTAACGATTCCCTACACTGTTACCACCCACTCGACACGAAAGCAAGCCTCCCAGATCCTCCCCCATTCCGTTTCAAGCATACCCAAATCCCTATTCTTGCTCACGCCGTCTCCCAAAAAAGAAATCTTGATAACCTGAAGCGCCTCGAAATTAGAGACACACCATCCCAACGGTAGCAAGTCATCCTACAAAAATGACGTTAGTGTCTCTACCCATTGACGCAACATACATCCACCGAATCAATTTGGGGCAAGCATTCCAGATGGATCACCTCCACGTTATCCACGCACTGGATGATGTTGTCAATCAGTCCCATATTCCCCGACCACATTTCAATCCATAGCTCGTGTACCTTAGGCCAACAACCCTCGATGACACTTAAAGGGCGTTCGGCATAAGGTTCGGATCGAACGCTCAACCTCACTAGCGAAGGGCAGACACCCAGCATTGGAAGCAGACCTTCTGGACCCCTCCAGAACTCCAATGACGCCATATCCAGCTTTCCATCAGAAACGTGTCTAAGGAAGCGACGTGGATGTTCACCGTGTGTAACGATGAGGCAGACGGCGATATAAAGTCACAAAGTTGAGCCATTACACCGCTATTGAGGTCCACTCCCGGCGCCCACCGTGAAGGCATCAATTCGAAAGATTGGATATTCCTGCCCAACGTCCTGCTTGAGAGAAGCCTCTTCTAAGCTGCAGAAAGGAGCGTAAGTCCAGAGTGAATTCCAAAAGATTTTCTGAAGCAGCCGTGCCAGGGAGGAGCATGTCTGGGTCATTCACAGGGTTCCAACCAACGCCCAACAACGACAATTTGGCTGGTGAAGCCGGATGCACCAAGCTGTCTGAGTCCCATAATGTCGAGGCATCGATGGTGGGGATCTGGTCGAATATCACCCACGACAGAGCCAGGGATGATAAATCCTTCCTGTTGACCATACGAAAAAGGTCACCCGCGAGTACCCTTTGGTTGACAACTGTAAGCGACTTGACATTTCGAAATGAAGCAACCGTCGCCATTACAGTTTTGACGATTTTGTCGTTCAGTTCCATAGTGCCAATGGAGATAGACTGAGGTACGCGCCGGTACGAGTGAGCGATGGTCGAGCCCCAAAACCTAACAGAGCTCCAGCATTCGCGAGAGGAGCGGAACCGTAGAGACCTGTAGAGAATTTGCCTCGCAATAACACACAACCTCTTGTTGAGCACGACACAGGCAAACAAGTCGACCTTTCCAAGGTTCCCGAGAATCTCTCCCCAGATTTCGTGAGGGATGCAAATAGATCTAGGCACATCAACTGTCATTAGTTTCCTCAAAGCAAAGAGCTTCAATGTACGAACTTGTCAAGGGCAACCAGATTGAAGTCTTCGGCTGGGGTTCTTCGAAGGAAGACGAGGTTCTCGCCCATCTTCAGCCCGGTGGGCTGAACATTTAATTCCACAAAGGCAGAGGGGGGAGGGCAAGAAGCGAGGACTGGGATTGACATCGGCAATAGGGAGACCCGTATCCCAGCGCTATATTCACAATTTAAACAAAAGTTAAAGGGGCATGCAAGGCTTATGAGGATTAGTTATCTCACAGGTTGAAACGCAATCGATAGTATGGATCATATGGAATGCATCTTGAGCAATCCACTCACGCCGACCATCTTCATACTAGACAATCCCCCGTCCAAAGATGAAGCAGATCAGACTCCTGAACCCCACCGTTGGAGAGAAGACAAGAAACGAGAGCATGGCAACAATACCAAATATTAGTCAGCAATATGCTTTCAACAATCCTTCCGTTGCGCAGCCCTCTCAATATTTCATTCGGCGCCCCTCTATACTCCCTTGTATCACATGACAACACACAAACTCTGCCTGTCCCTTGCCTCTGCCGACATTTGGCCTTTCATACTCAGAGAAGTCGACCTTTCAACAGCCATGGCACTTCTTCAAGTATCTCGCGCCGCACAGTCCATTGCTATTCCTCGCACCTACCAGACCATACACATTCGATCTCAAGACGACTTACAACAGACGGTTCAATTCTTTGGCCGACCGACGACACCTACCTTAGCGGGCGGGCGAGAAAACCGCCATGTCGTCTCCAACTTGACGGTCGGACAATCACAACATTTTGACCTCAATGAGGACGTCTACTCCACATTGGACTATCGACAATTCTATGAATTCGCGCGACAACTGTCTAACCTACACAAGTTTACCATTACACAGATTGATTTTCCTCACACCCTGATGCTCCCAATGTTATCGAATTGGCGACGCATAACAGAAATTCACATCCAGTGAGTGATCAACCACCTTCTGCCTTCACCAATCTCAAAGTCGCAATGAAGCCACATAGGAGGTTGCATATTGTTTCTCGTCCCGAAACCACCGAGAGATAACTTCGTCAAGTCGATCGACCACTGATTCAACAAGTCTCTGCACTCAGATTCCACAAGTTTGTTTACAGGTGGAATCAATATAGTCAAACGAACAAGCTTTCCCCCTAGTCGACACAAAGCGTGTCCGATGTCACCAAGTTTATCCTACCAAAAATGTTAGCTTGCGATCATACACGGCAAATGGCGGTGGAGATTACCAGTTCAATGAAAATCACTGCTGCCAGTTGTATTGAAGTCAAATTCGGCATCATGGTTGCAACTGATTCCAGCACGTCGAGATCACCAACCCAGCCCAACAAGGAGAATGTTGTCGTAAACGGGGAAGGAGTGGGAAGAATCATCGAAGGCGCGCCTAAGCATCGTTCGCGGGAGTCATAGCACTGGATGACCTTCAAGCACGACGAAGGAGTCAAATGAACCAGTAGCTCCCTAGGTCCTGAATACGATCTCAAACTCGGGAATCGCCAGCTCGTGTCTGTGTCCTGATTCCCCGCGTATGTCGAGCGAATGACCAGAGCGTAAAGAGACCCTCTCGAAAGGGACAGGAAGTCTGCAGCTTGCTTCGCCCACATGACGCCGGGCTCAACATCGAAGATCGGGTGCGACAATAAAGAGAATGTGTTGAGATGAGCAGGATATGAGATTGTGAGCTCGTTACTGGCTTGGTGAAGTGCAGCAAGCGACTGGATGTCTGTCTGTACACAGGTCGTGGTGAATGAAGAGACGCTTGACGCCATGCTTCCAGCCACCTGGGCACGTTTACAGTTCCAACTTACAGACTTCAACACCCATTCCGCCACACGCAGCACATAGTACTGGCCATTCCAATCCCGCTCTTTGCCCCGCGACGGAGTGAAACGTACTAACTCCAGGTGTACGAACCGAAGCGCCTGTTGATGGACCAGGGCGTTGAAGAACTCGTCCACGTTGAGCGTTTGGGAGGTGAATATGATGGTGTGTATGTTTTGAAAGCCAACCAACACACGGTGTACAAGCGAGAAGATGAAGGGTGCTCCACCCCTCTTGCCAAACCACATTTGACGGGGTAAGTGACATAAAGCGCTCCTTCTCGACGCCGACCAGCCGCAGATGCTGCACTTGACAGACTCTGGACAAGGTAAATCGACCAAAGTGCACATAGCCTCTGGTACTATCTGGGAGAGTCGTCGACATACGAGTTGTAAACGCGATAAGTCAAGTTGTGAGAGGAAAGCGAAAATCAGGCAGAGAAGTTCTGTAGGCAGTAGACCCAAAGACGGTCTCCGGTCCCTGCAGAACAGTTAGGTCTGAAAATATGCAAATATTTTAGTATTTACCTGGACAATAAAACAAGGGCATGGTTTGACGCCATGTCTCCCTATATTCTGTCAATATGGGAGGCAAACATTAAATCCTTCTCCATTGGCCCCTGAACAGACAGTATAAAAACCAGTGCACGGATAAACAGCTTGAGAACCGACATGGACCCAGATTTCGAAACCACTCACCTCCAGTCTTGGTTTCAAACCAACGCACGCGATGTTCTTCGGCGTTACTTCCCCGACAGCTATGGCAGACAGCTTGTCAACGGATTGATCGATACCAATGCTGTATGTTTTGGACCCATATGCGACTACATAGTCTGCGGGCTAGACCAAGACAGACCCCTCAAGCCCATATATGTCTCCGTCAGCCAAAATTATTGGATGGAGTGGGAAGAGATAATGTTCGAGATGGAATACCTTGACGTCCAGACACAACCAGAGGAGGTCCTTGACTGGGCGGGGGGATGCCGTGAAGTGAAGAAGTATACACAGTTTGGATCTGGGGTGGGTCAATTCAACGAGTGCCTGTGTTCTGCGTCTGACAGAAGCTAGACGATCATCTACCTTATCCACAGTCAAACCGACGATCCAGCCTTGCCTTGCTCGATCCAACCCATATTTTCAGGGGCATTTACCAACGGTTACATTGTGTTTGATGGATCCAGCATTTACCGCCTACACAGTGTTAATGAACGCGTAACCGGGCAGAAGATATTGGGGGAAAAGTGTCAATTCATGTAGAGGACCAGAGAGATATAGCAACGTGATATACTACAGTAGTCCCTCGTACTTGTTCAGCCATTCATGTTCTGCTTCGCTGCCTTTGGTCTCAGCTAAAGCGACTTCACGCTCAAAAGTAGCATCATCGTTGTCCTCATATGACAAACGATACATGGAGTGACAGTCGAGAACGAAATTCTATTCTGGATGTCAGGTTTGGCGTGAGAAGAAGGGTATTGGGACCACCCACACATGTAGTAGCGCCGCCATAAGAAAACGACACGCGATTGATCTTGACCACAACGACATAAGGATCCCCGGTGATCAAGTCGCCGGTTGCAAGCTTTGACCCGTCGATGCCGAAAATCTAAGGGTTATTTGATTACAGAACCGAACGTAATCATGGAAGTAAGAACATACCTTCGTATCCGGCGATATAGAAAGGCAAAGTAGACCTTGTTCAATGGGCAATGTTTTTCTAAGAACAGGCTGGAAATAAGTGTCAGAGAAGGTACGACATCAAACAAGCGTGGGAGAACAGCACCTCAATATTGAACTCGGTACAAATCTGGTTGAGAATACGTTGTTGTTCATTTGCGAGGCGATACTCCAAGGCGGATTGACCGTCGGCACCGAAACTCAGAAAAGCATGGAGGTTGGTGGTTATTCCTGGTATCTATAGGCAAGTTAGCGCTTGAGAACCCTCTCCAGACTCGTCCCCGTACCTCTTCATCGCTGACCGTCTTGACACACTGAATGTGTGCCAATAAATGGAGATGAACGGGATTGTCGAGTCGATCAGCAACAACATGATGCTCGTACTGGAGATGGCCTATCTTCAAGGTGCTAGCAAGGTGGAGCTGCGTGTCGAACCCCACACAGAGGCGAATGGGGCTGAGCGATGAATGTGAACCAAATATCCCAAGCACTCGAGACTTTGTGAGAGCAGGCATCGTGCGATGACCAGTGGAGAAAACCACCCCCTGGATTTATACTGCAACGTGTGAGTTCTGGCATTCAAAAGACAAGGGGTGCATTCCGAGAGAGGGGCGAAGCATCAATGTTAGTCCCTGCTCAGACCGGGAGAACTGCAGGAGACTTTGTGTGCGGGCGAGGCAATCTTCAGGTTAGCCAAGGACTCGGAGTAGGTGAGACTAGGGTGAGCGGAAACGCCGCGTCAACAAAGGACCTCGTTGGAAAAACCGGAATAATCCAGACTCGCACCACCCACAGCAGAACTGGAACCGATCTGCCGCACACCTTTATCATGCTGGCAATTCAGGGCGGATGGCAGCACCGCGAGGGCAGAGAACGAGGTTGGCTGAGGATGTAACGAACCCCACATAGTAATTGGACCAAACAAAGTCACGTGGTAATACCGAACTCCCCGGTTCGAGCACGATCTAGATTTGGTTATTGACGAATACCAAAACCCAAACAACTAGTACAATTCAGAAGAAGATTGTAGCATACATTACGATTATCCCCATCGCATGTTCCGTACCCACAACGAGAGTCGAATCTTCTTCGTAGCAAGAAACTGTTGATAGTCACTCTCGACGTGAACAGAATACAAGCAATCCTGAAAGTCCGGCCAATCGGGATCCAGATGAACGTTCACATTTAGCCACCCACACCCACGTTTCAGGGGATGAACATTGGTACTTGTAGCGAACTTGAGCACTCGAGTAAAATCCTTGAAAGAAAGTGGAGTCAGTACCTCGAGAAACAAGACTATCGACGACATACGTTGGGTGTGACGTGCAGCAGATCAACAAGGTCTGTCAGAATCATCTGCAAAGCAGCTCGGCTGTCCTGGCTCAATGTCTTTGCTTCCCATCGGCTAACCATTCCCCTTGTGCGAATCTCACATCCTTTGCAAATCGACTTGTATAGTTTTGCACATTGTCTGCGACCCAGTGGGTGTATTGGCAAGAAGTCACTGGAACCGGATCATTCAATAGTTGAAGGCAACAGGCCAGAAACCCGACTTACCTAAAAGACACAGCAGGATGTGTGGGAGACGTCCCGAATTGTAGAAACTCTGCCCATTCAAGGGTAGAGCAAGTTACTGTGACATTCCTTCCAAAAGTTGGCATGAGCTTGTCGTCTCTGAGGGTTATAAATGCCCGATGCATCCGCACATCGTCCCTGGCAAAGGCAACTGCCACATTCACTTGAATTCGAGACGTACCACTCCCATGGATTAGATAAATCTTGACCTACCCAGTTTTAGCTCGCGAAAGCACACTATTCAGGGAACAATGTACTGAAGGTTTTGACCGTATACAGACGAACAAAGGTAACATTCTTGTATACAAATCATGAGCAACCAGGCCAAGGTGAGCCCCTCCCCGGAATGCGCATAAAAAGTAAGATCTCAGGCGGGGGTATGGCGGAATGACACGGTCAACGGGTGTGTCTGCCACGACAGCTCTCGTGATATCGGCAACGTGAAGGTCCCTGCACAAAATATCAGTATCAGACGAATCGATATAACATAAGGGCTTGTAACCTACCTGTGATACACCTTCGAGCGCCCATGAATACAATAGAAACAACGCGAAGAATGTGGATGAACGGGATGGTTAATGTAGTGTTCGGCAGCGCGAGAGTAGGTGTATGTTCCGTCGTATCCACAGGGGGCACCGGCCACGTAGTCGATTTGGGAGTCTTCCATCGACAGCAGATAATGAGAATAGCTGAAAGGACACCACGTTAATTCAGCATCTATGTGCTCGTCGTCATTGTTCAAGTCGAACAATGGCCCAGGTAAAACCAACGAACCACGATATCCGACTTGCCGATGGGACTGAAAGGAACTGTTGGGGCTGAGCAACGACACAACGGAGGGTGAAGCAGAGACATTCCATCCCCAGTCGATCCAAGAATTCAAAGATAGTTTGAACGGATCAAACAAGCAGTTGGATGTTGACCAGGTGACGATTTCGCGACGTATGCACGTCTCCTTGGGATACAAGTCTATCAGGTAGTCCGCCGATATGAACATTTGGTGTATCGCTAACATAGGAAACCAGTAAGCGATTATACGCAGGTGGCAAACCGTCAAGGCACTCACTGCTGGGACCCGCCAGTATTGTTTCCATGACCGTTCTTGACGCCACAAAAACCGTGATACCAGGTGTACTGGCTCTCGAATAATTGAAGAGCGCTTGTATAGCTGTACCCATCTCATAGGTGGAGTGAGCTGGCAGTGGTGGAAGATTTGCGGATGAGGGTGTCTGTTCGCTCTCGCAGTTGTAGTTGGCAAACAGGAGGAACTCATGGAGCACATCGAATGTGGCTGAGGGGCATATCAACTCGAGACGACCAAAAGGAGCAGCAATGCAGTTCAGGACCACAGCTGGCAATATACCCCCTATCACTGCATTCGTTCGCCTGAAAGCGTCCAGAAACAAGGAGATTTCGTTTGCGGAGAAGAAGGTTTCCAGGTATGGGCGAACAGAATAACGAGCACGGACGAAGTACCAGATGCTGTGGTAGCAAGATGAGTGCACCTGGGACAAGGTCCCCAACTCCTCAAGGGTGAGCATGGGTAGAGACACGGAGTGAGCGAGGTCGTCCATAAGATAGTTGATTAGACGTGAAGACCTGAACAACATAGTGAGTAAGAATATTCAATAGTTCATAACCACACTCACGTTGCGTGAGGCCCACAGGGCCTCCATTTTCCCACAGTGACATGGAACATGGACCAACAATGCCGCCGTCGCAGGGGTTTTTAAGCATAACATGTGAGACAGGAGCTAGTGCCGGTGACCCGCGAGGGTATCCTACGCCCAGAGGACATACATTGTCGCTGCTAAACTTGCAACACAAACGAACCCCCTCTCCACAACCTTAACCAACTGCCTACAAGAATGAAAACCCTGCGAATTAGCATGATCAGCTGTTATAAAAACCAGAGTCTTAAATCCACATACATGCAGCGATTCGGCACGTAGTGTGGGAATCGACCTGGGAGAAAAAGCACACTTCAGATATGGGAGTATGAGGGTTAAGATATCCGCGTACCCCTAACCCATTTTTCCAGCAGTGCGGCCAATGACTTGAATGAGATCGTAGGAGACGGAAGGGGATTCGATGGAGAAAAAAAATTTGGCAGTATCCCGTTGAATTTTCAGCACGCTCCAGCTCAAGAGAGGGGAGGACGCGGGTATAACAACGCGTTATCCAGGTCTCATAAGTCGAGTCAAAACTGAAGCTGGATAAAAGTCCGTTACAGGGAGCCTTGTACCTCGACAACCACAAAAAAAAACTCACCAAATATCCCTATAGCCCTCCGGCCTCTTCAATCTGAACGCAGAATTCAACCTAACGGCAGATCAATTCAGCTACTTCCGAATTGTCCTTCCTCTTGGTTCTGTGGTGTGAGAGCTCGAATAAGGGTGCGACAGAACGAACTACGGCGTGACATGGAGGTTGAAGAGAAAGTCTAACGACCCTATGGACTACGAGCCAGCTATGTCGGAAGTAAGCGCCCGTTCATCCTGCCTCCTACGTTTCCTACAAGTGATGAAAACTAAGTATGTAGGACAGTTGCTGGTACTAAAGAATGTGAACATGCAAGCTTGTACTCTTCCAAAGCAGCGTGCTGCTTGCGTATGTCTAGGTAATCGGTAGTCACTGATGATTCAAATGCCCCTTGGGCCTCCACTCACCCATCTTACTGTTGAACCATCCGAACCATCCGACCCGACAACATGCTTCTTTGAGTTACATGAAGGATTCCCTCCCAGGCCAGTAGCCCTTGACAAAGAGTCGAGAGAAGGAGCGCGTAAGAGTCTGAGGACGGTAGTGCCATACACCGGAATGACGCACCGGCCATTTTCAAATTCTACAGCCTGTAGGATACATATACGTTCTAAGATCGAGGACAGCAAGAGAACCGGTGAGCAGGGAGGGGAAAGGTATAGTCTGATGGGTAGAATGGACATAGGTAGATTGGTGGAAGCAGAACAGGCACGAGGTATGCTAGGGACTGAGAATTTGGCGACAGCAGCTGCAGGTACAGTAGTAAACATTGGCACAGAGGTGAAGAATATGGCCAGTGGGCGCAAGAGCCGAGGCTGAACATTTGAGAGGGCAAAGCTGGGCTGAGGGTACGTCGGTGCCGAGCAAGTCCACGGGAGGTAAGTGGCGTGGACCGTCTTCCAACGTCTAAATTTCCTTGTATTTTCGGACGCTGGGGGCTGCTCTGATCAGATACTAGCCGACAAAACTTGGAAGGTAGACTTAAAAGCAAGGCGAAAGAATAGCAAAGGACGGAAAGGGAAGAGGAATGATACAAAAGAGAGATGTTGAAATGACATACCTATGAGGTTTTTCTGGCAACAGAGCCTCAGAACCCACCCTCCCTCTGTGTGCCCTTCAGGTCATTGCAATCGATGGTAATGCGAGGACAATTTTTACGAGGATCGTTGTATCGTCGCCAATGATAAAATTGACGAGACTGAATTCGAGAGGGCTGATGTTTCAGACGACAAAACAGAAATTTAGACAGGGAAAGATTTGAGTCAACAGGTCGCATACCTAGACGTGAGCTGAACTCTCTCCTTCAACCTCGCAACATGCCATAGATATGGCACAAGGTCGGTTCTGGTAGCAGAGGAGTTGGTCGTGCACGCCGGAGAGAGGGATCAAAAGGTAGATAGCACGCACTTTCAGCGGGTTCGGGCTCGACTCTCTTGAGAACGATGCTAATGTAACTGAATCCTGTGGAGTTTTTTGGCATCAGCGGAGGCGTTGAGACTGGTAGCAGCTAAAGCTGAGGTGGACATCGATGGCCAGGACCCCGAATTAACCAGGTCGTAATCGCTCACAAAGTTCGTCTATCGAGCGCTGGAAGCCACGGAAAAGGACGTGTTTCCTCTTTGGTGTTCGTTTTCGTTGTTAGCAACTACTGAATGGTGTTAATCAAAGACAACGAGACGAAATCCAGCACAATGAACATACCATGGGGCCATGTAGTTGGCTATACTTGTAGTGAGTTCGGGTAAGTGTCAGGGGAGAGAGCAAAGGAGGTGCAGCCGAGTGAGTAGAGATCGTAGTTGAGGACGGCGGTCAAGACCGAAGTTGTGAAGTCCTGTCATCGTTGGTATGGGGTCTTCATCAGGTCTTCACTGCCGTAGTTCTGGGCAAGAATGGGCATAGAAAAATCTTCTATAGGACCAATTTGCAATCCTATGAACTCCATGAAGGCCTCTGCACCCACGAGTTTGGGTGTGCGATGCAATCGAGTTGGCGTTGACATTCACAACAGAGACTGAGGAGACGACGTTGCGGATGGCTGGGCCAATGATCCTTTGGTTTACGATCCGATGCACATGAGACGTCAAATAGTCAAAGATGTGAGGAGGTGGACACCTGCTTGGGTTGAATCGATACCAAGCGTCAGCTCCAGCTTGGATTCCTGGCTGGATTGATTGATAATCCAAATGGAGAACGGTAATGCTAGTTGAAGGACGAAGGTTCAAGTCAATTTCTCTCAAGAAAGGAATAGGATATGGCCTGCCATTGTCAGGATCGCTGACATTCGCATCCACATCCATGCCACAACACCATTCATCTTTTCCCCACCTCGACCTCCGAGCCAAACGCCAAATGCCACTCTGTAGAGCCAGTTGAGCTTAGCATCCTCGGGACCTCCAAAAGATCAACCTCAAACACGCGTACAAGGGACCCTACAAAAGGAGATCCCAGGTACCATCTTGATCGAGATGGGGTACTGAGGTCATGGGGTGGTAAGCGCGATGGCTGCGGGCAAAGGTGAGGACGAGGTGTCGATTGGGAGAGGCCATGTTGTGTCGTTGAAGTCAATTCTTGGCTGGTACCAGAGATGTTTAGAGTAATCGGTGTTTGTTGAAGATAAGCCACGGAGAGGCATGAACAGAGTTCATTGTGGTTTTGGTTGGAGTTACGGGCGCCAATCATCTTCACACCTTGTAAGTTGTCCGCGACAACCACCATCACTCCCGACTCCCAACCTCGAGATGTTATCGAGGTTATCTTCGTGCATCATTAGACTTCTAGCGTGCTCACCAAACCACCAAACCATTCCCAATGATCTGCAATAGCCCAACGTACGCGCAGACCTTCACCAGAAGGAGGGAACAGCTCAGGAACGGCTCGGAAATGCTTTTATTAGGCTGGGCTAGGTATGTCCTCACGATTTGAAGCTCACCTAACGTGTTACTGACGAGAAATTCTAGCACGAGGGTAAGAAACAGAATATCCGCTGTCTTCAACAGCCCCAAATCGCCATCGACTCTCGTTTTCAACATCAATCGATTGTCTGAGGGAAAGCACAGCGGATATCTTGGCTGCCATACGTTTCACCTATGCTTTTTCTGTACCCTTCGCCCCCTGCCTACCTTCTTCCTTTACTCTGCTATTACCTTTTTTTACTGGCTCACAATTATTCTCACCACAGGTCGATGTTGTCATCTCCCGCATCTAGACTCATTCATGTCGGCCTCTCATGAGTGCGCCAGTCTTTTCCTGATCAACTTCTCCTCACTCTCCATCTATTCAGAGACTCAAGTTTGTTGCCGTGGCCTTACAATCTTCATCCCAGACAAGACCCAGCGACTGCATCGCAGCATCTTCCTGTCCAGTCTGACTGCAGCTGCATTCGACGCCTTTTGTGACCTACACTCGACCATCGCGTAACTGACCTGTGTCTCAGTACTGGAGTGTGAAGTCCAGTGTTAGGCGGTAATCATAGTGGCGCTGGGGATGAAGGCTGCATGATTAAACTGGCAACGAAACCAGACCATCAACCGCGGCCTCCCTACACAAAATACTCTGATAGCCGAATCAGATGGCGCCCTATCCACAGCTCATCGCACGCCCCGTTTCCTATCGACCTCTACTTCAGACGCACTAGGAGGACACCTAGCACACCGACCTTCTGCTGTGCTCTCTAATACGGACGTTAAGTCCAGGAGACATCCCCTTCTCAGCGCTTGTTAGCCCGGGTTTGCCCTCAACCCTAAGAGAATAGTGTTGCAGCTGGCTCTGCCAACTGTAGGAGGCAGTTGGTAGATAGTAGAGATGCTTGCTTTACAGTTCCGCGAGCAGGAAGTTTAGGGTGAAATTATGACCCAAAATCGAACGTCGAGCTACCGAGAAAAAAGGACAGTGATGGTTCAAAGGCAGCCTACACAATACGCAGGGTCTTCAGCTTTCAAAGTGACAGCTGCGCCTGCCAAAAAATAAACAAAATATTCGATGGACAGCCGTGAGAGTCAGAGTTGCAAGGACTGTAACAGTACAATGTTTTTTTGAATAATTTGGGTGACGCTATAGCCATTCTTGACTCACTTTGTCTAGCTCCGAGTCTGTACAAGCACATACTCCTTTTTCACCTGCGTCCAGTCTCCTGTTGTCGTGGTTCAATGCTACATACAAGTCACGCTTCCATTGGAGTTAGACATCGAGCCAATCGTTTCTTTTTATCACAAGATATCATTGCCCTATTATATCAAACAGTGAGAACCTGGAGACAAGACGGAGAATCTGAGTGTTTTCTACAGTTTACTGGAGAGGTCATAAAGTATTCAAAACAGAAATATAGTGAAATACCAGCAGAATATGGACTAAACATAAAAGACCGATATGGGAGAGCGCACAGAAGTGATTCAACATATAGTTGACTAGTGTTTCGCCTTCAACTTCTTCTTTCCCACGTGGGCAGCAGAGGCCCGGGTATTGACAGAGGGAGGGGGGGGGAGGTACTTGGTAAGGTCATGCATTGGGGAATCGCCAGTTTTGATGGGGGGTAATTGAGGAGCACTAGTAGCAATGAAGTCATGGAATGGGCTCGAAGGACCTTCGTCACTGGCGCCACCTCCGATAGGGGTGCTTCCATCAGCGGGCTCTCTAATCCAGTTACCTCCCTCGGGGGTCCCGGATCCGTTCAGTTCGCTGGTGGTGTCAACGCCCTCATCATCTTCGCGGCCACTGGAGGGGGTGGCGCTTCGATTATCCGTCCTGGCAACCTTGTCGATCGTGTTTACGGATGCACCAGCTGCAACGACATGATTTTTCGCATTATCATCACTGGGGGCTGGGTCAACAGAACCCGACTCCGTATCGAGAGACGGAAGTTCCTCGAATGGAAGGTCCAATGTCAGTGTTTCGGGAAGGGATGAAGAAGGTGTTGAAGTGTTCCCATCGTTCAAGTCGATGTCTTCGTCCTTGCGAGGGAGAGGTCGAGTAACTGGCATGTCGGAGAGACCAACTACATGGAGAGAGCATATGTATAATTGGGAAATCTTTGGTGTTGATGTTAGCGTTGGAATATATAGGTACGGAACAGCAATCACCTTTGACGGCGTCTGTGTGCGAAAGTTTTCATCCGGCTTCGGAGCCCATACCATGACTGCAACCGTGGCCATAACCAAAGATCCGGGTCGGAGTGCAGTATAGTGCATCCATGGGGGTATGAGTTCACCTTTTGCGTTGTAGAACGGCTGCTGGTTAACTTTGGACACTTCCTGTCAGAAGCGTGAGCCGCCGTAATCCGGCAAAACACGGCAGTCGTATTTGCTGGCCAGCGAAACGCCGGTAGCTGGAGAATGATTAGAGAGTGCCAAAAAACGGAGATAGAGACAAAATAGACATACCATTGGGAAGACGGTCAACAGGGAAAGGTACGTTTTCCGGCCAAGATTGGTCTACGCCAACAGTGGACGCAGTAGGGGAAGTGAGGGTGGGCAGGGCCAAATCTTCAGCATTGTCCTCCGCCTTGCGTTTCAACACTCTCTTTTTTGGAGAGCTATACGGCGTTGCCTTGGCCTGCTTATGTTGCTAGAACGAACGTCGGGATGTTACTTACAAGAATTTGACAACCAACGCGGAAATCACTTACTGTGTAGATAGATTCTGGACTATGCAGTATGATCGCGTACTCGTCGTTGGGTGGGACCTTCAAGGGGTCCTTTATCTCATATTCCTGCCAATGAGCAATTAGTGACAGTGTTAGGATCGTGCGGATCGGATAGGGATAAGATAAGATATGGGATTTTATATGCTGTCGGATAGATGGATAGGAAAGAGATATGATGAAGGAGTGTGGGAGCAACAGATCTAGAGCAGACAGTAGCTGAAGGTTTCGCCAACAGCACCATGAACTGAGCTGTCCTTCTACTAGACTAAGAGGACAAGTTGCGAGAGAGAAGGAAAGACATTAGAGTCATGATGGGGATTGACCCAGATTGAAACCTGGTTGATTTCGAGTCTTCTGATACAGGATAGAAGTATAGAGCTTATATAGGGTTATAGTAAATGAATGAATCATGAGTGAGTCAAGCGCGGGAAAGGTTGATGTATCATATGGAAGTCAAATACGGGGAGAAATGTACCAGAAGGGAAATGAACCAGAAATGAATAAGTGCGTGATGGAATGAAGATATGAATAGAATAAGTGAGTGTGGGAATATCTCGGAAGTCGGAGATAAGTAAGTCAGAACAAGTCAGGATGAAAGGTGAAAGAGTCCCGGAAGCGGAAGCGGAAGTGGCAGAGGTTCCAGGGATGGACTTGGTGCGAGAGACTGAACCATGGGAGTGAAGGTTGAGTGCCAGGGATGGAATAGTGTTGGAATGAGCTAGAATAATAGCCCGGAAATACCCGGAAATACTCGGAATGGGTCCGGAGGTGATGTGACTAGCCAAGTGTGATGTGACCAGGTGAGATAGACCAGGGTAAGATGCATGGATGTAACAGACAGGGTTGATATAAACGCAATAAAACACACCTTGCCCTGCTGAGCGTCCTCCTTTTCCTGTCCTTGCATCAACTCTTGGATGGTGCATACTGTGTTGTTGAAATGGACTTTCATAGCCTTCGTAGCGTATGACGGACACGCTAGAGCGATAGAATATCTGGCTTTGGCCTCGTCAGTGACGTAGTTGGGCTGCACAGAGTCGGTATTAGTATATTCAGGCGAAAGAGATGAATAGGCAACATACTCTGTGCTTGGTGCCTTTATAGAATGTACCCAGTGCGCCTAAGCACGTCCCAAAGTTCTCCCCTATGATTTTGCCACAGAAGGTGAACTCTGCTTCATTGTTGTTGGGGAAGATGAACATGCGGTTGTTGGAGAAGGTGTTCATCTCGCGAGGGAAGAAGTCTTTATCATAACGTGCCGCCGAGAATGCGCGAGGTCCCAGCGAGGTCAAGTGTTTGGACAGCTTGTCGTACCTCCCCTTGGGTTCCGCTCGAGCTTTCAGCAGGGCAGACTGGTAGGAGTTTGGGAGATAGGTGAAGGCCATGGCAGTGTTGGAGTACAGGGACGTTGTTAGCTGTGTATAAACTGTGTTTGGGAGCTGAGGATATCCGATGATTGTTGGTCCTTTTATATATCCATTGCAACGTTGGGCATTCGGATGAGACGGGGGTGCTGAATGGTGTACAGTGAGGAGGGTTTAAGACGCACTGAATCAATTTTAAACGCACCTTAGATGGACCTGATACGGGGGAGACATCTGACGTGAGGGGCCTCTTCTTCCCTGGAGACAGACCTGACCTCTCACCCAACCTCCTGCCAACCAGCTCCGCCCTCTGAGCAGACCGCTCAGCGAGAGATAGCTCGGGGTTCATTGAGCGAACTATAGATTTATCTGCCTTGACGGTCGCTGCCAAAAACTCTTTCTGACTGGCAAGACGAGTGAGCTCCTGTCTCGCCCCCTGGGCTTCCTGTGTGGAGCCGTGTCGCTCGACGGTAGACAGATTAATGAGTTCCAATCATTTGGTTTCGTTGCGGCAGTCCTGACTCGGATGACATCGGATTTTGCTGAAGTCAAATTTCCTCAGAATGAGTAGCCCATCGAGAGTGGTCGCCTGTGAGACCATGACATAGGCGGCTTCCGTACCTGAACAACTGGCTAAATCAACCACCACATGCTCCATTGTCTGGCCCTGGGATTTATGGCAAGTTATAGCAAACGCAGGAACAAGTGGAACCTGTTTACGCGTGAATTTGCATTTGAGGTGAGTAAACACATTTTTTAATGACATCTCCTGCGTTTTTTGCAGAACAACTGCTTCATTAGGACCACATTCTTCGATGTTTCAATAGCTTTCCAAACCCGGGATGTGAACTTTGCAAGACAGGAGGTACCTCCGACCGAGAGAATCCACTTTATACCGAATCGACCTCAATGTTCCTACGGCACCATTCACAACACCGCCGGCTATATCGAAGTTATGGCCCACCATGACTGGCATACCAATGACAAGAGGTATCTTACCCAAGAGCTGTGTCTGTTCAGTACCACCGACGTTATCTAATCACTGGACAATGTCGGCTGATTCAACGACCTTTCCTCCTCGATAATACATGGAATGATACCAGTGGAATTCTCTACCTGTACGTGCTGCATAAGACCGCGTAGAGTTTTCATTAAGCAAATCCTTGGCTCGGTTGTTTGAAACAATTACAGGTGCGTTTGTCCATGGGTTATCCCAGTTCATAGACGCGACCCTGACGAGTCGTGTATTTAGGAGGTCCAGGTCGTTCAGAGTACAGTGCCCATCTCTCAACCTCGACAGAAGATCCGTCAGACGGGGATCCCTTGACCGGCATACTTGTCTCAACATCACCACAGTGTCGACAGACAACCACAAAAGCTTGCTAAACATGTTCTTCTCCCACTGGGCAGTGTTTTCCTTGGGCTTTTGGTGTGTGGGCTTATACAACTTCCTTGCACCAATGGGAGGGAGCTGGGCGAAATCTCCAGCAAAAATTATATTGACACCCCCAAAAGGCTGCGACACACCTTTTGCTTTGCAAAGCTGCTCGCTGATATCATTCATCAACCCACAACCGATCATGGAAACCTTGTCAACTATCAGGTAATCGACACCGTCCCACATTTGTTTCAACTGTCCTTTCGTCCTTCCTGTTGATGACTCACTGCTGTACTCTGCCGTATGTAATGATAGCGCAGTATGCAAAGTCATTCCCCCTATGTTTCGTGCTGCTACACCAGTATACGACGTCAACCTGAGCTTTCTGGACTGGGACCACTGACTAAACCAATCAGTCAACGCACGTATCAATGTGGACTTGCCGCTGCCCCCAGGGCCGCCGATGTACATTCTCAGTTGTTCGGGGGTAGAATCAAGACTGTGGGAGGTTATAATCTGGAACGCACAAGCTTGTTCTTCGTTTAAACTGTATTTTTCAACTAGATTCTCAATCATGTCTAGAGCACCTTCAATAACGGGCGGTGTAGGGTTGGCGACGAGTATGTTTGACTCTCCTAACATGCGCTGGGATGTGGCGTGGCTAAGAGCAGATCTATAGCTACTTCCGTCGTCAAATACAGGTAATGACTCTTCACTCCCTGGTTCAGCAACCATCATTTGATCCATGGCGTTTGAGGTTAGTCGAATTGAATCCTCAATCATCCTTCGCTTTGATAGCTGGTACGCATTTTCAACCACTAGTTCAAAGCTGGGGCCCGATGTATTGGGCACCATAACTGTCGAATCAGCCCATTCATTAGCTACTTCATTGTTAGCGGAGCCAACTGCGCTGCGGCTTTCGAACATACCTCCTAGGCTCGCTGCGAGCAAGCACGCTTTTGCGTCATCCTCGACTATTTTCTGTCTGGTAGTCATCTTTCCTTCAAGAGACTCGAGATGCTGCAACATATCTGCGTCAGAAGTCTCTCCAGAAAAATCGTCGTCGTCTACAATACAGGCCCCAAAACGAGTTTGGGACGGAGTAACATGTTGCCTCCAAGCAGAGCGGCGTCGATCAAAATGATCATCCCAACTATCCCGACATTCATGCATGATCTGCATATTATCCATGAATTTTCGGACCCGCGAGGAGCAACTATTTTCAAGGAATGTGTCAAACGCAGTCTTCCAAGTAGGGTATTCACCTCTCAAGTCCGTTGCAGAACGCCAAGGCTTGAAGAGTATGAGCATGAGCCTCGCATGCTTTTCAACAGAATACTCCTTATCACGTCAGGGAAGCGCTGGTCCTATGGGCAACGGTACCATTCGGTTGCCACGTTTACGAACTAGCTGGACGCAGCACTCAAACTCTGGGTGTTCAGTGTGCAGGTGAGTCATGATTCTCTTCTTCTCGGTCGACAACAGAACAAATGGTACTTCCGGACATGGGGTTTCTTGTTCAGCCATCATGGCCAAGACATTTTCTCCGAGTTTGATGCTGTCCTCACGTTTTTTGCCCTTGGAAGATATGGTATCCACTTGGGAGACGAAATCCCAGACACACAACTGATCTAGTCGAGGTGAACGAAGCTGATAATCACAAACCTGGCCTGACCTTGCAATCAACGACCCATCCTTGTCAAGGCATGGCAGAATTGTGACCTCGTCACTGTCCAAAAGGGTATTCGGGTCATCGAATTCATTGGGGTCCAGGGTTTGCAGGTCGTCGGTGGTAGGTTCTTCCGCAGGTTCTTTGGAAGCATCGAACTCATTCTCTGAAAGCACTTGAGTGTCTAGTTCATCTGATGACTCGTTGACTGTCGAGGTATTGTTGGATTGGTCGTGCGCGGGATCTAGGATCTTGTTATCCTGGGTGGGGGAACCGGTTTGGTCATTTGTCAGTTGCTGGGCTTCGTACACAGAGCGGTAACACTCAGGACTGGGTAGAGTTTTGTTTATGTGGTTTTCGAACGACGTCCAATACAGGGGGCGAAATGTATGGCTAGTGTAGTGATCACCAAGATCTAACAAGTAAGAAGCGACCTGTTGTGCCGATAATTCTTGGTGGGTCATCACTGTGTATGCAGCACGGTTGAGCAGCTTCCGAGTTTTAATTGAGTGGTCATTGTCTTGGTTGTTTGGATCTGAGGTTACGTTGCGCACTGCTACCTCAACAGCTTCATAAGCGGCATGTGCTTTCAGTTGGGACTTTGTTATATAGTCAGTAATATAATACAGAATTGCTTTGGCCGACCCGCCAGAACCTATGAATTTGATATCATGATTGCATCGCAGAGCTTCCAGCATAGTAGAATTGTAGTTGTTAATCAAACTGTCTAGGCACCTGAGGGTTAACTCTCCAGTCGCTGGGTCAAATGTCGTCTTTTCACAAAAATTGTCTTCATACATATCAAACCGACAGACGAGCGGCTCTCCTGGCTTGCAGTATTTATAACAGGTCTTGGTGTGTTTATGAAACTGACTTGTTCTAACTAGATTCTGCAGGTCTTTACGCCTCCGTCTAGAGAACGACAGGCTTGATTCACCGTCTTCTTGTTGAACTCTTTTGACTGAGGCGGCTTTCTTGACAAAATCTGATGGGACACTTATAGTGTGGCCGTCAACGAGGTCAGGTATTTTGTTACTGATTGTGTCGTCGAGAAAAGCTACAACTCTTTCACGAAAGGGGCCATCGTCTGTCAACTTTTCTTGTAACTCGTTGGGATTCAAACCGCCTTCAACCCAGACAAGCATATGGCAATGCAGACTGCCGCGACCCTGTGCCTCAACGCATCCATAATACGCATTAACCACTCCCAGGATACCGGACTCAGGAACTGTGGCACGGGGGTTATAGCCTAGCATTGCCCTGATGAACGAGTTCATGAATCTATCAAAGAACTTGGCCCCCATGAACGGATCATTGCACATTTGGTGATATTGATTCCATTTTTTCCCGGGAATTATGTTTTTGCCACATAGCTCATCAATGTCCTCTTCACACCCTGGAAAAAGTTTGATAGCAGGGTTGTAAAGATCTGCAGGGTTTATAGTAATATAGAAGGAAGGAAGCCCTTTTTCAATCATGAGTGCACGTATCTCGTTGCACATATGAATTTTAGTTTGAGGAGATCCTTGCGCGTGGCCTGTGACAACGCGAACTTCATTCATCAACGAGAGAACCTGCCGCTCTTCGTCGCTGTTCCATGTGACAGAATCGCCTCTCTCCAATTGTGATGCCACGGCATGGATTGCAGTAGGACTAACACCAATGAATCTGTGTGACATGTTCTCATACGCCTTGCGTTTTATTTGCATTGCCATTCCTTTCAACATTGAGTGTCGTTGAAGCATGTTGAACGCAGAGAATAAGAATGATATGTGTTCTCGAAACCTTGGGTCGCGCAAACGAAGCAAGTGTTTGACGTGGGACTTCACCATAACGTGGGCCCTCGCAGGGTCATCTGGGCCACCAAGTCCATAAGGAAACAGCGTTGGATACATCATGGGGAAAAGATCAGGATTTTTAAACTCGTTAACGAAGCCGGGCTCATGTCTAAAGCGCAGGTATACACCGTTTTTTCTCTTAAGGTGCCGAAGAGCAGTGGCCCTCAGTTCGTGGCCAGGGGCGTCTGAACTCACATCCGCTATAACAACACGCTCGAAAGGTACGTCTGATTCCGACGCATCAGTAAGTTCCGGGATAATGTCAGATTCTGGCACTCCCAGTACCGGGAGCTGTGTGCCCAAGTCCAACTGATTTTCGTCCAACGACTCTCGGCTCATAGGGTCATAGCTCTGCATGAGGTTGTCTGCTTCACGATTATTTTGAACGTGATGGATATTGACTGGTAAAACCCCCTCTTCCGGTAGCGCACTAAGGACCTCTTCGTTAATCTCTACGTCTTTATACAAGTGATTGTTGATTTTTAACCATTGCAAGGCCTGTCAAACCTTGCCAGGACGAATACATAGAGGTTTGGCATTCGCTTTGAGCCAATCTTCAGTAGGTGGTCTTGGCCCAACGAATATAACACACACAGGGTTCGTAATCTCATCCATCGAAGGAGGGAGAACATTGGTGATTGACGTTGGTTGTTGGGGGTGGACTACAATGTGACCATGGAGCCCTCTCTGAGAAATCTTGCCTTGCTCGTTGTCCTCTTCCGACTGAAGCTTCAGCAAAAATACTTTCGTTCGGCATCGGGCCACCATGTTCTGCTCAACGGTGCTCAGATATTTCAATACCGAAGGCACAGCACCCAAGTACATGCGATTGGCTATCGCAAACGCTGGTACCTGTTTTTTCTTGAGCGCCGACATACAGGTCAAACACAAGTGGATCTGGTGATTGGCATCCGTGTTGTTTACCTCCATACCTGCAGGTTCAAGCAGCAGATTCGCGAGGGTCGAATGATCATGGAACTCACTGTCTGGGATTCGGAACCTGTTGGCCAACCACGGCTTAAAAGCTATTCCTCCGGACCTGTTTGGGTCGCGTCTCTCCGTAGCCATCATCAACAGTGTATCCAATTCTTCATCCAGGTCATCTCTCTCCGCATTGGCCATGTTGAGGTCTGGTCCAGTTTGTTCGACAGACATATGATCAACTGCTTCTTCATCCTGTATTGTTTCAATGGCATAACCGGGATCGTCTTGTTCGCAAGAATCATCCTCTTCGTCTGTGTCAGGATCATACACAAGCGGTGGTAGTTCAGTATCATCATACATGAGGCCATCTGTGGTCTCATGAGAAAGATCGTCTTCTCCATCTCCATCATCGTCTACTCCTTTCTCAACCTCAGCATCGCCTTCATCGGGGTCCTCAAGTGAATCAGATATTTTAATATCTTTAGAACGAAGGTCAGGCCACACAAGGAGACCAAGGTCAATGGAGGGGTTGTTAGCCGACACGGTCGAGCGATCTGCCAAGGGTTTGGGAACCGCGCACGAGGCACATACAAATAATTGACAACTCTCACTTAACATCTGGTCAAACTTGCGAATGAACCCGTCTTTCTGAGTCTGTGTTATGGTTGGTGGCCAATTGGCCTCATCACGCTCAAATATGTCGCCGCGTTGGGCATTGCTCATCATGACTCTCACCCCTTTTGTCGGAAAATTGATGGCCGGCTTGTAAGGCTGGTGGCCCTTCTGACCGCTTGTAAGGGCCGATTCGCTCCGTAAGGCTCCATAATAGGTATGGTGCCGCCATCAATGAAACTGCCTGACGGCTTGCAAGCGCCCACGAGGCCTCCTAAGCGGGTCACCAGTATACAAAACATATTCTAAGGTGGAACAGGTTTAGAAGTCAAAAGAGACGTGTTGTTGGTATTCTCTAATATGCTAATATACATGCTCCCCAATGTTCCTAATTCAGCCATGTCCACCGACAGTTGGATCAAGTCTAAACAAGCAATACTTCAGTACAATCTACCGCTCCGATGTCGGCCCAGTGACTCGAAACAAGTCAACGACCAATCTAGAGCCCGCAAATTTAACATGATTCAAGCTAACCAATCGCTGGGATGATATGGATACTGATTCGACACAAAAAGAAAAGGTGTGCGGATGATCATTTATGAGTACGACGAGGCTCGAGCTACTCAACCGAATTGGCCACTGGTGCATGGGATTACGATCCCACAAGGAACTCGGTAAAAACCGATGTCAGAATTCCAGCCAATAGCACTGGTCAACGCTGAGCGGAAGCCCAAATCCAGAAACTGAATATTCAGCACCTCAGCCTTCAGGTGGCTTATAGTAAGTAAGTTGAGTTGAAGTTAAGAACCATGAATGAAATCACTTCAAGTTCAATAACGGGTTGCGCCTCCATATTTTCGGAGCAAGCGAGGTTTTGGAGGTGTCTTTTCAAGTTTGCCTCTGCAGACTCAAGTACTCAGATCTCCCTCCAAACTCACGGCCACAAGCATATACGGGCCTAAATAAACCCGAGCCTCAGTCTTCTCATAGTTGAAATTTAACGGTCTATGGACACCCATGAAGGAATCTCAGCTATGGTGAATCCTGAGTCCCGTATCCTGTCCCGCAGTGGGGTTTTCCACGCACCCCGTGCTGATCCCTATCTCAGTTAGTGTATGTCTGGAGAGTATTGATGAATTGTAGCGACTACCTCCACTTTTGTGAACATGTTGACCCATTTCCTGTTCCAAAACTCGCAAAGTAATTACATGAGTGTCGTCCTCGCAGTGGCAAGTAGGTTATCATGTACCATTACGGCGAGCCGTTCTTTAGTGACTTCTCCCGCCTTGATTTTTGGCCGGTTATTGCCTCATTAGATGACGCTTCTTGAAGCAAGCCGAGTTGTTGTATGGCCACAAAATACTCATCATTCATCACTTGTACTTGACCCTTGAGTGGAGTGTGAAATATTCAGGTTCTCTCGAGTAAGATGCAGACCTGCGTCGCGCCAACTGATTGAAGAAAGATGTCGGATCACCATTGATCAATGATTTGTGTATTCGTGCAACATCAACATATTGAGCCAGCATAGTTAAATGCACAGTGAGATGAAACTAAAACCTCACATATTGACTATAAGAGAATTCTTGTGTTCTTGTAGATGCTTGCTAGAGGTGATAATCGAGTAGATTGTCCTTAAGCTTTGAGACGCAAAGTCTCCAGCTTTTATACAAGAGTCCTTGTCTATCTACAAGTCATAGAACATAGGTAAGTGAGAATATAGCATATGGTACATATTGCATATCAGTAAGCATAAGTGCTCGAAGAGCAGAGTGAGTAAGTAGGCATAGTCATACTAGCTTTCTATCTAAGTAATCTAGAGAGAAAGCTCAGTCAGCTTTGAACGCTATTGGGTGCAAAGCTGAACCTTGTTATAAACCATAGAGATAAGGTGTGAGTACTGACTAACTACAGAGTCTGTCTGAGTAAGTACAGGATCTTTCATACGAGTGCAAGTGTCATAGTGAAAGAGTCTATAAATAATAGACACGTAAACAACACGTCAATAAAGTGTATCACATGGTATTCACATGTTCAACACTCCCCCTCACTAAACTCTTATAAAGATTTGAGTTAGTGATACTACCAAAGATCATTTAGTCTAATGGTAATATTGGGTAACACCATTTTGGTGCATTGTGAGCGTGAGGTCCAGAGTTCAATTCCCAGGAGTGCCAAAAGGTAAAAATAGAATTATGATGTCATTAAGTTGCGCAAAAGTTGGAAATCTTCGCAGCCTAACTACGTCATAGTAGTGTGTGCAGGCCAAAAATTCAGCCCACAAAAACGTCCTTTTGAGCATTTTTACTGAAAATGAAGGCCTAAAGCTTGTCTAAACTTCTCGAATTTGACCTTGGCTAGGTTCTTTGTTAAAAGATCTGCAGGTTGGTCTGCAGTGGGTGCATAGTAGATAAGAACGTCCTTCTCAGCAACTGCATTCCGAATAAAATGAAATCTAATATCAATGTGTTTCGTGCGCTTCTCAGAGACTTCGTTACTACTGAGAAAGATAGCGCCTTGATTGTCGCTAACACAAGGTATTGATTGCATTGGATAGCCAATTTCTTCGAGTAGAGATTTCATCCACTTAATCTGACGTGTACAATCAGAGAGAGCCATGTATTCAGCTTCTGTGGATGATAGTGCGACGGTCTTTTGTTTCTGGGATACCCAGCAAACAGGTGCACTTGCAAGCTTTATAAGATAACCAGTCTGTGATTTACGGTCATCAATATCAGTTGCCCAGTCTGAATCAGCGAAGGCCACGAGTCCTCCATCTGATTTACCATTGACGAGATCGTATAAACGAGTGCCTACTAGGTATCGTACTATATGCAATGCCTTGTTCAGGTGCTCGCGACTTGGATTCACACTGAACTGAGACATCTTGATTACGGCAAAAGATATGTCTGGACATGTTCCCAACGCCAGATAGAGTAATGAGCCAATCACAGATTGATATCTTTGGCGAATAATGGGATCAACCGGTTCAGTATTCTTCACCGGGCTGTAACCACTAGGTAAAGGTGTGGCTGCAGACTTGGCATTTATCATTCCGAATCTGCAAATAATTTTATCGAGGTAGTCCTGCTGGTCTAAGACGATTGTGCGGTTCTTTCGATCGCGAGAAATTCGCATCCTCAGGAATTCGGTAGGCTCGCCTAAGTCTCTGCATTCCCATATCTTTTTGAACTCTTCCTTTAGGTGTATCATTAAGGCTTTATCGTTGCCCATGAATAAAGCATCGTCAACATAAACAACGGCAATAACAAGTTTGCCTTGTTTCCTGAAGACATATACGCCAGCATCGGACAAGCATCTCTTGAATCCTAGACGTTTCATAGATTCAGTACACTGATGCCACCAAGCTCTTGAAGCTTGTTTCAGTCCGTATAATGCTTTGCGCAACCTCCAAACCTTGCTGGAGTCCGTAACGAATCCTTCAGGTTGTTCCATATATATCTCCTCTTCTAAGGCACCGTATAAGAATGCGGTTTTAATGTCTAGCGCTGTGATTTCCCAGTCTTCAAGCGCTGCTAATGCCAATAGAAGTCGTACAGTTTCAAACCGTACTACAGGAGAGAACAATTCGTTAAAGTCTATCCCTTCCTTCTGCGAAAATCCTTTCGCTACAAGTCTGGCTTTAAATCTGCCATCTGACTTGACATCGAATACCCAACGAGATCAAATTGGTTTACGGCTTTTGGGTCTAGGAACTTCCTCAAAGACATCTCTTTCCTTGAGTGATTGAAGTTCAAGTCTGCATGCTTTCTGCCATTTAGGGATCTCCTCTTTGGGACGTTTGAGGATGTCTTTATAAGACCATTCCCTAACTGTATCATAAGCGCTTGACTGCATCCCATGCAGGGCATGCGCTTGAGAAAGCAAATAATCCATGTAATTAACTCCCCCTTCCTGAGCAAGAATAGAGACGTGTCCTTCTTCCCCTGTGTCCATATCCTCACCCTCATTTTCGTTGGGTGGAGGATCCATCTCCTCATCATGAGGAGCTGGAGGATTCTCGCTTTCTGGCACAGGAACCTGATTATTTGGTATTGTTTCAGGCTCATTCGTCGGATTAATCTGACTTTGCCAGTGAGCGTCGGACTCAATATCTCTTTCTACTTGTACAGGATGTCGGTTTCCGTAGACATTATTAGTTCTAAGTCTTTCTGGAAGGAGTCTAGTACGTGGAGGGTTCCTTCGTGGTGGAGGTGGAGGATATAAATTCTCCCACTCTCTTTGATGATCGCGGCGGAAACTGAATGGATTGTCATCAGTTTGTGTGTTTCCTTGAGTTGTATTGCGATTCAAATTAGAAGGACCGGCAGTACTTGGATCAGGGCCATACTGATTAGGTACATTACTGGGACCTTTCGGTGATCCAGGACCATCAGCAGGTGGCGGATGATTGTGCAAATCATCCATCGGACCGTGATCCGTATTGGGAGGAGGATCTCCCCCTGGCATATGACCGTCGTCATCAGGCGGAGGAAGATCCAGATCAAATGGTGGGTGACCGTCGTCTTCACCATTGTGATCATGGCCGTCGAATGGGTATGAATTGAAGGGTACAGAACAGACTGGTTCGTTGGTATTGTCGAATTCTATAGATCCGGGTTTTTCTTTTTGACATTTTGGAAACCAATTTTCGTCAAAGATGGCATGTGCAGCAACATAAATTGAGTTGTTGGTTGTTTGGAAAAAACGATAAGCTTTTGATCCCTTCTCGTAACCGATAAAGATCATGGCCTCGGATTTCGGAGCCAGCTTGTTTTTCCGTTTAGGTATTTGTGCGTAGGCACCACAGCCAAACGTTCTAAAATAGGAGACGTCAGGCTTTTTGCCTTCGTACAACTCAATTGGGGTTTTAAACTTCCTTGCGCAGATCGGAGTTCTGTTATATGTATGGACAGTGGTGAGAATTGCGAACTCCCACCAGCTTTCAGGGGCACAAGCATGAAAGCGCATTGCTTCAGAGTTTTCTCGCAGAGTGCGATTAAACCTTTCAGCGCGTCCATTTTGTTGGTGAATATGCGGAGCAGAAGTGTGAAATACCACTCCGTTATCAATGTACCATTGTTTTTGGGCGTTCGATAGAAACTCCCCCCCTCGATCAAAGCGTAGCTTCTTAACCATTTTGCCTGTTTGGGTCTCGACTTCCTTTTTCCAGGCTTTAAGGTTTTGATCGGTATCATCCTTGGCATACAACGGATATACCCAGCCATGAGACGACTTGTCGTCGATTATGGTAAGGGCAAACTTCTTCCGATGGTATGACAAAGTAGGGAATTCTAACAAATCACAATGGACAAGCTCCAGAATCTCCGTAGCACGTTTGTCAGAAGCAGGATAGGGTTTGTTGTTCATTTTGCCTTTGGCGCAACCACGACAAATCCCTTCCTTCAAAGGGAGAGCCTTTCCCTTTGGAAAACCCTTAACGTTATCTGCTAACTTCTTAATAACGTCTTTGTTGGCGTGACCAAGACGTCTATGCCATACAGAAAAATCTATGACAGCAAAAGACATGACAGATGCGAAGGAAGTTACTCCCATAAGTATCTTCGCATTCATCCATCGTAAGTTATCCTGGTCATGGCTCGGATAAAAGCTCATGAGTAAGGAGTTGTCTTTTCTGTACCGGATCTGAGTCTCTGGATGGTTCCCGATGGTATAATATCCATCTCTTTGGAATTTACCATCTGAAATAATGTGATGTGGGCTATTGGGTTGGTACAACACTGGAAACAATTTTGTGACCTTAGTCACTCCCTGACTGGTAGTGTGTTGGATGAGAACAGTACCAGAGCCTCGGATTTGGATGTTGGCTGCATCGCCTGCTGAGGTTGTAATGACTAAAGGGTAGGCAAATTCCTGATAATCTGAGAAGTCGCTCATGAATGGAGTCATGTGCATAGAAGCACCGCTATCAAGTAGCCAGGCTTCCTTCGTATTCTCAATATATGAATCACTCGCAATTAGGTTGCTGAAAGACATGACATTTGTCTCAACAAATACAGAACTATTAATACAACATTCGGATCTACTTAATCCTAGAATGTGATGGTGGTATCGGTGGTGTCGATAGTTAGCGTTCTGTATCTCATGCTTATCAGCGAGTGACTCATTATCAGGAACTGAAGATACTTGCCAGTCTCCACGGTCATTACTCTCCTCCCATGCTTCAGGATCATCAATACCGTTATCTCCGTACCAGTCTTCTCCGCCGTAAGAGTATCCAGAATCTCCATCACTTTCGTCATCAGCATCATGATTAAAGTCATCAGATGCACCTATGACAGTGAAGTTGTCTCGGGTAAGGTCGAGAGGGCTAGGAGATCGGAGATCAATCACGGTTGAGGGGCGTAGTCCAGTATCTGCATCAGGGTCGTGAGATATGATACTGATGTTGCCAATATAGGTATTGGTGGCAATTGTACGCGGAACCGGATTGAGAGGGCGATGTAAGGTAGCTGGAGATTGAACTGGTTCTGCTCCCTCGTTATCTGTAGTGGTATTCCTCGGATCATTCTGAGCAACAACCCAGGGATCAACCTCGGCATGATCATTGTTGCCGAGAGGAGAAGCACCACGAAAGGACCGAGTGGGAGAGCATGGAATAGGGGGTGCAGAAACAGGTCGCATGATTGCCTGAGCGATAGCATGTGCGGTGGCGATAGTGTGGGAAATGAATACCCCCGGATCAATATCTGAAGGAGGAGGAAGTGGTGGCGAGTTGGAACGGTTAGGAACTTCAGCAGTTTGTGCCTGTGATGCTGAAAGGTCAATACAGGGCACAGGGTGCATCCAGCCAGATAGAGTGGTTCGTCGGTCAAATTGATCACGAAGATTTAATCGAGGGACAAAGCGAACATTGCGTTTGTTGTTCTGCTTGTAACCCCCCCTTTGACCTCGAACTGACTGGTTAGAAGCTGTTCCAAAAAGCCAATCTCCTTCTGTTCCTAGTTTGATGTGCGCTCCCCAGAAGACCGGGTTGTATACTTGGACTGGGATTGGAGTTCGGGTGTTGCGTATTCTGAAAACTTCAAGAACCGAAACACACTCAGGGTGTGCTTCGACGATCTTGACCCAGTTGGTGGTGTTGATTTCCAAAATAGCCTCCGATAGATGTTGAACATCCCAAGTCCAGAAGCGGGTCTGAGAAAAAGCGCGGACTGTGAGAATAGGTTCGCATATATTCTGCAGGTATAGTGCATGCCTCGGCGTGAGGTTATGGCAGGCACGGTGCAGAATTGGATAGACGACTACGCGAGTAGTGGTCCGGATCATGATGAATATAAACTCCGGACTGATGTTCCTACGCTTCACAATATCCATGATTTCCCGGTACCGCGTTTCGTCTTCCCAGTTACTAGTTGCACCTCTGAAAGGTACATCAATTGGCAGTGGGAGTCTGATATCGCAAATAGTAGTGGGATACTGACTCCTGCGTAGCTCAGATCTTCCCATGTTTCGTACATTCTCTTGTGTGTATAGAATGAGAAACTGGGAGATAGATTGCTGATTTGCCGGTGTGTATGGGAAGTCACTAGGAGCGAAGGTCGGGAAGTAGATATCAGGAACAGATTCGGGAAGTGGAGGTGCCCATGGGGCATAGGGATCGTTTACATCATGAGGTGGCCATTGACTCGTCGTGGGAATAGGTGGCTGTTCAACAACTTCTCCTTCTTCGAACTCAGAAGATGAGTCAGAAGAGATCTCCATGTCGATCTCGTCAGTTTCAGAGAGAGTGACTAAAGAGGGCATGGAGGAGTGCTCGCTATCGGTATCAGTATCAATAGCGTCGAGAGGGTTTGTTGAGATGTTTGCCATATAAACCCGTAATGGAGCCATGAGTTCCTGGTCAAAGGTGGCACAAGCAAGGTTAGCAGAAAGGTGCCAACCGTTCTGCTTTCCTTGATTATTCTGCTTTTTCTTGCCAGCTTTTCCTTTTCCCTTGCCTTTTCCTTTCTGCGATTGTTGATTATGGTTACCCTGGTTATTATTATTCTGCTTTTGGTTATTATTACCATTACCAGAACGATTGTTATTCTTCCGGTTGTTGCTGCGGGAAGAATTCCCACCAGGTTGACGGTTCTGGCGGGACCAGGGTGGAGCAGTAGAAGGAATGAAACGATGAATGCCAGAAATTCTGGCGGCAAGAGCAGATTCATGAGCACCACGACGTCTGTTCCACTCGTTTGTGATTAGTGCAATCAACTTGACTACCTTGAGATCCTCCTTCTTTTCCTGAATTATCTTCTGCTTTAGCATTTCCCATGGTCCAGTAGGAAGCTTAGCAATGACAATGAGGACAAAGAGGGACTCGGGAATATCAACACCCAGTACCTTAAGCTCCTTCCTCTTTTGGTCCATCTTGGTGATGACCGGGAGAGGATTCTGATTGGAGAAGAAGGTGGCGTGGTGAAATTCCTCATAAATATTAAGTAGCCGGGCCGTATCTTCCTGCCCGAAGGCTTTCTGGAAGTTCTCGATTGTTTCCTTGATGTCATCAGTCATCAAGGACTCGAAGGCCTGATTAACCCGAGATTTAAAAACGCCAAGAGCCTTATTGTTGCGTGTATACCATTCTGCATACCCAGATGCAGAAGCAGCTGGCTTGGTTTCAGTAAGAACCTGAAAGATTCCCTGCTGCTGCAGATATGCCGTATACTTATAGAAAAAGGCATTCCAAATGGCGCTGTCCTTTAACTCCGGGATTGTCATGATTGCACCAGATCCCGCCGGGAACGAATCGGCAGCAACGTTCGCATAAATAGGGTGATCCGGGTTTCCAAAGACAGGTATGGCAGCACCTCCTTGGGCATTAGTGATGTTGTAGGTATGGCCAGGAGGTTGGAAAGACCAGAAAGTGTCGGAATCAGTAAAGCCCGGAGGTGCCGGCTCAGTCCTTGGAGAAGAAGTAGCTTGAGGGCTACCGGTACGAGAATTGTGTTGAGAGGAGTTCTGAGACATATTTCCTAATTGAACAGAAATCTGCGAAAATCCCATGAGCATGATGAAAAAATAAAAGGAGAAAAATTGGGATTTCAACAGATGCCGCTAATAGGTCACAGGTCCCAACAGGTGCAGGGATTGTTAATCTGGTTACGTAGAGTAACCTTTCCAGTGTGTGTCTGGTGTGTTTCCTTCTTGCTATCTGGTCTCAATCCCAGACTAGCGTTAAAGTCATCCATATGCCAAAGAAGGTTATTAATAGACCAGACCATGGGACCATAGGCAGCTACCTTTAGTAACGCTGGTGCCTGGTACAAAGATCTACTAATAACTTGGAAACGAGTTCAGGGCATACAGGTTTTGGGATGTCCCGGTACATACTGAAAATGGCCATGCGATAATCTATAAGATGTATTGTAAAAACCCCAGTTGTTCGGCACAATGGCCTACGCCATCATACAGACTAGTTTAGAAGCATAGTTGTATGACAGCTCAAAAGGTGCCACTCCAGCCGAAGCTGTACAGCCGTGGACCACCCCCAACAGTTAGATTTCTTCAGCATTGTGCCGTGGCAATTTATGGCCAGAGCATCAACCTGGGTTATTCAAGACCAAGACAGGTCCGACAAGTCAGAAGCAGGTCTGGTCCTGAGAGAAAATGAAGACCAAATCAGTATGTACAATCGTGCGTGCAACATGCATGTACAGGGACATTAAGTGGAACCAGAAAAGGTGGACTGCCTAATCCTACACCAGATAGCCCAACTCATCGCTAGAGACTCTATAGCCAATATGGGTATAGACATCCGCTAGGACGGTGGTGACACACGGAAAGTGTTTCAACTACTCCGATCATAACGTCGACCTGCCCGCCTGTTGCGGGGCCCATAACCTATTGAGCCAGCATAGTTAAATGCACAGTGAGATGAAACTAAAACCTCACATATTGACTATAAGAGAATTCTTGTGTTCTTGTAGATGCTTGCTAGAGGTGATAATCGAGTAGATTGTCCTTAAGCTTTGAGACGCAAAGTCTCCAGCTTTTATACAAGAGTCCTTGTCTATCTACAAGTCATAGAACATAGGTAAGTGAGAATATAGCATATGGTACATATTGCATATCAGTAAGCATAAGTGCTCGAAGAGCAGAGTGAGTAAGTAGGCATAGTCATACTAGCTTTCTATCTAAGTAATCTAGAGAGAAAGCTCAGTCAGCTTTGAACGCTATTGGGTGCAAAGCTGAACCTTGTTATAAACCATAGAGATAAGGTGTGAGTACTGACTAACTACAGAGTCTGTCTGAGTAAGTACAGGATCTTTCATACGAGTGCAAGTGTCATAGTGAAAGAGTCTATAAATAATAGACGTGTAAACAACACGTCAATAAAGTGTATCACATGGTATTCACATGTTCAACACAACAGTTGCAATAGCTAGGTCAAATGATCAAGGCAAACTGGAATCAGTGGGTGGGGAGTGGACATATCCTACTTGAGTCTACAGGGTGGTGGGGAGAGATAAAATGGTGGTCAATGGCCCAGAAGCAAAGCAAGCTGACGGCACTCAGCCCAGGTGACTCTTACATCGTCATATTGATGTTATGCTGAGAATATATGTACTGTTAAACCTGCAATATACAGGCTGAATCTTGCTTGAGGCATAGTGAACTCAGCTGAGCCTGGTCAGGTATTGTAAATGGCAGGTAGATAGTTAACATAAACCAATTTTCTTAGTTAAATAAGGTCATATGGCCTAGTGGAAAAAAACGCGATCTCGGGCAGCTGCCTTACAAGGTCAGGGTGCGAGAGTTCGATTCCGGGGGTTCTCAGTAAGTAGGTCGTCAGGGTCAGGGCTCTTACGATATGGCTTTTGCCTGCCTTATGAGGGGCTTGCCGCCGCCTCTTATGATAAGTCGCCGTTTATTGTAAGCGCTTGTATTGAATTTCATCTTGTCGAGCCTTACGGCCCTTATCAGGCCTCATCAAACCGATAAGATTTTTCCGACATTTCCTGCCCGGACCTTTTTAATGTAATTATAGACGGTACGACGGAGCTGGCGGATTGAAGGCTGTTGTTGATGTCCTTGAATGGACACTCTTAATTCAAGGTGATGAATCAGACGCACGAGTCCACTTCCTGAGAGCTTTCGAGTCATCATTGTCAACAGAGCGACACAGGTCTCTTCCTTTGTGGGGTGATCCATTTTGTCGTGATGAAAAAGCTGCCTTTGTGACGCGTGGCACCCAAGAGGGAGTCCGGTGGCCCCCCTCTCCAAGGTACATTTACCCGATGACAAGTGGTCCGTGATAAGGGACAAACTTTGATCCTTGGTTGTCCGGGACGTGACGGCGATACCATGAGCCTGCGAAAAAGCGTGCAAAGCAGAAATCTTCATTTTATGCAGTGTGGCCACAGACTCCTCTAAAGAATAACTGGTTTCGTCAATCAAACGAGTGCGAAGAGTGAGTATGTGGTCCACGACGCCGGTACATTCAGGCATGCCGAGTGATTTGCATAGCGTAGAACGCTGGCTACCTTCGAAAGAGGGCATATATGTGAGTAGCGCATTGCATACAGCAAACTGAAGGTGAGCTTTGGACGAGTAGGAGGAAGCAAGATGTCCACATGCGCGAGATGTTTCTGCAGACCCAAAACACGAGCCTGATAAAATGTGTTGGGCAAGCGCTGCCTGGCATTCCGACAAATCGAGAGTATCCATGGGGACAAGATGATCATTCAAAATGACACGTAATGATGCAACATCGCGATTGAAAATATACTGGGAACAATTTTCATTAGATAGAAAGTCTGAGAGGGTGGGGTTCGCGAGTTTGGACAATGCACGTTGAACGGAAGGACCAGCCTGCATAGAGCGGTATTCCAGCAGGCGAGCATAACCTCCAGTTGCAGGGCGGGTAAGGGAAGGACAAAGAAATGCAGGGATCGTGGCAGAAGCAGAGGAAGAACTTGGTGAATGTGAATGAAAAGAAGACGGCGACGATGTGGCTGCAAAGTGAGTGGGATATGCTGCGTTGTAAGAAGATGCTGCGGGTATTAAAGGGGGCTGCTTAGACACAGGTTGTGAATGGGTATGCTGCTCAAATGCTGCAGGTGGGCTAGAACCGCCGACGACATTTGTCACCGGTGGGTGGGTCGGTAAGTATGTCCCTAAACACAATGAGCTCGGTAAATACCAGAAATTTAGGAAACTCACTCAAATGACGAGGAAGTGACGACGAGTGAGGTGTGGGCATTGGCAAGCCAGTAGAGTGGGCTTGTGCGACTGGAGAGATCATAAGTAAAATAAGGGGCGAGCTCTTTGCGCTCACCTAGGGCGACGAGCGGCACCGAGGGCGGGACAGACACAAGTATCTGTTCAATATTGATTGATGTGATTTGAGATACAGTCTTGAGCCAATCGCTACCCAGAACAACATCATATGTGTCTCCGTCAGACATTGGTATACGAGCAGGACGCAGACGTATGCGAGTGGCGGGAATTGACGATATAGGGAGCTCGATTCGATGATTGGGTTGGTTAACGAGTTCATTGCGATGAGTGGAGAGGAACACAGAAGAGACAGCTGAAAATGGCTGTGACGGGCTGATTGCGAGACGACAGAGGATACCGTTGACGGTAGCCATGGTACGTGAAACTGGAAACGGGCGTCCACGTCTTTTATAAACGAAAGTGTCGACGACGGCCGCACGACGCTGAAAACAGGAAAAGAGATGGCGTGATCAAAAGGAGAGGGACTCAGGGAGGAGGTCACGAGAAAGCATGATATAAGTGTGACTTTCACGTGTAGAGGGCCAATTTTGCTCGACCTCGTTTCAAAAAACGGCCTGGTCTAATTACTTACGTAATAAACCCTCTACTGTTTTACAGTAGCGGGAACACCATTCCCGAAATGACCAACGCTACTACTCCCAGCCATATTTCACCATCTAATCCCGGATCCTCTCGAGGCAGTCTGGGCAGCAAAAGGAAGGCTGACTCGCCACATCTCGACACACCCTCGCAATCCCAACCCCCACACCCCTCCTCGCCTCGAAGGTCATCCAATATTAACACATCGCCCAAAACTAGCACTCTTGATGATGCTCGCCAGCAACTGTTGAAACAGTATGAACACGTCGCCGAGAAGTCGGTCCAGGACTTTCTCAACGATCACGTCCCCCCCGTCGCCAACGCTGTTGTTGACCAAGTTATGACCAAGTTGGAGGAGAAAGCATGCACCATGGATACGATCCCCCACGTCGCCAACGCTGTCGTGGATGAAAAGACGAAGTCACGGAAGCGGAAAGCACGCAGAAAGAAAACGAAAAGTGATACGACTCCTCCACCTCCACCACCTCCACTCCAGAAAGGGCGAGTCAGCGGTTACGACGCAGGAACACCTTCGAGCAAGCAGGAAGCGGAAGCCCAAGCTTTTAGGCCACTTTACAACCTCATAACAGCCGTTGTTGAACTCGCAGCTGAACTCAACGGGTTCCGTTCGGTCACCCATAGCACGAGGCAGGAACGTATCTCTGGAGAAAAGCCGAACTCTTCCCGCCCAGACTCCTTCCTCTACCTACATTCCGGTCTCCTGAAACATCTGGGATGGGAACAGCTTCTGTGTCCTGGGGAGCTGAAGAAGAAACCAACTGACAAAAATGTGCTAGACGTGGGTAATTTGGAGTTTACCTTGACGTATCACTAACCATTTCTCCTCACAGAACTGGGCTAAGGTCCTATGGAGCATGCACCATATCATGCGGAATGATCCCTGCCGACTCTTCACGTTTGGTTTTTCCATGGAGGACGACCAAGCGAGACTTTGGTATCATGCGCGGTCTGGCGTTTTCGTTTCTCAACCCTTTGACTGGATTAAGGTAACTCATCGCTGTCCCAAAACGACATATAACCATTACTGACTTTGTGGCATAGGACCCTAAGCCCCTTGTCAGGTTGATTCTTGCGTTGACCCTGGTCAAGTCGGAGCACTTCTCTCTTGTTGCGTGTCAGGACCTCGAGGTTCGCCCGTCTCCTCTATGTGCATCTCACTCGCAGGCTGAAGTTACGCAGGCTGCGGACGAACCAATAACGTTCTGCGACCAACCCCAAGAGTCATCTCTTGGCAGCAATGTAATTGATTGGTTATATGCCAACCATCCCGACTACCTGGAACGAATCGGGATAGATTCCAAGATGAAGAGAGTCTTGGATGAGGACGGCAATATCCAGTACGAAGTCACCGTAGACGGCGTAGTTTTCGTCACAGAGGAGATCCTATGTAATTTCAAAGCCGATCATGCGACAGGCCGTTGCACGCGCGTGTGGGTAGTCTACGTGAAGGGGGGCAGCAGGGATGAAAAATTCGTCTTGAAGGATGTTTGGCTGGAAGAGGGTGCCCGAGTCGAAGGCGACAAGCTTAGAGACCTGGCGGACCTAATCGAACAGGACGAGCGCCCTCACAAAATACCAGTGGTTGAATGGCATAGAGACCATCTACTGCACGTGCACGTGGATGAGAAGCTCAACCAGAAGGTGCCCGGCTTCAGTCATAAACATAGATTCATTCACCTATCCTCCAAAGCGCCGGGCTACGCAGCTGCTAGCTCTATCCATTCCGGGTCTCAGAGAGCGGAATCCCGTGGTGGCCCAACCCGGGTAGCACGTGTGCAGGGAAAACCCAAATTCGACGCTCCAAACCGCTTCCACTATAGGATCGTATTCAAAGGGAAAATGACACCGCTGGAATCAGTTCCTTGCCGCCAGAAGGCCCTTGCTGTGCTCTTCGGGATCTTTCGAGGTTCGTCCAAATGGTTGTCGAACTGGACGATCTTCTCTAACCAGCCGCTGCGGCCAGCATGTCAGGTCTTATGGAAACACAAGAGGGTGCATCGTGATATCAGCAGCTGGAATGCGTACTGGGATCCCGTCTCACAAACTGGTCGGCTTGGGGACTACGACTACCTCGTTGAATATGGTGAAGCCGGGACAGGAACTCTGAAGACTGTAAGTAGTCCCAGTTTCCAGGTGACTGGCACCCACTGACACCGCACAGGGTACCCCTCACTTTTGGTCAACTGAGGTGGAAGCGGGGGCATATCTGTACGTTGCAAAACACGGGCCCGATTTTGAAAAACTGCAAAACAGAGTTCAAGGCGTGGATTTGCTGCAGGGCCCAAGTCGGAGCCCGGCCTTGGCGCAGCTGGAGGAGCGAGGGGAGTCGCCGGAGTCGGGGAAACAGCCGAAGTTGAAGTTGGAGTTGAAGTCGGGGGAGCAGCCGCAGCCTACCCCTATCTTCCAGCACAATCTTCTTCATGACCTGGAATCAGTGTTCTGGGTCAGCTTGTGGACCTATCTGTACCTCATTGGCCCGGAGGACAGAGTTGATGGGCAAGCCGATCTGGTTAAAGAGGGGCGACAAATACTCTACGAACAGGCCTTCCCTCCTCATGACGAAGAGTTATCTCAATTACACTTGCGTGGCAGCTTCATAGGTTCATACGCACCGGGTGCATCGAGCTCTTTCCTAATCTATGTTGCGAGTTCTGTTTCAGACCCCGACATTCGCATCATACTCGAACACCACTATGGCAATTTCAGACCTGAAATTACCGCGTGCTTCGATAAGTTAGAGAACAGCCTCCTCTTCGTTTCTGGTTCCCCCATTCCCTACGAACATCCTGTCTTCGACGTTGCGATACTCCTTGTGCAGAAGGCACTTATGGAGATCCTGAATGCGTTGGGTAGCCGCACCTTTCCCGTAACGCCGCTCTCGAAACACCGTGTAGTGCTCGAGCACCACCCTGGGCCTGACGACCACGAGAGGTGGTCGGATGATGAAGACACCGTGGTCCCTAGCACCCAGCAGTCATTCGCCAGTGGTAGCACAGCGCTTTCCAGATCCTCTGAACCCCCCAACAAGCGACAAAAGGGACCCGTGTGAAGATTGAGGATGATGATGAACAGTCTTTCTCCACGGTTTGTCACGTAGGCCTCCGTAGCACTGTCCTTGCGGGCTTGTTGACCGTCATGTGTTTCGCGTAGTGTAAATAATCACCTATCAATAACCACCTATTCATGATCTCGCCTCCAAGCCCACGCCTTTGAAACCATTTGCCACGCTACGGATTCGGGCTGATCCGAGTCACCTCACTCGGACTACAAGACGCAGCAAATCTCGTCATGATCAAGGGTTGTACGTCCTACGTTTTACCTTTTGCGTGCCGCTACCCCGTATCTCGTGAACCATAGACTCTTTTTTTCTGCAACAAGTAAATTTCGAAATACAGGTTTGATTACTGCTGTATCTATCTATTATCTATTATACAATTGTCGAAGAACCCTAATAAACCCTAGCGAGCCCTAACCCTAGTCTGCCCTATCATGAGCCCTGCGCGCCTCCTGCCCCGGGCCGCGCTTTGACCAGAACCACTATCTTCCCCGCTCCTGCACATGAATATACAACGTTTCTAAGCCCATAACGTCTATTGCGTGTCGAATATCCTGTGGTTCTGTTTTGTAGTAGGCCTTGGTGAGTTTTGCTCATGATTTGGAACCGCCGTTATCCACTATCATTTGGTCCGTAGTTTTCATAGTTTAACTCTACTTTGCTTTCTGCATACTCCCTTACCCGTGTTTACTATTGGTTCTAATCTGATTTTATCTGTTTCAGATTCATTTTGAGGCCTCGGGACTACCTGAACAACAATTTCCTCCTGATTAAACCAAGCGTAAGTTGCAGTCACTAATCAAAATGGTCGCAGTCCAGACGTACTGCTTCGTCATCACCACCATCATCACTATCCTCGTCACAAGAGGTCTCCATGTCTTCTTCATCGAGAACTTCAACTCCCTCAGAAATCACCGCATCGACGTCACTCATAAACAGAGCAAAGACCCGTTTGGAGATGCAACGGTGAGTGCGAACCCTTTCATCAACTCCCAGTTGAAGGTTGGCCAGACTAGCCGACAGCTCGAGGGGATGGTGGGAACTACGCACAACTGAAAGCAGAGTCTGAGTCATCTATGGAACAGACGGATCGAGGCAACTCACTCATGTTTAGCTCGAAGAAATTATCACTTCGCACGGTAAGCTTTGGAATCGCATACTCCCGTTTGTTAGCAAGGATGTCCTGGAGAGAAGTTGTGGATGTAAAGGATCCGGTAGCCAAACGTGGGGTTTTTGTAGGGCCATTGACTTGCCCCAGGTTTGTGAAGGATAAGAGCTGCAAGGGCAACTGCTCATGAATTGCGAAGGCAGTGTGAGAGGGAGGTTCCGGTAAGCTATAACCTCGTGACCGAAGCTGATTCGTGAGATGCAGGACGAGCTCTGATACCGTGGTGGCGACTGGAGGATTCTGAAACCGGTGGCTGAGTTCAAGATAGTCGAGACAGTGACCAAAGGACTCGCGATGGCGTTGATATTGAACAAGATGTCGCGGAAGACCAAGCCTCTATATATCTCACGAGATTAGCCTGATTTGAAAAGGGAAATAGAACACCACGCACGTTCAGAACCGAAGTTGGAGGTTGGGGCGGATAGATGTTGACTTGCAAGTTCACAACAAGAGTACCCTCCGCGGCTACAGCCAGACAATCATCGATTTTTGGAGCACCGGTCTGAGAGATGAGACTCGGTGGACGCTTGGCCTTACCGCGAGGCCTCTTCCTTTTCGAAGGCAGAGAATCTCGGGCATGTTGAGTGCAATCAGCGTTTGCTCGTTGGACAAAACTTATGGAAGGGAATCCGGTACTGGTGGTGACACGCTCGCGGCCTTGGAAAGAGGGAGATGAAGACGAGGATGAGGATGAGGACGAAGCTGAAGATGATGAAGCCACGGCGTTGAGCATCTGCACGCTCGTGTATGGAACTATACGGCCGCTTGATGCTGACGGCATTGACGTTGAGTTCGGGGAACCAGTAGTAGCCAAAGGTGCATTCAAAGATGTCGAGGAGTTGAACGATATGAGGGGCTGCGCCTGAACTTCAGACACCGCGGTAGTAGTCTGAGATGGAAGAGACGGCCGGGACGGCTGGGACTGAACGGGAGCTGTACCAAAGGGACTGGTTGAAGACGAGACGGTAGAGGACTGGATGGCATCCAGGAAGGACTGCAATGATTGGCCGTTGTTCACTGTTCCGGGAATCGTCACCAGCGGTTGAGTCGGCTGGGTCTGTTGTGGGGCCTGAAGATTCCTGAGTGCTGGTATAAACGAGAAGAGTTGGGACATGAGGTCGTCCATATGGGACTGTGTGGCAGGAGGATCCATCCTGCCAAACCTATGATAGCGGGCGCCACGAGTTGAGTATTCTGCATTGAACCGCACCAGAAAGGAGACTGACCTCTGAGCAGAAAAAAATAGAACAATTCAACGAGCGGCGTGGCGAACAAGAGGCTGAATGAAAGGTAGAAAAAGACAAATGAGTGTACGCGTTCAAGGAGAGACAAAATTGACTGGTCGTTCTTCAATGGACGATTAAGTAGTAGAACGAGCTCAATAGTATCTGAAAATTCACGTAACCATCCTAACACCCGATCGAGACTCATCTGACAGTCGATAGCATATCCTCCGAACACTTCTTATATGCCTCCTTACACTCTCATCGTCGCTCCTGACAGTTATTTGTGAAATTCGGGCACCTTTTTTGTGACTTCCTGACACTGTGTAGAATTGTAGACACAGAGTACACGCCTAGCAGTACGTCGCGACAAATAAGAGGTAGGAATGCCTGTTGAGTGGTAGGACAATGGAAGTACAAGTAGGCCAGTGTATAAGGAATACGGTCTACCTCGGGTACCAGTAGGTCGACGCCGGTTCGGGTAGTCGGGTAGACTCCTGAATATTTGATGAAAAATAGTCTTATAGTTGCGGTTCAAGTCGCGACTATTGCCATATGGGCCGACGGCTCCAACTAAGTTTACCGGAAGTGGCCGTATTGGGTTCTAAGTACCTTGCGCATGCGATGTCTGTCAAAAGTACTTCCACCTTCTTTCTTCCCCGATTTCCTCCTGGTATTAACTCGTTGCGGTCTACACCGAAATATTCTTGAGCCACAATACTCTCCAATGGATTCAGACCAAGTTGACACCGAAAACTATTTATACCGCAAGGCTTGTTGAGCACGACCGGATAGGCATACAAATACACAACGGATAATCATACAAATCAAGTATCGCCGAGTCCTCCAGAATTCTACAGCGCCTGAATCGACGGGATGGGACCAACGGGATATATTCCAGTGGGGTTGTACTGAGGGGGACGAACACGGTAAACTTCACTCCTGCAACTTCAGTGGACGACTTACATCGGGGTGGTGGTAGTAACCAGCCTTGATATGCTGGAAGTCAATGGGCTCGCTGAAGCTCTTGTCATTCCAGTACAGATTCTTCATCCAGCTGCCATGCAACAAGCCTCATTAGTTGTATAGAAGTACAGAGAGATCATTGTGTCCACGCACCGGTTGATGTTGGGATATCCGTCACGAATATTGCTGATGTTGCACTTGAATAATCCATGGTAGGCGACATCGAATCGGATCTGGGAGTGCCCAACACCAGTCGTGTCAGAAGTTCCCCTCAAGGAGAAGGAATAATCAACCAACCGCTGTGGCATAAAGACGAACGTCCGCCTCCGTGAGGCGGTCTCCAACAAGGTACGTCTTCGACCCTTCCGCAAGAATTTTCTCTATCCGATCGAGACCCTCGAAGACTCCCTTCACATTCGCCTCGTACGCGTCCTGTTTCTGTGCAAATCCTGAGCGGTAGACGCCATCTATATCTTGCGGTAAATCCCAGAGCCAGAGCAGAGCATGCAACCAGAAGACGTACTATTGATGCTGTGATACACCCACTCATTCAACGAGTCTATCTCTCCCCTCAAATCCTCCGGGTACAGATCGACCTTGGCATACTCATCGGGAATCATATCATTGAACGCTGTGTTGAAGATGCGTATGATTTCAGAACTTTCGTTGTTTACAATCGTCTCGAGTTTCTTATCCCAAAGTATAGGGACAGTAAACCTGTTGTTTGTGAGTGGCCAGTCGATGGGTATAACAGGCGTTCTTGAGAGCTCCTTACCTGCCTTCGAAATTGGGCTCCACCTTCAAGTACAAATCCCTGATGTTTTTGAAACCGTAGAATGGCTCGCGCTCTGCGCCTAGGAAGGAAGGATCGGCATCATCGAACAGCCAACCCCGCGAATCCATACGCGAGGAGCACACAGTCACCGCTTTGTGAGAGGGGAGGGGTTGGAAAACATGCACATCGGACGAAACACGGGACAGAACGCACATATAATGGACTGCAGGCCCTTCAAATTGCGAGCTATGAGGGTACGGCTGGCCCAAGCTACATATGATACCAGGTCGCGTCAATTCGCCAACCTGGGCAAACGCGAACAAGCCAACACGTACGGCAGACAAGAGCAACATAGAGGTGGTAACGGTCTGAAGTTTTGGGGTTCCCCGACTCAACGATACGCGCTTGATGGATACTATCGCGAACTCACCTTTCTCGGGCTCAAACTTCCCACCTTTCTCTATCTTATGCGTAAATGTAGAAGGCGGTCGGACATAGTTGCCCTCGGCGTTGATGGGGAATTTCCTCGCGTCTGTTTCTGTGGCCATCGTGAATGCCCGCAAACTCGAGTGTGGGGGGAAGAGAAGAGGTGTACTATTGAGATCGGTAGATGCAGTGTATCGATTTCGAACAATATAAGGACACTATTGAGGACGGCCGCGGGTACCTCAATAAGCTACACAAGGCAAAATAAACAAGACAAGAATGACAATAACGACACTCTGACTAATTGCCCACTCCTTGTCCCTCCTCATTCGAATACCGACCACTGCGCGAATTGGTAAGAGAGCGCCCGGCTCAAGTCACATTCGGATCGGAGTTCGCGATGTGAGGGAGGATGACAGAACAAGAAGACAATGTTTTCAAAGATTGCTGTGACACCGACTCAGTGCTCGGTCTGCATGCAGGAGACAAGAGTGAAGACTACACCGAGCCGTGGGTGAAAGAACATGATGAGAGAGAGTACACAAGTACATAAAGTCGGTTGTGAGTATGGTGTTCATACGAGGCGTAGCATTTACAGAGCCTCGATGGCAGGGATAGTCCGACAGGGTGGATTCCGGTGGGGTTGTACTGAGAGGGAACACAGTGAGCAGAAGTTCCAAGAGTTCGCCAGACAACTCACAGCAGGGTGGTGATAGTAGCTCGCTTTGATGTGCTGGAAGTTGATCGGCTCACTGAAACTCTTGTTGTTCCAGTACAAATTCTTCATCCATCTGAGATAGAGCAAGGCGCTTCAGATGTTGCAGCTAAGGGAAGACTCATACGGTATTCACGTACCGGTTAATGTTTGGATATCCGTGCCGGATGTTCCTTATGTTGCATTTGAACATCCCGTGATAGGCGACATCGAATCGGATCTAGAGTATAAAACATCGTCATGTTAGGAATGGCGTTTGAAGAGGGTGTAGTACTAACGGCAGTGACGAACAGACGGACATCTGCCTCTGTCAAACGGTCTCCAACCAGGTACGTCTTCGAGCCGTCTGCGAGGATCTTCTCTATCCGATCGAGTCCTTCAAACAGTCCTTTCACTGCACCCTCGTATGCCTCTTGGCTCCTGGCAAATCCTGAACGGTAGACGCCATCTATATGATATCATGTTAAACGACGCGAAAAGAGGAGATAGATCAAGGACCTACTATTGACGTCGTTATACATCCACTCATTTAGAGAGTCTATCTCGCCCCTCAGGTCCTCCGGGTAAAGGTCAAGCTTGGCGTATTCTTCGGGAAGCAATTCGTTGAAAGCGGTATTGAAAATCCGGATGATTTCAGAACTTTCGTTGTTCACGATAGTCTCGAGTTTCTTGTCCCAAAGAACAGGAACCGTGAACCTAAGAGTTTTCAGCAAATAGGTGATAGGTGTACCGATGATAGATCGAGGTCGCTACCTTCCGTCAAAGTTGGGCTCTGCTTTGAAATAGAGATCCCTGATATGGCTAGATCCATAGAGTGGGTCGAGCTCAGATCCTGGAAAGTCGGGATCGGCATCATCGAATCGCCAACCCTTCGAATCCATACGAGATGAGCACACAGTCACGGCTTTGCTGAAGTCAGAGATTGCGATGAAGGAGAAAGACGCGCAACTCACAGACGATATCCTGCAGTCCTTTCAGGTTACGTGCAATGAGTGTACGACCGGCCCAAGCTGTGCACCATACACCTCAACACAGTCGACTCCGGACATGGGATTGTCAAGACGTACGACAAACGTAGGCAACATAAAGGTGGTAACGATCTGGAGGTCAAGGGCATTCTGCTGTCAATAATACCCGTTATCTGGCGGATTATCAACTCACCTTTCTCAGGCTCGAACTTTCCACCCTTTTCTATCTTGTTTGTGAAAGTCGATGGCGGTCGGACGAATTTGCCGTCGTCGCTGATAGGAAACTTTCTCGCGTCCGTTTCTGAGGCCATCGTTCACGAATTCGATTACGTGTAGGGAAGTGATGCAGTGGTGGTACTGATGAAACCCACAGATGCGTGTCGAAGACTCGAAGACTATAAAAGCGCTGAGCTAGGCCGTCTATGTAGGCCGTGGGTACCTCATAACAAGGAAAGAGTGACAAAAGCCGATATGCCCCTCCCTTCCAAACCGGATCAAACGCAGTGGAATTGGTAAGGGTAGGATCCAGTTGACTTTGCGCTGACGAACGAGTGATTAAGAGCTGACGAAGCAAGTAGAAGAGGAAAAAGATACATATGTAAATGTCCCCAAGATTGCTGAAAGTCGTCAATCAATTGCGCAATACGTGCATAGGTGAGAGAGTTAGAGACGGACGCCGGGACGATGTGCGAAAGAACCAGTGAGCCGGACTTCATCGAAGAGACAATGTGGAAAACCTCCATTGGATTGGGCTCCGGACTGACATGCATATGGTGGAGGGGACGAGACCCTACGAGACCGTGGCCGAGGGTCCGGCCGTACCCACCTACATGTAACATAAGCCAGATTAGAGCATATTTGTACATATTAATATGAAATTGCGGAAACGAAAACTAAGCGCCAACTGCTGTAAAATCGCCGCCATTCTACTTGTGAATTTCATGTACAAACCAAATGTGGAGCATGCAAAATATATACACACTTCAAACCATGTTGTTGCTGCGACAGAGAAGCAGAGCATGGCCATTGAACAACATAACAAAAATAACGCACTTTTGGTTATAGTTATGGCTGAGGACCTAGGTGTTAACCTCGACGAACTGAGGAAGGATATGGAAGTGGAAGAGGGCAAGCATCCCCATCGCTGCCGCCGCGACTGAGGATGACGCGCGTACACTTACATAATTTCTTGGATACCCATTTATGTCGACTTTCGTGATTAGTTTTTGAGGTTTTACATCTAAATTTCAGGCAAATTTTGGGTGGGACTGTTCCCCACTTGAAATGGGCCTTGATCTACATTTTGGTATTAATATGTACAAATATGCTCTATTACATGAGTTGCATTGTATAGCTAACTGAGCAGCTTCCGAACACGGGGCACATGGTGTAGTTGGTTATCACATCCGCTTAGCACTTGTATGCAATGCGGGGGGTGCTGGGTTCAATTCCCAGTGTGTCCACAAATGGAAACTACATTTTTTCCCCCTTCAACAATATTCATCTTTCTTTTGGCGTTGTTCCTTCAACAGTATCGATCGCTTTATCATGTACACCATATATACCCGTGTAAATAAAGGACATATGTAAAATCGCCTCAAATTACAGTGATCCTAGCCACAGTACTCGAGTCCAGGACATCCAATCCCGGTTCCGAAAACTGCAGGAAGTAGTCAATATTGAGATGTCCGTATCTACGTTGAGCACGACACTTACCTGAACCATCGACACCAATAACAGCTAAGAGAGCATTGAATACTCCACCAAGACCCTCTCCGGCGAGAAGACCAGCCTATAGGACGAACAATACTCAGTTCTCGCCGACGAGTATCACCGTCAAGTACACTCACAGAAATGGCCTGTGAACATGAAGAGTCAGTATCAACGCGAGCACGGAAAGCCAGCTTGCACTCACAAACATATAGAGATCGTGGTTCTTAGGGTTTCGCTTTTGCCAGAAGTAGTTGATCACGGATCCAACGGCCCTGTCATTTCGTAGTTCAGATATCAGTCTTGTGCTGGAGCCTGCGTGAACTCACATCGCAATAGGATAGAACACCTGGGGAGTAACAAAAGCAAGGCCGATGGCATTAAAGTTCGGCACGTAGGTCCAGTACTTCTTGGGAATGAAGAGATGCTGGGGTGAAAATATTAAGCATAGTGAGAGTGGATTGAGGAAAGGTACGTACCTTGACGATGCAAGTGGCAACGGCAGCGAGTCCGAGGCCAATAGCTGTGTATCCCGAAGACGGAGAGATGGCTGGGATGTGATAGGTGAGTCGACGGTTGCAAAAAAGTGGTGAGCAGCTTACGAAGCTTGGGGGCCGTCACTGCGACGGAGACCGCGACCCAAGAAGCAACGGCGGGTGCACCATAGGTACATTTACCTGAAATCGCATTGGATTAGTCCACAGCCCATGATAAGTATTCAATGGAGCGCAACGAACCATCGCTCTCAGACGCACTGATAATCTGGATTTAGTCAAAAACTCGTGAAATGACTGAAGAGATCACGTACATGATACAGGGAGACGCCTTGGTGAACAAGATGAACAAGCCAACGCTGAGGAAGACAGCGACAGCGGACCCGACAAGCTGAGCAATAAATTGGACTTTGGGCTTCGCGCGAAGAAGGTAGCCAGTCTTGAGGTCACCAGTCATATCGACGGATTGGCCAGCACTTCCGGAGGCGATCGTTCCAGCCGTCAGATTGAACATTTGAGCGGGTGCGACCGCCATACCCTGACCCTTGGCGATGCCACCGAACACGAGCTGGGATGCCTACGTAGAGTGTAAGGGCTAAACAAACATTAGCCGGCGAGGGATAGATGGCACATACCTTAGCAACTGTACCAGTGGGGTTGATGTCAGTTGCACCGGAAGATTGTACTCCAATGAATGAGAACAAGAACCCAACAAGAAGCGCGAGAATGGCCTCTCCGACGTTGAGTGGGAACAAAGTAGCGAGGATAGCGCAACTCATGATCGTCACGAGTACAAGACCGATCGTCCACCATGAGGTTGGAATGAGGTCCGCTTTGGGAGTCTGATCCTCGTCGTCAGGATTGGCCTCTCTTCGACGGAAGATGCCTTTGATTTCGTTCACGATGCCACCTCTCATAGCTAACAGCCGGTCATCTGTTAGTGAAGGTGCGGAAGATGAATGCTCCGAGACTCACAAGAAAGAATGGGTAGCAAGTTCAGGAAGACGTCCGTGAAGGAGTACAGCAACATGATGAGTACTCCCGGCCAAAGGAGCCAGTACCGAGGTGACGGGCTGTGAATGTATTCCTCCGTGGAGTCACTAAAGCCCAGAGACTGGTATGAGATCAACGGGAACTCCTCGCTGGCGGGCTTCCCGACTGCTAGACCATTCTTCACCAACGAAGGGGCAACTGTTTGGGTTTTGTGAGCCACTATTTCCGGGCGTATTGTGAGCTGGTCTTACTTATTCCCCAAGACAGGACAGCACCGAGCACTGTGCATAATCGTCAACTAAACACTTTCCTCAGAATTCCGAATCAACAAATTGACTTACAGAAACTCCAACTAGCATTGAGACCGCTGAGCATTCCGGCGCCAACGAAGGCAGGTGTGACTGCGAACCAGGATTGAGTTCAAAAAACTCGACCGAATTGCGAGTGCAAACGAACATTCGATCCACCAGCCGTAGTTTTCCAATGCGATGATGCTCGTGAAACCGAGTCGGTAAAGCGTCCAACCGATGTGCCAGTCGTAGATCTGGATCCGGCGTTCGTAAGCATAAAACACATGGAGTGACCGTTATTACTCACTATTCCAGGAGCATAGCCCGAAACCACCTTGAACACGAAACAGATGATGAAGGAATACAGCAAGGCCTTTCCTTTCTTCCTCGCGATCTCGGCACCGTGTGTTCCGATATGCAGGGAGCGGATCGTATAGGCCTGACGGATAATTCATGTCAGCGAGCGCGGGCAAAAATCGGTAGTGACGGGGAAGTTACCGTAGCCGCAGGTGTTGGGAAGGTCAGTTTTTGATGAACGATGTAGTACTTCCGCAAAGGAATCACGAAGAAGATGCCGAAGAATGCAGAGCAAACCGTAAGAGCGATAAGCTTCCCGGTGTCTTGCTGAGGCAAAGGCGACAAAAGCCCCAGACGGTACCTGAAGGAAGTCACGGGTCAGTTCATTGACAGGGGAATAACTTTTTTGCGAGACCACTGACATGGCTGGGAACGCACTGACGAACAGTCCACTCATGCCTCCCGCAGCTGATGAGAGTGACAACCGTCATTAGGTTAGGTTAGGTTAGGTTAAAAGCTTCGGAAGTTACTACGAACCTGTCGCAGCACTGGAGTTTCAGGGTCGTAAGTCAGAATGGCTTGAGAAGTTGCGAAGCGAGTGGCCACATACGTCTGCACAGTACAATTTTCCTTTGGACCGAACGAACCACCCAAAAATCGGCCCAACAAACCCGATTCCGGGAGAGCCTTGGAGACTGCCTTGAGGATCACGTAACCGAAGAGGGCCTGCAGACACAGTCAACATGTGGGAACGTCCCAGACGCAAACAAATCCTCACGCCGAATAGCTGGGGACCAAACGTGAAGCCAGTTTTTAACCCGAGATATACATTTGATGCGCCGACTATAGGGGAGTCGCGGGTTGATGAGAACTTATGAAGGACTGCTCGAATGGAAGGGGACGATGCTCACCTACAGCACCAAGGCAACTTCCGACGAAAAGGGCCCTGTGAAATAGAACGTCACTAGGGAGCGGCAAAACCCCGTCGCTGAGTGTCGTACCTAAAGGTAAGTTGATGAGTTTCCTCGGGCTGGGAAGGGTCGATAGGGAATGGCTTGGAGCTGTGGGGAAATGTCAATGTCAGATAGTACAACCTCGCTGAAGAGAGGATAACCCACACATCATGGTCGTCAAAGCTCTTGAAGGCTTCCCCCTCGGACTCGCTTGGGGGAACCGATTCCCTCTTCTCGTCGTCGTGGAAGTCGACGGAGGCAGCCTCCTTGGGCACTGTGGGGACATCTGCAACGGAAGCCATTGTCGTCTGGTCGATCGAAGGTCGAAAGCCTCGAGACAACGTGCTGAAGAAAGCAGCAGCGTGGGGCGAGAAGAAGGCCTGTCGATTGACATCCACTGTTTTATACCTCCCGGAACCCTGGATTGATAGTACCTGTTATACTTCACATCAAGCCAATACCGGTTTGTCAAGTGGTGGTGCAAATTACAGGGTAGCAATTGCCGCCATGCTTATCGAGGGTTCGTGTGATTCACATTAATGCCCGTCAAAGTTCGGTTCCCCTGCTTCTGGGTCTGCCAACACAGGGTCCTGACTCCTTGAGCCACAAGGAAGTCGCTTGGACCGAGGATGTACGACAGTCGACGGCTTGTAATTCTGGAGATCCGGGGAACCGGTTTCTATGTGGGCAGTGGCTATCTGGTTTTACGGTTCTGTCAAGATAGACAAATCGGTACCACATGCTGAGGTGGCATCCGTAGGCATATCTGGGACTATCTGGGACTACTGGAACTTGGAAGGCAGTATGGTGTCGTGTGATTGATGAGCATTGATGATGGCTATTTTTGTTTCCCTTCTAAGCGCCACGAGTTGTCACTCCAGACGTGGACCCTGACAGTAACGAACCTGGGTCGGTGTAGGCCGGCGTCCACACAACGCCCACAAGTTGAAGCTGCCCCTAAACCGTTCCTGCCCGGATGTACCTTTCCATGGCCTCGTTGACCGATTTTAGACTATAGGACGTCGATGCCTGCAAGGAACATGTCATCTCCAATCATCCAGAGAGTAAAGTCAACGAAGTCCAACCACCTCATATGATAATCATAATTTAAATGGAGCACTCGGAACTTAGAACTCACATGGTCGGGTCTGGATTCTGCACACAAGCCTACACAAACCTAGCTGAATAAGCCGGCATCTTGTTCATCTGGAGGAGCGAATTCCCCCGATGACCTGCCGGGACCACTAGATGCATCATACGTGAGCACTGAGGGGCCTACACCTCGTACCACCACTCCTCTGCGCTAAGCCCGATGTTGAAGGATCAGTATTTCGCGGGCCAGAGCAACGTATGCTGATAGCTTTAGTTGCACAACCGTTTCCACAGATAATGGGCAGATAAAGCGCTTTTATTCGATGGTCGGGAAACATAAATCAAATTACCATTCTCTGAGACTGCCGTCTTCGCCTCTCCAGAGCGGGTTCCTCCAAGCGGGCATGTTCTCAGTGTGGTACTTTGCCGCTTTTCGCACTCGCTCCTCGTTTATTTCTATTCCAATACCGGGATCTAGGACGAAAACGGTCAGCGTCCCAGCCTACTCGGGTGCAGTATGGTCTCGACGTACTCGTCAGAATGCTCATATGGCCGTTCTCGATATGGAATACCTCGGGATTGGACATATAGGTGTGCAGATCAGCATTACCTATAGGCTCCTCCTCGGTGGTGAGATTATAGTGCATCTAAATGAATAGAATCAGAACGTTTGGCTGATTGAGAATGAAAAACTATAACTACTTACGCCCCAGCTGACTTCCTGGATTGCAACTTTGAACGGTCAGGTACTGCCGTGCTTACTTATGAGATCGGACTTACAATTTGGGGCTGAAATAGCTACTTGGAGGCAAGCAGCTAACGCGATGGGACCCAGAGGACAATGCGGGGCGAGTGCTACATCGTAAGTAGCAGTGAGAGACGCAATGCGGTGGAGTTCGCTGATTCCTCCACAGTGGGCGACCTGAATTCGTGGTCAAACATGCCAGTTGAGCGACTGGGACTGATGACTTACATCTGGCTGGGCAATATCTATAGCGCGTCTCTCCAAGTAGGGTCGAAAATCGTGGCGAGTATATAGCCGTTCGCCCAAAGCAATGGGAATAGAAACAGCATTGGACAAGTCAGCGATCTCTTCAGGCTGCGTGGGAAGAAGGGGCTCTGCGGATTGGATATGAGTAATGCGAAGTGAACAGGATGCAAAGACTACCCACCCTCAATAAAGAACGGTTGCAGAGGCTCGAGAAGCCTGGCCAACTGTTTGGCCATGCCTTTATGGACGCGTCCGTGGAAGTCAATGCCAACATCCATCCCGGTTCCTCTACGTAACATGAGGCTTCTGCAGCATATTTGCGGGGAGATGGCCTACCGAACTTGCTTGACGCGATCTACAGTGCCTTGCAAGACGCTCGGAGAATCGATCCACGAGACTGCATCTTCGAGATGGTAAGTCCACATGCGGAATGGACGGTCACTTCTCACGTACCAGTTCCGTTCATCTTGACTGCAGTAAAACCTTGTTTCTTTCTTTCCAAAGCAGCGGAGACCACGTCACTTGGGTTGTCTCCTCCGATCCACCCATACACCTTCACACGATCTCGTACTTTGCCTCCCAAGAGCTGCCAGACGGGGACACCTAACTTCTTCCCTTTGATATCCCACAACGCGATATCCAGTCCAGACAAAGCACTCTGATGGAGTCAAGATTAAATCAAGATATGTGTGTGGCAAGGAGAACCTACCATTAGAACTGGCCCGCCTCGATAGAACCGACCCATGTAAGCAGTTTGCCAGATGTCCTCGATATTGTTTGGATCTATTCCCACAAATCGCTCGGTAAGATCAATCATAGCGCCTTCAACAGCTTCTGTATGCCCCTCTAAAGTAGATTCTCCCCATCCTACGATACCCTCGGACGTCTCGACGCGAACGAAGAGCCATCGTGGTGGTACACGAAAAGCCTGACAGAGATATGAGTCTCAAAATACCGCACAAAAGGCAGAGATGTACTTCAATCTTGATTATTTTGCTGGCCATGTGAGAGCAGAGAAGAAGCTACGTGAGCAGTACGGAAGCCGAGGGATGTCCATAATGGTAGGTGAGCACTGGTGAGAAACCGTTATGGTCGACCGGGCCGTTTGAAGGATGTTATTTGTCCCAGACAAACAACCTCCTAGCTAGGGATTGCCTCAAGGTTATGTAAGTGACACGGTTCATCCACTGGCATGGCATCACCTTCGTTCCTCTTTCTCATCGTTCTGGGCCTGTTAACAGGCCAATCTTTTGCTATCAAATTCTTTCTTCAAGCTTCTCGATACCCCGCACCTAAATGCATATGGAATCCTGTGCACAAGAACGCCCTCGTTATCGTAACCGCTAACGTGGGGACTGGGGACAAGCAGCGAGTCGACGTAGAGATTGTGGATTCGAGTGAACAGAGGAATGTCTATTTGAACAAGAAGAACATAACTGGGGAGACACGGCTTGCTGTCACATCTCATTCGGAGGGAGAAATGGGCGTTTGCTTCAAAAACACCGTCGAAACGGGTACGTGGCGAATGATTTGACACGTGAGGATTGAACTCACTCTCTTTACAGGCGTATCCCAAGAACAGTCCACTAAACTAAAACGTATAATTGACCTGGACGTCGACATTGGCGCGGAAGCCGTGGATTATAAGTGAGAGCTACTTCACGGACATTCGGCCTTTTCTCATCATTGTATCTCAGTGCAATTGCGAACCAGGAATCTCTCTCCGGGCTCGAGACTGAAATGCGGAAATTGGAAGGACTAGTGAAGGAGATCGTAGACGAAATGGGATATCTTAAAAGAAGAGAAGAGCGCTTCACGAATACCAATCGTACGTCCGCTCATTCTTGATGACAATCACGGACCCTGACACGACCCGTCCGTAGTGTCGACCAACCAGCGAGTTCAGAACTTTGCCTGGTTTACGATGTTTGCGTTGGCAGGGTTGGGCGCTTGGCAAATTCTTCACCTGAGATCGTTCTTCAAGAGGAAGTATTTGATCGACTGAAGGAACGGTATATCGCTTTGGGCCATATGTATTATGATAATTCCCGTAATGACCATCTGGTGAACCTCCTTGCTTCGCCAACCTGGACGAGCCCAACCTATTCCGAGGGCCGCGGCGGTAGTAATCATTGGCGAACTGTTGCATAACGCAGGAGGAAACGTTTCGACGTTCGTGTACGCAGATACATATCCGTATCTATTATTTGGACCCTTCGTCCTTTCCTTCTCTTTGTATGAGTCCGAGTCCCACAATCACACCGTCAGACGCGAGGTCGGCGGTCTTCTTGCCCTCTTTCGCTTTGGCCTCTACTTGGCGAATGAATTCATCCTGAATTGCTTTGGCGCGGGCAACCTGAAAATGCGAAGTTGCGAGCGAGAAAATTAGTCAGTACAAGCACACTACTGCATCGGAGGGTTTCGCACCTCTTTGCCGCGGTGTAAACACTCCATATAATCGTCACCTTGCGGTCGGCAGTCTGTCGGGAAGTCGGCTTGCACATAGCACTATTGCAGCAGATATATGGCAGTAAGCTCAAAGCCGAGAGAATTGACACAGAGCAATTACTTTCTGGAACTCTTGCCAGTAGGCAAAGCATCGGGAGCGCCCTGTACCATAAATCAGTCACCGAAGCCGAACGAGCACCACATGAATACACACCTCCAGTCCAGCTAAATCCAGACTACCAATTCACAGAGAGAAAGAGAATAATCATCAGAGCGGTTGCGCCAGAAATTGGTACGGGATACCTACGGCCATGGTGGTGGTGTTGGTCGGAGAGGTGTGGTTAGGGTTACGTTTCACGTTTGTGGTCAATCAACGAGCAGACATGACGAGCGCTCTTTTGCGTTTACACCTCCCTCAATTGAACGACCCTTGTAAATTCAGAACTGCGCAAAATCCAGCTATACTGGTGCGATTCACGCGCTTTTGCCCGTTGATTCGCCGTCGAATGCACAATTTAGATGCCATTGACTGCATTCTAGAATCCAAGTCGTTCGGATTGCCTCCAATAAGGGCATGAGCCCAATCCGGTCTCACAGGCGGAAAATGTCAATCATGGATTCACATTGTTATCTTTGCCCTTGAAGTGTGGTTCTGGAGGGGTGGAAGCTTACTATCCTGTTGTGAGTCTTCGATACCTGCCCCTCCGACGTATATTTGATGTGTAGATGATCTTCTTTAATTGAAGGTTCCGACCAATTTCCGACTCGTCTTCAAACCTGCTACTTATTTCTCCAGACCACGTACCTATTTGGTCTGGGTTGAACGCCATACGAGTCTATGATGACTGTGTAACGATGGATTGAGACTCTTGGTTTTCACGGTCTTCCAACGACGTCCGACAGGGCGTTGTCTACTGATGAGTGTTACCTGTAAATGCCAAGATCCTTCCTCCGGGCCTTCGCTCTCACTCCAGCCATTCCTCATGGCTCTTTACGACTACATCTGCTTTCTCAACAGCTACTGTCTATATTTATCCGACATTTTCTCGACCCGACTATTTAAACCTGCTTTAGAGACATTCCGTTCTCACAGTGAGCTCTTCCTTCGCCATAATGGGGAGGCCAGCATCGATATGTCTAACCATGGTCAATGCGCTTGCTTTCTTGGTCAATGTCCACGCAGTGAGTTCTAGGATACTTCTGGCACCGTCGATGTCATTGACCCGTGATCAAATCAAGGCAACAATGATGTGGTTCAACAAAACGACTAGTACGACCGGAGTCAATTGGTCTTCTCGCTCCCAATGGGCTCATGCGTTATGCAGTACTTCCGATTGGAAACGGCCGTCTTGGTGCGGAGGTTTTCGGTCAGATCCCAACAGAAGTCTTGGTCCTCAACGAGGTTCGCCTCTCACTTTCTTGTTGGCGTTCAGTGTTCACTACCTAACAAATCTCAGGATCACATTTGGTCTGGATCTATCAACGATCCTTACAATACGAAGTGTTCCGGTGTTCTACCAGAGGTCCAACAGTACATATGGTCGGTATAATCATAGCGCCTCACCGTTGATTCTACTTACACCACTCAGGGAGGATGATCTGTACAACGCACAAACCATGGTCGATGCCTCGTGCATGGCCAACCCCCTCAAGCAACAAGTCTATCAGAGTAAGTAACATTCAGATTGTCAACGATATGTGGCCCTACCAACATCGACCATCAGCCGCTGGAAACCTTAGCCTGATCTTCCCTTCCGACTCTCTGTCCTCCGTTACCTCTTACAACCACACTCTGGACCTTGCCACGGCCATCGCCACCACAACCTACATGACCGCAGAGGGGGTCAGGTTCACTCGGACCGCCTTTGCTAGTCACCCAGACAATGTGATCGTGATGAAGATATCTGCGAACGTCACTGGTCAAGTCGAGTTCGAAGCCAAATTCACTACACCGATGAGTAGTCCTGTAAGTCGCATTGGGAACCCCTGAAATACACCTCTGACGGCGGCTGACATCCCATGTTTCCCAGGGTTTCTCCGTGGATGGAAATTCCCTAACTCTGACTGGCCGGGGAACGACCATGTACACCCTTCCTGGATCTATCGAGTTTCTCGCGAGAGCAGAAATCTTGGTATCCGATGGTACTGTTAGCGCCGGACAAAATGGTGACACTTTGGTGGTATCTGGCGCAGATGAAGCCATCATCAAGATCGCAATCGACACTAACTACGTTCGATATGACGACCTATCGGGGAATCCTAACGCGAAGGTCTCAACAACTCTGTCGGCGGTGCGAGACAAGACTTGGGAAGAATTACTTGACACACACGTGAAGGACCATTCGGCGTTATTTGGGAGGGTGAATATCACGCTCGGTGAGCTCGTCGAATATTCGATTCGATTCCTTACCGACTAACAATTTCCCAAGGCACTCCTAGCCAATATACATATCTGCCAACGAATCTCCGAAAAGATCTGTTGGGAGGTGCCGGTGCCGACGCGGACGTGTTCGCTCTCTATGCTCAATACGGGAGATATATGGGAATCGCATCATCGAGGAAGACCGAGCCGTCAAATCTTCAGGGAATATGGAACCAGGAAACTTCCCCTAATTGGGGAAGGTGAGTGTTATGTGTTTTCAACTGACTCGTAGCTAATTGCTAGTCAAATAGCAAATATACGATCAATATTAACCAACAGGTGGGGTCCTCTCGCCAACGGCTATGAAAGTCCTCGAACACTCTTGTTAAATACCCATGTACCAGATGAACTCTTGGCTCTCAGAACCTCTCAACGTCGCCGAGACCCTCGATCCGCTGTGGAACCTGATTACGGAGCTCGCAGAGCGCGGAAAGGATGCCGCCGCCAAAGAATACAACATCACAAGAGGCTGGATAGCCCATCACAACACGGGTATCTGGCGCGATTCTGCCCCTATCGATGCTGCGTTCTATGGTATGTGGCCCATAGCCCCTGCCTGGCTGTTGCAGAACGTTTGGGAGCATTACGCATACGAACCTGACAACGTCGAGTGGGTTCGGAGCGTGGCGTATCCCTTGCTGAAAGGCCTATCTGAATTCTATCTCGACTTTCTGGTTGTCACACCAAAGGAGGTCGAAGACGAGGAGTATATTGTGACCAACCCGAGCATGAGCCCGGAGAAGGGAATCGGCGATTACAATGACACAAACGTGTCGCTGACCTACGGTATGCGCCTCGCTCGTAGCGTTCGATGATGTTTGCTAATGCCTCGGTCAGGTTCTACTATTGACAACGCGTAAGTGGTCGCCATGCCCTCAGATCCCCCCGCTTCGCTGACTTCCGATGCATAGACTCCTTCGAGATTTGTTCAACCACACTGCCGAATTCGCTGCCCTTCTCAGCGTTGACGAGGATTTTGCGGCCAACCTCACAACTACAATGGCTCGCCTAATACCTCTCCGAATTGGATCAAAAGGTCATATCCAGGAATGGGCTCGAGATTACCCACCCGGGGGGTATGTCATACTGCTCTCTTGGCTCTAGCGTCTTTCACTCATCTTTCCCTTCATCATTCAGTGAATTCACCCATATTAGCCACTTGTACCCCTTGTTCCCAAGCGCACAGATCGATCCAAGACTCAACGAGACCCTCGCTCATGCCGCCAACGTGTCTCTCGCCCTTCGCGGGGACGCCGGGAACGGATGGCCCACAGCTTGGCGAGCCAACTGTTTCGCTCGTCTATTGGACGGCGAAAAGGCCTACTACTACATGCAAAGGTTGTTGAGCCGGTACTCTTACGACAACCTATGGTCGAAGAACAGCATATTCCAGATCGATGGGAACTTTGGTGAGTGACATCTGGACTCTGGTCTCGGCGATGGGTGCCCTTGGCTTGAACCTCAATCGAGGCTAATGGATCCTAATACTCATTCATGCAGGTGGAGCGAACGCGGTCGCGGAAATGATCCTTCAGAGCCACAACGGCGAGATTCACCTGTTGCCAGCGATTCCTGCTGCGTGGGGGCAGGGAAGCGTAACAGGGTTCAGGGCGAGGGGAGGATTTACGCTTGATCTAGCTTGGACGAATGGCGCCTTGACCGAGGCTAAAATCAAGAGCACGTCAGGCACAGCAGCGCAGGTAAGATACGATGGAAAGGTTGTAGGCTTAACCTTCAGCCGGGGAGAGGAGAAGACGCTGGGGCTTTCGGATTTCTGATCTGGCCAGGTCGACCATACCTACAGCCAGTGACGCTCATAGTGACATCCCCTGCTTGTTGTTCTCTGAAGGCTCGGTAGGGTAGTTTCGGTGTATCGTATCGTCAATGTTCGTTGCCAATGTACCAGTCCACGAATAAGGTTCTTGAATCGTCGAAACTGATACCCCGTAAGCAAGGTCATCCAAAAGAGCTACACGTAGTTACTGTACAAAAGGGTGATTATGAATAGAGCCTTGGATGAGATTCGAGACCGAGTAGCTTTTGCTCATGTTTTCTATCTACCCAAGTTGATCCCAGCAATCGAAAGACGACTTACGAGGTTAGAATCTGAGATCTGAGTGATCACTGGTTGAAAGACAAGCTTCAAGAATCATTGCACTTGAGCCAGACATGCCGAGGGTCATTGTTACAAGATGATAAACTGGGAAGCGTGCAGAGACATGATGGCGCGGGCGGGCCGCTCACGAAGGTAGTACAAGGAAGCCACCGACCAGAAGATTGGTGGTATTACTTTTGATTCGTAAGCCATGTGGATCAGAGCTGTCGAAGAGATCGCGAACTCTGCACCGGGTTGAGGTGAACTGTACTGAACTGAGCTTGAAGCAATTTGCTTGGGAATGGTCTTCAATTACATCACTTCTGAAGTCGCTTGAATTAAGGCGCACTGATCAAATCTAATTGAAGTTGAGTTGAGCTGAGTCGGTCGCGAGTAGGACCCGGGAAGCTCCCCCAGTGTCCGGTCCCAAAATAACGTAGATGAGGGCCCGAAAATAGTGAAATGTAAGTCCATTCATAACGTAGATCAGGCCGCCAATGGCCAGGGCCTGTCCACATAACGTAGATGACGGCGCCGAAGGCGCCGCTCTGAAGCATATATCAACAACATCCTTCAAGAGTTTTGCTTTCCCTACAAAAGCCACGGCTCTCGCTCTCTACATGGACAACGACCCAGAGCGCTGAATAGTGTACTTCTAGACTCTCTCAAGGCCCTTGGGGAGGGACTGCCACTGGAAATAAGAGCAGTCGCTCGGAAATCGGCGCCGCAGGCTTGAAAATCTTGTGTACCATATACAGTGAGTCCTAATAATCCTAGTCCAAGATAACGTAGATCAGCCCGAAATCATAACGTAGATGAGGCTGAAATGGGGTGGTTGGCTGGACCGGAACATAGGGAAGCTTCCCGGGTCCTTCGCGAGTCAGTCGTGACGGATTATAAATCGATAAGAAATGTCGTCGACTGAAGGAGAACGAACTAGAGAGAAATGTAAGGTTACACTTCAGAGCAGTGCTTAGGGATAGTGCCTAAAAAGCCGACGCGAAACCTTGCTCAGTGATTCATCTATCACCATGTCTGAGAAAGTGAAACGCGACGCGAAAAATGCTGTGCCAGAGCCTAGAGGTTGCGTGACAGTGAGAGTTGTAGGACCCGTAGAACCGTGGGCAAAACGTCACGCTCACTGAAAGTTGACGCGCAGAATCTGTTGTGTTTCTTTTGTCCCATTATGTAACACTCTTAGTAGCTGGAATCCCTTTATTCGCACTTTTGATAAACCCGCCAACTTAACGGCGACAGACAATTGCAATCAATCAACGAGGACTCTCTTGCTTCTACTCACACTGCCTCCCTCGATTGAACGACTCTCGGGAATTCAAAAACGCGCAAAATTAGTAGCTATATGTACCTGGTCCAATGCTTTTGCTCGTCATCTCACCCTTGTATGCATGATTTAGCTGCCATCGACCGCACACCAGGGCATTCGCCATTCAAACACGTTCTAAGTCGAGATCGCTCCCGCCCGGACCGGTCTTACAGGCGGAAACGTCAACTGATGCATTCACGATGCACTCGAAGCTCGGAGCGGAGGCTTGCTCTTCTCGTGAGTCCACGGTTCCTGCCCCTCCGACGTGTAGTTGATCTTCTCTGACTGAAGGTCCCGACCAATTCCCGACTCGCCTTTGAACCTACCACTTGTTGTCAAATTGTACTCCAAACCACCTACCTGTATGGGATAGATTGCACGCCATATCAGTCTGCTACGAGCGTCTAACGACGAGTTGGGCCTCTTCTACTCCACGGCTTTCCAGCGACAACTGAGGGGATGTCGCCCACTGTTAAGTGTTGCCCGCAAATGCCAGGATCCTTCCTCCGAGCCTTCGCTCTCACTCCAGCCATTCCTCGTGGCGCTTTACGACCACATCTGCTTCTTCAACAGCTACTCTCTGTATTTCTCCGACAATTTCTCGACCTGGCTATAAAAAGCTGCGCTGGAGACATCCTGTTTTCACATCGAACTTTTTTCCACTGCAATGGCGAGGCCAGCATCGATATGTCTGACCGCGGTCATTGCACTTGCTTTGTTGGCCAATGTCCAAGCAGTGAGTTCTAGGATATTATGACGCCGGTGAACCTGATGATATTGACCCATCATCAAACCAAGGCAACCATGATGTGGTTCAACACGACGACTAGTACGACCGGAGTCAATTGGTCTTCTCGCTCTCAATGGGCTCATGCATTGTGCAGTACTTCCGATCGGAAACGGCCGTCTCGGTGCGGAGGTTTTCGGTCAAATTCCAACTGAGGTCTTGGTTCTTAACGAGGTTCGTCTCTCACTTTCCTGTCGGCCTTCACTCCCTGACAAATCTCAGGATCACATTTGGTCTGGATCTATCAACGATCCCTATAACACGAACTGTCCTGGTGTTTTACCAAAGGTTCAACAGTACATATGGTCAGTATAGTTATCGGTATAGTCATATCGCATTAACGTCAAATCCACTTACACCACTCAGGGAGGATGACCTGTCCGATGCACAGAACACGGTTGATGCCTCTTGCATGGCCAACCCCCTTAAGCAACAAGTCTATCAAAGTGAGTAACGTTCAGATTGTCAACGATATGTGGCCCTCAGTACTAACGTCAAACATCAGCCGCTGGGAACCTTAGCCTGATCTTCCCTCCCGACTCTCTGTCCTCCGTTACCTCTTACAACCACACTCTGGACCTTGCCACGGCTATCGCCACCACAACTTACACGACCGGAGAGGGGGTCAAGTTCACTCGGACCGCTTTCGCCAGTCATCCAGATAATGTGATCGTGATGAAAATAGCCGCGAACGTCACCGGCCAAGTCGAGTTCGAAGCCAAATTCACCACACCGATGACCAGTCCTGTGAGTCTGATTGGCAGCCGCTGCACATATCTGACGGCAGCTGACGTTCCGCCTTCGCCAGAGTTTCTCCGCCAACGGAAGCTCGCTTAGCTTGACGGGCCGAGGACAGACTAAGTATGACCTTCCTGGATCCATCGAATTTCTTGCAAGGGCAGAAATTTCCGTGTCCAATGGGACCATTAGCGCCGGGCAAAACGGCGATACTTTGGTAGTATCTGGCGCAGATGAAGCTGTCATCAAGATTGCAATCGATACGAATTTTGTTCGATACGACGACCTGTCGGCGGACCCTGAGGCGCAGGTTTCGACGACTCTGGCGGCGGTACAAGATAAGACATGGGAAGAACTGCTTGATACACATGTCGAGGACCATTCGGCGTTGTTTGGGAGGGTGGATATCACGCTTGGTGGGTCCACTAGTCATTCCTCCGCTTTCTTGCGGACTAACAATTCCTGAAGGCACTCCCGACCAATTCACATATCTGCCAACGAACCTCCGAAAGGATCTTTTGGGAGGTGCCGATGCAGACGCGGACGTGTTCGCTCTCTATGCTCAATACGGGAGGTATTTGGGAATCGCATCGTCTAGGAAGACCGAACCGTCAAACCTTCAGGGAATATGGAACCAGGACACTTCTCCTGCTTGGGGGAGGTGAGTGATACATTCCTATAAGCGAATCACAAATAAATCCCGGCCAAATAGCAAATATACGATCAATATCAACCAACAGGTGGGGCTCTCTCGCCTATGGCTATGAAGTAGTCCTTGAGCATGCTAACGCGTGTATCAGATGAACTCTTGGCTCTCAGAACCTCTCAACATTGCTGAGACCCTTGATCCGCTATGGAACCTGCTCACGGAGCTCGCAGAGCGTGGAAAGGATGCCGCTGCCAAAGAATACAACATCACAAGAGGTTGGGTAGCCCATCACAACACAGGTATTTGGCGCGATTCCGCCCCAATTGACGGTGCGTACTACGGGATGTGGCCCATGGCCCCTGCCTGGTTGTTGCAGAACGTTTGGGAGCATTACGCATATGAACCTGACAACGTCGAGTGGGTTCGGAGCGTGGCGTATCCTTTGCTGAAAGGCCTATCTGAATTCTATCTCGACTTCTTGGTTGTGACACCAGAGGACGTCGAAGACGAAGAATATATCGTGCCCAACCCGAGCATGAGCCCGGAAATGGGGATCGGAACTTTCAATGGCACAAAAGTGTCGCTGACCTATGGTGCGTATTTTGCCCATAGCTTAGGCTATTGATGATAAGTTTTGCTAATGACTCCGTAAGGTTCTACTATTGACAATGCGTAAGCGAGCATGGAGCCTCCAGCCCTCCGTTTCGCTGACCTTCAATGCATAGACTCCTTCGAGATCTGTTCAACCACACTGCCGAATTTGCCGCCCTTCTTAGCGTTGACGAGGATTTCGCGGCCAACTTAACGACCACAATGGCCCGCTTGATACCTCTCCGAATTGGATCAAAAGGTCATATCCAGGAATGGGCTCGAGATTACCCACCCGGAGGGTATGCACTCTCATTCTCTTCTATAACACCTTGCACTTATCCCTTCATTCAGTGGATCCAAACATCTCAGCCACTTATACCCCTTGTTCCCAAGCGCACAGATCGACCCAAGACTCAACGAGACCCTCGCTCATGCTGCCAACGTGACTCTCACTATCCGCGGGGATGCCGAGTACGGATGGCCCACAGCTTGGCGAGCCAACTGTTTTGCACGTCTACTGGACGGTGAAAAGGCATACTACTACATGCAAAGGCTGTTGAACCTGTACTCTTACGACAACTTATGGTCGAACAACACCGTATTCCAGATTGATGCAAACTTTGGTGAGTGACATCTGGACTCTGGACTCGGCGATGGGCGCCCTTGGCTTGGACCTCAATCGAGGCTAACGGATCCTAATACTCATTCATGTAGGTGGAGCGAACGCGGTCGCGGAAATGATCCTTCAGAGCCACAACGGCGAGATTCACCTGTTGCCAGCGATTCCTGCTGCGTGGGGGCAGGGAAGCGTAACAGGGTTCAGAGCGAGAGGAGGGTTTACGATCGACCTGGCTTGGACGAATGGTGCCTTGACTGAGGCCAAAATTAAGAGTACGTCAGGCACAGCAGCGCAGGTAAGATACGATGGAAAGGTTGTAGGCTTAACCTTCAGCCGGGGAGAGGAGAAGACGCTTGGGCTTTCGGACTTCTGATCTGGCCAGGCTGACCGCATTTGCAGCCAGTGACGCTCGTAGTGACATCCCCTGCTTATCGTTTTCTGAAGGCTCGGTAATTTCGGTGTATCGAGTCGTCGTCGTTCGTTGCCAATATGCTAGTCATATCCACGAATAAGGTTCATGAATCATTGCAACTGATATCCCGTAGGCAAGGTCGTCCAAAAGAGCTACATGCAGTTACTGTACAAAAAGGTAATAAAAATAGACATACAGTGTCCCAGGCCAGAATTCTCCAACGCTATCGCTGCTGGGGGGTCCCTCCATCCCATGAAAGCTGAGCAACTCCGAGCTGGTATTCGTGTAAACGCGGCTCGTCTCCTTCGATGTCTTCTCGGTGTTGTGTAGGCATTTCGACTAAGATTGCAACCTGCATCACATCGTGGCCGGGTTGTGCACCGCTCGTGTTGTCGTTGTCGTTGTCGTTCCTTTCTTCTTTAGTTTCTCGATGCTGAGATACCCATACAGGTAATGAGAGACCATGAATTGCATTCGGATTCGATGAAGGCATTCTGACCGGAGGAAGTGGACGAGCGTTGCTACTACTGTTCTCGTCCGGTTTCTTCTCCACCGATGATAATTGCGACTTCAACAGCAAGCTCGTGGATAAAGGCTGAGGCAGAAGTTGTTTTTCTAGTTGAGCTAGAGTTCCACGTAGATCTGATTCCCTTGCTACTTTACCTGAATCGAACACCACTTCTCTCCACCTTTCGTCAATTTTGGTTCTAATAACCGCGGTTCGGTCTGCGTGCTTCCCGGTTGTTCGTCACCCCACGAGTCAAAATCCAACAATCCACCGTTTCTCTGTAGTCTCCGTCGAGTACCAATTCCACAGCCGATGAATATAAGTAGAAGGGCAACGAAGGTGATAAGGAACCCGAAGAAGTAGTTTGCCCCACGATTGCTGGGACCATTGTCGTTTGCCGGGGTAGAAGTGGGCGTTTGGAAGTCGGATGGAGTTGTCGAGGACATGGTAAGGTATATTCCCTTGGAGATAGACCACCGGAAGACCGGAAAATGGTCGAAATTTTAATCTTCTGAGGCGCTCTGGTCGCTTTGCTGGTGAGAGTCGTGGTACAAGGCACTGCCGCCTGGAAGGGGGTGGTTATTTTTGTGATCCAAGGCTCCCAGGTCCCAGCAAAGGATCATCACAGAGCCTTGTACTCGATATTGGTTGATCTTTTGGCCTTCGATTATTGGCCAAATTACACGTGAAGCACTGTCGAGCGGGAGTGGCCATTCAATTGGGATTATATTTCGAGTATACACACGTCGCGGGCAATGGCATTTCTCGTACATAATGTAGAAGAAGTAAAGTTCATCTATCTCCAGTACCACGAGTGAAGTTAGGTCCTTATAGACGTCGGAGATAGCCAGGGACAGACTGAAATGAAGTTCTGAGGGCAATTTCAAGAGAAGAGAGAGGAAACAGAACAAAATACTCAAGACTGGTCCACAGTATTCTTCCTCGTCCTCACGACCTTATTTCTAAGTGCCTTTTCCTTCAGTTCATTCTCCCTTTTTTCTAGTTCAGTCTTGGACATACCAGGCTGCTGTCAATTTCAAGTCCAACAAGGTTTGATCAGAAATGTTACGGGCAGTGAAATCATTCAACACACCTCAGGCTGAGGTTCTTCTCCCCATCGACTTTTCTTCTTCTCGGCATCGGCTTGTCCTTTGATCTTCAGTTCAGACTTCCCAGAATCCCCTTCCGCATCAACATCCATCCGGTCTTCCCGTGGCGGACGAGTGGACTCGGCAGTCGAACTTGGGCTTTGTCGCCTTCTCCCGCCATCTTCACGCCTGCTGCGGCTGTGGCTCCTGTTACGATGAGGTGGTGGTGAACGAGATGCAGTCTCGCTTCGTTTGCCTCTTCTGGGTGGGGTGACACTCCGACGTCTCTTACCCCCATACGAACGCCCGGGAGACCTCGAGCGGCTCCTACTCGGAGTACGTGAGGGGGTAGGTGATGGTGAAATGCGACGTCTGCGAGCAGGGGGACTCCGGCTATCACGATCACGAGTTCGCCTGTTCCTGGGTGTTGATGGGGAACGTGGTCGTCTGCGAGAAGCCTGAGGTGACATGGAACGCGTAGGCGAACGTCTTCTGGGTGGCGGAGACCTTCTCGGTGGTGAGCGGTATCTTCTGCGAGGAGGTGAACGAGAGCCTGCGCTTGACGGTGGGGTCGGTGACCGCCTGCGCGGCGTAGGCGACCTTGACATCCTTCGGCGGCCCTATGAGGGATATTATTGACCGACAGTATCAAACTGATGGCTGTAGGACTCACTCGATCGCCATACCCGTTGTCACGGCCACGACCACCCCGGTCGTCATCATATCCTCCTCTGCCTCGACCTCTACCCCTCCCTCTTCCACGGCCACGACCGCCTCTGTCTCTGTCTCTGTCTCTGTCACGATCCCTAATATCATCAAGTCGCGCTCGTCTATCTCGCTCGTCCAAAGCCCGTGTATCATTCTCACGAGCCTTCCTGAGTTCTTCTTTTTTCTCCTCAACGAAGGTTCGAGGAACACCTGTAATATCAGACTGAGCTTCAAGCAGAAGGGTCCATAGGGCAGACATGAATGCAGGTGTATCCTTGGTCAAGAAACCAGTCAAATTGATTTGCATTTTCTTGGGATCCGGGAACTACATTTCCGTGTCAGTATTCGTGAGATGAAAGTCAAGTAGAATAGACGTACAGACTGTGACTTGTCCTCGAGCAGACCCATTGCGTATTCCACAACCACTTCGTCCTCGAATCCGACGAGCTCGACGACTTTTTTCGCAATCCAGGGTCGTATCACGTTGAGGTTTACTTTCCGCATATCGACCTGGAAGCAGCGGAAGTTACTGAGTAAGTCCATCGAGAGCAAGTCAATCAAGAGCTACCTTCTTGTCAAATTCTGGCGGGAACTTCATCGTTTTGAGCAACTTAAGCTCCTTGTCCGAAAAACGTCTATCCTGGTCGGCAGAAGTGCCCTTGAAAAAGCCTGGACAAAGTAAGCAAAAGAAATGGGACGTGTGAGCACAACTGGAGGGTACCGTGTCCTTGATCTGGTCTCACCAGCATCAGCCATGTTGAATTCAAGCTTTGGTTATGGGGGAGGGAAGCGAGCCTCGACGTTCTTGATGGGGACGGGTCGGCTGGGTGCGTGGGAATTCAACGGCGGTTTCATAAATCCGAGTCCGGGCCGCTACAACTCACCTTTCACCGGTCACCATTCAAGCCCATGTCAAGTTCTCTGGCTTGGTGTGCGCCTTGCACTACCCAAGGGTCAATACCTCTGAGGAGAAAATGGTAAGGAATACATCCTGGTGATCAAATGATACGCTCATCCAATACACAACATTATATAGCCCGTGTCCCTGTTGTCCTGACCGCGTCACCGCTTCGACTTTTTGTGCATGCACTGAATTTCTCGTGGTTTACTTGCAAGGTTCTACAATCCCGAGAACTGAATGCATTCTCGGCCAAGATAATTCTTCAGCTTTACGAAACTCGACGCTCAACTTTAGGCGTATCACTATCGATGACGAGGTGTGAATGGTGGTTCATGCCGACACACTTTTCGCGAGACTTTCCCTCTCTCAGACCACAACGTTCTTTCCGTCCTCTTGCCGATCTATCAGTACTGCAAACATCACGCTGTGACACGAACTCTATTTTTCAGGTTATTTTCGACTCCAAACGCACGAATTCGGACTGGACTTGGACAGTCAAAACTCGTCCAGTACAAGCATCGCAATGGCAGCCATCTGTGCTAAGGAGAATCGATTCACTCGGTCCCGCAGACGAATTTGAAAAACTCCACGGCTCCACCTGGATTTGGACGATCTCTAAGTACGACTAGGCGCCCTACGTATGGCGACGAATTGTGGGCGGGCTACCGGTAGTTGTGTGATCGACAGGCCTCTATGTCGTTCTCTTCCGATTATATTGCCAGCAAGTACCATTCCCGTCCATCACCAGTCGGCGGCAATACACATCAAGATGGAGTCGATGCATTCTGGCATGCAGATAGGTTTATTTGAGAAAGAATAGCCGCTTCCGGTCCTTTTAAACCTACGACGGAGTACTCCAGTCAACTACATCTCCTTTCCTTTCTACAAACATGGCGGACTCAAAAAATGATCAGCAAATGAGCAACCTATGGTCTGCTGGAGCCGCTAGCGGCGACCAGAGGCCACCAATGTACCCTCAGGCGTCGCACTCCCAACAATCATACCCGCAGCCACAGTCATCGTTCAACTCCCAACAGCAACCATATTCTCAGCCACAGTCCTTCCAGCAGCAAAATCCATCACAACAATACATGCAACAGCCTGGTGCGCAACGGTCCATGAACCCTGGTGAAGCTTATGGTGCAACCCGTAAGGCTACCTCTTGTTCAACGAGTCTCGTCTCGGCTGACTTTTCTTTGCTGCGATTTCAGTATTTGCCGCATGTGCACAAGGCATGCACACCCCCAAGACCGAGTACGGAATCGCTGGCATTCTCGCTGCGATCATCTGCTTCCCGTGCGGTCTTGTAGGTTTATTGTACGTCTTTTCCCGATTTTTGTTCGCTCGGATATGCTAACTACGGCTGGCTCAGCTTGGACCGGAACAGAAAGTGCGAACGATGTGGTGCGTCTCTGCCATGATCTCAAAAACGTCCAGACCAACGTCGGCCATTCTCTACTCTCCTATTATGCACCTATCATACACTCATAGTATATTCTCGGAGGACTGATGTTATTAACTTTATTCGATTCAATCTTACCTGATACCGTTTCAATCACTTGTGGAGCCCAACGACTTTGCAAGACTCAGAAACTTCTGCAAAGTTTCCCCGGTCGCGGGAAATTCTTCTTCATTCGCCTCCAGCACGGTTCCAGCATTCTCTAGCAGGAAGGCCGCAGGACGGTCCCCTAGGTGTTGTTGTAGTCACAGGTACGGATTCGAAGCTCAGGTCACTGTGGAGACTTTTATCAGATCGGCTTCCCACGTCGGCCGGTCAACACCAAGGTACTGCCAAAGCGCAAGTTGTTATGAACTCGACAGCTTGCATTCATCGAATTCCAGGGGCACAAGCATCAGGTAAATCACGGGATGCTACATACTTAAGGACCAGGATCAGGCATCTCGCTCCTGTCAGTGTCACTTGAAAATGGTAGGTAGAACTCAATTAGTCGTATCAAGGGCGTGGGCATGATTGGACGTTTTAACCTGTTTTACTTAACCCTCCCATAGACGACTCGAAGTGGAAGGCATCCTTCGATTCCCCCACCATGACAGATTCCAAGAACGAGTACCGACTGGACCCCCCATCTCAGGCTGTTGACCAAAAGCCACCGGTGTATCCTCAGCAGGCGGATCCTCAACAATTTTCTCCCCATCAGTCGTATCCTCAGCAATTCTCTCCCCAGCAGTCGTATCCTCAGCAGTTCTCTCCCCCACAGTCACCTCCTCAACAACAAGCATACCCCCAGCAACAAGGGTACTTTGTTCAACAGCCCTATCCTGCGCAGCAATTTTACCCTCCGAATCAGCAGTTTTCACCCCAACAAGCATATCCCCAGCAGCTTAGTCCTGTCCTTCAGCACCCCACAGGCAGCCCTATCCAGCATCCTGGTTTTCAGTCGAATGTTCCACAACAAGCATACCCTATGAATATCGGCGATGCATACAGAGCCAATCGTGTGTATTCTGTACCTCAATTGATCCCGCGAATCTAACTTCCCCGCAGTTTTCGCTGGCTGTGCACAAGGCCTTCACACTCCAAGGACAGAATACGGAGCAGCGGGTATCATCATCGCCATCTTCTGCTTCCCTATTGGGCTGTTAGCCTTACTGTGCGTTTGTTTTCGCTCATCTCCTCCAATGTGTGCTAAAACAAACGCCGAACAGCGTTGACAAGAGAAGAAAATGCGACCGTTGTGGCGTCGCCTTGCCGTGATGAGGCCGAGGGATAGACGACGTTCCTGACTCTGACCATCTTCATACCCAGAATCGATGTATTTCTATCATTTCGCGGTTGCGAATCAATCTTGGCTAGTCCATCTGTCATTCATTGCACTGCTCAGCTGGAAACTTAGTTTTGCTCGATGTTTTTGTTCGCCGAGCGTGGCTTATGGTTACAATCATGAATCGTTGCCGATCAGACGGCCCGGTAGCTGGTTGTCTCAAATTCCAATCATAGCCCTCAAATCAGACGGCGACTAGGCTTAAGATGAAGTAGCGGTGGCCACGAACAAAACATCGCCACCCGTCCTCTTTCCGCATTGGCCGGTCCAAAGCTATGTCCACCTATTCAGTCCACTGCTCCTCGCGGGAAGGTAGCAAGTATTAAACCACGAGAAGGGGGTCCGCAATCGACATCACTTATCCCTCTCTACCAGACGGAATACAACGCAATGTCTTACAGAAACTACGATCATCAGTCCAACCAGTGGCCAGTGGCTGCGCCCCATGCCGGACCCAATCCACAATTATACCACCCACAGTCGTACTACACTCAGTCGACACATTCTTCGCACGTTCCACACCAAAATTATGCTCACCCGAGCCATCATCCAAATACCCATGCCCCTACCTGGCCACCCCCGGGGTCGACGAACCCGACACCCGATCCTTACGGCGTCAATGCCACTCGTAAGTTTTCTCCTGCTCAAGAATCTGGATCCTCAACTCACACTATCCAGTATCAAATCTATGCGCCCAGGGAATTCACGAGCCGAGCAGAAAGGATAAAATAGCTCGCAACGTTTCCGAAACAGTTTCATGGGTCTTGCCTCTCACAAGCATACTGTGCGTATTCACTCCGCTCTTGGTCGTTTGCTCAGTTCTCTAAAATCAAAACAGTATGGATAGACCCCTCCGGTGTACCCGCTGCGGTATCATTCTCAAAGAATAGTACCAGTAGCTTCGTTGTTGTTCGATGGTGCTGATGGCAGCGGTATTTATTCTTCATTGTATCGTAACATATATTACATCCACACTTCTGGCAAGCATACATAATTCATCACATACGAATAAACGGTTGAAAGACGTTCTCACTGCCTAAGACGCCGCGGTGGTACGCCACAGGAGGGGAGGGGGGAAGAAATGGACCCGTAAATTGCATTCGTGTTATAAGCCAGGTGACTCCACCGCATCGTGTATCGCCGCCTTCTCCTGCGTTTATCCTCATGGCATCGAGCCCTAACCGAGGGGCCATCGGTAGACGTGCTATTATACCACGTCTATATCGAGTGCGAGCGAATATAACGAACGCCATTGAAGAGGAACATGAAGTCAAATTGTCACAAGATGGGGCCACTCGGAAGGATGCGATTGGTTTGTATTAGTGGCTTCTGAGATACTTCTATGTGACTGTGTCCTCAGTCCAAAATTTGTCTGAGGTTGAGTATCGGTCGCCCTCGTCAAGCAAAGAGGGGAGAGACTCCGATGAGACTCAGTGACAGTTGAAATTGAAAGTTTGAAAATTGAAACGTCGAAACGCTGTCGGACTTTTCCGAACTGAGGTCTGGGGATCACCGAGGCTGACTTCGGATCAGCCAGAAGTTGATCGCGTCTTGATCGTCCCTTACTCCACTTCGAAGGTTCGTCCCCAGCCTCTTCAAAGTTTTACCTATGGAGTCTTGTCGTTGTCCTCCTTCAAAGGTGGTCCCGAGTTGCCCAAAATCGTTCGAAGGTTCGCACGAAGGTAGGAATTTTACGCTTTATTTGGCTCCCCGGAATTTCTGTGAAAGTCATCTACTCAATTGCAAGACAGAGCGACTTAATCCTGAAATCTTCGGCTTTGGACACGGTCGAGATCAGGTCGATTTTACTTCTTTCTCCATGAGAGTTCAGCTTCTGGTCTTGCTTCTGGTCTTGCTTTTGGTCGTGGTCAAGAGACAACCAATCGATCAAATGTTGGTCGTCTTTCCGAGTATTTCTTTGATCGTCAGCTCTCACCAGATCCGCAACGTCAAGTCTAACCGTTACTACGAATGGTTCTGAAGACAGGGAACCTTTTCCCGATCTCCTTATGATGGAGTGAGTAGCCAAATAAACTTTAAGCGCAATATAGAAACTCACGCTCCTAGCTCTGCTTCATTTTTCTCAATTAACTCGTGCACAGACCGAGGGTCCCTCAACCGTCGATCTGGGATATGCGCAGTACCAAGGCGTATTCAACGGGACCATAAACCTGACGACTTTCACAGGCATTCGTTACGCTACTGCTCCAGTCGGTACGTGTAGTATCCATCTACGACCACATGTTGGCAAGGTAATTGAACTGTCGAACAGGCGACCTACGCTGGCGGGCTCCTACTCTTCCTTCAAATATGACTGGCATCCAATAGGCTGACTCCGAGGCACCACAGTGCTACCAAGCCAGCTTTGGTACCAGTCTCGCGACAGCTGAGGGTAGCAAGGTGACAAAACGCGAACCCTCAGGCCCAGCTACTAGCGAGGATTGTCTCTTCCTCAAGTACGTGTTTGAACGTTGGCTTGAATGAATCTCAAGCTACACACTCATACCGTGCCCAGTGTCTATCACCCGGGAGACTTAGCACCAGCGGAGAACTTACCGGTCATCGTCTGGATTCATGGTGGAGGGTGCGTTGACATGACGCAACCACGGTCCACCGGTCTGACTGTCATACTAGTCATGTCCTTGGAAGCGCCTTTGGCTTCCACGGAGCCGATCTTATCTCTCAGTCGAACGGTGGAGTAGTCGTCGTGACTATTCAGTACCGACTGGGTATTTTCGGTAGGCTTTCGGTCCTCTCTGGAAGCTTTGTGTGTGTTAACCCATACAAGGATTTCTCGCTGGAAATGAAGTCCATGCCGATGGGGCATTGAACGCTGGCCTGCGTGTGTTCTTCGAGCTTTCGATAACCGTCCCACAATTCTAACATTATCATCTAAAGTGGACCAGAATTTCGCTCTTCGATGGGTCAACAAACACGTGGGTCTCAATCCATGTGTACCGGCAGCCGGACGATGCTCATATTGTCCTCTCCTAGGTTTCGAAGTTTGGTGGCGACCCGATGCGGGTAACAATCTGGGGTGAATCTGCCGGTGCGTGAAAACATCGACCTATGGCTTCCGAATGATCCCCTTACCAATACGCTCCTTGTCTTAGGTGCGGGCTCCGTGCTTCAACATGTTGTCGCAGAGGATGGCCAGACTAGCCCTCAACGATTTCGAGGCGCCATCGCGAGTTCGACTTTCTTACCCCCTCAATATGCCTACAACGACATCATTCTTCAGGTATGAACAATCTAAACTTTGTGTTGTTCGTGTATCGTGGCTGAGCAGAGTGAATATAGGCCTTATATACACAAGTCGTCGTCGTCGTCAAGTGTCGTGAACATCATCGGAACACCCTCTCGCTGACCATGTTTCGCAGCTGCACGTCTTCTCAGGACACGTTAACATGTCTCCGGAAAACCGATCCAAGCGTGCTTGAATCAGCTAACGGCAAGATCAGTGCCGCTGCATTCTATGGCACATTTACTTTCGTCCCTGTCGTCGACGGAACCTTTATCAGGCAGAGGGCTATACAGGCCTTGAGGGAGGGCAAGGTCAACGGAGTATGTTTGAGATTCTCCGATCCATCTCTGTCGAACACATTCTAACATAGTTCTCTCCGGCGATATCATAGAATGCCTTGCTCGCTATCCACAATACAAAAGAAGGAGGTCTTTTTGTCAATCAAGCCGCATCACCATTGGACGCTAGCCAATATGTCCACAAAGTCTTCCCGAAACTCACACCAGAAAATACAGCGGCGGTAGCGGAGCTTTATGCTGACCTGGCCTCGGATTTGACTCAGGAAAACCTCATCATGGCAGAAGGTTTGTCCCGACTGCTTGGTTGCATTAAACGTCCGACTCAGTAGTTACCCGCAGCTATCTTCATTTGCCCCGCATACTTCTTCGCGGAGGCGTTCTGTGAACACGCTTACAAGGTTAATCCGAGCCACATTCGAGTTTGGCAGACCAGTGAACTTATTCACTGACATTACTCTGACTTGGCAGGCGGAGTTTGCCATATCGCCAGCTCTTCATGTCCAGGATTCCTCGTATTACTGGCCTTCGCGAGTAAAATTCGTATGCCGTACTACCTACCTTATCTCACCTGGTGATATCAATAGGCTACTTACCTTAAACCCCGGAACCATGCTCGCGCTGTTCCCCAGAACGTTCAATAACCCCGATTTTATCAACGCTTTCATACAATCTTTCGTTTCCTTTGCCATCTCTCTCGACCCGAACATCAAAGTAGACCCCTCGAACATCACCCCGCAATGGGATCTGTACAGTCTTTCTACCGACGAGATGGTGTTCAAAAAGACAGCATTGGATGACCTACCTGACATCCGTCCGATAGAGACGAATGAGAATTTACTGGCGAGATGCAGGTGAGTTGGTCGTCTGTTTGCTGATTGGGATTTTGTCTGACATGTGCCCCACTTAGTTTTTGGGAATCCGTGAGTGCTCGTACCGCGCAGTAAGTACCGTAGATATCGAATGTAGCCTTTTTAGAAGCCCATTACGAGGACGGATTTTGTTTATTACTATTCTCCAGACTCCCAAGATACATGATTTTTTTTTGAATTATCCGAAACCTCAAACTCCCAATTGTGCCCAGTCGTGCTCGAGCTGCCCACTTCTGGTATACCCGCGGCAGCGTCATCCTCAACGAATCATACCTTAGCTCGAATAGGGACATCGTGCGATGGTACTACTATTTATTCTTCAATTGTATCGTACTAAGCATTACATCCACAGTCTGGCAAGCATACATAATTTATCACAAGTGAATGTCTTGTTGGTTCAAAGTCCTTAGTCCGATTCACCTACTCTATAACTGTCCACTAGTGCTTGAAATTTAGCACTGGTCAATCAGCCTGTTCTTCGGCCACGGTTGCTTATAATCGTCTTTCCACGTCGTCAGATTGGGGTTCGCGTACGCCTCGGGGTACCTGCATGTCAAAGCGGATATCAGAATGGGGTCGCCGCGCCAAGAATCCAAGAGTGGGAACGTACTGGGCAATATAATCAGCAGTCGGATAATCCTTTGGGTCACATCCCACATTCATCGCGTTCGGGTCTTGGTAAACTCGGACGTAGTCTACGAGCATCCAGACCGGGAATACGAGATGTGCCAGGTCGACATCTCCGAAGTTTTCGGATAGACCCAGGTTCATGATGAGGTACTGAGGGGATGATAGTATTCTTATCAGTTGAGGAAGGACGGGATCTGTATATTCAACTGACCATAGGTTCTTGCGGAATTGGACGAGCCGAAATCTTGACATTATCATCAGGACCAAGTCCGGGACCTCGAAGAGTCCATGCTTTCTTGTTATCCGAGAGCCAGGTGATGTACTGTGGTGGCAACCCAAGTCAGGAACATGTAATACACTCCAGATGACGACAAAACTCACTCCTTCGTCATAGCCTACGCAAGGTTATCATCGTGAGGATAAGCGCTTTGGATGGATGGCATTCGTTTACACACCTGGTTTATACTCGAAAGCATACACGGAGTGACATCCCGATTCCTGGGAGTAACATTCAGGATCTAAAACGACGCCGAGTCAGTAGCGCGTCGAACATATTGAGAGTAGACTCACTGGTTCTCGTAACGCCTGATGCTGCTTGCTGATATACACCGCCCTTGTATCCGTTCATCACCGTGCCGGTGGAGTTGTAGATGATTCTGGTCTGAGCATTCTCGTTCCATTCATACTTGTAGTCGAAAGGCTGCAAAACCGGAAATCGTCAGAAAAGCAAGGAAGCACCTTTATCTAAACCGTGCTTACCGCAAACTGCCCAGACTGCGAGACTTCACCCTGGAGCTGACCGGATAGCGTGGCAAAGTTTGAGCCGACCTATATGACACGGTGAGCACAACTTGTTACCGTCAAGAGAGGCGCTGAACTTGCCTGTGCTTCAATCATATCAATCTCAGGGGCAGCGCGTCCAACGTACGATCCATCTTTGTGTTTAGGACCAGGATGCGATTCGCCGTTACACGTGCATCTCGACAGCCGTTGACCGGGAGAATAGGACAACGCGCCGCCGAACTTTGCGTCTCCATCGACGGTAGCAAGATAAGGTTCTCCGTTGAGGGTTTGGTTCTTCAGCGTTCCCACATCGCACGCGTCGTACGAGTACGGCCACTAATGTCACCTTATTTAGCTTGAGATTGCATCACGGATTAAAAAGGACCTACCAGTCCTTCGAGACTAGCACCGTATCCAGCACGACCTGGATAGACATCGATCACAGTGTCAATCGGGATTATGAATCTGAATTTAAGGGTATTCCCTCACCCAGATTACCCATCGTCCAAATAGCTGGCCAAAGTCCAGCAACGTTTGACATTCCTGGCAGCACAACGCTTGCTACTACCAACCCCCCGGTAAAGCAGAACTTATTCCAGGTCTGGATCATTCCACCCATAAATCTCATCCCATGGTTCGCCTTTTGTTGCAGGGTGATATTCAGATTCCCATTTACAGTGGTGATCGATTCCGGGTCATACCACTCCAGGTTGTTTGTCTGTCCGAAAGTACGTCAAGGCGGATCATTACGTAAAGAAGCGCCGTACACCCCAATAATGTAAATCAACCGCCTCCCAGTAAGGGTCGTCACCGGGGTAAAATGTTCGTCCGTCCAAGTTGAATTCGTCGCTGAAGACCAGCTCCAGCTGTTTACCATCTTCCAGCGATGTATATTTATGGGCGTCTTGAGGAGTGTCTTTGTCTATCAGACCCCAGTTTCCTGCGAACTGTGGAACCTGCCAGAGTTCCTCGTGAGCTTGCGAGTCAGTCGGAAAGGTTGATGACCTGCGAACCTGTCCGGTGGCGTTAACTCCTACTTTGGGTATAGTCGGCCGTTGAAAGGCAGATGCTATGGGGTATCCAACGCTGAAGTAGACGTGCAAATGATTAGCGATGATAGACCGCGCTAGGAATGGTTATCGACGTACAACAGAGCCAGAAGCGCGGCAATCAACAGGATTAAACATCCGGCATTGCTCAGTCCTCGACTACTGAACACTGTGGACGATGGGAAGTCTCTATCTTCATCGTGGAGGTTGTCGTCGGGTTCGCGGTGGTTCCTCGAGACCGCTGAGCCCCATGTGTTGGGATCGGCAGGTAGAGAGAACTGGGAACATGTTAGTGCCAAGGTGTCGATCTATGAGTGTCCTTGCCATGCACCTTGGCTTCAATAGACGATAGTTTCGAATTTCTTGGACTTCCGTTACTACTGGCCCAAGACGGATATGATGAGTCCTGTCAAGAGTCTTAGCTTCTGGAGACCAAGACCGAGTGGTACTAGAACGCACCGAAGTATTATGATATCCTCCGTCAGAATCTGGCCCAAGTCGTGTGTACGTGGTGGGCATGAAGGACGGTAGAATTACAGGTGTGTAGGGGGAGGATGATGGTGGAGGAGGAGAAAGAGTGGGTAAGCTGCGCTTGAAACGGGAGTTGTGTGCCACTGCTTTATTTTCAATTCGCCTAAAGAGTTTGGGTGCGTCATGGATCTCCCCTCAGCTCCTCCTCTCAATATGACATCGTTTGGCCCAGTTGCGGGAGGCACTCCACAAAGTTTCCACGCCTTCAGTTCATGGTGATAACGCCTCTAACACGTCGAGAAAATTTGTGCTGCGACCAGTTTTCGAGTTTGAAATGCCTGTAAACCGTCGGAAGAATGTGAGAGGAAATTGAGCTGCGGAGAATATTGCTAGGCCAATGCATCGAACAACGATGAATTTGGAAAAGCGGTAGCGCGTTAGCGACCGCGTTGCGACAGGGCGTGGGAACTATTTACCGAGTTGGGCTTTTGCGGGCCTCAAAGGAGTCTCATTCATCGCGGCAATGTCCGTCGAGGCTCTCATGATCGCCGCGTTCGGTCAACAAGGTCAGCGGTCAAATTTGCCTCTTTTCTTCATTGAGTCTTGTCTCTTTGCTGGCAGCTCGATAGAAGATTGCTTCACGGTTATCGACCCCAAAGACCGTGTGGACTCCAGTCTCCAATCTCCAATGGATTATTGAAAATGGATGAAAATGGATACCGACTTATGATACTTCGCAAATCCGCTGCTACGTCTCGACATTTGCACGTACCTTCATCTCAACACTCAAATTTCATGAGGTTACTAGTAGTACCTCACAGCCACAGGCCGCAGTCGGTCAGGGAGGGTCGCAAGATTGCCCGAACACATCACTTGGTGCATCGTGCTTGGGACCTGCACTAGTACTAGCACTAAAGTCTCACGAGCACTGGGTCCTGGCCCCAGGAACAGGGTCACTTCTTGAGGCAGTTCTCAAAGATATTGCAGCTCGACGTGCTCACTGCTCAGCGCTCAGGGTGAAGGGGCACAAGCGATGCTCACCATTCGCCAATCAGCTAGGTACCTACTTACCCGAGCCCGAACCCTCCAAGAAAGACCGCCCGATGCCCATGCTACAAACTGAAACCGAGCTCGGTGCATGAGCGCCGCCGGACAGATTACTGAGGGTTTCTTGGAATTTTTGCTTTTATACCTACCATCAATGGCGATCGGTTCGTCTAGCTCGTCCCTCCTTTCGCTCGTACCTCCACGCTGCCCAACGTCAACTTAAATGGCGAGCATCCCCCCAGGATCTGGACTGGAGTACCTCCTCTGTCTCGCTCGCAGCGAAAGGGATGCTGACATGCAAGGATACGCTGTAAGGCTTTCAGGTACGAGAGAGTCAAAATTCCTCCAAGCCCTAAGCCTGACCGGAACGATTTTTTGTCAGCCTTCGTGGTCAACGTTCTTGTGGGTGAGGAACTATCTCAATATTCAATTGTAATCATGCCAGAGTTCTGATCAGACTGAACCCAGCTATACTCATTGCATGGTCCGATGAATCTGTCACAAGTTCGGTGAACACCATCATGCTGCAAGCGTTCACTATCCTTGTTGCATCGGCAGTAGCCACCTCCCGCGACGGCCTCTCCATTGCAGACGCCCACTTCTCCATTACGATCACAGCGTCCCCGCTTGCCATATACTTCCTGTACTCCGGCTTCCGATTCCTCCGGAAACGACCTAACCATCTCTACTCACGAATCGATACGCCCGGCAAGCAGTACACCACCCTGGGTTTATCTATCGCCCTGCTCATTTGGTGGATCGTATTTGACTTGTTGATCTACTTCAGCACCGTCTTCGAAAGCCCCGACTGTCCATTGACTCTGCAGGGGTGGCTAGTCTACAAGCTGTTTACTGGTACCTTAAGCTTGGAGTTTTCGAGGCCACTACTGCCCGTGCCAATCGTATTCTGGGTTATATACCTTCTCCGGCACTTCAAGGACATACGGGGGGAGTACAGGCGACATATGGCGAACACGAGGCCGTGGCAGCATTTCCGTTGGGTTCAGACGACAGGGCGTGCCATCAAGTATTTTGTGATAGCTCAATGGTCAGTAAGCTTTCCTGCTAGTTATTTAGATCCGATATTTTAATCAAAGAATAACGTTGTTTTGACATAGGGACGTAATAACTCGGTCGCACAAATGGCTGTTCCTCTTTACGATCTGCGTCTATTACCTGACGTGGGGTAACTCCTTGATGCTCACCATTCTCGACACACATCAAGCCTTTCGTGGGCTCGCCGAAGCTATCGATCCCGATGTACAATTACCCCCAGCTGAAGAATGGGACCCTTTGAATTATGGGCAGGTGGGTTTCACACCGAACTTTGCGGTCCTGTCAGAGCCCTGACTAAGCGTCGCTCCAGCTTCTCGCCGCAGCTGTGGCTGTCGAACCTCTCTGGCAGGTCTTGAAGTTGACATTCTTCAAACGTCACGAGCTATGGCAGTGGATCATAACGAGGCCACGGACAGTCATAGATGAAGTCGTGTTCATTATCACCGGTCGCCGGAACCCTTGGAAGCGCTTATTGGAGAAAGAAGAACACCGAAGGTCGTTGAGGTTTCTCGAGGGTGGAAAGACGGCCATGCAGTCGATGGATCAGGTCCACCTTCTATATAACGAGTCTGGCGAGCATGGCCAACGGTTCAAGTAGATACTGCAGCACGGGTGTTGATTACTTGTCTGGTGATGATTACCTATTTACATGATCTTTGAAGATTTGAAGAGTTAGTAGCAAGTACTAGCTTGGCCGTACACATTGCGCTTACCGTAAAGTTGCTACGACTGTTATCAACTTTTCAGGCCCCTACAGATCTCAAGCTCAAGTCTCATCCAGGCCCAAATTAGGCATGAATCTCGCTGTTTGTGACGCGCGAGGTCGAGGCCAGAATCCGAGCCCATTGGTAGGACTGACTGCCAAAAATTGATTCACAGTGTCCTCCTGATCTTCAATCACGAGAATGGGGCCCAAAAGTAGCTAAGTTTTCATGCTTCGCTTATGAGCCTCGATACATGCATAATTGGTTTGATACAAAGGAAACCCTTGTATTAAACTCGAAATCAAGGGGGTGGCAAGAATGGAATTTTCGGTCCGAGGTAGGGGGGGGGAGGGGGCCGAAGGCCCTTAAAAATTTTTTTGTACCTACCAAGATTTTGGGTTTTGAGGGGTCTTAGAGGCTTCTCAGAGGGTCTATGACGAGCATTATACTACGTTGAACACACACCAGATAGGTACCTCGCGTGTGCTGTGGCTAGAAATCGACCATCAACGCCCGATGTTTCCAAGAAATTCGAAGCGCTAAGTGAAATAATGAGTTATCCGGCACGTGAAACCCATGCAGCTACCATATATAGCAGGAGGGGGGGAGGGGGGGGGGGTGCCCGACCTGGCCCGCTTAAAAAAAAATTCGACCTCGTACGAAAATTAAAGAATTGCCACCCCCTTGCTCGAAATTTTGCTGTGCAGGCGACACTGGACGGGCGCTAAACGGATGCTTGAGGGTTTGAAACGTTTGACACAAGCCCCCAATTGGCGTCGGAGTTTGGTTTTATCATGATACATACTTACGGGCCCCGGAAGAGTTTGCAACCCAGCCCGCTGCCCCAGGCGTTGCGACACAGCGTGGGAACTACTTACCAAATTAAGCTTTCGAGCAGGCCGCGGAAATGTCCGAACTCATGATCGACGCGGTCATTGTCAGTCTGAGTCAACCATTTGAATCAGGTCAACATTGGACAAGATCACGGGTCACTTCTACCTCTTCTGAATCTCTTCATGGAACTCTCGCTACAATTTCTGGCAAGCCGATAGACGACCACTTTGTTATCAGCTCCAGCTACCGTAATGGACTCTAGTCTCCAATGGTCCATCGCTCTGGCATTGAAAAATGGGTACTGACTTACTCCGCAAATCCTCCACGGTCTCGACATGTGTACGCGCCTTCATCTTGCCATGTGTACTGAATGTTAGCACAGTCCTCAAGGGTCCTCACAGCCACAGACTGTGGCCAGTCCGGGGACCGGGAGGGCCTGCTTGAGACCTACACCATGTCACCACTGACGAGGACAGGGTCATTTCCTGAGCAAGCTCCCGAAGATGTTACAGATCAGCGTGCTCACTGCCCAGCGCTCAGGGTGAGAGGGTACCCGACCCCGAACCCTCCGAGAAGGAACGCCCAATGCCCATGCAACATACTCAAGCCGAGCTCAGTGTATGAGCGCCGGTGGTCATATTACTGAGGGTTCCCTGAATTTTTTTGCTTTTATATCTACCATCAGTCTCAACCGGTTCGTCTGGCCCGTCCCCTTTCTAAGTTGTCTCTACTACTACGCCGTCCGACGTTGACTTAAATGGCGACCTCCCTCCCAGAATCAGGATTAGGATTGGAATACCTCATCTGTCTTGCTCGTAGCGAAAGGGATGCTGACATGAAAGGGTATGCCGTGAGACTTTCTGGTACGAGATACTTAACCTTCCTCCGAAGACTAGTAAGCCTGACCGACCCGATTTTTATCAGCCTTTGTGGTCAACGTTTTTATGGGTGAGAAACTATCTCAATATTCAATAGAAATCATGCCGAGGTTCTGAATGAATCGAACCCAGCTATACTAATCGCATGGTCTGATGTCTGATGAATCTGTCACAAGTTTGGTGAACACCATTATGCTGCAGGCGTTCACTGTCCTTGTTGCGTCGGCGGTAGCAACCTTCAACCGCGACAAGCTCTCCATAGCAGACGCCCATTTCTCAATTACCCTCACGGCGTCCCCGCTCGCCATATGCTTCCTGTATTCCGGGTTTCGATTCCTCCGGAAACAACCCAACCATCTCTACTCACGAATTGAAACGCCCGGCAAGCAGTACACCACGTTGACCTTATATGTTGCCCTGCTTGTCTGGTGGATCGTATTTGACTTGTTGATCTACTTTAGCAACGTTTTCGAAAGTCCCGACTGTCCATTGACTCTGCAAGGATGGATATAGTCTACAAGTTATTTACTGGCACCTTGAGCTTGGAGTTTTCGAGGCCACTGCTTCCCGTCCCGATCGTGTTCTTGGTTGTGTACCTCCTCCGACACTTCAAGGATATCCGAGAGGAGTATAGGCGACATATGGCGAACACGAGGCCGTGGCAGTATCTCCGCTGGGTCCAGACGACTGGACGCGCCTTCAAGTACTTTGTTATAGCTCAATGGTCGGTCAGCTTTCCTGCTGGTTTCTAGGACCCATTTCCATGTTTTCTCTTACAGGGACGTTATAACCCGGTCGCACAAATGGCTGTTCCTCTTTACGATCTGCATCTATTATCTGACTTGGGCCAACTCCTTACTGCTCACCATTCCCGACACGCATCAAACCTTTCGTATGCTCACCAAAAATCTTAGACCTAATGTACAATTACCTCCAGCTGAAGAATGGGACCCTTTGAATTATGGGCAGGTGAGTTTTCACACCGAAAGTTACGGTCCTGTCTGAGTGTTGACTGAACGTCGCTCCAGCTTCTCGCCGCAGCTGTGGCTATCGAACCTCTCGGGCAGGTCTTGAAGTTGACGTTCTTTAAACGTCGCGAGCTATGGCATTGGATCATAACGAGGCCACGGACAGTCATAGATGAAGTCGTGTTCATTATCACTGGTCGCCGGAATCCTTGGAAGCGGTTATTGGAAAAAGATGAGCATCGACGGTCGTTGAGGTTTCTCGTGGAAAGACGGCCATGCAGTCGATGGATCAGGTCCATCTTCTATACAATGAGTCCGGCGACCATGGCCAACGGTTCAAGTAGATACTGCAGCACGGGTGTTAATTATTTATCTAGTGACGATAACCTATTTACATGATCTTTGAATATATGAACGTCTAGTGTCAGCCTGGCCGTACATAGTGCATTTACTGTAAAGTCGCTACTCCCCTCGAAGACGAGGGAGGATCTTCGGAAAAACGGACTCGCAATCGGTCCTATCGGCTTGAACGGCTTTCCGGATCTCCAATCCTCTCCAACACGTTCTCCAACTCGCGTCCCTCATAATCTCGTTCTTGATTGGTTCTGGACCACTCAGGTTGCTCGCCGTTATCTGTCTGCAGCCGGCTGACTCGATTAATGTCATGGTCAACGGAATGGCTGTCTTAATACGTATGTTTTGCTTCTTTCTATTCGCCAGTGCCGCCTGACAAACAACACACGAGGCTAGTCTGAAAGCTCCTGAATTCATGTAATACGGAACTATGGAATACCGTTCCAAATTACCCTTGCCCAACCCTTGCCCAAGTCAAAAAAAATTCTTTTATATGTTTTCCACGATCCTGAGATAGCTTGACTCAGACCTCCCATCATGCCCTCGTTATCGGTCGCTGCACCCAATATCGTCGAGCCCGTCGTTCCCAACGTTCACAGAGACGATGACGCGCCCTCAGACGTTCCAGCAGTCGTTGTCACCAACCAGGACGAATCGGCTGTCGATATGGAACCGATGGAGATGCCTGCTCGTCCACCAAAAGCAAAAGGACGATCAGTCTACGGCAGTTCTCTAGTCGAACGGAGAGGATCTGAAGCGGCCTATGAACTTCATCAAGTACCCACATTGCTCTCTGAACGTCCTAGGAGACCGTCAGCTATGCGACAGGACTCGGCTGAAGACACTCTGATAGAGCTTAGGGGCTTGGGGAAAACAGTTGAAGACGAGACGCCCGTGGCTACCCCCCGAACGGAGGTGCCTTCAACATCCAGTCTCGTTAATCACGATCAGACGCAGGATCAAGAAGTTCAGCAGACGAAGAAGCAAAAACGGAGGGCGATGATGCACTTGGCCGCGTTGTACTATTGTTTCTTCTTGGAGGGCTGGAATGATGGAACCCTTGGACCACTGCTCCCGGTCATACAGAGAGACTACCAGGCAAGTTTTCATGACCTCAGGGAGTTTTCCTAGCTCAGCAGGCGAGTGTTTGCAGGTCGGATTTGCAGTCGTATCACTGCTGTTCGTCACAAATTGCATCGTACGTCCGAATCCAATTAACGTCTCGTTGAAGGAACTTGCATTCATACCGGATCCTGACCGCAACAGGGATTCGTAACCGGTGCATTCGTGAACGTTTACATTAACGATCGGCTAGGTTTCGGAAAGGTTATGGTGATAGGTTTGTTACTTTATCCAACACCCTTGTCTCGACTCAACGCCAATCAAAATTATCAGGCGCAATCTGCCAGCTTATCGCGTACATAATTCAGAGTCCTGCGCCTCCCTTCCCGGTTATGGCCATGTCATATTTCTTTGCTGGATTTGGACTATCCTTCCAGGTCAGAACAGCCCCCCATTGCATCCTCATTCTGCTGAAATCAATATTTCAACAGAATGCCCAAGGAAACGGCTACGTTGGCTCGCTTCCCTCCGCATCCATGAAGTTGATGGTGCTTCACGCGTCCTACGGACTGGGTGCTTTCGTCGCTCCTCTCGTCTCGACCCACTTCAGTGGTACGCGTCACTGGAGTAGACACTTTGTCATCAGTGCATGTATCGCCGTTTCAAACGCGGCCGTATTGGCAGCTGTATTCAGAGGAAAACCGCAAAATGGTCCGTTGTCATCCATGATGATAAGTGGCCCTTACGACGGTTTGATTGATTTTTTGTTTGCTGTAGAGCTCATGCACGAAATCGGTATCAGTGTTGAGGACCACGCTGCGACTCGTCGCGCAAACGCTGGGGCTGGAAGCGTCTATCGCCAAATATTTGGCATCCGTGCAGTGTATTTCCTGGCCGTATTTGCTTTGATCTATATCGGCATCGAAGTTACTGTTGGTGGTGGGTACCTCTCGCGCGTCACGGATCTTTTGTACAACTGATGTCTGTGGCCTATAGGATGGATTGTCACTTTCATCATCGAGAAGCGAGATGGTGGGCACAGCGCTGGCTACATCTCGTCTGGTTTCTTCGCAGGTCTGACATTAGGGCGACTGGCGTTATGGTGGTTCAACAAACGAGTACGTATCACGATCATTTACCTCATTCTAACATACAGACGTTGACCTACCCCTATAGATCGGCGAACATACCGTCATCTTCGTTTACTCTATCCTCGCCATCGCGTACGTCCCGCGACTCGTTTTCTGCTGCCCTCACACACTCGTTCCTCATGGTATATTTTCGTAATTGCAGGCTCGAAATCACCGTTTGGCTCGTACCGTCGATCATCCAAAACGCCATTGCCGTCTCGTTCATCGGTCTCCTTCTCGGTCCCATGTTTCCGCTTATGGTCTCACACGGCTCGCGCATCATCCCAGCCTCCCTCTTCACCGGCAGCATGGGATGGATCACTGGTATCGGTATGTCAGGATCCGCAGCACTGCCGTTCATCACAGGTGTGTTGGCGGCCAAGTATGGTATCGGAAGTCTACAACCTTTGTAAGTGCTTCCTTTGACGTTTCCATCAGTGTTCTGCGACGATATGCTGACGGGGATTGCTCGTTTAGCTTAATTGCGATGATGAGCACGATGGTGGGCATGTGGGCAATGGTGCCTAAGACTAGGAGGGTGGATTAATGGGAAAAAAACGATAGCGATGTTCGAATGCTGGGAAGTTGTTCGGTGCGGTATTACGCGTGGGCGCATTGAGTTTTAGAATGACTGATTTGCTGGGTTGATGGGGGTATCTTGTAAACTTCTGGTTTCTGTTTGTATCTACGTCCGTTTTGGTCTTACGACAATGTACACCCGTACCAACATTCGAGTTTCACAACTACACTCACTGGATTTTAGATATCAGAGTACCTGGATGGGTGGGTCCTGTATCCATCAGCAAGGTATCAAGCGTAGTGGGTTCCGAGAATGGCATTCCCCAAGGGAGGTAGCAGTTAGCCTTATTTTGGGTGGAATTCACTAAATCCTGCTACAGTAAGTACTTTGTAATGAAATTCCGCGCGGTTTTAATTTAAACTCCTCCCACAGTGTCAATAAACGTCAATATTCTTTCGCCACTTCCGTCGCTGCACTGTTCCCTGGTAAGCCTGTTTTGGGACTCAAGCTATGGAAGCCCAGTCAGACTAGTCTCGGCCATGAACCTCACCGCAAGTCGGAATCTATAACTAGATGATGTGGGGACAGGAGGATGGACTTTGAATACTGAATATTCAGTCATTGACTTGGCGGCGTTGCTTGTATAGAATCGAAAGGCCGATCGTACGCCAGCCCTTGCTCTCCCGATTAGCCACGCTGATGTTCTTGCTCGCGGCACACGCCTAAATTCAAAGGAGGAACTCGCTAGAAAGTTGAAGGTCGACTAGCACAGGTTGGACTTCCTGGGAAGCAACCGTCCCATGAATTCGGACGTCTCAGCCAAGGGACTCAATCCCTGGTATTGCACGACTCGGGCCTGTGTTCACTTAGGCTCAAGAGAAGCGCGAAGGGACCACACTGACAGATGATCAATTGGCGGAGGTTCGAGAGACTCAGAGATATGGTCGTGAGACCGATACCGCTCCAGAAGCTTGGGGACTGACTCCAGTTTAAGGCTGGTCATATTTGTGCAGGCCCTGGCAACCAACACTACGAGACTATTCGTAGATCAGCGACAACCACATATCACTGACATCACTAGGGAGGAGCTCTCCAAGTAAGACTTGTTCCAACTCCGGACGGGGTACGCTCTAATGAAGATGACTCCAAACGACTTCATTCAAGTGTTCATATGACTGTGGTCCCTTACGAGCTCATTTAGAGGACATGTTGGCCCCTGGGACAGCCCCCCTGTGCACACTGATGCTGTTATCCGAGAAGGCTACATAGTGCACCAAGCCCAAGCACCGCTTCATTAGTCGTGAAGCGATGACCGTGAAACTAAATAAGAGAACCATCAAAACTCATCGACCCGATGAATAACTCCTCGCCCCAGAATTGGAAATAACTGGGGGTTTTACAGACACTGGTTTGACGAATGTGACAAAGCTACAGATAAAACTCGTTCTCGAGGAACGACTCATTCATGATTTATGTATGGTTATGCAACAAATTGACCATTGTTGTTTATGGAGTGTGCGAATCCGAGTCCAACCTCTGACTCCACCCAATCCATTCGATTTCGGCGGATAAGCTGATGATAGACCAGACTTCTACAGAGGCCAGTAAGTGTTTCAAAAGACCATCTATATGATGACTCAACATTCGGGTCGGCTGAACATTTGTTACCTTGCGACACTGATTTTGGAGCGGGGACTTTGGAGCGACGGTTACTAGACCGGGGACCAACAGGTGATTTCTCTGTGTCAACTCAATAGTAAGTATTGCTTCAAACCTCGAGTTTCCCTTGGCCAGCTGGGCTCACTGAGGTGAGAGCTTGCTCATCGAACGGATTGGCCACTGCTATTTCACGAATCATTGCGTTGGTGTCGGGGTATAGGTCCCAGCTTCGTGTGGCGCAGCTCTTCTTGCCCACCGCCGCCACCTAGCTCACTGGCTCACGGACGGTGATCAGACCGACGCAGATATAAACGCGCAGGAATCAAAGATTTGTACGTGCAACGAGGTCTTACCTGAGATACTCCGCCTCTCATTGTACACGACCCCCGGCCTTCCGATAAGGGTCCGGCAGAACCGTGAACGCGGTGAGAGCGTCCTGGCCTCGGAGAGGTGGATGGCTGGTCGAGTCCTTCCTGGCCGCGGCGTAAATGAAAAATCCATACCCTCGGGTCTCCCACCGCATGAGGACCAAGTCTGGGAGATCAGGGTTCCTCCCCAGCACGTACCTTTTACAACGTCCGAAATTTATCGGTCACCTCCATTTGGGAGCACAGAAGCTCCAAAACTTACCCGGGGCGATGATCTAGCAAGGAGTCTATGTCGTATTCTACCACCGCTCTAAGCTCTCTCGAGAATGGAGAGATCATGCGCAAACCCGTCAGACTGCTATTGGTGCTATTCGTCCGGGAATAGAGAATCATGGAAGCTGTCAAGTTTTCGATCAGATTCTAGAAAAACTATGATCATTGTGATACGCAATTCGCAGAATCCCGACACTAAGTAAAGTATCCCACGGGCAAGTAACAAGCACCTGTTGATTGGTAAAGGTAAGTAAGGGGTTTTCAAATCCATTGCCATTGACGGGGTAGAGGTTACAGCACTGGGCCCTCGTCTTTACGGCCTTATATTTTGGTCAATACCATATGACCGGTTATAAGTATAGGGTGTAGACTGCCTGGACCCGGCCGACATTTTTAGACCAAAGGCAACAGCGGGGGCGTCTATATTGGGTTAGCTGTCGTCGCACCTCGACAAATACTACAATGAGTATGTCAACTGTTAAGGACCCTGTCAAGAGCTAATTGAAAGAACTGATACAGCCCAAAAGGTCTCCAATCACGATGGTTGATATGGACGGTCGCTGAATTGATCATATCCTGATCATGATGATACCAGCGTTTGGGCTCAGTCGAGCGCTTCCAAATCTAGCTTTGCGGGGTTGGCGGAAAGCCATTGGCTAAAGCTGTAAGTAGTGAGCATGATGCACGATGATGAACGATTACGAATGGGACGTGACCCTTCCGTAAACAGCGTTCCCTGATTATTTCGTACATGAGATAATTTGGGGTCGGTCCCGTTTCAGTTCGAGAATCAGTCCCGCTTTGTTGACTTGGGACTCTGTCCGCAGTATAGGTGACCTGAGCAAACCTAATTAGCTAGTTTTGTGGTCACAGTACAGCACGAGGGATAGAAGGCCTTAGGGGAGTGGCATTGGAACCTTTAACCACGGTAGCCGGTGGCCGGCCTCTTCAGTCGATCTGTGGCAACTGGCCTACAGCAGGCCTGTGGCACGTTTATGCCCTCTTATAGGTGGCGTTGCTCTCCCCCGTGATTTCCAAGACCGAGAACGTCCAAACAACAAAGACATACCAGTTCATCGCACTCACCGAGTCTCAGCTCACCGTCGCTCACGGCGACTCCGAACTATGGTCCAGAATGGTTTTGAGTGTTCATGATTTAGATCTTCGCAAACCTTACGAGAGGAGAGTAACTGCCGTCGTCGAGCAAGCTGGAGCATAGCCTGATTCGTTCGAGAAGTCATCAACGAGTCCCCTCTCCGATATTTGAGCTAGAATCTCCAGGGGTGATCCCCGGACTCCCAAAGAAAGCCTTGAACACCGAGCGGGCAGTGCAGCATACCAATCGGCTTTGGGTGATTGGTCCGGGTCAGTTCTGGGTATAGGTACATTAAGAATACAGAGGACTTACGTTGGAGATGGGGTGCCCAAGAAACGAAAGGTAAAGCCTGTAGCCTTCTCCAACCTAGTATTCGCGCGAGCCTAGGACTAGTGGATAAGAAGGTTAACTAGATTCTTCTTTTCGGTCTATCAAATAGAGAAAGCGTTAGACGTCCACTCGCCTCGGGCGTGTGTCGAATAGACTGTGATCCTCTCCTTCCATAGACAATGACATTGTGGAGACGAACGTCGCTGACTTAAACGGCTCCCTCCTGGGTGGTATTGAGAGCCGGTTTCGGCGAGGTGCTATGCTCGGTATCTCGACGATGACCGGCTAAGTCGGTCGCAATTCCACGGCTCGGTGACGATCCCTGTCGGTGTCGTCGCCAAGTAAGCAAAAGTCAATCTTACCTGTGCATGTCTTAACCGGGTTAAGGCATGCCTTCGGATGGGGTGTGGTGTCTTGGAATGAAGAAGGTATGGATTGAAATGAATGAATACTATGGTGATGAAATGAGGTTTCGGTGTGGTGTGAACATTCGGAACACGTACGTACTCGCCGGGATCTTACTCCTGCGGCCTGATAGTCCCCAATTCAAGTTGGCCACATAAGACTCGGGCTGCGACTCCAACCATATTCAGTTGGTTGTTTCAAAGCCCAGCAAGACGGTGATGTACGGGAACTGGCTTCTGAATTGTAAACAAGTAGGAGAGCTGGGACTTGCGGGTGTTAGTCCGAGGGTGAGATTGGTAGCGTTCGTCTGAAGCGAGGACTACACTCAGTTACGTGGAGGAGGCTGCGCGACTCGACGTGCACGCTTGTGAGCGCCTATTAGTGCGCTGTGTGTGAATGATGGTTTTAAACCTGCACCGCAAGGGACAGACAATTGTATGTAAGGTAATTGTACGCTTAGTCCCGGTGAGAAGAGTCCCTGTAGATCAAGTTGAACCTTCGGACTATCAGAGCCGCTGGACGGCAGGAGGGCTTGAGAATGGGTGAGTGGAGAGCGCCGACTAGATCACAAGGTACAGGGAAAGCTTGAAATCTATTCTCGAAATGTATAAGGCGGCGATTGAAGGGCCACGTTAATGTCGAGGTGATGAGGTGTTGAAGTTAGCACGAGGGAACCCCAGGCCAAAGAGATCCTTCAAGTTGGCGAGATTAGAGGGTGGTCCTAAGCGTAGGTGAATGACAGATGCCACGTGCATGGCACAGGGGGAAAGACAATGTTTGAGGGTGTGTGGCTCGACAAGGAGGTAATGGGAACTCGGTGGCCTCGAGATCACAAAACATAGGCTGCTCTGTCGAGAGTTTACGGAGAATGGCTATGGCAAACCGTGAGAGGTATTGAAGATACACGAGGGAACGGCCCACATCATTTGTACATCATAATCTGATCAAGTGTATGGATATGGGAATGAGGACCCGTCGCGGACTCGTGGCCTACAATAGGGCCACAGAAGAACAATGGAAGAGGATGGACAGCTTTACCTTTGCCCACCGGAGGATGTATGTATCCAGGTTACAGCAGGTGAGCTTACAACGCTCTGGCGACTCGTGGGGCCACTGCTCCTTTCTCGCTGGTATACCACTTCTAGAACAACGAATGACAACAAAGGATGGCACAGTCATATCGAGGGACCTGATGATAAATCACTGTTACTCAACTGGAGATGAAGAGTTTTGACCAAAACTTCCAAAACGAGAACTTGGCTTTTTGTACGATATGGAGAGATCCGTAACCCGGGATTCATGGATGGCATCCTGGAAGACCTCCATCAGAGATGTAATCGAGTTGCCCTTCCTGGCCGAAATGTATGTGATTGGGATCTGGATGATTTAGATTAGGCTGTGAGAATTGTGGAATGCAGGGAGGAAAGAACAGACAAGTTGAGGAGGAAAGTTGGCACGGCACCGGGCGAAGGGTTTGAATGAGCGCGAGCGCGCGCTTTGAGCTGTTGTGGACTGAGTCGACTCGGCGCCTCAAGAAAGGCTGTATCATGTATGACATGACTTATGTAAGTGAATACGTTGGGGGCTGTGCTTAATCGGGATCTATCCCCATTTGAGCCGATCGCCCCTCTCACGTGCTCTGTGTGTATTTGTTGACTGTGAGGGCTTGCCGTATAGGCCAGGATTGGTTCCAAACCACGACCTTGCTCCACTGCGCATTCCCTCACCGCTATATAATCCCCCCCAGTCCCTCCTCCATGGCCGTTATTATCCCCCAATCCTCATACGCTATGCATTCTGCAAAGCGTATTCGACGTACGGCGACATCTGTGATGGCTGGCTACTGCGACCCCCGTCCCACGCGCGATGTCCTGACATGTTTGTTGAACGGCGTCCCGCACTACCTAGACGAGGACAAAGCCGAGGAAGCGAAGCTCAATACCCAGTTGGCTAGGAAGAAGAAGAAGGAGCGTGAAGAGCAGAAGAGGGAGCGCGACAAGCTGAGGAGAAGGGCAGAGAGGGCGCGTGAAAAGGCTCTGAAGCAACAGCAATCGATATCTGCACCGCCAATGGCAAGCTCAAGTACCTTGCCCAGTACCAGTACCCCCAAGCCTCCGCCACTCAGGATACCACCCGCTTCATCTTCCTTTTTCACCAGACCCAACATTCAGCTGCCCACATATTCTCGTGTAAAGTCGGTCACACCGCCACCACTCAGCTCTCCGTTACCGTTGCATTCGTCATCGCATGAAAACACTCCCGACCCCTCTATATCATCCAGTACATCGCGGACATCGTCCAAGAGGCCGAGGACTCCAGAAGATTACGAGGACATAACGGTCATGCTACCACCTTCAGAAGAATCCAAGCCGAGGAAAAAGCGGATAGCCGTGAAGAAGGGTTGGAAGGGTTGGGTAGAGGGGTCGCCACCTCCTTCGGAGAAGCTGATCAATTTGGACGCTGTTCCCGTTCTTCAGGAGCGAAGGACCCGGAGTGGGAAGAATTTTGACGCTATTGGCGTGGGCAAGGAAGGATGGGTGTAACTGGTGCGTCCGTCAAAAATGATTCAGCCGTTCAAAAATTCTGAAATACTGGAATATAGCAATACACCCTTCGCTCAAGCTATCGGCTGTCAAAAAATAGAGATATCGTCGACACTATCGTCTTCACCATCGCTCTCGTTTAAGCTCGCATGGTCGAACTTCGCTCTGCTTTGTTTGTTCATCTGTGTATTCCCAAGTTTCGTATTGTCTTTTCTCCTGCATCTCTAAATCGTACGTATTTCTTTCATATTCTCGTCACTCCCATTACACTTTACTTGTATCATTCATTCACCCCGAAGGCAATAACATAGGTTTTCTATCCGGGCTCGTTTTTTTGCGGATGCGTTCTACTTTGTGCTTTTATATACTTGCTTGTGACCAACTACGAGCTAAACGTTCTTTTCGCCAAGTCAGATATCTACCTTTGCTCGTCACCGACCAAGGATCGCTAAGGTCTACGCAGGAAGCCACTTTCGCCGCCGTCAGTGTCTTGCGGGGAATTGGATAGCCTGACACGACAGTCATAATGCATAATGCTTATACTTAATGAATTGAGAAGTGACTTCAATTATCTGTTTTTGAGATTACGGAATTTTGAACAAAAAGGACAAAAAGGCCGAAAACCCAATTAGTGGCGATCACAGATCTGAATCTGTATTTTGCGGCCGGGATAAACGGTTGCAAACAATCTGCCTTTCCCTTCAACTACCGTGACGAAGCGTTTTCAAGAAACAGCAGGCGGAGACTCTGCCCCGCATAGTGGCAGGAAAGGTGACAAAAAGGTTTATACATGCCGTGGCAACTATTACAGCTCTTTTCAGCTCGGATTTCGAACGGGACGAGACGACCAAGTTTGTGACGGTGACGTCGACCGCCTGGGAATATCAGGATATTTGATCCTCTGCGCCTCAAACCGCCGACAAAAATGGTTCTTGCTCGTATCATACCGCCTGGACTTCCTATTCCTCCCTCATGGTACCCGGGACACATGATGAAGTTCACTCGTATGCTCCCCGCGTTACTTACCAGGACAGACGTGGTTTTGGAACTTCGGGACTCCCGACTACCGTTGACCAGTATCAACAGAACGTTAGAGGGTAAGTGGGCGTTTTTATTGACCCTTGTTATACACATACCCAGATCTACTCTCCGGGGGACTTCCGAAAGGGACTCCCGTTGGTAACAAGATCTAGCTCACTGGATCTAGTATAAACTGGGTAACGCCTAAGCGGAGTATTCTGCGCGTCTAATAGTAGTACACCCTCTCATTTTTCTCACTCTCAGTCTGTCACTGTGTTTACCTTCTCTATCCCTAGGCTATCTTCGCAAATGGCGCACAGAGCGTGGGTACGATCCTCAAAACCCCATCCGTAGACTTTTTGACGCTGGCGTCTGTGAACGGTTGGTCGTCTTGAATAAAAGAGACCTGGTCCCTGAGTGGGGAATGGAGGTAGGACGTTACCTTCTACCCTTCGCCTCAAAATGCTGATGCCCACTACCCTCTCACGAAGCCTTTTAGAAAGGCCATGGCTACGAAATTTCCGGACCAGGAAGTCATATTCGCATCGTGGCATAGACCGCGGGATATCCGTGATCTGAGTGACAGATTAGTGAGTATGTAGCTCCCGTCGTTTTCACCGTGAAGCACTCGCCGACCCGTTCCCATTCATCTTCGGTGATAGATATCGCCAAACGACATCCATATGCGACCGAACTGAATGTCCTGGTCATTGGAATGCCGAATGTTGGCAAGTCTACATTACTGAATGCCCTCCGAAACATGGGTATCAAGGGAAGTAAGTTATTCGGACTCTTGTGTTCGTGATGCCATATCAAGGTTTCCTTCTCTGGCTCAGGGACTCCCAAAGCACTTCAGACATCAGCTCAGCCGGGGTTAACTCAGGCTCTGTCGACAAGGTTAAAGCTCTCAGTTGACCCGCTGGTCTACGCATTCGACTCGCCTGGTGTCATGCTACCTTTCCTTGGCCAAGGAGAAAAGGGTGCCGAAAGGGGAGTAAAACTCGCATTGATAGGTACGTAATAGTTCCCAGCTCCGGAAACCATACTTACGCCTCACGACTCCGTTCACCTATTCCTACGATCTTCATTGGTTCATTGACTATGTTTACGACTCGCGGTCGTAATTCCACCGGACCTGGTTATCTCGACTCGTATGGACACTCAACCTCGTCCGGTTTTATCGCATATAGCGGGAATTAAGGAAGGCATGTATGACATGGAAGCTTTGGCGTCGTACCTCCTGTACAGACTGAATGTCCTCAATCCGATAAGTAAGTCCCTCCATCTTGTCATGTTGATCCAAAGTCTTCTGTTATCAGAATGTTTGTCAATCATTGCCGCCCTTAATAAGCGATGCGCCCACATGTATACTGTTTATGGTGAACATCGTTAACTTTTTATTCTCTCTAGGTCCTGCATATCTAACGTTACTGCCGGACGGAACTCCACCGACTAACGACCTGGAGGAATTTTTGAGCGCTCTTGCCAAACGTATGGGGATGATCAAGCGCGGCGCTCAGCTTGACCTCTCTCGTGCAACGTCTTATTTTGTCAAGTGGTGGCGTGAGGAAGGTGGCCTACTTGCGGCCTCTTCCGCCCCTCAGTTAGATACCTCAGATCACCTATCCCAGCTGGGAAGCGGGAGCGCCACACAGGGATGGGGATTTGACTTTGAGTGGCAAGTGTCCTCGGAGGATATGGCCAAGCCCGGGACCGGTGACTCTGGCCACTTTGTTCAGCGAAAAATGGAGGAATGCATCGACAACTATAATGTTGAATGCGAACAAGAGGAGAGGGAGGAAAGGAATATCAGTAGTACTCAGAGGAAAAAACAGCTTACAATGGAGGAAAAGGCCAGGAGAAAGCTGAAGTACTCCAGGAGGTAGGGCAACATAGGACTCATTATTTTTGGATTAGATATACCGTATAGCACTTATTCATAGACCTTACAAGTCCAGCCGTCACAGGGACTCGGGGACGAACTGCTACCGTCCTCAAGTCCGAGTCACGAACGGCATGCCGAGTGCTGCGCCTATTCGTCAACCAGGGGTCCCATGGCAGAATGGCCTTATCTCCAGCAACCATTGGTACGACGCGATCGACCGACCCCCCTCTCGTGTTGTTACAAGTTTTTGAGCCTCAATCTCTCATGTCCAGGGGGGGGGGCAGGACCAACCGCGATGCTGCTGCCCCTGCACGGTGAACTTCATGAGTCGCGAACTTCTCGGACGATCGTTGCGCCGCTGCAGCGAGCTGCGTACAATTTGAAGGATCGACCGTTGTGTTTCAAACTACCATCGAGATCATAGTGCGTCGATGTCCTAAGGCTGCGACTGGGAGTCGAGAAGGCTTCCAAAGGTCCGCAGCTTTGACTCTAACTATGGAATTCAATTCATTCTTCTACGAGCATATTCGCGAGATGTTTGAGCCACTTCCTGTGCTCGGAGAAAGTCTGCCAAAGGTCACAGGCGCGGAAATGGTCCGTTAGGCGCAGTAGGCGAATCAATATCCTGCCACTCTGTCTCCACCCAGATGCCCGGGCTGACATGACAGATTTGGTGGCGCCCCCTCGTGGGATTTTGAGGAAAAATTCTAATCTCGGCGGTCTTGTGAGCAATCTTTGCAGGTAAGAAAAAACCCAATCATAATCCTTTTGTCCTTCTAGAATCTGATTGCCCTCACACTGACAGCAGCTTCTACTCATCGATTTGAATTCATCATTCCTGATCAAGTAAGGCTGTCTTGTATTGATAGAACAACACACATGTTGGCTACATTCCCATGATGCCCCGACTCCTCGGTAACAATTGTGTGAAGGTCTGAGAGTTTAGTGCGGCAAAAAAGCTCGGACAATCTGGAATCAGATGCATTCCCGGAGGTTGAAACATTAAGTTCCCAGGCCCACACTAACGCTGGACGCCGGGCGGTGGTTCTGTCATCGGCATTCTCATGAAGTGTATACCCTCCGCTGGTGGTTGGCGGGAAGGTGAAGCTCGGGACCAGCTTATTCAAGCGGGCTCGATGGGAACGCTGCCACTGCCAAGCGCTCAATGCTTAGCATGGGCCGCTCCACCAAGCGCCCAACGCCACGTGCTGGAGGTCGCGTCTGCCGCCAGCCCGCACCAAGCCTTGACGCTCGTCTTCCTGCTTCCTACCTCCATCCTCTTCTCGTTCTTGTTGTAGCAATCACCCTTATCCACGCGGAACCTCGCCTTTCCTTTGATCTCACGAATTCATTGTACACATAGCAGGTCTATCGTTCGTCAACTATGCACCCAACGACTTCTACAGTCTCCTCAACACCCCCACGCGCACCTCCCATCAAGTATGCTGCACCTCTCGGAACTCGCTGGGATAAAGAGAAAGCCGCCGCTGGAGGTGCTCACGCCTTTGACCTTCCTACTGATCCTAAGTTCATTGGACCGTGGATCATTGGTGAATGTGTTGGGAAAGGGGCTTCAGGGAGGGTCAAGATCGCCAAACATCGCATTACTGGTCAGCTAGCTGCTGTCAAGATTCTTCCATTAGCACCTCTGGTCAATTCTCGTGTCAATGTCACCGTAGAGCAGCAAGCGAAATCCGAAAAACAGCGTCTTGGGATCGATAGGGAAATCACGATGATGAAGCTCATGAACCACCCGAACATCCTGCGCATATACGATGTCTACGAGGGTGCTAAAGAGCTTTTCCTGGTTTTAGAATACGTCGAAGGAGGAGAGCTCTTCGACTTCCTTGTCAATCGTGGTAGACTCCCTCCCGCTGATGCTCGTGCTTTCTTCAAGCAAATCATCCTCGGCCTCAACTACGCTCACACATTCTCTATCATTCATCGCGACCTCAAACCGGAGAACATTCTCATTGCATCTCTTGATCCTCCTCTACTCAAAATCGCTGACTGGGGTATGGCAGCTTTCGCCCCTCCGACGCTGCAGCTGGAGACGAGCTGTGGATCCCCGCACTACGCATCGCCAGAGATTGTCAACGGAGAGAGATACCAGGGCAATGCCACAGATATATGGAGCTGTGGAGTCATTCTCTTTGCCCTACTCACGGGAAGGCTTCCCTTCGACGACAAGAATGTCAAGGCATTGCTGGCGAAGGTCAAAGTCGGGAAATATGAGGTACCGGCGTGGGTAGACCCTATGGCTCGGGACTTGCTACAGAAGATGCTAGTAGTCGACGCAGGGAAGCGTATCACGGTCAGGTCTCTCGCCTATATGCACATTGCCTGGCGACTCAAAGGCTTACGCAGATTCCGGAGATTCTCGCTCACCCTTGGCTCAGCGCAACCCTCCCGAACTCACGCAGCAGGTCAACGACTTCGACAGAATCGGTGCTTCCGCCCTCTCCAAGCACTTTGGCACGGCCTATACCTTCACCTTCCTTGATCGACCCGGCTCTCTTCGAGTCGCTTCGCGTTATATGGGGTCGACACGCAGACTCGGGCGGTGAGAATATCAGGAGGGACCTCCTTTCCCCGGAAGGCCAGGGGATTCACGCAAAAGCGTTTTACTTTTTGCTGGGCAAGTTTAGAGAGGAAAGAGAGCAGGAACGGCTTGCTAAGGAGGTGGAGGCTGACGAACACGACAGTCGTGGTAGATCGGAAGTAACGAAGGTTCTCGGAGAGTCGTTAACATTCAACCTTGGTTGGGAGTTGCCTGCCGATATTGCTGGGGTCGGAAAGCCACGAGGGAGCGGCGCGAGCGTATCGCGTAGGACCAGCTCTTCCACCACCTCAACACCGGTATCTGTTGGTTGTAAGCCATCGAACCCGGAACCTACGCAGCCCATGTCTGCCCCGGCGCGAAAGACGTCCTTCGGAGCTACAGGAAGCACAGTCCCGATGCCCAAGAGGGGCTACACATACTCCGGCTCCTCTGCTAGTTCCCGCAATATGGGCCAGGACGCCAGCTCGTCCACGATGGAGAGGCCCAAAATCGGCTGCAGCTTCATCGCGCAAAAACGCATAGACCCAGAAATCGGACGGACGATGCATCTTCCTTCATACGTCCTGCCGGGAAAGACTCGAGGGCATCATCGTCTTCCGAGAGCTCTAGCAAACCCACCAGTCGTGTCTCTCACTTGCCGCCCCCAGCAAGTGACGAGCCTCCCCAGCTTCCTCCTCTTCCCCTTACGGAGCTGAAACCTCGAACCGCTCGTGAACGAGCCGTGTCGATGGCCGCAGCCAAATCGCTTGCACGCTCGGCGGAGAATGGACACGCACCCGCCAACGTAACTCAGGGTGTTTCTACCGATGCCTCGTTGCAGGAAGCGGAGAGGAAGCCCCGCGAACGGGCCATTTCTCTTGCCGCTGTGTCACTTGTCGGCGACAAGGCGACTCGACCCCCACTCGACCCGCTTCACTCGGTCCAGCGCTCAACCGCACGGACTCGTGCGCCTTCCGTCCCTTGTTCCGTGGATAAGGAGAACCAGGGCAACCCCAACACCAACGATTCCAATGATGCGAAGACAATGAACGGAGATGCCAATGCCAACGGAGGGAGAAAGGCGTTGGGCATTGTGAAGAAAGGGAAGCTCAGACGTATGTTCTACTCGCCTATTCCTTTACGAAGTACTCACCATCCTCATTCGCTCCAGCCCCGCCACTGGAATTCCCTTTCCCTCCCCTCACTCGGAAGCGGTCGACTGCCGATATGCCACCGAATCAGGCCGCCCCTCTAGGCTTGAGAAATCAGGACCACGGCGGCGGTCTCAACCAGACGCACCAAGGCTTGCTCAATCATACCAGCTACGCCTCTACCTCGAAGAACCCTCTGATATCACCGAAATTCCCTCCAATGTCGTTCTCTTCTGCATCTGGACCTGGATCGCCCAAGACGCCAGGATGGCTTTCAAGTCTATTCAACGGCTGGAAGTCCGCTGCAGGGGAAGAGGACCTGAGGATGTACTCTCGAGAGGATGTCCAACGCACGAAGGCCGACATAACAACATTATTGGGGAGCCTTGGCGTCAATGTTCAGTCGTTGGAGGATAATCGGGATGAGCTGGTGGTACTGAAATGCGGGGTCCGAGATCGAGCAGGGAGTGAGGAAGGGGCAACGGGTGGAGACTCGGGGATGGGCAACATGAAGCCCGTTCGATTTAGGGTGGAGATTTATGCTGGATCGTCGACGATGTCGCCTCAAGCCCTGAGTCCTCCGATGAGCCCGCTTTTCAGCCCACCGCTTGGTTACCCAAGCCCTCGTCTGTCCTACGAGGCCTCTTCCCCTCCAATGGTTTCCAGTCCAATCGCCAACTCTTATCTCCCACCTGGTGGAGGCCCAAGGCTACGAAGCACTACGTCTCCTCTCCCTAGCCAGGCATCGAGCTTCCAGCCTTGGGTCGGCCGTGGCCCCATCGACGGCAATGTAACCGCGGTGCTCGTGAAGCACGAGAAGGGCTCTGGTGTGACGCTGAAGGCGGTATGGAAGAAGATGAGAGATATATATCCATCCTGCGACACTAAGATCCCTCAGTCTGGAACTGGGTGGACCCCCAGTCCTGGATGGGTAGTCGTTGATGAAGGCAAGGTCGGGATTGCGGTGTAGGGATCGGCGATGTGATAACAGCAAGAGTATAGAGAAGCTCCATTCGTTTTGTATCTATGTAACGTTATTGAGTTTGTTGCCCCTCCTCATTTTGCCCTTCGCTCTCAACGGCGCCCCTTGTCTGTTCATTGTTGACCGGCGACTAGCAACTCCTCGCGGTCGTTTCCTCTTGGCAGCGTGAACCTCGATGAACCAGTGTATGTGGGCTTAAGCCACAGTCCCGCCGAGCCCTACCTCTCGATCTCGTTGCAGACGCAGTTAGGCGACGTCCCGATTGTTCAGGTCTATCGGATTTCGTATTCAAGAAGTTACTCCTATTCAATAAGCAAGGATAACAACCACGGCGTATGCAAGTGGCAAGTTACATGCGCTTTCTCTCTCCCAGGAGATCCGTCTCACATCAGAAGCCTTATAGGGAGACGGCATATGCACGTATATAAGTATCCGATCCAAAACTGGGACAGACAACGACAACATGAGCGGCGCACAACCCGGCCACGACGTGATGCAGGCCGCAGTTTTGGTTGAAAAATCTACACACGGCCGAGAAGGCATCGAAGGAGACGAATCACATCTGCGCGAATATCAGGATCCAGCTTGGAGTCACTCGACTTTCATGGGACAGAGGGTCGCCCCAGTAGCGATAGCAGTGGTGATCTTCTAGTCTTTTCTTACTTTTCTGTACAGTAACTACATGTAGCTCTTTTGGGTGACCTTGCCCATGGAATATCAGTTACAATGATTCATGAACCTTATTCGTGGATGCGACTAGCACATTGGCAACGAACAACGACGATACGATACAGAACTACCGAGCATTCATAAAACAATAAGAAGGGGACGTCACTGCGAGCGTCACTAGTTGCAGGTACGGTCGGCCTGGCCAGATCAGAAATCCGAAAGCCCCAGCGTCTTTTCCTCTCCCTGACTGAAGGTCAAACCTACGACCTTTCCATCGTATCTCACCTGTGCTGCTGTGCCTGACGTGCTCCTAATTTTAGCCTCGGTCAAGGCACCATTCGCCCAAGCCAGATCAATCGCAAACCCTCCTCTCGCTCTGAAACCCGTTACACTTCCCTGCCCCCACGCAGCGGGAATCGCTGGCAACAGCTGAATCTCGCCATTGTGGCTCTGAAGGATCATTTCCGCGACAGCGTTCGCTCCACCTACATGAATGAGTATCAGGATCCATTAGCCTCGATTGAGGTCCAAGCCAAGGGCGCCCATCGCCGAGACCCGAGTCCAGATGTCACTCACCAAAGTTCCCATCAATCTGGAATACAGTGTTGATCGACCATAGGTTGTCATAAGAGTACAGGCTCAACAACCTTTGCATGTAGTAGTAGGCCTTTTCACCGTCCAGTAGACGTGCGAAACAGTTGGCTCGCCAAGCTGTAGGCCATCCATTCTCGGAGTCCCCGCGAAGAGTGAGAGACACGTTGGCAGCATGAGCGAGGGTCTCGTTGAATCTTGGGTCGATCTGCGCGCTTGGGAATAAGGGGTACAAGTGGCTGATATGGTTGAAACCACTGAATGGGGGGATCAGTGAAAGGTGTTATAGCGAAAAGAACAGGACGTCATACCCTCCGGGTGGGTAATCTCGAGCCCATTCCTGGATCTGGCCTTCTGATCCAATTCGGAGAGGTATCAGGCGGGCCATTGTGGTTGTTAAGTTGGCCGCGAAATCCTCGTCAACGCCGAGAAGGGCAGCGAATCCGGCAGTGTGGTTGAACAGATCTCGAAGGAGTCTTTGCATTGAAGGTCAGTAAAGCGGGGAGGGTTGGATGCTTGACGCTCGCTTACGCATTGTCAATAGTGGAACCTAGCGGAGGTATTAGCCAGCTTCATCGAAAGCTACGAGTGAAATCCACACCATAGGTCAACGACACGTTTGTATCATTGTAAATTCCGATCCCCCTCTCCGGACTCATGCTCGGGTTGGGCACAACGTACTCTTCGTCTTCGACGTCCTCTGGTGTCACGACCAGGAAGTCCAAATAGAATTCGGATAGGCCCTTTAACAAAGGATACGCCACGCTCCGAACCCACTCGACGTTGTCAGGCTCATATGCGTAATGCTCCCAAACGTTCTGCAACAGCCAGGCAGGGGCCATGGGCCACATCCCGTAATACGCAGCGTCGATGGGAGCAGAATCGCGCCAGAGGCCTGTGTTGTGATGGGCTACCCAACCTCTTTCGATGTTGTATTCTTTGGTGGCGGCATCCTTTCCACGCTCTGCGACCTCGGTGAGCAGGTTCCATAGCGGATCGAGGGTCTCGGCAATGTTGAGAGGTTCTGAGAGCCAAGAGTTCATCTGGTACACAGGTTAGCATAATTTGGGACTAATTCATATCCATAGACTAGAGAATCCCACCTGTTGGTTGATATTAATCGTATATTTGCTTTTTAACCGTTTATTAGTTGCGATCCAGTTGAAGAAATGTAGCACTTACCTTCCCCAAGCAGGGTCAGTGTCCTGGTTCCATATTCCTTGAAGGTTTGATGGCTCGGTCTTCCTCGACGATGCGATTCCCAGATACCTCCCATATTGAGCGTAGAGAGCGAAGACATCCGCGTCTGCATCGGCACCTCCCAAAAGGTCCTTTCGGAGGTTTGTTGGTAGATATGTGAACTGGCTAGGAGTACCTTCGGGGATTGTAAGTCCATATTAAAGCGGACAAATGGCTGGTAGGCCTACCGAGCGTGATATTCACCCTCCCGAATAACGCTGAATGGTCCTCAACATGTGTATCAAGCAGTTCTTCCCATGTCTTATCTCGTACCGCCGCCAGAGTCGTCGAAACTTTCGCTTCAGGATCCCCCGATAGGTCGTCGTATCGAACGTAGTTCGTGTCGATTGCGATCTTGATGACAGCTTCATCTGCACCAGATATCACCAAAGTGTCGCCGTTTTGTCCGGCGCTAATGGTCCCATTGGATACGGAAATTTCTGCCCTTGCAAGAAATTCGATAGATCCAGGAAGGCCATACTTAGTTTGTCCTCGGCCCGTCAAGCTCAGAGAGCTTCCGTTGGCGGAGAAACTCTGGCGGTGGTGGTACGTCAGCTGCCGTCAGATGTGTAGTGCAACGGCTGCTGATGAGACTCACAGGACTAGTCATCGGTGTGGTGAATTTGGCTTCGAACTCGACTTGACCGGTGACGTTCGCGGATATTTTTATCACGATCACATTGTCTGGATGACTAGCGAAGGCGGTCCGAGTAAACTTGACCCCCTCTCCGGTCGTGTAGGTTGTGGTGGCGACGGCCGTGGCAAGGTCCAGAGTGTGGTTGTAAGAGGTGACGGATGACGAGGTGTCAGGAGGGAAGATCAGGCTAAGGTTCCCAGCGGCTGATGTTCGATGTTAGTAGGGCCACATATCATTGACAAGCTAAACGTTACTCACTTTGATAGACTTGTTGACTGATGGGATTAGCCATGCAAGACGTGTTGAGCGTAGTTTGTGCATTATACAGATCATCCTCCCTGGGTGGTGTAAGTGAAGTTGACAGTGAGGCGCTATGGCTATACCGACCATATGTACTCTTGAACCTCTGGTAGAACACCAGGACAATTCGTGTTGTAGGGATCGTTGATAGATCCAGACCAAATGTGATCCTGAGATATGTCAGGGAGTGAAGGCCCACAGGAAAGTGAGAGACGAACCTCATTGAGAACCAAGACCTCTGTTGGAATCTGACCGAAAACCTCCGCACCAAGACGGCCGTTTCCAATCGGAAGTACTGCATAACGCATGAGTCCATTGAGAGCGAGAAGACCAATTGACTCCGGTCGTACTATTCGTCGTGTTGAACCACATCATTGTTGCCTTGGTTTGATCATGGGTCAGCGTCACCCCCGGTACCAAAATTATCCCAATACTTACTGCTTGGGCATTTGCCAAGAAGGCAAGAGCGACGACCGCGGTCAGACATATCGATGCTGGCCTCCCCATTGCGGTGGAAAAGAGCTCAATGTGAGAGCAGGATGTCTCTGGAGCGGCTTTTAATAGCCAGGTCGAGAAATTTTCGGATAAATGCAGAGAGCAGCTGTCGAAGAAGCAGATGAAGTCGTAAAGAGCGCTGAGGAATGACTGGAGTGAGACCGAAGGCTCGGAGGAAGGACCTTGGCATTTGCGGGTAGAACTTACCAGTGGGCGACACCAGGCGACACCCCTCAGGCCTCACTCATCATTAGAAGACCGTGGGATACAAGAGGCCGTTGCACACTCGGAATAGGCTCAAATGGTGCGTAATTCAGAGCATACAGGTAGGTGGTCTAAAGCACAACTTGACAACGAGTAGTAGGTTCGAAGACGGCCATGTGAGACGGAATTTGGTCGGAACTTCAGCTAAAGAAGGTCAGCTACACGTCGGAGCAGAGATCGTAGACTCACGAGAAGAGTAATAAGCTTTTGAGCTCCAAGGGCAACAATGTGAATTCATCACTTGACAGTTCCACCGGTCCGGGCTCTCGAACGGATTTCAGAACGTATCCGAATGGCGAATACCTTGGAGCGGGGTCAATGGCAACTAAATCATACATTCAAGGGTAGAATGATGAGCAAAGCGCGTTCATTGGATCAGGTATAGCTAAATTTTGCATATTCCCGAGAGTCTTTCTGAAGGTGGTGGTAGAAGTAAGCGCTCGTTGATTGATCGCAAATTCGCATTGAGGTGAAACCTGACCCCTCCTGACCCTAACCACACCTTTCCTACCAACGCCAACGGGGCAGCCTGGGGATGGGCAACATGAAGCCCGTTAACTCGATCCAGGGGTGGAGATCTAATATTTATGTTGGATATCTCCTCAAGCCCTGAAGCTGAAGGCCCAAGGCCCGAGTCCCCGTTTTTCGACCGCTCGATTACCCAAGCCCTCGTCTGTACTGCGAGGCCCCCTCCCCTTCAGTGGTTTCTAGTCCAGCCGCGAACTCTTATTTGCCACCCGGTGGCTCCCTAGTCCCGAACGAATAGTCGTTAATGAAGGTAAGGTGGGACTTGCGACGGAGGGATCGGCGATGTGATTACAGCAAGAGTATAGAGAACTCCATTTGTATTTTTTGTAACGCTATTGAGTTTGTACACTACGCTTCCCATTTGAGCTGTAATGTTCCAGCATTGAGCAAGGCTGACCGTTGAGATGATGAATGGTGAAGTTAAACAATCATACATCAACGCTGTGAGGCCAAGACATAGATACCTGATTGGTTGCAAGAGTTACAAGCACAAGCGCCGATACAGGCACGGTTTGACCGCGACCGCGACGACGGCCAATGGCTCAAGTTTCTTCAGGCTCGTCCTCATCGCTCGTACGCGAACTGAACGATCTCCTTCTTTATCTTGATGTCCCTCTCACCCTTCGTTCGCCAACAGACCTGACTCCAAGTCTCATTCTGGCTCTTCTCGAATCCATTCTTCAACAACGACTGCCAGAGATTTCCACAGATGTCAGGACGTGTAGAACAGAGGAAGCAAGGGTGATTTGCGTGAAAATGGTCTTGGGCATCCTCCAGACGGACATTCTGGCAGGAACAGAGGAGCAGATGGTCAGCGCCCTCGATTTGACCGGTGTTGATCCAGAAAGACTGGCTCGTGGCGGAGAGGAGGAGGTTACGAGAGTCGCTAAAGTTCTTTGTTGGCTCGGGAGGAAGATAATGACTGCCGAACAGGCCGTTCAACACGTTCAACAGGGACCTGCTCACCGTCAGCGCAGCTCGAGCTCATCGTGTGCGACAGCACCGAAATGTTCACGTCGTTCCACGGCCTTCTCCAAGACTTCCTCATCCTCTACGCGAAGGCGTGCAGCTACCGACCCCAATGCTAGTATCGAGGACTCTGGAGTTGGAAACATCTTACCGCATTTGTCGTCGTTTGAAGACATCCGGTCTCGTTCTCAACTGCATGGTCGACCGCGTCAACCTCGGCGTGACCATGAGATACGCTCTCCGAATTCTGGAACGGAGCATTCATTCCGAGAAGATTCATTCCTCGTTCACGCTGACAATAGCAATTCTTCCTCGTCTTCCTTCATCCTGGCGCCAGTCGCGATTCCACCCGTCCGACAACACGGATACATCGGGGAGGTTGACGAGGACGCAGAACTCGATTCTTTCGAGACGAGTCGGATTGAGATGGACGAGAAGAGCCACGGAGAAGTATATGGAACACACCGGCATCTGGTACGTTCCCATCCATTCTGTTGCTGGCAGTTCTCATTCTGACGAGGTACTTTTAGCTGGACCTTGAAGTCGACTTTGAAGACGCCGGCCACGCTAGAACGATCTCTCTACTGAAAGAGCGCGCCCGTCTACTTTATCGAATTGCGAAACTCCAACAAGAACCGTCGGGAAACACGAGTAGAAAATCTCAATTGGATGAAACGTGATGGTGGCCACTGCCCACTGCTTTGATGAGGACGAGGTATGTGAAATTCGAAGCGCACAAAGATCATTGTCTGAGATCCCTTTGGCAACAGTGCTTCAGCGGTGCGAACTCAAGACTTTCACGAGGTTGGAATGAATAGCTTCCCGCCAGGGTCATCGTTTCAGGTAGGCCACCTCGGTGACCAACACGCGACTTCCCTCTGAAGAACCCTGAAGGATTGGATTATGTGCAGTGCTGGTAACGGCATCTGACAGATAGGCGCTCTTGATTGATTGAACTTTTACCTTTTACCGAAGGCCTCCTGGGTTGCTAGAAATGCACATAAGCCCCAGACACGGAAATTCTGGCGGATAACTGCCCCTCCCTCCTTCCCTCAAGATGAAATCCTCGCCGCCATCATACCGACCACTTTCTCCCCACTATGACCACGCCGACACCAGTCTCAAGCGAAAACTCTTCCCCTTTACTCTTATTTTGATCAGTGTCTGGATGGTCTACGTATTTGGGCTTCTCTGGCTGCTGGAAAGAGCTGTACGAAAGGGCATGCGGAGCGTCGACCCATCCTGGTTCTTGACGACACTGCCCGACCTCCTCCTAACGGTGTTCGCACAAGCTCATGTCGCTATCACGGGGATGCACCTAACTCGCCTTGGAGCCTCATGCCTCCTGTATCCAAGCACGGCTCCCAGAACCTGGTGAGTTAGCAGGGACGATATGTGACTGTACCCGTCGATAACACGTTTATATTCTTACAGGCAGGACTTGTTCTGGATGGCCGATCATGGCTGGGAAGGTCCTGTAGGCATGGTCACAACAACACTCGATTCAATCCGCACCCGTAGTCGGGCATCCTTTACATTCATCATATTTGCCACCACCTGTGCCATTGGACTCCTCACTCCCGTTGCTCTGTCGCGAGCATACGAAATCAAACAAGTGGTCCTCATGAACAGCATCGACATTCAACCGAGCACTACCAATTTCAAGAAAATGCAACATGTTGAAGGGTACACCCAGGTCGGAGTGAGTATGGGGTCATGGGCGACGGGAACATCAGTCGCAGACATATACAACACCAGTCTCTTTCTCCCTCAGGGGGTATCCCAAACGGCCACGTTTCAACCGCGAGAGTTTTTCTTTGCGGGCGACATTCATAACGCGACAGCCGTATTGCCTGGGGTCCATTTGAAGGGATCGTGCGCTCCCATCGATATCGGTTCATCAGGCTTGGACACGAGCAATGTAACCACCTCGTGGGCACCGTTCTGCCGTTCACGCATTCCCCAATTCGTTGGCGATGCGACTGGCCAGGATTTTGGCTCGACGGCAGGCTTCTCACACTTCGAGTTGCGCTTGTGCAGCAACGGCACTTGGGACTTCGCGTTGGGCAGAAGCTCCGACAAAGCCCAGTCCGAGAACACTGGATACGCCTATTACGACTACTCCCTCTCCGACAACTCTTCCAACAAGGGCCTTATCCAGTGTAATTCCACGTTGACTACTGGAACTGCGGCCGTTTCTGGTCTCAACAGAACGTTTGCGGGCTTTACCCGCCACACACTATACAATGCCAGTGACTCCACTGGCGGGGAACCCTTGCTGGATCCGATGTATGCTGCCTTCTACATGTTGGCCCTCGATAAGAACAGGGAAGACTCCTTTCGCCGGGGGTCTTTGATGCGAGGGCTGGGATTCCAGCATCGACAGGACGTGGGAGCGAACGTTGAGGTGGCTCCCTTAACCCCCGAGAACATATCAGAGTCCCTTTGGGGCTCGGTTGCACACTACACGAGTGCAATAGCAGTTCTGTCGAGGGACAACACCGTCACATACCCTGCTCAGGTTCCGATCCCCGTCGCCATATACACCCGCGATCTGCCGTTCGCCATTATCGCTTACGGGTTGCTCATCGTTTGGTTCATCCTGGTCGCTGGGACTACGTCGTGGAGTTTTAGAAGGACGTTCAGTGCTGGGCTTGACAGCTACGTGGCTGCTCAACTGATATTCCGCGAGAAAGCACTTTTGGAGGGTCTTCCGATTGGGGAGATGGGTGACAACAATAGGCTGACGGCTCCTTTCCGCGCGTTGACGTCGAGCCGTTATAGAGAGAGCAGCGAGACGGATTCATTATACAAAAGTCGTGGTTGATAACTTCTATACCCGGGATTTCTACGACTGTATACTCTTGTATACTATCGGCTACATACTAAAACTTGCGATTATGGGCACTGCTAGACAGGCATTACTACACTGTTATTTAATTAGTCCACAACTCGAGCAACGCACGAGCAAAACACCAATAACCCAACACAGCTCGACTTCAAAGCAGTATTCGATAGCATTTCATACCAGTAACGACCATACAAGAGAACAAACTAAAAATACAGGTGAGATGTACAGGCAGTCTAGAAGTCCAGATAATCCTTGGAGGCCCAAGCTCCCCCGCTCGTAGTGCCAGCAGCACCATAAGGATCCTCAGTAGAGCCGTAAGCGCCACCAACATTGGCGCTGGTCCCGGCGCCAGGTTCAACTTCCTTGAACGAGAACTCTCGCTTGAATTTGCCTTCCAACGATGACAGAGTACCAATGAGTTTCATGCATGCCTGTTCCAGTATAGCCTCAGGTGTTATGCTTCCATCGGTTTGGATCTTCAGTTGAAAGTAGGGATGTAGCGGATGGGGAACCTTGTATCCGGCGAACAGCACCTGTGGCATAGTAAGCAGCTGACTGAAGAAGCAAAATCAGCAAGGTTGATCCAAATCGCCCAAGAAGTAGTAACGCACGCTCGAATCATATTCGCCAGTGTATGGTCCTGCTTCACAATCTTGACGGTCGCGGCGTTGGGGATTTTGGTGTCTTCCGTCACCTCCACCCTGTTGAACAAGTCACCGTCGTTGAGCGTGGCCGTCGTTCGTGAATGACTCAGACGCACGGTCTCTCACCATCATCCAAGACGTAGAGCTCGTAACGATTCGGTTGATTCAACTGATTCATCTGGGACCTGGAAAGAAAGGGGTCAGTGAGTCTGGTGAAGGAAGTTATAACGAAGGGGCGTGTAAGATCATAAAGCCATGCATGTAGATTGATTTTTTACATCATCGAGAACTCGGACGTGAAAGAATCGTTTTAATCATAGAGTGAACATAGAGCATGGACTCACAAAGATGGCCTTTACGAGGAGCGAGTGATGACGTATAGAGAGCTGCTGAAGCATAGCACATTAGTATACAGAGCTTCCAAGGGAGAGGATAGGCTGAAGATGATCATAAAGCCATGCATGTAACAGTGTCATCGCCATCGCGCTTTTGCGCTCGGGGGATTGACAGATTAAAAGTATTGTTGAATCATTTCGATAGAGCGGCGGTAAAGGAGCGGGATAGATGTGGCACACACCTGGTCGGACTTTGACGCGTTTATTGGGCTTCGAAATGCAAAAACTGGAAGCTGTAGAGGAACAAGATGAATAAACACGAAAAAACACTTTGAGACTGAGAAGAAATCAGAACACGAATTGCGAACATGCGTCAACGACATTCAGCGACAATAAATACAGCATAAAGCCCATCATGAAGAAAAACAGGACAAGGAACTCACCTTCTGGAAGAGCAGTCGCAGAGGGAAGAGGACAAGAAAGGAAGAAAATTGTTTGCTTGCCTTTGGTAAGACTGTTCCCACGCTCGAGCATTTTCCCACAGTCCCGACAACACAGAAACAGCACTCCCTCGACGCTGCTCACGACAACCGACACCCTCCTCAAGGTTAGTGATCTCGAACCTATGTCAAAACGCCCTCAGGTCTACGGAAATGCGGTTGAGAAGCTTCAGGAGAGAAAATGGATGCTGGAAAGCGGTTTTGGAGGCTGGATTGCATTGTCACTTTTGGATGTGGACGAACGGACTTGGGACTGGATTTTTGGATCGTGCGGTTCAATCGACTTGCCTTTCTTCTCCTTTTCTGAGCCCAACCTTTCGATCTATATCGCTCAACAATTGTCTTTCTCCTGCAGACCTAGAAGAAAATGCCGACCCGCTTCTCCAACACCCGCAAGCACCGTGGACACGTCTCAGCCGGTCACGGACGAGTTGGAAAGCACCGCAAGCACCCAGGAGGTCGTGGTCTCGCTGGTGGTCAGCACCACCACAGGTGCGTCTCCAGATCTCTTTCCATGGATTATCGCTGATTTTTACAAACGGAAATTAGAACCAACTTCGATAAGTACCATCCTGGTTACTTTGGTAAAGTCGGTATGCGGTACTTCCACCTGACCCGCAACCAATACTGGCGCCCCATAATTAACGTCGACAAGCTGTGGACTCTCGTTCCCGCAGAGGAGAAGAAGGATTTGAAGGAGGGGTCAGAAGTTGTTCCTGTCATCGACACTCTGAGACATGGGTACGGAAAGGTTTTGGGCAACGGACAGTGCGTTTCCATTCACAGCTGTCTTGAGAATCTTATCCGTCTGATCATTCGGCGTTACAGGCTCCCCAAACTTCCTTTCATCGTAAAAGCACGCTACGTGTCCAAGCTCGCAGAGTATGCTCAGTTTCACACTACCTCGAAAATAATCGAACTAATGTTCCTCCAGAGAAAAAATCAAGGAGGCCGGAGGTGTTGTCAAGCTCATTGCATGAGTTTGGCCCGCTTAGTTACGCATTTCTTTTGCTTTCCTTTATGTCTTCACCCACTACATGACATGCTGCAACATGCCCCATGATGTACATCTGAGTGAACCACTGGAAGTCGACCAAAGTACAAAACGTGTTCTGGTATCGAACTGTGCGAGTGTGAGCCTACAGGCGCCGAAAACTGCCTCCATTACTTCCTCGCTCTCCTGGTGAAAGTAACGGGCACGTCCAGAACGCCGAGGGTCGTAAGAATCTTCCCGTCCAAGATCCTCTTCTTCCATCCTTCCTTGGTCTCTCCGTCCTGCAAGAGAGGCTCGACCTTGAAATCACGTAACACCATCGCAAGGAAACACACGGCCTCCGTCGTGGCGAACTTCCGACCAATGCATCCACGAGGGCCTAAACAAGCATTAATGCAAGACCAGCGCGGAAACGGGGCCTCTTACCAAGACTGAAAGCAGAGAACTGGTCTGAGTCATTCTTCATTCCATGCCATCGAGAGGGTTTGTACTCGAAAGGATCTTCAAAGTACCGGGGATTATATTCTATTGACGCTAGGTCAGCCCAGAACGTCGAGCCGCAACATCAAGGACACGTACGGATGCCAACCATATCGATAACCACCTAGAGCAGCAGTAGTCCTTCAGCTTTTTGACACGCACGAACGACCGATCAAAATAACTTACCCATGTTCCTCTGGGTACTGGCTGTAACTGGGTCCCTTCCTGCCCGCGTGGTTTAGGAATCTCGATGACAGTGTCTTCTGTGGGTTCACGTATTAAAACGTGTCCAGCAGCTGAAGGAAGACCATTTCTAGTGACCGACAAGACGAGAGCAGACGGACATCGACATACGGAACATTCTCAGCGCTTCGTAGAAGGCTGACAACACCTTGTTCAGGTTGTTGTAGTCATCGAATTCCTGAGATTCCGTCAGTAACCCGGCTGTCAGAGGTGGAAAGACCTTACCGGATCGCGGTCGTACCCGACGACATCAATAATTTCCTGGAGCACTTCATCCTGTGCGGCTTCATCAACAGCTAGGAAGCCGAGAGTGGCAGCGAGTGTATGTGCGGAGGTTTCTGGAGCACGCAGAAGCACTATAAGTGAGTAGATTCCCTTTTCGTACTTCGAGATATTCCTCACCGTGTCCAGCGAACAACATAACGAAAACATTTCCGATCTGATTAGCATTCAAAGATTTGAGGCCACGATCGAGATCGGTATGAATAGGGAGCTCACCAATTCCTCATCATTGAGACGATGCTTTCCCTCCTCGTCTTCGTTCGCTTGTACGAGCATGCTGAAGGCGTCGCGTTTATATTCCTCAGGCGTCTGTGCTCTAACCTCTGCCTTTCTAAGCTTGACTTGATCCTGCATGAAGCTCGTAAGCTGTCTTTGAGCATCCTGCGGACGTTGGACTCTACCAGGATAGCCAGGTCAGCATCTGAGTCTGAAGGAATTGCCAGATTGTTCTCACCTCTTGAAAGGCAGCTTCTTGATCCACTCAGGAGCGAAAACTAAGAGCATGTTCTCGTCCAGGATTGTGCGAATTGCTTCTTGAACAGACATTTCGCCCTCGGCTGTTTCTGGTGGGGCGGACCTTAGGAAGATAAAGGCTGTTAGCACTGATCCTAGCGAAGACGTTATGAGGGAATATACCAGTTGAAGTCGAAACCGAAAGCGCAGATCCCAAGAACCAGGAGGGCAAACTACCATGCAGGATGATGGTAAGGACGTGTCATCATGATGGTGCTTGTGTAACTCACCTTGAAAGTGAGAGCCTGGACAGCCGGAACTTTAACTGTGCTCTGCGACTCCCAACCTTCTGACGAGATCATGTCGCGGTACGTCTTGATAGTCTGTTCCCACACAAGTTGGTATAGCTTCTGGTTGAAGGCAGGACCCATTATCCGTCTATGTCTGCGCCATACCTCTCCTTCGGCAGCTGCAAGATTTATTCCAAACATTCTAGAGTATCGGGGTCAGGATATTGAAACATACGGAGGTCAGACGGTCAAGCGATGCGCTCACAGCAAAATCCTGCTCGCATTTTCCGGTTTGATGAAACAAGACTTTTGGCTTGATGCGACGTGTCGAAGAACATCCAAATTCGAAGAATAGATTAGGGGTCGACCAACGAGCCACGGAACAACAGATATCGTCTCGCTATCCTTGTACACTGAAAATCAAGAAACGTCAGATCCCGCTCTACGGAAAAAGAAAACATCCGGACGCACAATATTTCCGTCGAATCCAATGTGTATCCGCCCCCGCGTTCCACCACGACGTGGGGAATAGTGCTCCAGGTAGCCCCATGGGAAACAAAGGCGGCCGTTGACCGGGTAGATGGTTGATAGTCTACATTGAAAGAGAAAAGATTTAGCTCAAAATTCATTTGAAGGATCGACATTGTAGTTACACGAAGTCCCTGAACAAAATTGACAATACGACCCAGTATAAAGATGCCAATGAGAGCGACGCCGGCCTTGACCAATTCGACTGTAACATGGCGGCCTGACGAGTGGAAGATCTGGACTTGGTACTTGTCGTAGAGGATGGACCAGTCTGAAATCGTGAGGTTCAACATGGTGGTTACACAACCACTGGCGAGTTCGTGGCAGGCTGCAGGAATTCATGATGTCAGGCCCGCTGACGAGATGGTGCTGACGACCTTAGTGATGAATTGAAGGCTTGAAATGTGCCTGACAATTGTTTTTTTCCCATGCCACGCTCAAAACTGTCAAGGCAAAGGAACACCTTTGCTCATGGTCAGTATGGCATATATGTGCTCCAACTTCCAAGAACACGATAGCAACGACAGGACGAATGACCATTTCCAGCCAGCTTTTCGCGTCACGAAGTTGAGAGGACGAGAGAACGAAACCTGCAGTGGATGCAGACTTGAAGTACGGAGGACGACTCGCTCGTGCCATATTTCCTGTAGTTACCCTCTTGATCTGAGTTGACAATGCAAAGCTACTGAAGATATTCAACTAGGCCGAGACTGCGAGGAGGAGGTTCATCCAATTGGCCAATCCTTCTCTTGCCCTCGACCTTTAGACCTAAGAAACGGGCCGAAAAGCACGAGAAACGTAAAGGTCTCCTGGAATGCATTTGTTCATTACCAAAACATTCACTCTGTTCTCAGCTATTATTCCGAGTATCGAGGTGGTAAATTTTACGACGATACTGGCGAGGAGGGTTGTTACAGCTTCGCAGGGTGAAGCCTAGAAGATTGAGACGCGTACATCTTGATCACTCACTAGGAGCACAGTACTGGAGTTTCAAGAAAACATTCGGAGTTCATGAAGGCAGAAGTTGGAGAGTACTCGGGTGGACCGAAAAGGATTGCATGTCCTGTTGTATTCCCAGGAAAATACGTCGTATGTCGAAAAGCGAGATCGGAAGCATGAGTGGGCTCACGCAAATTGAGACCTCATAGCGGAATATCCTGGTAGCGCACACCTGCTCAGGCGCGTTTATGTGCCGCACGTAGTAGGAGTTGTGCCACTACCAGTTTGGTTCAAGCTGTCAAAGCGCTAAAGCCTATAGTGGCGGTGCCCCGCCGCAGCCAAACAGAGAGCAACAACTCTCCCGCGAGTCAGACGCCTTGTCAGCACAGTGGCTTTGCGCCTGCCCATCACCTTTCCTTCACTCTTCCAAGATGGTCAGTAGTCTTTTCACATCGATGCGACATTCAGCTAATACAATATCTGTATCCAGTCCAATCCATGCAAGCGCCGACTCATTCGTGACTTCAAGAGGTTGTCGTCCGACCCACCAGGCGGAATTTCTGGTAGCCCTTGTCCAGATAATATCATGCTGTGGAACGCAGTAATCTTCGGTCCAGGTGAGTAGCGATAAGCATGATTCTTGCAACCCGAAATCTGACTCGCAATGGTCCTGAAAAGCCGACACTCCCTTCGAAGATGGAACATTCAAACTTGTACTGACCTTCGACGAATCGTATCCGAACAAGCCGCCCTCAGTCAAGTTCCTCTCGCGAATGTTTCACCCTAATGTCTATGCCAACGGCGAGCTCTGCCTCGACATCCTCCAAAATCGATGGTCACCGACGTACGACGTCGCCGCCATCCTAACCTCCATCCAAAGCCTACTCCACGACCCGAACCCCAACAGCCCCGCCAATGCCGAGGCAGCTCAGCTGTATCGAGAAAATATGAAGGAGTACGTTAGGCGTGTGAAGGCGACTGTCGAGGAGAGCTGGCTGGACCCCGGAGAAAACGTGGAGGCAGGCAGTAGCTCAGATGCAACCGCTTAGCTGATTGACGACCCACTCGGAGGACAACCTGTGGATCACCACACCGGCGCTCCATTTGCATATTCATTTTCTGATACCAGTGGCCGAGAAAGTTATCTTTTCCGCGTCCCGACTTTCTACACCACATTCACATCTGTACGATCAACTTACACTGCATGCATCTCCTCTATACTACATGGTACTGTTACCCTTTATTCCTCTCTCATAATGGCTGGGCTCGCTGTGCAATTTATCCTTTGTATCGTGTACATGTACATGCCTTCGATGCAGGATAATAACAAGACGTGCTGCGCGGCAATTCAGCGGCAATCAAACTCCCGACTCGGACAGTCGGACTTGTGATTTTCTCCTCGTTTCGGACTTGAATTGAACTTTCTCCACGTCCTCAAAGTTGTTGCAACACTGGGTGCAAGAACCCGCAAATTTTGGGAGAGGCAGGGTCAAAGCGAAAGATGAGCTCGGAGATATTTGGAACAACCGTGATGGAAATCCTAAATTTGGCCTCTTTACCCCATGTCTGCCCATTCTTGGTATCGTTTCTTTCCTGTGTCTCGCCACCTATGCTAAGATCTCCCCACAAAGCTCAGCATCAATCTCGCATACATATCCCCTGAATACTTACGCAATCCCGCAGCCAGTGCGATGAGCATTAGCCGCCCTAGAGTCTCTCTTTGTACTGAACCACCATGCCTCTCTGTTCCAACAGATATTCAATCTCAGTGCGTACCGTGGCTCGTGTGATGCTGACTTGGACCAAATTTGACGATTTATAGGGATCCCCTTCGACTTGTACTCTCGACACGTTGATCGTCCCCGCACCATCCTTTGGTCTACTTGCTGTACTCGCATCACTCTCCTTAGGATTCATCAACGTTCGTAACGGAAAGGATAGCGCAAACGGACAGCAAAGCCTTCGTTATCCTATAGCGATACATCTCATATATCTGTTGCTCGTTCTGACGACCACCATAATAACGCTCTTCGAAGTGATTCGTTTGGCTGCAGAGGGCTTGGGCGTAGGCCTGTTGCCAGCAAACAGCATCGGTCTACTGGTCGTTCTTTTCATTTTGTGGAGAGAAGGGAGGGGTAGGTCGCTCCAAACGATAAAGGTGAGTTTGGGTTGTCGATAGTACTTCCGAGACCACTACAGCTTTCGAATGCTGACTTTGTTGAACAGATCCTTGTTTGTTACTGGTTCTCCTTGATTGCCGTCATTGCTGTAAAGATGGCCAGGCTACATACACTAGAGCAGGAGACACCCAATGTGGTCCACGATACAAAGTATCATAGTTCTGACCAACTGCTGGATAACGTGAATATGGTACGTATACGCTGCTTCCCCTGAATTTCCTTGTCGTGGATTCTCTGACGGACTCTACAGGCGATGCTTTACTCCTTATTCTTCATCAACGAGGTTGTGACTTATCTTTGCTTTTCTGTAGTCCGTTGATCGCAGTGCCCCCAACGTTCGCGATGGCATTGCATACATCAATGCATCACAGAGCGCATCCTAGTAAATTGATTTCTATCATCACTGGCTAACTCACCAAGCCAAGTACGATCGGATGAGTTCCGAAGGAGCAATCCAGTATCCGCGTATTCAAGTTATTGCGAGCAACCCTCCGCATTTGAATCAATTGCTTTACCGGCGGCTAATAAAACGGTGCCCGAATCACCTTGAAACCAATGTTGAACGACTTCCCCGTTCGAGCGCTATGGCTTTCCTATTGTTAATTGACAACTGGCCCTCGTACTGCCTGCACTATCGGAAAATTACTCCAAATGTTCGACGGCAAGCTCTACATCTCTTCCGGAGGAAGGGAAGTTTTTGCCGTTCTCTTCGCTGCACAAATCCACCATACAAAACCTCTTTATCCGAAACATTGAAGCAATCAATGTCAGTCAATATCGGAGCATAGCAACTGCCGGAAACTCATGTCAGATGTAGGCGCGTCAACTTGCTCTTGAGACCAGAAAGTCATCATCTTGAACAAGTCTTTTCGTCCGCCACCTGGTCGCGTCAGGATTCAGAGTTGCGAGGAGCCACTGGCACTAGGCTAAAGTCCGACACAAGCCCTCTTTTCACCAGTTTGACCGCGCCCAAGTAGCACAATGGTAGTGCGTTGCTTTCCTATAAAGCCCTATGGCGTATTTACCGAAGGCAAAGGTTGTGGGTTCGATCCCCATCTTGGGTTCATACTACCGACAGTTGATTCTTTTTTGCCTTGATTGAAGCGTACGGAGCCAGAAGCCCCTGAAGACTGGGAAGAAACTCAAAAGGTTTCCTCTCGCATCGTACTATGATACATTCCATTCCCTAAGTCTCGTGTAGCTCTGTGTGAGGCCGTTGAAGGCTATATCTAGGTACCGGCTTGATTTCGTATATTGAGGATCAGACGGCCACTCTTGGGAAGTCGTTTCGCTGCAAGCGTCCATGATCAGAACCTATCCTCATGTTGGCCTCACTATGGCGTTGAATTGAATTGAATCGAGCCCGAATTTTTGTAGTCTAATATCGGTGGTACGTGTGTTTCACAATAACTAACTACTAGATAGTAAAAACCCTATGGTACGAAAAAGCTAAGCATCATCCATGAAACGCCACAGAAACAATTCACAGAACAAGAGCAAGCGCAATAAGCAATCTATACACTAGCAAATACGGACCGAAAAGAAAGCGCGAATCACAACCGAGAAAAGATCAATCCTATGACGACGTACAAGATCGTCGTGGGAGGTGTTACAATACAATAAGACCAGAATATCGTACGACTGATTAGTCGTTCAAAGGCGTCGCCAGAAGCAGCTTGTGTGATCTATCGGGGAACATATTGCTGACCATGAGCGAAGGAATGCAGGAAGGGGACAACTTACCTGCGCAAGAGTCAACGCAGGTGGTGAAGCGACTAACAAGACGTTCGAGACTACGAAGACAGGGCTGTAACCCAACGCCGGTCAGCGACGATCACGATTTAAGGCAAACAAGACCGACTCACTCATCGAACACCTTTTGCATGTCAAACTTGGCAGCCCACGCCATCAAAGGCATCAACAACACCGGGGTAAGTATCATCCTCGAGAACACAGCGATGAATACAGTCTTCGTCTCTCCAGTCCCAGTAGGACGCGCCTGGGCAGGTTTACCGCCGTGTAAAACATCCCTCATCTGCTGAATCAAAGTCGAAGACGAGCTAGACTCGAGGTCTGTCTGACCCGGAGGATTCGAACCCGTAGGTTCAACGCTCGCCTCGTCCTTCTTCTCAGGATAAAAGTACGCTCCTAGGACAACCAAAGTGATCGGGATCGAACAGTTCCCCGCGCTCGTCAGGGCTCCTTTCACGGGCTGCATGTGCACATCGAGAGCGTGCTGGAACGGCTGGACGAGTGCGACGATGATGGAAAGTAGTGCTGCCCACAATGGGACGGTCATGAACTCGTTGAAGGTGAGCCAAACGCGAGCGACGCGCCGTTTTGCGTGTCGGAAGAATTTGCGTATCCCTGGTGACCGCGTAGAGGAGACGCTGCCTGCGTGGCTGGGCCTGCGGTGCATGGGGAGGGGCGCGCTGGTTACTTGAACGTCATTTTCCTCGTCCTCCTCATCGTCCGAGTTGGCGCGTGAGTTGTCTGCGGTATCAATATCTGGCAAGTTGACACGGGATTGGTTCGGAGAATTGGGGAATGAATTGTAGAACTTCGAGTCCTTCCTCTTCATTCCAGGATGGATATTCGTATCGATGACTATGATTTCAGGAATCGGGGTATGACCTGCGGCGAGAGTCGCAGTTGAATCCGAGCCATTAGTTTGCGCGTGGTCGTCGTAAGGTTCGTCAGTGTAGCGCTCGGGTGATGAGGGAAACAAGGGACGTTGTTCTTCGTCGTCATTCTCGGGAAGCCTGATGGTACCTTCCTGAACTTCGTCGTCAGCTTGTGATAGTAGACGAACACCATAACTCCATCGCAACTGTGAGGAAATAATGGCATCAAAAACTAAAAGCTGTGAGACTGAAATGGTTAAACAAACAATCATTCCGAGCGTGCTGTAAAGCACTAGATACGTCAGTGCCCTTCCAAGCATTGTGTTCTTGTTGTCGTCATCAGTCCACTTCAATTCTTTGTGCATGGTGACGACCAGACTTTGCATCAGGGCGATGGGGAGAGAATTGGAGTTCATGAACATGGATGCAGCCATGGCGAAAGCTCTACGACAACGAGGTGAGACGACACAAACGCAGAGAAGTTGTGGCAACGCACCTTTGCGACTTTTTCAGTCGGAATATCGTTCCAAGAATATACGAGGTGGCCATAGAGACAACAGTGACTACCACGAAGAACACTGGGACGACCCATAGCTCGCGTAGTTTCTCTGAGAGGAATATTGGTCACTTCGTTCATCACTGTGCACGAGTTGCACGCGCGTACCGGGCGACAAGAAGAAAGCTACTTTCGAGAAGAGCAGTGCTGGCGTGAACAAGGAGACATTAAGCTTATTGAGTTGCTGAGGGATTTGTGAGCTTCATAGATGACAGAAGTAAGAGGCCAACACACGCACCCTCTGAGTCTTCTTATCGAGAGTTCCCTTGGCCGCCAGAATATATCCAGCAAGACATAGTAGGAAAACTTCGAGGATTGACTAGAAGACAGTGAGTAACAGCTAAAAATGCGATGAAAAAAATACCAACCGTAAAGACAGTATACAGAAGAGGACCCAGAGGGAGAGCCTGCCTCATCGAGGATGTAAGTAAACAGCAAGAAGGGACTCAAGTTGAAACCGAGACCCTCACCCAAGCCGCCAAGCCTAATTCATCCCCTTGATCGTCCGCGCGTCGCTTGGCGCGAACGTGTGAGACGCGTTGCCAATACTTTGCACAGCTTTTGTGATTATCTTTGCGGAGGCAATCTTATCTTCCACAAATATTCACATCTTATCTCTGACGGTGACGACATTGGGGACGACATCATCCTCTGCAACCACGACCTTGAAAATGGCCTGGCGGTGTACAGGGAAAACGAACGCAGAGCTCATCTCAAATCTTGCAACAAATGGAATATTTAACTCGGATCGAGTCTCGACAGTGCGTTGACAGCCTTCACGCAGCCTCGAATCTATCCAATCTTGATGTGATTGGCACACAGGCAATGGCCAAAGTGGATCGAGCCAACTACGTTGTGCACAGGCAAGAGGCGTACCAAGATTCACCTCAGTTGAGCTCTTTGCTACTCATTGTCAATCCTGAATCTTATCACAAGTTGCTGTAATCCAGGACAATCGGATACGGTGCAACTATAAGTGCTCCTCATATGGTCAGCAAAAATTGAACAGAGTTCGAGTGCACCAGAATGCGCTGATTTCCCGACTTCGACTAAAAAATAGCATGCCTATGCCTCTGAGCACCTCCTATCCTATCTTCGTCCGGGAGCAAAAGTCCTTGACGTGGGCAGTGGATCGGGGTACTTGGTCGCGGTTCTCCATCATCTCGTGTCTCCGAGCGGAAAGGTCATCGGAATCGAGCATGTAGAGGAACTGGTAGAATGGTCGCGAGAGAACATGCTCAAAGATGGGCTAAAGGACGAGTTGGATTCTGGGAAGATCCAACTTATCGCTGGGGATGGAAGGAAAGGTATGCAATGGTCGACTTGCGTTCAGGTTGCCTTGTGCTGAAATGGTACTTACAATCATAAAGGCTATCCCAGTGAAGGTTAGTCTACAGCTCCATACTAAGACTTAAAAGATCCGAGCTCACCGTCCAACAGGTCCCTACGATGCAATCCATGTTGGCGCAGCCGCACCAACGGTTCCAGAAGCTTTGATTGAGCAACTCGCCTCTCCGGGAAGGATGTTCATTCCCGTAGGTACCTACATGCAGAATATCCTACATGTGGATAAAGACGCCCAGGGGAAGGTCACCCAGAAAGAGATTATGGGTGTTCGCGTACGTTTTTTGCCTACCCAACTCATCCGAACGCCCTCTCAAATACCCCCTTCATAGTACGTGCCCCTCACCGACCGCGATAGCCAACATTAGCCCGAGGGATCAGACCGTTATTCTCTTGGATTCTCTCGACCCTCAGCAACAACAGATTCATCATTCAATTCTGTAACGTATGTATGTATAGTAAAAGCTGTATGAACACCATTTCTGGGCTCCCAATGATCCTATATCATCAGCAAATGATGATAACCATCGTCACTAGAGTGTATTTGCTGGGGGTTGTACGGGGGTTATACGGATTCTGTACGGACGAGTCGGAGCTATGTATAGACAGACGAGGTCGTCAAAATTTTACAAGCATCAATGGCCGTGTGGGTACCTCATATCTCGAGAAAAGCAGAGAGCACGATTGATGCAACAAAATGCTCCCATATTCTGCATGGGCGAGCGAACATCGCAGATTGAGTAGCCGGTCTTTGATTTCTTGGCGTCTGGCAGCTTAGAGAGGGTCCCTGCGGAAGCTGGCAAACGAGATGGTCAGAGAGAAAAAGTGTGAAGCGCCTGTGCAAATCGGGCAAATGGACACATTGGAGCACTAAATAGACGGGCCAAATTCCGTATAACACCCAGCAAATACACTCTACTGCAACTCCCGTCAATGGTACTATGGGTCCAATTCGGTCCATGACTCGTCCCTCCCTCAAACTGGCGTCCTGAGTACAAGAATTCGGACAATCCTAGACATCCCCAGGCCCAGTGTACTTCCACTAGACAGAGGGAGAGGAACCCAGACTCACGGATACCCGTCCCGTTCGAAATCGACCACAGTGGGCCCGGGAACGCCACTGCTCAGTAAAAGATGATCATCGCAGCCAAGACTTAGGTTCTCTCCGATTGACTGGTCGACAACATGTGTCATGTACAGCTAGTGTCCTCGTGCGCGCAGAAAAAAAACTACACTACTAGATCAAGAACGCCAATTCCAAGTGGGCATCCAGGGTGTCATAGGAGAAAGTGTCACTGATGGTGGGTGGGTGGAGTTGGGCAGATGGGGGTAGGTGGGATACAAGGGGTAAAGAGGCGCGGAGAAAATAGTAAGTAGGTAATAATCTACGTAGTGCGGCTTGGTCCATTTTTGAATCATGCCACCCAGGTCCAAGGCGGAGGTGGAGAACAGAAGCCCAAGTAAGTGGAAACCAAAGGTGTGAGCCGAGGGAAAAGTCCGAAGAAGTGGGGAATACTGTAATAAAATATGGGATGTTGGAGCAAATGGTGGATACTTGAAGAAGGAGAGGATGTAATGGATGATTGAACACAGAACGTAACGTACTTAGCATAATTGACGGTGATAGAAAAAGGTAACATCATTGTATTTACAAGATTGAGCGATAATAAAGTGTGCGAGGAACAACGACGACAAGAGAGGAACCTGACTATAGGAAGTGATAAGACCTTTAGTGTACGCGCCACGTAACTGAAAGGCAGAAGGAGGGGGGACATATCGATGGGGACAGAACCAAGCAAAGAGAAGACAGCAGGCAGGGAAGCGGGAAGACCGTATCCTCCTGACATCTCTACACGTTCTTTACTGCCGAATATTCGTGTATGCAGGTGGCAACTCAATTGTTTCAGGTGCTTCTGGTTCAGGCTTGTCGCTGGGTCCCGCATCATCGTGTTGGATGATGTTGACAGCCCTGTACGGTCTCGGCGCCGTCTTCCTAGTCGCCCCAGACGTTGACGCAATATCGGGTGTACCGCTCCTGCTGCTCGGTCGGTCCGAATAGTGCGTGCTGAGCGGTCTTCCTTCCGTATCATGCTCAGATCCAGCGACAGTGGGATCTGGCATGAGGAATGGCTCGGGCTCGTAGTATTGCGGTAAATGTTGGCGACGGTCCGATTCGTCTCCCTCGTCTGCGTTCAACAGGTCGACAGGTTTTTCGTGGGGGCGACGACGGTCTTGGCTACGTTTTCTGAAGAACCAGAGCACGAGGGCAAGTGCAATAAGGGCAAAGACGCCACCAACAACCCCTCCAACGATAGCTCCAACGTTAGTCCTAGCAACAAAGGTTCGTAAACTCAGAAGGCTGTCAAATAAAATGAAAATTACACACTTGTTGCCACCACCACTTTCGCTCACCCCATTTCCGCTACTATCTGTGGGGTAAGATCCTCCGGCAGGGTTGCCCGCTGTCGAACTAGGGCTTTGGTCGTTCAAGCAAGAGTTGTCCCGGTTGATGTTATCTCCAACATTGGGACGCGTCGAGCCGCCGTTCCCAGTTCCTCGGCCGTCGCTACCGACAATATGCAATGTGGTTCCAGCACGGATGTTAGGTGTCCAGTCAAAACCAGTCCCAAGGCCACTACTCGATTTATCGGTGATTTGACCCTCAGGAATCTTGAAAGAGTTTCCTCCTGGAATGACTCCGAGGAAGCTCACTTTGCTGTCGCAAAAGAGATGTCAATGGGGTTGTAGGTCGACGTTAACAAAAGTGAGCATTACCCCTGAACTTTACTGGGATCCCACCATAACCTCGTTGGCTGACACTGAACGATCTGGCTCTGAGGTTCGGTGTTGAACACCCATTGCGGTACAACCGAAGTACTAGCGTCGTAACAGCTGGAGTCGTTTGAGTCGGTGACCTGCGCAGCAGCACTCGTGCCTCCAGACCCGAAGCCTGTCGAGTCGCTAACCTGTATGATGTATGTGGCAAATCAGATACACTGTACTCACAGACGACAGAAAACTGATGTCATTCTAGGAACGCGGCCACTCGCATGGAATACAACACCCTCTTCCTCTATCTCTCCCCAACCCTGTCGTTTCTCCAACACTTTTCCATCCATCCATCCATCCCATCGCTCCAAAATACCACGTAAGACCAAGAGAATGACCACTCACCACTGCAACGAACTGTGAATTTGCAGGGTACTTGAGCTGGAAAGTGATTTCTGAAGAATCGGCGGTTGAATTCGCCTCTATTATCTTTCTCACTTCTGTACCATTTTGAAAAGAGGTTTGGCCCGAGGGAAGGATAAGCACGCTGTAGGGCGGGCTTCCTTGGCCGCTGATAGCGATAGTGAGCTGACCGCACTGCGTGGGTGTTGACTTGAAATTCCAAGTGTAGCCGAGTGAATTTGAAGGGAAAGCGAAGAACAGAGCAGCGGCTGCAGCCGCTGACGAGGACTTCATGATGATGGGAGGAGGGAGAGAAAGGGTGGGGGGTCGAAGGGAGGTTGGAAGGGGGATTCGGGCTGAGGTCAAGGTCAAAGTGACAGTTCTGAATTGAGGGCCAAGCTCCACCGGCCTGGGAGGATATATCAGACTTGGTCACATTCGCGGTCACGCTTTCATTTATTTGCTCAGCTTCCAAGCTATCGTGATTTTCCAACTCAGTTCCCGCCATAATTCTTTCACACAACGTAACGTTGGGTGTTCCCATCGCTCTAGACAAATCAAACGAGACAACTTAGTCTGTGCGTGAGACAGAGGGGCATCCAAGCCGACACCGATCGGCCCAGACGAAGTCACAGAGCGTCCCTCTCGAGGTTACCCCGTTCATGGCCGAAAGAGACCGTCCAGGCCAGCAAATGGTCAGCAGACGGTCAGCTAAGACCGGAAGCCTTAAACATACTTGCTCGAGTATAATCCTGCCTCAAGGTCTCAACGTTCGACTTCAACGTGTGAATTGACCAATACCGGGACCGTAATAATTTTCCAGTGTCTCCGCTGTACTGGCCCTTGATACCGTCGAGCGGAAGAACGGATCTTCCTCCGAGACAAGTCGCAACCCTATCGCGGCATCGAAATCGTCCCTCTCATGTTTCAACATGTACGGTTTCAACCTCGTGTTTATAGATACAAATTTCCTATCGCTTTTGCTTTTCCTGTTCCGATACAAATAGGTATCATAACCCCCTACACGGCACCACAGTCGTGATGGTGATCGTCTGGTATCTCCGTCCACTCTACACCAACTTTCCTTCCAAGCAAGACTTTGCTGACACTGCGTGCGCTGGTCGACCCCTTTGGAATGATTTCCGGGCCGTTTTCAATAAGCTCTTGCAGAGTGTGTTGAGCAGCTAGAGTGTTGATATAAAGCTGAGTAGTGTTGACATTCTCGAACGTATCGCAGACTTGGTGATAGCAAGGATCCTGGTCGAAACCGGTACCAGTGAACAATCCACCAATGGGCTTGTTCAGGTCTTCCATGAAATGGAGGTAGTCGCTCCCGCCGCTCATGGCTGCCGGAGTAGTCGTGATGCCTTGATCGTTGAACCATTTGGTAAATATTTCTTCGATCACGTCGGATCCAGGGGGTCCGGTCAAGTTGTACGTAGAGCCATCTCCGTCAAAGACACCTGTTTATGAGAGCGGTGTTGATCAATGCACGTTCTCCGATTTACAAGTGGAAGGGAAGCACGAACCATAGAAGCCTCTGCCGACCATGTCAAAGTTCAGATATAAGAGGAGGCTGTCAACGTCCTCGACTGGGAGCGTCTCAGTGTAGTATTTGGACCCAAGGAGACCGTTTCTGCGAAGAGGTGAGCATCATCAATGGAGAGGGAATTTTGTCTCTGAAACGCACTCCTCAGCACCCCACCAGGCAAAGCGGACCTGGTTCTTAACATTCTGAGCGTCGAGAGTGCGGAACAACTCGAGGATGAGGGAGGTTCCGGATCCATCGTCGTTGATTCCAGGACCAGCTTGTACACCGTCGACTATAGCAGGTCGTTATGGGGGAAGTCGGACCGAAAAGAAGGGATAACTCACGATGAGCGCCGAGCTAACGAAAAAACAGTCCAAGATGAGTACGAGTATTGACACATCGTTCCCGTAAACCTCTGCTTACCATGATCACATTGTCCTTGTCTCCAGCTTTAGTTTCCGCGATCACGTTAACCGTAGTCCTGTTCTCCAGGTTCTGGATGTGCTCGTATTGCACATTGAGAACCTCGCCACCTAGAACACGCTCCCTCAAAGCAAGACCCTCTGCCCGCTGGAGTAAACCTGCCGGGACGTATTCGGGGTTGGGATTGGAGAGAGTTCCTCCGGTAATGAACGGGTCCTGGTTGTTGAAGATGATAGCGGCAATGGCACCTGCACCTTTGGCTGTCTTGACTTTTCCAGCAAAGGTTGTACCATCCGGACATGATCCACGTTCGATTAGCAAAATCTTTCCAGCGACATCCGCCCCTGTAGCCAACAACTCCTCTCCGGTGCATGGTTTGGCATCACCAGGTACAATCGCCAGTTCACCTGAGAGACCGCCCACTGGTGTCGAGGGAGCGTAAGTCAAACCGACGGGGACGTAGGATTCGGTTTCGGAGATGTTGAGACGGTGAGCAGTAATTTGGGTGAACAGTCCAACGAAGGGTTGCTTTCGAATGTCAAAGGCTTCCTCTGTGTCGAACTTTTTGAGGGATTCGAGGATGAATTCAACAGACGCGTTGTATCCGGGAAGGCCAAACGCGCGGTTTCCGCCGTTTTCGGTGGCGATTTGCTGGAGGGATGCGAGGGTCGCGTTCAATCTGCGGATAGTAGATGGTTCGTTATCGCGTTCTCTTTGGGTGCAAGGCAAAGAGTCGGAAGACGTACTGAGTAATGTCAACTTCCTCGCCGGTTGGTCCCTCAGGCGGGTACCCGCCTTGGAGAGCAAGTGCAGCAGAGATGCAGAGAAGCAAAGAGGCGGCCTTGGAAAGCATGGTCACCAGGGATGAGCGGAGAGAGGGCCAGAAAATGTCTATCCTGGAGCCCCACATTTTATATCGGAGAATGCCAAGCAAAAAGTACGGTGTACCTTGTGGTTCATGTTGCCTTGATATTTTTATCAATGATACGGAGCTTGGGCTGCGCCATCTCGCGCCATTCAGTAGGTAGTCTCGTGAACAGGGGAATTACTGCACCTTGAGGAAGAGCGCGAATAGATTCGTTGCGGTGGAGAATCAAAAACAACCCTGGATAAAGGAGTCACCCACTCTACCCACTCTCTGCATCAAGACGGTCAAGAATTGGGAGGTACCGCGCATTGATAATCGCTTCCCTCCCGCGACGCAGGTTCAGAAGGATCAGAAGCCAACTGGAACAATTGACTCTTTATCTGCTGCCGGCGAAACGGTGGCTGAAAACATTTCGTACACCCTTGGATGCCATGTGCAATGTTCTTACTTCTAGGCATTCGAGCGCCTACGATTATATCGCATCTATCAACTCCCTTTGAGTTCTTGAGCGGAAACGTCAGCACGCATTTATATGGCGAGCTTGAAGAAAGTTCTCGAACCGGGAATACAGACTTGAACCACCTGAAAGCTTCCGAGCGACTCAACATGTGCGGAACAGTGTGACTTCGGCTCTCCAGGCCAGTCAAGTATCATTCAGTCCCTTGAAAGTCAATTCTGGATAAAAACGTAAGCACATAGGTCCTTGTTGGACTTGGGGATGGTATGGAAGAGAAATATGGAAGTTTCGCTCACCGACTGTGTCAGAGCAAGCCATGGCCTTGCGACCATTGTGTTTGGTGATATGTTGACAGGTGAGTATCTCCAGGATGCTAGTGATCTCCTCAGGTTGAAAGTTTTATCGGAATATCTGCAATAATAGCGACGAGCGTGAATCTGCGTGAAGGAACGGACCCCAACGCGGGGTTCGGCATCGATCGAGCACGGAAAACCAATTCATAAGCCGCGCTATGCTGTGGTTGACCATTTTGAGATTACTAGCAGGCGAACTTGGGTAAATAGCTGTCGAAATCGGCCCTTTTTGAGCATCAGTGGCTTGGAAGAAGGATCGTTTTTTGTTGGCTCGGCCTAATGGCAGTGGCGTGGAGAATAAGAAGGCACGGCTTAGTCAGGGTTCTCTGACCTTTCCCCCGCACCGTCACCCGACCACTGCTTGTCCTTCCCCGCTTCATACGAGCACATGAGTCTCTCTACTTGGGGTGAGTATGACAATATCTTCTTCTTCTTGTTTACCTCGGATAGATGTCTTAACTCATTCGTGTCCAGCTTGGTATCGCTCGAGGCGGCAGCCTACAGATCAAGGCGCAACTACGATGGCTACAAATTACGCAGCGAATTCTGGGAATATGCACGGCTTGGGTGTCGAGAATGGGAACAATAACCCTCAAGCTAAGGACGGGAAGGATAAGAAGTCTCCCGAGTCGCTCTTTGGGCCTAATATCGGCGTCATAAGCGGTGGGCCTGCTTGGACTGCATCGACAGAGAAAAAGATGCTCAAAGATGAGCTCACGATGGATGTTGTCAAATCTTGGATTGAAAAGAGCAAGGAGGTGTGTCTTCTCGTTCTTATTAGACCTCCACATCGTATCACACTCTATTTTACGTCTGTGCTAATACACAATATATTAGCCGTCACAACCCACGACGACACTACAAGCTCTTGTTAACCTCAAGCGGCCCACCCTCCGCCTTTCACCACTCGCTGCTGACTCTGAACACCCTGATGAATCGCATTCTCAGCATGCCCTTGAATTCGAGTTCGACTGTGATGCTCCAAAGTGTGGTATCTACGTCAATGTTCTCCTTCCCCCTGGCCACCCGGAAGCCCCAGGCGCAGAAACCTCAGACGCCCCACCCCCGAGCTCCTCTAAACCTCGTTACTCCAAAGTTCTGGTCTTCGAGTCCGTAGTCGAAGGAGGGTTCGGGAAAGTACTCAAGCTGGAAGAGGGTGCTGTACTCGATCTCGGGCGATATGAGATGCAGAAGGGACGCACAGGACCGGCCTCGGCACCTAAGCAGAAAGAGGGTGTTGCGGACCAGGATACTCAGAACACCGGTGGCACGTCGAATAGCGGGAACGGTAGTCGTAACCACGGACGACGCCGCATCACGCACCTTTTTCGTCGAAAGAGAAACGAGGTGTCGGTCTCCGGACCCGCTTTGGCTGTTGTCGACGCCTCCTCGCCGCCCACCGGAAACGACGCCAACATTGCAAGCCCTGCACCCAGTAGCGATAAGAAAAAGGACGATTCGGATGAAGGCGTGAAAGCTGCGATACGTCTCGTCGCGCTGGATGAGCGAGGCACAGAACTGGAAAGCCCCAACGAACAAGTCACTTATCTCTCCGTGGAGCGGTTTGGAACCCGCGTCACAGCCGAAAAGAAACAGACGTCGGCGATCGAGGTCTCGGGAACAGATAACTCGGAGCAAGCAGGATCTTCTACTGAAAAAGACGGCAAAGAGGAGGAACACAAAGAGAATGCTGAAGCGGAGGAAGATAGCAGGCCTTGGGTGGTCAAGGTCGTGAAGAGAGAGGCCACAGTAAGCTCTTATCCCTCGTCTACTACCAAAGAATGCCATCCAACTCAATTCCGTAGATTGGTCCTCATACCTTCCAGCTCCACGAGATTTATGGCCTGACCTCTTCCAACGCTTCCAGTACAAGCACTCCAGCTCCCACCGCCCCTCTGCCTACTTCTGCCCATACATACCCACCCCAACAGCAACCGGCCATTGCAGCTGACACTAGCGATGACTCAACATCGGAGTGTCTCCTCTGTCTTTCGTCTCCGCGTGAAGTGGTGTTGCTCCCCTGCAGGCACCTTGTCGCATGCAAGGATTGTGCTTTGAACATGGTCGAGTTTGGTGCTGGGGGCGCTATCACTCAAGCAACAGCTGGAGAAGATGGCGCCAATGCCGGTGATGCCAATAATGGCGGCGCTGACGGCGCTGCTGCCAATGATGGGAATGCCCAGAACGCAACTGGCACTGCCGCACCAGCCAATCCACGAAGGAAAAGGAAAGCCAAGGGATGGTTCTGTCCCGTTTGTCGACAACGTACGTTGCGTACTTTCTATCTTTAGTGCTCCGGGCTGAGGGCCTCTTCCAATTATAGCGTACACCTCCCTTCTGAGAATTACCACCAACCCTCCTCCAGTTCCCACGTCAACAAAGGAAGATCGCACGAGCCAGTCTCAAGATGAGGAAAGAGACGTAACTGATGCCGCTGGAGTTGGCTCTGGTCTCCCGCTCCCCGTCACTGCTCCCGCCCAGAGTCCTGGGCTGCTAAGCCGTCCCACCGAGTTCTTCAGAAGTCTGACTTCGAGGAGCAACGTCAATGCCAACAGTAACGCTACCGCGACAGCAGGGGAAACAGGTGGACGCCGAGATATCGAGAATCAGCTGTAATCTGACTGTGACCCTCATGGAATATTCGCTAGGCTATGGCTATGGCAACCGTGAATCATGAGGACCATTGTGGACATTATTTTCGCCGTGTCATATATGTGGGCTTGTATTTCTAGTGGCCTGGTTAACCCGTCAGGTCTCCTTTTCTTTCATATTCCCGTTACCTTATCTTTGTATCTGCCAGCTTTTTATATCTTCTATTCTCATCGTCAGACTGCTTCTTACTCTTTGCTATCCAACTGTACTTTTAGGTATTGTTGTTAAATGCACTCGGTGCTTTTCTCCCTTTTGCTGGCATCTCACGTTGGGGATACAGAATTTACGATATCAAAGTTTTCTACCTAGCCGGGATGTTTTGCTTGATTGTTCTTGATACCGTATGACTCTATCTTAATCCCGTAAAGCACCGTTGTAAGCCTCGGGCCTCAGGACTGGAGAGTCGTTGAACCCGTAACCGACTCCTCGCAATTATTGCCTGTCACAGGTCTGTAGAGTTGTAAGTTCATGTGGGTCCATCGACGGCGTGGCTGTGTGGCCGGTTCCAGACGTACTAAGTCAAGGTTGGACCTCCACGTCGACGCTACCTTCTCTCACCATCAGAGCTCAACGACTTTGCCTTACTACCCAAACTGCGGCGATAGCACTGGCAGATCCCCCACATCTCTCACCTCCCCACCCCCAATTGTCTCATTTCCTGCCTCGAAACGAAACTTTTTACATTCCTCTCTGTCCTCTGAGCTTGTTATTATACTTGCAGCTATGAAAGTGGGCGATGCCTATGAAACCAAGGCATGTCTGGTGAGGTTGATCTAAATGACGGCTAGGAGGGGATTTTGAGACCGTGAAAGAAGGAGTAAAGGAACGAAAAGCAAACTGAAATACGGTGCGTCGGCGAACGGTATGAAAATGAACCACGGGATTTAACTCTGTGGGTTGCAGTTATCATCTATACAGAATCGACACTTAATAATCTGGCTCGTGCCGTGACTGTGTTGCGAGTAGACGGTCTGTCAGTGACCACCATCTTGCTATCGTACGAGCCCCACTTTCTAGCTTGGTTGTTCAACAACTGACTGAATACGCGTTTTCGTAGACTATATCGATTTGGAAGAAGACTACAAGAGGATCCTAATCACTCAGAATAGTCGAAACCATCCGGACGCTCGATTCACCGCTTCCTCACCTGGGGCAAACTCCAGACCAAGCACTCCAAAATATGTTGCCAGAATCAGATGAAGACCACATTCTGGCTGGCAAAACAGAGTTAACTTCGATTCAGGAGAATCTTGCCGAATTGCAGTCTCGAAAGGCAAAGCTGGAAAACTTTATCAGTCAACATCTTGCTCTGAAATCGCCTATACGAAGGATACCAGAGGACATCCTGCGAGAAGTTTTCGAGATGTGTCTTCCCGAAGATCGACTTCCCGCACGAGAATTGGCTGAAGCACCTCTCCTGCTTACTACGGTCTGCCGGTCGTGGAGAGCGGTTGCGGTTAGCACACCAACACTCTGGAATGCTGTCCAAATCCGTCTCCCTAGCGTCATGAGGCATGACCTAGCTGACGATACGTTTGAAGATCTGGTAGCACGTCGACTGGAGGGGACGAAATTGTGGTTGGAAAGATCAGGATCCCTACCACTATCAATACACTTCAGCGCACAGCTCGGTTGTTCATGTAACTCTTGGACCAGTATAAGGGCGGAATGGGAGCGTGCCAACCCGCTGATAAGCGAATCGATGGCTCGTTTCATTCGACTATTCGTTTCCTATTACCCTCGTTGGAGAAGAGTCTCATTCAATGTCCCTGCACCGGTTTTACGATACGAAGAGATCCCGATCAGCCAGCTCTTCCCTGATCGACTGGAGACTCTGGAGATCATTAGGACATTTAGTGAGGTTCATCCCGAGAACGGCCTACTTAGTAATCTGTTGCGTGCCCCAACTTTGAAGGCCCTTCATCTACACGAGGAACGGATGTTCGATAATCTTGACCTCCCCACTCGATTCCATGGTTTAACACGACTCATCGTTACAAGCTCAACATATGGCCTCATCGCGCCAGAGACCGCGTTCAACTTGCTTCGTTGTTGTTCGCACACCCTCACCGTATGCTCCCTCGACCTGGCGTGCCACGCCGCGCCAACAGGTTTGCCGCCGATGGTAGATGGTCCCCTAGCGCTTCTATGCTTGAGGCGTCTCATCATCCGATTTCGAGGTCGGGCCTTCTCTGCTACCATGACACCATTATTTCAGTCTTTCGCTGCTCCCCAATTGAAACAAATCGGATTTCATGTGCTAGGGCCTCAGGCAATTCCGGCCAGGACACTAAACACCGAGGACCTCCTCAGCTTCTTGTCCGATTTCGTGAGGCGATGCGGATGCGACCTCACGTTGGCCTCCCTGTCCCTTTCTCTCCCCGTGGGTGCAGAGAATGCTGCTCAGCTATTGGAGACGCTGCCAGCTCTGACGACGTTGAAGGTTGTCAGCGATTCCTTCGCTTCGTCCTCGATAGCCGCTTACCACCATGGACAAACCGCAGGGGTTTGTACGGTGACCAGTGAATTCTTGGAAAGACTCACTCTCGGCTCCAATCCCAGTGAGACATTCGGATGTCCTCATCTCGAGCACGTTCATTTCAAGGACTGTGATCCCCAGTTCTATGAACCCCTTCTCGAATTCGCCGAGTCAAGGACATACGGGGATAGGCAAAAAGCCCTCCATTCGTATTATGTCGACTTTTGGCGGCCCATTCCCGACGGTGACAATGTCAGGCAGAGACTGAGGTTACTCCGAGAGGCTGGGGTGGATGTAAAGTGGCGATCGCGGCTTCGTCCTACTCCTAGGGTGAATAATGATGGACCCAGGGACGGGTTGGAGGGAATCCACGGAGAAGAGTTTCTATTCCCAGCTTCGGAGGATACCTCTAGTTCAGCCTCAATCTCCTACTGAAGGGCATCTGGGTTGGGTACTAGTACCGTCTACCCGGACTCTTCAGGCGCCGGACGACGAATGAAGGTAAATGATATTGTTTCACTACGTAGACCCACGGACTGCCTGCTTATGCACTCGCTAGCAGATTAAATAACTACGTTCCATACTCAATCATCAATTGGTACCAGTGATGGTGCTATTCTTGCACTAGAAACCAAAGTCAGTCGGAGAGCGGCGCCAATGATAACATTGACCAGCACTTACGCAGATAGAGATGACTTCGCCCCCGCAGTTGCCAGCGTGAGGCTTAGCGGTGCAATTATAGCTATCGAAAACATCAAATACATTCGGGCATAAGAAGTCGTACCAGACTCACTGATTCCCGCTGGCGGTGTTCTTATAACCGGTGAATTGCATGAGAGGAGCCTTGCTGCAGGTGAATCTGCCATCCCCTTGGTCGCACGGGTTTCCGTCCGCCGTTTCGACCATGTTGCATTGGAGGTCGTATACGCTCCCTAGTATCCAAGAAGGAGGGAGAAGGTCAGCAACGACGTCCGTAGCAACTTTAGGAGCGGGAGGACTCACAGCGGGTTTGCTCAACGTTCGTCCCTATGCCGTAGCTCCATTCTGGGGAACAAATGGCGGAGACTCCGCCAGTGGTCGCAGCGATAGCGAGTAGAAGAGTAGTATGGAGGTGCATTGTTGTTGCTGTTGCAAGCGAATTGGGGGCCTTCGAGCATTCTTAAGTACCCGCGGGCAAGTTGACATCATACCCGCCAAATATGCGAATATGGGTTAGTAGGTTACGGGTGGCTGAAGTGAACGAGGAGAACACGGCGTTGGCCGAACCTCTTATGAGGCAATTGTTCCATCCACTCTGGCTCCAGTATGCGGGATCGAACGGCCGATTGTAATACATCAGCGCTCGACTGCGGAGGATGGAGAGAGCGTAAGTTTCTCGCCGGGTCTGTCATCTCTAACCTTACTTATCCATCATGGTTACAGAAACCTCTTTGACCTTCTTCGCTCTTTCATCACATTTGATTGTTTCAAGTTTTCCTTTTGAAAAGCTAGCAGTGACGAGATCATGGCGAGAATGGCACGGCTCCTGAGTAGGTCTATTTTCCCGTCGTCGTGAACCTCTTGGTGATCATCCGAGAATCTGAGCTTTTGACCGACTTTGGTACCTTTTCGATCGGCCCATGCCAAAGCACGAACAATATGACCATACTTGACTTTGTCAAGAAGGGCAGGCATGGCAGTCCTGAATGAAGGGAGCTTTGTAAAGAGCTTTACGAGACTACTGACAGCTCAATCTGTATAGGATTTTATATCGTCGGTTGAGTAAGAGAGCGGCCGTGTAGTGCTGCGAGCTAAACAAGAGAAATTGAGCAAACTCCAAGTTCCAGAACTTTAACAAGAGTGGTCCCGTGTTCCTTCAGCACCCGGCCAGAGAATGACGAAATAAGAAAAGGAAAACACTCTGCACATACATGAGCCTGATGAATCTAAAGGTCCTGAGCACAATGTCTCCGGGTGCCTCCACAAATACTTACGTCGGCGGGATGATCATGTTGGTAAGGCTAGTATACTTGGGTAAAGCGGTAAAGCAGTGCACCCGTGGGCGCTTTCTGTATTTCCGATTCAACTTCCCATCAGTTCCCACGCACGTGAATGTTTCTTCCCAACCCTCCAAACTCCGCCTGATTTTTGGTTTTGATCCCTTACGTGCGCGCTTCCTCGAGCTCTATAACAATGACGACGAGAACGCTGATGATTAGTGACAGCCACAAAATATATCCGCGAAGGAGGAAGCTACTCGAAACGACAATTCTTCAAGTCGTGCTAAGAGTAGGAAACTATTAGAAAGGTACGCAGCTGCCCACCATGGTTCTTTGTCTTCAACGTTTTCCTCACTTTCGTCTATAGATTTCAGAAGCGAAGAGGAACTGCATATTGGAATGACATTTATCCACGGAAAAGCTGGTGGCAGCCAAAGTACGGACCCACGGGACTCTGATGGAGAATATCCTTTGTGCGGTCGCGCCCGAGGACAGGAGGAGACATATTACACGAATGGCGTGGACGGGGTGCTGGGGGTATGTTCGAATGCTATAGGCTACCTAGTACAGGCTCTTACCATCAATACCTCCAGACACATGAGTTAGGAACCCGAGCTCGATATTTGGAGACTCTGGGAGAGGGGAAGGGGAAATCGACTGAGGGAGACATTCATAGAGAGGTCCGTCTTCATCCGGGCTTTCAAGGCACTCAATTCTTAATCCTTATACCAGAACGAACGAAACCCGGGGTCTTCTATTAAGGCCTTTCCTCCAGAAATATGCGACCTCATTATTTCCTACCTCTCCGACTATCCCCACATCCTGAGGAAAGTCATGCTGGTATGCAAGAGTTGGGTCCCACTTTGCCGCCGTCATATCTATAGCGTTCTCAACTTCTGTTGCGGCGACGACTTCGAAAGACTATGCCCTTACCCGAGTCTCGTACGGAGGATAAGTCTTGTCTCTTCATATGGACACTCTAGTGTGCGCTGGCTCGACCCTCTTATCCAGAATGTTCAACATTTCGGTAGCCTCGATCATCTCGAGATGGTCGATGTTCAGTGGGACGCTCTTTGGAGGGACGATGGGCTGGGACTTCTGAACGCTCCCGTGATGAAGCAGGTCACGACGATGTTTCTCGGCGCCGTGGAAGTGGAGTACCTCGATGATGTTGCAGCTTTCATTGGTCACGCTTTCCCTCGACTGCACCAACTTGTCGTTTCATTGGAGGTGTTTTCAGATGGGAACGAGGACGAGGACGAAGGATCTGATATTGATGAAGCAGAAGTGGCACTGTGGGACGTGCCGACAAATCCTCCCCCGCCCCCTCACGGATGGACCAAATTCGTCGTGCAAGACCATCCGATGTATCCTACGCCGACCGGCTACTGGTGGCGATGGTTCACCAAGGCGAAATTCACTGGGCTCCGAAGCATAACGCTTGGAGGGATCCCTAAAGAAGATTATCCACTTATTGAGGCATACCTCGGCGTCGCAGGGCATTCTCTTGTGCACCTCGGAGTTGGCGTCGCGTGTCTCGAGGACCTTGGTGAGCCTCACGTTCCACCCTACTCAGATCGTATTGATTCTCTGCGTTAGATCTATTTGTCGGACATCGCATTCTTCGGTCTTGCACGAATATTGAGAGCCTCAGAATCTCTCAACCGGGGCGCGTCATTCACGAAAGATGGGCAAAAGCCGAGAGTACGAAGGTCTTCCGTCATATGTTTTCATCCTTCACAGCTCGGCATCTCCGGATTGTTTTGCTTCCTGTCACGGAGGATTGGCATATGGTAGACTATGGCATTCGAGTGGAAGGAGCACTCACTGGAGAGAGGTTTCCTTCTCTGGAGTCTGTGGAGTTCATCAACGATTCTTAAAGGACCTCACGTCTGTAGGATTCATCTCATAGAGACTGCAGGTATCGGTTGCATATGTTGTTGTTTCATAGTATGTTGTAGCTTACACATCTCAAGGCATACATCGCTGAACATCTTCTCAGATTACTCGATTGAAACGTTTCCAGATAGACCGACATTCCTGGCTTCACTACCGTTCAGCTGATCTCCTCACTCCAATCATCAGGTTTACTGCGACAGATCGGTTGATAGGCTGCTTGACTCTGGTTTGCGATTGGGTAACAAGATGTTTAGCTCAGTGATCGGAACAAGCTCAACTTCGAACTTCACTCGGACTTTCGTATAAAGGTTTCTTCTGAACGTCACCATGCAAGTACACTGTGCCTCCATTTCTTTCTTCCTCTTGGGTCCCGGGGGGTTTCACGCCAGTTCTCATCCCGCACATTCTGCTTCCCTTTCCTTTCGATCAGTCTCCAGCTCCAGCTTCAAGCCACGCGTCCTCTTATGGCGGATTTTTATATACTGCCGTACGTCTTCCCTGAGGACAGGTGCAGGTCCAAGGAAGACGAGGACAAAACCAAGAACATCTTTCATATCAACCTCCCCCACCTGTTGAGACCCAGGCCTAGGCGCCGCCAGTCACCACCCCCCGTCAAAGAGAATCGAAGCGGAGCATCCGACGATGAATCAAGCGAATCAGGGAGTCAGTCCTCGTCGGAGAGCCCGAAACGCTCGAAACCACGGTTCTTCCCTCCGAAGAAAGACGTTAAACGACAGGAAGACAATTGCGGAGAAGTCACCCAAACCGCTCCCGGTCAAACCAGTCCTGGCCTCCCGTACGTGTTCGGGACCTCTATCTTTTAGGATTTTGCTCATCAATGTTCTATCAACGACAGTGAAAAACGTTTGTTTAGGTCGAAATCGTCCCCAAATCTGGGGAAGCTCCCCAAGGTCTCCAGTAAAAACTCCCCCTTTCCCTGGGGAATCAACTATGTCCAGACGACCGGCATTTGACGGCTCAATCATTTCCGACTCGGAGGCGGACCGTAACGAAGGAAACAGAAGAAAGGGGCTACATTGATGATTGAAGGGGGCTTCGGAGCGTTTGCCAGTGAATTATGGATTCGGAACTGCTCTAAATGCCCAATGTAAACAATGAGGATTCAGGAAACACGATAGATTAGACCAGCCACTAGCTTGAGCGAAGTTTGAAAAACTCGTTCACGGGCCCATTTGAAATATGGAAACATATGTGTTGGGTTTTTGATTGTGAACATTGAACTTGAGCCCTTTGACGACTAGCATAATATATAGGCGCCCTTCGCTAAAACAGTACGGTGCTAACGGTCTTTGACCCAGGAAACCTATACATTATGCCGTCGCCATATAGTATATCACATAGGGCTATCAGTAAAAGGGAGCTCAAGTAACGTGATAGTAATACAAACAAATTCTACCCTCCTCAAATCTCATATCCCACGTCCTCTGAGCTTTCTAAGGGCCCGAAGGTCGAAAAATGGATAGAAGTCTGCCAAACTTCGCTCGAGTTCAAGCTGTGGATAGTCTCTACATTCGGGTTAAAGGCCTAGACCTCTAGGGTTACCAATTTGGAGAAATCTTCTCACGGAGACCTGATTTGAGCCCGGGAATCTCGGGTCGCGCTGATGACTCACGAGTCAGTAAAGATGTCCTTCTATCAACCTTTGCCAATCTCCCAGAATCTCAAAGCCACACGCTGCCCTACATACAAGCTTAGTTCGCCTTGCAGAATAATCGGGAATATCAGCTTCTCGTGCATTCTCCATCCCTACTTGTTCAACGAGAGTCGTCAATGAAGGAAGTTTTGCTTATCGGTCTGGGGGGTATCGGTGCCGTTTGTGCGTAAAAACTATCTTCTCGTTCGCAGGCTGGGGCTCACAATCCACAGATGCGTATGTTCTGAAGGAAAGTCAGCAAGTTCGCTTGACTGTCGTCGCAAGAAGTAATTACGATGTAGCCCAAAGTCAGTGATCTCGGTCCGGTATCAATACTTCGCGTCTAATGTGAAGCGAAATTAGAGAACGGAATGAATTTCCGGAGCGACAAGTTTGGTGATCACGTCAAGGGCTGGAAACCTGATCGACGTAGGTGTTGCGTCTCCTCTAGATCGAGCGTTCGTTCACGATGCTACTTCTGGATTTCTCAGTGTTTCCAAGCATCGCTGATGCGGCCGACCAGAAGTATGACTACGTATTTGTCGCGACTAAGGTCGTGCCGGAGGTTATCACCACTGAAAAGATGCTGGCACCTTTACTGACCAAGTCGTACGTCGAGCAATGGGGACAACCAATATACGTCCTATTACAGAATGGCATGGGCGTTGAGCGCGGCCTATACGGTGCCATCCGAGGTGTCGAGGAAGAAGTATCGAGGACAGAAAGCTCAAGTGCCCAGCCAGTGCGGATAGTCAGTGCTTGTGTCTACTGTATGGGTAATTTGATTGCCCCGGATACCGTGGAATATGTTGAAGGTGTAAGCCTTCCTCCTTGTTCATGGCCTCAATTCCAGAGTGATTCACTTTCGCATAGCACAGGTTGACAATTGGGGTATTTCGTCCCGGAGTCTTCAACATAACGCATGACAGCGAGGAGGAGGCCAACGTTCTCAATGACCTCGAGGTCATTCTAGAGGCAGGAGGTACATCCATAACAGTTGTCCCGGAAATTCAAAGACGGAAGTTGGAGAAGAACATGCTGAATCTTGCGTTCGCTACGTTTGCCACCTTGTCGAAGTGAGGATTTTCATCGATTTTCCATGCCCAACATCTCACCCTACCGTTCTCAGTCACCCCATTCATACCCTTTTCCGTCCACCTCCCGATCCTAATTCGAGCGAGAAATACGATGTCTACGTTCACCCAGCAACAGCCAGTCTCATAGAAGAATACACTATACCAAATATCAAGGCTGTATTCATGGAGGTCATTGCCATTGGTGCGCGCCAAACGGTCAAGGACCCTGTTGACAAAGGACTAAACGTTCCCTAGGTCGAGCGTTGGGTTTCCCCGATTCCGAAGATGGGATACCTTCCTCAGTCGCGACCAAATTCCTGGAGCTCACGAGAACCAACCACCTCAATCCCAAGAACAATCACGTCCCAAGTATGCTTCTGGACATGAGAAACGGCAAGCCGATGGAGATAGAGGTGATTTTGGGAGAGGTCGTGAGGCTTGCTCAGAGGGTTGGGGTCGACATACCAGTGAGCGGACTCCTTTCCTCACCTTTGACCCGGAATTGAACTACCTGCTCGTAGCGAATACAGATGCTGTATAGCATTCTCCTCGTAGTGCAAAACCAGATTTTGAAGAAGGTTATGGAGGCGAAGTAATCACGTAGGGAGTTTGGGAATTTAGGGGTTCATGTATGTATGGAAAAATCCATCACGTTATTTAAACTTTTGAAACACGGACCTGAGTGCTCACGTTACAGTAGTAGCCGATTCCGGCACATCCAAGTGCTTCCCATCCACCAGTACTCGAGTTCAACCTCCATCTCTCGACTTCTACCGCCAGTACTACCGATAAGCTTGGCTACCCGCATCACTAGCGTCAAGAGTTGTACTCGAGTACAGGTCATGAACCGTCAATTGGTCAACCGCGAAATCAGATTGGCACTGGAGGCGTGGCGGAAAAACTGTCTCAAAGCTCGTCATTTGCACCGACTGCTCTCTTTCCTTGACGTCAAATCTCATGGTGTCAAGTCTTAACAAACCCAGGCCGCTTCCCATGGGTGATACAACGTATGGGCAAGCTTGAGAATTCACCTCCACCGGCCCACCACTGATGACGATACAACGGCATTTCATATTCGACAAAGCCACTTGGCGGCGAATACGGTCATGAAATCAAGTGACTGGTACCCTAGGGATCCGAAAGTAATTGGGCGAAGTCCCCACATCGGAAAGGCCACAGAGCGATAATCATGGGTTAACAAATCTTGGAGTACATACACTTCAACTCGAGGGTAGCACACCTCCTCTGTTGCACGAGCCGCACCGGATTGAAGCAGAACCCACTGCAATATTCTCGGCGGATCTACCTGTCTTTGGCTTCCGCACCACCTGATATTCACAAACTGCTTCAGTCAACGCCATATGGAACGTCGGTAGTTACTCAGTCACCTGCACCTTGCATTCTCCATCTCCACCCGACTGTTCGCCTTATAAGCGCGTAAAGGTATACCGATTCTCAGCAAGTATGCATCACCCATTATCTTACCTCACCCTACTCGTAGGGCTCGCTTTTGTCGCTGTCTCAACACCCCTTCAACATGCAAATGCCTCCATAAGTAGTCGTGCGGATCCCTCCAAAGTTGGCTACTTCTTCGTGCACTTTTACGATCGACAGCCTGCCATTTTTGCGCACTTGTCCAACGGCAACGACCCCCTATCATACCGAGCTCTAAACGGGGACAACGCCATCCTCGTACCTACTGGAGGGACGCGAGCTGCTCGCGACCCCTACCTTGTATCCGCACCGGACGATTCCAGACACTGGATCATTGCAACAGATCTCGATATCGACGCTATTAACGGCGATTGGGGTAGAGCAGTGACACACGGCTCCCGAAGCCTCCATATTTGGGAGAGCACGGACCTGGTGAATTGGGAAGATTACAGATTGGTTGAGGTTATTGGGCCGACTGCCGGAATGGTTTGGGCCCCAGAAGCAATATGGGACTCGAGTCGTGGAGCTTACCTCGTTCATTGGGCATCAAGGTTATTCGATGAAAGCGATACCGAGGTACGTCGTTATGTTGTTGCGATTGCGGGGGGTTTCATAGTGCTGACAATCATACAGCACACCGGGACTGCGACTAATGACCAGATCATGTATGCCCATACGAATGACTTCAGGACGTTCACGGCGGCCGAGACATACATTGCTGAGGACTTCCCCGTCATCGACCTTACAATTCTTCCTCTAGGGGGAAACTCTTACGCCCGGTTTACCAAAGACGAGAACGTTCTCCGTATATACCAGGAGATGTCCACTGACGGTCTCTTTGGCTCTTGGTCCAGAGTCGGTGAGTTTATCACCAACACGGTAACAGAGGGTCCGCTTGTGTTCGAGGACAACCAAGAGCCAGGCCTTGTTCACCTCTTTATGGATGCCTACACAACAGCAGGAGTAAGGATCTCCATAGTAATGACATTGCTCTTGTACCTGACAAACTCAATAGGGCTATATCCCTTACCAAACTACCGATATCAATAGCGGAAGGTGAGTGGCGGGCCGCCTCCGTTATCCGCTTGCCCCTTGCTTACTTTTGTGCCGGGCCGTTTCTCAGCTGGACCGCAGGTTCCGTATCCAGCTTACCAGCGCTGTTAAAGCATGGCGTGGTGAAGCCAGTCAACCAGGAACAATATGACGCTATTCAAGCCAAGTGGCCTTGAAGCTCGTGTTGGCACCAGGTCCTGTTGTAACGAGATGATATACCCCTCCGCCAGGTGCTACAATTCGCAAGTGGTCCTTGTTAAAACGTTAGGCTATAGAGATCCAATAGCAATGTCTCTCGATCCGTATCAACGTAAGAAAATGAAAGAAGTATCGACATAGGTGCCAACTTGCAACTCCATGAGGAGTTCATCATGCCTGAGCCGTACGTATAAGGGCCTGAGGTACGCCCAATTATCGTTCAGATCCAATTATTCAAAATCGCTTTCGCATCATCCCACTCCCTCTCGATAAGTTGCGCAATATTGTCGTTGCGGGGAGTGATGTTGCATTCAAAGCTGACGGGCTTCGAGTTGAAGCCATTGGTGAAGTTGAATGTGTCTATATACAGATACTCGATGAGTATCTCTCCGGGTCCCACAGTGAAAAGACCCACCCGGTAGAATATCGTTGAGATTGTCATCTTTGACTGGCGTTATATTGAACGCCCACAAAATCCGGGCGGTATTTGCAAAGAGCGAATTTCGGGCTGCGGCCTTCAGGTTCGAGTCCGTTCCATCAAAACAGCGAAGAGACAGTCGACGACTCACCGAGATGGATGCCAGGACATTGTCTGCGTCCAAACCCAAATGGGAGGTCAAAGTTTCTAAGTCGAGGGTCCTCTGTCTCCATGAATCGCTCAGGGCGAAAGGTCTCGGGTTCAGGGAACATTTCTGGCCGGCAAGACGCGTATCAGAAGATCTCGGCTTTAGTCCTTGTAGTTGAGATCATTCCATTTTCGCACCTGGATCCTTCAATATGCCGCTGAAGGCGCAACAGTCCAGGTCAAAGCTGCAACTACATAGATGCACTCATTTGAAACTCACTAGAGATTAGCAAATATCGTGGAGCCCTTTGGGATAGACCTGCGTGACTGGTGTCAAAAAGGGATATCTGACATGCACCTCAAGCGATGGAATTACCAGCCACGGTACGAGTCGTCAGCAATGACCGCGTGCGGAGTGCCACCTAGAACGGCGACGGGCCGCCATCTATACGCCACCAGGGAGAGAGGGAAAAAATAATCAGAATTCCATCCAAATCTCGAGGCCTTGAGGCACGAAGATCTTTGGGGTGCTGACCGTAGGGTCTCGTTGACGATGGCCCTGATATATGGAAGGTGCGGTTCGTCGGAGTATTCAGGCATGCGTTGCTGCCCTACGACCCTATCTAATTCTTGCTGAGCTTTGGTCATCACATCCGGGAAGTGAAGCATTGCGACTGTAACGCAGAATAAACAAGAGTCTCGGCGCTGTCTGCAAGACTCGGAGGCAAACGTACGTATGAGAACCGTGAGAGTGACGGCCGTGGTTTCGATCCCCGCACCGAAGGGAGTCGAGAGGGCATAAGCAAGCTCCAGATCTGTCATTCCAATCTTTGCAAAGTCGTTGAGACACTGTACAGTCAGACAGTCCGGAATCGTAGCCGCTTGCATCCTGGATTTCACATCGTTGAGAAGATACATCAGAAAATTGATGTCCCGTTGGCGACGTGTTTCTGGTTCTTTTCTGAACCATTGAAGTGAGCGCTGATACGGATTCTGTAAGCACCTCGTATACAAGCAACGAAGGCATCAATTCTCACAGGAAGTTTGAGGAGCCACGGCCATGACTCCACGATATATTTCCCCGGAATACTTGCATAAATTGAGCGCGTGATAGCAAATATGGGGAAACACGTTCCCTCACTTGACGCTGGTGGAACGTTCTGGATCGGACGTTGAACACAGTCAAAAGTACCGATATTACGCACCTCGTCAGGTCTGAAGGCGAGCGGGATGAATTCAGAGTCAGGTGCGGTCAACGTGAGGAAGCTTACAGTCCATTGCCTCCATGTTTTCTCTCACAACCCATTCGTCAACTGTTTCTACCCTTCGCCCATACGTGACGGAGGTGACCACACTGGCCGCATACCTATCGCAGAGATTAGTCAGATCGATCGGAAATCCTGGACACACCTTTGAATGTGCTTCTCGTAGGCTTTGGGATCGACAAGAAGGTCGTAGAGCATGGCCTTTGACTCCAACGACTGAATGTCCTTGTAGCTGTCAACCCGTCGGACATGAAAGCCGTTGTGAAGGATCTAAGGACTGTCAGATCACTTTTACGCCCAGAGTACAACAACAAACCCTTCTCCATTTGCGCCAGTTTTCATTATTAGGAAGCATCAAGCCACGTTTATTATCGGACAGGATTTCGCCTCTGCGTAGATTGGAGTCAGGATAAGTGAAAATGAGAGAGCGGCGTTCTTACGCGACAATGAACCGAGGCCGACTTGAGTAAATTTCGGAGCGCTTCTCGAGTAGGTCCCATGCTGCCTGAGCACTTCCCAATACTACAAGAGAGCCCCATCAGGCAGTGAAGGAAGAGGGTATTGAGCTTACAAACTGATCACTGGGGTAGAGCCAAGAAAGATAGAGACTACCGGGCCTGAAGTAGAGAGTGAGAAGATGGAAAAGAAAAGGAATCGGGTACTGAGGAGCTAGTTTTACCGTATATTTCATTCCACTCCTTGAACCTGCGCCACGGCTTGACAGCAGGCATTTGCGAGGTATTGCCGGTGAGCGGGTTGCCCAGTGGGCCAGGAGGCATGATTTTTCTCATGTTGTACCATTTAAGCGCATGGATAATGAAAAGGGCGGCGCAAGAGGTAGCGACGAATTCGATAAACACAGTTGAGGCGGGGGCCATCATGGGTGTTCGTGGTCAAGGAGGCCAAAGAGCCTGCCGGAGGTTGCGGGAAACTGAAGTCATATATAAATTCGGCAAATAGGCGTTCGACGTGCAACTTGGACCAGATCGTCACTCTATTCTCAAGATCTCAATATTCAATACTCGAGCTCGGCATTCTATTACCCACCATTCAATATTCACTCGACAATCTCGATCCTCGCCTCATTCAATATTGTCGTGCTTCCCGCCGATACGAACATACTTATACGAACCTTTCAAAGTTTCAACAATCTTTCGAGCTCGCTTAGGCTCGCTTTCGCGTCGCACGATAACCATTAAGCGCTGACAGCAGCCTCGAAATCAAGGATGAAACTCCTGATCCGTGTGGATTCGCACCTTCGAATAGCCGACTGAAAGATCAGAAGCTCCTCAACCGTCGGCGTTAGGGAAGTAGGACAGGAGAGGAACTTAGGTGGTTTGCGGAAGCGGACGGAGCACTGTGTTCTATTCGTCTTTTGAATGACAGCAACGTGGCTAATACGGCCGCCTCGTGAGCCCTCATGCAGGGGTATCGACTGACATGAATTGCCTTGAATTGCGCGCAACCACATAAAAATCAACATAAAAAACAAATCCTTTCTTGGAAACTTTACGGCAGAAGCCATCATCGTCAAGCTGAGGGGTTATATATCCTGGTGCTCGCCGTCAGGTCCGCATCAACTTTGAAGTTTGCCCCCACGCTCACTCGCACCACATTCTCTATGAAAACGCAACGATAGCGCCCTCTCCGTGTTGCGCAAGATGGACGACATCCCAGATGACTTCAGGAAAGGTTTCGCTGAATTTCGGGATTTGTAGGTCATTGAAAACCTCACTCGACGGAAATTCACGATTTACGGACGGCTTCCTCAGTGTTTTGGTTTCCTCGTGGATGAACATGTTTCTGTATACGACCGAAGTTGCCCTCATAGTCTACGCCTATGCGCACCTCAGACTCAACCGATTTCATCGATATCTCCTGGTCGCCTCCCTCCTCACGGACACGGCATGTACGGCAATAGTGTGTTACAGTTTTTGGCTTGTGATAGGTCTGTGATATTCCATTCGATCTCTCGAAGTGATCTGATTCAGAACTAGCTGGACCAATTACCGTTGATGGTCAACCGTGGCCTCTGGGTGCAATTATAATCCTCACTTACATGTCTTCGGCGTGGGGACAAATCTATTTTGTGCATCGGTACTGGATTATGTGAGGACATTCGCAATACGTCTGCCGCCTCCACCACTGACCCCTCACCTTTGTAGTGCTCGGAACAAAATCGTTTCTGGGCTAATCGTCTTCGGCATCCTCGTTCATGTATGTCATGTGCAGCGCGTAAATCAACCAACGGTCCCCTATTGACTTTGGCTCAGGTCGTCTTCGGTTTTATCGCAGCCATATACGTGTTCGTTATTCGGAGGATTGGGTACCATTTTGGCGTCTCTGCTTCGGCGTAGGTATCTGTCTACTTCGTCAACTCACCCTACTGACTACGGCTAGTGTCGCAGCCACTGTTTGCGCCACCACTGATATTCTGATTGCAGGGTCTATGTTTCTGAAACTCCGTCGTATTCAGACGTTCAACACTTCTACACAAAAGTGCGCCATGATGCCCTGTGAACTGGAATGACTGTACTGACCCTTGTACCGTTAGTTTGTTGGCACGCATATCGCTTCTGGCTATCAGCAGCGGGGTCATCACAGCCACGGCAACGACCCTCATGATCGTATTCCTGTTCACTAGCCATTTTAATGGTCAGTCATTCTCGCATATCATAGCGCACTCAATGACATGGTCGGTATCCAGTATTCAACCTCATCTTCAATTCCCTCGGACGGATATATACCATTACGATCGTGGTCAACTCCATCCTAGTAAAGCAACACCACGAAAGTGTGATATCCCACGAGACTTCTCTTAGTCGGAGTCGGAGTACTCGAAGTCGTATTCCAAGACGAATTAGGACTGGGACGGAAGACCGCACCTCTGTTGTCTTCGCCCCGATAGGTAGCTAATTCTCTGTACTTCAGGATTCCGACCTAAACTTCCTCCAGAGTTCCAAACTTTTACGGTACCCGACCTTGACCTCGATGATTCGGACCCATCAGACCCTTCACATCAGCTTGCGACCAAGGACTCTGGCACGGGGATGGGGTCTCGGAGAAGGAGCATTGATAGTGGACAGTGAAGATCATGAGATGATATATTATGTTTCGATTATTCGTTGTGTATCATAGTCTGGCTCTTACTCTCGGACAACACCCGTGTTGCATCGCTTTTCTAGATTACTGTACTCGAATTGATACTTCTGGGACTTGTGCTTACACTGACCAATCGAACCATGAGTCGGTCCCATCAATTCACGGATGTTGATACGACTCGGAGTTACGCGGTTCAGCATGATCATATCTCCGTCTCGCCATGAACGTTCTCATCTATTCAGGTCCTGAAGCAATACCAGCGTCTCTCAAATTCACCCTTTCATCTATCCAAAAATCATTGCGTTCCAGTTACAGTGTTCAACCGGTCACCCCTCAAACGTTGAAGACCCAGCCATGGTCTTCCTCTTGTGCTCTTGTGGTGTTTCCCGAATGTCGAGATATCAACGCTTTCCAATGGATCTCCTCTCTTGACGCATACCTCGCAAACGGTGGATCGGTATTGTGTCTGTCATCGGGCGCAATCAAGCAATCGCGTTCATCATCGGTCAATCGACCAGAAATCAGCAGTAATTCCTTGCGATTTTTCAATAAGGACACGGGAGACACCTTCTATCCGACATACAAGGACGGTGAAGAGGAAAAAATTCGGGTCACGAACCTACAAATTACTGGAGGACCGGTTATCGAGGGAATTTTGCAGTCTGGGATACGAAAATTCGATGGAATACAGGAAGGAAATAGCGCTCGAATATTGGCTTCTTATACTGAAGAAAACACGATCGCTGCGGTTGAGTTCATGGTTGGGACAGGAAAGGTCGCGTTCTGGTCACCAAGTCTGGAGTATCCCTTTACAGAGGAGCCTGCTTTATCGAGAGTTGCTCAGGCAAATGCGAGCGAAGCTGAACGAAAGAGGTCGCTGGCATTGCAAACGGCACTCACAGAAGCAGGGATCCGTTCCTCATCCACACCAAACGACACCACTCCTCGACCTCTTCCACAGTTTTTGGTTTCCACGAGAACTGGAACAGTCTCTACCGTTCTCGAAAGCATCGGTCAGGCAAAAGTTGGTGCCCAATCAAGCCTTTTCGAAGACACCAATGATACATTCCAGTTCCACGAGCTCATCGAAGCTGGGGACCTCGTGAATGGAGCGAAAACAGCGTTCTCGATTTCACCGGATCCAGCTACATGGCAGCCCAAGCGAGTTGTAGTATGCCCGGATTCCTCGATCCCAGATAGCAGTCTCACACCGCTTTTTGACATCTCTCTATATTTCCGGGCTCTGGCGGAAGCACGCGGCAAAGCAGGATGTCAAGATGACGGAAATACATGGGGTTTCGGAGAAGTGCTGATGTACGGTGAAGCAGTAACCAGTACGCAGACGATGCTCGACAAGTGAGAGTCCTCTACTTGATGCATCACCCTCCGGATTGAGCTATTTTCATAGAAACCCTCGACTGCTCTCCGGCCTCCCAGTTCCATTTCTATCTATCGCCTCTTATCAGATCGCAGGCCGGGGCCGGGGTCCCAACTCATGGGTCTCACCCGCGGGTTGCCTACAGTTCTCTCTCCTACTCCGTGTTCCGTTGAGCTCATTTCCGGCGAACAAGCTGGTCTTCATCCAATATCTGACGGCTTTGGCCGTAGCCGAAGCCTGTCGAGAGGACACCGTGCTCGGAAACCTTGGTGGTGCTGTCAGAATCAAATGGCCGAATGATATTTACGCAGTCTCTGGGGCGGAAAAGAAGAAGATTGGTGGAATACTTGTGAGCACCAGTTTCTCGGACGGAAAGGTTGACATTGTTATCGGTCGGCATCCTCACTTGCTTTCTGGTACGCGAGAACTGACCACTCGCGGTATCTAGGCTGCGGCGTCAACGTCCTGAATCCGGCCCCGATATTCTCCTTGTCACAGCTCCAGGGACCGTCCGATAATCCTCTCAGTATGGAACGAACAATGGCGGCGATCATGGCCAGGTTTGAGAAGATGTGGGGAGTATTTGTTGCAGGGAGGGGCGATTTTACCCCTTTTATGGACCTCTACCTGGATAGATGGCTTCATTCGTATGTCTACCTTGCACACTTTACCCTGGTTACCAGTCCTTGACAAGCTTTGCAGTGACCAGCTTGTTCAGCTTACGACCGTTACTCCCCCGACGCAAGCCCGAATTTGCGGTATAACTCCCGACCATGGCTTGCTGCGTACTCTCCCTGAACGTACAGGATGGAGCACCGGTCATGAGGGGTTCATAGACCTTCAACCTGATGGGAATAGCTTCGATCTTATGGCTGGTTTGATTAAGTCGAAGTCTTAGACGATAGCGGGCACGTAGTACCCAAAAATACATAGGATATTCGAAGCTTAAAGACATCTAACACCCAATCTATGCTTGGGGGTCGAAGACCCGTTAAAAATCAATTATGATTGCAAGATTGCTTCGTACACATCCGCTTATGCAGTCGCAGTCGACCCGGTATACGCATGAATAGTCTGGTCTGCGCATCCTTCCGGAGTCTGGTACCCATACGCTCCCAAGTTCACGTACAAATCTCTATTACCAGCGGCGTCGGGGCAAACAAGCCATGCCTACAAGGGACCGAACAATGGTCAGATTATAAACGAAGATCGTAGAAAACCTACGAGAGCTCACATTAATCTGAGGCCTAGTGATGGTTGGGCTACTCCATTCAAGCGTGTCCCCGCTCCAGACAAACGTGCCAGATGTAGCCTGGGATGCCGACCAAGTCACCTTCAGCTTCTTGGCGGTGGTATCGGTCAGTGGTTCTACGACTGCGTATAGACTCTTTCCATCAGCGCTTTGGACGAGTTGGCCATTGGTAATCTGGAACTGCGCTGCATTGGAGGGGTCGCCAAGAACCGCATCCGAGACTGTACCCAAGACTTCGGATTGAAGGTATTTGTGGAAGTTGGGGTCGACCTACAACGGAAGATAAGCTCAGTCATTGTCGCAAATATCGTAGGAGGTTAAGACTCACAACGGCACGAATCCAAGACATCCCCGCGCCGAGAGTGGCAGTTCCACTGGTCGCGGTGGTGGTTGGAGTTCCACCCCCACCTCCTCCACCAGTGGTGGTACCACCCCCAGAGCCACCTCCGTTACCACCAGGTAAGCACTGAGAATAGTATGGGTTGCTGACTGTGCATGTCCACCCCGACGGACATGTTGTAGCTCCAGTCCAGCCAATTCCACCACACTAGGAAACCATTTCGAGTCAACAGGCAGTCGACCATTTATGACTAGAAATAACTCACCTGCCCGTACTGAGGAGCAGTCTGAGCAGAGACTGTACCCGCGAGGATCAACAGAGACCCAGCAAATGAAAGGCAGTGGAACATAGTGTTTCGCGATTGTCAGTTCATCTGGAGGTGATTTTATAAGTGTAATGCCAGTCCGAGCAAACGCCTCTTTCTCGGCAGTACGATGATGAGCTTCGGGACGGGACATTATCGGTGGATAGAACTGTGATGAATTGAGTGTCTTGTTGATCCCCTCACGTTTTCGATATATTCGAGCGGAGCTATTTTTATTCTGTCGAAAACGCAACGAGCGGACACTTCCGAGAATAAAGCACGGGAGCCAAGGATCATGAGAGCCCAACTCATTGGGAGATTGCCCCACGCGTAGTGATTACACGCAGGCTGCGCTCTTGCGACACCTAGCGCTTGAAGCTGAACCACGAATCTCTGAGCTTGCGACCTCCGAGCGCAGGCTGCCTATGGCATGCAATGATAGCACTTAGTATTGGGCGTTGAAGGCGTCTTCTCGGAGCGGACTTTGTAGTTTCGTACGACCATAGTACATCAAGACCACGGGGTACCAGAAAAAATTCAATGAAAGTAGCATTGCAGTGACAAATACACAGGCAGAGATCAGCGAGAAGTACGATCAGGTGCAACTTTCGGACGCGATTCAGGGCCACTTGGATTGTATCGCGTTGTATTGCGCCTGGGTGACGGGTTTCACGACTCCGTGTTTCACCAGGGCGGGGAGACCAGAAGCAGTGGTCCAACTACGAATGAAGCCAAGGTTAGCATGGAACCGTTACGAACTGAGTCTATTAGTCGTGCCTACCTTCCACTAGTGATGTTGTTGGTCTGGTAAGCGATATAGCCCTATCAAGGAGCATCAGCCAATTGCATTCAAGCGTCATGCAGGAGCGAGCTTTACCTTCGCATTATTGTAATCGTCCACGAAGAGATGGACTGTATTGGAGTTTTGGTTGTCCTGGAATACGAGGGGACCCTCCGTTCCCGTGTTGGTGATATACCCGCTGCCAACACGGGTCCACGTTCCAAAGAGACCGTTGTTGGAGATTTCCTCGGGGATACGAGATACGGTCTCATCTTTATAGAAGCGAGCAAATTTGTTGCCTCCCAGAGGAAGGATGGTCAAGTCGATGACAGGGATGCTGCCGCCGATATATACTTGTGGGGTCGTGAAGGTGCGGAAATCATTCGTGTATGCGTACCAGATCTGGTCCTGGCTCGCTGTTCCCGAGTGCTGGAAAGTTAATGAGCTCATTGACGACAAATGGGACAGTGAGAAGGTATTTACCGTTGTGTCGCTAGCAGCATAGGTCCTTGATGCCCAGTGGACAAAGAAGGCACCACGATCCGGATCCCAGACCGATTCCGGAGCCCACGCCATGCCAGCGGTAAGTCCTATCACTTCAACGAGTCTGTAGTTGCCCCAATTCACCAGATCTGTACTCTCCCAGATGTGTAGACTCCTAGATCCTCGTCTAGTAGCCTGATTCCAATCGCTGTTAATGGCAACAATGTCGAGATCCGTTCCAATTATGAAGTGTTTCGAGTCATCTGGAGCTGAGACGAGATGTGGATCACGAACAGCTTTTGTACCGAGCGTCGGGACGAGAATAGCTCTATCACCATTCAGCGTTTTGTAGGACAGGGGGTTGTTGCCGTTGGAGAGATGAGCGAAGATGGCTGGCTGGCGATCGTAGAAGTGCACGAAGAAGTAGCCAGTCTTAGTAGCGAGGCCTGGAGTAGCAGGCTCAGTACCACCAGATCCTCCGTTGCCGCCAGGTATGCACTGGGAGTAGTATGGATTACTGACTGTGCATGTAGAGCCAGATGCACAAGTCGTGGGTCCAGTCCACCCTAATCCACCACACTGATAGTAGCATCTCAATGAGAATTCAATGAGCACCGAGAGATGTAAGACTTACCTGTCCCCATTCAGCTGCGACCTGAGCAGACGCAAGGCCCGCGAGGAGAAACGATGTCCCAACAACCAACAAGCGTCGAATCATGGTGCGTGAGTTCTTCACGGTGCCCCGAAGACTACTTATATCACGAAGGCTCGAATCATTCCGAGCATTTGCCTCTTCTTCGGGAACGCGATGGTCGGGTGGTGAGCAGGTGAACGCTGTGGATGTCCACAGTCATGTCAAAGCACATGCATGACAGAAAATTGTCGGTCCGGCCCCTTACGGTGGGAGGACGATGAACAGAGCCCTGTGAGATTTGTCAGTCACAGTGAGCATGTCACCCAAGATACAAATTCTTGCTCGAAGCCGACGGGACGAGAGTGTTGAGAAAGGGAGCACGAGCAACGTAGAAGAGACTGTGTCAGAGAAAAGACACAAGAGAGTCCGCCCCGGCTACGACGTTCCGGATACCGGGCACATGGCCATCACACTTGTTTCTGGCTCCATCGGGGACTCTGTCGAAGCTGCCTGCGGCCAGCCGGGAAGGAAAGCGGGTCTGAGGAGAAAAAGGTGGTTCGCTATTTCAGGTCATCTCCATCTCAACTCATTAAAGCTCTTTGGCTCAAAGCTCGCCCCATGGCATTCATACACCTCACTCCCTGGCCGGAATAGGAGAGCAGACTTTGTGGTTATTTTCTGCTCACGGTTTATTCGTGTAATACAAGAAACTAAAAGTACTTTCGAGCAGTTTGGGAAGTGCTTCAAGGCCACTTCGATTGAATCGCGTTGTACTGCGCCTGGGTAACGGGCTTCACGACTCCGTGTTTCAGTAATGCGGGGAGACCAGAATCTTGGGTCCAGCTACGAACGACGACCAAGTCAGCACAATCCCATGACCGGATAAAACGCTTGTACCCACCTTCCACTCGTGATGCTGCTGGTATGGAAAGGAACGTATTGCTTTTCATGGAGTCAGCTAAAGGGGTTGATATAGTCTCTGGAAGGATGCTTACTTTCTGCGTAGTGTAGGCGTCCAGGAAGAGACGAATCGTACTGGGAGTTTGATTGTCCTGAAATGCGAGGGGACCCTCCGTGACTGTATTGGTGACATATCCACTCCCAATACGCGTCCATGTTCCGAAAAGACCGTTGTTGGAGTTTTCTTGGTAGATTTTGTTCACGTTCTCATCCTTAATAAAGCGAGCGTACGAACTTCCTCCAAGAGGAAGAATGGTAAGATCGATAACGGGGACATTCGCGTTGATGTAGATCTGTGCGGTCGTAAAGGTTCGGAAGTCGTTCGTGTACGCGTACCAGATTTGGTCCCTGCTCGCCGTTCCTGTGTGCTGGAGAAGAGGTGAGTTCCTCAACGACCAAGGAGATAACGGATGGCCACTGACCCCTGTATCGCTAGCAGCATAGGTTCTCGATGCCCAATGAACCAAGTAGGCGCCACGGTCTGGATCCCAGACTGCCTCAGGAGCCCACACCATGCCAGCGGTGGCTCCCATCACGTTCACAAGTCTGTAGTTGCTCCAATTAACTAGATCTGTGCTCTCCCAAATGTGTATAGCTCTGGAGCCTTGTCTGGTAGCCCTATCCCAATCGTTATTGATAGCGACAATATCGAGATCCGTTCCAATGATGAAGTGCCTTGAGTCATCCGGAGCTGAGACGAGATGTGGATCACGAACACCTTTCGTGCCGGAGGTAGGAACGAGGATGGCCCTGTCGCCGTTCAATGTCTTGTAGGACAAGGGGTTGTTGCCGTTGGAGAGGTGAGCGAAGATGGCCGGTTGACGATCGTAGAAATGGACGAAGAAGTAGCCGGTCTTGGCAGCGACACCAGGAGTAGTAGGCTGAGTTCCACCGGATCCTCCGTTGCCGCCGGGTATGCACTGTGAGTAGTATGGGTTGCTGACTGTGCACGTCGAACCTGATGCACAAGTCGTGGGCCCAGTCCACCCTATTCCACCACACTAATCACATTTTGATGAGGATTGCATGAGTGTCGAGAATTTGAGACTTACCTGACCCCATTCAGCTGCGACCTGACCGGACGCAAGACCGGCGAGGAGAAATGATGTACCAGCAACCAACAAGCGTCGAATCATGGTGCGTGAGTCCTTTCCAGTGCTCCAATGAATTCCTTATATTATGGCGATTCGAACGAGCCCGAACATTTGCCTCTTTCTCGGGAACGCAATGACCTTGCTGACAGGTGACGGTCCGCGCATACCTACAGTCAGTATCAGTATGTCAAAGCTATGAGTATATCAATACGACAGTGATCAAGAGTCGTCGGTCCGACCCATTCCGGTGAGAGGTCACATTCGCGAAATAAACTTGCTCTCGTGCATCTGACAATCCTAGCATATGTCTCCTCCCAGACCGCGCTCATGCCGGGCGAACGTCGGGGTCGTGATCAGGTGCAACCTACGCCAGTAATTGAGCAGCCTCTATTGAGCCGTTTCAGGATTTGAATCAACCTAGAGACTCGTGCATCTTCTCCCGTGAAGGAAGCCCAGTGCGGAGGAGTCTGAAAAAGGTCCGAATGAATGTCCGTTGCAAGTTGACTAAGTTACACTGAATATGCGGGTCGCGGCTATGTCTCTTTTGCCTCCTTCTCTACCGTTTGATAGTCGCTGGACTGGTCGTCGACCATCATGGTGGATTTCGGGGAATCCGAACCGCTAGGACCGTTATGCAGGAATCCAAGAAGCCCATTCCATGATTGCGTTGCACGGTTCGAGGTTTCCGCAAGCCAGACATTGACACCACCCAGTCCGTACCGGCTAACGAGCTTGAAGAGGCGTGCGAGGAGGTGCACCATCAGCAGCAACCCGGTAATGAATAGGGCTATGCATATGTTGATGAACAATGTTAACAGGAGTACGGAACCTGGAGTTTGCTCGCAGACGTCAAAGACATGTGAAGGCTTCAGGACTCCAACTACTCACCTAGCACCAGCACCAATCCTATAGATATACCCAGCACCAAACCCACAGCGATTGACACAAGCCCACCGACAGAAAACAGTACGACGCCGCTTCAAAAGGTCCAGTCACCCACAAATCCACTATAATATCGAGCCACTCACAGAAAAATGAGAATCGGTAATAAGCTCAGAGCTACAAATGAAAGAAGAAAGAGCTGAAGCGAGGTTGAGAGGGGCTGATGAGGCAGTTTGAACCATAAAAAGTCGTACCGATGATACCGGAAACTGATCAAGATGGGTCTTGGATGCCTTGAGGGCTGGTCGAGCATACTCAGACTCAAATCTACCATGCCTCAGATGAGTTTCGATACAGAAGACACTGCTGCCCACATACCTATTAATGTATCCTTGAACGGAGGTTACGCTTCGGTCAAAGTAAGAGGCGAGTTCGTCTAGTTCTGTCGAGCCCATTTGTGCGAGTTAGGCAAGACTGTTGAGAAACTGGAGGACAATTGCTGGTTGAGAATGACTCTGAGGTCGTGGTTGTTGACAACGTGGTGGGCGCGTGAGGTGTTGTTTACGCGACTGCATCAGACTCAGAGCACGCGTCAGCGATTCCCACGTTTCTCGGCTTCACCTGGGCCACCCACCACCCACAAATCGACCTGATACTGTGTATTACCATGTAAGTTGACACCCAATCTCAGTATGTCGAGGATAATCTTCATGGAGAACGGACTCTGAATTGGATGCAGCGACAGCAAGGCGTCAACATCACCGGATGATCAGACCAGGACCGAATCAACAAGTCACAAAAGCCCTTGAGGCTAATCCCTACTCTTTCATGTTATGCAGAGCTCATGGGTAATATCCAAGCCGCTGGGATATAAAAACTCAAGCTCGTCTGGACTAAACTCTTTATATACCCTCCACAGCACGGGGGTCCAAAATGACTTTCACTGATAGTCTATACTCCCGATACGAGCTCGGGAATCGCCACCTTCCAGTACTTGTCGCTGTGGTCGTTACGAGCACCTTGGCTCTCTAGCGTCGCGCTTGCGAGCTCATGAGTATGACTACTCACGACATTCTGGGCCTGAGGAGCCCAGAATTCCTTTCATTTGAGGTTTTCATTCGACTCGACCTGACTTAGACTCGAGCCAGATCGCCCCGCCAGAGTTTTGAAGACGGTCGTTCAAAAGCTCGGTGAAGGGGTAGGGCCCCCACACCGTGCGTTGCTGCTGGGTTCGAGTCTAGACCTGACTTGGATTACTTACCGGAAGTCATACACCAGACCATTTGAAGAGCTCTACCGCGCACAAGCTGGGGAGGCAAGCTGAAATTAAACACGGCTCGACGCGGTCACTGACCACATTCCCAGATGGATCTTAAATAGTTCTCTCATTTTGTCATTTAGAAGCATCGTGCCATTCAAAGCGACATTCGGGATACTATCTTTTCTTCACTCATTCACCTCTCTTTTGTGCTCAACAAATTCTCACTATCTATTGTCCACTTCTCAGTTATAGGAAGACATTCTCCTTATATCTGACCCCAAATCTACTCCACACATTCTTCAAAGCTACCGATGGGAATTCACTGCCGAACAGCGCGGCCAGGGAGCGGCCCCAGTCTTGTCTACTGTACTGGAATGAATGCAGACAACCGGTAATGGGTAATGGTCCCCTCAAAAGTTGCTAGTTCACGGGGGTGTAATGGTGAAATGAGACTCTGGTTGTAACAAAAATACCATGACATCGGTGATGGTCAACTTGACCCGCCTCCGGGTTCCCCATATCACCCAATTCTGCAATAAGACCATGAACCAGTACATTGTCGGTAGTCTCTAAATCAAAATACATCAGCAGGTACTGCATTGAGAGACGTATGGGCTTGGTATAAGCGCGGTCAGTTGTAAATGTTGAACGGGTAACGTGTAATGATCGGTCTGGTTGTTAAGAAATACACCGTGAGCGATGTAATGAGAGAGATGAGTTGAGGGAGACGGACACTGAAAGTAACCAGCCAAAGGACATTGGTCTTCCCACGCCACAAACGCGTCTGGACCCTGATCTCTGGGCGTCGCGTTCTACAGGCACCAGGTTCACCCAACGCGGAGTAATCCACTCGAGGGAATAGTCGGGTTCTGTAGATTGTCAATGATCACAGTGCTTCCAAAAATCTGGAAAGTCGAAACGGCACTCTATCTTAAGTTCTTCCTGGGTCCCCCGGTGGGGCCACACTGTTCCCCTCCCCTAAACGTCCACCTCAACTAAACTCAAAGGAGCCTATGCAGACTAACACAACTGTATCAGTAAACTTTGATACTAGAGATAAATCAGACGACGACCAACCGGAGTCCTTCCGACTCGGAGCCTCCACCACATCCCCTTGATCTCCTTCGGTCCCTCCCGCCGTCGACGTCCATTTAGATTGGTATCCTGTTAGCTTCCTGATGTCAACATCCCCCTTCCCGCGGCACTCTTGCAATGATCAGCGCTCAGCCCCCAGTACATCTCTCCTTCCTCCTTGGACGTAACAGAGCATGCAGGGATAACCAGTGACGACGTCTCAGTCCTGAGTACTGAGTCCTGGCCTCTGCCTACTGAGTGAAACCCTGCTCGGACCTTCTTGAACAACTCAATGCCAATAGCTTGACGAGTTCCGGGTTATCCGAAAAGCGTCCCTACTACGCACTTATGTCCAGTGGGATCGGAATACGTGTCAATGATCAATCGAATGTCGCCTGCAGTTAGAAGCTTCGCAAAATCGTATCATCCTTCGATCTCATGGCAGCATGGCGTAGCTGATGACGATAATTCATGAGCTCAGAGCACACAACTTCTCAAAAACAGTAATAATCCGACGAGTCGTGGCAACTCACAAGATCATATCCCATGGTTCGCCATGTATCCACATGAAGTCCTCAAACGACACCAGAATTAGAACCAATGAAGACCCTTGATTCGCAAGCTGTTCGATTCCGTCCTCGAGGTTTCGTACTGATAGATGGGTACGACAAGTTAAGACCGGTTACGGTTTGCACACGACGTAACATCATCAACCAAGGATCAAGAACCCGCCTCTCCCGCCCTCCTTGGCACGATCTCTTCCCACTTCTCGATCTGGGACTCGGACATAGGCGATATCACGTCCTTTGTGGCCCTTTGTGGCCCTTTGTGGCCCCGAATACTACCAGCGACATCTTGAATCCTCGGGGTTCGCGACTCCGGTCCAGCACAAGTAAAGTATCATATGAAATTGTACATAGGGTTCCGAGTCTCGAGTTCCCGAGTGTGTCAAAGCGAAGCTACATTCAGATTTAGCTGATATCTAATGATAGAATATCACCGACACCGTGATTCCAGGAGCACCCTTCTTTCTTGAGGTCTATATCAAGACATAGGTTGAGAGTCACCCCGAGTTTCAGGCGATTCTCCATCGTCCCGACATGGGCAATGACTGATAGTATTAATAGTCATGATTGCTCGGTGTCCCGGTTCCTGAATTGTTCGGTCGCAGATATTCCCGCCGGCTGGACCTGCTGTAACTCCCGTGCCGTGTAGCCCCCGAGTCGGCATGTAGCTCGAGTTGGAGCGTCAGGTTCGTTTGTTCGATCTAGAGCTGCCTCGAAACCGGTATTCGACGTGTTTGGGGTACGAAAAAAGAAGCCACTAACAACTCGAGCGGTACTTGAGCTTGAGTAGGCCCAGGCGTGCCCTCCCGTATCCCCATTCTGTTACCGAAATGTGCTGTACTAGTAGCGAGACAGCTGCAGTGTAACGTGTAGTACTAGTAGCTATTTCAGTCAATTGTAATCGGTATCTTCCGCTGACCACAATCATTGAATGGAAGCCGTCAGGTCAGTTGAGAGACTAAATTAGACGTTCGGTCCCCAGTTGGCAGGTTTTCTCTTGGTGGCTTGATTTCTTGAACTCCGGTCGGCGGTACTGTATGAACGGTATTGTTCTCGAGCCTTCTCGTCAATGGTCAAGGACCCGAGCTCACTCGACCCCAGACCCCAGATTCAGATCCACGAAATCGCCAGAAATGCCAAGAAATCAAAAGCCTTAGCCTCTAGCAGTAGATATCCCGTCGCGTCACCAGTCCAGGAAATCAAACCTTCATTCCAAACCAAGCAACTTGTAGTTTTCCTCACACGATACTCCATAGATAGTGATAGTAGTGGGGCAAGAGATAGAAGGCCAGCGCTGGCCACTAATATGGAGCCTCCTCACCCAACTTACTTACCTCGGGTGCGGGATGTGAAACCGGAAATTGACCGCAACTGTGCTTTATGGGATTACACGAAAGTGACATCACATCTGCATCATCGATGCCCCGATTTCTCAGCTCACTTCAGAGGACGAACTCGAGATATCTCGGAATAACTGAGAGATTGACAAGGGTCCATGCATCACGTCGGAGAGCGAGCAGGGAAGCAAATAAGCATGTTGATTGAATAAGTTAGATACTTGCGTGCAATCGACTGTGCCGTGTGTGAGTGAGAGTGGGTGAGCTACGAATACATACTACTTACAACTGCTAGAGTAAAGCTAGCAAGGGAAATCGGGTAAAGGCAGGATACCGTGCTATATGTCAACGACGAAAGAACCAAAACAAGGGCGACAAAGAAACCTGAACAACTGGATCCCAATCAACCAACTATATACCCAAGAAAGACATAAAACCCAAAAAAAAAAGAAAATCATGGACGCGAGCAGCGAGGAGGGGTCGCCCAGCGACCCTTGTGTGTGTATTCGAGGATCGAGGGGTGAAGCCTGCAACCTACAAGGTTGCGAAGCATTGTTTGGTGACAATGACAATGGGGTTTCGTGTGCGCTGCATGACGAGGGCGGCTCGTGTGCTTTTTGCGCAGAGGAGAATAACGATTGTCGGTGTCGACAGAGAGCAAGTTTAGTGGCATGCGTTTCCGTTCTGATAATATGGTGCCGGCTGACATGAACAGTGTCAGCCGAGTGGGTAGTGGGTCCTCCAGCTAAAGGCTAGCCTATCGCCTCGCCAGGTATCGCCAGTAGTTGGCGTTGGGTGGTTGTGTACCAGATACTGACACGTCTTCATGAACGACGTCAACGGTCAACATTCGAAGACAAGAGACAATAACACGATACTCACGATCTCTAACGCATTCCCAAATGTCCACGCCCTTGCTTCTTGGATCCCAGACTCCACATTGGCTATATACAGGCCAATGAATGCTCAACTCCCATATCCGTGTTGCGTTGCTTATTTTCGGGGTGCTGCCCACCGATGCTGTCGTAGAGGCTGTGGCCGATGCCGGGTTGACTGTCAACATTTTCAATGTAGCAGGAGGGAGGGCGCGGGTAAAGTGGTTGTCGTGATTATCGTGAAGTGCGCGAGCGCAAGGAATTTGAGAGACGCGGTGGAGTGCGGGAGCGTAGTGGTCGAGCGAAAGCAAGCGCGGGTATATATAGTTGGGGGGCAAGCATGACATAACGACGAACCGTGGGAAGAATGATGTTTCGCCTGCCATGCCGCACTGCCACGGACCAGGTACAAAGGCATGTCATTGTCTCCAACACCATCATGCCCATTCATTATTCCTTTCTTTCAGTCGAACTCCACTGTGACGCCGCAAAAGAACTCAAGGTTGAAAAACGGCAAGGGTAGCTAGATTCCATTCAAAGATGCGGAATGCATCGAACGGAAGTACGTCCTTCTCCCTCCTCTCGCCAAGTCAGGCTTACTATAGGTCCGGAACATCAATGTGCTGCATCCAAGCTCTCGGATGCCAACCTCTCAATTTCAGATATCGTCCGCGAGCATCTGCCATCGGGAGTAATCAGCAATCTTCAGCTTCAGGATGTGTAAGCCGCACCCTGTCAGCCCATTTCGGCGTTTGGATTGTCCAACCGACTCACATTCAAGCCTGCATTCATTTCCCGTCTGGAATCTCGGTCTATCTCTGGGTTCTTTCGACATTTATAGTGCTTGATTCTCATATGTATGCCTTTGCAGTGTCCCAAGAAAAAAGTTCTTTCAGCCTCCTTCAGCCTCGGGCCAGAGTGTTCCAAAGTTTCGGCGCGGTCAAATGCTATCACTAAGCTACTTACCCTCTCTGGCATCCGCGAATCCTTTACTCGTTCCCGCCGAATGTCAGGTCACCGGTCGCTGCGCAATGTTTCACTCCTCGCCCTCATCGTTTTTCCTAGGTTCCGACTGAAATCCGGACACTTCACCATCACCTTAGCATTAACGACATCAAATTAAACGCACTAACACCTTTCGGACTCGATTTCGTCCCTATATCGTGATGGCAGGCATACGCAGGCTTGGCCCTTTGTCGAAATTCATGCAAGTACCTCAATTTTGGGTAATCATTTCTTCCGGTGGCAAATTGAGCTCAAAACCCTTCTCGTTTTGCTCATTAATATTTAGGAGGACCTGACCCTTCCGAGACTGACACTTTCTTGAAATACAGATACGAGATGCCGCCCAAAACCCTAGTTTCCTGCAGATTTGTTTTCCCCTTGTCTCAGTCTCAGTTCTGAGAATTTAGAAGCTTTTCAAAAAGGTCTGGAACGGTCGAACTGGCAACCCATGCTCACGCAAAGGACTCACGACCGCGTCGCGTCGCGTCATTCCGATCATATCATGTCGCTGGGGGTCTGGCTTCCAGTTGGCGGCACGTCGTCGTCAGGGCCTCGGTTGTCATGGGACGTTCATTCAATTTAAGGTCTCTTCAACTTTCTTGCCATTCCATTCCATTCCAGACTGAGACTCGAGTCTGAGGGAGATACCCGCACTCCCGTTTTTCCGTTTCGAGGGTGGTTTTGGATTGTGTTGTTCGTGACAGGGCTAGAGCGTGTCTTGAGGGTGTTGCCCTGGTCAACCAGGTTCAAGTTGTTCGACGGAATATAGGATTCTCCCGTCTATGTATCAGTACAAGTGAGCTTCTATTATACTTATGGTGTCAAGCAGCATGGCGCAGTGGTAGCGCGCGGGGCCCATATCGACGGTGTTGTCTTCCATCAGTGATGGTACCCCGAGGTCACTTGATCGAAACAAGTTGCTGCTATGTTGACGACTCATTCATCATTTGGTTTTGTGGATTCTTTTGCTTCGAACTCATCACCCTGTGGGCTGCTTATAGCCCGGGACAATCAAGTAACCCCGTCTCGACAATGCCCCGAGGCGCGCTGATCACATTGATTCCCCCGAGGTTACGTCGTAAACTGCAAGTCTGGAAGCTTCGAGTCTTGGCCCCTTGGGAGATCTCTGGAGAATCCCTGCTGGGAAGATTTTCGTCATATGGGCATCGATTCCGTGGGAGTAGTGGCTGCGGCCCTAATACAATAAACTCGAATGGGGTAGCCCCCTATGGAACTATATGTAGAAGCCTATAGAAGTTCATAGAACGTAGAAGGCACTGGAGATGCCAGATTCTGTCATTAACATTCTAATTCCCGAGTGTGGAGAGGCCCCGAGGGGGACGTGCGGTAAACCCGAGATGATATCGATGTCGACTATTTTTGCAGTGAGCTATAGAGAGCGAGTGGCTACTAAGTATAAAACACGCTGTCATAATCCAGTGTCAGACGTTGTCGACAACGTATTCGTACCCATGCTTGTCACTGCATGAGTCGACGTCGTGGACACAACGTTCCCGCATTACTGATGATTTTGGAGCTTTGAAACGAGATGGAGCTGGAGCAGACTGGAGCTTTGACATCGACAGCACAACGATGACATGCGTTTACGACGCCGCGGAGACGTAACATGCTGCCAGTGCTTATCAGTTTTCCTATTCAATGACTATCATGCACACTTGCTGTATGACGACGGAGATGAAGGGGAAAAAACACGCGAAAGAGTGAAGAGATGACGATTTGGAGAGATGACGTCAGGGAGTTGAAGGAACTCGGTGCGGAATCCCGGATCTGAGTTGTGGGTACTTGTGGGTGCATGGTCGCTAGTTTCGTTTGTTTGGACACTTGGGGTGTACAAATAAAAAATAACGAAAGTTTTGCCTCGTGTACTCATGGATTGTTGTCATATGAACGGAGCCCTGCTAAGGTCAACTCGAAACAACTCTAGCGTCTCGTCTAGTCGAGCCTTTTTTTTTTATAGGACTGACGCATGAGGATCAAGACTTAGTCGAACCTCAACTCGGCCCACTCAAATGAGAGGCTGAACCAGATGTCTTTGTCAACCCAAATTTTTGAGCTCAAGGCTTTTGATCTACTGGATTTTATGTTCTCCACTGGCGATAACTTGGGCTCGCAGGCGTGTGTATCTAATGTTGTGGGCGCTTGTGGGACCTTTGGTTTGTTTGTACACTAGCTGATCGGGCCGGGGTTACGGGTGTACAAACAAACACGGCGCGACCTTGCTCTCACCGCCATCCCCGCTGCTCTCGAGTTCTATAACGCCCCATTCATGTCCTCTATATGCATCTGAACCGTTCTATTTCAAATTAAGATGCACTGAGGTTCTGTTTTCAGCTCAAAGCATCAGGAGTTTCCCCATCCGGGGTTCCCATTCAAAAAAACCGAAATAAGCGCTCAAGGACAATGCGGACAATGGGCTGACGGAAGACAATGGGTCGTACCTCCCATTATCCTTGCCGCGCTATTGTCTCTATTGACGATGAAAAATATAATAACTCGAGTACGGCTGGGGTATTCTCCCATTCCTTCTCTCTCTCGTTTTACGACAGCGACGAGACGTCCGCTTTGACCTTTTTGTTCTGACTTCCTCGCACTTGTGCATTTGACGACTTACCATTAGAATTCGAGATGACCATGACAATGACTCCTTCTTGTGAGTATTTTTTTACACTTCTATCTCTATTCAGTCTCGCTCACTCAAGGGTTGCAGTCCTAAAGAAACAACAGACTCAAAAGATTCGCCGAAAGGCTAGTTCGAGAAACGTAAAGGGGATTAAAACGTACGTTTCCCTCACTTGTTCACTTGACGACATGACTAAAGGCCTGTACATATAGCTCTGATATCCGTCTTCTCCGTCAACCCAAATACGTAGATGAAGACGACTCGTGCTCGACATCCACCAGCCCTTCCCCAGACTTTGCCCAGTTGTCATTCCAATTCCCTTACCCACCTCTCCCAACACCCTCAAATCACCACTTCTCCCCGCCTACTTCGCCATTCTCATCGCCGAGTTCAACCTCGAGTGGATTGCCCATTACACCTGAGGCAAGCCCTGTGCTCTCCGCTACTACCAAGGGCAAGAGGGCTTCAGTCAGGCCGTTGACAATCATTAAGAGGAATACCGACCAGACTCTGTCGTTTGGAAACTTCTTCTCGGCACCGTTAGAGGAAGAGTCGGAGGTGGAGTTCGAGGACGGAGAGGTCAGCCCATTGGACACCGAGGCCTTCGTCGTTATCCCGCCCGTAAGGTCACCATCACCAGCCTCACTATCATCCTCAGCGTACTCGGACGATGACTATTACACGCATGCAATTGGCTCCCTACTCACCCTCGACTCGTCGGTGCCTCAGATGCACCCAGCCAGCGTTGGGAGGAGACAAAGTGCCTTCGTTGAGCCGATGGACAAGGCGCTGCCTAGTATCCCAGAGAACGTGTTCTCACCGAGCAGAGCGTGTTTCCCGAGTGCACAGCTGGACCCCGCTTGGGGAAGGAGGAGTTTCTTGATTCCTACCAGGGCACCACCGCCACCACCCACCACCCCTTCTCCCGTATCCTCAGCGTCAGCCTCCCCTTGCTCCTCCCCTTGTCCTTCACCGGAACCCACCACACAAGCAAAACCATCCCGCCCCCGTGTCCGCCCTCCCTCCCTCATGATCGCAAAGCCTCTCCCAAGGATGAGTGTCGTTCCTTTGGATACCGTCGAGGAAGATGATTTCGACGAAGAGTCGCTGTTTGGATACTACGCTGCTCCTTCGAGCGCGCATTCTCCATGTGTGTCCACTACCTCACACACTTCTTCCTCTTCCTCGGAATACGACGAGCCTTCGGAGCTCGACGAGTTCGATGTTCAGTTTGAGGTTGACTTTGACATGGACTCGGAGTTGAGATTCCCTGTTTCGTTGCCTGGCTCGCCTGCCGATGCCGTTGAGGTGCTGGAGGTTATCGAGGAGGAGTCCGAGACTGAGACTAGGGATGGCGATGATGTACAACCACAGCAATCATACGACGACTACGAGTATCCCCTGGAGAACTTCGAGTACGACGAGGAAGAAAAACATGCTCAGTACCTTCAGGCTCCCCCTCTCCGATCCAAATGGTCCTCATCGACGCTGTCGTCCATGAACAACCTTCAGTCACCGAAAACCCCGTCGAGCTCTGCAGTGACCAAGTTTAGGATGTATCTGCGCGGCTCTCTGAGCTCTACTCCGTTGTCTCCCACTTTCAGTCCCAAGAAGGAGAAGGCCAGCACGAAGGGGAAGAGCAGCAAAGGGAAGCGAGGTGTCGTGGTCGTCGGGCCCTCCGGTTCCTCTGCTTCAGCTGCTACCTCGACGAGTGTGCCTTTCTCACCTGGAGCCAAGCAAACAAGATTCATGATACCCTCTTCACCGACCTCGCCATCTGCGTCGAGCGCATGGTCCTTTGGCTCTCCTAGGTCACCTACTTTCTCCGATTTCGGGATGCAGTCTTTGACTGCTGCTGCGAGCGCCTCATCAAAATCCTCCAAGCCTCCGGTGCCGACGTCGCCCAAGCCTGCTATGTACACTCCTAACAACTCTCGAGAGAAGCACGTCCGAAGAAAACCCAGCACGTCTTCTACGAGCTCAGCTTCCACTGGTATTAGCAGCGGAAGCAGTGCTAGCGAGAGATTGAGGAGGAAGCCTATTCCTGTGGAGATGTTCTTGAGGGCTTGAGGCGCACGGGGTTGATCCCTAGTTTCTTTTTTCTTTCTTTTTTCTCAAAACTTTTTAGCGTCCCTGCGTCTGTTGCAAACGCATGTGTATCGATAACTTTCTTTCTTATTCGGCTTTCGGTTCCTCTTCACTTGTTCTTCGTCTCTGCCTAACTATCGTACCCACTGCTGGCTACTAATTCCTCTCCTTTCACCTTTCTCTCTCTGTCTGTCTCTGTCTCTCGACTTATCCTCCGTACGACACGCACTTCTAGAAACGTCAACATCATCAACGACATCGTTTTGTAGCATATAGCATTCCATCATCTCTCCTACTGGCTCTCGGCCTCCTTTCCTACTCTCTCATCACGACTAACTTATACCTCCTCTCTTTTTTCTTTTGTCTCTCTATCAAACCTGAACATAATGTAGCATACTGGCAACGACCTGCACTTAACAATGAATCAAATGACATTGAATGGGAATACACATCTCGAACCACTTACTGGCCTGATTGTGGGCGCTCTTGCCATCTACTGAAGCAGCATGGTTCAGTGGCAGCGCGCGGGACCCATATACTCGAGTGGTATCTTCTAGTGAGCTTACGGGCTTGAACATTTACTGTGTGAACTAATGCTTGCTTCGGGAGCGGAATCTATACAAAGTTTGTCCCTAAAGTTACAGTCTCCGTCACTGCTCACCGGCCCGGACACTGCAAGGAGCGGAAATTTCAAGGCCGGGCGACGAGCGTTGATCAACACTCTGAGTCTTCTGCTAATCTCTCGCAACGCTCGTCTGTTGAGTCATTCAAATCGTGTATTTGCATAGGTTGCTGCTAATAAGTACATACATCCAGAAACTGTTCAATCAAAGGACAGATTCGCTGTCACAGAATTTTACAATCAATCGCTACACTTTCCATTCGGCGGTCCTACGACCACTACTGTAGGGCGCGTACGTGGACGCATGCTACCCATCGGAGAGAGGATATGTCCTTGCCCTCCACTCTCGCCAATGTCTTCACCTTCCGTTGCTGAGGTCACATGTCGGATAGAGAGGATGACTCTACTTGCAAATATAGATTGTAAGTTCCGCGAGGGTCTATAAGTACTGGGCTATCAGACACAAGTTCCAATTTGGATGACGTCAAGACGGGTGGGAACTCACGCTGATAGAAGGAGTTGCAAGTCAGGCTGCAAGGGTTTTAAGATTTGCAAAAGCGAGGAGGTAGAAATCTTGAGCTTACAGCGAGGGTGAGAACGGTCACAGCATTGGCCATGGATACCGCTAACAGGACTTGAGCACAGGCCGGCCGACAGCTCGAGGAGCATTGCCAACTCACCGACAACAGCAGCATAGAAGATGGCACCTGGGATGCCAGAACTGGTCAATTAAGATACGAATCAAAGGTAAAGATTGACCATACCATCGCGGTAAACTGTTTTCATAAGGTCGGTACGACCACCTGTTCTGACTGTTGGCACAAATCAGCATACATCAAAATACGAGAACTGGTAAAGGTCGTTACAAGCTTTGAATCCAGGGATCATGATCATGATCAAAGCAGCTACAAACTGTGAGTTTTCATCGAAAAGACAAGGGTAGATTCTGACCCATGTTGTTAACCATCATCAGCACCCAGCACACGTAAATGATCGATTCTCCTCCCGTGATAAAGCACCCTCGATAATGATAGTCTAGCCCGAGAAGGGGTCCAGGCCAAGCGGCGACTAGAGACAACATTCAGCTATACGAACTCAAAGAGAATACTGAACCCACATTGCAGAGACCTGAGGAATCGATTGAGGAACACGAAAGTTGGGATCCAGCAACCAAGGAAGATAAGGCCAATCGCAAGACCGGACAAGAGGGTCTTCTTCCACACTGCCCAAAGCCTTAAGAGGACCAATGCTAAACGTCTTCACATAAGCTGTAGTTAGCGCAGAGGATGGGAATACGACTTGCCGCCAGAAAGAAAGATTCCGACCGCATAGGCCCCTACAGCAAGCGCAATGAGCCAATTAGCTGGCGACAGTAGAAGGGCAAGGGCTTACACCCGGTAAACGTATACGCAAACCGACAATATTCCAGGCTTGGACTCGCGACAAACTGATCTGGGTAACGTCAGCTGAGGTGCGTGATGGGGAGCGAATCGAAGAACTTACAATGGAGGACGAGAGAGCAGGAATCAACGACGGGTAAATACCGCTGGATGATATATATTGCCTTCACGAGTGACCATTTCGCCTTCCATATGTATTCGATTTCAAGATTGAGCGTCAGGAGATAGTCGTAGACGAATAACATCGCGCTACAAACTACGAGCGACTGGTTAGTGTCCCATCTTCATATCGAACCACGATTTTGCACCTTCGATGCTCTGCAAAGTTGCCAGTCAGTAAGGGTTGAGCAGTGAAACCAACGCTAATTGACTCTCGTACTCACCGCAACATACCGTTGATGTTGTACAACTGAAAAAAGCTGCTCGAGCGCTGCCACTATCAGAGGTGGAGGTGAAATCGAGGTCATAGTCGCGAGGATCAGGGTAAGGATGGGAACTTGAAGCTTTGCGGGCCATGCTAGACATAGGTGTGTTAAGTTGGTTTAAGGCAGATCAATCATTGTTCTACTGCGATCTCCGCGCCCACCAGCCCCGAGAGACAAATACCACCCAGATCATCATGATTGGAGATGGAAGCTCAGGACGAGAAGAGAGCTGGGGGGGGGGATGGCGGTATCATGAGGCCAAACCATTCCCACAGCTGGGGACAAAACTTATTTTGTTGCGGAATATGAAGCGGAAATAGGTCGCCTGGCTTTCCGGTGAGTATTTTTGCTACCAACTATGTGGAGTCCAATTCAATTTCGACTATTTCCAGCCTGAATATGTATTGAACTGTGAGGCGTCATATTCTTCTGGCATATTTCCGTGGAAAAATCATACTCACACCCAGCTGTGTCCGTGGGTCAGATCATACGTATGATCAGATAGACGTCGAGTTATAAGTAGACCAATTGAGCGCGTCGTTAACCCAGCCAGACGTATGACACGCTGTTTGGCAAGAAATACATCCTCGACTCGCTCTCCGCGACGGCACAGTCGAAGGTGTACGTATGTCGCGATTATCGGTGACAAGCACCTGTAAAGTGCAGAGTATTGCAGAGAGAGGGTACACAGGGATGCTAGAGCTTGCTCAAGTTGAAGACATTCCGTATTCCGGCAAGGAGAATCGACAGGAGAGGAGCTGGTGTTGCCTACGTTCTCAGAGGATCTTCCTAGCCGCAGGAATTCATTAAGATTATTTTTTCTTCCAAGGGACGGAGTAGGGTCATCTGCATCGGAAGCCATCAGCTGCACAACATTGAGTTCTGGTCATAGCTCAATTGGAACCCAACTGGAGAGTACTTACTATATAATGCATACCTGCAATCCTAGTGAGGAGATCACAGGCTTCTCGCCCAGTCGCTGGTGCCGGCGGTCGCTCAGCGTGAGTGCGGGGCGAATGCCAACTAGTACTTAGAGTATGGACTTACCTCCGACTGAAACCCCCCACATCACCCGGCCGTCGGGCCAAGGGCGGTCGATCAAGGAAACCGTCTGGGGCCGTTGTGCTTCGCTTGATCCTTAAGTGACGGTCGCTGTTGAAAATCAGGCCAAGGAACCTCCGCAAGGAGGCCCGTACCAGCCTGGGTCCAGAGTTCCGAAGGGGTATGTCTGAGTTTGAACAGAGCAAGGACGCGGACAACGCTCTGAGGATGGTCGACCGCATCGCATTGTATTGAAGGTAGTCGTGGTCTAGTAACTGTCAAACACAAGGCAATGCACGACTCAGACAACGAAAAGGACCGAGGGTGAGTTTGATAATGGAAAAGAAGTGGTTTGGGGACGACTTGGGAGAGACATTCCGAGATTTTAGGCGAGGCACTCGGAACCTCCGAGCCTCGAGGACCAACCACTATCAAAAATTTTCAGATTCCGACGGGTTGCCGATGAGCGCCGATAGAGCAAGTCGCATCAAGTGGCGCTCGTACGCTTCAACTTCTTCGCTTCCTCGCTCATCTCCTCAATCGCTACTGGCTCTTTTTCGTCCCGCCTGCTGTCCCCATCGAACTCATATACAGAGCTAGCGCTTGGTATATCATGTACCGTCCTGTCTCTCAGCCTTGGTAGAACCCGAACGCCCAGGTTTGGTCCCAGTCCCGCTTGGGGACCGTTATTGGTTGGAGACGCGTCGAGCTGATTTCAGTCCACTGTGTCGCGAACGCAGATGGCCGAAAACTTGAGGGCCCTGGTTCCTCATACTGGCCAGCGTGGGGATCGAGCCCAAGATCTTCGCGTTGATATCAACATTAGCAGTAGCCCTAGTAGATTATCTATCATGATATGAAAGCGACGGGCGCATTATGAATCGATGAACGTTGAAATTTTGAAAGTTGAACCAACCCCCTCGTCTAGAACTACATCTCGAAACCAACTTATAGCTACCGTAATCAAACCACGCTAAACACCTAGTCAACACATTTGACCCTCAACAAACACCTCGCCCCTTTCTCCCCCTCAATCATAGGCGTCATAACCACACACGACTCTCTCCTGATACGATCGCATTCCGGAGTGGGGGAGAACTCAAAGTGGGAAATGAGCTCGACGAGGAATGTTTGTAGTTCGAGGACACTAAATCGCTCGAAGTTGTGAGCAAGACGAGAAGATATATATCGTGGAGGCACTCACGCAAACCGCCAACCAATACAGGCACGGACGCCTGCGCCGAACGTCAGCCTAGAACATAAGTTGGTCAGTATTTCAAGTATTGGCAAAGGACGGGAAGGAAGATGGTTCACATGTTGGCGTACACCCCGACAGACGTCGTTGGCTTCGGGCCTGTGCCACCGGTGCCATTGGATTCGAGCCATCGCTCAGGTCGGAAGAAGTGCGCATCCTGCCCGAAAACTGCCTCGTCTCTGGAAGAAAAAAGAACCCGTCTCTGGTCAGTATTCCCGAGCTCATATCAGCCGCAGCAGGTAGGGACGTACCGGTTAAGCGCCGCTACTGAGAGGAAGACTTTCTGACCCTTCTTGACTGGAATCTCGTCGACTTCTTTGAACTTCCCTCCAGCCGCCTTTGTTCGGACACCCTGGCTGAGTGGGATGACATCGTCTACCATGGCCGTTTTTGGAATTCGGGGGGCAGCGGGGTGGTAACGCATGGACTCCTACGGGCAGACGGTAGGGGCGCTGATCATGAGGATGTATGAAACCAAGAGAGAAGCCGTTCGAACCTTTACAACCACATTCAAATATGGCATCGACTCGAGATCCTCTGCCTTGAACCCCAACTCCGCGCGTCCTTCACTGATGAGTTGACGTTTCTTATCGTTGGTCTCGTTGCGTAGTTTCTCTTGAATCTTGGGGTTCCGGGAGAGTTCGAGGAGAGTCCATGTAAGGGAGGTGGCTAAAGAGAAGCAAAAACGAAAAGAAAGCTCAGAGGATGGGAACCAAGATCTGCATCACGACTCGCACCAGTCGTTTCGTGACCCGCAATGAACATGACTCTGGCGGAACGAAAGATAATTGATACTTGCTCTTGCTACTTAGCAATTGGGGTAAGGGAACTCACAGCATCTGTGCGTACAACTCGTCGTCGCTTAGCTTAGTCTTCTCGTCCCGGGAAGACATATTGGCCTTGACTAGATGGTACATGGAATAAGGTCAAATAATCCGCACACGAGCCGAAAGAAAGTTTGCCACTCACCTAAAAGCGACATGACGTCCTTCTTCCCCTTCCCGTGCTCACCGTCCAAAACCTCCCCAACCTTTTCGCTGACCAACTCTTTCGCAACTTCCGTTCCGACTTCTCTCGCCATCCGCGCACGCGCTAATCGGACTTCGCGGTTGTTTTTGGAAAGGTATTCGAGGAGTCTCAACATGAGAGGTGCCGGGATGTAAGAACTGAGAGCGCCGATGAGCAAAAAACGGTCAGTCGGCTGGGCGAACATGTCGGTGCTATTACACATCCATCGAAGATTCGAAGGTATTGGTGATTAGAATTCCACTCTCAGAAGGGCAGAGACAAGATATAATGATTGATACGTACAAGAGGTCCCGGTACGCCTCCGAGAGCCTGTTATTTTGGTTCTGCATAGCGCCAAAGTTGTAGTCGAATGCCGCTATAGAAGAATAAGGTAAGACGATTCATCTGAAAGTACATATCTGGATCATCAGAGACACACCATGTCCAATAGCGTCCAGGGTAGCACGAGAGGCCCATTGAGGAATGTTGAATACTTCGGACTGGTCCTCAGATGACATGGAGAGAAGGTCTTTCCACTTGTTGGTAAGCTAGTTGGCGCGGGTCCAGAAAGTTTGAGCACGGTGAGGACGTGGTTGACAACTGCACAGAGAAAAACTCACAGAAGAAGCGGCCGCGGCAAAGATAGGAACTAAGGCTTTTGCTTCGGAGGGTCCAAAGGCCGGGTTCATGATTCGTCTGTGCCTTTTGTGTTCTTCGCCTTCGCCCACAAGATCAAACAATTAGACGGGTTCTCAATAAGCAGGGAAAGGAAACAAACCATGCACATAGACAAGGCTAGGACCGACCTCAAAGAAGGAACGGACACGTTGCTCAGCAGAAGTCCCCCATCGGTAGCCTTGAAGAATGTGTTGGGCAGCTTTGGGATCGGATACGAGGAGAACGTCTTCCTGTTATTCGAAGTCGGACGTTAGACAGTGTAAATGTGTGCAAAGCATGATAGATTGATACTTACCCCGAATGCTGCTTTGAATCGTACGACCCTTCCAAACTCAGAGAACCATTTGAAGTCCATCTACGACTATGATCAATGACCACTTCGAGAGTACGACAGTGATTATATTTCAACTCACCTCCCCAGCTTGTGCGCGAACAAACTCCCCAAAATTGCCTGGCGTGCATTCCGACCGGGTCAGCAATAACAAACAGGGCGACGACTTGAATGCGGGTACAGTTAAAACCTCACCTAGAAGGAATCCGGGACTCTTCGGGCCAAGTATGTCGCCAACAGTCAAACTTCCGGACTTACGAGCGCGACGGTAGAGAAGTAAAGCGCTTGTGACTATGACAGCGACAACGAGGGGAAGCTGTTGATCCGTAAGATCGTATTGCCAGGTGGAGCTGAGGCTGAAAGACATTTGAGATGTGTTCCGTGTGACGAGGGGTATGCAGAAAGCTCAGAGTCCAGAGCTGCTTGAGCTCTTATACCACAGTGGCACGAATACCATCCACAGTCTCAGCATAATCTCGAGAGAGTAGGCGTTGGCAAGCGCCATCGCTAATTCAGTCTGGTTCTGATTATCTGAAGTTGCTGACGATGATATCGCGCTTGGTGAGTTTTGTAGCCGTTGGATCCGCTTCATATTTTCGTTAAAGGTTTTTGACGAGAGAAAGTGAGTCAGAGCGTTGGAACCGAGGCCTTCCTCGATAGTGTCGGATTGATTCGTGATGGCTGTGGATGGCTACTGACACTGGCAGCGGTGAAGCTGAAAACGTGGGAACGAGTGGGAACCGCCATTGTCGACGCGTGACCAAGATCCCGTGCTCTATGCGTGACATGTGACATCAGGCCCTTCCAAGTTCCAAAGACCACCATGTCCATTGTCCATTTGCCAACGTCGCGCCCGTTCCATCTTGGATCGCCATGAACTCTGCTGTCTCCCCATTCAATTGCTTTCTTGGTGACTTCCTTGACTTATAGTACCGAATGTCGGTTGTAAACGCAGCTGTCGTCCTGTCCGCGAGTCCGCGACGACCGAAACTTCTTTCGACACGGGTTGATCAGCCTGCTGATCTGCAAAACTGGTTTATAACCTCGTTCAGTCATGACGATGCGAAGAAGCACTCTCTGTCACGGCCTCGAACCGACCACGAGATCCCCCCCCTCCGGCGGCACATTATAGAAACCTCGGAAACTCTTGCATGAAAACTTACATGATTTGTATACTAATGATCCAGTACCTAGAGATACTGCCGAAGCCACAACCACTTGACGATTTGGCTGCCCGGATTTAGGATGAGGGAACACCGCTTCTCCGCTTAGATTACTCGACCACATGTTGGAGGAACGTTGTCGGCCACGAATCTGGGTAACGGTGCGTCTCCAGAACTTCTACTATTCCTCGGTAGACGCTGCCAATCAATCTGCTGACAGTGACTCGCCAGCGCTTGCCAGGCTTTTTGGCTTTTAAAATCACCGCTGAGCCCGATTATGAGAGCTGGTCGGGAAGAAGACAAGGAAAGGCTTTCTCCGTTCGGGCTTCCCTATTTCAAAGTTCATGTGAGGTCCTTTCTCGGAGTTTCTAAGAGATATTAATAGGTCTTCGTCACTTCGAAGGTCAGGATAGATCAACGTTCAACCATCGTGAACATCTCCACGGGTATCGTTCAATTGAGCCATATGCACTCCCCGGGCCTGGGCCGCGACCAAACGGACCGTGACTCTCATTGTCCCTACATTCCCGCTGTTCTTGCTTTTTGGGATGGGTGGCTTGCCCTGGCCGAGCTCGAGGGGTACTTCTACTTGCTTCTTGATTCACCGCACCGAAGAAGCGGCAATTACTCGGGCTTCACCCAACCTCAATTCTTTCGCTTCCATCATACCTACAGCCTAAGTAATGGATCTTATTTAAGCCACCCCGACGGAATTGTGCACGCAGGACTATGTTCTCTCGTCTCTCTATTTCATCGTTGCTTCTCGGAATCGCCGGTCTCGCTTCTGCGCAGACTGGACGTGAGTCATGTTCTCTGTATTCATCTTCGTTCCAGGCTCGCTAATAGGGTCGTGGTATCTAGTCGCTCCGAAGAAGTACTTGTCGCTGCCCCTCGGCCAGATCCTTCCCTCAGGATGGCTACGCGACCAGGTATGTACAAGCCTCTGCACGCTTTTGACGACCAGCGGAATGCGCACCAACTTGTTTTAGATTGTGCTCCAAAACAATGGGCTGGCCGGGCATGAACATGAGTTTTACAATTAGTATGTATCCCTATGTCCCTTCAGGTGATTTCTCTAACTTTTTGCGCAGTGTGGCTCAAACAGACTGGACTGGTGGCAACAGCGCTTACTCGAGTCTGGAAGAAGGTATGTAGTCTGGCAGGTTTTCCTCAATTGTCACTGACTGTCCAATGACAGCCGGGAGTTATTGGTTTGTGCGTCTGCGTGCCCGTTGTACCAAACCCTCTCCACTCATTCGTCTCAGAACGCAATGATACCGAGCGGTATCCTTGTCAACAACCAGGTTTTGAACCAGAAAACCCAAGCGTTCCTCGATTACGTTCTTTCTCATCAAGATTCCACCGGGTGGCTCGGCCCAGAAGTCGGAACCAACAAACCGAGATACCTCTGGGGAAGGTATGCAACGCTCGCGAAACTTAGTATCTGCAGTAGCGCTGAGAAACACGACCAGATATCCGTTCTTCTTGGGAGCCATCCAACTTGTCGAAGTCAATCCAACATTGACAGACCGAGTTGTCACCGCAATGCACAAGTTTGTTCAGCTAGCCAACACAATGTTGCAGAATAATCAAGGACTAGGAGACGGTGGTTGGGCACAGACCAGATGGGAGGACTTCGTCATCGCGTTGCAATGGTAAGCCTGGGTAGGCCGTAGAATGGCTGAACGTGTCAGGCTAATTTGACGTTGTAGGCTTTACGATTTCCACCCCAATGGCAATCAAGATCTTCTGCTCGACACTATGAAGAGGTTGAAATCGTCGGGCGTACCTTGGGAGCAAGTCTTCGATCCTAACGTGAGTATTTCCGTATGTGAATAAAGCCTGTTGCGTGACGGCTTTCTCCATCTCTAGCTATTCCCCAAGACCGCCAGTAAGCGCCTTCGATATGGTGCGCATAGTCATAGTCCTCAATGTTTTTCTCGTCGTCGCTAGCGGAGGGTATACGTAACCCGACAGGTTTTGGCTTGAGCGTAAGTGATGCCATGCCACGTCGCTGAGTCCTCCAGGCGTTCTGATCTGCGACTAGTGGCATGGTGTCAATCTGGCTGAAGGGCTGAAGGGTTTACCTGCTTCCTACCGATGGACGCGTAACCAAACCGGTAGGGCAAATCTCCTCAGCTGTTTTACACTTGGCGCCTCAATATCCCACCAGATCTGGATGTCATCAGCAAAGGGTGGGACATGCTATTCCAATATCACGGGCGACCCTCCGGTATCTACGCTGCGGATGAATACCTGGCCGGTTTGGAGGCCATTCGAGGGTATGTTGTCGGTGTATCGCAACTCCTATGCTTTTCTGTGCTAATCCATTCAATGCAGAACCGAACTTTGCCTTGTCGTGGTGCGTGTCCATTCTTTCTCGGTCGAAGGAATACAACTAATGTTATGCTCTTAGGAAACGATGTTCTCGTACGTCCCTAAGCGTGACCTTCGTATCGCTATGAGGTTTTCTAACATGTGAATGCAGCGGGTCGTATCTCTATCAAGTCATCGGAGACCCCAAGTATGCTGACCGGGTGAGGAGATCGAAATCTACTCTTGGCTTTTAGGTTGATCTGACCAACATGGAAGGTCGAAAGGATCACCTACAACGCTCTTCCTGCCACTATTACTGGCGGTTTGCCTCGTTTCCTCCCCACAAAAGATGTTGAAAGGACTAATTTGGCTCAAAGACATGTGGTCCAGGCAATATCTGCAACAGCAGAACCAGATTGCGTCCCAAAACATGAATCCGTGAGCGGTCGTCCCGTGATTCTACCACTTCAGACCGGTTCTAAATTGTCTTCCCTACCAGGAATCCGTTCCCGAATGACGGGTAAGTCTGCGGAGAGCAGCATGTTACCAATCTAAACGCACCGCACAGGGCGTACTCGAATGTTTTCGGATTAGAACCTAACTATCCGTGAGTATTGGGATAACAGGCCACACACTGTGCTCGCTCAGTGAATGGATAGGTGCTGTACCGTCAACTTCCCTCAAGGATGGCCCAAGTTCATTACGAATGCCTTTGTCACCACACCGGATAGCAGCAGTCTTGTCCAGGTATACTTGGGACCGTTCTCTACGACCACAACTCTCGCCGGGAGTAGGTTGCTTATGATACAATCAACGCCCCTGAGTGTCTAACTCTTCCACAGGCAACAAGGTTACCGTTCAAGTGGACACAATCTATCCGTTCAGCGATGATTTGACGGTGACTGTCACTGCTGCCAAAGCCTACACGCACTATGTCCGCATTCCGGCTTGGGTCGTCGGAGGAACAATTGCGATTAATGGGGCCGCCGCGCAAGCTGTCAAACCATCCAACGGGCTGCAGGCCGTTCCAGTCGCGGCGGGAACAACAAAGTTTGTTCTCCACTTGCCTGCTCAAATAACAACCGGTAAGAAGTGTGTTCTCGACTGCATTGTGTACCGATTCTAACACTATGATAGAGTCTCGTCCTCATGGGTCTATCGCCGTTCACCGTGGCCCATTGAACTACGCTTTCGATAGTAAGTGATTCCTGCGATGAAAATAAAGTGTGCTCACCATACCCCCCAGTTCCGAGAACGCAGACGGTCCTCAAATCTAACCCCCAACAACCCCTCGCGAAAGATTTGCAGTTCAAAGCCGCAGGCTCGTGGCAGTACGCCATTGACCCAAGCTCCTTGAAATTTGTAAACACCCCTCCATCCAACGGCGCACTTCCATCGCCGGTCTTCGACTCTGGTAAACCGCCTCTGTCAATCACGGCCACAGCTTGCTTGATCAACTGGCCAACTGCCGGAGATACATTCGCTGCCTCGCCACCTACGAACCCGGCCTGTACCGGAGCGAAGACAACGATCACTTTGAGGCCATACGGGGTAAGCAGTAACCCCGCTTTTTCAATAAAAACAGCTTTAACCAACCTTTTTGGTTTCATTCACTAGTCAACGAAGCTGAGAATCTCAGAATTCCCAGTTATGAGGGCTTGATTTTAGGTTTCGCGCAACGTTAGGTTCGAAATTATCGGATTCTCTTGGCTTTCATTGCTTTTTGATGGTAGCGCCTACGAGCAATACAGTACAAACGATAAATCTTACTTGTAGCAAGCCTTGATTCAACGGAACAATCATATCTCTGACCTCGAATATCCCGAGTCTGGTCACTCCGTGTCCCGAGCAATCCGAACCCTCAACGGACACTGTCCGCCCTTCTCCACTTCTCCCTCGATAGTTGGCACCATGACACCACGCGTCTCCCGCCTGATCTTGTCACATTTGGGAGTCGTCGAGAACTCGAAATTGCTGATCAACTCGACGAGGAAGGTTTGCAGTTCGAGGACACTATGAGAGGGGCGAACGTACTATGTTATTCGGCGGGATTTCAAGGGGTCGGAACGGTACTCACGCGAATCGCCAACCAATACACGAACGTACACCTCCGGAGAACGTCAGGCTGCAAGTTTGTCAGAAGGGAGACGGCTGTGAACGGTTTCTCTCTCACAGGTTTGCATAAACACCGATCGATGTACCGCCTTTTTTCGAGTCATCGTTCTCGAGCCATCGCTCCGGTCGGAAAACGTGCGCATCTTCCCCATACACCTCTTTGTTCCTGTGGACTTCGTCAGAAGGCGGCAGAAAACCAGACCCTACAAACCAGACGGACCTGTTATAACCCCCGATAGAAAGCATGACCTTCTGCCCCTTAGGCACAGGAATTTCGCTGATCTCCTTCCCACTCGCGGTCTTGATACTCTCGCTCAGGGGGAGACAGTCATCCACAAACGCCATCCTATGCATACGGATGACAGCAGGGTGGTATCGCATCGCTTCCTGTGTGCGAGGAGGGTTTCCAGATTGTCAGAACGAGCTCAGACAGAGCGAAGGATGGTGGAATCACCTTCAGGACAGCGTTCATATAAGGCAGAGAGTCGTAATCGTCCGCCGTAAACCCAGATTGCGAGCGTCCTTCAGAGACAAGTTGAGATTCCTTTTCGCGAATTTCCTTTCGAAGCTTGTCTTGGATTTCGGGATGGCGGGACAGCTCGAGAAGAATCCAGCTGATAGAGTTGGCTATGCAACGGATATCGGATGACATTCACAAATTGTAATAGACAACCAAGATCGCAGGAACTTACCGGTCGTCTCATGGCCCGCAATGAAGATAATCCTATGGATTATACGTCAATGTTCTGACTCAAGCCAGAGAAGAAATCACAGACTCACAGCATCTGAGCATACAGCTCCTCGTCACTCATCCTCGTCCTCTCATTTTGAGAGGCCATGTTGGCTTTGACTGAGTAACGGAGAGCATTAACACCGCTGTTGTGTATCGGATAGACACTCAAAAGACTCACCCAAAAGTGACATGACATCTCTAGCCCCCTTTCCTTCTCTATCCAAAATCTCCTTCGATTTTTCTTGAACCAACTCCCTCGCAACCTCCCTCGCGACTTCCCTTGCCTGTCGCCCACGAGCGAGTCGAGGATTAGATCTCGATAGGTATTCAAATAATCTCGCCATGAATTTGATAGGAAGGAGGGAGGCTACAGCGTTTATAATCATAGACCTGTCAGAGGGGGCGGCAAACACGTCTGCACTATGGTTGTTGGTCGATGAGGGCTGTGATTTCAGCTACAAATGAGACGGAACGGCTTACAAGAGATTGTGATACGCCTTAGAAAGTCGATTGTCCTGGTTCTCCATAGCACCAAAGTTGTAGTCGAAGCCAGCTTGACGTGATGTAAGCTCTTTGACTTGAACAGGTATATTAGCAGTGCTCACCCTGTCCAATCGCATCCAACGTAGCGCGAGACGTCCATTTGGGTATGTTGAAGACGTCTGACTGATCGTTGGAGACCAGCAGCATATCTTTCCACTTATTCGAAAGCTAGAGATAGGTAGAGATCCAACAAAGGCTTGTTTCGAATCTAAAAACGTGCTACAGGGAAGATGGACTGACCGAAGACGCAGCAGCAAAGAAAATGGGGACCAAGGCTTTCGCTTCCGAAGCACCGAACGCGGGGTTCATGATCCTTCGATGTCTCTTGTGATCCTCACCTGATGGAAACGGAGAGACATTGAGCCACCGCTCTCTTAGAAGATGATTGGCTACGAACCTTGTACAACAGTAATCCCAGGACCTTCAACGCACGAGAGTAATTTTCGTCAGCAAAAGCCAGCAGCAGAATGAATTGAAGGATAAAGAAACTCACCAGTGATGAACAGACCACGAGCTCGTTGCTCGGTAGAAGCTCCCCATCGATATCCCTGCAAGATATGGTGGATGGCCTTAGGGTCCGAGATGAGCAAACGGTCTTCCTGATGTTTGAGTTAGATTACAGCGACGACATCATTGGGACTCTATAAGTACCCCAAATGGCGCTCTGAACCGGACGACGTTTCCGAATCGTGAAGACCATTGAAAGTCGACCTAGTCGCTCGGATCAGCTCTGAAGGTCCTGTGCGCTAGAATCCAGACATATAGAGCATACTCACCTCCGCTGCTTGAGTTCGAAGCACCTCCCCAAGGTTGCCTGTTCGTCGTCGTTGTCAGTCACCAAGCCACCAACACCGAGTCATATTCCGAAGCTCACCTATCCAGAACGAAGGGCTCCTCGGACCTGCAATATCAGCAACCGAGACATTTCTGGATTTGCGGACGCGGTAAAGAACCACGCCGGCCATCATGGCTAGGAGTATAGAAAGTTGGACTTGGAGGGGAGACACGGCCATGGTTTCGAGCTGAATGTCTAGGTTGAAGTTGTGGAAAGCCTTTCTTTGGCTTATATAGAAAACAGGCAAGGATAAGATGATAGGGTGCCAAGGGGTCTTGGGGAGACGTCTACAGCCGGCGCTGTTTTACAGTATAATTGTATTTGGCCCGAATAGCCGTGATCACCCAGAAAACCTGACACAATGTAGCCGCACTTAGATCTGTCGTTCTAGTTTTTGGACGTAGCGGGTTCTAAAAAAAGCGAGTACTCACAGCGGGAACCATTAGCTGCTTCTATCAATGGACTAGCAGGATGTAGTACGTAGACCACCGGCAGAGTGCGCTGCTGATGAGAAGATATTGATAGCGAGCTAGTCTCCTGTAAGCAGACGTCCCAAATAGATGGCCTGATTCTCTATATCCATATCTTCGTGTCCCATTGAGTCGAGAGAAGATGGTAGTGGTAAAACGTGAATGTGTGAATTTTGAAAGTTCCAAGCTCGAGTGTTGTGCCCGGCCCGCCCCCAGCTTCGGTCCGGTCAGATACCAAACTCCAGCCACTAAATGTTACTTTAAAGTTACAGTACCTACAGTCATTAATAGTAGCGGTCAACGTGAACGATTCACCTGTCGATTCAAGTGCCGATTCAGTGTCGATTCGTCAAGGGTGAATCGACGGGATTCGTTGACCGCCCCATTTGAAGGGTCGATTCAGAACTCGATTCATGTTCTCGATTCGTCATAGATTTTGCTGCTATAAACAAACTTACAGCCTTATTACCGGTTTATATGACAACAACATTCTGATTCACTGATGAGTCGCAGCTGGTCCTAGAAGAGGCTACTCAGAAAATAGTACCTGCTATATATACTCAAAGCCTCAGCAAAGGTCTTCAAGTGGTAAGGTGATTGGCCACATTTGGGGAGAACAGGAAAGCACTTACAAGCAATTCTCAACTTAGCGAGAATAAGAAACGATATCAATAATTCACTATAATTCACCCCGAATCACTGATTCACCATGCTCTGATTCACCATCTGAATATAAAAGTGAATCGACAGGTGAATCGTTCACGTTGACTGCTACTATTATTTTGAATCGATGAAGTCTGGATGAATTCGAGGATCTCGATCTTCTGAGGCTTGATTTTGTGTTTGAAGGGACATTTGATTCATAGCTAGCAGCTGAATCCTGCTGGTTTCTACGGTGACGCCTAGAGCAACATACTAGCGGCCTAAGTTGGTAACATGATTTTACGTTTGACTGAGCCCTTTACTGCATGTCCCGAGCAACCCGAACCCGCAACGGACACTGCCCGCCCTTCTCCACCTCTCCCTCAATAGTCGGCACCATAACACCACAAGCTTCACGTCTAATCTTGTCGCACTCGGGAGTCGTCGAGAACTCAAAGTTGCTGATCAACTCAACGAGGAAGGTTTGCAGCTCAAGGACGCTATGAGAGGGGTGAACGCACGATATGAGTCCACGAGACTTCAGGAGCTTCAGAACAGTACTCACGCGAATCGCCACCCGATACACGAACGAACGCCTCCGGAGAACGTTAAACTGCAGGTTGTGTCAGAACGGAAGGACCACTGAGAGTCGTGAAAAGTTTCCCTCTTACAGGTTTGCATAAACACCGATTGATGTGACGCCTTTCTTCGAGTCCTCGTTCTCAAGCCACCGCTCTGGTCGGAAAACGTGCGCATCTTCACCATACACCTCTTTGTTCCTGCGAACTCGGTCAGAAAGTGGCAAAGAACTGGACCCCATGACCCAGACGAACCTGTTATAACCCGCGATGGAAAGGATGACCTTCTGCCCTTTAGACACGGGGATCTCACTAATCTCCTTCCCACTCGCGGTCTTGATACTTTCGCTCAGGGGGAGACAGTCATCCACGAACGCCATCCTCAGGATACGGATAGCAGCAGGGTGATAACGCATCGATTCCTGCACACAAGGGGGGTCCGTGTCAGGATAGGCTTGCAGACAGCGAGAGCGGAACGTAAAAAACCACCTTCAAGACAGCATTCAAGTAAGGAAGAGAGTCGTAATCCTCCGCCGTGAACCCTAATCGCGAACGTCCCTCAAAGGCAAGTTGACGTTCCTTTTCGCGAACCTCGTTTCGGAGTTTGTCTTGAATTTCGGGGTGACGAGAGAGCTCAAGGAGAATCCAGCTGATAGAATTGGCTGGGTGGGTGTTGGATGTTCGTCAGTCTCGATAGACATCAGCATTGGGCGAACTTACCAGTCGTCTCATGGCCCGCAATGAAGATGCTCCTGTTTCATTCATGAGTCAACTTGTTTCGACTACCTCCCAAAACACGATCACGGACTCACAGCATCTGTGCATATAGCTCTTCGTCGCTCATTTTAGTCCTCTCGTTTTGAGAGGCCATATTGGCTTTGACTGAGTAACGGAATGTGTCAACACCCCCCATCGTGCATCGGATAGATACTCAAAAAGACTCGCCCAAAAGAGACATGACATCTCTAATTCCTTTCCCTTGTCGATCCAAAATCTCCTTTGATTTCTCCTCAACCAACTCCCTTGCAACCTCCCTCGCAACTTCCCTTGCCTCTCGTCCACGAGCGAGTCGAGGGTCAGATTTCGAAAGATATTCGAATAGCCTAGCCATAGTTTCGATAGGGAGCAAGGCAGCTATAGAGTTCACGATCAAGGAACTATCAGAGGGGGCGGCGAACATATCTGCACTAGTAGTTTCGGGCGTGAGTCAACGAGTATGGCTTCGGCTATAGATTCGAAAGGGAATGGAAGCTCACAAGAGATTGTGATACGCTTTCGAAAGTCGATTGTCTTGATCCTCCATCGCACCAAAGTTGTAGTCGAAACCGGCTTGACGTGCCAGACAATAGCGATAAGCTTTTGATTGAACCCCTTTAAGACGAAACGCCAGTGCGCACCGTGTCCGATCGCGTCCAATGTAGCGCGAGACGTCCATCTAGGTATATTGAACACCTCCGACTGATCATCGGATACTGACAAGAGATCCTTCCATTTATTCGACAGCTAAAAGTGGGCCGAAAAGGTCGATTTCTAGCCCAAAATCGACACGATCGAAGGTACTTACTGAGGAAGCAGCCGCAGAAAAAATCGGGACCAAAGCTTTCGATTCCGAAGCACCAAAGGCAGGGTTCATAATCCTTCGATGCCTCTTGTGATCTTCACCTGACGACCGTGATGAAAGATAACATTGGCGATGGGACCTTGAAAAGAGAGAACCAAGGAACGTGACGAACCGTGGACATAGGCAACACCGGGACCTTCGACGATAGTCAGCAAAGGATAAGAGTAAGAGATCACGGGCACGACTCACCAGCTACAAACAGATTACGAGCTCGTTGCTCACCCGAAGCACCCCATCGGTATCCTTGCAAGATATGGTGAACTGCTTTAGGGTCGGAAATGAGCAACCGATCTTCCTGTATTAATTCTCTCGAGTTAGTGGCTTTCTTTCTGAGACGTCTGCAGTTAGTACTCACCCCGAACGGAGCCCTGAAGCGAACCACGTTTCCGAATTGCGAAAACCATCGAAAGTCCACCTAATACTTCTTCTAGCCTTGTGTGCGGAAAGTCAAGCGTATAGAGCGACCATACCTCCCCAGCTTGAGTCCGAAGCACTTCCCCAAGGTTGCCTATTTGTCGTCGTCATCGAACCCCCCAAATATATATATAGCAAGCCCAAGTTTGAATGAAATTCACCTATCCAGAACGACGGACTCTCCGGGCCTGTAATATCAGCAACCGAGACATTCCTTGACTTGCGAACACGGTAGAGAAACGCGCCCGCAACGACGGCCAGAAATACGGAAAGTTGGAGTGGGTTCAAGTTTGCTTTGATGACTTCGAGAGATGTGATCATGATCGAGGGCGTGTCCATGGTTTCAAGCCTGAGCTTATATGCCTGGAACCGGGAAGGAATAGGACATCAAGGCAACATCAAGGGGAGACGCGTACAGCCGCAGTCGTGTTTGAATGAATTTCAGTACAGGGGGTTGCCTAGATATTTTTGACGCAACTTTCGGGTCCCTGATGTGGACCTACAGGCTGTCGAGTTTCGCGGTACTTCTGAGTAGTAAGAGAAGGGAAAGGAGAAAAGTAGGCCAGTAAGTGCTTACAATCGGAACCATTAGCCAGGCCCGCAGCCTAAGATGTATGCACTGTGTAGGCCAGACTTCGCAACATTTCATCCCCAGTTGTTTCCCTGAGCGAATACTCCGACTAATGATAAGGAAGCGTTGATTGCGAACCGGACTGCCTTCACCGTGTCCCGATGAGTTACGATAGAGGGTGATGGTGAATTGTGAACGTGCAGACTTGTTGAGTTCGAGCTCTGACTGGGGATTCCCGGTCCGGTTCCTGCTTCGGTCCGGGTGAACTCACTAACACTCACTCACCATCGAGCCTCGACGAAGACGAAGAACAAGGCGAAGTCCAGTTTACATACGTGTCAGAGCCACGTACTTCAGTTTCTTGTTTGTTTGTCCAGCCTCTTCAATACCCTATCATTTGCTCAAGTGAGTTGAATAATAAAAAACACCACGACGCTGGAGCATAGCAGCAACTTGTTTCGATCAAGTGACCTCGGGGTACCACCTGTCGCGAGTGGAAATTTGATATATGGGCCCCGCGCGCTACCACTGCGCCATGCTGCTTTCGGAAACCCTTCGCTTAATTCCTTTATGGCTCCAAATCCAAACACGGCAGGTATCTTTGGAGTTGGTTCTGTCACTAGTAGGTGGTTAGATTTCGAGATGAAGGAAACCCAACCACATTAAGAGACCCCGCATTCCTTACTTCTCACTTCTCATGCATGCAACGCCTCGTTTCGAGGAGAGATCCAACCCAGCTATTCGGATAGAGGTCTCACATGTGCACGTGTGTGACTCTTTCGGATAGAGATATGGTGGTGGTAATTGGGGGGGGGGGGTGTAGCGGCCTTCGTTGCGAATGTAAATGAAGGTGGATGGCATGATGAGGGAAAGACGAACTGAGAACCTTCCAAACTCCAAGCCTTGTGGTCTTTTCGTCTCTGTACTCCTGCAATGAGAAATTAGCTCGAAGGAAACGCAACTGAGACACTCACGGATCGAGACCGTGAACGATAGATTGGGAGGCTTAAGAGCTAAAGAGACACAGGGGATTAGATGGCTGGTGAAAAGAGGCGTATGGGCGTATCTGAGGGCGTTATATGCATCGTTGAGGCAGTCATGAATATGAGTTCAGGTACTGATCCAAATTGTAGTGTTCAATAAACGTCTGAGAGAACGTGTGTAGAGCACACACCAACATTCATCGTCCCAAATCTCATCTTCACGCTAATCATCCTGAGAGAGAGATCCATGTCAGTGAAGCGTCCACGCGAAACATCGGGGAAATCGCTGTCATCATAATCATCCTTCTCCCCATTCCGAGTCTTTGACATTTCACCAGGAGATTGACATCCAATTCGACGGCCATGTAGTGGCCAGTGATGTTGTATTCCGTATCTGAAAGTTGAGGCATTTGAGACGCTCAGCGACTAGCTATCAGGCAGCTTCCCCTCATTCTCCTCCTTTCTATTGCTGTTCTAGTTCATGTCCGGGAGGTTGGGCGCGATAATACGAATTTGAAATCCATGGTGGAAGAATGAGGTGAGAGGCGCAGACGCTGACAAAGCGTTGTTGCTCGTTGTCACGAACGTCCACTAAGCACACTTTGACGACGGGCTCAATGGTGGTATATCCTCAAGCAAGATAGCTACGTGTCTGCAGAACAGTACTCTAATGAACCTGCGCAAACTTTTCAAGTTCAGAGTCAATCCTCCCCCACAAACCGTCATGCCACGTCTTCAAGTCATCCCATTCCCTCAACGTCTTCCTCAACATGACCATCCACCCACCCACGACCAAATCCGCATACGTCGGTGATCTTCCTCCCTCTAACCACGGGCCAGAACTATACGTGTACACTTTGGCCACATCACCAAGCGCCAGTTTGAGCTCCTCCAACTTCTTCTTCCTCTCCTCTCCCTCAGCGCTCAGTTGCTCCCACCTCTCCACTCCAGCCCTCCGACAGAACTCTGCCTTCGATATATCCGCCGTCTCCGGATTGAACGGAATCCCATGCACATACAAAGTTCCAAACCTCTGAAAGATGGCCTCAAAGTACTTGTTGAACGCCGCAGTCATTGCTACCCCGTTCGGAAACAGTCGATCGCCAGAATCAGGATACGTTTTATCCAGGTACACCGCGATGTCGAACGAATCTCCTACAATTTCTGCCTTTTCTTGGTCGTGGATGACGGGTAAGGTGTAAAAGTCCTCCCCAGATGCGAATTGCCGGACGGGTGCTGCGTTGAGACGTTTACGGACGTTCGTGACCTCGGGGAGTTCAACCCATTCCGTGCGGTAGTGGACCCGTTTTAGGTTGAGGGCGTAGCTACATATGAGAAGAGAAGGGGTTCACTAGGAGATCCAGTGATGATGGAAGAACAAGCCACGTACCGCGCTTTCCAGGGATTAGGGGCGAATGGGCTGACTGGGGGTGCCGAGGCAATGTCATAGAAGAGTATGGGCTTCGAGGATGCAGAATTTTCCATGGTTTTTTTGAACTGAAGGGTGCTTTTTTACTGGTGCTATCCAAACGCACCTTCATGTTTTATATCGATCCTTCGCTCGGTCACCGATACTTTGGTTCCGAGTCACAGAAGGTCAGCCATGCGTTCGAGTATGTACAAAGGGCATGAACTTCGCGAAGCCGATTCTCATGGACTCAAGCAGCGGCTCCGAAGGAGACTGGAGTTGGTATATGAGCGCTGTACCGCACTGGGCGCTCTCCGCTTCCGTTGGATATGTATTTTCTAGCCAAAGCCGACGCTCGCCGGTCGACATCGCCAAGTCCTTACTCATCCTCCTTTTACTGCGATACATTCCATTCAAACTACATAGCCTTGGCTCAGCAGAATTGTGTGCAGTCTTCGACGCTCATATCATCTTGTCGATGCTGATGAATCCTCAGAAACTGCATTTACCAAAGCCAGCGGCCTTTTTCGACCCAGAGTCCTTTTTCACCGCATGTTTGAGAATCTTTCGGCGTGTGTCCCTGGTCTGTGAAGAGTGTCAAAACCAGGATGTTGAATCAGATTGCAAGTATGTGTTTCGGCTCCTATTCTGCTCGCTGGCGAGAAAAAACTCGGTTTCAGGCTTACTGGCGCGAGAACAGTGATTTCCTCAAGGTTCTTAGCGATCATTAGGTATCATATTCACAAGAACGAACACAGAATGTTTGCTAGCCGAATCAGGCGAACGTCACACCATGGTAGATTTTGGGCGTAGTACTGCACTGTGAAGAATGATATATCGCTCATTCACAACGGCTGGCCCCAACCATTCACTCCCTAACGCATCGAACCTTCAACGGACACTGCCCACCCTTCTCCACCTCTCCCTCGATAGTCGGCACCATGACTCGACACGCCTCACGCCTTATCTTGTCACACTCGGGAGTGAGCGAGAACTCGAAATTGCTGATCAGCTCAACGAGGAAGGTTTGCATTTCGAGGAGACTATGTGACATGTCAGTTTCAGTCAGGGAGAATCCCGAGGGAGAGGGAGAGAACACGCACGCGAACCGCCAACCAATACACGAATGGACGCCTCCGGAGAACGTTAGACTACAGAAAGGGGGGTGATCAATCTCAAGTCAAGCCAGAAGTTGAGGGTTAAAAACCAAGAACGCGTACAGATTCGCGTAGACACCAACCGACGTACCACCCTTCTTCGATTCCCCGTCGTCGAGCCATCGTTCTGGCCTGAAAACGTGAGCATCCTCTCCGAATACATCTTTGCTCCTGTAAAGTCGAAAGTATCGGAAGTATAAGGATTACTGGGATTCGTGAATCAGACGTACCTATTATACCCCGCGATAGAAATCACCACCTTCTGTCCCCTGGACACAGGGATCTCACGGACCTCCTTCCCATTCGTCAGCTTGATACTCTTACTCAAGGGGATACAATCATCCACGAGCGCCATCCTGGGTGAATGAATAGCAACAGGGTGATAACGCATTGATTCCTGTGTGTGTAATTGTCAAGGACGAGCGAAGGGGGAGGCATTGTTGTCGGTACCTTCACAACAGCGTTCAGGTAAGATAAGGATTCAAAATCCTCAGCTGTAAACTCTGATTGCGAGCGTCCTTCAGAGATAAGTTGACGTTCCTTTTTGCGGATCTCGTTTCGGAGCTTTTCTTGGATTTCGGGGTGACGAGAGAGTTCGAGGAGGGTCCAGCTAATAGAGTTCGCTGGGGAGTCGTTTTGTCCGTAAATCCATAGACGCAGACGAACGGAACTCGAACTTACCGGTCGTTTCGTGACCCGCAAGGAAGATTATTCTGTTGGTCCGTTGGTAACCGGGGTTTTCTCAAGGGCGGAACCACAGACTTACAACATCTGCGCATACAACTCCTCGTCGCTCATCCTACTCTTCTCATTCTGAGACGCCATGTTTGCTTTGACTGGGGAATGGAACGCGTAAGTCCACATCCAAGAACATCTCGATAAATGAGAACCCCACCCAAAAATGACATGACATCCTTAGACCCACTTCCTTGTTCTTTCGATTTCTCTTCGACCAGTCCCTTCGCAACCTCCCTCGCAACTTCCCTTGCCTCTCGCCCACGAGCGAGTCGAGGATCAGATTTCGAGAGGTATTCGAATAATCCGGCCATTTGTGTTGCAGAGATAGGGAGGTAGGAGAATAAAGTGCCCACGATGAGGGCGCCATCGGAGGGGGCGGCAAACATGTCTGCGCTAGTGGGTGGGTGGAATTTGATGAGGGTGCGGATTACGGATACAGAAACCCCTGACCTGGACTCACTAGAGATTGTGATACGCTTTAGAAAGCCGGTTTTCTTGGTTCTCCATCGCACCAAAGTTGTAGTCGAAGCCAGCTTGAGGTACCAATCAATCGTGTAACTCTGCAAGAAAGACACGCTGGTACTCACCGTGTCCAATTGCGTCTAATGTAGCGCGAGATGTCCATTTGGGTATGTTGAAGACCTCTGACTGGTCGTTGGATATCGACAGGAGATCTTTCCATTTGTTCGAAAGCTATATGTAAGGAGCATTGTAAACCGGGATCCCACGCTGAAACCAACGGGAAATACTGACCGAAGACGCGGCGGTGGAAAAGACGGGGACCAAAGCTTTTGCTTCTGAAGCCCCGAATGCGGGGTTCATGATTCTTCGATGCCTCTTGTGATCTTCGCCTGATGATCATGATTCATGAGAATTAGCTCTTAACGCCATAAAGCCATAAAACCAAGGGATACACACCATCGACATAGGCAATGCCGGGTCCTTCAACACAATGACACCGTCGGAAAAAAGGTCAGTGAAGGATAAGAGAAGACAAGAGACCACGATTCCTTACCAACGACGAACAAATTACGAGCTCGTTGATCAACAGATGCTCCCCAGTTATAGCCCTGCAAGATGTGTTGGATAGCTTTGGGGTCGGAGATGAGCAGACGATCTTCCTTCGGGTTTAATACTTGGATTTCAACATGGGGCTCGAAAGATACCAAGAAAATTAACTCACCCCGAAAGGCGCCTTGAAGCGGACGATGTTCCCATATCGCGAAAACCATTTAAAGTCCATCTGATACAAGTTCGTCTCAGCTCTGGTGGCCTTGAGTACAGGAATGAGCTGTGTCGATCATACCTCCCCTGCTTGAGCTCGAAGAAACTCTCCAAGATTGCCTATTTAGAGTCGTCAAACGCTGATTGTGTTCAAACAGGACAATTATTACCTATCAAGAACGAAGGGCTCTCCGGACCCGCAATATTGGCGACGACTCTGGACTTGCGAACACGGTAGAGAAACGCGCCTACGGCGATGGCTAGAGATACTGAAAGTTGCAATGGGCTCAAGTTCGTTTTCAGGATCTCGAGAAGAGGCATGGTCATGGAAGTTGTGGAGTGCCTGTTCATGGGCCTCTATATATATCTCGAAGTTGGACTTGCATAGCTCGAGTCATCGGCCTCCGATTCGGAGGCGCTTCGTATTCAGTTGAAGGAATTGGGTGATGGTTATTGGCGAACTGTGAGCGTGTGAAATAGTTCGAACTTGTTGGAATAACTGTTTCACACTCCCGGTCCGGTCTGCCCTCAGAGTCAGAGGCTTGCTGCCTTCTAGGTCTGCTCAGTGCTCAGTGCTCAGTTACACGGTGAAATAGCGTCCAATCGTTTTCGCGTATGGCAAACGACAACTTCGGGGTCAGCCTCATTCTTTTGCAATCAAAATTGGAGATACATTGCACAAAGGACCGAGATAATTGGTACGATACATACGGATCACTGTACCGCAGACTCCAAAAAAGCGACCCAGATCAGTCATCGTAGAATACGAGAGCCCGAAGCTCAATTGATTGACGCGGAGGCGTGCCAGCTGGTGTAGTCGGGTCCTCAAAGGCGGTATGTGGCGTTAGCACGGCGACACTACCATCTTCGATGGAATCATAACTGGTAGAGGAAGACGTTGGCCGGGGTTTCCTACAGAGGCTGTGATAATGGACTCACCACTTGATTAGGATAATTTCTTCCGGCGTCAATCCCCGAACATATTTCCACTTGTGTTCGGGATTGTACTTCACAGTGAAGGTTTCTCCATCTTTATCCGCGTACTTCAAATCTGTTGGAACGAGGTCCTTCTCCCAGTCGACGCTTTGGAAGTCACAAACAGCTAGTGGCCAGTCCAGCGCCGGATGGGAGATAGGACGCCAGAGGTTGATGATCTGGAAGCGGTGCTTCAAAAGCTCTTCGGCCTCTTCCTCTGGGAGGTGGCGTCTGACACGGTTATGTGCTGCCTTGGGCGTCTGGTCGACGTGAACTCGAGGCACAGGCATACGCTTGTCGGTTTCTACTATTGGAGTATCGCCTTCCTCACGTCGTCGGACGGCTGGATGAAAAAGACAGACGTTGTACAGTCAGACAATGTCGCTGTAAATCCAACAGGAAGAGAACCCACTATGGTCGAACAAGACAACTTTGCTTGCTCCGGTGAGTTTCTTGATCAACTCAATACTCTCCGGGTAGTATTCCTTCTCGATCTCTATGTCATTGGCGAAAGAGGTATGGCCGACGGGGTGCTTTCCGAAGTAGAATCCACTCTTATCGAGCGAAACGCTGTCCTCTTTTCCGCGAACGTTCTCGATCTGGAGGATATATTCCTCAGTCGTGTAGTTGAGCCTGGGAACGCCCTCCGGAGGTTCAACAACGTAATTGTATGGTTTACTACCGTCCGCAGGAGGGACAAAATAGTGTAGTTTTGCTGGGACGGTGTCGAAGTTGAGTCCGGACATGTCGTTGATCTAAGGGCTGAGAATCTGAACGATGAGAGAGAGAACCTGGATTGGATGGACCATAGAAGATAATGAGGAGACCTTCTTATACTGTACCTTCTACTAAGGAACAGAAAGTATCTCGCCACTCAGAGCAATTATTGCGCTATCTTCTATGCTGACTGACCATTGAAGGTCCACCGGAACCGTCATGGACCAGCTCGGCTTGGGATCCTATTAAAAGGCCTCGTGAACGAGTCATAAAATCCTAGATGAGCGGGATAGCGAGCATAGGATTGTTGCCAATTCCGCTAACTCCGGACGTGCCGCCAAGGCGATGGGTAATGTCATTTAGATGGTTTCTCCGTCTTTCCAGAGGTCGTTTCAACAAACCTGCTCTTCTTACGGTACGGGGTATTCAGATGCAAAGTGCAAGAGCGCCGACTTGACTCATCGTCTACAGTAAAGGCACATTATTACAGGGCGATAATTGGATAATTGAAACACCTGGAGTAGATTCTGCTCTGGCTAAGAGAGTGGCATGACGACAGCTTCAATCTTGATAGCTCTGGAATCAACCCCCAATCACTCCCTTACACATCGAACCTTCAACGGACACTGCCCGCCCTTCTCCACCTCTCCCTCAATAGTCGGCACCATAACAGCACACGCCTCCCGCCTTATCTTGTCGCATTCGGGGGTTGTAGAGAACTCAAAGTTTCCGATGAGCTCGACAAGGAAGGTCTGCAATTCAAGGACACTACACGGGGGAGAACATCAGCAGTGAATAGATAAGTGCCAAAAGCTCGGACTCACGCAAACCGCCAACCGATACACGAGCGGACACCTCCGGAGAACGTCAAACTGAAAGTAGAAACAAGGGACCATGCCTGCATAAGAAACGCAAAACCAAAGCTCTCGAATGAGAGGATTGAATACGTACAGATTCGCAAAGACGCCCACCGACGTACCACCACCCTTCTGCGACTCAACCGAGTCATTCGAGAGCCATCTCTCAGGCCTGAAAATGTGGGCATCTTCGCCGAATACTTCTTGATTCCTGATGATATTAGGCATCGCGCACCTTGATTAGCATCCCTTTTTTCTCGAACCGATTCAAACAGAGAACGAACCTATTATACGCCGCAATAGAAATTAACACTTTCTGTCCCTTCCGTACAGGAATCTCATTAACCTCCCTCCCACTCGTCGTCTTGACGCTCTCACTGAGCGGTAGACAATCATCCACAAGTGCCATCTTAGGAAGACGAATGGCAACGGGGTGGTAACGCATTGATTCCTACGAACGCCAGAGGTAATCAATCCCAATTCTAAGATGGCCAGGGGTTTGAACCAACCTTGAGTACGGCATTCATGTAGGAAAGTGAATCCAGGTCTGCTGCTGTAAATCCTGAAGCGGAACGTCCTTCCGAGATGATCTGACCCTCCTTGTCGCGGATTTCCTTTCGCAGCCTATCCTGGACCTCAGGGTGCCGAGCTATCTCGAGGAGGGACCAGCTGAGGGAGTTGGCTATGCGGGAATGGAGATCTTTAGTCGAATACTGGTGCTCCCGGAATCATAAAGACTCACCGGTTGTCTCATGTCCCGCAATGAACATGACGCTAGTACGAGTCGTACGTATCAAGTTCACATCCATATCCACATCGATAGTAGAAAGAGGGACTGGAACTCACAGCATCTGCGCATACAACTCCTCATCGCTAAGCCTATTCTTCTCGCTTTGAGAGGCCATATTGGCTTTCACTGCCATACCATGGAGTTCAGAAATTCAACCCGTACACGAAAATGGAGGTACTCACCCAAAAGTGACATAACGTCTTTACCCCTGCTCTCAGTCGCAACCTTCGACTTCTCCCTGACCAGTTCACTCGCAACCTCTCTCGCGACCTCTCTCGACTCTCTTCCCCTCGCAAGCCGGGGATCGGATTTCGACAGGTATTCGAGCAGACGGCACATCACCCCGATGGGGATGAATGAAGTTAAGTGGCCCCGAATCAGTGCCTTGTCGGAGGGTGCAGAGAACATATCCGCGCTTTTGAGTTCTTGCTCAGCATCGGTGCCGCAAACATGAGCCTGGAAGGGAAGACTCACAAGAGATTGTGATACACATTAGCCAGCCGATTATCTTGATTTTGCATGGCACCAAAGTTGTAGTCGAACCCCGCTGAATGGTATAATGAGGACTACAACGACCGTGTAAAAGCTCCAATTACCCACCATGTCCGATCGCGTCCAGCGTAGCTCGGGATACCCATTTCGTCATGTCGAATACCTGTCCTTCAGTCCCATCCCCATTTTGGGATAGAGAGAGCAAGTCTTTCCATTTGTTCGTCAACTACAGGTCATTAATAGATAGAACATTTGACTCGAAACGGTTCCTACTTACCACAGAAGCCGCCTCAGAGAACACAGGAACCAGCGCTTTCGCTTCGGGAGCACCAAACGCAGGGTTCATGATTCTACGATGTCTTTTGTGATCTTCACCTGCAAGTGGGTAGGTATTTGAGAACCTTATGAAGGAGGATAGTGGATGGAAGTACGAACCTTGTACATAGAGAATACTGGGACCTTCGTCGGTCATCAACTATGTATCCACGAACAACTCAAGATGAACGATCGCTCAGCGCTCACCGGCAACAAAGAATGTGCTAGCACGCGATTCGGTAGGTTGTCCCCATCGGTAGCCCTGCAAGATGTGCTGCACGGCTTTGGGATCGGATATGAGAAGACGGTCTTCCTGGCGCGTTTCATTTGCGCATCAGAACATAAGTAGATACTTGATAGAGATTCAACTCACCCCAAACGGTGCCTTGTAGCGAACGACGGGTCCGAACTTTGAGGTCCATTCAAAATCAATCTGAGGATTCGAAAATGGTGATGATGAGCATGATGCCCGTGACGAATGCATTGTATATACTTACATCGCCCGCTTGAGTGCGAAAGATCTCTCCCAGATGCCCTGTTCAAAAACTATCAGTACTGGGCACCGTATCAGAGATCAAACATCCATACCTATCGAAAACGAAGGACTCTTCGGGCCTGGGAGATCAGCCACCGCAGATTTGCCAGTGTACTTGCGGTATCCGTAAAGAATAAACCCGATCGCAATACCTCCTACGATGGAAGTCGAGAATTGGCCGGGAAAATAATTGAGGGTGTCGGATAAGGTCATGTTGGGTGGAGCTTTGGTTCGAGTCTTCGACTTGCTTTTATACCATCCAGTGAGGAATCCATAGGCGGAATAGCCGTATCAACTGAATTGAAACGCGTCGTGATGATCTGAACATATTGACGCGATGTTCCAATTGGTAGCCGGAACTCCCGAGGACCGAGGGCTTTGTCGTCAAGTCGAGAAAACAGATGATTGTGGTTATGGCGGGCATCCTGCGAGTAGGTGAGGTCAGCGCGAGTAAAGCAGCATCATGTAGCAGAATTACACACCGAAACCTAATCAACGTCGTCGTGAACCACGCATAAGCCTGACCAGTGAGCAAACCCAGTCTAGCGGTAACTTATTCTCAAAATCCCTAGAGCTTTGGCCTATCGTCTCTGTCTGAGTCCAGCCGTTTGCATATCAGAGGTGATCTTGTAGTTCGTCGTTACCGAGGGAAGAGATGGTGGGTGACGATGGTGGTGAAGGTACAAAAGAGGATGGACAAGAAATTCAACTCCTTGGCGGGCCGGACGGTCCGTGCCGAGGACGTTAAATTCCTGGTCACTGTCAGACTTCAGTGCACTCGTACTCAGTACTCAGTACTCAGCGCTCAGCGCTTCAGCACTGATTGTGAATTTGAACACTCACTCCCAACCATCATCTCTGTCTCTCCATTCACCCAAAATTCAACTCACCGCCTCCTCTGGCAGCATGAAGATCAGATCATTGGCGCAGCGCCTTCCTGAATCCTCCCAGGTCTCGTCGAAACCCATCATCTACTCTGTTCGACGCGCTCGCAGATATCCTCGACAACCCGAGTCCCCTCACCTGCTTACTTGGTATTATCGTGCCTTCGAACTTATCTTTCACGGCTTCCACGGAAAAAGCATAGGGTCAGGCGTGTGATTCGAGTTTAATATCGATATCGGCTAGGCTGGCGGTGGTTCGTGCTTAGTGAATGTATTGCTCATATTGAGTACACGAATCGAATCAATCGTTCACATGCCCATTGCATGGACACATCCAGCTACAGCTGGCAGTTCAAAACGACTTCACAGGCACGAAACAGACCAGTCAAAGAGGCAGAAGAAGCGCTTCCCCGGTTACCGGTATCTGTATCGACGGCATGAGATTGGTACTGAGATTTTGTTCCCTTTCTAAAATGCTTACACGTATTTCCAGCAGCTAGGAATTAAGAGCATCTGGACATGTTGAAGCAAACGTGAGCGCTGCCTTTCCTAACCACTTTTTTAATACTTCATGGCTCGGAAGGAAGGAGGAAGGTTGATTACGAAGAGAATATTACGCAACTCGAGGAGGCCTGGAATGAGTCATGTCATTGTTACTCGGCGAGCACGGTTATACCCAGAACGGCGACAGTGGGCGCGATTGTACGACGCCCATATTCGGGGCCGTTTTCGTTCAATGAGGATCGGCTCCCGAACTCCAAAGTTCATTCGTATGAACTTCCATGACTCGGAACCAAGCACCGATAAGACGCGCCATGTACCGAGGACCGACTAGGCGAGAGTGAAAATCGATATAAAACCTGGCAGGTTCATCTGGATATCGTCAGTAAATCAAAATTCCCCTCAACACCTCAACGAACGATCATACTCATCTTTCGAACGTTATGGCCGACTCGAACTCAAAACCCATCATTTTTTATGACATCGCCTCAGGGCCCCCAGTCCACACATTTGCTCCCAACCCATGGAAAACGCGGTACGTGCCCACCGGCACTGGTAGCCTTGCTCTTATCAAAACCATCCTAACGTTCCTGACAGCTATGCCCTCAACGTAAAACGCGTCCACTACCAAACCGAATGGGTCGATCTCCCCGACATCACCAACGTCCGTAAACGTCTCAACGCAGCACCCGTCCGAAAATTCGCAGATGGAGAGGACTTTTACACTCTCCCCGTCATCCAGGACCAGGAAAAGGGAGAAGTCGTAGGGGACTCGTTCGATATCGCGGTGTATCTCGATAAGACATATCCCGATTCTGGTGATCGCCTCTTCCCGAACGGAGTAGCACTGAGCGCGGCGTTTAACAAATACGTGGATGAGGCCTTCTCGAAGCATGTCATCTTGGTCGCACATGGGATGCCGTTTAACCCTGAGACGGCGGAGGTGTCGAAGGCGGAGTTTCTTCGGAGGACTGGATTGGAGAGGTGGGAGCAACTGGCTGTTGAGGGAGAGGAGAGGACGAAGAAGATTGAGGAATATAAGGTTGGACTCAACGATCTGGCTATGGCGTACAAGCACAGACCGAACCCAGAGACCCCATGGTTGGAAGGAGGAAGCTCGCCGACGTACGCTGATCTGATTGTGGGTGGATGGTTAGCGATGATGAAGAATGTGTTCAAGGAATGGGAGGACATGAAGACATGGCACGACGGTCTGTGGGCCAGAATTGATTCTGAGCTTGAAAAGTTTGCGCAGGCTCACTAGAGTACTTGACGTGAATGTATCAGATACGTAGCCTTCCAAAAGATAGCTTTCTTGAGGGTATACGACAGAGGAAGACCGTCGCCAAAGTGCGCTTGGTCGACGTCGGTGACGACGAGCAAAAACGCTTTGTAAGCTTCCGCGCGCGGCTCTCCCACCATGGACCCCGAATTCCCAGCTGTCCTCAAAACCTCATCGACTGCTATTATCTCGGAAACGTCGACAGCATTCCTCGAGATGACTAGCATGGAGATCAAAGTGTCAAAATCAGATGTAGATTATCGGTACGTACCCATTTGCGCCCTTTCGCAACGACTATAGGTCGTCAATGGCATGCTTGCAACTAGCACCGTCTGAACAACGCATCTGCTGACGAGGGAGGGATGTACATACCAGCATTCTCTACGAGGCATCTTCTGCCAGATAATTCAGATTTCGAGAACAAATTGTTGGCGTCGCTCATGGGCTCGACGGGTGCATCAGTACAATTGCTTTGAGTGGCTCATGTTTACGCCTGTCTACGCTCGGGTACAAAAAATAACTCCAAAGTCGATGGGAAGATCAGAATCTGCTTTCTTTGTCACTAGACTGATTGTCTGCATTTTTTCAGGCCTAGAACGACCTAATGCAAATATACATCAAAGTCAGCGATGAAAAGGAAAAGATGAAGGCGAACATAAGCTTGGATCTCACCAATGCACTTTACCAAGCTCACTCCTGACATCCTCCCAGGCTTCTTCGGTTATTTCTGTCATCTTTCCTTGGCAGATGTCGAGCTGATTCGTCTGTAGTACGATACGACGATCGGCACTCAATCTGTAGTGTTTCTTCACCAGTCCAATGACATCCTAATCAGTGTGAGTTAGGGTTCAGAGACGACTGGCAGGTATTCATAGTAAGGGGCGCACGCTATAGACAAGTGGCTTTTGTACCAGTTTTGGTGGGAGGTTCACGTATGACCATTCCGATGTGCTCAACAGCATGAGATTGGAGGTTGGGCTGGTGTTTGGAGTGTTTGTGGCCCTTAGCATTGCAGCTAACCCTACTTAGCATAATTCGCACGAGCCCCACCTTCATTGATCTGTTTAGCTCCAAACAACCGCACATGGCCAAAATGCAAGTACCTACGCACCATACATGCCTCTCGTGGTCAGGAATACTGAGATAATGTTGCTCTATAGCTTCAGGATGGATTTGCAGCCTTTTGATCGCGATGGTAGTGGTTGAATCTCGTTGGGACGTCGTAAGTTCATTGTACGTCGCAGAAGTCGCCACGCGATTACCATTGAGTTGGCCACGCGTCTCTGTTTGGTTATAAACAGATCAGTGAAGGTGGGGGTCGTGCGAATTATGCTAGGGTTTCATTGTTAGCTGTGATATAGTGGGTGAGTGGGTGCAAGACGGGTTCCCGGCCATTTAAGATCACTCCTTACGTCCACAAACTCAATTTGTTGATGCGCCAAACAGTCCGAGTCACTTATAGTAGAAAAGTTTGAACTGGATGGAGGGTCTAGTGTGGGAAGTGCCATCTCCTCTACCTCCGACGGCTACCAAACCTCAGTTAACCCTCCCGGGAAAGCCGGTATGGCCAGTTTTTCTTACAAATTCGTGGTGGAAGTTTTGACTATAGCTTCAGATTTCCCGATCAATCACGACACGACACATTCCCCTGGGCATCAGGGTGCTCATAAGCGACCTTTACTCCTGATCTTCGCCAATCTTGTCCCTCAATGTTGTCCAGTAGCGAACAGAAAGTCGTCTTCCTCGTCGGGGAAACCGGTAGAACTGGAACCTCTATTGCAAGAGCGCACGCTCGTGAGTCGACCGGTTGGAACCAATCGGCCACTCCTTTGTCCCAGGATATCAAAGCTATCGTCCGCTCGTCCTCCCTAGATAAACCAACAATTAAGGAGCTCACATCACTCGGGTTCAAAATCGTTACCGGAGACATCATTAGCGAATCTCAGGAAACACTCGAGAGCTACCTCAAGGACGTCAACACCGTGATCATCACGACAGTCCCGATCGTCGAAGATCAACAAGACAATCTTCTACGCGCAGCCAAAGCAGCCGGGGTCGAACGACTCGGTCCATCGGATTTCGCAACTTTTTTCCCTCCAGGTTCGATGCGGTATCAGCATATGGTGAGCAACTTCGAGCTCTAGCGGACCGACTGTCAGATTGTTTCTATTGAATCGTCCGAATAGTCAAGATAGAGATTCATCATCGATAACAACATCACCTACACGTTTATCCAAGTTGGAACTTGGCTTGACGCCCTCTTACCCTTGGCCTATTTTGTCGACGGCAGCGGGCCAATCGGAGGCTTATTTCACAGGAGTTTTCACGATTCTGGCAAAGCTAAAACGTCCTGGACCGCTCTTGAACGTGTGGGAGATTTCGTAGCGCGTATCATTTCGGATCCGCGTACTTTGAACCGTATCTTGCAGACTCGGAATGGGGACATGACTGTTGAAGAGATGTATGCGACAGATGAAAGGCTGACGGGGGAGGATCTTGGAGATTATATAGGGTGAGTGTAGGTTGATGAGAATCGTTGATGATTCAAGTTAGTGGAAGCGATTTTGTGACTGGAGGCCCGCAAACCAAGGAAGAAACACACTGGAGCGTGAGATATCACTGGAAGTTTGGGATGGTTCTGCGGACACGATCGATTGATCTACCGTTCTTTGGTGAGTCGGAAGTTGCAGGGAAGATGTGGATTTGGGAATCTACAGAGCGGCTTGTGGGTGGGATTGGGCGATCAGAACCACGAGGAAACGTTCAAACGTTCAACGACCGTACATGGCAAATAAGCGCCAGGAACCTGCCTTCTCCGAGACTTATACGGGACGTGTGCTATAGTTGGTGAAACGGGTTTGATGTTCGAGTTCAAGTGCTCGGTATAGCCGATTGGATGGAAAAGGTGGCTCTAGAGCGTGGTGTTGAGTTGTATAGACCAGCATGGCCATTGTTCGCAACATCAAGGTTTGTGGAATGGAGTCAAGTGAGTCAATCTGGGTCGTAATACTTACTTTACAATAGGTTCTCTGCCTTAGCCTGCCTCGTCCTCCATCATACCACGATTTCAGTGGCTGCAGGTGAGTCATATGCTACTATCGGTTGGCCAAACACTGCGTTGTACATAGATCTAGTGATCCCCCGAATCCCGTTCATCAGGAATTCGCCGATCGTCTTGGTCTGCGTACCGTCCGTTTGATTAGTGACGGGAACTTTGACCTTTGGCAAGGGCTCAACGATCCTTGTCTCTTGGATCTTTACGCCCTGATCTCCAAAGTAGCGATGGCTCTGTAAGTAAATTGTGTCAACCGACAACAACCTCATATGTGTATATCTCGCTGACAAACCTCAAAGTTCCAGCAATCGTTAGCACGGACCCAATTTCCAAGACCCTCGACATACGTCAACACATCTGAGTCGATTGTTGAGTCGCCAAACTTTGGGACTTTGCCGACCAAATCCACGAATTCTTGAGAGAGCTGGTCATGCAGGTGGGACGCATAACCCATCGCCCCTTGTATATCGGTCTTATACTCATTCATGTAGACACGCACTATGTTGTGAGTGTCATCACCACGAGCTTGCCTTATGGTAGAGCAACGATAGAGACGCTGTGAGTCTCCAGATGAAAACTGTGCGGCTGTGAACTATACCCACTCGACGTTATATGAACAGATATCGTTTCCAAGGGCAATCATATCTGAGCTCAGGGACTCCAACCGCGAGATGACTGGATCGGTGAAAATTGCGTCCGGAAGGTTCATGTGTAACCCCAATAAAACAAAAGCGGGGAAGCCGCCAACCGTCCTGCGTCTGAGTTCAAGATATGCCTCAGTGTCACGAATCTGGGAGTCGCTTCTGTCGAGGGCTTGTTCGACCACTGCGTCGAAGTATTCCCCGAATGTCTTCAAGAAGCGACGCTGGAATGAAGGGGTGGCTGTCTTAACGGTGTTCTCCCAGAACCTAGAGTGCGACATGGCAGATCAGAGATATATTCACGAGTTACAGCAAGGGTTCAGATATTGAGGTTTGAATATCGACTTACTGACGAACGACCTCACCACCGATCCATTCCCCGGCAGGTCGAGGAACGTATGGATTGCTCAGAGCATCTTTGACGATGCTACAATAGCGTCTCGCCTCTTCAAAGGAAGCGGCATCTGTGTGCTCGTCCACTAGAAAGAACAAGTGCATCAAATCACAGGCTAAACGATTTCCGTCTATCAATGATCGGTGAGCCGAGCTCAGGGGAAAGGCAATCAATTCAATGTTGACCTTTGCTCAGGAGCGGATAAGCCAATGACCCGAGGAGTGCTGTAGTTCCTTGACGGTCAGTGACTTCTACCAGAAGGTGACTCATGCTGAACACGTACAAAAATCACATCGTTCAAAGGCCTTTTGAGACTCGGGGCTGAACGCTTTGAAAGACCTGATCCAGACAGTAGATTCCTTCTTGCAAATCTGGTAGAATGGATTAAGTTGTCGCGGCCACGGCCATCTTTGAAGAGTCAAGGGTATCGAGTAATGTGAAGCGGGCATTGGGGGGTCAGCTAAGAGGCACAGAGATGGATATGTACGGGAGAGATCTCCGCATTTATAGACTCGTACTATGAACCAAATCACCACATGTGATTAGTAAACATTTGATAGTCTGTGATTCAGGCTGTTCATATGATGGTGGGAAGGCTCAGGGAGTGTCCATCAGCGGAGTGTTTTCCTCAGCCAACGTATCGACTCACACTTACGCGAAAGCACTGTCAGATGCCACCCTTGTTCCTCTCTCCACAGACTAATAGCACCATATAGAGTATGGCCACTATTGTGCACCCGCTCTTGAGGTTGAACCCGTGGGCGCGGTATTCGACACCGTGCGATAGCCCTCGTTCTCCAAGACATTCGCATCCAAAGAGGACAAATGAGCGTCACTCACTTTCAGGACTCGAATCTCGATTGCGTAGGCACATGTACAATAAAGCCGCGTCTGACATTCCCTTGACGAGACGGGGCATTATTGGACCGCTAGTACCAGTAAGTAATTGAAAACTAGGGGAAAATCTGGGTTCAACGCCACAATTTGGATAGTTGACGTGCTTCATCTCGGCGCGAGATTTTTACGCTTGCGGCTTGAACATGCTTCACCCAGTGTCCATTGCAGGGGTCTTATCAACTCCGTCATTTGGAAGTCAAGAGATCAAGTAAGACTTCGGGGGCGTTATGGTAAACGACGAGATGTGTTGTAGGTATGTGTCACCGGAAATGTGGCGGAGAGGAGAACGATTGTGCTTTGTTCCAGACCAATCCAGACTCTGTGAGCACTTCGTGCACAAAAGAAAGAAAGACCAATTCACCATTCGCCTGCCTTCAACGTCTGGAAACTCTTATAGAACTCAGAAATCCCAATCTGAGTATTCCGCACCGGCGGAGGTCCCATAATCAGCTCTTTCGAGCCTTGATGAATGATCGTGTTTATCGGCCACCGACAAGATTTATGATTATCCGTCCACCCGCAACCTTTCCAAACTCATATATGAGATCATAGGCCACCCGAATGGGGTATATTTCTGTGAGTGAATAGTAAGGACGCTTTACAGGGGCCACCGGGGCCCAATCTAGGTACTCAACAACGGTGTGACTAGTTTCTCCGAGCCTCACTGAGTAATTGTCTTATGTGCGACCTCAGAAAACACTCCAGCGACTCCCTCCGAGCTTCAGTCATTCATGAGACACCTCAGTCAGGTCGAAATGGCGGTCTAGAACGATTCGGGGCTCGGATGATCTCGCTGGTAGAGACGACTCAGACTGGAAGACCTCGAATTGTACGCTAGTGTACGGTGTGAACCTTCGAACATCGCGTCGCTCGATAGTATTCTTGCAAAGATTCTGCAAATCGGCGTCCAAATCGCTTTAATAATAATAGCCGAACTGAGTAGCCATTAAATTCGGCATGACGAGTGAATTGGTTGCGGTCGGGTCAAAGCCTTAGCAGAGTTGATCTTGGTGTATGCACTTGTAGTTGTTCGCATCTGTCACTCACATGCAAGACGATGCTTCTAGCGTGAAAACGTCGACAGTATGCCTCAGGATGATTCGTATGGCACAACTACTGGGAAATGTTTTCAGCAGGATTCTGGTGATGTGAGATTGGAGGAAAACCTGCGAGATTTCGTTCTCCAGATTTCAATTCGAAAATACCGTATCGTTGGCGTCGTCCGTGGGCCTGATATGTACAATCGCTTTGAGCGGCTACTAATGTCTACGCTTGGGTACAAAAAAAAACGACTCCAAAATCGATGGTAAGAACACAAAACCGCTTCCTCTATAGCGCCAGACCGACTGTCTGCAATCCAAGGGCAGTACGACCTGATGCAAATATATCAAAGTCAGTGACGAAAAGAGAAACAGCTCAAATTAGCTTGAATCTCACTTCTCCGAATTTGGATCCTGGAGCTCCTCAGCCTGAAAATACACCTTGCTAAGCTCGCCTCTGACAGCCTCCCAAACTTCCTTAGTGATCTCTACCATCTGCCCTTGGGAGATCTTGAGGCTGTCGGTGTACAATTTGAATACAATGCGATCTTCTTCAGGCGTGCTGTAATGTTTCTCCACCAGCTCAATTGCACCCTTGACGATACGAATCGCGAGTTATGATCAACTGATAGAGTTCAAGATCTAGATAGTAGAACGCACCCAATAGGTAGCTGGCTTTTGTGCCAGTTTCGGTAGGCCCCGCTCTTCCAATGAGTCCAAGAGCATAAGATCAGAGGTTGATCTGGTAGCATTTTGAGCGGATGTGATTGCCAGCATCGATGGCGCGAGTGAGCGAGTGTGAGTCAGTGTAAGTGTAAAACGGGGTCACAGTTCTTTGAGGATTCCTATAGCGCGCAAAGTCCACTGACACGATCTGTGACGCATCATCAATAATCCCGATACAGTAATCCAGACGTTCATTGATATTGAGCCCATGTGGGTCCGAGAAGCTATATATATATGTGGACAGGATGACACCCACCGACGTCAAAGCTGCGATTCACGCGAGGTGAGAATACCGTCGAGAACATGGTGGCCGCGGGTGCTTTGGACGCTCGTGCACTGTACCCAGACTATACGCTGCTTTCATTGAAAGAATTTGCGAGGGAGTTTTATAGCAAACATGGCATGGCGTGCTATTAGATCGAGGTAGTAGATGAATGTATGTGTGCCTAATGGTTCGAGTTGAGGCCTGAGGGTTGGTTGTTGGACTTGGGAGGATTGATGACATCCGTTTAAGAAGTTCGCTCCTGAGACTAGAGGTTTGCGTCTTTTATGTTATCTGAGTAATGTACAGTTGTACTTAGGTGGTTGTGTTTGGCCAAGCATGGGTATACGAGCCTGGACCAGGTGAGGTCCGGAATCCGGACCGATATCATCTGCCGCGATTGGCCACGTGAGAACCACTCCGGGCGCATAGACTTCTGTCAGTATCAACATTGAACACTACGCCCACCCTGGTACTGTCGTGGTTCTAGTTCCCTATCCTCGCAAAGGTCAACACAACGAGTCAGCCACCCTCCGGCATGATGACTGGAAAGCCTCCAGTGCGTGCCAGTCTAAGTTCGGTTCGACACCGTGACTGATGCGGTATCGATAATCGAACACGCTCATTCAGTGCACTTGTCCGATAAAGTTCAATTTGCAGGCTGCTGTGTTTCCCCGCAGACTTTGTACTTATGTTTCTGCTGCGGACGCAACGCGGTCGCCCCAACCTCGCCTGCCTCTCTTCCCAAATTCCTCATACCTTTCATCTTCAAGCTTCAGCTTCAGTCGCTGTCCCCCATATCGTTGACCAGTTTCTTCATTCATTACGCTCTCGATGTCGATGTCGAGACATCAAGCTTTTCTCCTCAAAAGTACGATAGGGAGTCCTGGTCTGCTGGTACTGGGCCCATCGGATCAGTCACTACCATCGAAGCTAGTCCCCAAGCCAGCCAGCTATGCTGTGCGTCCCTTTTCTCTTTTCGTATTCTGTCTGTCGTGGTCTGCTAACAATCTCGCCCCGATTCTAGGGTGCTATCGAACTGGTCAAAAAACACTTCAACATATGCCCCGGGTATCGGATTCTTCTCCAAACCAACGCCCTGGACATATGTGAAGGGAATATGTTAGAGATTACTGAGGATGCATGGGATTTGGTCGGGAATAGCCTCGCCAAGTTGTATTTCGAGGAGAAAATGGACGAGTCGTTGAGTAGTCAGTTTGAAATGCTCAGAGTCAGAGCAAAGACACGGTACGATCTCATCCTTTGAGTTTGGTGACAAGTCTTCTCAATATCGTCGGTCAGAAACTCGAACCCCTCTGGTTTCACCCCCAAGAACCACAGGAATCAAGCGCATCCATTTCATGCCGATAACTCTGGGATTGTTCGGGGATTCAACAGCATGAATTTACGTGGCGCGATGACTGTCTATGTGAAAACCTTGACGGGCAAGACTATCAGCGTCTCTGCCCGACCCGACGATACTATCGACAGTTTGAAAGCGAAGATCCAAGACAAGGAGGGCATCCCTTCCGACGACCAACGGTTGATCTGTGCTGGGAAGCCGCTTGAAAATGACAGGACCTTAAGTGATTATAACATCCAGAGGGACGCGATTGTCCATCTCGTTTCGACATTGCGGGGAGGCAAGCCGGTTGTCTACCTCTTTTCCCCCCGCGAAGTGGAAGCGAGAGTAAGATTGGGTCTGATCAGGGAATGGGAGTTCTCTGCTATCTATCCCGTGGTCCCTGTCAAGCAATTGGACACAACCAGCGCCGGTAAAGTTCGCCAGGCGGTGGAATGGGATGTGGATACACGCCCAGACGGCTCGTTGTACGAGAAGAACACCGGAATAGAGGCAACATATCTTTTCTGGGAAGCCCAGTAAGTAATATTAGTATGTTTTCCTAATCGATGCCGCTGACGTCCTCAATCGTGTTTAGTACCTGTGTGGATACGGAAATCCCCTCTCCTCCATTGTCTCCTCGTCTGGAAGAGAGAACACTCGAGGCGAGGTTCGTCCCTACGGAGGCCCGAGTTGCACCCCAAGACTCCGTTCTCCTATCCATCGAGGAACTCCCTGTGTATCTTGACAAAACACTCAAAGCCTTGTCGCTTCACACGGAGGCGCGTACCTCGTTCATCACGTTCGTCTATTTCTCAACTATTTGGCCTCGCCTTTCTCTGACACATTATACTAGGTACTGGCTTCCCTCGTTCCTGAAGCACACCCACATCGCTCTCCGATTCCTTCCTCAATCCGAGTACGAAGGGGCGGCCCCGTTGAGTATCACGCCTACTCCAGACGTGGTGACGCGTGTGTTCATGCTTTTCCGGGGCGTCAAGCTCGAGGAGATAGACGAATGGAAGGAAGCGGCAGATCGCGCGTCTGATGATGTCGAATCCTGGGCGGGCACTATTGGAGTTGATTTGCAGAGAGCTTTGGATAAGGGACTATTCAGAGTTTTGGAATGGGGTGGGATGGAAGTCATTTGATGTGCAATGAGTTTGCGACATGCTCTACCTGATTGACCAAAAATAGCCCGTCTCAGAATTCATCCTATGTAAAGTTTGGAAGATGTTCACGTGAGTAAGCTCGGGCTTGGCGTTTGAGTAGTTTTGAGGAACTACTACGACCTTGACCATCACATGCACGTGTTGATATGTACAACGCAAAATCTTTTCCGTTTGCTGAGTGCAACCTTCATCGTCGAGCCCACGCTTCAATTCTCTCTTAATCGTCTGCGAACTGCAACCAATGGCCAAAAGGGTCAAACCTTCGACAGATGTCCTGATAGTGGTACCCTCTGACGGGTCTGCACGAGCCAAGCTAATTCCACGGCCGGCTACCTACCTTGTACGTCCTTCGTTCGCGCTTCCCAAAGTACATTGAGAATGACTGGCCTGAAAACAGGACGCCATCAACCTCATACAAAAGCATTTTCAAATATGCTGCGGAAATGTTGTTGTTCTCGAGACTGATGAACTGAAGACCTGTGGTGGGGAGATGCTAGAGATTACGGAAGATGTGTGGGGGGTTGTGAAGGATGATTTGGCGAAGCTGTACTTTGATGAGCGGCCTGCGAAGAAACGGGATGACATCACAAAAAGAACGAAGTCAAGTCTAATGCTTCATGAAAACCAAACTTCATAGTCACCCTTCCTCCACGAAATCTATCATTAAATCCTTGAAAACCTTATCCAAATAAATCCAGCACTACCGCCCGACGAAATAAGGGTTGCCCGCTCAGGTTGGTCCTGCATTGTCCATGCACGAACAAAATTGAAGTCATACAGACGCAGGCTGAGCGCTATTTTGGTACCGGTTTTCTCCAAATGCCCAGCATTCGTGCTGCGATAGGCGTATACCACGAGGGTTCAGCACTTCGACTCCTATAGCTACAAGCCGTGCCAAGTTATCCTCGATCTCTTCAAGGAGAGAAAATTCGAACCAGTAATCTGCCTATATTCTGCGCGAGCAGTTGAGGCTAAAGTTGAGGCTAGAGTTGACTCCAAGTTATCATACCGCATCGTTGAGGACTGGTCAACCTGCCAGAAGGTTCGGTCAAGGCCTCAAATAGATCACCGAGACACGCCGAGGCTTCGTACTCGAGAAGACTACTGGGTTGGAGGTTGCATATTTCTTTTGGGGAGTCTGGTGAGTCGTCCACTAGTTCTGTGAAAGAATATTCCTGATCTTGAATCGGGCTCGCAGGACCAGCGCAACCCGAGCACTTTCCCCAGTCCCCACCACCGTCACTATATTCACTGTGTCGAACTTCAGTCCTACAGTCGGATGTGCAATCGAGTTCCCAGGACTCAGCACTCTTGTTAATTTCAAATTGAAGACCTTCCAGGATATCTCGACGGAACTCTAAAAATTTTGTCGCTTTATACAGAAGCTCGTACTTCTTTTAGTACGTGCGTATTCCTTTTGTTGTGTCGTACGGTACTTCCAACTTGGATGCTCATATTTCTGCCCCGGTCTAGCTACTGGCTCCCCTCGTTCCAAAAGCGTATGCACGTCGCTCTTCCTTCGTGCCTCAAAACGAATACGAGAAGGTGGTACCGTTGGATGGCTCACCTGTTCCGAATGTGTTGACACGGGTTTTCATGCTGTTTCGGGGCGTGCAATCGGAGGATCTGGGTAGTGAATAGAGGGAAGCTATCATTCGAGCGGCTACTGTGGATAGTACTTTTCGGAGGAATGTTGTTGGGATTGGCGTGGAGAAATGGCTGGATAGAACCTTGCTTAAGGTTTTGGAATGGGGCGGAATAGAGATCCCTCGATTCATTGGCCGCCGGGAGTTGTTTTCCGAGTTTATCATGCCTGTTACATCGGGATGCCGACCTGCTTATGAACGCGGCGCTTCGCTGACCTGAATGTTTTATGTATGCGCACCTATTTGCCATCCACAGTATTTTGGAATGATCAATCTAAACTAAATTCGACTCCAATTTTGAGCCTGAGTACTAAGTCCTCTGAGCACGCCTGCGAGATGACATTCCTCGGGATATCGCCGTCAGCGATCGCAGAATTTTGATATAGTTGAAGCTTGAAGCTATCTACATACCGGAGAGCTCGCCTCTTCCACCAGATTCAATGCATTTTTTTACCGTTGTTTGTCCGTTCACGCGATGCGACCCACAGTCGCGACGCGTGTGTGGCGTGAGAATAGGGACCTTCTGCGCAACTCGTGCTTTGTCATGCTTTGTTTTATTCTTCTCCGAGACCACCACAATGTCCACTCTCAGCCTCAAATGTGTCTGTACGAAACCAGCAGGTACACACTGCGGGAAATGTAAAACAAGTTGGTTGTTACGTTCATGCAGACATGAGGCCCTGACCCACTTGTTATAACCTTTGGCCTGGATAGCTCGATATTGCTCTACAGAATGCCAGAAACGTAGGTGTCGTTTTTGAACAATCACGATCAGCTACTCACCTTCATTTTATTAATCATCAGTTGACTGGAAGTATCACAAGAACGAATGCAAATGCTGGGCAGAACTCGCCTGTTCTGGAAAACAATATACCACACCAGCTACTTTGGGGCAACAAAGAGAGATGTTCGATGTTGGGTCTCAAAATACGATCTGGCAAGAATCCTCAATGCTTGGATTGGATTCTATGCTACTGGGCGGATGCAAGTGAGTGGAATTGACGCGTTGAGCTATGCCTTAGTTACAAATGATTCATTCTTCCCTTGCACATAGCGGTGAGGAGTACTTCGACGCGCAAGAAAGAGGCGAAGGGAAGGCGTTTTGGCTTCTCCCTCAGACAGAAAAGGCAAAGTACAATTGGGAAGCGAGGAAAGAATCGGCTGGTGGAAGGAAATTTTGGATGGGTTATCTCGCGCCGATTTCGTGAGTCATTACCAGCGTTCTACGTGGAACCGACTCGAATTCGTCTGCTACAGCACAGATGACCGCAAGATAGACGTCGTCCTCGATGCTATAGAACATCACCGTGTTCTTTGCAGCCCACCTGGAGACCGAGATAGCATGGCTGAGAATCAGGTGAGCTTACCACCGTGCCACTTGGGCTCACGCCCCGTCTCACAATACCGATATCTTCCAGGTCAACGCGAATATTATGATGGCCCTGTTCCCTCATCTTCATAAATTCACTAGCAGCCAAAATAAGACTCTTCTCGACTTGTGCTTCCATCAGTGAAACGGGAAATACATGAGAGGTATGGGGCGCATGGAGGCATGGATAATTTACCTCCTCCATGCGGCCCATACCAATTCCTGCAAAAAACGTCCATACCTCTGAGGGGGTATGGAAGGTATGGAGGTATGGACACTCAGTCCGCTTGCTCAAAGCTCACAAATTTTATTGTTAGTTTAGTAGTCTCTAGGATACGATACATATTGTGTTTTACTTATGAATGAAGCACAAAGGGAACTTTGCACTCGTATAAAAATCTTCGGACTGTCTTGTGTTGCTACGTAGTAGATTTAGTTTATGCTGATGAGAATCAGATAAACTCGAAGACAGTCCGGGATGCCGCGCGCTATGAAGAGCGTGCATAGCGCAAGGTATGGGCAAAGGCCCGAAGGGCCTTTGGGCCCCCGCGAGACTTCGACGCGTTGGGAACTTGGTCGACTGAGATACCCAATGTAGTAGGAGTTCAGGGAGCGACGCATCTAGTCGATCTAGATAGCCCAAACCAGAAGGAGCATCCGGAAGTCTCGCTATATCCGAGGATCGCGCCAACACCGTTTGTTTCTCGAAATCGGCGTGGGTTCTTTAGTTGGTTCTTGGTGCCTGTAGACTATAGCGGTTGTAAAGTGAGGGTATACCAGCGGCGTTACGAATGATATGCCACGCTGCGGAGTCCGAATCCAAACTAATAATCCTGGTTGAGCACGAATATTATGTGTCCGATTGGTTGCAATCATGGAGTTTTGTTGGCTATGACCCGGTCTGGGTTCGATGAGTATTGTTGGGGTTTGTGGCTCCGAGTACCCGCAGCCGTGAGAGTCTGCCTCGGGGAGACTACTGGTCTCGTGTAACGTGTTGCGGGTGAGGACATGAACTGCCCCTATTGAATAAGGTTGTTCAAATGTGAACATACCTGCGCGAATTCTCACCTGTCCGGATTTCTTTCCACTCCTTCTCAAGTCTTGTCATCGACTCTAAAGCCTAGCGAGTGTACAGGGGAGACAATCAAGAGTCAAGAGTTCTGCTTATGCGAGCCAGACGACCGCGGTACCAGCAGAATACCAATGTTAGTTTTGACTATTTGGAGATGTACACGCTGCATCGTTAAAAGTTCCTTGTTTCCAAAGACAGGGTCACGTAGGTTTCATTGTGAATAACCTTGGTTTGGTTAGGAGCACGGGCAAAAGGGCAGATCCTCTTGGCCTGAATGTGCGATTTGAGTCCAAAGGCAATGAAGCTGACTGTGTCCGACGGCCCATTTCTCCATTCAAGATAATCCTCCTGATTTACTCTCTTGTCATCATCTTTGTCAAGAACACCGATGAATCATTTCATATGTTGACTTTAGTGCCCATCTTGATTCGGTGTTTCTCTACTTGACAACCGATCGAGGTGTCCTGTCCGGTAGGCTTAAATTTAGGACCGGTATGCAAGCCCTTGTCGCGCCATTTGGCTGAAGCTTTGAGAGTCTTCATCGTGATCTGAGTATGGCAGAGTATCAATTTGAGCGCTTGAGTGTTGACGTTGAGCCTTCCCAGTTGGTTATGAGTCTCGTGTTCGGGACCTATTGGCAGAATCTTGGAGATGTGGGTTTTTAGAGGTTTAACCGTCGACGTGATTGCCATTGTACTAGTCGATGTGAAGGGTTTTAGATCTTGTAGATCTGAGGATTGCAACACGCTGGCAATCGGCGTCAGAGGAACCAGTCTGGGCCATAAACCCCTTATGAGCTCAGAGTTATGATCCAGGAGGGGCGACGCTTGAGTGATACAGCGCTCTGTTCGTTATCAACGTGAGTTCGGAACGTACAGAGTAGTATCGGCTCGCTGTGTGGCTGTTGGGATTCCGATTCGTTCGAGGCCAATTGTTGTCGAATCCTTCTCTTATTTGCCTCTCAAGGGCATTGACTGGGACCCATGTGTGCTACTTGTACTGCTGAAGGCCAAAGTAGATTCCGGGGTCGTTGAAGCGGAATCGAATAACCTTGTTGAAATTCGAGTCTCGAGTCTCGATTCTCGAAGTCTCATATCGTATATGCGGCCAAGGAGTGACTCAAACCTGATCAATGACCAGAGAATACACGCCGTCAGGTGTATTTGTTACCCTCTTTTGAGCGTGATTATGCTTGTGAACAATTTGTTAGCGGGAATGGCCCGAAGCTATTAAACTCCTTAGACTTTGCTGCGTCCCCGACTGTTGTGCTAGAGCAGGATGATAGAAAATAAGATAGAATCACCAGGAGCGTGCCACGTATATGAGTAATGATACGCAGGTTCGGCATTTGTGTTTCAATGTAATTCGAAGATATCCCCCATCCAGAGTGCAAATGACAGACTAGTTATCGAACGCATCAAAGCAGTGCCGATACGGTGGCCTATATTGATAGTATGACCTGGCAAGTCGCGGTAGTTGAGCATAATCAGGATACAGTGAAATCTGCTGAATATGATTGCAGCGGAGAACATCAGTGTTTGCGAGTACTTTTCGCTTGCCCTGCCAGTTGCTAAACGGTCTTCGTGTACGGTGTTTGGGCTGGGGACCTACACTTGCATCATTGCCGATAGCGTATTCTCCTGTATGCCGTACTTGCTTTGTATTTCCACCTTCGTAGCAATCCTCTGAGTATTGGGATTCACAGGTGCTAGCTCCTGTTTGGTAGACAAAAGGTTCGACCATCAACTGCTCGCGTTCGCCAAAGTTGAATCAGCGAGTGTCGGTGGCTCAGGTTGACGAGACTGATCCATGGTCTGGTAGGTAGACTGGGTAATGACAAGGAAGACAGGGTAGGTAGGGTCCAGTGTCGAGACTCGAGAGAGTTAGCAGGTATCGTCGTAGAAACCAACATGTGCATCCTGGGACGAAAAGGGAAGGGCCCGGGCACCCCGAGGAAACTCCACCACTAAGACTGGGAAGTTCAACCCGGAACACCCTGCTTGTGGCGAATAGCAGTGTCCGCTGCGAAATAGTATATGCATATAAACGGGGCTTCGCTAGTCATATGTATGGGCAGTTGAAATAGACGGTCACGTAGTCTCAGACTGGTATTGCACGGTTCGCGGGTCAAGCTGACAAACGGAGCAATGGACCGATGGAGTGATGGATTGCGGAGGTGGCATTTGGAAGAATAAGACGGCGGGGCACGAGCTGGACACTCAAGTCAAGGCCTTGAGACTAGATGATCAACTCCCTCTGCTACGTGGCAGAGAGTTCCAAGCGTAGACAACATTCCGAGTATCCCCCCGCAAACTTATTGCCGTTGAGGTGAATGACAGCTCCTGGCTGTTGATTTGGGTGTATTAAATCCCTCCATATACCTCTGATACGTCTCTCACTGCATCCTGGTATCTGGTTTGGAAGGTTCATAAGAGGCTGCGCATGTCCCTCATAAAAGCGATAGGAGTAGAATCCATGGATAAATTGATGCTATGCAATGATACGTATGATGGGAGCAGGGGGTGTGCGACCGTTTGTACAAGCGCAACTTTCCTGGCCCCAGGTCGAACAAAGTTCCTGTCCTGTAACTCTTCTGCTCTAGTGCGTTTGGCCCCCCCGATTGTCCCGAGTGATTTCGCTCGTGTGATGGCAGATGACACGTCCTTGTCTGCTGAGACGCCGCGGGCAAACCGCATGCGTGCCTTCGGTCTCATGTGACCCTGGGCAAGCATCTCGAAAGGACTACGAAAGGTGGATGTGTGGTTTCCCCATCAGAAAGATACCACTGTGGGTCGGGGTTTCGAGTGGGAAGCACCATCCCCACGTTGACTCATGGTGCTTGAGGTGAGCCTGAGTACTGAGCGCTGAGCTTCGGGATGCTGTTGTCCTCTACCTGAGCAACAGGTAATCTTTCAAGGCTAGCAGTAGTATGCGAGGAGAAAGGGTGTCATTGCAAGGGCGTAGACGATAGGGGTTATGCGGCGTGTATGTTTATATTCAGGAACAAATGTGGGTGCCGGTGTGGAAGTAGGTGCGGGTGTACGAGCGTGTACAGGCGCGGGTGCAGGTAGGGCACGGGTGCGTGTGCATTTACGGGTATGGGTGCGGGTGCGGGTACGGGTGCAGGTGCATGTGCAAGTGCGGGTGCGGGTGCAGGTGCGGGTATGGGTGCGGGTGTGGGTATGGGTGCAAATGCAGGTGCAGGTGCGAGTATAGGCAAAGTCATCATTACCATGGCGAAGGCAATGTGGTTTGGTGAAAATATCGAGCAATAGTAAGTATAGACTCTTGAGAGGACAATTGGAATGCACAACTCACGGTAAATTTTCTTGGTATGGTGGCCTATAATGAGTTTATTCCCCCTTATCAAGGAAAGCATTTGTCGTTGAGATACACTTCAGGCTTTGCCCCCCCCCCCCGGAAGGTTTTGAGCCTGTTGCCTTTGCTGGTTTCAAAGCTCTTGAGGTACGTTGGAGGCGAGAGTGACCTCGTCTTCGCTGTCCTTTGGAAATCTAGAAACCAAATCCGCTACCGCCAACTTAGCGAGGCTCTGGCCTCCCAAGAGAAGCTTCAACCGTGCGGCGTGGTGAAGTACTCAAGAAAACAGCAAAAAACCCCCCTCCATAATATTCTCCGGTATTCCATGGCGGATTGCTTGTCGTTGACGAAGTCGGGGAGGTCAGTGCTAATGGCCAGGAGAGTTTGGCTGGGCATGTGTCGTTCCCGGGTCTTGTGCTGTCCGTTTCGGCATATTGAAGATCTCGTAACGAGCCTAGAATTCGAAAGTAGAGAGAGTATGGAAAGAAGAAAAGAAGAGAAAAGGAAATGGAAGGAAAAGAGACAAGAAATGAGCGGACTGGCACGAGTTTGTGAGCTTGAGGGAACGGCGGCCATGGTGGTGGTACGGGAAGAGGATTCGGCACCGCACCACGTGTCCGTCCGAAGACCTCAAGCTGCCTCACACTCGTGCCTCGCGTATAGCAGCTCAACAAACAGTCTTTCTGCGTCACTTATAGGATCCCGTGAGAAACTGTACAGTTTCTCGGGAAATTCCGAGTGGCTTGTCAGGACATCACAGACCAATCAATCTATTGCCGGTCACCACCCGGTTGCAGGCACTTTTCCTTCAATCCCACAAATCTCATGTCCACAAACTATCAAACTCGACGTTTATTTTTTTATCTACGCCCAACGTACGTGTCTCGATATCTACTTGGATATCTGTTTATTGATTTTGCTGATACCAGGATGTCAGTGCTTCAACACATGTCAATCTTGGCTGAAGGGGCAGCTCAAACGGTCAAACCACAGAGTTCATGAGTACGAGTCAAAGATCGATGGTGCGCAATTGTCGTTCACATTCTCTCTTTGACGCTGATGATTCACCAAAGATAACAGGTTTTGACAGTATCTATGCGCAATCGGCCCCAAGGCCATGAACCCAGCTGCATTTGCGTCGTCACATTGCGCCGTCAAGGCACACGGTAAGTGTGTTTGTTCTATCTTGATTGTTCAAGTAAATGCACCTAACCGTCCTACCCCTGTACTACAAACCAGTGGGCAGAACCGGGCCGCCGGAACCATTTGGTTTGTGGTGGACTGATGTGGTCTGCCGCATCTCTCAATAACTTCCTTAGATACCCTCGTTATCCTCAAGATCTTTCCCTCATATCCTCTCAAGTCCTCTCAGTCATGCAAGCTCCCGCCCCCGCGCCCTCCCTCCCGACGCTCCCTTCCTTTTTTGACCAACGCTTACTCATCACCTCACACCTTCACCCGCAACAGCTCTCACCTACTCCGGCATTATTCAATACGCTCATTTTTTCTATCCGCCCCACCACATACTATTCGACTTTTTTCCGTCCTATACGGCTCCTATACCCTTGCTTCACCAACATTCGCTCTAACTGTTATCCTCTATGCATCGCGCAAAACGCCGTCGAAAAGGGTTCACCGACTCCCTAGCCGATACCGTAAATATCATAACTATCGACGATGACGATGAGATAGTTGAAATGGAGTCCTCTGGCGAGGGCCATGATTACTGGAATCTGGCCAAGGCCCAAGTCCGCAATATGTGGGAACGTATGTATCTTTTTTTCTGTTCTTCTCTCAATCCATCTCATCTCTGTGTTAGTTCTTAGCTACCAACGAAGAGATCTATTTGACTCCGCTGGCCATGGAATGTCTTTCTCCGATGTCCCCATGTACGACTCAAATGCACCTGACGACGACGACTGGAACGACGAAGATTTTCAATTACCTGTCGGCGAGGAAGGAAACATGAACAGTAACGCCGGAGGAGATTTCCACACGTTTTTCAACTCGTTTCTAGAGGATGCGCCGAGGTGTGTCCCTACTATTCCTATATCATGAGACTGATACTGATTATCTTGCCTTAGGCGTATTGATATGCGGGACCGACACTACAGAACGGAGGATCAAAATGACAGTTGGAAGCGACAGATACCTCAGCTAGTGGATGGTTATCTTTACTACCGGGCTAATGGCGCCTTGGACCCTGCGGATGATGAAAAGTCGGAGGGCGAGACGTGGAGGATCAACTGTATGGATTTTGATGGTGCGTCACCAACTCATGTTAAACTCGCGTCGTTACTGACTCTTGTTCATTCTAGACTACTGGTATCTCGACGATATGCGGCATGTTCGTGGTGCCCTGACCACCAACGAAACCTTGGCCTATCATGGGCTCATCGGTGGTAGTCCTGATGATCCAACAATCGCCTTTCCATTCAAATTCCTCGAGACTTTTCGGCAGATACACCGGGTTTGTCCAAGGTTCAGCATTTCTGGTCTTTCCCGGACACTCACCAACACTCACGGCGTAAGGTCACTTCTCTCGCCATTCTTCAGCATACTGACACTTTTCACTAGCGATTCCCGATGCCCCATCTTGAACAACAACTTCGCATTGCTTATGATGCATACCTCGTGATTCAGCGTGAAGTTCAACAGCGAGTTGATCACACCCTTGGTCGCGATTCTCAGAAACACTTTATTCACCACGTCTGCCCTCCATGTACGTACAACGTGGAAAATGAAATCCCTTTGAATCCTACTATTTTGATGGCCATGGACGGTAATAACTCATTAAAACTTGTCGACACGAGCAAACGGTCTGGACGCCAGAGACTGGATACACGAGATATTGAGCACCCTCGTTGGCTCACGGATGAGTTCGTTGATCGTTACCAAGATGAAGTTGCGAATGCGCAACGAAAGGCGAAGGTATGAGTCTCTTGTGTGCCAACTGATGGCGTGCCTTGTGCTGACGACCGATTATAGCGTGGTCCTGCAAAGCCTTCGGATCCCAGTATCTCATGTGATAGACCAGAGTTAGAGGACGACGAGGGAGTGACTTGGCTCAACGATGACGAGCTGGATGACCTGGCTGGCACCATCAATCCTTGCGTAGAGCGATGGAAGGCTGCCGGCCCGGACGCTCATAAGAAGATGTTCTCCTTCTTTTCTGTGTCCGGGATTTTCTTATCTGTCTGCCGACACGGGCATGTCCTCGTTGTTTGTGACATGCGTCGGAGTGGCGAGCTGTGAGCATTTCTGTTCGTAACTTAACTCTCAGCTAAACACCAACGCAGTATGAAATATCCTCTGGCCGTTGTGAAGGCCCTTCTGGACCGGTATGGTCGCGACCTCGGTCTCGGCTATGATATCATGTGTGCGTTCTATAGAACGTTACTCCGGAGCGAGAAGTTGCGAGGTCAAGTGGTAGCCTTTCGCCTCAAGGGCGTAGTACCAGCTTTTCACGGACACGCACATAATCGGAAGTGCCAGGTCAGTTGGCACCCAATGTATATGGAAGGAGTGGGGCTCGAGGATTTTGAGGAGTGTGAACGGACGTTCTCCGAATCCAATCACCTCGCCCCGACGACTCGCCTTGCCAACAGCTTTCATCGTCATCAAGCCCTGATGGAACACTTTAATTTCCATGATCAGGATAAACATATGGCGTCTGGTGTGTTAATGAGTTTTTAGTTCTCCACATATCCTCATTATTGGTTGGTCTCAGGGAACTTCATATACCAGAATTATCGTCAGGCACTGCAGAGAATAGCTACAGAGGGCTCGTTGTTCCGAGAACTATGCGAGGAGTGGGGTGTGTCGGAGGATGACTGTGAACGATTCCTTCAGGACGAGATCGACCACTTTTCCAAGGAACACCAAGAATCACCCGAGGTTACGGTCCGGCTGGATTATGTCGAGTTGTTGCAAAAATTGACTAGGCAAAAGTGAGTGTTGATCGACTCATGATTAGGAACTATGTGTCATTTATTCGTTTCCTAGGATAGCCTCCGATGATGCTCACGGTAAATACGAGGGTGCTCAAAGGAGCAGGAAGGCTACCGCGAAGCAACTGCAATCCTTGCTCACGCACTCACGCACTGCTCTAGAACGATACCAGTCTACCCTTGAAGAGGTTCTGGTATTTGAAACCGAGCACAGCTACTACAAACGTTGGAAACCGACCGACAAGGAGTATCAGGAGACCCTTGATTCCATGCGGGCTCGGAGCTATCGCCGAGCGTTGGAGAGATTGGAGCGTCTGGTGGTGCAACGATTATTGGAGCTGACGAAACTGAACATGAGCGGGGTTGGTGAGTGCCTGTTCAGATGGTTCTTAGTTCATCGCTAACTACAACTCCAGGGTATAAACAGCGGGAGAAAATAACTCAAGCCTTGCGAGCCCGGGCCAAAGCCATCCAAAAGGCTCTCGACGAATACAATACTGCTGCTCTGGTTATGGATCCGCCGCGACCGAAGCTCGAGTGGAAAGATATTTTGGACATGGCCAGTCTCGCAGACTTCGACTTACTCAAGGACACTCATCTTGATCTCACCAACGTGCCATGGGCCCAGCCTAATCATCGTGAATGCATGCGGCTCTACTTCGGACTCAAACGGGCGCGTGAAGAGATTGTCCGCTTGAATGTGGAGATCCGCCGTTTGATCACTTACATGATTGACGAATATGCTGATCTCTTTCATGCTGCAGAGCGCTTATCTGAGGAGGGTAACGATAACCTTGCATTCGAAGTTCGCGAACGCATGCAGGCTATGGTCGAAATAGACGGCCACATCGCAATTCGACTCGTCCAAACAAGCGAGCTACAAGGCTTTACAGGTATGTTCAATGGTCATACAACTCCGAGAGCTCTGACAAACGTTTTGTTACGTAGGAACTCTGGTGCCTGGCCGGAAGTTGAATCGGGATCCCGCCATTACTGATTCCGCCAGGCTCCCTGACTGGGCCCCAATTGTTCTTGGTCTAACGCGTACCTATGAACACTACGAATCTGCTCGACCCACTCGCAACCTATCTGATATTCTTCCTCCCTACGACGGCGAAACCAACAATAACGAGAGTTTATTGGATTACTTCGAAGGGATTTCGACGGGATCTAGACCTGGCAACGACGGGTTGCTTGTATGATATATTTTAGATATTTCCAATGGATCCACATGCTACGTGAACCATGAACATAAGAAGGACTCTCAATCATCGGTATTCATTACCCGATATTGATTTGGTTCTCCTTGGTACGCACTTTTGACTCTCTTGTGGACTTCAATCTTGATTCTTTTCAGTCATGAACGTCAACATAGTGAATCCATGGCATGAATGTTTGAGGCTTCAGGGGAAGGCAGAGAAACAGTGGCTCAGCCTCCGAGGGTATTCGGAAGAGGAGATCCCTCAATTGGTCCAAGCTCGAACGGATTTTCGGGCAGAAACAGTGGACCGCTATCGTGCGTTGTGAGTATCATCTCATGGGCTCTATCGCGATATTCAGGGTTCATATTTGACTTGATAGGATGCAAGATAAGATAAATGACCGGAACGAAATGGAGTGAGCACCTCACAAATATTTCCGATTAATGATTTTCATATGGAACTGTCCAGGCGGCGTATCCGGAAGTATTCTCATCGTTTGGCGCGTCCATATCCCCAACGGGGGGTGAAACCACACGATCTTGAGCAGTGGGCTCAGATGAAAGCTACTTGCAAAGGTCGGTTCGATAATCGGGAGGCAGAGATTTTACAGCTGGACAACATGATACGCCGGCTCGCACCTCCGAGGATTATTCTCAGGCGTCGGAGAAAGGTTCATGCTTCACCTGAAGTCGAAGTTGTCGTCTCGCAAATGCTCACTGTTGTAGCTGACGGCGGAATCACACCTCAGAGTTAGAGTAGTCAATGGAATTGTTGATATTGAAGTAAGAAGATGCATTGTTACAGCCCAGCAATGTTGTACTTTAACAACAATGATGGATGAAACATTTTGAGAAACCGTCCATCGTGTCGGTCCTGCAAGGTTGAGTATTGTGTAACCGTCTCCTCGTCCAGCGTGCCCATCATGTCCTCCTCGAGCATAGCCATGTGGAACTCCTGCACACAAAGGCTGAGGGAGAACACAAACGAGTTCAACGCGCGGTACTTCTCCACGAGAGGAACATTCCCGACGGTGAGCTCAATCCCGTGTGCAATCTTCGCGGATGTAATTTCGAGTGAGGCAAGAATGGCAAGCGGGTGATCAAGAGGCGAGCCAGCGGGACGATTGGCTTTCTTCCAGAGCATAAGTTCTTGGTAGAGATGCTCAAGGTATTGGGAAGGGTCATTGTTGACCTCCCTCTGCAACGTCATCTTCATGGTCCGCAAATGGTGTTGATAGTATCTGAATGAAGGTCAGTCTCTTGATGCATTCTATAGGATAGCCCGTCGACGCACTCTGAATCCAGTTTGAACCGCTCATTATCTTGCCTGTCACGATCATCCTCCCCAGCCCGGCGGGTGGAGATCTCTCGTCGCCGCTTAATTCTTCCTTGCCTGAAAGAAAGAACCAAGTCAATCTCGGCCACAATGCAATGAAATCTTGACTTACTGTGCTCGAACAAGGTCGCACTTGCGATTTTTGGCCTGTCGAATCAACTGTTTGCCCCATGACAAGTGCCTGATTTTTCGATCAGTTGCAGAGGTGAGGATGTAATGGAAAGTATTACCGATATACTTTTTTGCTTCTGGCCGTGTCGGGCATTGTTTTCAGTGAGAGGTGGTAGTGATGGTTCAAAGTCAACGAGGTCAAGAAATTGATTGATCATTGAAGTATAGGCGCTGGTGGACGGTCAGAGAAAACACTACGGTAAATTGGAGACAGATCGACGAGCTCTACCCCATTCCCAATCTCTTCAACCTTTTTCTGTAGCTCTCCGGTCAATGCAATCATCTGGACCAAGAGATCTCGGTAAGCAGTGAAATCTCCTCGCTTCTCGTCCCAACTTTGTCCCACTTGTTCTCTGATTGCATAGAAATATTCGTCCTCAACAGCCTGATAGTCCATGAGCTTTCGCTCCAAGTATTTCCTCCAGTCGAGTAGAGGACTTTGGCCTGTGGCTTGTTTCGTTGAGCACCGTCGAGCCCATTGCTTCCAGCGAATGGTTGTTTTGCAGGCTGCTTCCAGGCACTTTTTGTCATCTGGCCCTGCAACAACTCGGTAGTCCTTCTTCATTTGTACCAGTTGGCCCTCCAACGTCCTGTAGTCAAGTAAGTACCACCCAAAGCAGTAGAGAGATACAATGACATACTTGATACATTCGCTGAGTCTCTCGGTTTTCGTCGATACTTCTTCGTTCACCTCGGTAGACTCTCTCCGCTGTAGAAGCTCCCTCTGTTTCTCTTTCTCTCTCACTTCCCGCCTTTTCTTGCGAAGTCGAATCCTGTAGAACTGGTTATATTGTAGCTTTAGAATAAAGATTGAGACCCACCCCTCCTTCTCAATGGCCTTGTTTTGTTCCTCGCGCTTGAGCAACTTGTTACTGAGAATATCTGAACGATGCCTAAGAGGCGACATTAAATAGCGATCTTCGGGGTAGTTGTGACATTTACTTGTTGTAGAACCTCTTGTTTTTGACCCGATTTGCTTCCTTGCGTTCGGCCTTGGTGTGATACAACTTGGGTCGAGGCATGAGTATGGGAGTAGCCAGGGAACCAGAGCAATCTCGCTCGCGCATACAGATCGCTTTCCTATTTCCTGACTTTTTCGTCACCCTACCAATCACTTCAAACCCTTTGTAAAATGAAATTTATATGCCTTTGGACTTTGAATCCAATTTATCTAAGGTGTAAGTCAACCTCACAAGGATAGACAAGTGATTCTTTGCTGGCTCGAGCCCTTGTTTTGTACAGTAATGTCAGTCACGTCAGCAGAGTTCCGGCGACTTGACAGAAGCTGTCAAGTCGGCAATCGTTTTCTCGCTCATATTCTCAATGTACCTGATCTGCTTTACTCAATTGTACTTCTACATTGGACTCTGCCATTGAACTCGGCTCTTACTCATACAAAATCAAGGAAGACGAAGACGAGAATACAATTATTGGGTCAAGACTTGGACTACGTAACAGCCGAGCGCGAAGTACTAGACGACATGACAAGAAGTTATATACCTACGAAAACGCCATTGCCAGCGACTCGAGATCCTGCAAGTCGTCCTGAACCTCTGACAGCTCCTTCATCTTCTGCTCCACGTTTTCGTTGGCCTGCAAGAGAGCTGTTCTCTCGTTGTCGAGACGGCGAAGACGGGCACGAAGGGGTTCCTGTTCCTCTTTGATGGCCTCGAGGCGAGCGGAATTATTGTCGATCGAGGTGCGTGCAGCCGCTAGCTCATTATCAACCTGAGCTAAGCGTTGACAAACCTCTGTGAGCGTGAACTGAGGTGGTGGTATATGAGCATGCTGAGCTTCTGGAAGCGCTCGGATGACTAGTATAGATAGTGTTAGCAAAAAGTCATTGACAAAAAAAGAGCTGTGAAAAAGTATGCAGTACTCACTGAGGGTCCGAGCCCACTTATCTGTCGCAGTCAGAGTCAATGCCGAAATTTTTCGCTGTCCCAGGGGCTGGAAAGCAGAGTGGAGATCCTTCCGCACGTATAGGGCAATGTGCCTGTGGGAGGGTTTTCCGGACATGGAGGCTTGAGGACGCCAACGGAAGACAGCGGAGTCAGCTGGCTCAGTCCAGCTTGGACGCCCCGGCGTGAGTGACACTATCCTGGGGCTTTGTGGACCCGCATTGCGCCAGCTGTTCTCGGTGACTTCAAAGTCCTCGCTTGCCCAACCGTTGTTTCCGTTCCCCCAGGTATTGTTCGTCACCGTGTGCTGCGCGACCGAGTGTTGAGCATGCGGGGGGTTGTCCGAATTGCCAGGATTTCCGTTGAGAACCGAGGTAAGAGGGGCGTCCGATGGCATGAGTGGTGGAAGCTGGTCATCTTCTGAGACCTCGCCGGCACTGGAGGTTTCGTCAACAGCAATGGGATCGAGGACGTTGGTGACATCGGCATCAGGTTGTGTGGTAGTGTTGGAGGAGACAACAACAACATCGGTGTCGGAAGACTGGGATGAAAAATGAGCATTGGTGGAAGGAGAAGATGGAGTGTTCATGGCAGCGAGAAAGTGGGGTGAAAAGAACTAGAGGAACACAGACGGTGGTGGAAGCGTGAAGGATAATTTTTCGCGCCTTCCTTTGGGACTCAGGTTAAATACCAAACACCTCCTGCCAATTTGGGACACGCAACGGACCCCAATCACCACTCACACGCGCTTGTTTTCCAAGAAGAACGTGCAATACAAATACTTATCAGATTGATTGTGATAAAAGACGATACGAGGTGGTGAATAATCTAGAGAGACATTCTAGCAACGACATCCTCAAGACCATTGTCCGCGAGCTGTGTAGCTAGAGGTGCGGTATTCTGGTAAACATTGAGAACCTCAATACTTCCGTCGAAGTACTGCTCAAAGTAGACTGTCCACGCTTGATGGTGTCGTGGATAACTCCTGTGGCGGGCCCTACTGACTCCAAGTACAAGACGAGCAACGTGGTTCCTGTGTGTCGGATCTCCGTCAGATTCATCAATGAAATGAAAAAGATAACCTGACTTCGGACTCACCAATCTGTGAAGATACCGACCTCGATCCCTGCTGTGACTACATAGTAGACACTAGCCGGTTGAGGAACAATGAAATTACGGGGATGCGGAACCTTTCCAGGGTATCGATCTTCGTAATGTGCGATGAGAGCTTCATCTTGACTTATGTCTCTTGATCCTGATGGTCGAGAACGTGAGCTTGAGCTAAATGATGATGTCGGGGATGTCGTTGGAACGGAAGGGGAGTATGGGGATGGTTCACTTGAAGGTAACGGTCCAGAAGGTGTTGGCCCGGTGGTGGGTGGGGATGCCGGCGGTGCCTCCGACTCGCTGTCTGTTTGCGAGTAAGATGGTGGCATTATCGTTCAATTCAACAAACTCACCGAGAGATGGGGCTGATTGAGTTTGTGAGGAGAGGCGACTTGGACAAGAGGGACTCTCGATGACTGTGACCGTGGTCGTCCTGGTAGTTGTACGTGCTAAAACTGAATTTTGAAGAAGATAAATGAGTATGGAAACGAAGCTTTGTGACGAAATCACCTCACCTTTATCAGAGCCCAGCTCAGTGGACGTCTCTGTGCGAGTCCGAGTACGACTTCGAGCTTTTGACGGTGTGGCTACAATGATTTGAGTATGTAAAAAGCAGGTGAGAGTTCTGATATGAGGCTTACCTGTCGACATAAGGCTTTGCTGGGACTGTGGGTGATATCGGACGGTGGAAAAATTTTGTATGTGTGCAGGTGAAGTGAAGGGGGGAGGGAAGAATGGAATTCGCCACTTGCCAGATAGAGACACGAACGCGGATTCACACGGACCGGTTCAAACAGCCGGACTTGCAGACGGAACTTGCCGAACGTGCTGTGCAAGAAATGTGTACGTCATGGCCCTGATCTCCACTGAACCTCGACTTCAGACGCACTGTGGATCAACAAGTAGCTACAACCTGAAGAATGGCTGGCACCCCAAAGATAACAATTACTCGCAATCAAACCCAAACCCTTCGAGATTACATCTTCTGTTACCGAAACCATGTCAATTGGTCAACCAACTAGGCAAAACCTGAAGCAGAGTCACCCATGTGCGACTATCTGGCCCACCTTCAAGCAAATTGCAAATGGTACAAGATGTACGGATGCTGAAAAAGCTCATGGGGATCGCGATTGTGACTTCTGTGAGTGCGGTAAAACTTTTTAGGGTGCTAGCAGCCCGTCCGAGTGTTTTTTTTGAATCTAGGTTCATTTGCCACAAATTCTCCGTCGATATACCTGCTCTCTTCCTCTCTCTTCACATCCTCTCACTACTATTTATGCCTAAAAGGGTTGGCGTTCGCACTCAGTCGCGTGCAGATATGCTCGCGGCTAGGTATCACGCTGTTCCCCCTGGTGCTCTGATGGAGAAACGGACACATCACGCCACGACAAAACGTGCACCCATGCCTCGAGCAGAACGCGAGCGACGCCGACTTCAACGCAAGACACGAGACGTTGCTATCAAGAAGAAGATTGCGCAGCTTCGAAAGTATATTCTCCAGGAATGCCATAAGCTGGCGACGGAGTACAAGATGAAGGACCGGTACTTTCTGGACATGTTTTATCAAGGTGGACTCCGCATTAGGAAGCCTGCAAAACTCCCCAACGAATTCAATGCCTTCAAGTGGATGAAGGCACGTCAGAATCGCGAGGGTCAGCTTCTATAGCTCTCGTTTATCTATTTTTTTTTATCACTGACTACCCTCAACCACAGCTGGCCGCCCACCTATGACAATACAGGAGATCCAGACCGAGTTCAAGGCCGAGTATCACAAGCAGACGCCCCAGGAACGACAGAAGATGATGGACGACTTCAAGAACAATCGGGACGAGGAGAAGAGGGAGCGGCTGAAGAGACCCAGCATTGCAGAGAAAGTCGCTGACACATCGTCTTGCCTCGCACAGATCATTGCGATTGTAAGTTGTGACCTTCCTTATCTACCTTCACTTTCTGGTTCTCACTCCTTCTCAGTTGACCGGTCTCAAACATCGTGTCGGGATCGAGGCCATGGTTCTTCTTGTGAAGAACAGGCCGGAGAAGATCATGAAACCACAATGGATATTCACAGACAACCGCATTGAACAGTATCTCTCGACTCTCCTACGCGGCTGGAATACCTCGACCGTTGGCAAAAAGATTGAGGCTCTTGCAGTCTGTGGCTGCGATCCCACAAGTAAGTTTATGATCCTGGACATTACGTGAAAGTTAACATCTGTTTTTAGAACTCATTCAAAGTCTAAAGGACCAAGCTTCGGCCCTGAAGCGGGAAATCACCTCTCTTATCCAAAACGCACTTGGTACGTATTCAGCAGCTTCATATCACATTCAAACTCTGACTGAACTACGCTACAGATGAGGTGTGCTCTACGACAAATGTCACCATGCAGTACGAGCAATTCGACGCGCGCATCACCCTTCGCTATGGCGTGGTTTGCGAGGGATGGCCAAAGGGAGTGCCGTTTGTGAAGACAAGCAGTTTAGGGGGGTCCAACGATACACTGTTCCTCGTGCGCGATGCCTGGCGTGATGGTGTTGCCAAGTTCCGGAAGCTGGATGCTGACGAGTTTGAGGCTTGGAAGGCGGCACGTGCGCAGGGTATACAGAACGGGACCGTCAAGCTGAAGCCGAGAAAGAAGCGCCGTGATGCCGGAGTGAAGAGAGGCCCGCAGGGAAAACCAAAAACCACTAAGGCAAGGGACGATTCTGATGAAGGGGATTCAGAATCGTCCGATGAAGAGTCTGACGAAGGGTCTGTTGAAGACAACACTCTGTCTACAGAGGTGAGAGAACTTTTTCTTCTTTCGCAACGGTAGTTAACCCTCGCTTCAAAGGTGCCGCCAGCAAAAAAACCCAGGCAACAGAAACCCACGAAACCGAAGGGCGGCCCGAAACCCACCAAGTCCAAATCAAGCGGCTCTGAAGCCAGTCCTGCCATCGCTCCCGTTCCCGCTCCCGCTCCCGCTCCCGCTCCACCCTCCCCTTCCATCCCTGATCCAACTCCTCTTCCTCCCCGTCCATTACCGAAGCGCTTGCCTTCTGCAATCGAGAGAGAACAGCAGAACAATAGTCAGACTCCAGTTTCCAACGATCCACCACCCTCCCCTGTTGTCGTAATAACGAACCCGAAGACAGACCTTGGCAACACAGATTCGGCCATGCCACTGGATGACGCAGCCATCGACCCTCTCTTACTCCACGATGTCCACAACCCTCCTGCGATCCAACTCACGGCCGGCCCGATGACCGGTATCGGCCAAACAACCACTGGTGCGTCCAGTGAGAGTGGAGACCCACTCCCTCCAATGACCGCACCTGATAGCACGACACGCAAAGCAGGACAGAAGCGGAAGACAGCGGAGGAGCCGACGGAGGAGCCTCAGAATGGTGGAGAGAACACACACTCTCGGCCCAAGCGGGCCCGGGTAGCACCCAAGAAAAAACACTTGGGTGCGAGCACTCATCCTGCCACGCGTACGCGAGGGGAGGGATCTGATAACGACGAGTAAGACCTTCCAACCATTTTGTTATTTGCGTTAATCTTCAGATAAATCGTGTATCATCGTGTATCATCGTGTATAATTGTACTACCTTGTTGCCCGTAATCGACACTTGTATGTTATTGGAAAGGAAACCGTCGACGTAGGATTCCGGCGGGTGCCAAGATAAGACTTGAGGTCAGGTCAAAAACAGCAGTAGGTAGAGATAGGTAGTCGCGTTCGTGGAGAGAGAGACGGGGAGAAACATGGACATCATTAATGAATATCGAGAGAAGACCCCTTCCCCCCCTTACGTTCTGTTACAGCCAGGCCATAGTTGTCCGAGCTTTCAACCTCAACTCTCTCATCACGCCTGCAACTTGACTGGCTCGTTTATGAGGGGAGAGCTTGGAAGAGTGCGTGTTAGACAGGGAAAAATTTATGAACAGTCTTGAAAAGGATGACTAGGTGAACAAGAAGAGGTAGTTGCAGGTGGATGAGCGACGAGAGAAAAACCAGAATGTTGAGTATCATGTAGTGGGCGGATAGGGAAAAAAGTGTCGGATAGGCCAGAGTAGGCACGGGAGAAGGGAGCTGTCGTGGGTGAAGGTGTGAGGTGATGAGTAAGCGTTGGTCAAAAAAGGAAGGGAGCGTCGGGAGGGAGGGCGCGGGGGCGGGAGCTTGCATGACTGAGAGGACTTGAGAGGATATGAGGGAAAGATCTTGAGGATAACGAGGGTATCTAAGGAAGTTATTGAGAGATGCGGCAGACCACATCAGTCCACCACAAACCAAATGGTTCCGGCGGCCCGGTTCTGCCCACTGGTTTGTAGTACAGGGGTGGGACGGTTAGGTGGTAAATGGGCCATTGATTTCCAATGATTAGGATATACGGGCGTGAGCACAAAGACAGGAAACCAGCTATGGTCTTGTCGGTCGATCGGACACCGATGGTATCTGCTCAGCTGGTGTAGTGGTATTCTCTCTTTGTGTAGTGTACTTTTGTACCCGTATATAGTGTGGAATGAATTCATTTATTTTCTACTGTCCTAGCTGGCATTGATGTATGGAGACGCATGGAAGGATTGCACAAAACCAGCCGCAATCATGGCTGGTATGGATGCATGGATGGCATAGAGCTGGATTATTCGCTCCATGCATGCCCCCCCTGCTCCATACCGGTATGTCGGAGGTATGGAGCCGCATGGATCCGCATGGATCCATACCTCCATGCATTTCCCGTTTCACTGATGTCACCGCTTCCTGGTATGATCGAGAAGCGAGCTTTCGCCTCTCAGCCGGTTCCAAGACCCTCTTTGCTCATGGAAAACCCAACAATGATCTCATAAATCAACTCGTCAAGCGTTTCTTGAGCTCTCCTTCTGGGTATATTGTGCTGGGTAATCTTTTCGCAGATTACGCGTACCCCATCCAAAAGTATTGGCCCGCCATCGCTGCGAAGAAGATTTTGGACGCGTGTTTCGTATCCTTGATCCGACGGCCCAACGCAGACCGATCTGGTGAAAGCCAATTCCTCGTCGAAAAGATCTTCGATGTTAGTGCAACCTCTATGAAATTTTTTACTTCTTCGAACTGATCCCTTCCCGCTGAACAGATCGCAGCGACATCACCGGAGGCTTGTCAGTATCTACTCCCGGTCTTGGTCTTTGTATGCACACAGAATGTAGTGGAAGACGAATTTGGCCAACTCCTTTGTCTGCTGGACATGTTCGGGATTGGCGTTCAGAGAGGCGGGCCGAAGTTAATTGACTGGATGAAGAAGCAGCCGCTTAGGACAGACCAGCGTAGGATGATCACAGGAATTTTAGAGCGCGAGAATGACGGAAAATGCATAATGTTCGCAAAGTTCTGGGAACGGGATGAGGTATTGGTACTCGAAAGGGAGGCAAGAGAGAGACTGAATGCGATCTAGTTCCAAATGCACGCCAGCACCATTGACATATCTTACACCTGCACGCTTTATTTACATAACTTCATTCAGCGGATTCGGCGTGTATACTAGTACAGTTTACGGACTGGAATTATGATGATTGACCCTACTGTGTTGATCAATGCTGCCCATCTCTCCTCGCACACCGCACCCTCAGTGGGCATTGCACGCCTTTCTCTAGCTCCCCTTCAATAGTCGGAGTCATTACGAGGCAGTTCTCGCGACGGATTTTGTCGCACTTGGGTGTCAGGGAGAATTCGAAGTTGCTGATCAGCTCAACGAGAAATACTTGGATCTCGGAAACCCTTGGAGAGAATATTCAGGACGAGCCGAGTATCACGAAAGTGGACATGAGACTTACGCAAATCTCCACCCGACGCAAGAACGAACGCCCCCGGAGAAAGTGAGACTGCATAAGATCCAACCGTCAGTATGATGAAGGGAGTGTCAACGAATCCGAGGCTTACAGGTTGGCGAAAACCCCTACCGATACATCCTTCTTCCCGGGGTTCTCCAACCACCGCTCGGGCCTGAAGAGGTGCGCATCATCCCCAAAGACAGCTTTGTTCCTGACGACTTGTTAGTTCGCTCCTTCTCTCGTTCGAGCAACTCCCTAGACACCCACTTATTATAACCCGGGACGGAAAGAAGAATCCTCTGGCCCTTGGAGACAGGTATCTCAGTTACTTCCTTACCGTCCGTGGTTCTGATACTCTCAGCAAGAGGGATGCAATCGTCCACGGTAGCCATTTTAGTGATACGAATAGCCGGGGAGTGGCATCTTGATGATTCCTGGCGCGCGAGATGAGAAGTGAGGTTTCCATAGAGCTGAGGAATTCGCAGAGGCAGGAACGCACCTTCAAAACGGCATTCATATAGACGAGTGAGTCCAAATCTTCAGCGGTAAACCCCGAGCGTCCCTCGGCGGCGATTTGACGCTCCTTTTCGTGTATTTCCGCCCTCAGCTTCTCCTGAATGTCCGGGCTCTTGCATAATTCAAGTAGCGTCCAGCTAATCGAGTTGGCTATAGGATAAGATAAGAATGGCCCGGACATGATTGAGCGGCGCGCCGATACGTACCTGTTGTTTCGTGTCCTGCAAGGAACATGACCCTGTTGTTCCAAACGTGTTAGCATGCTGCAGGGGAGTGTGAGGGCGAATGACTTGACGTACAGCATCTGAGCAAACATCTCTTCTTCATTCAATTTGACCTTCTCAGTCTCCGACATATTTGCCTTTACTGATCGAGTCGCGCATCAGTTCGAGCTTCGCTATCCATATGAAACACATTCGAGAACTCACTCAGCAGTGAGAACACGTCTTTGAATTGATCTCCCTGACCGCCCGCAAACTCTTTCGACTTCTCTTCGACCAGCTCTCTCGCAACAGTCTTGGCTACTTCTTTTGTAGTTAGGCCTCGAGCTAACCGCGGATTCCATGCCGACATCTTGTCCAGTAGGTTTACCGCTGTCCTCGGAGACAGCAGACTGAGTAGGGCTTCCATGATAAACATCCCGTCGCTGGGAGCAGCGAACATATCGGCGCTGTCATCCATCTGTTAGAGAGATCGTTATACCAAATGAATAGAGACTGGTGCTTACAATAGGTTGTTGTAAGCAGTGGAGAGACGGTCGTCTTTATTCTCCATAGCACCGAAGTCGTAGCCAAACCCGGCTTCATACATCTATGTCAGGTGCATCATGGATGTCAGCTGTGACGCAGAACATACCTTGTCCAATTGCATCCATTGTGGCGCGAGATATCCATCTAGGTATGTTAAGGACCTCTGACTCGTCTTGCGACATGGAGAGCATGTCTTTCCATTTGTTCGTGAGCTATACGAAAGCATATCAATTTAGACGCCGGCAGTAGCACAAAAAGCCAGATACTCACAGTCGACGCAACAGAGGAGAATACAGGGATCAGGGCCCGTGCTCCTGACGTGCCGAACGCTGGGTTCATAATCCTCCGATGTCTCTTGTGATCGTCGCCTGTCAGAATGTTAACCGGGCACGCGCGAGTGTAGAAAAGAACCCCAACGAACCATTCACGTAGGCAACGCTAGGCCCTTGAGAATAATAGTATTCGTAACTTGAGCTATAAATAAGACAGGTCCAATTGTTGGTTTGCGCACCGTTGATGAAGAAACTACGAGCACGGCCTTCCGGAGACTTGTCCCACCTGTAGCCCCCCAAAATATGGTGTATGGCTTTCGGATCAGAGATGAGTAGCTGGTCTTGCTGTGACTTGATTTAGTAATAAAGGGTGGCAAGTACCCATAATACACTCACCCCAAATGCTGCCTTGAACCGGACAATATTCCCGAATGCCGACTGCCATTTGAGGTCAATCTGCAAGATGGTCAGCTGTCGATCCCTCGAGAGAAGGAGGATTTGGGCTAACCTCTCCTGCCTGACCACGCATAAGCTCTCCAAGATTCCCTATGAACCTCGCTATGAGTTACTCGTGAGCGTTGAGTAAATGGGGGGTTACGCACCGATGAAAAACGACGGGCTTTCCGGGCCAGCGATGTGGGCAACGGAAGCTTTGCCAGACCTGCGCGCACGGTAGAGGATGAGGAAGACGAACACGGCTGCACCTAAAGTCAGCTGCAGTGGGTTGGACAGAGAGAGAGTCATCGTGGGTGTAGTAGACACGGCAAGTTTCGAGTCTTGGAAACCGCTTTTATGGGTTGAGGCTAGGTCATGGGTGACAGCCGAGATGCATGCGGGCCACCGTCCAAATTCCCTGAGAGGTAAGACGCATAGGCGTCAGCAATTCACCAGAATTGGCAATAGAAGTCCGAGCCGGTGAATTGAATAAGTAGCCGACAATACGGGTGCAGGTCCGTAGAAGCGAAGCACCACTTCTTATGTGAAGAAAGACGATGAGTGTCAGATAGTATGATGCAAACTCACGATAGACTCGGACACACCTATGAAGCCGATAAGCCAGAATTACGGAGCGACAAAGTCATGTACCAGTTGATGGTCTTCCACCCTTTGCAGTCCAGGATTCGGATCTTCAAGACTGACTTATCAGTTTATGGGTGACGGTGTGGCGTTGTCGCGGGGTACAATGGCAGCCTTATTTCAGGTTCATATATCCTTGCTATCGTATGGCGGCTTATTCCGCCTATCAGCTCGTAGTCGATGTCCTTCCCTTGATTCGGCTCTGTTGTATTGCCGGTAAAGGCTTCGTCGGAACGTGAGAGTGCGCTGAGAAGCAAAAACATACCTCGGATAGTCATACGGATCCTCATGGACTCCGTTAATGCCGTGTCTACATTTCCAAACTCTCCTTGTGTCGCGAGAGGACAGGTCAAGTTGAATAGACATTCTCGACTGCGGGCATCGATTGAACGAGTCACTCTGACGATACCTTTTGCAGGAGAGCGGCGGACGGCGGTCGCACTAGCATGTGGGTCGCTTTGTGGGCTTCATGTCGGAAATTGAATATTGACTTTCTGGCCCGTAGCACATACTCTACACGGTATTATGGAATACGCGAGATGAGAAAACCACGATGAAGTCAGGTTTACCGTTCCATCGTCTGAATGCCGACAGAGATACCGTTTCTGCTTTGAGTTGATTAAACATGAGGGAGAATGTGGTCGGGTACCCGGGTTGAACGTTAGACCACAGATAGTAGGTGGACATCATCGTGGTTATGGACAAAGAGGAACGTCGCGCTCAGGGTCGCGTGCGGCGCTTGTTTGTCAACTACAATCATGCCCAAAGCTTCCACCTCCAAGAAATCCTCGCTCAATTTATTGGCATTAGCACCTTCAGATGGATCGACACGGGCAAAATTGATTCCAAGGCCAGTTAGCTACATCGTACGTCCTCGGCTTTTCCCTCCAATTTTTCCGTTTATTCATCAAATAGCTGGTATCAGGATGCAGTCAATCTTGTACGAAAGCACTTCAAAATATGCCGTGGATATGATGTTGTCCTTGAGACCAATGAATTGGATATCTGCGATGGGAAAATGCTGGAAATCACAGAAGATGTCTGGGAAGTCGTTAGGGATAACCTGGGGAAACTGTACTTCGACGAGCGACCTATCGATGAGGAGATCTATGCCACTGTTTCCAAGAACCAAGCCTCAACGTCAATTGCAGCAGCCAGCTCCACCGTACAACGCTCTCGGCGAGCTCGTACTGCAGGCTCGAAAAACGCACCGCTCGGAATTCGTGTTGTCCTAAAAGACGGACAGTCTTGCACTGTTGAGGCACATCCCTCGGATTGCGTTGAAGACATAATGGAGCGACTTTCCGACCCATTGGGTATCCCCCCATGGTACCAACTCTTGTTTCACAACGGGAAACTACTCGAAGAAGGAAGGACTCTCAGTGACTACGACATTCGTCTTCGAACAGACATCCTACATCTTAGGACACGCGCTGTCGGGGGTAAACCAGTTATATATCTGTTTTCTCCAAGAGAGATCAAAGCGAGGGTTCGGTTGGGCCTCGTACGGGAATGGGAGTTTTCTGCAATCTATCCAGTTGTACCCCTCAAGAGTCTCGGAGTAGCTATGCCGGGAAAGGTTCATCAAAGCCTAGAATGGGACATTGAGACACGCCGGAACGGCTCTATGCTCGAGAAGACGACTGGTTTGGAAGTGGCGTATCTGTTTTGGGAAGCTCAGTGAGTAGCGAAAAAAAGCATTTTTCTGAAGAATACCGCTGATGTCAACATCCGTTTACAGTACCTGTGAAGACCCAGCACCCTCCCCTCCACTCTCACCGAGACTCAACGAATTCACTGGGTCGAAGTTTGTTCCTACAGGCGCGCAGGTTACGCCTGAAGATTCCGTCCTCTTGTCGATTCAAGATCTCCCTCAGTATCTTGACAAAGCTCTTAACGCCCTATCCCTTCATACGGAGGCCCAAACGTCTTTCATCACGTTCGTCTTTTTGTTGTCCTCTGCATCGTACTTTCGATACTCATTCTCTCCGTGACCCAGTTATTGGCTTCCCTCATTCCTCAAGCACAAATACATTGCTCTACGTTTCTTACCTCAAGTCGAATACGAAGCAGCAGCTCCATTGGATATCACACCGACTCCAGACGTGGTGACGAGAATCTTCATGCTCTTCCGAGGGGTCAAGCACGAAGTGGTGGCCGACTGGAAGGAGGCCGTCGAGCGAGCCGCCGAGGATCATGCCTTCTGGCGAGATGTTGTTAATGTCGACGTGGATACAGCGTCTGATGAATCATTGTTCAGGGTGCTAGAATGGGGCGGTATGGAGGTCCTCTGATGTCTGTAAGATCGCGGCTATTGCTTCGGCCAGTCGATGTACACCAGATATGTAACTATTTAATGTTCATGTTTATTTTCTGGTACGAATTCGGAAAACGGAGATAGAAAATATTCTAATGATACAGGTTGGATACAGTCGATCATTTTGGAGAAACCACAAACCCTAATAGATACAGACAAATGGAATGGGAATAAGGTTCAGTTTGGGTCCCGAGGGGTAAACGGAGGGGAGGGCCCTCGGAGGTTCATTCGCTAATGGGGGAAAGGAGGCTCGGGGTCCCCGGGAACCCAAACGATCTGAACTTAGTGATAGGTACGTAGCTGAGGTCTGTTCACAAAGCGACGGGATCAACTTGGACGTACAAAGGAGTCCAAATGAACGAGCTAACCCACCAGCTGTAGACGAAAGACTCCAACCCGAGGTGAGCCAACGCTTGGAGGGCTCGGGACGTTTGGGGGCCACGGAAGACGAGCGGACAATGTGGTGATACTCCATGTTTGAGTTGGAGGAGACGACATCGGTGCGGAAGAAGGGCTCGTCCGGGGAGGCCTCTTCAACCTCTACAGTTACAGATTGGTGGACTTGTATGACAATCTTGGGCAGAGGCTCCCGGAAAGTACAGTCGTCGTACTGTTGATGGGATTTGAGGGAAGCAATAACGATGACCTAGGGGGAAAGGGGACATCAGTTCGAAGCTCGTATACTGATTAGTAGGAAGATGACTCACGGAAAGAAGAACGAAAGCGACAGCAGTAAGCATGATAGCGGAAGTCAAAATCGAATGAATAGGGAGGTGATTCGTTGAGTGGCTATCGAGGAACCCGAGGGACTCTGTGTCTAATTTTCTGGACGGCGAGCCAGCGTTATATATACACTCGTGAAATATGAGACGAGACGCGTCAGGGTCCTCTATACGTTCAGGTATTTCCTTGTGCGATCGAGGTCAGGATACAGTGCGGTCCGCGGAGGGCAAACTAGGGCAAGTACAAGTTTCTCATCTTCCTAAATGTCTTTGAACGGACCGTAATCAGATCGGACGTAAGTAGGTGAAGGACACAATATCCGGCAATTGCGGGCTGCGTGAAGCAAGATAGCACTAAGCGTCCACCTGTAGAGCTGGTGCCCAGTCCGATGTGAAATTAGCATGCTCAAGTCTAGGTCTATGAGACGTGGATTCTGGAGCACAGAGAGGGTAGGAACTAAGTCCTGACTGACAATCGAGAATGTAGACTTGAATCAGGAGTAGTGTACGGTCTTGAGGTTCTATGTTGGCTCAGTTTACCGGCGTACAGGCTTCAAAGCCTGTTTAAAATCGATAGCTCGTTCACTCAGGGTGTGTTTCGGATAAGTACAAGGTAGAAAGACCCGGAAGTGCCTGGGTGATGTGGTTCAGGAGCCCAGTAAGCATGCGCGGTGATACCGTCGAAATCCAACGAGAAACATCTCAAGAAGCCAGTCGAGCTAAAGGATGGCATACGAGATGTCAACAAGCCAGATAGAGAGATTTAGTACACTAGGGCCCCGGTAAGTCTGAAACCGGAATCTAGTTGGTTTGAATGGGACCAGTCGCCGAGACCTCCTGCAAGAGTGCCTTTTCCAGGAACACAGACTCTGAAAAATCATCAGTGCACAGAAAAGTATCCAAGGTGGCCTTCAGAGTTTGAATAGTGATGTGCAAGTCGATGGTTGCTTGAAGGTCGCGGAAAGAGGATCACCTTGATCCGCAGGCGCCTGGCGGGCGCCTTTCAGTACTCGGCCAAACATGTGACAGCCATCACCAAACCTGGCCGCCCAACCGGGTTTCAAGCTGTTTCAAGCTACAACCACTACAACCACGATCGCTACCATCACTCATCGTCTTCAATTCACGAGCGCTGTCCTCGGCGACAGCTCCGAGTCCTCAGCAAGTTACAGAGCGAAAACAGCGTGTGGTCCTCTAATCCATTAGCATAGAAGGCTGTGAAGGAGAGCGAATGCTATTGGCACCGCCCATATTCCTTTCTGACAGACGCTGGTCCCGACGTCGACGACACGGTATTAGAATTCACCGACTTCCGACATTCCGTCTGACTCCTTCATGTTACTTGGGGAATAAACTAGGCCCTAACTTGAAACACTTTTCTTGGTTACGTTTAGTTCGACTACACCGGAGAGACGATCTGGAGAACGAGAGTTGAAAAAATTCTCAGAGTAGGCGATTGCGGTGCGTTAATCGTCACAATTCGTGTTATTACCCGTTCAAAGAAGCTGAAGGTGCCGCAGCTTCCGCAGCTCTCGAAATCCGTTCTGGCCTGTTACTATGTACGCGTAAACGAAATTGAATCAGTAGAATGACTTCAAAACTCAGGGTCAAGCATCGCATGGCGTCGTCCGAGCATTGCGGCATGTTTGGATCGACCGTCGACGACATGACGCATATATATGCGCGGTGGATTTGCTCAGCGCCCAAGTTCCTAAAAGTCTCAACCCAAAAGCCTCAGGGCATAGACACTCGAAATGCCAGCTGCACGTAAACCTGTTGCTCCACCACTTCAGAGAGGTCTGGCATGTCTATCGTGTCGGTAAGTTCTTCTACTATGAACGCCCACGTGCATGTGTGCTGACCTTCACCGGTCGTCCTTCAGAAGACGAAAATTGGTATGAACCAAGTTCATGTACACGTTAAATCTCGGACTGATATGAAAATCTCAAGAAATGCGACGGTAGACGTCCTGCATGCTCGTCATGCACAAGGATGAGCAGAGAAGATGAGTGCAGATACGAAGACAAGAAGCAAAAAAACAGGACGGAGAAACTCAGGGAGAAACTCGTCACACTCGAAACACGATTACGGGAGCTGGAGGGACCCGCTGGGGGCCAGGCAACAGCCAGTGCCTACGGGCCATCGTCGTCCTCGACACCTGCAACGATTCTGACTCCACCTATCCAACTCCAAATCGATGACACTACGTCCCAGCTACTTCATCCTCTCAATCTGGATAGACTTGATCTGTCTTCACTGTCCGAGGGAAGTATTTCACGCCCTGTCTCGGTCGCTGGATGGCTTTCAGGCTCCGGTTCATCGTTGGCATCGTCGCCATCACTTAGTGTTTCCCTTGCACCTGAATCGAGGTCCGTCACTGGGAGTCCGTTTCAAAATGACGATCTTCAACTCGATCAATTGCTAGGAATCGGTGCTACAGACTTCACTGGCATCGATAATAGCGTTAGCAACCCATTCGAAGGCAGTATCTACGTGGATAGCTCACTCTTTGACTCACCACATTGGGTTCCAAGTGGGCCGCCGCCAGAGAATATCAGGTTGAATCTGTGAGTTGTCTCCTCCCGTCGCACAGACCATTGTCCACTCACTGTTATATCAACATGTAGACTTGGTATATTCTACGCCCACCGACACCAATGTTGGTTCGATGGGGACTTTTCCCGCTTCGATCCCACGAGATCCATCAATCAATACCCCTCGTGTACCTACTCGGAGCCTCACCCCGCTCTTATGAACTCCATCTACCTCCTCGCATGTCACTTCGCCCGCTCGGAATCCCTATTACGCTCAGACGAAATGGAAAACGGTTTCTTCAAACGCACACTCCAAGAGATCACTACCGCCCTGGACCAATCTGACCGCCTCGTCGATGTCGTCCGGGCGTCGTGTTTACTCTCCGTATACCTCTTTGCTAATGGTCGTATACTCGAGGGCTACTGCCACTCATTCTCCGCCGCTCGGTTGGCAGTTGCACTAGGACTCCATCGATTACCGAGTCTCAGAGACTTTCAGTCCGTTCGAGCTCAAGGTTCGTGTTTATCATATACAATTTCCGTGCGGAAGGATCTTACTCTATGCTCACAGATGCTGGACAATCCACGACGTTACATACACCTTTACCTCCTCCTGCGAACACAGCGGAGTTGAGGGATAGGATATCGGCGTTTTGGCAAGTGTTCATGGTCGATCGGTGCTGGTCTGTCGCGAATGGGCTACCGGTTGCTCTGCCGGATGGGGAACATTCGGAGGGGAGGATTAGGACACCGTGGCCAGAGGCTCAGGAAGGAAGCTTGACAAGGGGAGGCAACCCTGTCTCTTCGAGTGTGTTTGTGCCCGCGTTGAAGGCGAAGACTGCTGCGTTGTATGAGAGAACGTTTCGGTTGGCTTCTTGTGAGTCTTTTGAACTTTTTACGCCTAAGTTTGGGGACATTTCTCAATACGATCTGTATGTGCAGCACCGACCAAAGGAGACGCCTACTGGGCAGATCACAACACTACCGTCCAGATCTTACAGCGGTTCATGACATCTCTGCCTTTCTTCGTCGGTTATGAATCATGGCGGAACCAGGCTCCGTTTCTGGATGTCGATTTGTTCGCGGTTCATACCCTTGTGAACGTCTGCAAGGTTCATGTGTATAGCGATGGGCAGTCGATAGGTGTGGGAGCAGCTGCGGGAACGGACATGTCCAACGTCCTCCAAGCAGCTAACTTTATCATGTCGTTGATAAGGCAGCTCAGTCCGGGGGATTATGGGTATTTGGATCCGTTGATGAGTGTGAGTCCCGGTCCACTTTTGCGGCAACGTTTGGCTGATCAAAAGGTGTCTCTTCTAGGCATGCTGGCTCTCTGTTGCCAAACTTTACCTCCGAATGCTCACTTCGGCCAATTTGGGCGGCCTGGGGTTTGCGAATTCCAATTCGTTGTCGGCGTATGCGATTGAGGGAGAGCTGGAGGTGATTTTGGGTGCAATGAGGGCGTTGAGCGTGTATGTTCCGTTGGCTGGTGAGTCAAAGATTGCGAGTTCATGAAGCTGAGACTGATTATCCTCGCGTTTTTTTTCGCAGCCGACCATGCTAGAGTGATGGAGCAAGAATGGGGGCTTGTGAATGGCGGGGTGTGAATAATCTGACTTCACAACCAGGATAGCTGGTGTCATGCTATATTTATTTGTTCTTCTGCTCTTTTTCGTCTTGTTTTCCTACGGCATCAACCTCCGTGTATCGATAGCAACTTTCACTTACTCATGGTCCGTATGCAATCTTCGTAGTCGATGATTCTTTTACTGTATCGTTACAATTGTACTAATAGCTCACCCTGTATTATTCAGCCTCTCCACGCTCCTGTTGGAATATCTCTGTATCAACCTGTGTTTGTTCCATCCCTCGGTACCTTCAATGGTCATTCAAATCCTTCCTCCAAGTCTCAACACCTTCGGCGTTATATCGTGAGGTTCCGCCAGGTTCGTGGGAAATATAGCTGCACCGCAACTTGACAACGAGCGTCCAAGACACCTGGGCTCCCGACTCTCGAATCACTCGAGGACCACTGCCTTTAGTCCGCCCGGAATCTCAAACATATTGAACTGGGGCAGCGCGCTCAAACCCAACTATCTCACTTGTTTGACTCGAGAGTCGAGACTCACAGAAGCGAGTATCGGCCGAGATCTTGCCTTAAGCTAATCTTTCCTTTCTCCTCAGTTCTGGCATTCCTATCAGCCAATCGTCAGTCAGCATCTAATCCACTCTCATGCACCCACGCCTCACCGGTTCGAACCCTTTTATCCAAGCCGGTTCTCACTTGCCAGCGGGCGCCGACAATAGATTCACCATGATCTTTATCAATGTTCTTTTGATGTTGGCACGCGCAAATGGGGGATATGAGACAGAGAAAATGCCACGAGCTCCAAGTAGCAGACCTCACCAGATTTGCCTCCATACCATATCTGTTGGTAATGCCTGGAATGGCCAGGAACACCAAGAGTACTGTACGTTCGTCATCCCTCTCACGTCGTCTGCAAACTTTCGGTATGGAGATGAACTAGATCCATATTATATTCGTTCATATGCACCAATGGGCCTTCGGCCTAATCCTCTTTTACCAAGGACGCGAAATCACACCAATCCTGGCGCAACGCCACCGGCAGATTGTATGTTTTATCTCGCCAACCAATCATAACTCTACGTTTCTGCATCCAGGTACCTTCACCCTCCAACACTCGCCAACTCATGACCTAGCACACTATCTTGTGACATAATTCGCCATCACCCATCTTCCGGTGGTCTGGCCATACCCATAGCTCGTGGAATGGCCCTACAGCTAGCGCATAAAGGTCGTTTTCTCCGAGCGCCAGGACCTCATGATTATGATGCTTTCCGCCATCTATCTTCTGTCCGCTATCGCTATCTGTTACCTCTTGTACCAACGATCACGAAGGTTCTCTATTTCTAGAATTCCGGGTCCTGGAAGTCCGTCGTTGCTCGTAGGTGAGAAGTCGCATCTTATCATGGCTCACGCGATCACTAACGATCATCGCTCGTAGGAAACTACAGGGACATATTCACTGCTCAGGCGGCGGAGGTATGTTGCATTCTCCTCTTCTTGCCTTGGCGACGTGCGTGTTCACGTTCGAGCGGTGGGGCATAGGCAGATTTGAAATGGGTCCAACAGTACGGAGGAGTAGTCCGATTCAAAGCACCCTTTGGCGTAAGTTTGTGGTGGACAGTTTACTCCGACTGGGTCAAATATTCTGACGGGTTGCTTGCAACAGGAAGATCGTCTTCTCATATCGGACCCCAAAGCAATCCACCATATCTTCAAGCAAGGTTATGTATGGGGGATCCCTCTGGAACGGCGTAGGATCTCCCTCGTCTTAGCTGGTGAGATAGCTCTCGGCTGTATGGGAAGGCGATTGTTGATTGAGTCATTGAAGGTCCCGGGCTTGGGTATGCAGAAGGTTCGTGCTCGGAGTTTGATTTGGCTTGGTCAATTTTTCGGTCTTACTAAACTCCCTTCTTTCAGGCGAAGACCACAAGAGGCAGAAAAGAGTGATTAATCCGGGATTTGGTAGTCAGGAATGTCGCGCTTTGGTGCCTGTATTCTGCGCAGCTGCGGCTTCTGTGAGCTATCTTTTGGGCTTGCTCCTCCCTTTTCTGATTGATAAACGGGTCGCTCCGGCCCGTAGCTCGTGGACAAGTGGAGAGACCTACTCTTAGGCTCCGAAGATGATTCCCAAGTTCTCAACATCCCCACATGGACCTCTCTTGCTACTCTTGATGCCTTGGGACACGGTACGCAGAAAGCCGGAATGTGAACGTGTGGACCAGGCTCACCCCTCACTCATTACAGGCGGCTTTAACTACGATTTTGGGGCCTTGAAAGACAACGATAACGTCTTGTCGACTGCCTATAGAAACTTCTTGTCAGCTCGATTCTCACCCCGTTCCTTCGGCGCCTGACCAGACTCCACAGCGCCGATATCTTTTCCGCTCCCTCAGATTCCACTTTCGTTGCGGAACGTATAATCTCAGCGCTCCCTCGCCGATTGGCGCTCTGGTTGTTGGAGAACGCACCAGACCCCCGTTTAGCTCGTGGACGTGCGGCGCGGGACGTAGCTACACAAGTAGCACGAGAGTTGATTGAGGCAAAGACAAAAGAGCTTCAGCAGGGTGGCGGAGGGAACGATGTTCTTTCGCTTCTAGGTATGTCTGGAACTTTCCATTCTGAGAACATACTTCGATGGCCGACGCTCGGATGTCAGTCAAATCAAACCTTTCGGAGAATGAGAGGACCAAGCTGACTGATGAAGAGTTATTATCCCAGATGCAGTAAGTCGCTTGTGGTTTGCCAGATTTCTCGCTTATGAGGATGATCTAGAGTCATGTTTGTCGCTGGGCATGAAGCCACGGGCGAGCCTACTACATCAATGCAAGAGGTCGCGACATGAATAGTATCTTCGAGACAGCCACCACACTTAGCTGGACCTTACTGTCACTGAGTAAGGACCCAGATATTCAAAAGCGACTTCGGGAGGAGATACGTGAACGGGAACGACAAATCAATATCGAAGGACGGTCTCACAACGGCTTCACCGCGGAGGACTTTGACGGCATGCCATACTTGAATGCGGTTGTGAAAGTGGGGCTTGAATCCTTGGTGTTTCATTCTGTTACTCATCCGTGACTAGGAGTCGCTACGGTACAACACAACGGCTGTCCATATCCCGAAAATGGCGAGGGAAGAGGATTGTATTCCTCTCAGCGCAAGCATCACCTTGGATAATGGTGAGATGATTAATGAGATCCCGGTAGGGAAAGGGCAGAAGATATTGTTGTCCGTGCATGGATACCATAGGTCGGTTCGGCTCGGGCAGAATAGTCACAGGCTCTTACTGACTGATATTTGGCAATCAGGAGCAGAGTGGTTTTTGGAGACGACGCCCACATATTCAGGCCCGAACGTTGGCTTGACGCGGAAGAATCTAGAACCAAGGCCCATACATCGTCCGGCGGAATTTACTCCAACCTGTGAGAGTTTTTTCTATAATCTCGTCATGAGGCTGAACACTGACCTGTCCTGTCCTGACCGAAGCTTGACCTTTTCCGGAGGTGTTCGCCCTTGTCCTGGCTGGAGATTTGCGTGGGTTTCTTCCTCTGCTTTTCTGGAGTGTTCATTATCTGATTACTCGTTCTCTCTCCAAGCGTACTTGAGATCCAGGCCTTTGTCGTCGAGCTGATTGCCAACTTCGAGTTCTCGCTAAGTTCCGACTGTGCACGAATTCGAAGGGAAATATGCGGTCAGATGATGTTACCCACATTAGAAGGGGAGTTGGCGAAAGGGGCTCAATGTCCTTTGAGGGTGAGATACGCGAGGAAGGAGGACTCTGATTAGCTTCAACAATCCTCGAAATCTTCGCACGTCGAAATGAAGATGTCATGATGGCAAATGTTGCAGTGAAGCAGTTGGGTGGATGGTGTAATTGGTAACATGCGTGTAGTTCCTTTTCCTCACGCGCTACGTGGTTCGAGTCCCGTTCCGCCCCTTCTGGTGGTTATAGCCGTGTTTTGTTCAGTATTTTACATGGAGCCCGTGAGTTCTCCTTATCGTGCTCACCGATCTCAAAGGCTTGCAATCTGAAGGACATCCTGGGCCTGAGAGTTTGGCAGGGCAGATCTGTGCGCAGCTGGGAGCGAGTCCAGACATTCAGGTTGTGGGATGTCTTCGACCTGGATCTGAATTTTTTGTGTGATGCGGGATACGAACGAAAGCTTTACTTGCCGTGAATGAGGAGGAATATGTGGTGATTCACATTTGAGATGATCTTTTCCAATGTGTGAGTGTAGCGGTCCCTGATGAGATAGTCAGTCCTTGTACCAGGGCCATCACCGGCACCGACACTCACTATTCAACCCAGTCATGTGTCAAAACATGCTCCAGCATTCTCACTGTCAGGACTTCGATCAAAACCACTGTCAGTGCTTCAGCGCGAGAATCTATCGTTCGATGTCCCGTTCTCCCAACCTTCCCACAGAAATCTGGCTCGGCATCGCCGTATCCCTTTCCAGACATGACATCGTCCAACTATGCAATACCGATTCCCGGCTGTTGTCGATCCTTCGTCCAATCATCTACCATCGTGTATCCTTGGTAAAACAACTCTCTCCAGACCCCATCGATGCGACGCTTTCTCTCCTCGAGATACTGCACTGGCAAGGGAGGTGACCGAATTGTCGCTGTGTGGCTCGAAAAGATTGGAGGGACCGACCGCCCTTGGATTCGATGTCTCGCCGGATGATCTGGAGCTTTACAAGAGGCCGCGAAAGGAGTCGAGTCTAATCAATCTGGATGCGATGAAGAACATGACTAGACTCCGTTCGCTGGAGCTTGGGGGAAGGGTGTTTGGATCTATACCAGATAGTTTTGTGGCCAGGGAAGAAGAGTATGCTGATTCAGATATGAAGGTTATCGGAGACTTGTGTGAACTCGTGCGAGGGAAGATCCCTCAGGGCTTAGAAGAGCTGGCCGTACGAAATCCATCGACTTGGGAGGGAGATACCGGAATTGGGGTTCCCTCAGACTTCTATGCGAGGCTGGAAGGGTTGAAGGTAATCAAGTGGGAGGGGACGAATGGTGATTCTATCTTTCTTCTTCAGACTGAATGCGCGAGTTGATCACACTGACCTACGTATGGCGTACTTTACTAGGTTCGATGGTCCAAAAGAGCCTACGAAATCTCCTGTCGGCGTCCTTCTTCACGGTACATACCCTCCATCTAGCCGTTCACCATACGACTCCCGAACTCGACTTCACCAAGTCATTCCCTCGTCTCCGCTCACTGACAATCCGAAGCCGACCTGGACATCATGCTCAACGATCTTTCGTCGACTTTGTTCTCGCCCATGATGACTTGACGCGCCTAGACCTCGGCCACACAGATACAGATAACACGGCCACACAGGCATACACGGACACACTTCATACCAAGACGTTCAGGAATCTCAAGTCCTTTTGTGGAGATGTAAATTCTCTGATCGCTATGCTCAAAGCGAGGCTTGAATGCCTTGCTACCCTCCAGAGAGTTGATATTGGAGAACACGTGCTTTACTCCCCACATCGACTCGATGGGTTGGAGGTGTCGGGCGTGCGGTTCGAGATGATTGAAGGGTTCAAGGTGTCGTTTAAGCAGTACGTCGGTGTTGCTGACTTGGAGCTTCTCGTGCGAGCTGTTGAGACGGTGCTTCCTCTCGGTAATGTGCTTAATGTGGAGATGAGACCGAGAAACAGACCATTCGACGGGGTGGTTTTGGAGACTTGGAAGAAGTAACTCTCCTTTCGCCCCGTTCAATCTGTCCTCAATTATACCGTATCTTACCCGACCATCTCTTCATGTTAATCTTTGATATTATGTTGACCAAGTGTTCCTCTCATAAGTTTTTCCCCACAGAAACCTAAGGCAAAGCTCAGTACCTGTGGGTCCATGTAGATCCAAATTCGGTATCCTGGCAACCACATGTACTCTCTGATAATGCGGCCCTTGCTTTATCGCTGCGGCTCACAGCGACATCTTATCTCCAAAGTAGAAACAGCGTAGTGGGCTATATCAGCGAGACGGAGGGACATACGAGTAAATCCAATATATATGAATGGCCTGAATGAGTAACGAAGCAATCGCCATGGGCTGGGGAGTTCTGAGAAGTTGAGGCTATAGATACTATGAGCCACCACCGGATTTATGAATGGGCGTCTACTCCACTTCTCCTGACATCCACGCAATTCCTCATGCAGTACATGTGGGTCCATAGAGGTCCAAATGCGCTATCTCGGAATCGCCGAACCCACACACCTCGGTACAGTAATGGCTAGTCTCTATATTCGCCGAGCCCTTAAAGTTGTCTTCGAGTCCATCAGACACCATTGGTATGGTTCATATCATCAGAATCGGATATCCTTTGTCGTATTCGGTACATGTAAACATACATTTCCTTCCTATCCCCATGTCGCAGGTTTACTAACAGTGGAGTTACTGCGCGCCCAAAATCAAGAAATATAGCAATAAAGATCGACATGTCACGTTAGGTAGTACTGGGTAGGTCTCGATGAGCATATGCAGAGACCGGATGCCATGGTTGGACACACTCACCAACATCCATGCACAATTTCGTCAGTCAACTGATGGACTGAGGTTCTCTTCCTCTGTGATCGCTTCTGCATCCGCCTCGTCCCCACTTTCTGGCTGCTCCGTTTCGGGATAGAGAAGCGGCCTAGAAAGCCAATGTTCAAATGATCACAACAATGGCAAAGAAGCGGAGACTCACCCGATGTCCTCAAAAGAGTCGTCACCACCAGGATGGAATGGGAAGTATTGATAATGGGGGCCAATCGGTGCATTGTTTGTGCCATTAAGACCAGCAACTCCTAACGGGTTAAGATTGTTCGTGTCTTCCTGAACCATACTTCCCGAGTTGCTCGTATCGATCGGGGGGTCATCCTCTGGGTATTGAACGAACGAATTGAACGCGTCGTGGGCTTCTTGCTCGGGATCTTGGGTGGGGTCTGCCGCGATCATCGAAGCTTCAGCAGGATCAAGTTGCTCATTTGAATTCGCTTGCCTACAATTTTTTGAGGAGCGTTGAACTTTGAGCACCGAGAATGGAATGCAGTAACTTGATTCACATACCTCACTTCCTGAAGGTCCATATCTTCAATAGCTTCAGCCTCGGCGTCTGCTTCGTCATCTGCGTCCTCAGCTGCGTCACTCACATCCATCCGAGGATAATCGACTTCTTCTTCCTCGTCAGTCGGGACAGTTTCCATCATCATTGGCGACTCCGGACGCGAGCGAGACACGCCCCCACGAACCCCATCTTTCCCTCCGTCATTGAGATCCAAAAGGCTGGTGTTCAAGTCTTCCTCCCTGGAGTACTCGTTCAGCAAAGGATTGCCCCCGCCATGCTGAGCATTGGGTCTTGTATTCATACTGAACTCCTTGAACGTCCGCTCAGCATCTCCAGGCTGAACCAAGCCGTATCTGTTGTCTCGATACAGCTTTGCCTTGGTATGAAGCAGGCTTCCGGGTATGGGCCAGTAAGGCTGTGTCGTTTCCGGGTAAAGCTCTGCTGCTGCACGTTTGGAGAGCTTTGAGTCCCTCTGACAATTTGATCGACCGGTGCCACCCCGTCTTCCGCGTCGCTGAAGCTCGTCCTCATCATCGTAGATGGCTTCGATATTATTTAATTCTTCTTCGACCTCAGTTGTTGAGCCGGTCTCTTGGCCAGAGTCGTCGTCGCCCTATCGGAATGAAAGGTCAGTCGACTCGTAGAGAGCAAGGCCGAGCAACCTACGTTTCTCGCATTTGGGTGATCGTCTGGCAATACTGGACCTCTCACAATCAACCTCGGATATTTTGTCTTTCTGGTCACTTTCGAAAGCTTGAAACGGCGATTTTTATCTACACACGGAAGAACCGCCGCTAGTCAATACGCCAAACGGGAGTCGGAGACTCAAATAGATAACGAAAAACTCACCTTCCAGCGTCTCCGCTGGAACAGCAAATTGTGTCCCGACTGAATAATCCTCGATCCTTTCCCTGACGTCCTCGAGCCCTAACCGTTCCCAGAACAATTCTACCGACCACTCTGCGAATTCAGAGAAACTGCTTTCGGGCTCCCAACTGTTTCGACAAAGCAAAAAAAGAAAGTTAGACGGGTAGAAGAAAGCCAGCGAGTGTTCGATATGATGTTCCCGAAGGCGAGAGCTGGTACCATGAGAATGGGACGTACGTATTTTCGGACTGGCTATAGTTCAGCCACTAAGGGGCAGAAGAAGGTCAATACGATTGAGCTGCCAATGAGAAAAGCTGAAGATAAACGTACTTTGGTCAAGTACACCTAGTATATAGTAGTTCGAGTCAGATATTCAAGTTGAACCCGTCTCCGATTGTAACAGCAGATTTTCCCGTCCTAATCAATTGGGAGAGAAAGCCAAGTACTCACCCACTGTCCATCCTCCCCCACCTGTGCCGCGAAGATGAATTCTAGAAAAACCACCCAACGCCTCCAGTGAGAGGTAACCTGTCAAACAATATTGTGCGACGTACCGACTTCGTACAAGGTCTCGCCAGAATCATTGGTCAGAGGTGGCGTTGCTTCTCTTGAGTCAGTAGCAGTGGTTGCGTATGAACGTGTTAAACTTTGAGAGGGAGATTTTCGACGGCGACGACGGCGCTGAGGACGACGAGTATTTTCACTCTTAGATCGGTTGGGCATATGCCGCAGATAATGTATAGGGAGTAAGGGAAATCAAGATTTTAGAATTTACTACAGGTCACAGTATGGAAAGACCGATGGACAGTGGATGAGGCGCAAGTCTCCTGGGATGATAGTGGTGGTGGTGTTTGGAGGTTGAAGTTGCGTGACGACTGTGTGACGTGCTTGTCTGCCTTGGGATCGGTCTGAGCCCGAGAATCTTCCGAGCGATGGTGTAATCCGGAATCCGATGGTCTTTTGAAGTTCCAAACGAAAAATAGTAACAAGGTGCAGAAATTCTAAGGCATTGAGATGAGGATACATCTCTATGTGTAAGCTACGGAAATAGCGCTTTGGAAGACATGAACGTAAAACGAATATGAGGCGGATGTCATTGAATAAACGAATAAAACGAAACCCCGCGGGATCCGGACTTCCAACCCCGTTGGCCCGAATTTGGACCCACATGGACCCACAGCAGCCAGACCCCTCTCAGAACTACTACAATGGGTCGCAACGACGGAAATCAAAAGTGATTTAGAACATACAGATGTCGATATTGAACTTAATATGCTATATCTTCCAGCTTGGGCCGGGTCTCTATGGGTACCTTTTCACCCCTCAACCTCATCTCTGCACCAAACATATGTTCAGACGGTAGTAGAACTTTGAGGTCCTCCACAAGGGTCCCCAAGTCGCCAACCCTAGCAGAATACTGCTCAAACAACACTCTATACTCCTCCACCTTTTCAAAGCGCACGAGAGATATTTCCAATGTATCGAGCAGCCCCCCAAGTCGGCGTGCAGAGTACAGATCACGTTCGCCAACATTGATCTTCCTCAGCGTAGCCGGACATTCAAGTTTCGCTTTCATCATGCCGACCAGGGGACCGATATCCCCACAAAAGTGCAAGAAGTTCCTGAATGTCTTCGTGTGAAGGATGGATGCGTACTTTCTCAAAATCGTATTCTTTAAGACCTCGTCTCCGAGGTCTAGATACTTCAACGTGTCGTGTCCGCGGAAGATACCAACGAAAGGCTATTGAAGACAATAACCAGGCCAGCTGCCGATCCGCCGAGAATGGAGGAGGAGGAAACGGTTTGGGTTGTATCAATATCGAGGTAGAGGGTATGTATCGTTAAGAACGAGGCAGAGAGAAGATTTCGTAAAATATTTTCAACGATTGTGCCTAAAATATATCCAATCTGTGAGTTCCTTGTAGACAGGAGACAAGAAACTAACTCGCCTTTTGTTCCCACCCACTTGATGACCTTCAAGCCTTCCAACCTCGCGTAAAAGTCGGAAGGAACCCCAATCCCGGCATCTCCCACCGACGGATTTCGTATAACCAATTCCTCCAAGCCTCGACCAATCATCTATCATCGCCTGCACGACCTAGATGGTTGCCGAATCATGATCAGCAAACTCCAAGACCGAGTCGTCCGCAAGACACCTTGGCAAAGGTCCAAATGTCCTTCCTGCAAGCTCGAGCAACCGAAGTCGATTCGTATTCTTCGTCGCGCTCGCATACAAGTTTATGAAACTCGACTCCAATTCTAGATTGTCTAGCGCTTCACCAGAGCAGGGACTTCGTAGTAACACAGCGACAACTCGGTCACCTCCCGTGCCAATTCAGTGTCTCGCGCATGTAGGGAGGGCGTCGTCGCCATAGCTTGTGACGGGAAGGATAGTGAAACTCGACGGTAGACGAGCGGACGAAATTTCAACAAAAATCGCGAATTGGTGCTACACAGTTTCACAATATCATCTCTGGACAACGATAAAGGGATTGTGAACTAGATTTCTGTCGAAAACTGGAAAAGACTGGATGGCATGGAGGTAGAACGACTCTGGGTCACACTGGGTGGTAATGGCTTCGGTAAGAGCCTCTGGTCTGAGACTGTGTGCTTGAAAACACTGGAGGATCAGATGGATGGATAAGTATAACGACGATTCATGAATTACAGTCACGAATACCTCTCCAGCTCCCAGCGTCTCATACCAGCTCCTGTCCTCCCTCAGGCTCTCATCCCAGTGTCCACGCAAACATCTGTGCTTCTATCCTGATCCCCGACTGCTGAACGGACCTGAATTGTACTAAGAATCCTCCCCACATGTAAACCTCTACCCCTTTTAAGGTTCCCAGATGCAACCTAAACGCCTTCACCCGCCAACTTGCATGTATTCGCTACGCCCTGGATCAATGAGGTTGAGCAAGGCGAAGGTCCAGGAGCACACCGTTGCATGGGCGTCTTCGAAGATCCCGGTTTCAAGTGCGTCTCATGCCGTGTGTATCTGTGTGCGATGGTTTAACGTTGACGTAGCAGGAAGTTTTTTTCGGAGAGTAAAACGGCACAATATCACCGGAGAACATTATAATTCTCGGTCTGCTGATGCGTCAGAAACGTTCGAGGTCGGCTGCCTGAGACGGTGTACGAGGAACAGGAAACGTGAAACGTGATAAGTGATAAATTTGGCTGACCACGCTGCAACTGTGATCATAAATTTGCCGGCGGCACTTGGTCTCTCGGGCCTCACGACTCTGCCTCCTACTATTCCAACCCATTTCCTCTGCCGTTCAACTGGCACTCTTGAGACAGCTAATTTCAGGCAGCTCGTATTACCCTGAGGAGCGCGTTCAAAATCTCATGGATTCTACGGTCCAATTCCTCGAGATTCTGCTGCATACATTGTAATGACCGATTACATCTAGACCGAGGCCCAGGAGGCAATGAAAACGGATCGCCAATGCTTTGTTTGCGTGGATATACCTTGACGATATGCCGTGTTTGAACTTGGAAGGGAACAGCAAGATCATAGGATCAGTTTTTTCTTATGCTGCCAGGTGAGTGTCTTTCAAAAACAGAGCTTGGCATTGTCATCTCCCTTCGACTTGAACTCTGGAACTGATCAGGCCGCTCTCGGATCTGGGCACTTGAAAGCAACGGAATATAGATGATCCATCGGACTGTGGGAGTACTAAACTACCAATCCAACGTTCTGACCCTCAAAACAGCATTACTATCGCTCACCACCTTGGCGCATTGCTTTGTTGATGTTCTCCCTTGACCAAGAAACCAAGACGAGACCTGGGCTCTGGGACAAATTTCTGTTCAAGGAATCTCGCTGAGTAGCGGCTTCAGTCGTATGCGGTGGCTCTGGAGCCGCTGCGAGACTTAGTTAGTACGGAAGACCTCGTTTTAAGTTGGATCACGCTCGCCAGTCAAGTTCTACTCCGTAAAACCCGGTAGCACGGTCGCCCATGCGTCTTCAGACGCACCATCCGTTCACAAAGCTTGATCTACCGACAGCCTGAGGAGATCAGACTCTATATCCACATCTCAAGTCCGCAACAACCATCATTACTATCCATCTTGAACATTGAGTTCATCTGCCATTGTCCTTAGCTGAGCTGATCTTATACATGACGACTGCCGGGCCTCGCCACCAGAACGACATCACATCACAATCCTAGCCATCCACAGTCGACCACTTGTCCACTACACTCTGCCGATTTTTGATATGTTATGACCTCTATTACTCACGCAGATATTCCGAGTTAATCTACAGTACCCGGTGGACAAACCATAGTCGCGGGTTAGTATAAAAACCAATGGGAAGGACAGGGTATCTACTCATACACAATCGTACAGTTTCGAAAAGCTCACCAGAGATTGAACCCCAGCCTCTCCTTCATGTTGAATCTGTGGACTATAATTAGATCCCGGTATATCCGAAGTCCCGGTTCATACTTCCCGCCATTGTATTATGCGGGACAATACATTCGCTACTGTTCCATTCTTCATTATTCTATATGCTCATATGTACAATTTCTATTGTCATCCTTATATGGTAACTCTATTGTGTCTACATGTATATAAGCTCGTAGTTCTCTACCTGAATCTACAGTGTGCTTGAGCTTCTACGTCTCGCCTCTATCTCTCTAAACTCCTCTCTGGTAAGTAGTATAGCTATGTTGTAGTCCTCTGCGCTAGGCGTCATGCCGGCTCATCAGGTTATGGGCCCCGGTTAGCCCGACTACAATGACGAGCGCCTTAATGGCTGCTGTCAGCGACGAGCGCCCCTAGGCCGCTGTCATCGGCTAGCTAGGCTAGACCTGCATGTTGCCATCGACCTCTTAATTGAGTGCTCGATCTATGGCATTGATGTACGTCCTTTGACGACATCGGATCTAAAGGATCCAATGCTCCTCGTTGAGCATAGCGCCTTGATGGCTGCTCCCTGTGTTGATTAGACGCATGCTGATGCTGTCTTTTCCAGATCCAACACCAAACAATCTAACCTCTTACTACCATGTTCGACGTTAAGAAATTCTTTTCCGGTCGCTTCGACGGCACTGGATTCCGCCAGACCTATAGCGGCGAAATGGAAGCTGTTACCAAGGCTCAAGGCCTTTATCGTCATCTTACTGGTGTGGCTAAGAAGCCAACGTACCCTCTGGGGGACATCATTCCGACTATTATGGTCACTCCTTCCCCCGGTGTGGCAGCTACGCCTGCAGCTGCACCTGCTGATTCCGATGAGGAACCTGATCGGGCGGACCCTACTGAAGCCCAGATCACGGCGTACAACACCGCGCTGGAAGCATGGGAGGAGAAGGACCTCCAGCTGATGGGTATCATTCAGTTGACCTCTACGAAGGAAGTCTTTGAACCTCTCAAGGACATGGATGCCGCCAAAGCCTGGTCCACCATCGTCACCACCTACGGCGAACCAACTTTGTCTGCCATCTATGGCGACTTTGTCAAGTTGGTGTCCTTCCGGCTTACCACGAGCCATCCCCAGGCTGGCATCGCCAAGTTCAAACACTATATTGAACGTCTTGCCGAGGTCGGGGTTGAACTCCCCAAGTTGATCAAAGCCCTCCTTCTCATCGCAGCTATTCCTCCCGAATGGGATGCCGCTTCCTCCAAGTCCCTTCATGACTTTGATAGGGATCCTGAGAGCTCCAGCGCCCTCACCGTCGCCGACGTTCATGAAGCTATCATGATTGAATACGAGCGCCAGAACCCTCAGCTTGCCAACCGCCTCTCTGCGGTTAAGCGTGCTGGTAACCGCGAGCCATCTTTTGGTCAGCAGCAGCGTCCACCGCAGCAACGTCAGCAGCGTGGACAGCAGCAGCGTGGCCAACAGCGTCAAACGCAGCAGCAGCAGCAACGTCCTTCTTCGAACCAGAATAACGGTAAGAAAAAGAAGCAGCAGCAGCGTGGTGCCCGCGGTGGTATCAACCAGCATCAGGGTCCCGGCCACGCCGGCGGTAACAATGGTGGTAACAATCGGTCGCATGGTCACTCCCATCTGGCATCCTATGCATCCGTCGTAGCTTCCCCAGCTCCTATCTGTCCTTATTCCTCGATCACCGACCGCAGGGAACGTATTGCGTTGAACGCGGTTAACAACTCCTTGCGCGCCGAGATTGCCAGCGCCCCTCCTGTTCGCGCTATGGGATCACTGCCCCCAGCTCACTTCACCGGTCACTGGGACAAGTCTTGTGACAGCACTGTCCCTCAGCCAGCTGTCAAGAAGAACCCGGCTGCTATGCAGTCCTTCACTGGCTTCAAACCGTCTCAGTCAGTATTTGATGACGTCCGTGAAGCGCGTTCCCTTGCTGACAGACTTGGTGCCCCTAAGACGGCGCGGTATCTCAAACCCTTTGAACAGATCGTCACGTCCGCTGCCAATTGTTCGCTCCAGGATCGTATCTCGAAGCCTGGTTCCTCGTCCAAGTGAGTTCTGGAGGACGATTCGGAAGATGAAGGAACCGGACGTCCTTCTCCTACTTCTTCTAAACGCTCTCGTAGTGTTGATCCTGATGAAGATGTAGAGATGGATTGGGGATCTGACGACGGTATGGAAGACATGACCTCTCTATTCGGTAATGATGTTGACAACGATATTGCCGAAGCTGCAGGGGTTGAGGACGTCCCGGATGACGTCTCTCTTGGATCGTTCCACGATGACAGGCAAGTTCCTTATCTTGACCTGCTTCCCCAATCTGATGCAACCTTACAGCAATGCTCACAACTAGTTGGTATCAGTAGTTCGCGTCGTAGTCGTAGTGATCTGGCATCACTTGTATCATATTGCAATACTATCTCCACCCACTTCGTGGGTTGTACTCAGTGCAAGGGAAAGAAAAGTGTGAACAACGCACAGGGTTGGCTCCTTGATTCTGGTGCCTCCTCTCATTTCACGAATGATATGAATGACTTCGCTGAATATGAATCGCTTGATGGTCCTATCGTAAATACTGCGAATAAGGGCAACCCTATGATGAGCCGGCATGACGCCTAGCGCAGAGGACTACAATATAGCTACACTACTACTTACCAGAGAGGAGTTTAGAGAGGTAGAGGCGAGACGTAGAAGCTCAAGCACACTGTAGATTCAGGTAGAGAACTACGAGCTTATATACATGTAGAGACAATAGAACTACCATATAGGGACGACAATAGGAATTGTACATACGAGCATAATGAACAATAAAGAATAGAACAATAGTGAATGCATTGTCCTGCATAATACAATGGCGGGAAGTATGAACCGGGACTTCGGATATACCGGGATCTAATTATAGTCCACGGATTCAACACCCTATACAGATTAAGGGTAAAGGCACTGTCTTCATTAAGCATAACGTTGAAGGACATGACGGGAGACTTATTGAGCGTGTTTCACGTCTCTATCCTGTCTATTACATACCTCAATTGGACATACGTCTACTATCAATGGGAGAGTTCCTTCAAGATGGTCTATCAATTCGTGGAAACGCGAAGAAGTTAGCCTTCTACTCATCACAGCGACGACAGTCGCTTGTTTCCTACCCTCATATGCCTGGTCAAACCATTTATTGGGTTCACTCGCGGAAAGCATCTGCTGAGTCTTTAATGGCCAAGTCGGTCGTTTACAACGTCGACTACGATATTGAGCACAGACGCTTTGGGCATCCATCGGATAAAGCCCTGAATAAAGCTCAGAAACATACGCAAGGTTTCCCACTTGACCTTAAGATGCCTACTAAGAAGACACCTCTGTGTTGTGGTTGTGCTGAAGGCAAGATGCATGAGAAATCGTTCCCCAACTCTACAACAAGCGCTTCTAAACTGTTTGAACGCATACATTCGGATTTGAAGTCGTACCCGGCTGAATCGTATCACCGGTACAAGTACTACATCTCTTTTCTCGATGACTGCACGTCCTACGTTTGGACCTCCAAGCTCAAGACGAAAGACGAGGCAGTACCCGCTTTGAGAGACTTCCTTACTATGGTCAAGACGCAATTCAATGCTGTTGTCAAGACCTGGATGTCCGATGAAGGGGGAGAGTACAAAGGAGATAAGTTCGATGCAGTACTGAAAGAGTATGGGATCCAAAGGGATCAGAGCATACCGTATACACCACAACAAAACGGTCGTGCTGAACGATTCAACAGGACTATTCATGAGAAGTCTGAAGCTCTTCACTTTGAGGCTTGCATGCCTCAGTCCTGGTGGGAATTCTGCCATGTGCATGCCGTCCACCTCTACAATCGCACTCCTGTGCAACGTTTGAGCTGGCGAACTCCGTTCGAAATGCTTTATGGCGAAGCACCTGATGTTTCACATCTCCGAGTTATGGGTTGTGCAGCCTACGTCTTCATTCCTGAAGATCGTAGGAAGAATAAGCTCGCTCCTCGTAGTGAGTTGATGACTTTCATTGGCTACCAAGATGGGATGAAAGGCTTCCTGTTCATGCGAAGTAATAATTCCATATTCAAAGGTAGCACTGCACTATTTGATGAAACGCTGTACAACAAGTGTCCTGATGCAAAAACTCGTGGCTTCACACCTGTTGATAGTGAACCATTTACTTTGGGTAAAAATCCCAACATTCCTTCGGAAGATGAAGACTCTGATGATGACGGTTTTGATGCTCCATTACCAGATCTCAGACGTCGCTCCGAACCTTCTAAGAGATCAGAACCTCAGGTTGACGAACCTGCAGGTGGCCCTGCGCCAGGGGATGTGCCACTCCCTCAATCTGGTCCTCCGACGCCTCCAGGCGAACCCGCCGTTCCTCTGCCTGCACCAGCAGCGGATGGTCCACGCCGGTCTTCGAGGCAGTGGAAGGGTACAACGCAACCTGGTAACATATTTGGTGAACAGCGGAACCCAAATAGACCCTCAGATATTATTCGCGACTTAGAGAATAAGAATACTTGGAGAAATGTCACTGGAGACAAAGAACCTTCACATCCAGTTGATCGTCCTAGCTCTTTGTGATCTAGGAAAGGCAAAGGTGGTAAAAAGGGGATTCCTGGTCCACTTCCGCCTCTGCCTGCTCCAGAACCCAGTGGAAGCACTGAGTCGCATGAGGAAGAAAGCGTAGTCGAAAGACTGACCCAAGAAGGGGGAGTAGGATTCGTGATTTACCTGTTGAACAATGCCGTTCCAGTCCACGATTCGCTTCCAACGTCCGATACTCCTGATTTCTCTAATATCAGAGAGTGGACACTCCGCGATATTCTAAAGTTGCCTGTTGAGCAACAGAAGGAATGGAAGACTGCTTGCCACGAAGAACTTGAGGCACTTCGTAAGCGCAAGGTCTTCGAACTCTGTGACTTACCTAAAGGTCGCAAAGCCATCAGAAATAGATGGGTCTTCGATGTCAAGTCGAATGGTCACAAGAAAGCAAGACTTGTTGCCAAAGGTTTCTCTCAGGTCGAAGGTGTCGACTTTAATGAGATCTTCTCACCAGTTGTTCGTTATGAGACTGTTTGTATGATGCTTGCTCTCGCAGCTCTCAAGAACTGGTACATCACCTCTGTTGATGTTAAGAACGCCTTTCTTTATGGTGATCTTGTTGAGGAGATTTACATGGAACAACCTGAAGGCTTCAAGGTCAAGGGCCAAGAACGTAAGGTACTACGCCTGCGTCGAGCATTATATGGATTGAAGCAAGCTGCCCTTGAGTGGTGGCGAACCCTCAGCTCGTCCATGGAAGTACTAGGCTTCAAACGTCTGACTTCTGATGCTGGACTCTTCATCTGCAAAGATCCGAAGAGTGGTGAAGTTGTGTATGCGATCATCTACGTTGATGATGCACTCTTCATGGGTCCTAACAAAGCTTTTGTTGACAAGAAGAAAGCCGAGTTCATGGCTCGATGGGAATGCCGCGATATGGGCGATGCTAGCGAGTTTCTCCGCATGAGTATTCGTCGTGAAGGCAATAAAATCATGATTGACCAGAAGGATTATCTGAAGAAAGTCCTTGAACGTTTTGGGATGCAGAATGCGAAAGGTGCTCCTACGCCCTTACCTGCTGGCTATGTGCCAACTCCCAACGATGGTCCAGTCAATCCTGCAATTCGCTCCAAATTCCAGTCTGTGATTGGGTCGCTTCTGTACATTATGCTGGGTACACGTCCTGATAATGCCTATGCAGTTACGAAGCTTTCCCAGTTCTCTTCTAATCCAACGAAGGAACACCTCGATAAAGCTCTGTATATCTGCTGCTATCTAGCTGGCACATCAGATTATTCACTTGTCTACGATGGTGACTCTGATGGAGGTCTTCTTGCGTTTACAGACTCGGATTGGGCTGCTGATCCTATCAAACGCCGTTCGATCACTGGCTACTTCTTCAAGTTAGCAGGCGGCATCTTCTCGTGGCAATCACACACCCAGAAGACTGTAGCACTTTCTTCCACTGAAGCTGAGTATATGGCACTGTCAGATTGCAGTCGTCAAGCTTCCTGGATAAGATCGCTACTCTCTGAACTTGGAATCGACTTAGGTCCTATTCCAATCTGCGGAGATAATCAAGGCTCTATCTTCATTGCATCTAATCCGGTTCAAGAACGCTGAACCAAGCACATCGATATTCAATATCATTACATTCGATCATGTGTTGAAGATGGCAAAGTCGAGTTGTTCTTTATTGAAGGAGTCTATAATCCAGCAGATATGTTTACGAAGAATCTCGGACATGAGAAGTTCTTATGGTTCAGAGATCACCTTGGACTTGAATTCTATTCGTCCACTTGATTCGCTCAGATGCGCTTTTCAGCTGCACTTAGCGAGGGGGTGTGTTGAATCTGTGGACTATAATTAGATCCCGGTATATCCGAAGTCCCGGTTCATACTTCCCGCCATTGTATTATGCGGGACAATACATTCGCTACTGTTCCATTCTTCATTATTCTATATGCTCATATGTACAATTTCTATTGTCATCCTTATATGGTAACTCTATTGTGTCTACATGTATATAAGCTCGTAGTTCTCTACCTGAATCTATAGTGTGCTTGAGCTTCTACGTCTCGCCTCTATCTCTCTAAACTCCTCTCTGGTAAGTAGTAGTATAGCTATGTTGTAGTCCTCTGCGCTAGGCGTCATGCCGGCTCATCACTTCATACCCGCACTCTCTTTGAACAAGATACATACAATGTTTGCCTTACGCACAGGTGCCACGGTATGTGCTCCCGCAAACGCGTCCTTGTCACTGGTCTTGACGAGGTCGTTCAAACCTACAGCTTCTCGTCATGGCCACCCTCGCCGTCGTTACGAACCGGGTATCTGCCATTCCCTTCTCAGAACTAGCACGAGGGCTACCTTCAGACATCACACACGTTGCAATTGACGAAGACACCTCCCATTACCTCGCCTTCAAGCGGGACGGAACTCTACACTCTCGTTACCCTATTGAAATGAACACTGGCATGAACATCTCCGCCATTGGGGTTCGGGCAGCTCCTACCTGTTCAGGCTTGTCGATCGACGACGTTAAGAAGCGTGAGTTTGCCCTCCTTGCCTCCAACTCCCACTCCCACGGCGACTTACCAACTGACACTACCTTCCTCCCCTCTTTTTTTGTCGTGCTACTTAGTCGCAGGATGGCCTGCCATAGAAAAGCACGCCAATGACAAATGGGGCAAGGGATCTCGTAGGGTACTTACCAACCCTGAAGAGGTGAGTCAAAAAGATTCTAATGTGTAGGGAATATTACTGACATTGCGTCTGTCGGTTTGTTTCAGTACCCGGATCGTGCTGCCTTGCTCTGTGTTACGGATGAGGTTATCCAAGTCAAATCGACAGGTACATCCCCATATACATTCCCAATATAGCGGGGTCTCTGAGCTCACCCGGAACTGACCCTACAGGTCATGATTGCCAGACGCGCCAGACCACCTCCAACGGTGCCATCGTTGGTACGACTGGAAAAGTCACGGTTTCGGTCGAGCAAGGATTCAGTTCTGAGTCTTCTTACACCGTTACGAGTATGTGTGACCCCAATCTGGGCTACAAAGGTCGCGACTCACCTTTTGCGTAGAAGCGACCAGTTTAGGAGTCTCTAACACCGTTAGTGTCCAGCTTGGTCTTCCAGAAATTGCCGAAGTCTCGGCGTCGTTCACGGTCAGCGCTGAGGTTACCAATACCAACTCCCACTCGTGAGTACTACGGCCTACTTTGGGCTCGGGCTCCTATCACGATGTGAGAAGTGACTGACACTATGCGTTGTTTGTTACTCCAATCAATACAGATTTGGTGAAACGTTCAACGACAAGAGTACCTTTAAAGTTAAGCTGGACGCCCCAAAGGGTGAGACGTGCAAGGTGGTCGTGAGTACCAATTGTCCTGCGCGAAATGTGTCTCATGCTGACGTCTAATACCACCTTACCGTTATCAAAGCTAAACTCCAGGACCTGTCGAATACAAGCCCAGGGAAGTATTCGTTACATCGCCACCGGTTGGGTTTGGTTCAACTATCACTCCGCGGTCAGCTTTCACCGAGTTTTAGTTACTGATGAGAAGTGAATGATCTGACCTGAAAATTTTTGGACTCATACAGACGAAAGGCCACTACAAGTGGGCAGTGAACATTAACAATGCCGTCCCCGAAATCGACGACCGTTCTGATTTCTTGGACTTCAAGGGTGCGGTCCAGGCAAACACGGCATTAGATTATGATGTCCAGTGCTCTTAAGTTCACGAGGATTACGTTCTAAATAGATAGAACACTCGGATGAGGCAGAATTTCAATGGATTGGTCCGTGCTTTGATATGGCTTTTATTTTTATTTTGTTGTTACTTATTACCCACGCGTTGTATGCAGTAGTAGTTGATCGGTGTGGTATTTATTTATTTTCTCGGCTTTTTACGACCCCAAGCTTATCGAGACTTACATGAACTCACTGCATTTTCATGAAGGTCCAGTCGGACTCTGAGATGCAATCCATGATGGTTATAGATATAAGAGCCTACTCACCCGGAGCGCGAGCAGATGCCAGAATTACGTGCTTTATAAGTGAGGAAGACACATGCACTGGAATCTCAACACCTCCGCACCGATGGTGGTTATCGAATTTGAACCCATATGGACCCATCTGCCGTATATCATAACTCAACCCACTCGTCTTGGGCAGCTTTACTGAAAGCTACAAAAACTAACGAGTATAACTATATACAGACCAAGTCCGCGACAAACGGTAACGATTACTATATTACAGATCAGCGACGATAACCTTCGCATATCTCCTTCAAGGCCTCTCCGCCGTAGATTTACAACGCTCCGAAAGACTTCGTCAATCTTTTGTTATCGCCCGCTTCTCCAATTGGTACTCCATCTAGAAGATCTTTCTCGCGAAACACCAATGCTGCAGCCACATAACTGTCAAGACTACCGCTGAACGTTTTTCGAAAATTCCACGCCGTGATCACGAGTACCAATAGAAGCCACAGGATGAGCGTCACATACGCGCCAATGGCAAACGGCCTATTGCGAGTATAAACAGCGACCGGCCTCGGAACCTGCGCGGGAAAAACGAGACTGCTATCCCTCGACAAAACCCCAGTGGCTCCCGTGTAATGTGTGACCGAACCCCAGAGACCCTCTGATATGTTCGTCGGGCTTAGTTGGGTGATTATAGTACCTCTCTCGCTGCTTGCCAGATACTGGAATCCCAACCCTCGTATGACTGACCCTTGACGGAAGTTACCATCTTTAGTCTTCGGGTCGCCCAGTACGTAGAACGAGGCAAACAATGGATCCAGTAAGGGCTCTGCACCAGTGGACTCGCTGGAATTAAACAGCGTCTGGCGAGAGAACCCGGTAAACGTGCGGTTGGGTCCAGAAACAACTGCAGTTCCAGTGGTAAAAATGGAGTTACATTGAATGAGAGCCCGACTGGAATAATCGGTGGCGGAGTATTCGAACTCGTAATATGCGTAGCCAACGTTCTCGGACTGCGCTTCGTCGTGACTTTTGCTGAATGCCAAGGCCCAAGTGGCGTTGTTGCACAGGCTCAATGAGAATGATTTGAAGCCAGATTGGCCATTGAAATTCTGATCACTGAACAATACATCTGGTGGGGCCCCGCCGGCGCGATAACCAAAGCGTGAAAGGCAGAAGGGACTCCATGAGGAAGTAACATTGCTGATGTCCAAGCCCGATGAAGCAATGTCCACGGGGGCACACGATCCTTGTAGATGAAGCCCTGGCAATGTGGCGGTCGCATTACGAATGTCCCCCGCAAAGAAGAACTCTCGCGGCTGAACTGAGGCGGCCATCTCGGTGGACCCGACGGGGAGGAAGACACTGGTGTTGTAGATGTCTGTAACGGAGGTCCCCGTTGTCCACGACCCCATTCCTACTCCTGCCTGGGTGTACCCGTCGACCTGCTGCATCCTTCTGAAATTCGTGGTACTGGGTTGGATTTCAACGTTCTCTATGACCTCCACTTGTCGTACTTGATAAGCACGGCGCAGTATAAGGGGATTGACAAGCCCAACGATACAAGTGATCGCATAGAGAACAAATGTCAGCGATGGCCGGGTGGATGATTTGTATGAATCCATTATTGTTGTGATCATGCCTACAGGCCCTTTCCACTTCTGGTCTGCCAGCCAGAGGAGCTCCTGCCTGGAATACAAGCATGTTAGTATCGAAAGATGCTATTGGTATCAATTTATCAGCCCAAAGCAGCGCACTCACCAGCTCCTAGGGGCACTACTCCGATACTGAAGCGCGGAGACACCAACCCGGCTCAGATGCATGCCCGTGATTGGGGTATGGGCCATTGCGAACACCGTGAGGAGAAGGTCGGGCAATGTAGTCAAAGCCCAAGGTGGACTCGGACTCCGATTGCCATGCCGCACGGCTCCCTCCAATAGCAAGAGTATGCCGATGATATAAACCACCCAGATACTGATCAAGATGAGACTGAGAGGGAAGATCTTTCGCTCGAGTGGAGTGTTAATGCTATCAACCTCTTTATCATCCGAGTGAGGGGAGAGTGACCGACGCAAGGAGGGAACGGATGACATGTCGAAGAGAATAAGGGATGTGTCCACCTGAACCCTCTCTGTGTTCTAGACTCTATAAGTACAAAAGTATATGTGTGCGAATGTCTAATAGCAACGATCAATCAAAATTCATTTGCCTGGATATAAACCCCTTCATGCGCTCACACGGAAGAGCAATGCACCTCTTCAGGAATAGTGCAAAGCCAACCCACAGATTAATTTGGACCTACCTATCTGCGCGCGCGGTTAGGTCTTCAGAAACTGGAGCTAGAACCATCTACCAACCCAATTGGTACGGAGGCATAGATCAAAGTGAATGTCAGTTGTAATGCAAGTAAAATCTTGGTCCCGGCGTACGTTAGTAGAGCACACGAGGCACATTTCACCTTGAATAGCAGATGGATGTTAAGTTCAGGAATTAAGATGCGAGTCGGAGGTCCTGTCAACTTGACCCATGCTCAGGATGACTACTACTATGCACATTAGGGCTCTAGTTTCGATGATCTGATGGACTTTCAACCTTGAAGGTATTGCAATATTAATCTACACGGTACGGACAACCTTGAACAGCGGCGCTGAGCAAAGAATGTTCCAATTGAAGCCCAGACAGTGGCGCCTCATCTGCAGACGTTTGACACTAGTAATTTCGTTGTGATTGATTTGTATGCTAGCCCGATATGATGGCGCAAGGACTTCGAGACCAGGTCATCTAATGGCATACAGCCACAAGGACGCCTGTCGCGATTGTAGCGTGGCTGATAGTAAAATAGGCCGCGTCAGATTCGGGCTCTGGAGTCTGTTTTATCTCAGAAGGGTGTTGACGCGCAAGTTCCATGTTGGCGTCCCCGGGTAACGGGAGAAATAGAATGTAGATCGTAAACGTAGTAACCGCACTAAACGAGCGGGGCGTATCAAGGCAAGCAACAGGGCGATAAACGCGCGGAATACAAATTGCAAGTCAACTGCCTAGGCTGTGAGCGGCACATGCACTGGAATCTCAAGTTTCAACCCATCCATACCGATGGTAGGTTGTCGAACATGGACCCATATGGATTCACCTACCATATATATCCGCCTGCCATATATGTCACAACTCAGCCCACTCAAGTTCAGTCCTGAGCAGCTTTACTGAATCAAGACTTTGCATAATTTGAAGAACACGTACAGACCAAGTCTACTGCAATACACAGAAACAATTACTGTACATATCCCAGATCAGTGACAATAGCTTTCAGGTATTGTTATTTCCTTGACCTCTCCGCCGCAAATCTTCAGTGCTTTGAAAGGTGCTGTCAATCTTTGATTACCATCCATTCCTCCAAAAGGTACCCCCTCCAAAAGATCTTTCTCGCGAAACACCAGTTCCGCAGCCACATAGCTGTCAAGACCACCGCTGAATGTTCTTCGGAAACTCCACGCCGTGATCCCAAGCACCAATAGAAGCCACAGAATGAGCAACCCATACGCACCAATAGCAAACGTTCTATTGCGAGTATAAACAGCGACCGGCCTCGGAACCTGTGCGGGAAAAACGAGGCTGCTATCCCTCGATAAAACCCCAGTTGCTCCCGTCGAATGCGCGATTGAACCCCAAAGACCCTCTGATATATCCGTCGAATCTAGTGGAGTCATTATGGTTCCGCCCTCCCTCCCTGCCAAATACTGGAAACCCAGCCCACGTATCACAGACCCCTGACGGAAGTTACCGTCTCTGGTCTTTGGGTCACCCAATATATAGAAAGAGGCGAACAAAGGATCCAGCAACGGTTCCGCACTAGTCGATTCACTGAAGTTATACAGTGTCTGGCGGGAGAACGCAGTAAACGTCCGGTTGCGTCCAGAAACGACTGCAGTCCCGGTGGTTAGAGTGGAGTTGCATTGAATGAGAGCCCGACTCGAGTAGTTGGTGAGGGAGTAGTCGAATTCATAGTAGACATAGCCAACGTTCTCGGACTGGGCCTCGTCGTCACTTTTCCCGAATGTCAAGCCCCAACTGGCGTTGTTGCACAGGCTCAACGAGAAATTATTGAAGCCAGATTGACCAGTAAAATCTTGATGGGCTGGTGGCTCTCCGACATAATCAGGGATGCGTGAAAGACAGAAGGGTCTCCACGAGGTGGTGAGGTTGCTTATGTCCAAGCCCGACGAAGTGATGTCTATGGGGGCGCACGATCCTTTCAAACGGAGTCCGGGTAATGTCGCTGTCGCGTTGTCAACGTCTCCCGCAAAGAAGAACTCCCTCGGCTGAAATGAGATACCAGCCATGTCGGAAGAACCCTCCGGGAGAAAGAGACTGGTATTGTATATGTCTGCGACGGATGTCCCCGTTGCCCATGACCCCATCCCCACCCCCGCCTGGGTGTACCCGTCGACCTGCTGCATCCTCTTGAAGTTGGTGGTACTAGGTCGAATTTGAACGTTCTCCAAGACTTCCACTTGTCGTACTTGATAAGCTCGGGTCAAAATGATGGGATTGAGCAGTCCAACGGCACAAGTGGCGGCGAAAAGGACAAAGGTTAAAGATGCGCGGGTGCGTGAACGAATCGAGTCGAGCGTCGATGTGATCATGCCTATGGGTCCTTCCCATTTGTGGTCCGCCAGCCAGAAGAGCTCCTGCCTGGAAGCCAAAACATGTCAATATCGAAAAATACTATGATTGATCAGCCCAAAGCAGTACACTCACCAGCTCTTGGGTGCACTACTCGAGTGTTGAAGTGCCGACACCCCAATCCGGCTCAGATGCATGCCCGTGATCGGGACATGAGCTTGTGCGAACACCGTGAGGAGAAGGTTGGGTAATGTGGTCAAAGCCCAAGGTGGGTTCGGACTTTGTGTGCCATGTCGTACGGCTTCCTCCAATAGCCAGAGGAGGCCGACGATATAAACCACCCAGACGCTGATCAAGACAAGAGTAAAGGGGAAGATCTTTCGTCGAAGTGTGGTGTGAGCACCATCAGCCTCTTTATCATCCGAGCGAGGGGAGATTGGCCGACTCAAAGAGGAGGTGGATGGCATGTCGAGGGGAGAAAGTGATTGATCCACAGGATGAGCTGTCTTTGGTCCCGGCCTTTCAAGTGTGAAAAGGCCTCGTAAACCTATGTGTGCGAACATCGAATGGCAACAATCTATCAGAATTCAGCTCCATAGATATAAGCCCCTTCGTGTGCTCACACGGAAAGGTAACGCACCTCTTCAAAGTTTGAGAATAGTAGTCCAATTTAGACATATCTTACGGGTGCGGTGTTGGTATCTTGAGAAGCTGGAGCTGGAATTACCTACTAGCCCAATTTGTATGGAGGCACAGGCCCAGAATGAATACCGATCGTGATGGAGATGATCTCGTAGTCGAGGTGCACGTTAGAGCACATGAGGTCCGAATCGTACGTTGAACAGCAGACGGATTTTAGGTTCAGAGATCATCGATCAAAACGCGAGTCAAAGGATACATCAACTTGACCTATGATTAGGACGGCTGCTATGCATACAGGAGGTACAGCTTTGATGACTTGATGAAAGGTGAATGGCATCGCGATATCAATCGCACAACCTCCACCCAGAACTAGTCGGAGTGATCCTCCGCAGAATGACGATTTCCCGTTCCGTCATTGAGCAAAGATCAATATGAATGAGGATATTGGATAGTGAAATGACAGTGCACTACCTGCAGAAGTTGGACACTGACAGTGAGATTGTGGTGATTGGATTGCGTAGCCCAATAATAGGGGGTAAAAAGTTTGAGGCCATATCTTTTCATGTTATACACGGCAAGAAGGCTCGTAGCGATCGTAACACGACCGACAGTAAGGAAGATTCGGACCAAACAGTCGGTGGAGGCAACGTTAGGTATGCGAGTGAAGTGTTGGGGTCGAAAGAGTAGGGGATTTTATGGCATAGATTGTGAACCTAGTGGCTATGAACGGCAGCAGCGTAAGGGATAGGAAGTTTAGGAGCTGAACGTTTCGGACGCGGGCGTTGAAGCGGTTGCTTAGCATACCTGGATATCAACACCGCTGATTCGAGCTATAATCCAGATGACTGAATGAGCTGGATGTGACCGCCAAAGAAGTTAGGGGTTCACCATGGTTCGTTGATTCGTGGTATAAACGGGTCGATGAACCGAACGAACTTCGGTAGTGGTTCCAGCAGTCTCAAAATCCTCGAGCCTCGATGCGCACAGTGAGCACCGGATTTCAATGGTTACTAGTTTAAGCAGTTCAAGCAAAGGATGTACTCGAACTCGTCTTGACGTACCAAAAGCCCGACTGCTATTGATGCCCTCTCTCTACTTCCGAATTGTACCAGCTTTATTCACGCGCATTGAACGAAAGTAGAACACTAGACAGTTTGGATGCTCGCTGCGTGGAACTGGACGGTTCTGTCGCCTCTTCTATTGATATCCAGTTGCAAATAAGAGCCTTGCATACCGTAGCTCGAGCTTCCAGAGTCCTCCGAAGTACTAGACCGAAGTTGATGTCGAGTATTGGATATTGTATTGTAGAGAATCGTAGCTTGATATTTGACGGACCGGAATGGCACTTTGAGAACCTCTACAGCAAGTCGTCGAAATTCAAGAACATCCAGTTGATCAGGACGAAGCCCGAATGACAGAACGACTATCGTGATCACAAGTGACGACTGGAATGGTGGCGGTAGTGGTGATGCTTGGTAGTGAGCTCGGTCGACGGTATTCAAACTGTGTGAGACAGAGCCGGTTAGTCCGGGCCCTTTCCGGAACTAGACTGAAAACGCACGGGCCTCGATATCACTTGATCGAAAAAGTTGCTGCTGTACAGTCATTGTCAATGACAATGTCAATGTCAACATCCAAGGACCCCGGGCCCCAGTTCTTGTACTGATGACGTTCAGCTTCGACTCTCTTTACACCTCGCAACTTCGTCCTTCTCCTTTGCCTTCAAATCCTTCATGCACCCTCGCATGCTGTCATTCTCAACTCTCTCGTCATCTGCCGCCTACCGCCTACCGCCTACCGCCTACCGCCTACCGCCTACCACCGCCCCGCCTGGCGCCAATTCAGTACAAACTACCAACAGGATCGAATATAGCACCCTCGTCAAATGATGACAACGTAGCAAGGAACATGTACAGGACGGCTAAGAGGGCTGATACGACCTACCCCGAGGAAGAGAGCTGCGGGACAGGGATGTATGGATGATGGGATTCGCTTGCTCTGACACGATAGAGATCCACGAAAGTTGGGCGATGATTCTGAAGATGGATGGTGAGTGCTGTAAAACTCTACTTTCTCTGGTTGACTCTAAATCTGGTGGTGAGCGTAGCACAGAGTTCGCGTCTTTATGCGGGTGCCGGATGGAATATTCAAATGGCTGGCATTTGACCATGATATTCGTGTTCCCTACGCCAGCACTATCGGGATCTCACCAACACAGACTTCACGACCTCTCTGACGTATCTCTTAGGGTTATATCGCCACACTACCCTTTCTCGCCATACAGCCTGGCGTCGCCTCAGTTTGTTGGGTTGCCAGTACTCCGGCCTCAGGGGGCTCATGCATTGGGTACGATGCACTCCGTACTCGAGAGCAGTACTTGAGATGCTGAAGCATTCGTGTTCTATTTCCCATTTATCTAATGCCTCTTTGTCCGGTTCACGGCAAAAGAATTCTACGTTGATAGAACCAACTCAGGGCGTATGAAACGAGTCGTCAAACAAATTCGCGATCTCAGTACTGATGCGCGACCAGGATGATTACGTGTCAGTTTCCAAGGTGCCCTTTCACGGGACGTTGAGTGGCGTTCATCCTGTCGCCATCTATACCAGAGGCTTCAAGCGTGACCTTTAGTTCAGACAGCGGCTCGCTCATCCTCAGAGAAGCTGCCAGCGATAGACAAGAGAGGGAAACACAACATATAGATAGATAGATAGATAGGTGATACATACACGATAGATATAAAGCAGGTTCTCAAATATAATCTCGAAAGGTGTCGAACAGTTACTGATAAAAGACAAGGATGACACTACCGTGAGATCATCCGAGTAGTTGTGAAGCTCTGGGTCTGAAGTCAGCGTACGCTCTTGGAGAAGATTTGGAATGTACGTACGAGAATACCCACAGGTTTTGCGGGTTGTTGTAGGTGCCGTGGGTGTACGCAAAACGGACTGGATTAGTGGAATGATGTGGTGAGAAGACTGGCATCATTAGGTCATTCCCGTACTCACACTTGGGGGGCTCTGATAGATAGGCTGTGTGTCGCGTGAAGTTAGAGGTAAGGAAAAGCAAGCGCATCAATAGAACTCACCTATAGGTTTGTTTTCGTCCAACCAGCTCCAAGCTGTATCCAATGAGGTAAGATGGTGTCTACAAATTATGTTGCGGGGTCTTACCAGTACGCCAGTTGTGCCTAATCGGGAAGAGGTAAGATCAGCCCCTGACGGTCTGTGCGTGATATGGTGAGATGAGGAAGGGTATACATACCTGATGTTCGCTGATACAAGACTGGCGGGATGTGATTAAGTTGATCGAAACATTAGGTCGCGCAAGGATCGAGACTCACAGATCCGGAGGGGCCAATGGATCCTTCATAGCCACGTTCAACATAAGAAGTAGCTTGAGTTGAAGTCGAGACTCACATTCTTCAGCCCGGCAGTCTTGATGTCGCCGTCTAAATCGACCCAATCCAGGACCTGATTACCAGCCATCCCTAGAGAGAGTGTTTGGACAATTAAGCAAGGGTAAAAAGACTCGCACGAAAGCTCGAACCTTTGAACTCTATGTTCTGGCCCGGTCTCCCTCCAAATACCGCGATCTTGGTACTCAGTCTTTCATTCATGAGAGTGATAAACGTTGCACAAGTTGAGGCACAATTTCCTAGAAAGTGATCCGGTCAGTCGTCTAGATTATTGCCAAGGTTGATCGTCTCACCATTTCCCACTAAAGAGACAATTCAAGTCCGACTGGATCAAGAATAGGGCTATTCAGGAAGGACTTACCAATGGCGATGTTGCTGTAGGCCGTGATCAGCTAGCTGCAAAGAGGGGACGAGTTGGCCGGCATACCTTGGGTCGAAGGGTGGCTCATCGGGTACAGTTTGGGAGAAAGAAACAGTTTCACAGGTGTCCTGACAGAGTCCGAAAAGACTTTCAGACTGAATGAGAATTGAGACAAATCTTCAGATACGCACATGAAAGCGTTGCGATGTAGGGTCGCTCACGCCGTTGATGGTGAATGGCTGCGTTGGATCAATGTAGTTGTAATTTGATGGCATCCGGGTCCCATTCAAGAATGCCCCTGCATTTCCGAGACGGGGATAGATGAAAGGTGAGAATATACAAGGCAATGGTCATGCCTTATTGAACGTACATTGATCCGCCGAGTAGAAGCTCAGATTGCCGTGGATCCCGAGCGCTATATTAGCAGCGACGAGCCTCTTTGCGAGTTCGTTTCCACGAATGGAGGAAACAAAACCACTGTCAAAGAGAGAGGTCAGATGTGCGCGCCAGAGATAAATTTACATATCGTACGGATAGCCAATTTTGGCACCAGCGAGATATTGGAACAGAAATTGTCCCAGGCATACGAAGCCGCCTACAAAAGCACATCAGGAAAAGGGAGCGAACCACACTGTAGCGATAACGAACCTCCGTTGTTTGAGACATCAATCAGAAGACGCGTTACTCCCGCTGCCTTGAATGCATCGATGGCGGCTACAACATCAGCTTGGAAGTCATCAAAACCAGTGTCGCCGTCTGGGAAGAATGATCCGACAAACATCTACAGCACGGCACGGCGATGAGGAATATGAAGCGTGAGAAGGATTTCAACGTACCACGCCCGTCTTTCCATCTGGAAGGATATAGTTCTTTAAGACATCGCTGCTTCCCGCCACTAGGGGGAGTTTTGGGCGGAAAGGACCAGGCAGGACAATGTTAACTGTGTGCGCCTTGTCAATGATAACACCTTTGGGTTCAAGACGCTTGCGAGGGACAAAGGAAGCCTGCAATCTTCTATCCTCTCCATTGGTTAGAGGGCCGGCGGCACAATTGTTGGCCCAGCTAAAGGCGGTCGGTTCAGTACCGGTCCGCAGTTCTGGATCGGACAAGTGCTTACTATGAGTCCTTGTCGGTGAAAGAGAATCCCAAGAATCTAGCAAGATAAGGGACCGTGACGGTCTCTTCAACCTTAGTGTCGAGTGGGGTCAGCTTGAGTTTGAGAGATGTACGTTCTACACCGGTGGGGCCCGCTAACAATGATAGTTTAGCACGATTGACTTGTGAATAAGGTGCCCATACCTAGATCCCCTAGTCTCTGTGAGTAATCCTCATTTGCGATCCTATAGTTCGAGAAAACCGAGTTGACACGGACGCCATGATCCAAAAAGTTACCGGAAACGGTCTTTGCGATGAAATCGACGTAGTCATACGGATCCTGGTCTTCGATCGCGGTGACTTTTGCGCCAGCGAGGCGAGTCCAATTGAACCCAATTGACTCAAAGTAGCCTGTATACTCATCCCCCAGAAGGGAGATGAACTCGACAGCATCGGGAGCAACATATATGGCCTCTTCGCCATTCTGTTCCAAGGAAACGATCGGGGTTGGAAGAATATTTTGGAAGTATCCGAGACAGTCTGGCAACCAGCCTGGACATCACGAGCATTCCACGTAAGCATGGATTTATGTAGCGAAGTATGATGAGAACTGAGTACTGACGGGTGTGGCCATCGTTGAGTTGCGTCGTGAAATCAAACAGATCCTTATTGAAATCATAGTCGGTCTATCGGTGCGGAGATTAGTCGGGTATGGAACGCGAGTTTATCGTCAAAAGACTTGCCTGGTATGAGGTGGTGTTGAGCCTGTTCAGAGCAGCGCGAATATTGATCGTCGACTCCTGAAAAGGTGCCGGAGAGTCCAGGTAATAATTCTCGAATGTGTAGAAGTTGAAAACCCGAGATACGGTGGTCAAGACGTTTTGGCGGAGGGTTTCGTTGAACGGGAAGGACTTTTCGCAAGCGAGAGCATCGGAGGGGGGTACGAAGTTTTTCCCTGCGATCTTTGTGCATGGATCCGCCGCTGGTGCAGCGCCGACTCCACACAACAAAGCCAAGGCTAAGAGAGACAACGAGGCGAATTGAAGTGAGGGCATCTTTTGGACCGATTGGACCATGGGGTGCACTTGGTCAACTTGCTGATACTTATACTTCTCGAGCAGAATGAGAAGACATAAATTCGGAGAACGATATCTTTGGCCATTCGGGCATCAATCTAGCATGCGGAAACTTGAAAGGGTGTGACTGTAAGACGAACAATACAGACGCTGATGAGACAGACCAAACGTTAGTATGTATGCCAAAGAGGCAATTTCGAATGATGACCTTGTACTTGAAACAGCGGGTAACAGTTCGGTGCTTTGGAATTTAAGGGGTTCCTGAAAAAATTTTGAGAGGGGCGTTCATTCGACCTGATTCGACTTGATGAAAAATCTCCGAAAACCGTGGCAAGGTGACCGCGATGGCTCAGTAAATGTATCGGAATATTCTCTCATCACTCTGTGGAGTGGTAACAATGTGGCTGACCCTTGACCTCCCGAAACGAAATACGCCCTAATACACCTAAGGAAGCCGTGAGCTGGCATAGGAACGAATGACGCGGCGGAACAATTTACTTACAGGGGGTCAGCATAATACATAAAAGGGGATTTAATAGAACCGTCCGTTAGTCAAACCCAGGACACTACGGCACAGTGCACCTACAGCCTGGGTTCTGGAGAATTAGTTCGATTGCCGTACCATCCGTTCGTGTATTAGACCAGCTCTCACGACATCTGTAGTACAAGGACATTGCATACAGCTCCATATGCATCCTGCAGCTTACTTTGAGCTTCTTTCGAGGAGCGAGGAAGTCCACTTTTGACACAAAATCAGGCTGAGAGACAAATACGAACATGGCGTTCAAGAGCAAAAAACGATCGTGGCTGTGAAGCGTGGATGAAGGTCCGAAGAGAGCGCCGGAGACAACCGAAAATTCGATTCTACCTCGAACATCTCGAGAAAACGCGAGAAATACGTGCTTATCTTGCAGGTTCCTAGTCCCGAGAACAAGTAGAGTCATATGAACGCTTACTTGTAAGCTTCCTCTAGTACAGAATACTCTTGAGGTCAGTGGGACAAAATCAGAACCTATACAACTTCTCGTCATCGAGGCACGGTACATACGCCAGGGCTAGCTCCTTTATTTTATATGGCCGGGTTTTTCACTACATGTTCGTTTGGGAGGCTAAAGGTCAGGCTTCATCTTACAGCTCGGTATCGAAAGTGGCATTGGCCGTGGGTCCGAATGATACATTTCTCCATGCCAAACCGTCATTGGCCATAGTATTTATTCATGGCGTGGAACATTACTTGGCGCGAGGGAGGAACGTCGAACTCTCCCATCAAAAGATCGGGAAAAAGGTAGATCAGTGACTCTGAGTGTCAATTGTAGGTCAATTGCCCCCGGAGGCTCCCCTTGATTGTTCCTATGATCAATGAAAGGATCTTGAGCGATACAAGTTCACCTGTGTACGTGAAGGAGATACGTGAAGGAGGTACGGTATGAGCAACGGCCTACTCCGACGGATTAGATATCACAATTTTTGGAATCTCAAAAATAAAGTAAAGAGGAAAAAATCAGGCGATAGCTAGCCTGAAGCAGCACTGTGTGCCTGTGGTGGACTTACAGGAAGATACGAGATAAGGTGAGGTGAGACCGGAGGATGAGGTGGGGGGTCATCATTGTGGCGCCATCTGGCAGCTGTTAAGCACTGTGTGAATACCTCCAGAGCGCTGTCGCCTGCCTAACTTGCCATTCCTACCAGACATCTGTACAACAGTTCGAGTTGTGACAGTGCTCAGCTTAAGACGGCAGCTGAGCTGAAGGAGTCTAAGTATAGTCTGGCCGTAGTACGAACAAATCCTCTCCGACGTCTGAAGGCTGTATGACTGCGGGTACTGTATGAGAACAAAACATTCTTACGAACCTCAATCTCAGAGTTCATTAGAACTTTTGATGTATTCAAGAACAAACCCCGCAGCTACAATGATTTCGTTGAAGGCACGGTTACAACCCGTTATCAGAAACCGTGTGTGTGTCGCTCTTCAATTGGTGAGCCGATTATCAATGCTGCCCCTAACGTGAGAGAATTCCACGGCGCGGAAGTGAATGAATCCAGAGCTTCGCCCCTTGTTCAATTTTGAGAGGGAAAGACGGAGGTACTCCATCGACTCAGGTAAAAAAAGGTCGTATCATACAAGGGATGGACCCTTTTCCGTGTTCAATCACGGGTACCTACAAAACTACAGGCAGAAAGATCTTTGAAAGGCCAATCGGTGAGTCAGAGTTAACATATCTGGTAAGTTGAAAGTATCTTTGGTTGAGGTTGTGACTCCACTACGGAACCAGTCGTTCGAGGGCAAGACCCTGAAAGCTCACCTTGCCCATCCCTGGGTGTATATCCGTTGATCGCTCTGTTATGGCCCAAGAGACATTGACACACGATCTGATTTGATGCTAGGAAAAAGTGTACTTGAGCGGAAGCCCTTCAAGTAGGTAAAATCAAAGAAGCCTGGCTATCATTGTACAGTGACGATTAGATTTCTCGTCGAGGGTCCGACTCGGACTCGACCAACCTTGGACTGGATCGCCAGCACTGTGGGGGAAACAACGCCCATGACTCTACGAGCCGAACGAAACACGAACTTGGGCCACCTTGCTGACCGCATTCTCCTCAGTAACACGGCAGACAGGGAATACAGAGTCTCGCGGAAACGGGCCGACTGACTCGCCGAAGCAAACATTACGTCCCATCACTCAGGCTCTCCAGTGGGAATAAACCAAACCTAAATCTTGCGCTCGTACAGCCTTGGTAAATTAGTGCAACCCAAGGGTACCGGTATGCCCGAGGAACTGCGAACGGTCAGGAGTTCAATCCCTATACCGGATGGTACTAAGGAAATAACGCTTCGGGAACAAGCCGGACTCTCGAATCTTCCTGTATGAAACACCTGCTTCCAGTAAAAAATAAATAGAGCGAAAACATCGGCGTTAGTATGATCGAATCCTTAGTTTGAAGCCCCTATTGATATGAGAATTTGATCGAACAGAATACGTCGCGTACAGCTACGGAGAAGAGGGTCCACATCTCCGCTCGATGAATTCACCAGGATTGGGTCTACTGAGGAGAGACCTTTCGGTACTGGCTACGTTCCAGCTCAAGTTGCGAATGAGAATCAGTAGTGAAAACTTTGAAGAAAACCTCCCCTACAAAACACCCATCTAAAGTTTCATGAGCTGTCGGCAATAGGTCTAAATTCAGCGAAACTCATCAGAAACAACTCGCCTAAGAGACTCGATGCCCTCCTCCCGATGAATCCCAAGTTCGAATATCCTTGTCCCCGAAAAACATGGACCACATGTACCTGAGAACCCGACGGCTTCCAAGCCCTCGAAAATTGTTTATGCTCGGATTACGGGCATTAAACGGCTCCGGAATCGGGTAGGAGTTGATTCTATGCGAAACAAGAAAGAGGCTTTGTCCTCAACCTGTAAGCTTTGTATGCCTATTTCGACTGGTTCCCACTGGCCCGCGCGAATTAGATCGGTTGGAGTACTCCCGACGGGATGTACGTACCTCGAACTTCGACTCAGAACTCAAGATTTGGTCCCCTATCTGAAGATCACGGCAAGAGCTAGGTCAAATAATCGCAAGAAGCAAGACGCTGAATCAAGTTTTGTTCCTCAAGGAAATATTTGCGAATCCGAGGAACCAGTTCCTAAATACATACCCTTGGGCCTTGTACTCTTTGCATATCTCTATCTTGCACTCCTTGTTCTACCTGGGCGTTATCAAACAACGAAATCCAAATGATATGGTATGACCAGCTTCTGGAATGGAAGGCATGAGATCGTGCGGATGTCATGGTATATGGGTCGTGCTCGCCAGTTTGTTCCCATTCTATTCAACACCTTGCGGATAGACGAGTATGATCATCAGGGTCCCTACGTAGAAATGGTGTTGAAGAGCCTTGTATTGGAAAAGCGCAAGAAGCAGTGTGCAGGTGATAGAAATGACGGTGGTGGCTGTGGAAAGAGAACGAACGGGGAAAGTACGGAGAAACTACTCACCTTGGTCGACTTTCACGTGGTTCACGTGGCTCAGTTACGCCGATCATATCAAGTCGGACAGTAACCACGAACCAGCTCGTCAAACTGAACCCCTGCAAACGCGCTCTTGAAGAATCAGCGCTTTTGCCGAGGGTACCTCAATGAGCTCTCAGAGACTTATCGCCCCATAGTACAGACTCGCCTCACAGTGCCTCGTTCATGGTGCTTGTAAGTTGTGATGCTCATGGGCTCACTATAACCGAGGCATCGTCTCCCCTCATTCTTGAAGCACAGATCCCCAGCTCTTCGATTCGTGCCGCAAATTGAACGCGAGGAGCCGTCCCACTAGATATCACCGTAACCTTCACTCCTCCAGATGCGGCGATGCGGCGACACGTAATCCACATGACAAGGGTAATGGCATTTGAGCTCGGCAGGTGTGCCCATGACATCGAAGACGACGGTCACGGTACAGAAGGCGGAGAGGTAGATTTTGGTGGGTGCGGGGCATGAGCGAAGATCATTGGGCGGAAAGAGTGGACATGGTTGGAGAAACATCCGTTCGAGACTGGTGTTGTTGCTTCTTGCCCCCCCCACTACTTCTCTTGACTCCCGACCGGGTACACTCCCAGTCCACCAGAAGGTGTATGTACCCAATCAAGCATTCCCTTGGACCATAAACCTCTTCATTGTTGATAGGCACTAGAAGTTCGTGGTTCTCGTCACTCCGACGCATTGACCGAAATCTGACACTGAAAATGCTTCGAACGTGATTTTCCTCCTGCTGGTGGGGCAAACTATGAGATTGATTGTGCGGTTGGCTCGACGGAGAAATACATGGTTGAAAGATATCGAGACTCCCGAGAAAGATGTGTAAACGGGTACAGAGGCACTTAAAGAGAGATGCCAGCTGGTTCCTGCGCCTGCGTTTGTGGTATCGCTCAAGGGTAGGGCTGCTTCCGACGTCTCCTAGCTATCCTTGTGGCTTGAAACGGGCAGCGGTTGGAGCCTCAAATGCGTGAGATTTGCTCCGTTCCCTTGAGGAAAGAAAAAGGGTGACTTTTGAGGTCTGCGAGTAGACGAGAAAGGATCTTCTGTCGTTGAAAACGCACGCCCTGTCGTCAGATGGGCCAGTCTACACACGACAAGGCAACACGTACTTTTCCAAAAGTTATTCGGTTCCGCCTGCGTAAGTGTTTGAAGTTATAATCAGTCTACAGCTGTAGAGGAAATGGGGTCGGCGAGTCAGGATCTGAAGCTCTGAAGCCCTTGTGGGTGGTTCAAGGTGTTTGCAATTCCCGCTACTGTTAAGTAGAGGTTTTACCGGTCGATGAAAAACAGATTCTGCGCACCCCTCCTTCGGGCCCTTCCCACGACTCACGTGTACTTTCACACGGTACCGGCATTTCGAAGAGCCTCCTTGCGTGCCACCCTACACGCGCGGTCAGTCACAACGTTTCATATTTCTGTTTCAGGTGTCTAAAAGAGGTCTGATTTTTTATTCAAGGTCTTGAAGGCGCTTCTCGCACTGTGTCACAACAACCATGACTCCCCCGGCCCTCCCTGCGAGATCTCAACCTCTAAGCTCCGCCTCTTCTGGACACCCGCCTAGCGTTGATGACACTGCCCCAGCAGGTTAGTACTTTTACATTCCCCCGTAATGATTTACTCACAGACCGCCCAGCCTCGAGTCAAAGGACATGAAGACGCTTCAAAATCAGCCATTCGATGTGTGGCCCTTCAGTTCAGGCTTACCCCGACGCCGGTTTCAGTACCATACAACCATGTTTGAGTGACGGTCAGTGTGTCTCCGCCCCACATCCCCTTCTTTAACCCCTTCTCCCCAGCTACCCACACCTTTAGCTCGCCTCACGGCCCCGTCGGATCTCCCTTCAACTCAGGTCAGTCCCATCTTTGGTCATCCGACAACCCTGAGAAGTTTATGAACCTCTAAATAGCTGGTCATGGCATCTCCTCCCCTTTTTCACTGAGTTTGTCCACTCGGTTTGCGTTCTTCCAGTCTGCCCATGGCCCTGCCGTTCAGCCTTATGGTTCCACTTCAGGGTGGGGAGAGTCTCCCCAGAACCCTTGCTATGATTCCATCATGAAGTGCCCCTCTATACCCCTCTATTTGAAACCTTCATATGAGCCGCTGTATATTCTTGGCACAAACACGGCCCAATTATATGATTCTTTGTCGATGCATAATATCCCTTCCGATGGCTTCAGCATCAAACAATGCCGTGAAGCACTACTCTTCCATTTGTCGTCCAGTGCTTGTACCATCAATATGTGGAATCTGGTGAGCTGTCCTTCGGCTTGTTTCCAAGTGGGTTAGTCATATGATCCTGTCGCAGCCACCTTAGCCACTGCATGTCACAGATGTCAATGAGGCAACCTAATAGGTGGGGTTCTTTTGTACGTGAGAAACCCACTTAACTGGTCACCTCCATGGATGAAGTCTTTGGGCACTTGTCACGCCTCTTTCCGATCCTCCACCACCTCCTTGCTGCCAGCTATCGCGTATATCGACTGCCAGCTCTCCAGAGCAAAGTGGGCTCCAAATACCGGCATCTACGGTCATAAGTCAAGGAAAGCTGCTCCCAACGATTTGGGCATGCAGCTGTGGAGGTATACAGCCTCCAAGGTTCATGAAGGTGGGTTCGCGAGTTTCTGGCTTTTCCGTACGATAGGGTGCCCAAAAGGGTCCTTAAGGATGTGCTAGATTTCTTAACTTACCTCCGAGCAATCGCAATTGAGTTTGTCGAGAAATGACCAAAGTAAATGTCTACATCGTAGTACCCTGAGGAGGGGGTCGCCAGGTATAATGATTGGCTTTACCCGATTGTCTGCTCATGAATCTTGCTATCGAGGACCTATAATATTGAATTTATCGGTGGGAGATCGCAAACTTCGTCATAACCGTGAGATCATGGTACATGGAGGATGGTGATGCGGTAAATAAAAGCCTGCTATATTCTGATGGTTTGGGGTTCATATACTTGTTTGAGATGGCCATTGACCAAAGAAAGTTGTATCTCAGGACTCAGCCCTTTGTGATTGCGAAGAAACCGTGTCCCTGGGTGGAGAGTACAGAGGAGGATGTCGGAGGTTCTCCAGCCCATCAAGAACTCAACACTAACCTTCGGAACATCGGGTTCTCGGAAATTGACTGTTATGTGGCTAGGTTGCACCCGCGCTCCTTAAGACAACGGCTCTATTGAATGCAGGGAGGGAGAGGACGTGTATGTAATTTCCATCTGTATGGCTTGCAAATCTGGGTGCCCTGCTTTCGTTTTCGGGGTACAATGTCGGCGTGTTTTGTCTCTGCCATGACAGTGTTTCTATTGTATTCCGAGCTCGTCGACAAACAAATGAATTTGATGAGAAATATGTCTCTTCATCTCGTCAACGAGAACGAGGCTGGCCATTGACAAGCAGAACTCCTGGGTTTCCAGTCCTTTAGGCACAACAGATCTGCGGGAATGCCAGGGGTACTGAAGTTCTTTCCCAGTCTTATCAGAATGTTGCGTGGGGGGAGGGGACAGCATGTTTTCCTTGGGCAGAATTGCCGCACAGTTTTGACGATTATGAGGACTTCTATAGTAGGTCGGCTGCTCAGCGGCGAAGAGGGGTTTCTCGGACAGTTTTTTTGCAGTAGGGTAGCAGTTCTCAAAATGTTGCAGTGACAGATGAGTCTCCCAGGGTTGGGTGGATGTTAATCATATTAACGCAGTGGTGGTGTTTGCACGATATGGTGGTGGGAATCAGACAGTAGCGGGCCCTGCCGCTTGCCGGCCCTCCTAAATTTGCAAAGCGGGAAATCCCGTATGACCAAATTCGAACATAGACTCCCACGCATCTTCGCCCCAGGCGTCTCTTGATAAGGCATAGTACATCAGCAAAGCTACACAAGTATTAGGCGGCTTTTAAGTCTTGTGAGTATTACTAATTTGAAGCCAAATACGCGCAATATCTAGTTCACCCCGCAAGCTGCACACAATACAAGCACAACGTCCGTAAGACATACTCACAGGCCAGTCGGCTTCTCAAGCTAAAGCACTTATACAATTTGTACAACAAGTAATATGTAGACTATCCAATATTATACATTATTATATCTGGCCTGAGTGGTTCAAGTTGAACTTAGCATCTGAAGAGAAATATATGGTGCGGCTCAATTTATGTAGTGTGAGAATATTTGGAACTGCACAGTTTCTCGGCAACTTCCGAGTGGCTTTCACGCCCTACATAGTTACCCGGCCTGATGGGCGGACCTTTCTGTTCATCCTTAGTCCTATGCCTGTCCCATTCCCCCCTGCCCTCAAATTCAATATCTATGTCGCGTCGAATTTGTAGGTCTATGTGATTCCAGTGTTAGTCACAAGGTGCGTGGACTCCATGTCCTCTCCTCAAGCCCACTTACTGAAACTGCTGTCTTCACTCCATGCAGGGCTTTTCCAGCAGTTAAGGCAACCACAGTCGATCTATTCACCATTCAATCAACGATATCCTCTCTGGGTTGGAACCTCTGCTCAAGGCTGCCGGATAGTCCTCAAAGTATGTATTCCAGTCCATGTTGCGCTTTCAACTAGCTTTTGACCTACTTGTAACATCAAAACATGTTAGCAAAGGCAACCTTTGCAAGCTACCCTCAACGACATCATTGTGTGTGTTCATTTACATCTCAGTTTATGTTTCAACGCCCTCCACAGCTCAAATCCTCACTTGCACCCTCCACTTGTTTGCTACCAATCAGGTGTGTCCACTACCTTCTCTCGGTGTGCACTTTTTCTGACCTGCCTCCATTAGCTATCTTCAGCGCGCAAAGTACAAAGATGAGCTCAGAGAATAGTCGAGGGGTAGTTGTGCTGGTATATGGTCCGTTATATGTATTGTAATAATAGATCTGTCTCTTTGTAACGTATATAGCCCCAAATACAATTATTTTTCGTCCTTTTCCGTCCGTATTGAATAATATTGTGTCTGTATTGTGTGCGCCTCAAGTTGTATTATGAGCCGTATTTCGGTGCATTGCCCGCTCAAACCCTTTGGTCTTGTGCAAGATAGATGGTCTTATACGGTATTTTATAATATTTAGGATACATTATACAATACCTACTGGTATGGTATTACGAATGGGTATTATCGTATTCTACAATACCCATAATACCGATGTAGGTTTGCTGATGTACCAGCGAGCAGCAGCGCCCGCTACTGCTTGCCTTTAAGCATGCCCAAACCTCAGATGGTGCTGAACCTTCACCTACCTTGAAGCCCTCAATGGGTATGAGAAACATTGGAAGACCTCGCATTGAAGACCTTTTGAAATCAGGTCCCCTCTTTTGATCAAATCTACTACAGTAATTTTTCCTATGGCGGCTGCTTGTTGCCCAGCCTTCAGCTGGCTCCTCACAGCAGCAAGGGAGCACCTATGGTGCCTTGAGCATTTCTGACAATGTGAGACTGAGTCAGTTTCTAGCACAGATTTGTAGATGACAGCCCCATCACTACAGGAAAAATTGTACACACATTCCCCTGTCCTGATAAAGTAAATACTGCAGTGCACCAGTGCTGTAAAACAGGATGGACAGAATGTCCTCGAAGGGAGGGAAACCACTCTTTGTTTTGTAGGCAGGGCCGCTACGGCAGGCATCGGGGGGCCGTGGTTGCGTTGGTGTTGTGCCGCTATGGCCATCAGCAGGCGAGTCTTGATTTTGAGGGAGAGCAATTTTCTCGTGATTGTGGAAAAAAAGTCACATTGAGAGGTGATCGAATATCGCGCAGTGCGTGAAACTTTCCGGGTAAAACCCTCTACTTAGCAGTAGCGGGAATTTTCGAATGATAACGCAAGGCGCCGTCGAGCGGCAGCGCCCGCTACTGCCTGCCTATAAGTACATGTCCAAATCTCTGAATGTGCTGAATACCCGTATTTTGCGACAACCTCAATTCTGACAGGTGTGAAAATCGTCCAAACACCTCGCAAAGACCTTTCAATGGCTTTTGAAATATGCAATTACACTTCCCAGAGTGATTTTCTATTCTTTTCCTATGGCGGCTGCTCATTGCCCAGCCTTCGGCTGGCTCCTCGCAGCCGCAGGGAAGAACTTTTGGTGGCTTGAGTGCAGCTTCAGAGCCAGTGTTTCCGAAGACAGTTCAGGCAGGAAGATGGGTTTTATATTCAGTCCGCGTGTGATGCTGATAGACTGTTAATCAGGATTAGGCCAGATAGCTGACAAAAACTCTAAACGAGCCTTCCGTGATGTGCTGACTGAGAACTTGTAGTTGGCTAAGGCCAGGTAGAAAGAAAAAGGGAAGACGTAAGGTGAACACAAGGATGGTGGCCAACCCAAGTCTGTATGGGCGGGGTTTATGTGCGCTTGGGGTCAGATCAGAGAATATCCAATAAAGGAAGTGAGCGGAAATACAGACAAGTCAGGATGAAACCTGGATCCAGTCACAGGGGTAGTTATGCGCATACACAATGAGCTGCGTGAATCGGGGTTGAGGTGCGTGGCGGCTGGCTTGATTCTCAGATTGGTGGATCTCTGAAATCCGAGACCCCAGAGCTAAACGATGGCCGAGTTTATTTAGAATCTAGGGTTCTGTCTCAAGTTAGCTGTGGGGTGAGGGATGAGAAAGTAGTTCCAGTTGCTCAGACACAAATTTGGATGATCCTGACACTTGTCACACTGGCATGCTGCTTTCCTTGTAGAGTTCCGCGTACCTTCAAGTCAGGCCTCTAATCAAAGTCATCTCGGTTTTTTTTTCCATCGCAAAAAGCATTATCTCAAGAGTCCGATGGCACTGACAAAGGTTGTGCTTCTATCAGCGGTTGGTTGCTGACTCGCTTTAAAAAGTGGAACCATGTAGTTTTTTACTGTACCTGAGGGGCAGGGTGGTGAGTGGAAATTGGAATTTTGATGCACCGCAGACGTTTGACACCACGGCAAACTGAGACGTTGGTGGCAGACACAGAGTCGTAGAGTCTAGACTGAGAAAAAGAAGAGGAAAATGCTCGTGATCGTGGAAAACTAAGTCATGTTCAGAGGTGATGGAATTGTGCACAACAGCCTGCACAATCCGGTAGAACCCTCTACTTGTCAGTAGTGGGAATCTGGCTCTGAACCACGTACGTGGTGTTGCGCAAATCCTCCATACGGCTTTTATTCTCTCAAAGGGTGTGATTATTGTCGGATGTGCTCAGTCACTAGTGAGTGCTCGCTCCCCAACATTTCACGCAAGCCCAAGGCCACATGGGCGATGTCTCGAAAGAGCAGCTCTCGATTCCGGCTACCTCCGCCAACCTCAACGTTCGCTATTCAGATCCCACTTCCACACTTGCGTTCTCTCAAACTCCTCCACATACCAACGCGCCGCCAATTTGGCATATATAGATTGTTTCGATGATATCAGTACCATCATGCAAATGACAATGAACATCGAATAAGACGCCTTCGTCAAAGGACTGCATGGGGAGGGAGATGCATAGTGTGGCTTGTAAGAGGGTCGCTACGGCATACCTTGCTGTTGTGTGGGATCTCTAGAGTGGGCTCGTTGTTTTGGCAGAGTCGGGCCTCAGATCGGGCAATGATCAATGGGTTTTGGATGCCTTTGAGAAAGGAGCGGTGAGTGCAATAACATGCTTATTTATCTTTGTCCGACGCTGACTCTGGTGGTCAACTTAGGGCTGTGAGAGCAGCCTAGAAGTTGGCATCTTTATATGGTAATCAAATGAAATCCCCGGCTAGCTGGAACTCGGCCAACCTGCCCAGACCTTACGAGCCCCATGTTGTGTCTCTTAAGGATTTATTGCCACGCTACCCTTCGTCATCATATAGGCGGGCATCGTCTCATTTTATTGGGCTACCGGTGCCTCAGCCTCAGAAAGTCAGAGCTCAAATACCCTAGCCGTAATGCACTCTGTATTCGAGAGTTGTCAAGACAATGAAGAATTCGTGCTCCATTCACCTTTCTTCAATGATCATGTCTGTGAATAATCGGAAGCAATGGATTTTACATCGATATAGCCAACTTAGAGTGTGTGATATGCCAAACATTGTTTGAAGCTTCCCTATCATTCCGCAACTTGGCCATTCTCTTCCTTCTCTTGCTTATTTGATTTGACCAGTTCAGTATCTCTGATTCTTATGTCTTTTCTAGTGCCTCAAAAACGCCAAAATGCAGAAGCATCCGAATGAGTTGATTTCTCACTCGATTTCTCACCAAAACAAATGGTTCGTGTCTGCGCACCTTCTCGGGTATTGTCATCGCGTCTGTGAAATGATCCTGGGCTTGGTGGGTGTGCCTAGTGCACTAGAATGGCGGTACAGAGGGAGGGTCGGATAAGGTCGGGCATTGGGTGTACGGGAGAGAACAAGAGACTGGATGTAGATCTCTGGGAGGCACGGGCTGCGGAAAAACTCGTCGTCTCCACGAGCAAGCGAGGCGGTAATTTGACTAGCTCTCATGCAAGACGGGAGCTCTCTGCAAGGGAGAATTCATCAGGTTCTCGAATAGATCACCAGGACACATCAGGAAGGCTCTATGGAGAGCTGCGTGTCTCAGGCTCTGGGAAACTTGGTGAGTCGTCAGACAGCTCATTCTGAAATTCATGATGGAGGTTGGATTGTGTTAACAGCGCCTTCAAATTTCTCTTCCACCCTTGGTATCTCTCATTCTAATTCTTTGCATTACTCTCCGCATGCTAACACACCATCGACCCGAGACAAACCACTCCGATATCCTGAGCATCATAAAACCAATTGACAGTAGATGTACCAGCACAGTACCCGTGAACGGATGGTGTGGCAAGGAAGGTGTATAAGGCGGCTTTAGTCTGAACGGTCACTTCGATATTTCTCGAGGATGGGTAATGTTGTAGTGCTGGGGATATGTGGAACGATCTCACTCGGACGAGATAAAATTGGGCGATGAGTTGATAACGAGTGGTAAGTGCTGTCAAACTATTCTCCTTTTCTTCTGATGCTGGCCCTGAGAGAGGATCTGGGACTGTCAGAATAGCTTGGAATTTGATCAACCTGTTACTTTTCTTTTTGGTCTTCCACATCATCGCAAGCGCAACAACCCAGAACTCACGATTCTCTACGTCTCGTATGGATCTGTCGTCAGTCTACTCGTTTTCGCAATCTTCCAGTATATACTCATCACCAAACTCTCATCCCCGAACTTACTCGCAACATTAGATCGTTCTCAAATCTCTCCAAACGCGTCGTCCTTCAAAGAAGCCTCGGTAATTGTCATCCCAACGTTGATACAATGACCAGGATGCAACAGCCTCTGAGCACATTGGTTACCTACATCAGACTATCGGTTGCAAAACAGAGAACAAACGGACGTATAACGGTGTATGGAAGGGGACGAAAGGGTGTATACATGCAGGGATGCACTGGTTTACTTTTTATCTTCGCAATCAGCTGAGATAAGAGTTCGGCTAGATCTCGTACAACACCAGGGGCTCTGCAACTGTTTTGTCGCTTTGATGGAGCAAGGTGGGATTCACCACATCATCTGATGAATCGCTGGGATGTGCAGGGATGCTCGAGCAAACGACGGGACTGGCGATTGTATTTGTTCTCTGGGAAGGTCAGTCAGCCGTCAAATAGCCTGTATATTTCTCGTCAGGGAGTTTGAACCATCTTCACAACACCTTACAAACCGAGTGCCTTCCTCAACACCTCCGTCCAGATCGAAAGAATCCACCAGGTCGGTCTTCACCCCAGCAAAGTGCAATTGAAACCCAAAGACTCGTGCTCAGCACCCATGTTAACGTAAAAATCTGCGAGGAGGATCTCAACAAAACTCTGGATACTCATATATCCTTCATTGTTTCGTTATCGGCTCTCTCCATCCCTGATACACACATGTTGCTCCTCCATTCTTGACTCAGCATCCGAATCGCTTCAATGATCCTCATTCGTTGTTCGACACCACCTCCGCCCATGGCCCTTGCAAGAATTCGATTGTTATACTCGTAACTCCTCATTGTCCCAATGTGGAGTAGAGGGTTCTCTGATTCTTTGGAGCAGAAAAGAACGTAGGGGCGAACGAAAGCTTTGAGGCCCTCTAATTCCCGGCCGGGCTTGACGTAGTATGCCTGGCGATGATGATGAGGAATTTTTTGCCGTTGATTGCCCCTCCAGAGTCTTCCACCAACGTATGCAAGCTTAGCTCCATGAATATGGAACTGTAGCTTCCAAGGGGGCACGCCCTTGAAAAAAAAAGACCTAGGGTCGATTTTTTCTGAGCCGCTCCCCAGAGAGACCCTCCCTCCCCTACGTAAGCTTCACACGCACCATATATAGTAACTCCACGTGACTCTTTTCTCACACCTGAGTAAATCAATTTAAGCGAGAGTTGACTTTAACCACTAGTTGAATTCTGCTATTTCTAGCATGTTTTCTACACACACCTCTTGTTAATGGGATGTTTTGATCAGCTTTGATGCCTCTGGTAATAAATCCATACATGTCTGCACCTTCACGTGCCTACTGCTGCTGTTCAATAATTGCAGATAGATAACCAAAACACTTACCCAAAAGCACACTTTACACCATTAATGACCTTTGACAAGGGTTTTGCATTGGAAAAATGTATGCCAGAGCTTTCCTGAGGCCACGTACATCTTCAATGTAGGTGGTTCCAAAATTCTTTTCCTGGCCTCCGGCAGACCCCCCTCCCTCCTACCCCCCGGTCAGGGATTCAATCCCATGTGACCCCTTGGTAGCTTCCGTTTTTGGGGGTCTCAAGGGCGGTGCAGTCTAATGCTCAATTTCCGGCTGAGTATCCCAAAGGTCGCTCCCCCCATTGTCTTAGCATTTGTTGGCCTTTCTTCTCCCGGGTATATTTCTGGTGAGGTTCATCATACCGGGAAGGAAGGAAGGAAGGATTTATTACACGGCATGGTCCACGTACTGAACGCCGGTTCCGGGATTTATCTAAATGTACTTGGCAGCTATTATGTACGCTATCGACCCCGGGACTTCCCCACACAATGCAGACGAGCTCATGACTCACGAGGTTCGCGGTAGATCTACACCACATAGTTCAGCCAAATACTAACTAAGACTTACTCACTATCTACTCTTGAGTATTATCACCTATATTCTGGAGGCACGTACAGCGGAGCTTTATTATAGGTTTTTAGCACCTCATGTGCGTATCTCGCTGTCAGCTGGAGAGTTGACTTCCAAGATAGTATCATGCCCAATAGACTCGATAAATCGGCGATGTGAAGCCTTTCGAAAGAAGTCTGGGATTTGGCCTTCGAGGTGAGAGAGGAACTGCCGGTGAAGATGTATCAGTGGTGGATGCACACACTTGAGTAGCACATGTTCCGGAGACTCTATCTTTGTGCGACAGAATCTGCATGCTCTTTCTTTGTACGGGACGTTGACGCGATGTTTGTCGACCCATCTTAGACGTTCCACTGCCAGGATGTGATCCCCTGCAAGAACTCTAGTGTAAGCCCTCCTATGCTGTGGATTGGATATTTCCCCAAGATAGCTTCTCACGCATGCTGTTCGGTAGCGATACGATTTACCATCCTTTATTGGGGGCTCCTCTCGCAGGTGCAGGAGGTATGTCTTGCGCTCAGTCCTGTTCAACTCATTCTTGAGAAGTGTTCGGAAGCCTTTGGAGATTTGCTTTTGGTACTCGGAAAGGGTATCCCCATCCCGCAATTCTCGAATTGTCGGAACAGGAAGCAGTCCCCCCGGTAGTCGCTTCTGCAGTACTTTTTGTAGGTCTGAAAACCAGCCCTTCCCTGCTTTTTCCCACTGGGCAATGCTCTCGTTGACTGCCGCGTGTACATATGAGCCGGACGGACGGGAAGGTTTGATGGCCTCAGAAAACTTGAAGATCGCGTATCTCGGGTTTTAGGAAACCCGGCGAGGGGCCAAACCTTCCGTTTAATAAGTAGTAGTGATGGAACTTGAATGTCTACACCACCGTTACCAGATCGGAGGGACCCGCTGAATCGAGCTCCGGTGGAATCGATTTCCGGGACAGAGTGCTGTACTGATCAACAATAACAGAGCGAGGTTGGAGCTGTGAGTAGCTCGTGAGAGGTATGAGACCTATGATCAGCTCGCTCAATGATGACTAAGCTTGATGGTCAAGCTAAATCGGAACGAAGGTGACTTTAGGGAGTGGTACTGAATTGCCTGACCAGCGACCACTGCTTGCGATACAGTCAGTATTGAGGCTTGTGGAACAAAGATATCAAGTCAAGTTCGATTTAAGTCATGATAATTTACATTAATTATATTTACCGCCCAGAATGCTGCCAGGTCCCGCCTCGTCTTCCATTCATATAACTATTTCGGTGGCTGCGGGCGAGTCATACGCCACCACCGGTTGGTGTTTGGAGCCGAACACTACGTTGTAGAAGAGACTTGTAATCCTCTGAATCCCTTCAATCACGAATGTACCGATTGTCTTGGACTGTGTGCCGTCCGTTTGGTTAGTGGCGGGAGGTTTGACCTTTGGCAAGAGCTCGACGACTCTTGTCTCTTGGATCTTTATCCCCTGACTCCCAAAGTAACGAGGGCTCTGTACACAGACCATGTCAGATGATGAGAACGTCGTAATCATATTCCGCCGACAGACCTCAAAGCTCCAGCAATCATTACCGCGGATCCAGTTTCCGAGGCCGTCCACGTAAGTATCCACATCCGAGTCGATCGTCGCGTCGCCGAACTTTGGTACTTTGCCGACCAAGTCCAAGAATTCTTTACAGAGCTGGTCGTGCAAGCTGGCTGCACGGTTCATCGCCTCCTGTATATCTATATTGTTTACGTGCATGTAGACATGGACTACGTTGTGAGGGGTATCCCCGCGAGCCTGCCTTATAAAGAGGAGAAAGATGTGAACGTTGTAAGCCTTCGAATGCTCAAGACAGAAAACAGCGTCACGTATACTCACTCGACGTTATACGAGTAGATATCGTTGGCGAGGAGGACCAAGTCCGTGCCCAAGGCCTCTAAGCGCGAAATGACTGGATCGTCGAAGATTGCGTCTGGAAGATTCATGTGCATCCCCAATGTAGAGAAACAGGGGAGGACGCCAGAGGACTTGCGTCTGACTTCCAGATATGATTCAATACGGTCGGGGGTCCGGGAGCCGTTCCTTTCAAGGACTTCCTCAACCATTCCGTCAAGGTATTCCCCGAATCTCTTCACGAAGCGACGCTGGAAGGAGGGCGTACTTGATTTGGTCGAGTTCTCCCAAAACCTTAGAATACATCGCGGGATCAGAGATATATCATAGGGTCCAGAGGTTGAATATTGACTTACTGACGAGCGACCTCACCACCAATCCATTCGCCAGCAGGCCGAGGAACGTGTGGATTGTTTAATGCATCTTTGACGATGTCACAATAGCGTCTGGCCTCTTCAGAGGAAACGACGTCTGTGTGTTCATCCACCAGAAAGATCACGTGCATATAATCGCACGACACGCGATTTCCGTCTTCAGGGGATCCCGTAAGCAGAGATCACGGAGAAATATGAAGAGAATCTTCACCTTTGCTGAGGAGGGGAGTGCTCAATGACGCGAGGAGAGCTGTGAAATATCTGGGAGTCAGTGACTTCTACCGGAAGGTGGGTGTTGTAAAACACCTACAAAAATCGCATCGATCGAAGGCCTTTTGAGACTTGGGGCTGAATGCATTCAGAGTCCCGATCCATCGAGCGGATTCCTCCTTGCAAACTTGGTAGTATGGGTTAATTTGGCGCGACCACCGCCAGTCTCGGAGCATCAAGGGAAGTGTGTACTGTGTGGTGGACATTGGGATAACAATCAGTTCAGAGGTTAGAGAACAGAGAGATGCATGAACATGAGATATCTCGTCCACATTTATAGAAATTCTTAGGCGCGCACGTTACCTGGCAGATAGATGTTATTCGACAAATATTCATTGAATGGAAATGTGGGTTATACATCTAACCGCGAAGTGCGGTCATTTCAGTGCTTGGTGGAGTGGCATCACCAGTTCATACCAACTGTAAGATGAATCAAACTTCAACAGGCTAGTACTTACTGGTCCAGCGCGCCTAGCTATATGGTTCAGCGGAGATCGCACTTTGTTGAGCGCTCTCATCTCAGTACTCGCGGCGGCGCTTGTTCCTATCTTGGGCTCTACTCGCCCTCGTACAACAATTGATTTCAAGAAAAGAGAAATAAAATGAAAACAGGTACTCTCTCCATTAATATTCGGGCACACACGGCTGTTGGAGGTGTGCTAACGAACACTTATTGCTATTGGTTGCAAAAGAACTTCATCTCCTGGGGATGCATAGCCGCATGTCGAGAATGGAGAGATATGAAGAATGGAATTGCACGCCGAGCTGTTTAGGCAAAGGGTAAGTAGTACTCAAGCGCTCAGAAAATGTTCATCGATTACCGATGTAGGCCTATGGAGGTTCTTCCAGAATCACTTTCTCGCGAGATGTCAGCTATTGAGAGTCCCAAAAGATTGAGTACGATTACCCCGTGCACAAAAGAAAGAAAGATCGACTCATTATCCGTCTACCTTCGGCCTCTCCGAATTCAAACGAAACATCAGATAGATTCCCAATCCTCATCGATCGTCTCTTCCGAGGAGATTGACAATGACAAGGGCGTTTTTGTCGGATGGCTGAACGTGAGGTTGAGTGCTTGAGCACTTGAGCGGGGTTGAACGTCCCCTTCACTCCCGAAATTAACTAGGAATTTCAAACCAGGTTCAGACGACATGTTCATTGTGAACACGAAACAATGAGGTGCCTGAAGAATGGTCCATCAGAGACCGGGAAGTCTTGGCCTCGGCTACCTAGATCCGAAGAGGTTCGTGTTCTTAGTCATACGCCAGGGATCCTACAACACCGGAAAATATGAGCACAAAGATTGAGAACATTCGAGGTGTCGATTTCTGAAAGTATCCCATCCGCATCTTCAGTCGGATATTGATAGGAGTCTACTCTCCATGACGGTCGGAGGTATCAACACAGGTCTCGGGAATGATACCCAAGAGTAGAAGAAGGTATTTGAGTTTGCTTAATTCTTGGTGGCCCAGGCGCCAGTCGCGAAACCTATTGATAGACGGAAATTTCAAAGAGAGACGCCAACAGTGTTGATATTAATGAACTTGGTCAGTGTCTGCACTTATGACGATGGTTTTAACTTGCCTACCACTCCTTTCCGGAATGCAGAAATCGGCATCCTCGCGTCTATCCAAATCACCATTCCTTTCCTCCACGACTCGTCGGAGGTCCCGACCCCAAGCAATGTGTAGCTCCCCGGGTGTACTCAAACCGTACCGAAGAATCATGACGGTTTGACGTGTTGTCTCGCTTTCTTTGTCAATTCGTTAATCGATTTTCCCGATAACAGCATGTCCAACAGATTAATAAAACGATACGTACATTGAAATGGGCCCAAATAGCGCCCTGATAGACCTTATGAGAACTTGAGCACTCTTTGAATATCGATCTGAGGCTATTCTGGTGGGCCCTGGTGGGCCTGAAGGGAAATTAGTTAATCGCGACCCAAAGAATGGTTTGTGCTGCCAATCGATGACGGTGGCGCCGGTTGGGGCTGATGCTGTTGCTGTTGCTAGGGACAGCTTAGCACGATGGCAGACCGTGGCCCGCGGCCCATGTAATAATGACTAAAACCACTTGATCGGAACGAGTCGAGTCACAATCAATGGAGGAATTTTATGCGTTGGAATGTCCAGAACATCCAGAAACAAACGACATGACGCACATGACGCTTTCATATGCTTATCTTCAAGAGCGTCAACCAGGCTCGTAAGTGCAGGGAGCACAGCACGAGTGAGGGCCCCATCCGTCCATCAAGAGCATTCGCCAAGCTTGAATTTCTGCCTGTGTACCATCATTCCTCTGCAATCTCCTTGACCGTTCCCTGTCCCTGGAATCCTCCCTTCCATTCTCTCAATCCAGACATACTCCGAGTGTGAGTGTCGTGCTGTGGGAATGTGAGGTAATGTAGAGTGGGTGATTATTCTGGAATGACAGATTAACTCGGACGACGAGTCTAAGGCAATACCGGCTCCTTCTCTTTTTCGGATGCTGACTTTAGTGGCAATAGTTTGCGGCTGCAGAAGCAACTCAGATTTCTGGCGTCTTCACCCGGGAGTAATCGAGAGATTGGGGTTTTGTCAGCTTGTCGTTGGCGTTCGCAGCCTGGATGATCGTTGAAATGGCGCTTACCCATACCTCGCATGCCTCCTGACAGGTCTCGGGACGTCTGGGACAATGTTCCTCAAACTGCTCTTCGTCACAAGCTTCATAGCCTCTCCTTCGTCTAACCAAACCAAGAGGAAGATTCCTTCTCAAGTTCTCATCTCCGCATCGACGTGACGAGCGGAGTATCGAGATGGCCTTGGAATTGGCCGGGTTGGCCCGAGGGGTCGAGGATGGTGGGAGATAGAAGGTGAGCAGGGCAGATTTTGGTGAATGCAGAACAGGGAACGAGGTGTTGGGCGTGAATGCTGGAATATGCACTCGAGACCAGACTTGAAGGTTACCACCAGCTTCGAAGAACTTGCCATCGAGATAGTACACAATGAACTCGCGTACTCTTCGGACCGTCGGGCGGAAGAATTCAGTTTCTAGGTCGATGTCGTGCTCGGGGTTATATACTTGGGATCAACGGTGTATGAGCTATCTGAGAACGAGACCTTGATGTCTTCTGATTCTTGAGTCAGGTCTTGAAAACGAAGCGAGTCAAGGCAGCTGAGAAAATGTCAGATTAGGACCCTAGAGTACAAGTTCAACCTGTTTCAACGCACCGAAAGCCCGAGGCCTAAAATACCAGCGTCGCTCACAATTTCAACCAGAACGCTATATTGGATGCTTTGGTTACAATCTTGGATACTGGAGAATCATGACGGTGGTTGTGTATCCCGAATTGCTAGAGGAAACGATAGCACGATTGAGGCGGAGCCCAGGATTCAAGACGAGTATCGAAGCGGCGACTTGGAAGTTGGATGGTGATGGTGTTGATGAAAGCTTGCCAATGCCACCGTAACTCGTGTATCCGGCGATAGATCACGGGGCCCGGGCCGTTCCGGTAAATTACACAGAATCGTGACTATCACATTCTACAATTGTCTGACGTTTGTTAGCAGCATGGCATATATAGTGCACCCCGACATCGTCTAGCAATATAAACCTCCAAGATAAGTCTCGATTCTCTAACGAACACGCCATGCCTGCCCTTCACACTCAAAGCATTGTCCCTGCCCCCGCATCCACCAAGATCAGACTGTCCCTTCTGTCGACTGCCATCGTCGATGCCCTAGGAGCACCCGCCGAGTTCAAAGGTCGTTTCCGCATCCCACTCGTCACATCGATGATCCCGAACGGATCCTTCGGTGGTCTCCCACCTGGCGTATGGACAGACGATACATCGATGGCTCTATGTCTCGCACGATCCTTGACGCGAGGTTTCGATGAACACGATCAGATGGCGTTGTACACAAAATGGAGAAAGGAAGGCTACCTGTCCGCTGTTGACGTATGTTTCGACGTTGGGATGACGATTTCGGAGGCTATTCGCCTCTATTCACAGTTTTCGAGGGAAGAGGCGTTTGGAAAAATCCAAGAACGGTTGGCTGTTGAGCGTAAATCTGGGAATGGGAGTCTGATGAGGGTTCTTCCTGTTGGGTTGGTTTATTGGCGAGACGAAGCAGAGGCTAGAAAGTTTGCGAGGAAGAGTAGTTCAACGACACATCCGTACGAGACGTGTCAGGAGGCCTGCGAGGTCTGGGTTGGGGCGATTTCGATGATCATCAAGGCAGCGAACGCAAATACACAGTTAACGAAGCTTCAAGTCCTCGAATATTTTGCCCAGTTCCCGTATAAAGACACCAAGCTGCGAGCTCTACTTACAGCCTCAAGCCCACCACCAGAATCAGCATCCGACGAACAAAAAGAAGCATATTATCGTACTCACCACCCCATTCTGAAACTCATCGCCCAATCCGAGTCGCTACCCCGCCAAAACGATCTCATACCCCATATGCCTACACCACAGCAGCTCTCATCTTCAGGATATGTCGTATCAACCCTCGTAGCCGCCCTCTACACCTTCCTTGCTACGTCGTCCTTTGACGAGGGTGCCATATTCGTCGTCAATCTATGTGACGATGCTGATACCGTCGGAGCCGTCTATGCTGGGTTGGCGGCGTGTTGGTATGCAGAAGATAACGAGAGGTTTTGGAATGAGAGAATGGAAGGGTGGAAGAATGATTTGAAGGCGAAGAGCAAGGTCGAGGAAGTTGCTGAGGAAGTCGTGGTCTACAGCCAGAAGCTTGGCGAACGTTCCGGATGATAGATAAATGGGGCCTCCGTCTCGCTGTAGGTGAACGTGATAGCGGGCTGGAGAGGAAAACACAGGGCTGAAAGGTGTCGAAGATTTTGAGACGCGTGTAGAGGGGTACAAAGGTACCTGAAGGAATGTCAGCTAGCGAGGAGCGAGAGAAAAGATATAGCATACCGTTGAGCCTCTGCCACTATATCATTATGCACTCTCGTTCATGTCGAGTGGCCAATACTATCCGAGTCTGGGCATCATCGATTCATTGGTCATGAGTTGTATACGACGCAGAGGAATCGGATGCTGTCCGTTTGATCAACAAGGCAGTTCACGTTCATAGCCTTTTTTCGTCCCTGACATCTCCTACCTGGTAAGACAAACCTCTGAGGTATTCACCTCTCTAGGACGCCATGCCCAGAAACGCGTCACTTGTCAAGATAGCCTTAAAGCACCCTATTTTTTCGAATCGATTGCATTCTCGTTCTCCAGCTAACGTACTGGAAGCAACGCAGTGACATTCGTCCAGCAGTACACATGACCAGATGCATCGGATACGCAACCCTGAATAATGTCAAAATTGGCATCAACACTGGACAGACAAGATTGCGGTTCGGCCTCTATAGCCATATAAGCCCCCAAGCCAGAACCTCAACCCTCCAACGAACACGCCATGCCCGCCCTACACACCCAGACCATTGCCCCTGCCCCTGCGTCCACCAAAATCCGACTCTCACTCCTCTCTACTGCCATCGTCGATGCCCTAGGCGCACCTCCCGAGTTCAAACAGCGTTTCCACTTCCCGCTCGTCACGTCGATGATCCCCAACCAATCCTTCGGCGGTCTCCCACCTGGCGTATGGACCGACGATACGTCGATGACCTTGTGCCTTGCTCGGTCCTTAACGCGAGGGTTCGATGAGCACGATCAGATGGCTTTATACACAAAGTGGATGAAAGAGGGGTACCTATCTGCGGTCGATCGGTGTTTCGATGTCGGGGCGACGGTTTCGGAGGCTGTTCGCCTCTATTCGCAGCTCCCGAGAGACGCAGCATTCAGGATAATTCGAGAACGGCTGGCGGTTGAGAGCAAATCTGGAAATGGAAGTTTGATGAGGGTTCTTCCTGTTGGATTGGTCCACTGGCGAGACGAGGCAGAGGCTCGTAAGTTTGCGAGGAAGAGTAGTCTGACGACCCATCCTTTCGAAACGTGTCAGGAAGCTTGTGAGGTCTGGGTCGGGGCGATTTCGATGATCATCCAGGCGGCGAATTCGAATGCCAGGTTGACAAAGCTTCAGATTCTTGAGTATTTCGCGCGGTTCCCGTATAGAGACACGAAGCTGCGAGCTGTACTTACAACTCCAATTCCACCACCAGAATCAGCATCCTACGAGCAAAAAGAAGCATATTATCGCACTTACCATCCCATTCTCAAGCTCATTGCCCAATCCGAGTTCCTACCACGCCAGAGCAATCTTATACCCCATAGCCCCGCACCCCAGCAGCTCTCATCTTCAGGGTATGTCGTAGCAACCCTTGTAGCCGCCCTCTACGCGTTCCTTGCCACGTCTTCCTTTGACGAGGGAGCTATCTTCGTCGTCAATTTGTGCGACGATGCTGATACCGTTGGAGCCGTCTATGCTGGATTGGCAGCGTGTTGGTATGCAGAAGATAATCAGAGATTTTGGAACAAGAGAATGGAAGGGTGGAAGAAGGATCTGAAGGCGAGGAACAAGGTCGAGGAGGTTGCAGAAGAAGTGGTGACGTACAGTGCAAAAGCTTGGCAAGCATACCGTGCACGCTCTGCACACTCAAACCATTGTTCCTGCTCCCGCGTCCACCAAGATCCGACTCTCACTTCTCTCTACTGCCATCGTCAATGCACTGGGCGCACCCGCTGAAACCAAAAAACGTTTCCACTTCCCCCTCATCACATCTATGATCCCCAACCAATCCTTTGGCGGCCTCCCACCCGGGGTATGGACCGATGATATATCGATGACTTTATGTCTCACACGATCCTTAACAACGCGTGGGTTCGATGAACATGATCAAATGGCATTGTACACGAGATGGATGGAGGAAGGCTACCTATCTGCAGTTGATAGGTGTTTCAGTGCTGGGCCGACAATTTCGGAGGCTGTCCGTCTCTATTCGCAGTCCTCGAGAGACGAGGCGTTCAGAAGGATTCGAGAACGGTCTGGGTGTTGAGGGTAAATCTGGGAATGGGAGTTTGATGAGGGTTCTTCCTGTTGGATTGGTTTATTGGCGAGACGGAGGAGAGGCTAGGAAGTTGGCGAGGAGGAGCAGTTTGACGACACATCCGTACGAGACGTGCCAGGAAGCCTGCGAGGTCTGGGCTGGTGCCATATCGATGATCATCAAGGCAGCGAATGCGAATACAAGGTTGACGAAACTCCAGGTCCTTGAATATTTCGCCCGGTTCCCGTATCAAGACGTCAAGCTACGGGCTGCACTTACAGCCTCGAAGCCACCACCAGAGTCAGCATCCGACGAAGAAAAAGAAGCATATTATCGTACTCACCATCCCATTCTCAAACTCGTCGCCCAATCTGAGTTGCTGCCGCGTCAGAGCAAGCTCATGCCCCACGTCCCTACATATCAACAGCTCTCATCTTCAGGTTACGTCGTAGACACCCTCGTAGCCGCCCTCTACACCTTCCTCGCCACGTCGTCCTTTGACGAGGGAGCCATATTCGTCGTCAATTTGTGTGGCGATGCTGATACCATTGGAGCGGTTTATGCTGGATTGGCGGCTTGTTGGTATGCAGAAGATAACGAAAGGTTCTGGAACGAGCAAATGAAAGGATGGAAGAAGGATTTGAAGGCGAAGAACAAGGTCGAAGAAGTTGCAGAGGAAGCCGTGGTGTACAGTCAGAGAGCTTGGCGAACGTCAAGCGAACGCTTTTACTAAACTGTTCAGATAAATGAGGCCCTCGTCTTTGTTATGTTCCCTGCACATTCGAGTCAGAGCGGATGTTCGTAGAGATGCTCAAAACTTAGCTTTCTGCGATGTATTATATCCATGCATATGGACGACAGAAATACCTACTTGCAATTGCCATGTAAGAAGCAAATCTCGGGCTTCAGGTAGTTCTTCGAACGTGTGGATTCAGTTCAATATGGGCCCGTGCGCTGACGCTGGGCCATATCCATGCTGTCTATACGATGTTGGATGAGTCCGAGGTGGGAGTTTTCAAGCCACTCCGGAAGGGCCCGGAACCACCGTCAGAAATTACAAATCACACCATCGATTCATCACCACCACCACCACCCCGGTCGACGCTGAGTACGATTTTTCGTCTTGCAGTCTGCGCCTTCTCTCTAGCTTCAGCAAGCTCACTGGCATCGTAATGCTCCAACTCACCAAGAGAAATCTACGAACCTACGAATCAAGACTCCAGAGGTGCAGGTCATGATATGAAATGGTTCTTACTACCGTTGGGCGAGCTATACCACGCTTTCCTCCTTCGTTCTAGACCTGATCCAGGTATAGGACCTCAAGCAACAACATCTCGCTCATTTGAACATGATGCAGCCCCGAACCCGACACTCGGTTCCCTGGATGACCTGACAAGGAGAGAGGCAGATCAAGTTTTTCTGCACGGAAGTTCAAAGCATATTTCATCTCGATGGGATAATCACCTGTTCATGGAGTCTTACGGTCGAATCGGTGCAATCGGGGTGATTTTCCTTTGAAACAGAACACGGATCTGGGCTGTATGCTGTGACAGAGGTTCACATATCGAAGCAAGGGACTCGGGGAGCCCTCGCTGCCAATGACCCCCAGGCTATGGTCCCTCGAGCTCAAAGCTTTAATCAACTCGATCATCACTATTCATAGTCGTTCAGACGTTCAAGCCTTCGGAGCTCGAACTCAAGCTCTAGGCCTCCTTCTCGTCGTCCGACATGCCATAGAGCTAAGAGATGCGACTCTTGTAAAGTGCTGGAGCCTCGTGCATCACCCCATACGGACTGGCTTTGAACGCATAACACTAACTTGCAATACCATTGGCTCTTTGTCTGCATCGACTCACGTTTCGTCTTCATCCCAACAAGCTCTCAACGAAGCTGCTTGCGCTCACTGCTGAATTAGTACAAGAGTCAAAGCGACTGAGATGTCACTATGCAGATCGCAGAGGCGACCCACATGGCCATCACTGATCAGAGCTGTTATGTGCCTAAATGTGCGTAACGAAAGCGTTCGGATACTTTGTGTCTCGTACTGATCCTGTACAATTTTCCAACCCCGAGGACATTTTGATGATGGGTTTCAATCGATCGGTCTTCACGAGGAAGACGGCGACTGGAGAGGTGGATGATAGCCACCAGGAATCCTTGTCGAAATGAAGCGTGTCACCCGCAACCTACACGCCCCGTCCCAGGAACGGCTATGGGCTTGTATGGTTGCGAGCGAAGAACTTGTAGCCACCCACCAAGATAGTGAACTGGGCTCAAATCTCGGCCATCATGAGGGTTGGAGACTCGGACTCAACAAATAAATAACTCAAACGACTACTGCTGCCTACAACGGGTATCAAATAATAGAGAACAAGGAAGCCGTAATATCGAAACTCGCCCAGTAGTACCGGATTCTTTACTTCGAGAACCGCGATCAACGTACGATCCGTAACTCAAACACACTCGCCATGGTAATCGAAGTCCGTGTTGGCCTGGATAGATCCCTGGAAATCCAAGTAATCTGAGCGGTCGTTGATGTTCGTGACAATGGCGTCGATGCTCGCGGCCCACTTGTAGTGGCCATTCGTCTATAGGGGGGAAGAGAGGGAGACGGGGTGAGATCATTCAATTCAATAGTTTGGAACTCGAAGGACTGACCCTGCTGTCATAGTTGAACCAAACCCAACCATTGGCGATGTACCGAATACTGCCCTTGGCTTGTATCTGACAAGTCTTGGAGCTTGCCTTTGGTAACGATGGTGAGCTCGGGTTCTTTGTGGGGGGTGACTTTAGATATGAACCGGTACTCACAACGGCCTTGCATGTCTTTCCCTCGGGGGCCTCCACATCGACTTGAACAGTGCTCTTGTCCTCATACGTTTGGCCAAATCTGGTATGGAAAAAGAGTGTTGAGGTCAGCTCAGTCAGCTTCATACGTCATGAGCCCGACTTACGAATGGGCGGTGGTATCCGTAACATCCATGCTTAGCGTGAACGCCTCCGTGACAGAGGCAATCTCAGGCACGCCGAGTTGAACACTGACGGTGTTGGATACCCCTATACTGGTCGACTCTACATACAATTTGAGTCATGTTCTTCGCAATTTGGAGGACACTTACTCGTAACGGTGTAAGAAGACTCGGAACTAAGTCCTTGTTCCACCGAAAGCGAGGCTTTCCCGCTCGTCCCCATGAGGGTACCATGGGAGGAGATCTGGTGCGTCTGGCAATTGTAACCTGCTCGACTCGGTGAGCATGGATGATCCTGTCCCTGGAGCGTAGACGTGGACGTACCCGTGGTTTGGACTGGGATGACCTCGTTCGTGACACAGAGCAAGGCAGGATTTGCCGGGTACTGAGGACGAATTGACGGACACAATTATGAGTGACTTATTCAACAGGGCAGGAGGTTTGAGCTTTTCACTTACTTCTTTAGCGTTAGTGAGCACTTTGCGAGATTTCGTGCCCCAGTTGTCGTTGGCGTACTTTTCGATGGCGGGCCACCCTGCGACTGAGTAACACAATGAACAAAAGGGAGAAGAGTCGAGTCAGTCGGTAGGTAATCGCGGATATAAGGAGAACTCACGCTTCTTGACATCGTCAATTGATAAAGCAGAACAGGTGGGAGCTGCACGAGCTCCGATGGCGGAGATGTTCATGCCAGTGTCCACTTCGATGGGATAACGAGCATGTAAGGAACCATCTCGCTTAAAGGCGAGGTAATGAGAGGTATCCTCATCGATCGCAACGTGGGTGACGTCCGAGGGTAGACCTCGCGCTAGCTCCGGGAAGGGAATTGCAGATACTCGGCCAGTGAGGACGAGCAATGTGGCCATGGAGATAAGCTGTAGATTAGACGATTCCGTTGAGACACGACCGATGGTAAGGACGTTCTCTGCAAGGAAACGTACCGTAGTGCTGGTCTGAAGGGCAAACATTGTGTTAAGGAAGGTGTGTATGAAAGAGAGGTTTTTGTTCGAGTCCTCAGGAGGTTGCTGAGACTGCTGGATTAGTGTGTTGGTAGCTGGTCTGTCTACCTCCTTGCTCTTTATACCGATTCGGCGGGCGCTAGTCCGTAAGCTTGGACAAGCAGGCCTCCGTGGTTCGCTCAAGTCGTTGGTCTGGTTGTTGCGGTGGTTGCGCGGGTCGGTCATCAGGGATCAGTATACTCAATTACGAGCAAGAGCAGATGAGTTCGAATTACAAGCTGCATAGTGATGATCGCCGATTCAAGCTGTGAAAGTAGTGTGGCCTTGATGTTTTAGCGAATGAATTTTGGTGCCGAGTCCGACAATTTCCCGAAAGCGGTGATATGACACCATTCCGTCGTCTCGCCCACAGACGCCTGAACCATAAGACGGGAGGGAAGATATTGCTGCGTAGACGAGTTGGCTAGTGTGTTCCAACTTGAAACAGGGTTCTGCGTGTCAACTTTCAACCACAATCAAGCTCAATGAGGAATAATGGGTGCTTGGCATTTTCCATCCAGCCACAAGATGCTAAGACCTTAGGGGACTGAGACTACGACTCACCAAGCTTCGCTGTGGCTCCTGGATACAGAGCTGAAATCTCGTTCTGTTTCCACAGAGGGGATTGCCAAAGCAATACGCCACGGCGATGCCTTTTTGGGTATTCTGGATTTGTCTCCACGCCACGGACAGGTCGGAAGCCCAAAGCTCCCCAACGGTACTGATCCCAGAAAGACCGAAACACATTGATGGTCAGGAGCCTGAGCCACGTTGGAGAAGCACAACTTTTGGCACGACTCTATCGATGCTTCAAAATGCTCGTATGAGGCTTAGAGTAGGTTAGGCGGTCGCATACCGCGGGTATCAGATCAAACGGGTCTAGAACTGACTTCAACTGTGGCGTAAGATCTTCAGAGGAAACTGGTACTGCTTCAATGATTTGCTCGCGGTAGATCAAAATAACGAGGCTAGAGAATTGATGGCGAATGGAGTCCAAAGCTCGGGCCGATCAAAACGTGCTCTTGGACTTCGATTCCAATCTATTGAAACAGAACTAGGCCTTCTCAAAGGCAATGTATATCGCTCCTAGTTATCGTCGAGCCCGCCCATGGGTGGAAGAGTTGAATACTACGAGCTCTACCCTGCACAGGGTGAATATTGGATGTCAGATGCTCTGGCGCTATGGGCCTGGTTGACAGTTTATACATTCAAAGACCTGCCATAAGACGCTTTCTTATCCTCATGAGTGAGACGAAGGTTCGTAATTTGACGTTCGTGATGTTTTCACTTGAAGCAGGTACTCACTAATGGAATAAACCTTTTCTAGGCTCATCAACTCTCTTAATGTGACTATTCGAGCTATGCCAGAGACCCTTGTAGCGCCATACACGCGTGTTTGAGCTAGAGTTTTGGCGGAAGCCAGTCTACTCATGAGACGACGTGTGTGGATGAGGGCAAGGATGCCCGTGGCCCGTGAGAGTTCTTTGCTGAATTCGGCCAGACACCGCTGCCCGCACCGAGTACGCTTTGTGCACCTACAACCATTCGCCAGTCGAAATCTCTTGCGTCGTTTAGGCTCATCAATCTACTTTGAACTTTCGTACATGTTGTCGGCGTATGGAAGAAAAGGAAATTCTGCTTACAACTAACGCACATGGACGAACTAGTCCTGGAGTTGAGTTATCCGGAATGTCGGACCTTTGGTGCGTCAAAACATGTTACATCTTGCAGAAGTTGAACTGACGACCTCCCCAGCTTTCCTTAGACTAAGTACCGAGGGTTCAGTGTCAGAGTAAGTTATCCTCTGTGCATGTCAATATCGTGAATTTGTTAGATTCTGTATATCAATCCGATCGCCCTTCCCGAGTGTCTCTCTACATCACCGAGCCAATTCTTTCAGTAATCAACTAGACACGTTGCTGAAAGCCGAGGGAATCTATCAACTCCTTACCTTATAACGCATGATCAAGCTTGATGAGTTGCTATCCGGACGAGCATATCATTGATGGATTGTTGGCTCAATTCGGATACTGTTGGTGCCAGTGGGAGTTGGTGCTGGGATACTAGAGTGTGTGCATAGATGATTGGAAGAGAAGGTTAGAATTCTACCAAGGGTCCTGGTTTTCGTAGCCATGGCTCAGTGCCATCGCGCCCATTCAATCCATTGAAGTGCTTAGGACTCAAATGTTTCACAGCCTCAGACCCAAAGTTTCAATCGAACTCAGAACCATTGCCACCACCCATCGTTCAGTTTCTATGCCTCGACCCCGCCTTTCGACAGAACTATGCTCGGTTCGCTCTCCAGACAAGATGTCGAGCACCTGACGCCAACTCACAATCGCTGTCTCTATTTCCTCCATTCATCCACGGTCGAGTTTCCCTCCTCGAGTTTCCCTCCAGGAAGCTCGTTATCATTGGACGTTGACGTCTTCCTCGCTTGTCCGAGACGCCGGGTTGGCACGAAGCCTTAGCCGCCTCGAGAAGATCTACAGTGCAAGACTCAATCGGGCGCCATGCGGGTGCCTTTCCAGCCCTCCGTCCTTACAAGTCCAAGATCTAATAGTCAACGCAATAAATACCGCTCAATTAGGTATAAAACACAGGAATATGATAGAGTAAGCCAACGAATCGACTATAAAGCCTTGATTCTGAAAGATTCAAATCTTGTCAGGACGATGGAGAATCGGAGAAGGGGATATAAACTAACCCGGCGGCGGGCAATGCCTCGTCCACAATCGAAATTACATCCCCCAAGGAAACGGTGGGGCATGTTATATCCACCCGCTTGTTGAGAAGGAACGCAGATCGACGAGACATCCGCTGAGGTTGCCTCGAAGGAACGTATCTCCTCTGATTACTGCCCGGCAGACATTTCTAGGTTTCCAGTCGTTGAGAATAAGCGCAAAACAAATTCTGAGGTGTGGCGTACCTTGAACAGTTGGAACTTCTTGGTGAAGAGATTCACTTTAGTGCTCTTGTCAAATAGACCGAAGAATGAAGCATCTGCCCCAGCGTTCACGTCGAAGCCTGAACCAACATCAATGCATCCATTCACATCGCCGGATTTGCTTCCGTCTGTAGAAGCGGTGGAATTCGCGTCAACGTTCATGGTGACAGTAGCACTCCCATCGAGGTCGATGAAGACGTTTGCGCCCGCTCCTCCCAAGAATTTGAACATTTTGACGCCGAGAAGCAGCGTAGGGATCAGGTGAGCCTCCACAACCGCTTTGGAAGAAACGGAGGGAGCGACGGATATTTTGAGAGCTTTTGATAGAAATCTCAGTCGACCAAATCGCTTCAAGGTTCTGGCTCAAGGACTTACGGCTATCAGTAGGCTCAAACTGACCACCGGACTTCGCCGAATCGTCACGGGGAGGGAAAGTCAGTTTCGCATCCTTGACGCTATAAGCAAGTGTCACGTTGATATCCGCTTTGATATCCATAGTGGCCTTTGCTTGTGCGTTGATTTGGAAGGAAGGTCCGATTGAGAGGATACTGGTGAAGCGGGTCAGTACCGGAGACCCAAAGGAACGATCCGACGTTGTACTTACCCCGGAAAATCAAACCCAGGGACGCCGGTCTCGAAAAGAGTCTTTCTACCCGAGTCTGCGGTACCCTGAGGACGAAGATAGTAGATTAGAGCGTGAGTTACTACTCAGATATTAATGTTACTTACGCTGGCGGAGCCGACGAGCCGCAGAGTTCCCTCTAGGTCCGCGTCAAAATCTACACGATGCGAGGGTCAGGAGGGAAAATTCGTAAGGTGGGACTGCATCGTTCGTACTTGTGATCAGACTGAATTCGCTCAGTTTGGGAGGAACGAATTTTCCAACGGCAGCCACTCCGACAGAGACGACGGCATGGGCCTTGGCAGTTGCGTCCGCCTTCAGAGAGGCATCAAAGGCGGGTATAGGTCCTTGAGCAGGGCAGGATACACTCATATCGAAGACATTGAAGCTTGTGTCCACATCGATCGGCGGAAGGTCTTTGGTCAAGGATTCGTCAAAATCTGGAAGGTTACGGGTGTCAGTGAGAATGTGGTCCCAAAACGGCTCGTCTGGAAAGGTCAAATCTTACTGTTGAAATCAAAGAAACCTCTTGTTTGGAGGCTGGCAGGGGTTCCAATGTTAAAGTCACTAAATGCGCCAGGAATGTTTGCCCCCTTGATCACCAGATTGACTTCCCCATTCCTAGAGCAAGAAAGGACTATGAGAGCACGAAGGGGATAGGTGGTGCAGCACACATACTGTGCTGGATCTATAGCTTCGAAGTCAGTGTCAAGAGATAACCCTTGCACTTTTGGGAACGATCCATCCCGCTTCTGCAGTGACTTAGCCACTTCCACGGGGAGGGATTGATCTTCGTGAACCCAGTTCTTATGAATACGAGCGAACGCATTCCCACCGCACTTCACACCCTCATGTCAGTACAGGTGTCCTGCTCATCAAATATCCCTGGCACTCACATTTTCCGGAAGTCGTACAAGCTTTCCGGTAGGGCCAGTGTTGTTAGATAAATGATCACATTCTTGGGGGGTGCCCGTGCAAACGAGTCGAATGTCCTGTATGAGGGCGTTCTCATTGCAATTCAATATGGTCCATCCTCCCGCTGTAGTAACGTCAGCGATAGCGCTGGAAGATCCCCACTATGATGATCACCATCAGTTCTGGTTTCGTTGGCCACAGGCGTCCGGGAGAGATGCAAAGATTCCACATACAATTTGGAGAGATCCAAGCCCGTTGGGGGAGTCGTAGGAGCAGACACCGTCGAAACAAGGTGTGGACCAGTCATTTTTAGCGTGAGCGGAGAGAGAGAGTAGCGCTGCCAATAGAAACGCGGGCGAGAGCTTGATCATGATGAGCAGTAAAATTAAAGAGTGGAGAGGGATTCTCGTGGATGGAGGTATAGAACGAAAACTAAGAACGAAAGGAAAGTGAAACCAACGAAGGGATGAGCCGATGAGCAGCTCAAGTTGCAGATTCTTCGACCGTGGTACTGTGGTATATATACTCCATTATTGACGCCATATGAGAGCTACATCATCAATCCACACACTGCGTTACTCTGAAATCTCACGTTTGGCTAAGGGCGACTCAGAAGTCTGAAATCGTGGTTTCCAGAGTTGTCCTGGGGTCGAGATAGTTTGCGCTTTCCTATCACCTCTGCGGTGTCGTCGCAACAACTGAGGATCATTTAGATCTTCGTGGAATGATAGCGGAGGACTCGATAGCCTTGATTGAGACGTGATTTCTGTTCCCTATGATGGGCACATTGCCACAAACGATACTCTGCATTGATTCCTCGCTGACAATTCCGGGCAGAGAGCTCATCTATCAAAATATGCATCCACATCTTTTAATACTGCTACATCTACCGTTAGATCCACACCCACATCCATCCCCTTTGGTACTTACCATGGAGACGAGAGCTCCGAGTCTGCAGAATGATGTATAGCGACTGTTGGTTACAGATGAGTGATCGAGCAGTATATGTGTGAGGGGTCGTCTGTGCCGTTATAGCACGGGATGGGCCGTATCTTGCTCAATTGGCATACTGTCACATAGTAGAAAAAGAGAAGGCGATCGAAGATAGTCGACCACGGTTGGCTGTTGGAAGTCGCTTGGGAAGTGGGAATTTGAGGAGGGTTCCTTCTGGCAGGTTGGTTTATCGGCGAGACAAAGCGGAAGTTCAAAAGTTCGCGAGGAAGAATAATTGAGCGACGCATCCATAGAGACGTGTGAGGTCTAGACCGGGGCGATTTCGATTAGTTTCGATTACCATCAAGGCAGCCATATTGAGTCTTGACGAAGCTTCAGTTTTGCCCGGCTCCCGTATATAGACGCCTAGCTGGGAGCTGCTCTAATGGCTTTCATGTCACTACCAGATTCAGTGTCAGATGAACGAAAAGAGGCATATCATTGTACTCGCCACCCCATGCGAGCCAACTTTGCCACCCAACCCGAGTCTCTACCGCATCAAAGCGATCTAATCCACACATCTCTGCACAGATACCATCTTCAGGATACGTCGTAGCAATCCGCGTAGCCAAACAATGAGCCCTCTTCACCACATTGGCCCGTGTCGAGGGTTCCAAACCTGTGCGACGAAGCTAGTTATAGTACCGTTGCCATCCGTTGGGCCGGCGCTGGCGCGGTTTATGCTGAGTTAGGGATGTCATGTTGGTATACAGAGGTCGACCAAAAGTCTTGAAACGTGAGAGCGTAGGGGTGGTAAGCTTCGAAGAAAGAAGACAAGATCGAGGCAGCTGCAGGGAAAGTGCTGGTGTATAGTCGGAAACTTGGTAAACCATGTAGGTTCGGTGCAAGCCCCTCCTTCCATATCGGTTTGTTTGGTCAATATTTGGGCCAAGCAATCGATCATCTCTTGAGAAACGGCTCCAACTTGAATTTGAACGCTGGACACGCGTTCATGCGATCAAGGATTGCCTGGGCCTCCACTCAATCGGACGATGTACGGAACTGGGAAGAAGGGGAGGGTGCTTGGCTTGAGTTTGATTTCGTAAGTTTGCCCAAGTTTTTCTCTTTCACCTGTGTAAGCTAACGAAAGACACGAATCCACAAAGTTGAATACATTCTCGTCTGCGACATACAAGACGTCCGAAACAGCAAAACCTCCCCCACGTAGACATGCGCCTTCGATGGCCTCCCAAATCCTCGTGAGGGTCTGGCGCTGATACGGGCCTGGCAGGGAGCGGATTCTTAGTTGGGTTATCTGGAATAAAGTCGTCTCGGCGTTCGAGATGGGCGAAGGGCTGGGACTCGTGGTTGTCGGCGTTGGTTTGGGTGGGTTGGAAGACACTGTGCAAAGGCCGGATTGAGATCGACAGCAACTATCTTGAAGGTGTGCAGTGGCAAGGGCTCGAAGTTGGATTGTTTTGGGAAGGCAGTTTAAATGTCCAATCTAGTACGTTAGACGGCGCGTCATCTCACTCTTTTCTCCCTCGTTTACGTCGTCTTCACAACTGACATCTCTCCTCAGCACCTCCTCGAAACGTCCGACGTATTTGACCCTGGTTTTTCTCTCACTCGTCACTGCCACATCAGTAGACCCACTCGCAAGATACATCGTTCACCATCCTGAACGGATAGACACATGCTCAACAATCAGATCCTATTCAATGCCTTAGGTCGGGAGGGGACGAGAAAGACAAGCTTTCGGCTACGCTCGAAGAGATGCACGATTCGACCGAGCCATCGATTTAGCAGCTGTTCATTGTCTCCCCATTTGGCCTGCTTACCTGCCTTCGTCAACGCCGAGAATTGGCCTGTTATCCTCGTGCTGAGGATGCGAGCTTTCGTGAAGAGATCGAGGAGGGTTGAGATGGTCTGTAAAGCGCCGAGGGAAGTGGTGGAGCCAAGGTATAGGAATCGAGTTCTACCTGGAGGGTGGATCCAATCTAGGCAACGAAGAGAGAGAAGGAGGTATTGCGCTACTGTGGCGAGGCCGAGTACGCTATATCTGCGGGGGAAATGGGTGCACACGTCATCGCAGAGTTTGCCTGTCCTCTCGAGTATCTTCAATCAGGGGGGTTAGCCACAAATAGGACTCGCTGGGGCCCCCTCAACCCACTCAGGCTAGGAACCTTCCAGCCTATCCTCGCACATATCTTCCTCCCAACCATGCCCACCTTCTGCGCTTGTCCCCTCGTTCCCTCCCCCGCATCTACTGCATACTGCCTCATCCTCTCTTGCATCACCATCGGAGACTCCCCGTCGCACCCGCAGAATTCAGAGGCAGCTATCATATCCCCCTCGTCGCGTCGCTTCGAGAACTGGAGTTTGATGAGGGATTTTCTTGTTGGCCCACTTTAGTTGAGGGACAAGCCTATGGACAAGAGAGGGTGTATATCAGAGACACTTCTCACGAGGCGTTTCAAGCGGCCTGAGGGGTTTGAATTGGCGCCATCTCGATGATCATCAAGGCTGCGAACGCGAATACCAAGTCGACGGAAACGCGACTCCTCGATGTTTATCGCTTGGTTCTCGTGCAAAGATGCGACTCTCCGAGAAGCTCACAGTCCGGAATCTACCACCGGAGTCTGCGCCAGACGAGGAGTGGAAGCAATACTACCGCATGTACCGACTCACCGAGTCTCTCCTCTATGCATCCTCACACCACAGCGGCTCCTATCTTCGCGACCCCCGTAGGCGCGTTATACACCTTCCACGTCCACATCTTCGACGAGAGCCCCATATCCGCTCTCTCTTGGCGTGGGCTTATTTCGGGCTGGCTGCGTGTCGGTGTATATGTGGAGGATGATGATCTGTTTCGGAATGACCGGGATTTGAAGGTGAATGGAAACGGCGAGGAAACTCCGGGGGTATTCACACTGTTGATCAGAGAAGAGGAGGTGCCGTTTTCTGTAGAAGTAGTTAGGGTCAAAAAGTATCCTTTTTCGCGACGTCGATAGCAGCAACTTGTTTCGATCAAGTGACCTCGGGGTACCGATATCTTCATGGTCATGAATATGGGCCCCGCGCGCTACCACTGCGCCATGCTGCTGAGATTCAGAGACACAAAAGAGAGCCCAAGAGTAAGGAGGTAGTGCTTGAGAATCAGATCATTCCGGAAGGACCCGTTATAACCGTGGTCCGTCCGTCGACGAACGGTTCACAGATTGCACACAACATTTACTGTCCTTTTACCACCACCACCATTACGCCCAGTCGCCTCCTGCAGTCTCGTTCTGGACTCGGCCATTGCAGATCGATCAACCGGATGGCCTTCACTTCAAACTTTCGGAAATGGGGACGCTGCGCTAGGCGTTGCCACCGGCGCCAGCTGGATATCATTAAAAGAGAAGAATCGACTCGGAAGGTCTCAGTACCGGGCCAAGCAACATCCACAACGACAATCCTCTAGTGCAGGTCCGAGCTCCTATGTGCTCAGCGAACCCATTCGTTATCCTCTTCGGCGTTCCTCAGGCTTCAAATAACCCTTCGAACCTCGATTTGAAAGAGTTCAAAACCTTGTCGATCCAACACATGGCTCGAATTCGAGCAATAGATGGAAAAGGTAGTGGAAGTGCGGGTCTTTGAGAATGTCATCTTGGGGTTTTTGGGCGGTTGAGTTGTCGGATGACGCAGTGCGAGTCTCGTAGAGGAACACAGCCCCTTTCAAGGATCAAGGCGAGGGCTTCAAGATATAGTCATGGATGCAAAGCAGCGACGATGAATACCTCCTCCACGACCACCCTTACTCGGAACATGCCAGGGCACCTTTCCCTCGACTGGGTAGGCTGGGCCAGGGTATCAAACGGGCCGCTAGCACATGTTGCACGATGTCTGGATAGAGCAACTTCATCACCTCGGCTCGCCAGATTCCAAGCGAAAGTTCAACGCTCAACGGGCTGAAGATCGAAATATCGGTACCGAGCTCGCTTTAGCCTGGATCCCGAGGCAAAGTGGAACACGGGTCTCTGTGAATTTGCAATGATAGACCACCTGTTAATTCGGAAAGATTCAATCGTCAAGGAACGTGCACGAGAATACGGCTAGGAGATAGTTATCGAACTAACACCCACTTTAAAAGCTAAGCTCCGGGAATCTGCAGAATCTTTTCAACGCTCAAGCGCTCAACGTTCAGTATCCGATGGGAACCTTTGAAAACCAAAGCTCAGAATATCGTCAACTCAAGTTCCACCGAATGTACTATCCCAAGTTGGCTCGACGCACGAAAACCCCTACGGTTGAGTTGAACGTTGAAGTCCTCGCAAGTTTCGATTTTGTGTGCCCACGCCCCACGTCAGCGTTCGAACTTGTTCACCTCATGTAACGTCTTTGTCTTCTCTCCAGGACGCAATAGATAGCTGGGGTGCGTAGAGCGAATAGGCTAATCTTGGTGGCTGGCAAGGGTGTCGATGTCTCCACATCTCACCTCCCGACTATGACCATGGCTCGGATGGGCTAGTAGAGCTCTAGAGCGTGGAGGAGCGAGTGAACGGCGCGGTGTGGCTGCCTGAGGGCATTCTGCGATTAGCGGATGTGGGAGAGAGTTATGGACGGGGCCGTACTAGTACGTACGCTGAGCCACGCAATCATTGGTTATTCATTTCTCCACGGGGCCGTATGCGTGAAATCGTTCAGCTCTGACGCGTCGTCATAGGGCCATTTGGTATCGAGGAGAAGCCTGTGGCTAGTATCAGCGCAGGCGCCTTTATATGTGCATCGGAGGTCATAAATGCCCCATTCCTCGCGCAGTAGTATGACTGGCTAATCAAGACAAAACAAACTCTCGCCGAATGGTTCGACTGACGAGAATTACACCATTTACAGACAGAACGTATGTATCGTAGTAGACTCACCGAGCGTTGACGTTGAGCTAATCATTTTTTACTATCCCACTCTACATGGATATTTGGGAAACAGTGTCCAACATTGTCACAAAATTATATTTAGAACGGGTTTCCCCAAGGATCAGATACAATTATACTTTAACCCAATTCGTAGTTTAGACAGAACACATTACAGCCAGCGTTTCATTCCACTTTTTTTTTAGTACCAAGGCCCACACAGGTGACCGAGATACTATTTCTCTGTTTGCGTTTTTTGACCCGGACTACACCTCTTCCGGTATTTTGGTCGTCGATTGGTCCTGCGATGTGATGGACGCACTATCGTCCCCCCTGCCCGTGGTACGTGGTATTCCTGGAGGGGTCAGTTCTGTTGGGTTCAGATAGTTATGACCGTGAGATACGAAAAGACAACACAGAAAACACAACTCGAACCTATGTTTTCCCTATCCGTGACGGTATGATTCTGTACGCGCACGGAACTGTAAAAGCGAGTATATTTGTCAATGTAGGCAACGAGGTGGGTAAGAAAAGCTATCTCACATAGTTCCACCGGTGGTAACAACCACTCGATCACTTCGCTTGTCCCCCTCGACCCGGATACCAGTCGACCGTGCGACTTTGACCAGGAGACCTAAAAAATGGCCAGTGTGAGCATTGCAATCACCTCGGACCATAAAACACGTACGTGACATAGACATCTCAATTGCGAGTTTGACGATGTAAACGACGGGATGAAACTTTTTACGCATGAACGTGTTAACTCTTGAACGCGGAGCGGTGGGGATAGCAAAGACACTTTTACCTGGACGTAAACAAAGCCGTTCTTGAGGGTCGTCATACCCATAAGTAGGACATCCATTCCGATTGAGATGAAGATGATGTACTCGTTGAACCTGCGGGAGGTTTAGAAGAAACGTCAAACTCGGAGTCACTTTCCCACTAGTTGCACTCGTGCGCACCTCATGACTCGGGCATACTTGGCCAGGTGGTAGTTCACTAACCGCCTCTTTATCATGACGATAAAGATAATGTTCAAACAAAGATCCAAGCCTAGGAAAATGGAGACGTCAGTGGAGGTTCGTGCAGCATCGACCGTGTACGTCGAAGAACTCACAAAGATAGACAGATTTCTCGAATTTATCCCACCAATGGTTGAGCTGCAGGATGTGGATTGAGGTTTTAGTCCGGTGTTCACGAATACAAGTTGGGAATCAGAGCACACCTCGATGTATGCATGATTAATCTGCAGTTGAGCGGGGATCCCTAAGGGTCACAGTCAGTCAACCCACGCCAGTACCAATGTGAAGTAGTGGCCTACATATAGAGGCTGACGAGACAGAGATGAGAAAGACAATGCCGGTGACGATGGCTTTCATCATGAACTGATCGAATTTGAAGTTTGAGGTTGAGAATACGGCGCCATGAGACAACTGGGTTGACCCACCCGCTCTCTATCAGTCGCGAGAAGGATGCACAGTCGGTTAACGATGATGAGCATCAAGCATTGGACCTAATTCGAGAAGATCAAATATCAATGCTAAGTGACTTTGGCAGCTGACTACGTGCGGCGACATACCTGAATAATCCAGCAGACGATGATGATAGTGAAAAGTGCGAGTGACGGAGGGAAGACTTTGTACAGATAGCACCAGGACAAGATCTTTGGATATGCCAGTAGTATCAATGCCCAAGAACAACTCCGGAGCCGCTCATACTAACCGCAAAGACGGTATTCCTAGTCGCGAGAATAGGTCAGCGCAAGCTCGGACTCAAACTCAGAGGCAGCAGCTGTTACTTACCCAAGTATCTCAAGCCACACCATGGCGATATACGCAGTGATCTGAGGGAGATCAGGAACGTGACGATTTGTGAGCACATCTCCAAGCGAGTGGCGCTAGCTACTTACCCTTCCTACCCTCTTCGTCTCTAGAACGGCGGTCCAAAACACATGGACCAAAAACCCAAACTGAAGGAACGCAAATGAGTGAGTGACGCGTTATAAGCACCAGGACTTCAACTCACGAAAAAACCAAAGGCAATACTCCCCAGAACGATATCACCTCTGGACACAGTGAGCTCTACGAACGGTGATTCAGTTGGAAACCCAACATCAATAGCCATCTTGAGGGGGGAAAGTTGGGGGTTGAAAGGGCGTGGAACTGACCGGTGGCCGGTTCTAAAATATAGATGAGCTCGCACTCCTCCCAATAGATTCGCAACCGCTAGGTACTTTTCGGAGATCTCCCGAATAGGAGAGACTTGCGTCTATTGATTCATTTGACATTCGGGATTATCATAGAACCTGGCAGGTCAAATCCATATACGATTGCTACATCGTGTTTCCTACGAAACACAACAAGTCATATCGTTTTCAGAGTCCGATGTATTGCCACAGAATGTCACTCACTGATACTCTATCGACTCGTCAGGGTCAAATCGCTTGGGGCGAGCTAACTAATTGCCGATCGCCCCAGTTCGCTTCAAGGCCCTTGAAGTAAAGAGTGTACAAACCGTAGACAAGGTAACTGCCACGCCGTCTCGAAGGTCTTACAAGTCAGCTTTTCCATTGATCCTTGAGGCCTTCCGGCTTTCTGGATCCAAAACCATCGACAACCATCACCGATTGCAAAACCGCTCATGGCAGCCTCCAGGCACTTTACACTCCAGCTAAGTACTAGCTAGATGCTGCCTTCTTCTCCCGAGTTAACCGGAAAGCGAGAGTTTGGAGAATTGAGCATGGTGTATCCCAATCTGAGCGAGAGTGGAATAATCTTGGCAAAACAATTATTCCGATTCTCAGGCCTCCCGGCTTTAATCCCTGCAATTGAATGAGATGCCAGGGTGGAGTGAGCAAAGTCGAGCGATTTCTGGGAGTGTCGCGACTGGAAAGTTGCGGGAAATTTCCATGAGTACTTGTTAATTGGAGGCGGACATGGCAGGTATGAACCAAGTTGTAATACTGTGAGCGCCAACTCCACGAGGTAAAAGGCCCTGGCCTGCACTCAATCCTTACGTCACCATCAAGGTGCAAAATTAAACTTTATCAAGCAAATCCCGACCTCGACGGCAACGCTGCGACTATTATTATGCCTCGATAGATATCTCAATCTCAGTTGCTTCTCCCCCGTTTGACCGCTCGTATATATCGGCATCTGTGACTTACCCCACGCCAAATTATATCCACGACGCGATACCCTAACCATGACACTTTTTCCACTCGCTCGGGATGTCGACATAGCCCCTCATATCCCAAAGAGTTCGACATCTCATTGCAATGATTGAACACGCTACCCGGACTATCTGGAGACCATTTGGAAGTGAATCACGAACGTATGGTCTCCAAATGGCATATCTTCGATTATCGGTGTTGGTGAGGGAAGGGAATGAGAACAGGCACATCTGCTGCTTCCTGGGCGGAATATGCATGTGAAGGGTTCGAATTCAAAATGATTTGAGGGTTCAGCTTAGATGTTGACCGGGAGCATGCTCGCGCCTGGGTTCGGGGGAATGAAGGCGATTGAGGGGATGGATCGTCGGTTGTGAGTGATCGAGACCTGTCGAATTGCGAACTGACGGAACATTTTGTCACTCTTGTGCAGACCGGTCAGTATTGTCCGTGTTACTCATACCATCGCCTCATCTGAAGCCCACACCGACTATTTTCTCAGCTCTCGAAGGGCTCTATTTAATATCCTGACACATACTCTTCCAGCTTTATCGACCGTAATCATTCCGCCAAGCTCTCGATCTTCCAACACCTTTTCTCCTAATTTGAACCCGCGCGAAAGACTTGTTGTCGGACAAATCGAGCATCCTGACGAGGAAGAAGAGGTGAGAGGCAAGAACGTCTAGCAAAGACAATGAAGGGAATGAAGAAGAAACAGTTCCGTAGTCAAAGACCCCGACTGGGGAGACGTGGAAAACTTGTGGTCTGGAGATGATCGATGATGCATGATGGTCTTGAACAAGTGGCGAGCACAAAAGTTGACGCTGCCAGGTATGGCCACATGTGGCGGTATGGCACTCAGATATCTTCTTCGCTTCTACGCCGTTCTATTCTATGAAATCACGACGAGGACGAATAGGCAATTTCATGACTCCCTCACCATAACCCGGGATACTAGCCGAGCGACATGAGGGAACGCTGTTGGCCAAGTCTATCATTGCGTCTGTATCGACGAGACACCACACCAAGGAGGTCCAGAGGATGTCGCGACTCGCAGAATGTTTCTGAGGATGGGGTTTGCTCAATTCGAGCCACGTTTCAGGAAGAGATATAGAGGGACAGCATATTCACCGATTATCAAGTAGAACAGCAAAATCTACTTTAACGAGAACGATTCCTTAGACAAATACATATCGAATAAAAACCGAAAACCTGAGAGGTCAAAGCAACGAGGATCATTGGATTGAAAATGGATAACGATTGCATGGTTGATCAGTGTCCAATAAGAGGATATTTACTTGGGGATCTGGAAGGAGACGACGCCGACGGGAATCACCTGGAAGCCTGCAGCCGTGTTGACAAAGTTGGGAGCATCTTGCTGCATGTGACTGACGAATTGCGAGTTCTTGGAGGTCTGAACAAGGGAGGATATGTGTGTATTGGCTCGGGACTTCGTGCAAAATCAACGACTTACATCGAGGAGGTACTGGAAGCTGGGACCGGCGACCTGAGCAACAGCGTCCCATCCACTCATAAGGGTGAAGGGGTTGGGGACCGTGGATTGAGTGGGACTGAGGGTGAGCTGATTATGGGGCGAACAGTGTCAGTTTCGGGGAGTAGCGTTATCTACGTGAGCATCTTACCTGTTCATACTTGGTAACATCCTTTCCGACACCGGTGGAGCTAATGAGAGTGTTGATCTTGGCCGGGTTTGTGTTACGGAAGTAGTTGATGAAGTCGGTGTAACTCATGCCGTTCTTGTGCGTAAAATCGACGATTACTCGCTTGGTGTCATTTCGAATGACTTTGAATGCCGGAGGTTTGGGCTCCTAGGTGATGGAGTGAGCAATATTGAAGGCACCATATACAGCAGAAGTTATATCCGAGAAGGTAAAGCTATCTAGAAGGACGATGTCGTTGTACTCGTCATTAGAGAAACACTACCGAGACGATGAATTAGCCTAGAGCTCATGCCAAAAGCTGCTACATACTTACCTCCAAGACCTTGTTCATGGTGGCGGCTTCGGCAATCATGATACCGTCAAAGTTGGGTACATTTTAACCCTCGTCGACGAGCTTCTGTTTCCACTCTTGGTTCACGTGAAGCTGAACGAGAGAAGCGTGTGTGAGAGAAGCTCGAGTTGGAGGAGAGGGAGAGAATACCGACCTGCTCGTACTTGAGCATGTTGCACTTCACGGCAGCAGTGTTCAAAAAGAGGGCGGTGTGAGGAAGTCGCCAGTGGTCGGAGAACTCTTGGAAGGTCATATTAGCGTTCATTCTGACGTAGCCGGATGCGACATCACGCTCGACGACAGCGGGGGTGAACGCTCGCAGCGGTGACTGCAATGAGAGCGAGGAAGAAGACGATAGCAGAGTGCAATGTGAAGTAATGTCGAAGACGAAAAGGACAGAGCAGCAGCCTTTTGGACCAGGGAAAAAGTGGGTCCCTCTTTTTACGTTCTTGCGGTGGCTTACGAGGGTTTCAAAATTGTCCTCGCCCTAGAATGATACCTAAAATAGAACCATGGTGATTCAAGGTGAAACCTTTGACTCTGGCCGAAATCGGACCCATAGAAGTTGACGGAGTTCTCCATTTTACGTGCTTTGCCATCACTCTGGAACAGCACAAGAAGTCGAGCTTGTGTACCATTGATTCGAAAGAGCGGGAGAGCATCTGAGGAAGTTGCCGCTGATTTTGCGTGAACCTATAGAATCAAGAGGATAAAAACATTCAGCCCGAAGCGTCTTGAAGGCACAGGATGTATTCATCACCTCCATTGCAGTATTAGATACATGTCGGTGCCCGTCATCACGTCGTTCCGAATATCTGCGCTTGATGAACAAGCTTGAAGTAGACCTCTGAATGACAAGTCACAAGAATTCGCAGTACCTAGGAGCCGGGACCGCGCCTATGTAAGTGTATGCAGTCAAAACTGTAAGGCACCCCGTTGGGGTCGGTCAAAGCGAGCGACAAAACCATGACATACACGATGTGGATTTGTGGAAGCTCTAAAATGTATGACAGGCTTGTCTGAGCCCACTGGGTTGAGTCTGATTTCCCATGGACATAATCCTTGTGTCCTTCTGTTGAATTGCTGCCTTGCCCTCGTGGTCTGAGAAACTTCCAGGAGGCCCGCAGTAGTATCTGTTGTCGGGGTATGCCGAGGGCACGGGTATAGAATCATGAACCTGTATACATATACTTGGATTTTTGAGTTAAGATTGAACTTAAGTCTTAGATGTTGCCATTACGCCTTGCAGAATACGCTATAGCGCCGTTTCGGAGGCACCGGGGTCCGCAGGGCGCGATATTGAGTCAGAGTGTGTTAAACAGGGAGGCGCTGTAGACGGAGACGGAGACCCTGGGGCCCTTGAATATGTTGCCTCTGCGATCGAACCGCACTAAGTATCTGAGGCGCTTGGGACCCTCGTGAGCTCGGGCGTTGGCTGAGTTATCCTCGTGCAAAGAACCTGGTAAAGATAAGTCTTCTGAGATATTGCACATGCACTCCCTGAAACACTCTCAAGGGCGCAACCCTCAAGTCAGAGAGTTTCGGAGTAGAGAGGGCGGGAGCGACATTTCATCAAGCTATCCCGATACCCGAGCAATGACGGCATCCGTGCCTGGGATACACAAGTGCCGTACATGCAGTCGGTTCGGCCCTCAGTATTTTCGGATCGACCGCGCGTCTCCATAATCGGCACCGTGCGGGTGATAAGCATCGTATGAAAGCTGATCTCGCCTTGACTACCGTTGACGATATAAAATTTCTGGGAGTAGATGGCGACTGAGCAAAGCAATTAAAAGGCTAGGCTCCACATGAGCTCCGGCGAGTCGACAGGCCTGAGCAAGGAATGAGCACTTGGTACTGAGTTTCAATTTGAAGTGACTTCACTTGAGCTCTCTCCGTACCCGCCTGCGTAGGAGAAAATCGTACTGCATGTTGTTTGAGCTTCAGATATATTGCCAAAGTACCGATGAGTTGGAAACGAAAGGGGTACACGGAGGCATGAAATGTCCCCAGACGAGATCTCACAGGATCTCGCCCTACCTACTACAACGGAGGCCAGATAGCTTCAAAATTCCTGTGACCTGAAACTGATATGCCAGGACTAACTCAGTAGACTGGCTCGAGTAGGTTTTGCAGCCCCCGCTGCTGTGGGAAGTTAGTCAATAGATACATCGACGCTGGGTGGTACTGAGCAACCCCAGAGCGTGAATACCTTCCATATGGGTCATCGTGTGAAGGCTTTCTTATGGACCTCGAGGATGCTTCCCATGGCGAAACTTGTGCCCTTGAATAATCAACAGTGAGATGCCTTACATGAGATCCGAGTAGATACCGGAAAGAACGAAGGGTTTGTCTGCAACGAGTCCACCCGACAGCGAACGGCCAGAGGAAAAAGGAACGGGAGCACGTATAGTACTAGGTGTGTAGTTCCTAGCGATCCCAAACCCATATCCAGGAAGCGGAAGCCCGTGTCAGCGAGGTACTGAATGGGGAGGAAGACCAGTATCGGAGGAACTGAGACCTTCGAAGTTTTTCTGTAGAAGGACAAGAATCAAAATATACCTGGAGAGAGATGCTATTTGGTAAGGAGAGGGAAGAGGGAGAGAAAGATCGCGCTCGCCTTACCAGCCTGTCAAATCGACCCCAAAACTCTCGCTACTGTGCACTCCCGTTCAAGGGGTTGGCACTCAAATTGCTCGATTTGGGCCCAGTCCAAGTCCCATGCCGTATCTCATGATTTCCTACTCCACCTCATCCGAAAGCATGTGCCACGCCCATACCAAGCCCTTGTCCCCATCCTCGACGTCGAGAAGGCCATACTCCAGACAATCCAACCAGAGCGACGTGTCATTCGAGGTCTGAGACACATTCGTACTCGACCGCTCGGAATTGAAGAGCCGTCGATGGAGGCCTCATTATGTCGGATTTCTCGTGCACCTCTCAAGAAGTGGGCATGTCCTGATTCGAGTACTGTTGACTCTCCGGCGGATGCGACGTATTCACTCTCGCCCCGGCCCCACTCCCAGTAGCCACCCCGTCTCTTGAGGCGCCATAAGTTTCGCATACGAACGGCGTCACTGTCGTATATGTATGCCCACCGCCTCCAGCCAAGCATGACCCAGTTCCAACAAAGTACAGGTATCCATCGCATTCTCCCTCCGATGTCTCCTCTCCCTTCTTCACCAAAAACCAAATGGCGACCGCAAGTGCAACGAGCTCAGCCACACCACCGAATGCAATGCCCAAACTCGACCCCATCGGCGGTTTCCCCTCACTCGACAAAGATAATGACATCCCCGCTGGTGCAACAACCAATGCACCACCGCCAGCTGGTTGGACTCCCTACTCGAGATTCTCGCTCCTTCTCCTCTCCTTCACAAATATGCTCACCAAGTTGTAAGAGCAGGTTTGACGAAGCCGCAAAGATCCGTCATTGCGAGCTTGACTATCCCACGACCCTAGTCCACAGGACTCCCATAGCGTGCAGCGAGAGCGCAAACACTGCCCTGATTAGTCGAACGTCTTGAGCGAGTGGAGAACGCGTGCGTCGAGTTGGCTCGGTGTTGTATCGCATAGGGCCGACTTGGCACTGAAGGTGTAGTTTGCTTGGGAAAGGGAGACCTGATGGCCGGAGAAGAACCAACTAATTATTGATAAGGCACAGTTATGCAGTATTGTGTTGAGGTGGGAGTTGGCTTGTTCAGATTCTGCTCCATATTCCAGGGTGAAGCAGGATTAGGATTGGACGAGATGGTGGCGATGAACAGCGTTGTGTTTACGTCATCACTCTTGACGTACAACTTCCTCCGAACAGATTTCACACGCCACCAGTCCCTTACACCATTGTCGACTCCTTCCGCGTGATGTTGGACGGCAAACTGTCCCATAAGATAGTGAGAAACATAATCATCCGTCGACAAGTTCACCCTTTTCTTGTCGGAGTATTGATTAGACGCGAAAGGAAGTGAGTTGGAGCCTCGGGCTCAGAGGACATTTCCAACCGTTGAACGTTGAACTTGCATCCCACTCTACTGGTACAATCAAGAGTCAATAGTACTGCCTGACGAAAACAAGAAACTTTTTACAAGAGCTCGAATCCAATTAATGCTAGTAATATTGTAGGAATACATCCTATTTAGGGACAGGTCCATTGATACCAATTGCAAACTCTACCCCCCAAACTCACTGGTTGGAAAGCCGACATAGGTCCTCACCCGAGTCCTCTCAACTTATACCTGTCGACTTCGCATTCCCTGGCCCCTTCCTAGGCGTTCAAACCTTCTGTGCCTTCGTCATGGATTGTTCCTGAGATACCATCGACACATTATCGTCCGCCCTTCGTGCAGTGATACGCGTTATCCCTGGACCCAATTCTATCAAGGTAAAGTGAAGTGGTGAGCTATAGAAACACGACAACAAAGAGAACCCGAACCTATGTCTTCCCGATCCGTGACAACGTGATTTTGTACGCGCACAGAGCTGCGAAAAGGGTCAGTGCGAGGAAGGTAGGAAGAGGCGGGAAGTATTTCACATGGTTCCACAGGTACCGGTAGTACCACCCATTTGATCGCTCCATTTATCGCCCTCGTATACATGAATACCGGTAGACCGTGCAACCTTGATTAGGAGACCTAAGAATGCCCAGTGAGTGATGAAGATGCTTCCGAGTGTGGAGACGTACGGGACATCGACATTTCGATCGCGAGCTTGACGATGTAAACGACGGGATGGAACTATCGCGTATGTCAATATCAGCTTTCGAACTCGGGTTTGGGCTAAGAATTTTTACTTGGCAATACACAAAGCCGTTCTTGAGGGTCGTCATTCCCATGAGTAGGATGTCCATCCCAATCGAGATGAAGATGATGTACTCGTTGAACCTACAGGGATTCGGAACGAATGGTCGTTATACCAAACTCGGAGAGTTACTATTCCACTACTTGTACTCACCTCATGACTCGGGCATACTTGCTCAAATGGTAGTTTACCAACCGTCTCTTTATCATGACAATAAAGATGATGTTCAAGGAAAGATCCAAGCCTAGACAAGCAGAAATAAGCGAAAAGCCCGGTCTGGAGTCTCTTGACACTTACAAAGATAGATCGCCTTTTCGAACTTGTCCCACCAGTGATTTAGCTATCGGGGGTTAAGTGTACGTTCAATTGAGGACCGGAGAAAAAACACATGCTTACCTCTATGTATCGATGATTAATCTGTAATTGTGCAGGGATCCCTGAGGATCGCGGCCGCCGGAGGTTTATTGAGAACGCACGACGGTATTAGCAGAGAAATAACGTACAGATGCAAGCTGTCGAGATAGATACGACAGTAACAATGCCAGCAACTATGACCTTCATCATCATCTGGATTGGCGGAATGTTAATACGGGTGCGGCGGCCAACACTCGGTGAATGGGCGATTGACGAACCCGTTCTCGATCAGTCGCGAGCAGAATGCATAGTCGGTTGACGATGATCAGCATTAAGCATTGGACCTAATTGATCATTCATGCCGAGGATCGGGTTTCAGTATCCTGAAACCAGGTCTATCAGTGGCGTACACACCTGTGTTATCCAGCAAACGATGACGGTGAGGAAAACACCCATATTTGGAGGGAAGATTTTGTACAGGTAACCCCAGGAGGTAATCTTTCAATATGTTAGTGATATCAACGCGCAAGCATAACTTTCGAACCACCAGTACTCACTGCAAATCCGATGTTCCTAATTACGGGACTATGTCAGCGCGGACTCGGACAGCTCGGACAGCTCGAAATCGGGGGTACTAGCTAGTAACCGTTACTTACCCGAGTATTTCGAGCCAGACCATGGCCACATACGCAGTGAGCTGGGGAAGAACAGAAACACGATAATGAGTAAGTAGTCCACACTTTCGAACGAACACCTTCGGTCACTCACCCTTCCTACCCTCTTTGTCTCCAAAACGGCTGTCCAAAAAACGTGAACCAAAAATCCAAACTACGGGAAAATATGAGTACGTAGCACGCTATGAGGGAAAAGATTTGAACGTACGAAAAAACCAAAGGCAATGCTCCCGAGGACAATATCACCTCTGGTGACAGTGAGCTCTACGAACGGTGCTTCAGTCGGGAACCCAACATCAATAGACATCTTGCGGGGGGGAAAGTCGGGGAAGGTTGGTAGGATGTAGGGCTGTCTTCTGCCTGGGTATAAAAACACAGGTGACCTCGCATTCCTCCCAATAGATTCAGAACCGTAAGGCATTCCTTGGAGATCTCCTCAATAGGAGACGTCCTTCAATGCCTCCACATATTCATTCGACGGTCCGGATAATCATATAACCTGGCAGGCCGGATCCATCTACGACCGTTGCATCCCGTTTCCTATGAAACACGAAATTGAGGAGAATATAGCGTCTCCAGAGTCAGTTGAATTGGCACTCACTGTCGGAGCCAAAGCGCTCGACATCAGGCCTACGAGCACGGGATCTTATTCACATGCGCCCCAAACGGTTGCCGCGAGCTTGAAATCTCTGTGCGTATTTTGAATCTGTTAATCTGATTAGCCGACTTCCCTTCTCACAGAGGCATTGGAGCCAATGTCGATTGGGATGAACCGCGGGTGGTGAACTGTAGGCGGATCGAAAAAATGACGGTAACAAGCTCTCCAATTTGTTATAAGGAGCACTCGAAGTAGAGAGTTCTTTGATTGATACATAGACCGGAGGCGACGTACCTGCACCTCCGACCTGAGTGTCCAAGCCGTCGTGTCGACATTCCTTTGAGTTAGATCCCTTGTTAATCTTTTGAGCCTTCTAGGTTCCGAGTCCCGTATCTAGGATCATTCAACCACCACCACCGGTCTCAAAACCGTCGAATGCTAAACATATTGCGCTCCAGCTAAGTACTAGTAAGAACCATCCTTCTGTCCCTGCGTGAGCCGGTAAGTGCTATCTTGAAGGCTTGGTGCATCCCAATATGAGACAATTGACATGATTATGGGAAATGGTTATCCCGATGAGTCGCAGGCCGCCCATCGCCGCCTTACTGAAAACACCAGCCAATGAAATACACGTGGGGTGAGTAAAGTCTGGGGGCGTCGTGATCCGTACTAGTACGAATCTCAAGTTGTGGGGAATGTTGATGAGCACTCATCGTTGCTCTGTATATTTGAAGAAAGTTTCGGAGTCGAGCGTGGCAGCCTGCAGGTGTGAATCTGTCGCAACCAAGTTATTTTTGGGCGCCAATTCCACAACGTAACTCGAACCCTACTCTCACGCCCGCTGCCATCATTGACGCTGTCTCTTGGACAATGACAGGCCTGAAAGTAAGGTGCCCAGCGTTTGGATGAGGAACGTGACGATTTCTTAAAATTGGAAAGATTACGTGCGAAGACAGGTGAGAGAACGAGAAGGGTCCCTGCTACATCGTCAGTGGAGGGTTCTGATAATTTTGGTTCGGCTTCTGGGTTTTGACCGGGAACGATGCACTTGCCTTTGAGTTTTAAAAACTGAGAAGGACTGAGTAGATGAGTTATCTGTCGTAAATAAAATAAGGCAAATTAAGATGTCGCGAGCAAGAGAAACTGACGGACGGGCCATCTGACTGAGTAGTATGTTCTACTCCGACCACTCAGCCCATCGCCTCGTTCGAAACCTGATTGCGACTCTCGAAGCGCCCGACATCCAGATCACAGTCATATATGATGCTTTGGCTCCATCGCTCGCGAACATTCGGTGAAGGTCCCTCGCCATCCAACTTGTTCATCGAATTCGAACCTACAGGAGATTTATGTTACAGGGGATTCAACGTGAAGGTTGAGGAGCTTGACAAGGACAAACAAGGGAGAGGAGAGGTGAGACTTGCGGGGAAGAACGAAGGGGTTGACCAACAATAAAAGGAATAGCTTTCTCGGAGTCGGAGACCACGTCTGGGGAGGCATGAAGATGATGGTCTAACGTAAGCTTGGGCCGTCGGGCGACGGTCCGGTCTGCCAAGTCTGGTTACACTTACAGTGGCTGTAAGATTCACACGCTGTGCAAGCATATAAGATGCTGGACGCTCGGCGAGAATTCAATACGAACGCCCAAGTGGTACTCGTATAGATCGTTTCTCATCGCTGATAGCCCGGTACACTGTATCTTTTAATTTTCGAGTGGAAAGTAAGCAGGAAAAGCGTTGGAAGACAACACGCCAGTAAACCTGATTCCGAACTTGCTTGTGTTCAAGTTTCTCGAGCACAGTGGGAATATTGCGCCATGCTGCTTCAAGGTGAGAGCGGAGCTAGCAAGAAGGATCGAGTATCCAACTTGCATGACCTTACTAGTCCACTCGGGACTTGTACTATCTAACAATAACAAGATATTCAACTCTATCGAAACTGACATCCAATCGATTCTACGTGAAAACCGATCCATTCCACCGATTTTGGTCCACATTGCAAAGTTACCAATCACAAAGCCCATATAAATACTTCCCCTGAGTCTCCTCTACCTATCTCAATCGCTTCTAACCTCGGACTTCCTGACCCTATCCTTCCAGCTCAAACCTGCGGTGCCTTTGTCATCGATTGATCCTGAGATGTAATAGACACAGTGTCGTCCATCTTGCGCACCGTACGCGTGATCTCTGGGGTCAGTTCTGTCGAAGGGTCATGGAAGTAAGCATCGGAGAGATACAACAAACAGAAGACTCCGAACCGATGTTGTCCCTATCCGTGATAACATGATTTTGGACGCGCACGGAACTAAGAAACCATCAGTCAAAGGGGAGAGGGAGAGGAAAGAGTAACTTACATAGTTCCAGTGGTAGCAACTCCCTTGGTGTCCGAAGTCCACTTCTCCCCCTCGTACACATTGATACCGGTTGACCGTGCAACCTTGATTAGGAGACCTAAAAGCGTTCGATACGATGTGAGTGGTGTGGTCCCATCGCCTCCGAGTGGAGAAGACGTACGAGACATAGACATCTCGATCGCGAGTTTAACCATGTAAACGACAGGATGGAACTGGCAATAAACGAAGCCGTTCTTGAGGGTAGTCATACCCATGAGTAGGATATCCATTCCGATGGAGATGAAAATCATGTATTCGTTGAACCTGTATGAGAGAGGCTTAAATCAACGAACGCACATATCCGTACATCTTACTCACCTCATAACTCGAGCATATTTAGTCAGACGATGATTTACCAATCGTCTCTTGACCATGACGATGAAGATGATGTTCAAGGCAAGATCCAAGCCTAGGGAATTGGCAGCGTGAGTGGGAAACTCAAGCAGGGTGGGCTACGTCCGTCGGGAACCACTCACAAAGATAAATAGCCTTTTCGAATTTATCCCACCAGTGGTTGAGCTATGGAACGAGAACCAAGATTTCAGTCAAGTTACCTGTTGAGATGAGGGGAAGAGCTCACCGCAATGTATGAATGATTGATTTGCAATTGAGCGGGGATCCCTATGGTTCGCATTCAATAAGAATTGGCCCGCGTTGATACCAGTCTGAAGTAGTGACGTACAGATGCAAGCCGTCGAGACAGATACGAGAGTGACAATGCCGGCGACGATGGCTTTCATCATAATCTGATGAAAGTTGAAGCTGAAGGTCGAGCGTACGATGCCAAGACACGACCAGAAGACGTACCCGTTCTTTATTGGTCGCGAGGAGGATGCACAGTCGGTTCACAATAATGAGCATCAAACATTGGACCTAACCGACACTTTAGTCAGTGACCATCCGAACGGTATTTCGAGCGGTGACATACCTGAATAACCCAGCAGACAATGATGGTAGTGAAAGTCCCGATGTTTGGAGGGAAGACTTTGTACAGATAGCAGAAGGACGTGATCTTTCAAACTGTCAACACGCAAGCACCACTTTGAAGCTATGAGTACTAACCGCAAACCCGGTGTTCCTGGGTACGGAAACTTGTCAGCACAGAAGTAGACTCGGAGGTAGTAATCGTCACTTACCCGATTATTTCAAGCCAGATCATGCCCACGTACGCAGTGAGCTGGGGGAGGGGGAAAACACGGTCGTGAGGATAAGTGAGCTCGGAGTCGTACACCTCTACCGATTCGGCGACTACTCACCCTTCCTGCCCTCCTCGTCTCCAAAACGGCTGTCCAGAAAACATGAATGAAGAACCCGAACTAAGTAGAGAGATGAGTTCGTATCTGGGTGCAGATATCGAGACCGAAGACTCACGAAAAACCCAAAGACGACGCTCCCGAGGACAATATCACCTCTGGTCACATCAAGCTCTACGAACGGCGCTTCGGTATGGAATCCAACGTCGATAGCCATCTTGTACGGGAGGGTCTGGTAGAGCTGATCAGATGGATGGAGGATTGACCTTCAGCAGAGCGGACTAGTATTTAAATATCTGCGATGAGAAGCTCACAATTTTAGGGGTTGTACTCCCTCCCTCCAACCTTTGCGTCCAGAACGCCGCTGAGCACCTCTTTTGGTGATCTCCCAGAAAGGGGAGAGATCGTTCTTACTTCTCGATCTGCAGATGAAATCCGCCGGGGCCAGACTCCATTAATGTTTCGAATTTGTTCAACGCCCCCGGTCAGCTTGATAATCATCACATAACCTGGTAGTTCTGATCTGCCTGCAAGTCGTAACTGCTGCATCCTGATTTCCTATGGAACGCAGTAGTGCAAGTACGTCATACACACCGTTTCTCCGAAGTCCGATGAATTGCTACTCACTCGAGCTGTCTGGGGCAAACCGTTCGATATCAGGCCTGTAAAGCTTGGGGTCTCAGAACTTGAGCGGAGCTCTAAGCTCAACGTTCAATCTGGGGATTTTTGAATAGGAGTATGGGGCGTACCTCTAACATCTGATAGTCTAATCAGCCCGCCCCTCGGGACCGGGACCGGGACCGGTAACTTGAATTGAAAAACTGTTGATGGTTTGAATTGCCGGTCTCAAGGAGCTATCAGTCGACGAACCTGCAGTCCCGATTTACTGGACGTCCAACCAAACACATCTCCCCGAAGTTCAAGAGTATCCCATGATTCTACCTTCCTTCACAACCAGCTGTCACCGTTAAAATGGTTGATGCCAAACACTTTGCACTCCAGCAAAGGGCCAGTGGGAGCTTCCTCGCGTCGACCGAACAGCGAAGTTCGGTAGTACTAATGGTGTATCCCAATCTGAAACTGAGACTCTGATTGAAGCGATCTTGGAAAAATGATTTATCCGATTCGCAAAGTTGACAGTGAGGAGACGCGCGTAGCCATGAGTCTGGGGCCGTGAACTCGAAGCTGTAAAGACGAAGAAAGATAGCTGAAGGCGGATTCGGACATGAAAGAACTTAATGTTGTGGGCGCCAATTCGACAACGTTGGGAAAGTGTGATCAAATGAGCAAAATTTTCGTAGCACTGTCGCTGCATGACTTTTCCCATGCCTCGCTGATCTTGAAGTTACCGCCATCTTTCAGAAGGAAGCCGAAGAAGCCGGGCATTTTTGTTTCTCCGTCGACCCCACGATTCTGTGCCCACCCAGTGCCTCCACTAACCCCTGTTCCAGCCACCCCTACCCCCGCAACCGCCCTAGTCTCTCAATACGCCACAGGATTCACATACCCCCCACCCCCTGAGTCTGTTCCTTCAGAGCGAGTGGCGTCACGCCCGGAAACGTATACAGCCTGGGTATGTCCATCCCAAATACATCCCTGTTCGATTGGAAGAACGCCACAACGTGCCCACAGCTATCGTACCTCCCTCCTCCCTGCACCTCCTCTTTGCCTCTCTAAAAAGCATCGTACTGCCAACGCACAATAAGCCAGCTCCGACCCGTCGGTGGTCACTGATCAGTCCCCCTCCCCTCACTTGCCGAAGAATTCCTCAGGAGAACATCTCGATCTCTGCTTTATCCGCAACGGCTCCGAGATACTGACTCGAGCCACGGCTCCTTACTTGCATTATACGCCTCGAGGTTCGTGTTCCTTATCTCACCTCAACGTTCCCAGCCTCGTCGTGTTGATCAGAAGTCGATTTTGGATCTCCGCTGTATGTTTACCATCGGTCGGTTTCTGGCCGGTTTTCTGGAAGCGGCAATTTAGATTGGTGTGTTTTGGGATCCATCGTTTTGGTAGCAGGCGGGTGGAGTCAGACCAGGATTGGGTGGGGGCGGAGCCTCCGAAGACGTACTAGTAGAGGGGTATTCGGCACCTTATAGGGACGTTGCGATGTTGGGGATGTGTAAGACGGCAAAGGCACTCTGACCTTGACCTTGACAACTTCACTAGCCCTACCGTCGTGTTAATCCCAAACCCAACCTCGGACAGTAACTCGCCCATAAAGCCCACTTCTGACCCTCGAGGCGTTCCAACAAATCTTGCACCTGGTATTGGTGGTGTAGAACGCGAATTCGAGGACTATGATATAGAATCATCGTGCTTCTTCGACCGCAAACGTATAGATATCTAGCGTCGAGGACGCATATAAACCTTGAGTGACGGCGGTCTTCATGCGATTCCTTGCATGAGGGGATACATCGTGGTCCATGGAGACTCGACAGCAGCGACCCGAAGCTCAGATAAGACATTGAGGGCGATGAAGTCCATTATGTCCAGATCGTCGTCATCGTTCTCTATTGCATTGACCCTATCAGTTATATCCTGCCAGCTTCTTCAGTCAACGGGATTTGAAAGGCAACTCTTGATTGGAATACACCTATGAATAACGACATACAAGGAGTTGCACGTTTGGAAGCGTCGTACCGGAGGGGTATATTTCGGATGGAAAGACAGCTTCACCTGATTCCTGAGGCAAAATTCTGGTAGGGTGAAGGTTCAACATTTTAACGTTCGATCTCTGAGTGTGGACCATATGTGATGACGGTAAGGATTTGAAGTGGTGCGAATTGCGTGGGATAGCGTGGGACCCGCGGCAGTTCAGTCGCTATGCCGCCGGCAAAACTTTGCACACCTGCAACCACCTACACGTTTTGACGTCAGTCATCACAATCCTTCGTGTATGTACGGAAACCTGCAAACCATAGCGAATGCGGACAATCCAATCACAGGTACACCTTTATCGTCTAAGTGGCATACATGTCGCGGGCTCTAAGACTAAATACTAGGCATTGGCTGCATTTTTTCCGCCCGACTTGAAATACGTAGCCCTTGTGTTTTTCCTCGTCTCCCCATCTCTCAACTCCCCCGCCAAACACCCGCAGAACATTCACCCATCTAAAATATCCGAGAAGCAACCGACAAATATCACCTCCCATGCAGTCATCGACTATACTTCCCCATAAATCTGCTACTCAAAAGGCCAACGATTCGATGGTCGACATTGTTTCGGAATTGATTGAAGATCAAGGACCACATGGACCTCCTTTGAATCGCACGATATATGGGACGAAGAAGAAGGGGTTTGGTTTGAGTTTGAAGTCGAAGGCGCGTCGATGACGGAGGGTTCTTCTTTAGTTACACTGATCCAACGAACTGACCTACAAGCGACTACATTTCCGTCTAGTACGACATCCAAAAGGCGAAAAATCGAAACTACCACCCATTTCTCAGAGGCCATATGTCGCTCTCCTCTGTTGCAAACAGATAATCCGGTGGCGGTTTTAACACCGCCATTGATAACGAACGGGTTCCCGATGTTTCATCTGGCTCAGAATCATCGTATACTTACTTTACTCAAGATACCAGCCAGCTACGTGACCCCAATCCTCGATTTCCCACTCGGTCATCAACCCTGACCCTCCAGCAACGGTAAGCTCAGTCTATGAGTCAAGGTCCTCTGCCTGTTAAGCACTGCGTTGGCAGCGAGTTGCACGTTATGCTGTGCGTACCAGAAGAGAGTCGAGTTCTACGCGGCGAAGAATACAGATCCACCTCACAAGCTTCTTTGTAGAGCTTTTAGGAAGGATATCCACAGTTGCATCCACGACAGGGAATCTTTAGAAAGATGCCAATGATGCCCCAGTTTTGGAACGATAGTCGAAGCGTTCGGGGGTTTGGTCATACTGAGCCCCCTCGGCGGTGTTGGAGGGCTGGAACCATGTTTTCCTTGGCTATATGCGAGGTTGGAGGGGCTGAATGCGGTCAAATGGGTGATTCGGCGTCTCTGCTCGCCAGTTTTTCAAGTGTTTTATGCTGAATGTAATCCTGGTTCACATTACTCTTGTAGAAGGGCATCAGAATCGCAAAGAATCCGGATAATAAACCGCCCGTCGAGCACGCGATTGCCAAAGGGAGTCTTAGGATCTCGGGGGCCCCGATTCACGTCTTTGTCGGGGAGTCGGGGTATACAAGTGTGCGCATTTCCATCCAAATCCTATTCACGGATCTGCCCTTGGCATCTAGTTGCTCGTGGTTTCCCTCGCTTGAGAGCGTCGTCGTGTGAGTGACCCTTCTCGGATATTTGCTCCTTTTGTGAGCCTTTGTTTTACATTCGACACCCAATGCTGTATGTTCGATGCCTGAGCTGTACAGTGCACGCAACGTCCTCTGACTATATTGCTGGGTAGAGCTCATGCTCTGAGGCCCGACGACAATGAGATATCGGATATGGACCTACTTGGACTCATCCGGCATTTTACCTAGCATTGCCAGTGATGTCTATGGGTCCAAATGTCCGGGGCATGAGGCATGACACGTTGTCTAGTTCCCATAATCTCAAGTCTTATCTATCGTAGACGAGGAGGGTCCTCGCTGGAAATTGATACACAAGCTTCTACTAGTACCCGAGTACAGTATTCTATTACAGAACTTCAAGAAAGTATCAATAGAGGCCCCGAAGTAGGTTTGAGCATTATGGCGTGGCAGCTATGGGAGGCAGGCTAAACAAGCCATAGACGGAGTCGTAACATATGGCGTAATATACATGCCCAGGAGCCTGCTAGGCTGTGGCGAAGGTGAAGGAAAGGAAGTATTTGACGGTAGTCCGGGCTCTCCATCAGGAAAATCCAGTTAGACTAGTTTATGCCAAATTATGCGTTTGTGTAGTAAGTGGTCCAATGTTGAATAACGTGTCGAACTTATTTACACCTTCTTCACTTCTTATTCCCACCATTATGCCGTGATAATGAATAATAGTACCTATTCGTACAATTTGGCATACTTCGCAATAAGGGTTTCATACTCTTGTCAATATAATTGCCACCCAAAGCCAACTAGATGTACACAGACATTCGACGCCGGAGTAACTTTGAGATACTCACCGCTCAGCTAAAGCTAAAATTGAGGGTGTGATTACGCTTGATCACCTTGTGCGCATGGAGCCCACCATCTTTCATTCAGGAGGTTTGTCGCGTAGGCAAGTGTCAGTGACACACGGCAGCTTTGACCTCACGTATTATTTCAGAGTATTTACCATTGTCCACTTATTCTCCCAACGCCTGCCATTCATGCCATATCAGTAGTTGCAAGCAAGTTTGCTTGGAGTCGTAGTGATTGACCGAAGCATTGGGTTAAAATGTCAAGTCCGACGGCAGGCACTCTGTAATTGGGCCGTGGGTTGCTGAGTCATGAACTGTGCAGTTTCATCGGCAATCTCCGAAGCCACAATTTTGATCAACAAACAACGCGGTTTTCGCTAAGTCATCTCTCTTCAGCTCTCCCTTCGTCTGCTTCCTAATTCGTCTTCAACCTTCACAGATTGCGCACGCATGGTAATTTGTCAGAGTATGGATGGGGTGTTAGGTGTGTACATTATCTTCTTCTCCACGGCCCTCCTGACCATGTCTTTTTTATTTTCAGTATCAACTTGCAGTTGAGGTCCTCGTGAGTCGCCCCCTTCCATTTGCTTCGTACCCGTCTAATGACTGACACACCCCAAGGCAAAGAGCAACCCTCCCTGATCATTACCTCTCCGACATCTACCACTGGCATTCCAAGCCCATACACGTCTGCAATCCGCCAACCATTCCTCAAGATTTTGCTGGTAAGTGAGGAGACCCTTGAAGCGTAAACTCTAGCTTACAATTCGTTCCACCCAGGACTCGCAGGATGCCGGTTGATAGTCGATCGAACCGCTGCCTACAACCAAGGTAAGCAATAGCCTCCCATGTCTGTAGCTATAACTGAACTTACGCACACACAGGTCACTGCGAGTAAGAGGCGATGGGAGCAGAGATCATGGCGAGAAGAGGTCGAGTACTGCAATTTGTGAACACCACCCTGTCCCGCACTCTGGTTCAACGTCGTAGCAGTGCATTCATAGGGACGGTTAGTATATCACCAAATGTAGTAGATAATTGCGAATGATTAATACTTTATATCGTCTTTTTTCTGTCTTTTTCCGTTGAGTATGAGGAGTAAACGGGTGTAACAAATGCAAGAGTAAGGCAGAGAAAAGCAATTTTGCGTTCTAAACTCGTCATAATAGATGAATCAAAAGTCAATGTGGTTTCGAAATTTGGGCCAAGTTATGCAAAAATTATCCTACGTTATAACGGGACATGAGTAGCGAACATAATCCGCGTAATTATGCTCGTTATTCAAAAGTTTGACACTTTTCGGTACATTTAGAAATCTTATGCCGGGACTCTCCATAAGGTTGCCTATCCCAATTTTCCTGATGTCCCCCCTCATCAGTGGGAGCGAGGTATAATGAGGGGTACAGAGTCTGTTCATCAGGGTGGGTACGGGTTGGAATGAGAACGTAAACGCGGGGGAAAGTGATTCGTACCGAGTCTATACATGAGGAAAGGGCATGGTCTCTGACCAATATTCACGAGATGGATGGAATGGAGGATGTCTCGGAGGGGGGTTTCCTTCCCCGAAGAATGATGGTTTTACCTGTGAGCTTCCAAGCCTGTCGACTCGTACTGTTGGGCTGGCCACTGGGGGGTCGATACGGTGATTGGTAGGCTGAGAGTCGCGAAGTGGATGACCCGGCCGTAGTTGGTCGCGGTAAAGGGAATGAATGGGTACCTCCAACCTGGGACGGCAATTACAATGGTTTTGGGCGATACCTGTACCTGTTAGTACTTCAAAATAGGTTATTATGAGAGACGTAGACTTATGATGGGTATCAGAGTATATCAGAGAATAGAGGCTTACTGGGCTCTCTGCGTCTCTCCGACTCAGAGTGATAGTACGGTGGAAATGGGATGACACTGGGCCCAGCCTCAGTTTGTCTGGGGTCATACTGGCGTTCACGGGAGGAAAAACGCGATCGATGACCAGCTCGAGAATTAAGGACTAGGAAAGAGTGAAGTCTCGTGTAAGGGACATCGTCTATTACCAGATTGATAACCAAATACTTACTAGGCGGCGTAGGCTGGTCTCCGGAGCTTGCGGAAGGATAACGATTGGCCCGTATAGGTAGGTTCTGCACTGGGTGATTGGCGTCTAAAGGACCTTCAGTGTTGTCATTTCATTGAGGGAGATAGCCTCAATCGGACCATACCTCGTCCGGAGTTAGGGCCTGACATCCCTACGCGGCTAGCGTTGTAAACACGTCCGTACGCGTAGTGATTGTTGTTGATTGTGACTGGCCCGTTGTAGACCTCAGAGCGTTGGTCGTTGACGCCATAGACATCGCTACTGATGTTCTTGTGCTTGTAAGCAGAGTCCCGGGTCACTGTCGCTGGTGTACGTGTTTTCCTCTTGCGCATCTTTTGAGCTAAACGTGAGTATCGCCCGTGATATCAAGACGAGAAGCAGACAGACCTCTGAGTTTGTAGTGGAGTCGCTTTCCCAAGGTGACCTTTGTGTGGTGCTGGCTGATTGGTCTCCACTCCAGGGGGCTCTCTCGGGTGTCTCTCTACTGGACAGGTCACGGACAGTGTGGAGCTTATGATGTCGCATGATGGGACGCGTTCGGGATGTGGTTTGGGGTGGGTACCACACTGGGAAGTTGCCAGGTTGGTCAGCCACACAAGGTACGTCCGACGTTCCCTCATGAGCGTAACTTCGGCACAGCGGATGACTATACGGGGAGCTTCGACTCGGAGGCATAGCCCTTTTGAGTTGGAGAGGAAGGGGAAGTCTCGAGTCTTTGTTTTTAGAAACTGGATCTTTATATAAACCACCATCTTATGAAGAAAATAAAGCTACATGGCGATCGTGTGCCAATTGAGAGAATCTAGGCACCCGCCCTGTTCTGTTGTTACCTCTCAGGCCAACGTCCTTTCAGTGGCCTGTTAGAATGTTAATGGACTCCGGAGCCTGCCAACAAGAGACGAGAGGCGTCCAATGCAAATTTTCGCCGCCTTTTGTGGGATGTACAATAGAGGACCCTGCTTCGAGTCTCGACTAAGCCTTGCTTCAGAACTCGATCGAGGCAATATCACTTTGAATATGAATGCGAATCAAAGCTTGAGGGCGGCGAAAATCTGAGTTACATGTCGTTCTTGCCCACAGATCTCCCCCAGATACCTTAAGGGTTCTAAATGAGCCAACTGAATTACGAGCCAACCAAACAAAATACATCAACAGTCGACCTCCAAAGAATAGTGCAAAAACCAGTATGAAGGTGCTGTGTCAGAATTGCATTCCGTTGCTGACAACGTGTATGAATCATGCATCTTGTAACTGAGTCGTATTGTGTTGGCCGTTGACGTATTTGGGTGTTTGCGCCCTGCGGTCAACATAATAAGCACAGTGAGTAGAGATGCAAAAACATTGAGGGCGACAGTGCATACATCATTTATACATCGTTGAGTGCCTAACTCCCGTGATCACTGATATATGAATGGATGGGCTCAAATTAGCCGAGACCCTGATAAGTAGCTCAGCGTATTTTCTAGCAGACTCTTACACGCCATATTAGGTTCGTGGCTCGATCTAGGAAGATTTTGGGCGTTCTGAATTCTGGAGTTGTGACAATGGTAACTTCTAAGTTGTCGTGAGTAGTTGGACAATCATATAGGGCTTTCACACCTTCTTCAGCAGTCCACATCGGGCTTTTCAAGCTTCAACTCTTACAAAAGACTTCTATTGAACAAGGTGTGATAACCCGCAGTCTCACAAAGCAATTGTCAAGCAATTGTTATTAATTCATGGCATCTTACAAGTTCATAAAACTCGAGCTTACAGGTAAACATCACATTCTACAGTAATGGCATGAACAGGTCGCGAAAAAGTGCTCAAGCACTCCTTTGGAGTCCGGACGGAAATGGGCCAAACAAACCCCCAGCATGGTTGATTCCCGCAAATGAACTACGCTCGCGACTTAAATCTCAGCGAGGCGCTCTCAGCTCAGAGAATCTCAGGCCAAAGCGACCTTAGTGTGGAACGCATATTGAGGAAAGACTTCGGGAATCAATCGGGAATTGCCATTTTGGCCGGCAGGCCGAAATCAGAATTTCTGTGCCGCGGTCCAAAGTTGCCACGCCCCGAGTTTGGTAACTTTGAACGATAGGGCCGACTCACTGTTGGTGAGTCAGAAGATCCTATCACAACACGGATTGAACGCTCACTGCAAAAGAGAGATCAAACACTCACTCCCCAAAGAGGGAATCTTGATTATAAACCAGTTACGGCCAAATCACTGGAAACACAGGTCTAACGAAGGGGTCTCGGACGCCTTACAGTCGAACTAGATCTCAAGACTCAGATCTTTGGTTCAATGCGGCTCTCGAACATCCAAGTTTCAATGTAGCGCACCACAGCTCCTGCAATATGGTCAAGTCGTGCTCACTGCTCAGCGAGCCATGCAGCTTTACTTGTTTTCTAAAGATAGGAAACAAATCACCGTGTCCTAGGCATCCTGATCTTCAATTGTGGTCCTCATGGACAGCGCAAACTTCCAGCAAGCAACATACCTGTACACGTATTCACGCGACGGACCTCTATTCCAATTGTAAGATGTGAAACATATGAACATCAGCCTACCAGCAACTCCTCCAGATCGGAGCTTGGTGCTACTTGTGGATGGATGGGGGACTGGTAGCCGCATAAACATGAGGCACAATCGGGTGGTTCCCTGTAACGAATGTATATGCATGGGCTATTTTGAATGGGAGAAGGATTAAACCCGGTTAGCGCTGGTAACTTTGGCCCTCCGTTATGTGCGGGATTTCTGGTAGATGCCTTCCATAACAGGTCATGTCAGACGTGTGAAGAAAATTCATGCAGGTTATAATTCTTGATGTTCCATGTCCAACTTCTAGCGCCTGCCATCGGCGAACAGAGTCAGTTTCAACGACAATCCCAATGCTCCGGAGCAAACAAACACAATCCCATGAGTCGCGTTGTCTTCAATTTTCAGGTCTTCCAGGTCTTGCGTCACCGTTTCAGTCGGTGATGTGCGGCGAGAATCGACTTTGGGCGCTGGGGGCAGAGCAAGAAGTAGGATCATGGCGGCCAGAAGCAAAGGAACGATACAATTTGGAGTTGGAGACTGAATAGACCAGGCTCAAGGCAAAATTAATTTGATTGATTCGTGGCGTCCAATCAGATACGGTTGACCGATCACAATACGAAAAAAACGCGCGAAGCTGGCAAGTGGTAGGAGCACCAGGTGCGTGGCGTCACAGAATTGTCAGAAATCCGACGATTCAGGGCAGATTAGCTTTATTGAAAGGCACTCACTGACGGAGGCTTCGAAAGAGTAGATTTTCATACCACTGAACAATGTATTCCTCGTTTTTTCTCACAAGAACAATGCTCATGAGTCGTTTCCAGCTGGCAGACTCGGATTGTTTCACCTTTTGAATGTATGAAAAAAAATCAATAAGTTGCTTAGAACCCAAGGCAACAACCTTGTCTCCATCAAGTGGCCGTCCCAAAATTTGCTGATGCTGAGGCTCAACTACATATGGGCCTTTCCCGTGATATGTAGAAGGATACGTAGTCACGGTGTCAATTAGTGAGTAGAGAGAAAGAGACGCCTGACAACGCACTATCGCACTCCCCTTCTCGTCTGCGCCAAGTTGACTCTTTTCCGTCCGTCCAGAGACACCGACCATAGCCTGTTTGTCCCTCCTCCATACACTCTTCGGACTGGGACTTTTCTCCTAAGCCCGTCTCGGCCAAATTAGATCGAAGTTTGGCTTTTATCTCCTCCGTCTTTATGCGTTGATACCGAGGTTCGAGCTAGGGCCTGGGCGTCGCAACCGTGCTCATTGGACGGCCCCGTAAGCGGAGGAAAACTGTTCAGTGTTCGTCTCTCGGCGAACTCTGAGCGCAGCGTGAGGTCCACTCGAATCCAGCAGTTTGGAAGCTCCGAGTCTACCGTCGGAAAAGAACGACCATGACGTCATCAATGGGTGTCGAGTAAGTTTCAGAAGAAGGGGTCGACGGCTCAGGCCTCAAACCCTTCAAAAACGGAAGGGAGTGATGATGATGTTGCAGTTCGAAGGCCAAGGGGAGGTGGAAGTTGTGACTCAAGCCCGCAATTGGATGCGTGCAGAGAATTAGGGGAGTAGAGAAAACAAGCTGACACTGAAGAAACGAATTGCACTGGAATGTGACCCAAGTGTCGCAGGAGGCCGGCCTACAAGTGCAGCGCCTCCGAATATTAGAGGACCCGTATGCCGTACTTCAACCTCAGACTTACCGAGCGGAATCGTCCAAGAATCGAGTTCTTGCCAAGCTCTCCAATGGCGAGAAGGAAAAGAAAAAGTAGTAAGTTTGCAACGATGACCAGTCAGTCCAAGGAAAGGTCGTGGGCGGCAATGGCCACCGCAGTCACAGTTACTGTCACACCAATCGTTCCCG